>CM028132.1:317810000-319102500 GCA_016271365.2 Neoceratodus forsteri | reverse complement strand
GTAAGGATCCAACTGATATCACAAGCATGGGGACTAACACCACATTCTGACCACCAGCAGGGTTTAGCTAATTGACTAGCATAGCCTTCCCAGACTCCAGTGAGGCAATGAAGTGTGCTACTGCTTCAGGAATGGCAACGTTTTATGTAACCACACCAGCCCAGTGGTGCAGAGGGCTGAGCTGCAATGCTTTACCTTGCATCACACCAGTGACCCAGTTTCGGGAATTACCTCGGGTCATTGGGAAGCCAGCATGGGGGGGAGGGAGGAGCAGGATTGAGCAGCCTTACGGCAGCTCTCCTCTCCTGTGGAGGTTGCCCCCCACCCCTGTAGTTCTGCTGCCACTGGGTGGAGCTCTGATGGCAGCATAGGTGGGAGGTGGCAGCAAATAGTGGGAAGGTGCACCAGAACATGCTGTCCATGTCTGAGGAGGGGTGTGGAGAAAAGTGGGGAAAAATCAGGGCATAAAAAAGATTAAAAAAAAAGTTCTATGTAGCCCCATTATGAATGTTACTGAGTGTGGAAGGATAGCACAAACTCTATGGGAGGTTCAAGACAGACAGTCTCTTTTGAACCTCCATGAACATTTTGCAGCATGCAAGATAACTACATGGAGTAGCCTCTAAACAGATCAATAGTCTGCCTTTGCCACTGAAGTGGTCTCTGCTCCCCGACCATTTGTAGCATTTTTTTTACTTGAAACCACAGTAGTTTCAGGAGGATGGGCAGGTGTTTACTGCCTGGCTTCAGGGTTGGGGCCATGCAATGATGGGCCTGCTCAGTTTCCAGAGGTCCTCACCCAATATTTTAAGCAACATAGGGAACATCCAGTGCAGAAATCCTTTTGCATCCAGACCTTCTAACTGCTCAGGAAAGCCATCCATTCATGTTCTTCAGTGACATAGGTTCTTCAGGTCACTGACTTTATCACAAAGATATAAGATCTCTCGGGCTTGTTCCTTAAACTCTGCTGTTATGATGTCATTGACAGTTTTGCAGCCCATGATCTGACCATCCTCCACCAACAGTTGATGCCCCGGGTATTATATGTTTGCCTGGATGTTCTCTGTAGGACTTTTAAAGTCTGTCATGTTCACACAATTTTGTGTAAACATGGCTCAGACTCTGCCCATGTCCATTGTGTCCTGTGAGGGGACTGGCGGAGATACCACTGCCATGGTGCAGCTTGGGTAGACCCTGGATACTGCAGCCTTTTTGTGAGGTGCACTTAACTACTGATGGCATTCACTTGTTCCTAACACCAACATGAGAGAGACAACTTATACCAGATGCACACCAAAGGGTAGATGGAGGTTAGAGCTGTTCAAATATAACTGAAAAGATGCACTACAGGGTTCTCATACCAGATTTTGAAATTCAGGTTAGAGGAGGGAAGAGAAATCAATTCAGGTGATTATCTTGGTTCCTTGTCAGGCCACATCTCCAGCTCTGAACACTTCCAAATAAATCCCTTTATTAGATTATTTAAATACCCAGCAGGGCAAAAAGTACATATTTTTATTTAGACTTTAAGGAGAAAAAAATGGGCATGACCCGATAGGGAAAAGGATAACATTACCAAACTGAGAATTACCCCTCTTGTGTATTTTTTTATTTTTTATTTATTTGCAATTTTGGACACTGATTATTCATTTTCAGGTGCTTCCTGAGGGGTGGGTTATATGGACCTATTTTATTGACAGGAATGTTGGCCATGAAGATGGGGAAGCTCCCCTACTCATCTTCCATAATTGAAATGAGTTCTATAACTTCCACCTGGACAGTGTACTAGATAGGCAGAGGGACATTGGTGTAACATTTCATATAATGTACTACCCCATAATAGTGTAGCAAACACTACTTTTCTGCATTAGTATCAGTTCTGAGTGTTTCCCCAAATAATTGATGTGGAGCTAGAGCTAACAACTTTACAATTGTTTAGCCCCAGAGGTGAGACAGCATGCAACCTACCATTCAGGTGTTTTACTAACTAAACTACTGCATCAAACAGACTGCCTAGTTTCTTATGTGCACTTTTCTTCATCAACTGTAAATACTGTAGAAATATTTGACATGGAAAGAAATTATTAACCACCACTAGACATTAAAACATAAAGCAAAAGATTTTCAGAAGAATGCATCCCTTTGATGCAGTTACATCCAAAGTTCTGATGCCAGTACACCACCTAATAGGTAATCTAGCAGTGCCAGAACTTTAGATGCAGTTGCATCCAACCAAGCGGAGCATGCATCAAAAAATGAAACTTGTCTCATTCAGTGACACAAGCTGCCACACATTGCAGAAACAACTGCAAATAATTTGAAAAGAGGCTCCCACGTATTGGCACAATTGGGCAGATGCAAATGTGAGTGTGCATGCATATGTACTGTATCTCTTTCCATCCTTCTAAAAATCCTGCCCTAAGTATAGTGAGAAAGGAGTATTCAGTATCTAGCTGTCCACTAACACTTAAAGCATTTCATTGATTCTTACTGAGTTGGGATGTGGTCTCAAGTAAAGTGACATATGCATTCCTTTTCTATTTATTTTTCCATTATATTCCTTGCTCACCATTGTACATAAAGAACATTGGTAGTAAAAGGTGGGCAGATACAGACAATGTCCCATTCTTAGTTCCTTGCAGTCATACCATCTTTAAATCAGCATGTGAATATGATACTGAGCAGAAAATCATAAACCTTTTCAGTTTTACCCCATCTCATGATAATGGTGATGGATGGATCCAAACATGTCCATCAGTGTATCGGTTAGTTCTGATTTGAGGACAATTTGTAAAATTAGTACTATGCACATGATGGACCTAAAATCCCTCCCAAACTTACATTACGATGTTACTACTGTATTAACAAAAGTGTGCCTTGGCAGACATTTTGTATCAAGGTTAAGCAATGGAAAGTTTAGACTTTCAAATGTGCTAGAGGTAGTCAGGAATTAAGAGAAAAGAATATTATAATACTTAAAATAAGTGCAAAATAACATTTTATTTTATTTAAATTTTGATCACCAAGAATATTATGCATGACACAAAATAAAATTGTATTTATTGCAAATGTAGATTACCAGGAATAACCCATGGGATAATGCCCCATTTACATGGGTGATCTGGAAGGAAAAAGACAGCAGCCTACATACATATACATATACATTTGGAAATATTCTTAAAACCTGGAAGTGACTGTGTCTTTCTCCCTGACTCCTTTCTATATGTTTTCTGACCTGTGGTGTATCATATCCTACAGTGCATTCTGTTTAAAGAGTCAAAAAATGTATGTGATCTCAATCCCTAATGTGGCTAAATTGGTAGTCCCCTGGGTATGAGGTGTTTAGTAATGCAGATTGTCTTCTTTAATGCTTAAGAAAATAAAATTATTCTGCTTAGCTGGCATACCCATGCATGCTACCTTTGCTTTGTACATATAGCCAACTACTGATCTTGCCTGGTATTGAGCCTGACACACCTAGTAGGATGGCAGTACAAGCTGTCACATGAAACCACTGTGCCCAATATGGAATGTTTCATTTTTATATTGGACTGGGCCTCAGTGAGGCTCTTATTTGGCTGCACAAGTCTGCTTCAAAATGTGGGGGTCATAATCCTGCATGCAGAGTTGGCACTGACCCTTTACCCAAGCTTGTCTTGTTCAGAAATCAGTTACTACTGTACTAGTGTAGAACACCAAAGGAAAAAAGTATAAGGAAAGTGACATACTGAACAGAAGTAGAAGAGAAAGGTTAAAATCAATGTTGCTGCCTTAAGATTTTCAACAACAAATGCCTGTAAAGTAAATAAAAGAAGTGTTATGCTTTTATTAACTTGCGCTTGACTACTGAGTAAATATTCTATTATTCTTTTGAGAAAAGTCATTGATTGTTCTCTTTGACAATAAGCTTGTTTTACAGTTTGAAAGATTCCATGAATTTCTATTCAAATAATGTTTCTGGACAAGCTGACCTTCAGTTTAACTTTATACTATAGACAATTATCATGCTCTAATTCAGCCACTTCCACAGAACACAGTTGACTAAAAATATAATATTCTGTCTCATCTTTTTTATTGCAATGTCACTGTACAAGAGGAAGACCTTTACAGAAGAAGGCAACAATGTTGCAACCTCCCAGGGTTTGAGGGTTGAGAAGTGTGTGGTCAAATCAGGGAACATTTGTGAAGTCCACTTTAGTTTGACTGTAAAGAAAGAAAAAATGTTTAGTTATAGGTTGTGTTATTTATCCTATTCAGTTTTCTCAATAGCTGCATATTGTTTTTATTCCAAAGTGACATTGTTTTTATAAAATTTCCCAACAACTGTACTACATATTCATGATTGTTTTTATTTATTGCATTCGCTCACTATTCCATTAGGTGTTTCAAGATACCTTTTTATGCAAAATACTGCACAACATTATATTGTATTGAAATGGTGCATTATTAGAATATTGTCATAGTAAATTTCTTCTAAAACTCAGGAATGGACCCATTCACTCCCTCCTGTTATGATGTCACAAAAGAGCAAGTAGCTAGTGGCCCATCAGTGAAATGGTCATGCTGCCTCTCATGGTATTGATAACCCAGGTTTGGGAATGAGCCTGGGATGTCCTGAGCAAACAGAGGAGGTATGAAGGACAGTACAATCAGTGGAAACTATCCTCCTCCAGGAAGGGAGTGTTGCATTCTGTGTTACCACACCACCTCCTAGGTGATCACGGGGGGTGGCACAGCTGGATCATGATGTGGAGGGGAGAATGTAGCCTGGCTCTTGTGCACAATCACATACATGCATGTGCATGTGCACATAGGAGCCTTTAGTTGGTGGCAGCCCTAATGTAGAACTACAAAGAGGACAACCCTGATCAGTGAAAGAATGATGCTGGAACTCACAGGGTGCACCATTGCTCTGGAGTAGAGATTTGTGAAGTTGACAAACTTTACTTCACAAATTAATTTGCTAAATTTGCCAAATTCACATTATATAATGTGCCAACTTTGCAATGTTTTTGGCAAGCAAGCTGGCACAGTTTTATGCAAAGTCATACGGCTGGAATCTCTTTTTATAATGCAAAGTCATACAAATTTACTGGCAGTGTTGCAACTTCTCCATAACTGTACAACAGGGCCAGTTCCCAAGGAACACCCATTGTGAAGTGGTGAAGTGGGCAATTTGTGAATTTTTCGTGAAGGTAAATTTCCAAAATTTGCCAAAACTTCACTGGTGAGGTAAAAGTTTGTAATATCTCTACTCTGGAGGGAGCCACCAGACAAGAAAAATTCCCTCATTGTTAGAAATGATCACAGTGGATACCCTGGGACTGAATAAATGACAGATAGATGGGGCTGAGTAATAACCAAGCCATGGAAGAGCAGCATCAGAGACAACTGATGTTATTTGTTGCACCATATAGCATCAGATTATATTTTTAAATGTTTTGTTGCTTAATGTATTACCTATATATTTAGATTTAACTGTATTTGTATGTTTAAATGTCGTTGTTTGTACCAAATCACACACAGCTGTAAAATGGATCTTTGGTCTGGTTCATGTTTTACATGAAAAAAAATAATATCTGGGGGGTGGGATATACAGTAAATGTATAATAGAGGGAGAAACTGCAAATGCCAAACTGAGGTACAGTAAAGGAGGTGGAGCACTGTCAATTGCTTTTAATTTGCTTTCAAACAGCCTCATCACAGTACAAACTTATTGCATAGGAGTGGGGTTAATAGAGATCGAGAGGAAGGAGGGAACTGTGGACAGCAGAAGGGTAGGTTCAGCAAAAGACAAGTCAGGCTCTAGCAGCCAGGATTTAAAAAGGCATGCCTGGTTGTTTTACAAGCCGGAGTAAAGCAGGAGGATACCCAGTTCAAATAGAGGGAAGGAGGAAGGAATGGCTAATTGCTTTTAATTTACTACAAAACCACTCTGATGTGCAAGCTTTTTGTGTGGTACTGGGACAAGACAGGTCAAGATGAAGGAGGGAATTGTGGACAGCTGAAGGGCAGTTTTTCCTAGAGACAAATCAGGATTCAGCAGTCCACCAGTTAACTCCCAGTGGTCCAAGTAACCCTTCACATGTGCAGCTCCAAAGAGTGACAACCATGAAGGATGATAGCATTTGCAGGGTGTATGCAGGGAACACTGCCTGGAAAACCACAGGTATTAGGTAGGATCTACCTGTGTTACACCTACGAGGGTGCCCTTTTTTGCTGTCTATGCTGATAATGTAACTGTAACTGAGCTAGGAGCATCCACCTTGGGGTTTATATAGATAACAAACACTGTGAGGAGCAGCAGCAATCCGGTATCATTATAGGTATCACACAAACTTAAAAACACAGAACATAGAAATTGGTGGTGGAAGAAGGCCAATAGGTCTATCCAGTCTTCTTTAATTCCTGCCTGATCTATGAGACTGCATCCCCTTGCGAGGATTTTGCTTGGTTTTTCTTGGACAGGGTGTCTTTGATCCGACGGGAGGTTTCTTCAGCCAGCAATATCATTGCTGTCAGTGGTCGCCAGTCGTGTACTGAGTGCACTCCGCCTGACTGGGGTGAGTTTAGGCCAGTGGAGGACCATGAGATAATTGAGGTGGCGGTCAATCTGAAGCATACCTTTTGTGAACTGGACCCAGTGCCAACGCGTTTCTTAATGAGATGCATTGACTCTGTTGGCCCGGTGTTTGCCCTGATTGTCCGGTGCTCCTTAAGTCAGGGTGTCTTCCCGGATGCCTTGAAGGAGGCTCTGGTTAGACCCCTTTTAAAGAAATCTTCTTTGGACCCGGAGGTCAGGGCAAACTACCATCCTATCTCAAATCTCCCATTTTTGGGGAAGATTGTAGAGAAGGTGGTATCGCTTCAGTTGGAGGAACATCTCATGACTCACGAGTTGTACAATCCCTTCCAGT
The DNA here is from genome assembly GCA_016271365.2 of Neoceratodus forsteri. Lineage (NCBI taxonomy): Eukaryota > Metazoa > Chordata > Ceratodontiformes > Ceratodontidae > Neoceratodus > Neoceratodus forsteri. Next base: position 319,095,580 of record CM028132.1, on the reverse strand, counting down.
CGGCTTTTCGGGCCAGGTATAGCACTGAAACTGCGTTAGTTCAGGTGCAAAATGACCTCCTCAGGGCTAGAGACCAAGGACACAAGACAATTCTTGTTCTCCTCGATCTCTCTTCAGCATTTGATACTGTGGACCATTGTGTGTTGCTTCTCCGCCTGAGGGAGTTATGTGGACTCACCGGTATTGTCATCAAGTGGTTTGAGTCCTTTCTCACAAATAGGAGACAGCGGGTTGTGATGGGAAATTTCTCATCAACACCCAGTCTTCTTTTGTGTGGAGTCCCTCAGGGTTCGGTGTTGGCCCCAATGCTGTTCGCAGTATATATGCTGCCCTTGGGGGGGATCATTAGAAAGTATGGACTGAGTTTTCATTGCTATGCTGATGACACTCAGCTATACTTATCTTTTGCCCCAGGAACACCCAACACAGTAGATGTGCTGAACATCTGTCTGGCTGAGATTAGCGACTGGATGGCCTCCAGCTGGCTTAGATTGAACCCTGATAAGACTGAGATATTGGTAGTGGAGTCAAACAGAGTTCGTGATGGGATGGCCTCTGATTCTGCAACTGGCCTTGTGCTAGGGGCTGCATCATTGACGGCCTCCCCTTGGGTGCGAAATCTTGGCGTGATGTTTGACAGGAATTTGTCCATGGAGATTCAGATTTCTTCCGTGGTCCGTTCCTGTTTTTTCCATCTTCGAAACATTGCCAGAATTAAGCCCCTTGTTCCGCCTCTGGACCTCCCTACCTTGCTACATGCCTTAGTCACTTCTAGGCTTGACTACTGTAATGCCCTCTATCTCGGGATTTCTGGGGGTTCTCTCCGCAGACTGCAGCTCATGCAGAATGCTGCTGCCTGGCTTTTAACTGGGCAGAGTAGATTATGTCACATTACACCTGTGTTACGCGAACTGCACTGGTTGCCTGTCAGGTGGAGAGTGCTCTTCAAGGTGGGGTTTCTCACCTGTAAGGCCCTACACGGACAGGGCCCTGGTTACCTGTCAGATCTCCTGATACCATCCTCCTCCTCCCGCAATCTCCGTTCTCCTGATGCTGACCTCCTAACTGTTCCAAGAGCGAGGTTAAAATCTGCGGGCAACCGAGCATTCAGTGTCGCCGCTCCCGCTTTTTGGAATTCACTGCCACTGTTAGGAAGGCCCTGAACCTTATTACCTTTAAGGTTTGCCTTAAGACTTACCTATTCTCACATGCTTTTGGGGTTTGATTATGTTTATGTATATGTATTTTATTCTTGTATGTATTTATACGGCATGAAATGCTATAAATTCTTCTCTATCTCTCTTTTTATTGTGTGGCGCACAGAGCCTTTGGGATTGGGCGTCTTTTTAAATAAACATGACTTGACTTGACTTGACTTAATCATTTCATCCCTTCTCTTTGATCTCTTCTCCTCTTTTCCCCCACTAAGCATGTGTTTATTTAACCTATGCTTGAATCCTACTGCTGATTTTGCATAGTTGTCCTTTTTGGGCAATCATTTCCACCTGTCCACCGCTGTCTCTAAAAAGAATCTCCTGATGCCCCTTCTAAACCTTCCCTCTTCATTTTTCCTCAAGTTTTTATGTTTTCTCTGAAGGTGAACAGTGAGCTGCTTTCTATTTTGTTCAGCCTCTGAAGAAACTTGAATGTTTCTGTCATCCCTCCATCCCAGTTTCTAATGAGTACATATTTAGGTACATCATCCATTCATTCCTTATTGCCCTTGAATCATCTTGGTGACCCTCCTGTAGAGGGACTCCATCCTGTACCTATCCTTTTTTAAGTGAGGATTCCAGAACTGAATGAAGTACACTAAGTGTAATCTCACCAGCTATCTATCCGAGGGTGGAATCATCTCTTTGTTCATACTGCAGCTTTCCATGCCTGTACATCCTAACATTCTGTTGACCTTGCCCACTGCCTGATTACACTGAGCAGATTGTTTAGGGTTATTGGATGTAATAATACCCTTATCTCTGTTTCAAGTTATCAGATATAACAATACCCTTATCCTTCTTCTCCTTCATCTGTTCTGACTTCACTCCTCCAATCTTGTATTCTGTTCTTGGGATCTTTGCCCCTATGTGTATGACTTAGCATTTCTGTGAACTGAACCTCAGTTATTGTATTTTGGATCACCTCTTCAACCACTTCAAATCTTTCTTTATTATCCTTATTGCTTCTTTGCTATCCATCCTCATGCAGACTTTTGTGTCATCTGGGAAGAGGCAAAATTTTCCTTGGATATCTTCACCTATGTCACAAATAAAGATGCTGAAAAGCACTGGCCCCAGGATCACTCTTGCAGCACCCCACTGGTGACTGCTCTTACTTCAAAACATTCCCCATTGACAACCACTCTCTGTTCCCCCCACAAGCTGGTTATCAACCCTAGTAGTTAGTGCAACCCTGGATGTTAGAGGTCCTGCAACCATCTCAGCTGCTGTTGTATAGTCTTTTGGCTGAGGATGGCACCATATGATAACCCTCTTTTGGTGTCAGAAGGGTCTGGGCTTAGTACAAGGATACCCTCTGTATCCAGAGCCAAGATGTTATGCTTACCAGAGGGTTCTGCAATATCACAACACACATTACTCTCTCTGTATAACCATGGAGTGTACTCAGTTCAGCCTTCTGTCTGGACTGAAATGACACCACACAGCAAGGTGTTTAAGTAGCTGTCTCTCTTTATTGAAGATTTACTGATTTTTGGGCTGGCAGTATAGCCTAGAGGTTAGAGGAACATGGTGTGAACGAGCTTGGTACATCCAGCAGACCAGACCTGAGTTTGATTCTCACAACATCCACTTGCATACTGTATGACTCTGAGCAAGTCACTTAACCGCCCAGTGCTCCCAGGTCACCCCTGAAAACAGGCACTTGTACCTAGTGGGTCTTACCCAGTTACCAAAGACTAAAATAAATGGAAATACAGTACACCTAATGGGAACCATGGTCCTCAAACACTCTCCTGGTTAGCACTGTGTGGACTGGTTTGATCCTGACTCCAAACCTGAGTGAAAACCTACAGTTCTCCTTGTATTGGTTGTCCCCTCTAATATCACTCTTAGGCCACATGGCCTCTCTCATTCCTCCAAATCACCAGTAAATTAGGATATACATTGGAACTGAGCATATTCTACTCTTCACTGCATTTACCGGAATGACCACCTTGTTATTAGCTTTAGGTTTACACATTTTTACACATATACCTTTTTACACCACAGCCTGTGGATCAGCTGGTGTGTAGGAGGTAGCATCACTGTAGGGACAAGCTGTCAGACTCATCTAGTTGTCGGCCACCAGGGGCTCCTGACAAGCATGTTGTAACTCCACTTAGTCCAGCCTCCCCTTGGCAACAAAAGGCCACCCTGCAATAGGTGCCTCACTTCAGTCTCATACTTTTCACCAGATAGTGTTCTGGGTACAGTATGGCAGTGTGTACTCCAGTCTGCTGTTCGGCAGTGGTTGACTATTGCCCCAACCACTCTGGTTGAGCAGTACCTCTAATGTTCATCCCAGGTTGGGATTCCATTTTATATAGTAGGCACATCTCCTACTTTGGGCAGCAGCTTATTCTCTCTCACCAGGTTTCTCACCATCATTAGTGTGGCTGGCAGCATCACTCAGAAACTGGACCATGCTCACCCTCCAAAAAGGTGAACACCCATCACTGTTAGGATCATCTCTGTGCTGCAAGGTCACCAGAAATTTCCCTTGAGGAAGGGCCCCTCAAGGTACACATACATACCGAGTGTCTCCCGATCCTTATAGTCTCCCCAGAATTAATGGTGATCTACACTAAATGCCTTCAGACTCCGAAATGCCTGAAATTCTCAGTACTGTCAACGTGCTCATCCCTGATGGCTACTAGGTTACTGGACAATGAGTTCTGTTGTCACCTTATATTGCATCCACAGACAGCCATTGATGTGAGTCTCCCTTTGCCTCCTCATGTGGCCTTGCATGTGACATGAGGCAAAGGTACCCCGAAGGCACATTTGGCACTAACCTCACTCTGCCATCTTGACACAACTTTCCACCCACAAAAAAGCTTTAGCACTCACCATTTGCAGCTGATGTGGATAAACACATTTTTCACAGTACTGCAAGAAGATAACTCAAAATACTTTATTGCAAGTTCTTAACAGTCATACTGTGCATGAAAAAAAAGTGCATGGTGCAAGTGGTGCTGGCTAACACCCCAATGTTTCACACCTGTGCTTGGTGCTTTTTTCAAGGGGGCACACCTACTATCCAGAGGACCCTCTTTAAAATAGGCGTGTCCCCTAGAAAAACACCAAGTGCAGATGCATAGTGTTGGGGGTTTGCCGGTACCACTTGCACCTTGCACTTTTTTCATGCACAGTATGACTTTTATGGACTTGCCATGAAGTATTTTGAATTATCTTCCTGCCGCATAGGAAAACATTTTGTTAATCCACATCAGGTATGGAGGGTGTGTGCTAAAGCCTTTGTCAGTGGATGTTTATATCTATTAGCTTCCTGCACCCCTGTCTTACCTTGTAGTGGTATAGCTGTCTTGTGGCATCTTGACACAGTCTCTGCTACTATATAACTGCCACTCTATGCTTCACCACCTGGACTCCCTGTTAGAGGTTCTACCAATCAGTAATCTCCATAGCTTGGCATTCCCGTAATCAATCTCCTTCATCTTTATGGCAAGATGGGGATGATAGACGAGTTCACTAGTTTCTCCCCTACAGCCAGATCCACCAGTTTCTTAAGTAGCCTTTTATGTGGGACAGACTTAAATGCTTTACTAAAGTCCAGGTGCAATACAACAACAGTCTGGCCTCTATCAGAAGCCTTTCTTACCCAATCACAGAAATCCATCAGGTTAGTCTGGCAAGATCTTCTCACCCTTAACCCATATTGTCTACTGTCCTGTAATCCAGTTAACTCTAGGAACACCCACAGTCTTTCCTTTCCTTCATAATACTGTAGATTTCAGCATCCTTCCTACTACTGAGGCCAAGCTAACCAGAAGGTAGTTTCCTGGGACATCTCTACTGCCACTCTTATGTAGTGGCAACACATCATCAACCCTTTAAATGGCTAGTACCTCTCTTATCTCCAGTGATCAATTGAAGAGATCCATCAGTGGTGCTAAGAGCACTTTCCCATCTATTTTAGCACCCTTGGATATAGATCATCCAGTCCTGGGATTTGTCTACCTTTAGTGACTCTAGCTCCTTAACTACCTTAATTACCCTCTCTTCTGATATAGTTACTATGTCAATGCTCCGACACCGTCCCAGCTTGGCCTGATGCCACAATCCTTGCTGCAAGCTGCAGAGATTCCAAATGTTCTGAAAGTGAACTTAAATCCTCACATCAGTGAATGATACTGCAGTCCTCTGAAAACTATGCTATGCAACAATTTTGACCCAAACCTCATGCAAATGGTGGTCATATGTTCATTCTCTTACTGGGTGGAATGACACGTACTTACGTTTCAATGAGAGTCATTATCAGAGCGTCTGATTATACCCCACATCCTGTCTACATCTACTGCTAGCTACACTCCTCTATCCTACAGCTGAATATTTCCCATATCCTGTTGAAATCAACCTTCATGAAATCTAGTACTCTGGTCCAAGAATTACTGTATTTGGCTTCCAGAACAATGATACACTATAATGAATGATAGCTACTTTTCTCCAACACTTCTTTTAAAGTAATTTCCCTGACAGTCTTGCCAGATGGCTAATTCGCTTTCTGGATCTCCAGTGGCTTGTACCAGAAATCCATAATGGAATGCCTGTATCAGCATCTGGCCCACAGTGCTTCCTGCTACTCGGGCACTTCAGTCAACATCTGCCATGCTAAAGTCCCCCCAACAGCACCACTTTATCCCGTGCTATTGCCTGCCTGATCTCACCTGTCTGTATCTCATTCTCTGCCTCCTTCTGATTTAGTAGCTTTTAAGCTACCCCTACAATGATGACCCTCCACCTACCTGGGGACAGTTGCACCAAAATGGTCTCAATGGTGGTATTCCCATTGAAGTCTCTATCCTTGGATCCTTTTGTGTCTTCTTAAGTGCAGGGCAACCACAACAACTTTTCCTTCTGTTCTATCATTCCTGTGTAGTGTGGAGGCAGGAATTACGGTTTCCTAGTCATGATGCCACAGCCACAGTGACCAGGTTTTAGTCACAGCTACCAGGTCCAACTTAACCTCAGTCTCCAGTGCATGGAGGTCACATTTTATTCCCTAGACCTTTGGTAGTCACAGACACCCCTCTTCAGTAGGTTTGCTGGCATTCCCTTGCTAATCTGCTCCTCACCTTCCACTCCCACCCTCCATCATCTCTTTGTTTGGTGCTTATTTTCTGCCCCCCTTTAGAAGTACTATGCTTCCTTTACCTCGATTTTTGAACTACTTCTGTACTTGCTACTTCTCTCGCATTTTCTGTCCCCTCCTGTTTACCCCTGGTATTAGCCCCTCCACTCCATTTCCATTCTTATTGCCCCCTATTTCATTGTATTTACCTTTCTCTGTTTGGTTATTGTTGGAGTTGGGAAGGCTATTTTGGGCTTCTTGTTTGTAAAGATGTGCCTAGCTTAGTTTGCACTGCCTCCCCATGCCTAGTTTAAAGTCATGATATGCACTGCATATCTATGCACTAACACCCTACTGCCCTCCCCTTTTGGGTGCAGCCCATCCATCTTAAACATATGACATCCCCTCCAGCTCTGTTCCCAGTCCCCCATGTATTGAGATCCCTTCCCCTTACACCGTATACCATTTCCACAGTGAAAAGTCAACAGCAAATGACATTATAGTGACAATTCGCTGTTGCTGCTGTAATGTCACCGAGAGACCTCGGCACTGTTTTATTGAGGTCATGCACCCCCTCCCTGTATCAACGCTGACTCAGAGTTGATTATATTTATTACGGGTGGTGTGGGGGGCAAAGTTTTCTTGGAGAGGTTAAAACAAAGTTTTCTTGGAGGGGTTTATGCTGACCACAATTGAGGTCAACATAAATCCCTCACTGTAAGGTCATGATACAGTAAAGTTGTTACTGTGGCATCGTAGATCCTCCCTACAGCATCCCCAAGTCACTTTTTAAATTGAAAAATCCTATACAGCCACTTCAGCCCCTCACGGGGCCTTAGTAGGACCTTAGACAAGGTTAGCAAACTAGTTATTTTCTTTAGAGTCCTGTCTAGTGTGTGCAAACTCTACTGAATATCTTCTATACTCCCTTTGGCCAAGCCATTTGTGCTACAATCATCACTATGTCTGGCTTCCCCTTCAGCTTTCTGATGAGCTCCACCATCTCAGGTCTGAGTTTGTGTATCTCAACACTAGGGCTAAAGTGAATGCCTCCCTTCTCAGTCTGTGGAATACACAATCTGCTCCATCCCCCCTCACAATAGACCTATCATCTACTATTGCTCTCCTATTCTATCCCTTATGTCCCTTTTGAGACTCCAATTCTGCAAAGGCTCACTTTTTTAATGATGATGTCTCTCTTTTTGGTGTACCACCTCCATTCTTTCCATTACTGAACTTAGGCTAAACCTATGTTTTCGTAGGCAAAACTGGTTATCGCTGAGTACCCCTTGTTTCACCCTTGTCCTCCCCCCACTCCCTGCTGGCCCCTCATTACTGTTCATTTCTCAATGGAATGAAGGAATGTTTGATCCTACTGTCCACTCAACACTAGCTTTCAGGAAACACTTCTCAACTCTTGCTGCCTGCAGCTCATCTGTAAAGGTGTGAATCTTTGTACAGTTAAGATAGCAGCCATGGTTCCAGAGCACCCTCCAACCTTGACTGCTCCACAACTTCTACACCTTACTCTTTTCACACAGTTGTGTCCTCTTGCATCTTATTGTTCCTGCCTACTTAGTTATTTACTAGCCTGTTACCTTTGTTGGATGTAGGCACACCCTAGAAAAAGAGTTTTCATGTTTACTTCAATCTCTTTGATATTTTGTAGATGAATCTCAGATAGGGAGTCAGCACTACATAACTAACCAGATGGAACCTACCACTGTACTGGAGTAAAACACTTGATGAGGATCTTAAACCCATTTGCCTCCTAGAATTGCTATACCTTAGATAGGGTTTTGCTTATCTATCCCTGTACACTTACAGCAGTGGGAGTGCAATAGTTACATCACCCCACCCCTGATAAATATGTCCTAGGCCCTCTAGGGACTTAGCCTCCATTAATGCCTTTAGCCATGCTGACAGCACATGTCCAGGTATGTGACTTGAAGATGGAAAATTATTCACCATGAAGGAATTTTAAAAAGCTCCTGAGCTGTTTTTTATTTGTAAAGCTCCTTATCTGCCTACAGATTACTGATCATTTTCAATCTCTCATCTGGATACAGTACATAGAATAATAGAATCATAGAAGCTTGACAGCAGAAAAGGACCATACTGGCCCATCTAGTCCACCCTTTTCCCCCCCCTACACTTCCCTCTCCCTGCCAGCCCCTGCTCTCCCACCAACACTCAGTCCCACATGCTTGTCCCATGCCCTTTTAAATTCTTCCACCGATTTAGCCACCACCACTCTGGTAGTCTGTTCCAGGGCTCCACCACCCTCTCCATGAAGAAACGCCCTCTCACTTTGCCCATGTATCTTTTCCCTTGCAGTCTGAGGCTGTGCCCTCTAGTTTTGACCCTCTCCTTCCTCTTAAGTAAACCCTCTTCTCCGGCTTTATTAAGCTCCTTTACATAACTAAAAGTTTCAATCATGTCTCCCCTGTCCCTCCTTGTCTCCAGCATGTACAGATCCAGCTCCTTACACCTCTGCTCATATGACTTTTCCTGCATACCCTGCACCATCTTGACTGCCCTTCTCTGAACCCTCTCCAATCCATCTATATCCTTGTGGAGATGTGGCCTCCGGAACTGAACCCCATACTCCAGGTGCGACCTCACCATGCTTTGTAAAGGGGCATCATTATCTCCCTCTTTCTGCTAGTAATGCCCCTGCCTATGCATGCCAACATTCCATTGGCCTTTCCTGCCACCCCGCTACATTGGATTTCTTCCTTAAGGTTTGAGGAGACTATGATCCCCAAATACCTCTCCTGTTCTGTTACTTTAATTTCCTCCCACCTAGGGTGTACCCTGCTCTTCTGTACCTACTCCCCAAGTCCATCACAGTGCACTTCTTGGCATTAAATTTCATCTGCCACATCCTAGACCATTTTTCAAGCATCTTTAAGTCCTCCCTCATGTCCTCCACCACTCCTGGGATGTCCACCCTATTGCATATTTTTGATTCATCAGCAAATAGGCACCATCCGATTCAAACCCTCAGCAATATCACTGATGTAGATATTGAAGAGAAGCGGACCCAAAACTGACCCCCGTGGCATTCCATTCTTCATGCTCACTGTCCTGGAGTGCATCCTGTTTAGAGATGCAGCAAATTTAAAATCCACTGGTGAAGTGAACGCGAATTGGCCACTTTGCATTGGCACTTCACTATGTGGAGTGCCCCCTAGGAAAGGCTCACTTCGCCTTCTTATCATTACTTAGCGTTGTCATTCTGCCTTAAACGTGAAGTAAGGCAGAGTGACAACAATATTGGCAGCATCCACCCACACAGTCACCAGAATAAATGTGCATCCCCAAAGTGTTACTGTCTTGTGTCCAGAAAACTCCCCAGTGCTGACAAAGTGAAATGAGAGTGTAACAAGAAATGCAAAGTCTCCCAGAACTAATGACGCACTCAGTCATGCGTGCAGTGGTCAGATCACACACAGAGTCACCAGAATTAATGTGCATCCCCAAAATGCTACTGTTTTGTGTCCAGAAAATTCCTCAGTGATGATGAAGTGAAATGAGAGTGTAACAAGAAATGCAATCTCCTAGAATTAATGGTGCCATGCAAATGCACAGACAGATTAAGATTGTGCTGCACACTCAAGGGATGCATACGAAAAGGCACAACAACACCTAACCAGTGCTTATAAGTCACAAATCCAAATCTGGAAAGGAATACATTTTGCCAGTTGGGGGATGAGTGCATGGAAGTAACAATCCTCTACCAGTAAAGATACCACAAAGCAGTATAAAAATTCATGCAGGTGTGGTGGATGGCAGGTTCACACTGCTGCAATTACTCTGTAACAAAATAAAAGGTGTCTGATTTAATGGCACACATCACACACACACACGCACTCACACGCACACTCAAGTAATGTGTAGCAAATTGTAAGCCTTTAGTAATATAACCAAATGTTTTAAACAGACAAATTGTACACTGCTGCACCACAACAATCAGCAAAAAAATGTCAAGAATTACTGAAAATATATCTGTGTGTACACTAACACAGTAATACAAGAAAAATATAACCAAAACAGAAAGACTGCCTTTCTGTCCCAGTTAATCTACCTACACCACAAATATGTCCCTCCCCCAAAGCACACTTCACAGTACACAGACTGACTGTTCTAAATTAACATTCAAAATCCACACACAATGATAAATACTCGATGATATGAGCACAGAAGGGTTTCCTACAATCAATGTGCTAAATTTTGAGCAAAATATATTACTCAAAAAGGCATTTTAAACAGCTTTTAGAGGTTTTGAATTGCAGAGCACTGAGAGCAAACTGTCTCCAGCTACCACTACACACACACTACCCAGGCCAGAGCTGAGGCTGTGCTGAACAATCTAGAGCCCATGCCACCTGCAATCCCATGAATAACTGCAGAATGTCATTTAGAGCTCAATTACAGGGCGAAGTGAGGTGAAATACACTGATTTCAATGTACTTCGCCTTAAGATTGGTGAAGTGGTTTGGGGAAGGCAGAATAATGCAAAGTCATTGGTTTCAATGGACTTCATGTTTCTCATTATGAAGCGAAGTACTCCGCTTCACACTGTGAAGTTTTCTTCGGATTCCACGTTACTCAGTAATTCACTTCATGGAGCAAATTGGGGCCACTTCACCCACCACTAATTACAGTACTGTAACTCACATGCCGTACGGGAAGGAACGTGAATGCCCATGGCTGTACTTGCCCGATGGGCTGTACCACAAAACTCCCAGACTTAAAAATGCTTATTAATGAGCACAATGGTGGAGTGGTGAAGCCTGGAGAGATACTACAAAACATGCTTACAATACATACACGTAACTAGTAAAAGAATGAATGTAGTGATTTGTGACTGCATTTGTGACTGTGATGATGAAGAACGTGATTCGGTGTCAATGGTGTGAGATAACCAATAGGAAATCTGTATTAGGAACACAAATGCCTATGGCTGTACTTCTCCGGTGAGTTGTAGCACAAACTCCCTGACTTAAAAGCGCTCATTAATGAGCACAATGGTGCAGTGGTGAAGCCTGGAGAGATACTACAAAACATGCTTACAATACATCCAAGTAACTAGTCAAAAAATGACTGTTGTGATTCGTGACGTGATCATGAATTGTGATTTGTGACTACATTTGTGACCGTGATGATGAAGAATGTGATTTGTATCACGAGTGACTCGTGATGATGTTCCTGACTTAAAAACTCATATTAATGAGTACAATGTTCATATGGAATTATGCACCACACCTGCCCAGTACTCTGAAGGGAAGCCAAAGAAACAACTGTGACTTAAGTTACAGATGGAGATTGGGCCCTAAGGAGATGCAAATGCACGGACAGATTAAGATTGCGCTGCACACCGAAGAGATGCAGATGCAAAGGCATAACACCTAACCAGTGCTCACCATCAGAAATTCAAATCTGGAAAAGAATACCTTTGATGGCTGGGGGGTCTGCGGGGGAGGGGAATGTACTGCACTGCTGCAGTAACAGTCACTAGTACTAGTACCAGTAAAGATACCACAAAGAAGTAGAAAAATCACACAGCTGCAGTGGATAGCAGGTTCACATTGCTGAAATTATTATGTGGCACAATAAAAGGTGTCTGATTTGATGACACACATCACACACATACTCATACACACACTAAGTAATGCGTAGCAGATTGAAAACATCAGTAATATAACCACATAGTTTAAACAAACTAAAATCATGCACTGCTGCACCACAACAATCAGCAAAAATGGCAAGAATTATTGAAAATATTACTGTGTGTACATTAACACAGTTAAACAAGAAAAATATCACCAAAACAGAAAGCACTGTCTTTTTCTCCAAGTTAATCTACCTACACCACAGATACGCCCCCCCAAAGCACACTTTCACTGTCTCTCAGTACACAGACTAAATGTTGTATATTAACAGTCACAACCCACATACAAACAATAAATGCTTGATGATATGAGCACAGAAGGGTTTCCTATAATCGATGAACTAAAGTTTCAGCAAAAAAATCGCACAAAAAAATGCTTTTTTAACAGCTTTTAGAAGGTTTGAATCGCAGAGAGCTCTCAGAGCAGATTGTCTCCTACTGCTTCCTACACACACTACCCCAAACTGAGGCTGTGCAGAACAATCTAGAGCCCATATGACCTGAAATCCCATGAATCACTGCAATATTTGCCTTTGGAACTTAAAAACAAGGTGAAGTGAGGTGAAGTACATTGTCTTCAATGTACTTCACCTTAAGAATTGGTGGAGTAGTGGTTTGGGAAGGCGGAGTAATGCAAAGTCATTGTTTTCAATGGACTTCGCGTTACCCATTATAATGTGAAGTACTTTGCTGCATGTTGCGGAGCACTCCGTGAATCACTTTTGAGTGAATTGTGGCCACTTCGCCCACCACTAATCCCATTTAGCAGCACCCTCTGAGTTCTTCCTGACAGCCAAGCCTCCACCCAGCTTGTTATTTTCACATCCAACCCCAGGCTTTCCATCTTGCTCACTAGCCTCCTATGGGGGACAGTGTCTAAGCCCTTATTGAAGTCCAGATAGGCCACATCCACTGCCCCCCGGTCAGTCACCTGAGTCATTCAATCAAAGAACTGAATTAGGTTTGTCTGGCAAGGCTTCCCCCTTCATGAAGCCATGCTGTCTGCTGTCCTGCAAGCTACTCTCCTCCAGGTAATCCACCACCCTCTCCTTGATTAATGCCTCCATTACCTTCCCCACCACTGACGTGAGGCTGACAGGTCAGTAGTTCCCCTTCACCTCCTTGTTACCTCCCTTGTGTAAATGCACTATGTCTGTCCTCTCCCAGTCATCCGGCACTCTCCCCATATCCAGGGACAAGTTGAAGAGCCTTGTTAAGGGTGCGGCCAACTCCTCCTTCAAATCTCCTGATCACCCTCAGATGTAAACCATCAGGCCCTATTGCCTTGTCCACCCTCAATCTATCTAGCTCTGCCCTAACCCTATACACAGTGAATGGGCGCTGATCCACCCATTTGTCCTCTTTCTCATTCTACTTTAGCACAGGTCCCTTTATGTCCTCCTCTTCTGTGAATACTGAGCTAAAGTACTTATTTAATACTCTGCTTTTTCACAGTCCCTTTCCAATTTTATTTCTCCCTCCTCCCTCAGCCTGGTAATCCCCTGCCTTGCCCTTCTCTTCTCCCTCACATATCTGAAAAAGGTTTTATCCCTCCTTTTGGCCTTTTTGCTATTTTCTCCTCAGTATCTGCTTTTGCCCTTCTGATCTTCTTCCCTGCCATACTCCTCTTTTTCCTATAGTCTTCCTTGTCTTCCTTGCTGAGTGTCCTCTTAAATTTTCTGAAAGTCCTCCTCCTTTCCCTGACTGCCTCCGCAACCACCTTTGTAAACCAAAGTGCTCTCCTCCCCCTAATGCTCTTCCTAACCTTTTTTATGCACATTTTCGCAGCTGTCAGTATCCCTCCCTTGATAGCTTGCTATAACTCCTCCAATGCCTCTATATTCTCTGTACCCTCCATTATCTCCCTCACTATCCTTCTCATCTTTTCAAAGTCTGTGCGTCTGAAGTCCATGACTGTAGTATTAGTTTTACTTGTCTCCCTCCCTGCCCTGACCCTGAACATTACCGTGCTGTGGTCACTGTTGCCCAAGGCTTCTCCCACCTGCAACTCTTCCACACTCTCCCCATTTCTCAGGACCACATCCAGCAGGTTGTTGCCCCTTGTTGGCTTCCTGACTAGCTGTTGAAGGAATACCCCCTGAAGCACAGCTAGTATCTCCCTGCTCCTTGACGATGCTGCATCCAGGATTTCCCAGTCTACATCTGGGATGTTTAGGTCCCCTACCAGGAGTAGCTCTCCTTTTAGGGCCAACCTGAATTAACTGTTGATCACCCTCCTCCCATTGCATAGGTGGCCTGTATACCACCCCTAGTTGCAAGGATTCTCTGATCCTCCTTCCTAATATTACCCACAGTAGCTCAATCTCCCAGTCTTCCTCTTGTCCTTCAGTTACACTTATGCCTTTCCTGATGTATAAAGCAACTCCTCCCTCCTTCTTAACCTTCCTGTCCCTTCTGAATAGTCTATATCTTGGGATAGTCATTTCTCAGGTGTGCCGCTCTGTCCACCAGGTAACGCTTATAGCTACTATATTAAATCCTTCATCCCCCATGATGGCCTCCAAGTCCACCATTTTATTTGCTAAGCTCCTGACATTGACAGCTAAGTCCTTCCACCAGGTTCCCTCACCATCCCCCCTTCTCTATTCTCCCTCAAGCCCAGTATTTTAGCAATATCCTGGGGAGGCTGGTAGCCCCCCATTTCTCCTGCCTTGTGGTGTGGATTTTTCCCACCTGCTCCCCAATCTAGTTTAAATTGTAGGTTTCTTTTATGAACTCTCCTAATTTGCTTTTTAGCACTGCCACACTCTCCCTATTCAGGTGCAGTCTGTTTGGAGCAAATAGACTCTCATCCCACCATGTGGATCCCAAGTCCCCTACTAACCCATATCCCATTTGCTTGAACCACCACACCAACCACTCATTGAACTCCTTAATCCTCAGCCTCCTATCAGTACTTGTTTTTGGTACTGGCAACACCTCAGAGAAAGCCACTGATTTGAACCCCAGCCTGCTGCAGTATCAAGCAAGTGCTCTAAATCTTGCCTGCACCTCCAACAGGCTTTTTCCTGCCAGGTCATTTGTTCCAAGTTGGAACATCAGGTGTGTTTTCTCATCCTGCTGTTTCCCTTTGAGGGGATATAGTGAATGACCTCTGCCACCATCATGCCTGTCAAACACTCAGCCCATACTGTACTACTCTTGCCCCTCTGCCCCCATCTAATTCCTTTTATTAGAGAGTCCCCAACAAGTAGGATCTTGTTCTCCATCACCTTTTATTTGCATTTCCCTTCTATCCTTCTCCCAACCCCTTCCATTTCATTTCCCACCCTATTCTCACTATCCCATTTACTGTTTCTTCTCCCAGTGTACTGTCTTCCCCCGTGCTCCCCTAGCTCCATGCTCCCCACAGGCATTTACTGCTAGGCTGCCCACCTCTGCCCAACCATGCACAAGCTTTTTCCTTCCCCTTTGATTTGCCCCAAGCCATGCCTTGCTTGACTTCCCAGGAGAACTTTCCCCTTTCCCAGTTCCATCTAGCCCTGGCCCTTTTGAACCTGAGCTCCCTTTCTCCTCCCTCTTTTGGGTTTGCCCTTTCTTGGATGTGTTTCACCCCTGCACCCCAATTCCTATGTTTTCTACCCTCCTTGTTCTTTCTTGATATGACATCCCCCTTTCCCAATTTTCTTTTGACTTCCTTCATGCTTCCTCCTCCTATGTCCCCTGGATACTCAGCAACTGCCCTTTCCTGATTTTCTCCCCCATTTAGTGCCCTTAGTGGAGCATATCTGTTTTTCTGCTCCAAGCCCACTGCTTGTATCCACCAGGCTGGGGGCTCCACTCCTTGCTTTCTCCTTCCTTGCCCTGTGTTCAGACTTTGAACCTTTATACTTAACCTCCTGCCTTTCCCTCTGATTTCCCATGTGTCCCATGACACCTCTGTCTGGGATTCCTGTAGCCCCACTAGAGTCATTCTCTACTATTACATCAGTATTGAATTCAAACTTAATTTATGCTAAGTGAGTGGTTCACAAGTCAGAATTACAGAGCCACTAACACATCAAGAAGAACATTGAAAAACATAATATGTTGACACAAAACAGCTTACGTTTCTCCTTAGAAATGTATATTTTATCACTGCACACCTTTGGAGAGCCAGCTGTTGAGTGCCCTGTCATAAGGGTGCCAAACCCGAAAGTTGTTGCCCCCTTCCCGTGGTCTGCCCCCCCGGAGTTAGAATCCTAAGTAAAGGGGTGTGTGTGGGGGGGTGCAGAGGTGCAGCCCTCCACATGAAACCCGATCAATGACTTTCGGGTTTAGCACCATAATGACGGGGTACACAACAGGTGGCATGTTCTGAGGGTAGAACTATATTTTATCCACATCATTTGTTATTGAGGTCAAATGCATGAAAACGGGACCATTTTCCCTTCAGGGTGCATCAGCTTCTTTTGCTTCTTCACAGCTTGATGTCATTGTACCCTGTCTGTGACATCACAATTATTCCCATGGCAACAGATTGTGATGTCACAACAGAACATTATATTTTCAAGTAGGTAACAGTTATAGAGGCAGATAAGAAGGGATCACAGATCTCCAGGTAGAAGGTCACCTGGGGGCCAGTGACCATCACATGGTATGGTTCAATTTGGCTACTACATCTAAATCATCCCATTCCAAGGCAAAAATATGGGACTTCAGAGGAGCTGACTTTGATAAGATGGCCAACAGAGTTAAGCTAGCCCTGGCAAAAAGAAACACAGGTGAGGAGGTACAGGCAAAGTGGGCAAGCATTAAGGATACAATACTTGAAGCAACATCCCATTGTGTTAGACAGAAAGCGAAGTGCAAAGAAGACGAAACCACTTTGGTTCTCAAATACAGTAGCAGAAAAGGTCAGAGCCAAAAGGCTGGCCTTCAGAAAATTTAAGGGAACACAGCGGGATGAAGATAGGAGGCATACCAAACTGCCCTAAGGCAGGTAAGGCAGTAAGGCAGGCAAAGTCCCAAACTGAGGAAACACTAGCACGTAACAGTAAAAGAAGGTGACAAGACTTTCTATAGATACATCAGTGAAAGGAGAAAGTCCAGAGGGGTATTGCTAAGCTTAATGGAGAAAAGGGAGCATGTGAGGAGGAGGACCCTGTAAAGGCATCTATCCTAAATAGATACTTTTGCTCAGTGTTTACTGAAGAGAAGGTAGGGCAGGGCCCACAGCTCAGCATCATGGACACAGGGGAGGGAGGTGAGCACCACTCCTTCACAAAAAGAAAGGGTCCCACAAGAGCCATAAGCTCAGGGTGGATAAGGCAATGGGACCTGATGGCATACATCCCAGGGTACTTAAGGAGCTAAAGGAGGAACTAGCAGAGCCATTAGCAGAATTGTTTAGTGAGTCTCTGAGCACAGGAGAGGTCCCAGAAGACTGGAGAAGGGCTCATGTGATCCCACTCCACAAGAGTGGTAGCAGGGAGGAGGCGGAACTACAGACCGGTCAGTCTTACCTCAGTAGTGGGCAAGATTATGGAGGCACTCCTTAGGAAAGGATAGTGCAACACCTGAATCCATAGGGGCACAGAATCCAAGACAGCATGGGTTTACAAAAGGAAGGTCCTGTCAAACTAATCTCATAGATTTCTTTGACTGGGTAACCAGAGTGGTGGACCAGGGGAGCAGTTGATGCGCCTACCTTGACTTCAGCAAAGCTTTTGACACTGTTCCACATAGAAGATTGATAAATAAGCTAGGTAGGCTCGGGTGGTCAGAAGTTGGTCAACTGGGTGGCAAACTGGTTGACTGGCAGAAAACAGAGAGTGGTAGTAAATGTATACAGTCAGAAGAGATGCAAGTCACAAGTGGGTACCTCAGGGATCAGTCCTGGGGCCAGTCCTATTCAACATCTTCATTAGTGACCTCGCAGATGGACTAGAGGGTAAGGCTTGTCTCTTTGCAGATGACACCAAGATCTGCAACAGAGTAGATGATCCAGATGGTGTGGGCAGAATGAGAAGAGATCTGGATAAACTAGCAGAATGGTCAGAAGAGTGGCAACTGGGATTTAATGCAAAGAAGTGCAAAATCATGCACATAGGGAAGAGAAACCCTGAAGCCACTTATAGGCTGGGAGGAGTTGCTAGCAGTCACAAGGAAGAAAGAGACTTGGGCATCATCATCACTGATGACCTAAAATCATCAAGCAGACCTCAAAGCAGTAGGTAAGGCTAGGGTGTTAGGGTGTATTAGTAGGGGTATCACAAGTCGTAAGAGGGAGGTATTAATCCTCTGTACAAGAATTGAGGTTAGGCCCATCTGGAGTACTGCAGTATTGGAGGCCACACCTTCACAAGGACATTAACCAAATTGAGGCAGTCCAGAGAAGGGCAACCAAATGGTGCAGGGACTGCATCAGAAGACATATGAGGACAGATTAACAGAGCTCAAATATGTATACCCTTGAGCAAAGGAGGGAGAGAGGTGATATGATCGAGACATTTAAACACCTTAAGGGCATAAACAAGGTGAAAAGAGATCTAACATGTTTAAATATAAGAAAAATAGCAGGACAAGAGGACACAGCATGAGATTAGAGGAGGCCGATTAAGGGGAATGTGAGAAATTCTGTTTCACAGAAAGGGTGGTAGATGCATGGAATGCCTTACCACAAGAAGTGGTGGCTATGAATACAGTGCAGGGCTTCAAACAGGCATGGGATAAGCATAAGGGAGCAATACAAATGACTATGAATAGATAGGTCACTGACAGAGCAAAGGCCGATGGCACATTTATAAGGTAGAAAAAGAAATGGGCAGACTGGATGGGCCTTGCGGTCCTTATCTGCCGTCAACTTCTATGTTTCTATGTTAGATAGCATCTAAGGGATAAAGAGCTTGATTCTGTGGTAATTTCTTCAGTTAAAAATAATAGAAAGGGGGCACAGCTTAGCAGCCAAAGAAGATTGGAGCTGGATTTTCTAGCTTTTTTCTAGAACTGAACAGGATGTGCTTTACAATAAAGTGACTCTCATCTTTTATTATTTTTCCATAGACATGGCAGTGTCAGACGCATATGTCAGCACAGGGAAAGGTAAATCGGGAGCATCAGTGGAGCAAAGGTGCTAGTACCATGGATTTTTCTATAAGCGGGCTAATCACGAGGTGTTTAGCTGGAAGCCTCACCTGTCAAGTTGGAAGCATCATCACATTCTCTGGCACGCAGCAGTGGAACAGAGCAGGAGGGACAGCTAAGCCTTAGTGCAGGACACAGTACTACCCACTTGGTAAGTGTCTCATAAAAACAAAAGCAGAAGACAATGACATACTGTATTTTACTTAGCAGGGTGTCATTTTATCCCACAAACCTATTCTGTTCTGTTCTCTCCCTGTCAAAATTCACGGACTTCTCCAATGGGGCACTCCACTTAACATGGCTTCTCCTGGACACAGGACCCAGGACAGCATGGTAGCCAGCTCTCTCAGCTACATCACTCAGATGCCTGAGTCCCTGCTGTTGGATATTGCAGAGCTCAAAACCTCACCAGCAGGGACCTCAGAGGATGTCAAACAACTGCAATACTGCATGAATGTCTCTGAGCAACATACAGATAAGCTAAAAGTGCACCAGCACTCCATTTTGAAAAAGCTGGACGAACATGATCTGAAACTGCAGAAATTATGGGACTGGGCAAAAGACCAGGAAAATTGGGGTCACTGAAACAATATAAGGATTCTGGATGTTTCCAATGTCATGGAGGATCCCAACATGGAGAGATTCCTTAATGACTTTCTACCACACTTAATGGGCCCACGATGGAGAGGAGAGGTAGATGTGGAAAGAGCACACATGATGAGGGGCCAACTAGCAGCACCAGGAGCCCCCCACCCGATTTTAGCCTGTCTGTTAAGATACTCGGTAAAAGAGTAGCTTCTTCAGGTGGCCAGGAGCTGGGGGAACTTACTTGGAGGGGAGCAAAAAAATCCCACTTTAGAAAGACTTTTCCGATGTGGTGGCCATGCAACACAAAGCATATGAACCATTGAAAGCTGCA
Organism: Neoceratodus forsteri; assembly: GCA_016271365.2. Classification (NCBI taxonomy): domain Eukaryota; kingdom Metazoa; phylum Chordata; order Ceratodontiformes; family Ceratodontidae; genus Neoceratodus; species Neoceratodus forsteri. The sequence goes on along the minus strand of CM028132.1, from coordinate 319,075,589 downwards.
TTTTGGGACATGGGAGTCAAATATAATTTCAACAGTCTCACTAGCCTAAGCATATCCATAGAAGGAAAGGAAGTTGTGGGTAAATCTCTTCAAGAAATAACAAAATGGATTAACAGATAATGACCTAATCAAAATACTGGTGCTAGATCACCCATAAAGCTTTGAAGCCCACATGCCCACCCAAACTTGTTAAGGAACAAGACACTGGATACTCAGCATGTGGGACAAGGTAAACAAAGGGACACCATGAAACCTCAAATGGCACCCCCTAATACTAAGATGTCAGCCCTTAGGCAGTGGTGCCAGAATGGTTAGAAATGTGGTAGGGCCAAGGATGTAAGGGGTACATTTTACCCTATTAAATATATTACCATGATAGCAAAAAGTGATAGGGCCTCTTATGAAAGTGGTAGGGCCATGGCCCTAGTGCCCCCTGTTCCTGCACCTAGGCATGGAGATATGGCCCACCTTCAGACTGATAAAGCAACCTCAGAACTGGTGTATCAGAGGGGCAGGGAAAGACACCAGATCCCCCGCCCACAACACCCTAAGCACATGTCACTCAGTTGGGCTGCTCGAGAGAGAAAAGTGATGTACTTTCCAGCCTTTCTTCAGGCAAAGTTTTCCAGAGTTGATTCACCCAGCAGCGGTGAGCAGCACAAGCCTAAGGAAGTTACTCAGGACGATGACTCACCTGTTCTTTTTTACAGAGACTGGGAGAACGCCACTGCTGACTTAGAGGAAGAGGTGATGGACAGTTTAGAAGCCTCGCTGGCGGCTGTCAGACCATGGACACAAACCTTTGCAGAAGTGGCTGCAGCAAACAAGGGCTGATGTGTCATGGACTACTTAATATGTCACCACTGTAGGGTAATGCCAGGGCTATGCAGCGGCTGTTAATGCAGTTCAGACATGATGCTGGTATTTTACTGTCTTAATTCTTTTTCATCATGCGACTGGGCCAGAGGATAAGTGACACATACTGGTAATCGGGGGAGGAACAACAGAGGTAACCGAACCTGGACCGGGGGCAGCAAGAGAACCTTATAGAGATGCGATCATCTGCTTTTGAGCTCTCTAGAGCTGGGCAGTCACCATGGTGATGTCCTCTATTTAGGTAATACGCATGTCTAAAGTTGTCTCTCTTTGTTCCATAGAGGCACTATCATAGTCGCAACACATATGGATTTAACCGGAGGACGGTCTGGGGCTTGGGAGGCTATCTGCCAATTGGATTTATTCTTCATTCATGTATGTATCTTTTTCTCACCACATAGCCAAGTCAATACATGATAAAGAAGTCATAATTGTGTCCCCATCCCCTCAACCATGACACCTTGAAGCGATAAGGGAACACTTCCATTATATGAGTACTAGATTGGGTAGGGACAGGGAAAAGGCCAAATGATGCCTATCTGCCAGGGGTGCAGAACTAAAGCCAAACTGACTTGTCACTAAACTGAAATTAGAAAACCATGATCCCTGTATTTTCCTACCCCTACACCTCGGTTTTTTAGAGAGAGATTTTGCTCCACCCCCAAACATGCCCTTTGGTATATCCCATCCACGTACTCTACTTATTATAATTACCCCAATCACCCTGGTAGCGCATGGCTACTAGGGGTCAGGACTGTGACTCTCTCACCTTGAGATACTCCCCCTCCATCCCTCTCCAGGGTAAAGAACAGCCTGCATCCTTGCTTTATGTGTCATCCTGTAAACTACCCCCGCTCACGCATCAGTTTACCTACTTTGACAAAGATGTAAATACCCCAGGAGAGGGGGAAGCCCTTCCAGATCACACTGATGCTCCAATATATAAGAAGCACCACAATGGCACTGAAAGCCATTTCTCTGGATGGACACCCTCTGACTTTACATATATGTTCGTTGTGGAATGGATCCAGTACCTTATAAAATCTAACTTCCCTGTTCTGTACCAAGGAGGCAAGGCTGTGGTGGATCTCATTGAGAACCCCATTTCTTTATCTTGATTTCTTCCTTGGTGCTTTGGTGAATTCACAGTTAATATAGTCTTACTATAGCTTCTGTTATGCATCCTATAAATTATACTGTTAGATTCATTTTAAAAAGGCAGCAGCCAGGATTGCTACTAAACAGTTCCATCTTTCAATATTCCTGTTTAATTCTAACAGTATTAAGCACTTAAAGCTGTGGTTGTCAAGTTATTTCTTTTTTATTAATTATTCTGCTGTTTAATTCCATTCAGTTCTATTCTGTGTGCAGGTCAAGGCCGAAGGCACCTAAAGTAGCTGCACTGACTAAAACTCCTACGTGATTTATTTCAGTACTTTACAGGTATCAGGATTCTGGTAATTGCCTTTGGGAGGTAAGTGGATCATGGGTGTCAGAAGTTGGTGATTGAACCCAGCAACATAGAGAGGGGGTGAGATGTGTCTCCTGGAATGTAAAGGGTTTGAATCACCTGGTCAAGTGCACAAAAAGTCTTCAATATCTTAAGAGACACACCTCACAGACAGGATGATGCAATGGCTATGGCAAATGTGGGTTGGGAGGGAACTTCACAGTTCTGCGATGACAACATTGAAAGGTGTGGTGATACTGGTACACAAATGCTGCCCATGGATAGAAGAATGGATTAAATCAGACAAACGAGACTGGTGGGCGGTTGCGCAGTTCTCCTTTCCTGGAGGTAAGGCAGTGATTGCTAACTAATATGCACCCAGCCAGAACAAATCAGATTTTTCCCCCATGCCAGCCAAACCCTACCAGGGGCAAAAGGTAATGAAGAAGATCTCCTCATCATTGTGGGGTCTGACTTTAATTTAGTACATGATATTTTTCTAGATAAATCAAGACCCACACCAGAATTTCACCCCATAGCCAAGGTGGCTTTGCTGGAAATGGCAGAAGAATGAGGGCTTGCAGACCTGTGGTGAAGGGATAATCCATCAGGTAGAGATTTCACTTTTTACTGGATGGTCCCTGGAATGCATAGCTGCATTGACTTTTGGTTGGCAAGTGTCTTGGTGGCACAAGGAATTTTCGATGCCACTACTGAACCTATGATTAGCTCAGATCACACCCCAATAAGCAAATCCTTCATACCAGTTGGGGACCAGCCCTTGATCACAAGATGGAGGCATGACCCCCTACTGTTAAAGGATTAAAGGATCCTGTGTTTGGGATACAGACACGTGAGCAGGCCAGGACCTTCTTTCAAATAAACTCAACAGGAGAGGTGGGGGGGTATGGTATCGGAAGCTTGCAAGGCTTTCCTGATGGGCTGCATAATCTCATACACAGCTGCCCAAAAGAAGAGATGGAGGGAAGATCTTGACAAACTCAAGCAGGAACTCATGGCTGTAGAACAGCAGTTCAAAAGTACCCAAGATCCACTTGATACCATAATTTCTACCTTCACAGGGCTAAAATACAAGATAAATATCCTCCTACAAAGAAAGGTAGAATGGCAGCTGTTAAGGTCAAAACATAGATTTTGGGAATACAGGGATAAAGGAGGCATACTCTTAGATTATCACCATAGAAAGCAAAAATTAAGCTCTCAAATCCATGCCCTGAGGGCACCAACAGGGGAGGAAAAGGTCACAAAATCCTTGGAGGTTAACGATATGCGATGATTTTATCAAGCCCTGTGTACCTCTGAATGTGTCTCCACAACTACGTCCTTGGAGATGGTGACACATACCTTCTTTGGCTCCATGCCACTCCCTCAACTGAGTTCTGAGGAACTACAAGCCCTGGAAAAACCTAACACTCTGCAGGAGCTAAAAGAAGCACTCAATAAATTGGTGAAAGGGAAGCACTGGGTCCTGAGGCCGTGTCATATGATTTATACCAGCTACTTGCAGAGGAGATATCCCCTTCACTTTTGGATTCCTTTCAAGATGCAAACATCAGAGTTGTCTCCCTCTCATAATAAAAGAGGCCATTATTACTCTGCTTCCTAAAAAATCTCCAGACCCTCTGGATTGCTCTAACTTCTCATCCATTTCCTTAATATCAGTAGACACAAAAGTGGCAGCCAAGGCCCTAGCTAACAGGCCACAGTGGTTCCTGGCCTCCATAATCCACACATCACAAACCGGGTTCAGCAAGGGCAGAACAGGAGCAGAAAATATCAGTATGGTTTTAAACCTTAAATGATTTGCCTTGCACTTCACCACACCTATGGCTACATCAGCCATTGATTTTTGTAAAGCATTTGACTTGGTGGATTAGGGGTACCTCAGATCCACTCTGGGGGCTTATGGCTTCTGCCCATACTTTCGAGGCTGGATCTCCACCATTTATAACCCCACCTCTGCAAACATCAAACATTTTGAGTAATCAGAACATCTCCTTCTCCTTTAATCTCCAAAAAGGGACTCAGCAGGGATGCTCATTATCTCTGTTAATGTCCCTGATTGCCTTGGACCCTCTGACCAGAAAGCTGATACAGACGCAGGAGATACAGGACAGAAAAGTCAAGGGGAATCAGTACCTGGTCAATACCTATGTAGGTGATCTCCTGCTGATAATAGCTAACCCAGATAAGTCCCTACCCCACTTCTTTATATCCTGCAGGAGTATGCATCCATCTCAGGGCTCAAAGTGAACAACAAAAAGACAACCATCTGGCCACTAAATCTGACCTGCACTAAGGATTGCCTTCAAGGTGCACCAGTGGTCTGGGCACTTCAGGGTTTCTTCTATTTGGGGATCAGTATTATGTCCAACTGGCAGAATTAGATTGAGGTGAACTACACTCCTGTGCTTGATGTGCTGAAGTACAGAGATGGCTGCAGCTGCACCCTTCACTCAAAGGGATAGTAGAGGCTTTGTGGATGTTCACCCTACCCAAAATAGATTACCAATTCTGTAACCTCCTGGTTGCCACTCCTCCCAACATATTCCAAGCCCTAGATAAATTTGTAGCACAGTCTTATGGGAAGGGAAGGCCCCTAGACTCAGCAAAGCAAAACTCAGGGCACACTGATTATCAGGTGGAATGGGTCTTATATGGTTCCAAGGGTACCTCTTGGTTTACAGGGCTGTCCAAGCTACCAAATACTTTTTACCAATAACAGGGACCACCTCAGTTTGGATATGGCTAGAAACAGAACTGGCAGGCATCTTGTGGTTGGGCAATCTTCTGGGATCCAACACCCTACCCAGTGTGACAGCCTCCAAGGTATTGTGGGAAACATGGAGGGCATGGCATCAGTTCATGACGCTTACACATGTTCCTAAACTCTTCTGGAAGCCACCGCTCTGGTTCACTTACCTTTGGGACAACCCAGATATCCAAGTAGGGGGAGAGAGACCATTAAGTGGTGTTCTTGGATTGCAAGAGGAATTTGTACTCTGGCACATGTCCTGACCCCTGGGACACAGGTCTTGTTTTCCTTTCAGCAACTACAGATGTTGTACCAGCTCCCCAAAATGGACTTCTGTAAGTATCTTCAGGTCAGGGTCATCATACATGTCTTGACACAAAATCCTGGCTTGGGGTGTGGGTGGGACTGACTCAGGCAACTACACAAACCAGATAAACTAAAAGATGTTGCAGGGAGGATTTACTGACTGCCTTAGAGACTCCCAGGTAAACTAAAAGGTGTTGCAGGGTGGATTTACTGACTGCCTTAGGGACTCCCAACTGACCACCATGGATAAGTGCAGGATACAATAGGCACAGGACCTACAAATCATCATCCAAACAGACATCTGGGATGCTGTTTGAAGGGTGCCCACCTGGCCTACAAAGATGCCAGAGGTCAACTCATTCAACTCAAATTGCTACTGAGATGGTACCACACCCCAGCAGCACTACAAAGCATGGGCCTTCTCCTCCATTCTGAATGTTAGAGATGTCAAACTCCCAATGTTAAACTGTTGCACATACTGTAGCAGTGCCCTACCTTAAACCATTTCTGTGCCAGCTTCTAGAGGTTTGCTCCAAAGTTATAGGACCCCAAGTCCCCATGGAGCCTGCTCTCATCCTACTGGGTGATACTTCCAACATACCTACCTACCCAGGACAAATCAAAAACTGGTTGGCAGTGGTGCTTCTAGAAGCTAAGAGAGCCATATTGATTAAATAGTAACAGTCTAAGCCTCCTTCTCTCCTTACCTAGCATACAGTGGTGGGTAAACTGCCAGAGTTCGACCTTCTCTCTTTTGCCAACTCCAGTCAGACACAGGAGTACTATAATAAATGGGAACCGTATCTTCATTCACATCTTTGCTCAGCACTCACACTACCACTTGGCAACTCCCCTTTGTTAATAGACTACAGCCTTTTCCAAGTCCAATTTTATACCCTTTCTGGATAGACCTACACTGCTATGACAGGCTGCACTTGGACAAAATGCAAATTTGATGTTTAGCAGTTTTAGGCAACCCCCTGTGCTACCAATATGGAAATTGCACAGCTTTCTTCACAACATATTAAATTACTATATTCATCTGTTGGCCATGCTAATCTTCTAGACTTGCAAATACCTGAATGATTTAACAACCATAGTTCAGGCATGCACATGTTGGTATTGTTTAAATTCGATTAATAGACCAGGCCTGGTGGTGCTGAGGGTTGAGGCACTGGATGCCACACCTCGCACCATGCTGGTGACCTGGGTTCAGGCTCTAGCTCAGGGTGCCAGAAGTCAGATAGGGAAGGGTGAGGAGCTTATCAAGCTGCCAGCTGGAAGCTCTCCTCAGAAGGGATCTGAGGGTCTTCTCTGTGCTTGACCACCTACTGGTGGAGGCTGGGTGGCAGTGCCACACTTGAGGAGCCATGGCACTAGGTTGGGGGAGGCCAGAAGGGACCATCACCAGAGACGCAGAGTGCATGCGTATCTCCACATGCATGCGCTACCACATTCTGGGGTCTCGGGGTAACAGGGAGAAAATGTGGGAATTTGGGGGCTGTGGCAAGATGAAGAATCCAGACTGGCTCTCAGGGGGTCCACTGGGACACGTAGAGCATTACAAGATCCCGAATGATGCCCGGAGTCCAGTAGGTTCGCCAACACAAGGCAAAGGCCCACTGAGGAGGATAAAAAATCAAGACAGAAAAAAAATGATTAATAGAATGCTATGTACTGCATTAATGTGAAATTGTTATTAATTTCATGCATTTTACTAAATGTTTCTTCTCCTGTTTCTCAAAGAAAATCTAATACAATCTTATACGATAAAATATAAATGAGAGAAGCAATCTATACAGGATATGTTTGCAAACAAAAAACTGTTAATGCACCAGTTGTGGTAACTTAATGCCACAAAAGTAAGGAAATGTGGCATTAGGGTTACCAGCCCTAACTCCCCACACCACACCATAAAAGCAGAAGGAAAAAGCATCAGGGTTTTGGGTCTCTGGCATCTTGGTAAGTCAGTGCCGGGGTCTTTCTTGGGGGTTGTCAACCCTAATGTTCACCCCATTCTGTGAGCAAATAACATCACACATGATCTCCTGTAGGTACTGCATGAAGAAAGCTACAACAAATTGTGTTGGAAACATGTGGTGAGACATACCAAAGTAGTAGACCAGGGAGGGGCTGGGGACGTGGCCTACCTAGACTTTAGCAAGGCATTTGACACAGTCCCATACAAAATATTAATAAACAAGTTAGCCAGCCTGGGAGTGGGTGCCAAGGTGATAGCCTGGGTAAAAAACTGGCTGGACAACAGGACACAGAGGGTGACAGTAAACAGAGTCCACTCCAAAGAAAGGGGGGTTACTAGTGGCATGCCACAGGGTTCAGTACTGGGACTGATACTTTTTAATGTCTTTATAAGTGACATTGTGGAGGGGCTGAAAGGAAAAGTACGCCTCTTTGCAGTTGACACAAAGATCTGCAACAGGGTTGATACACAAGGGGGTTGGAAAGGATGAGAAGGGACTTGGCAAGGTTGGAGGAATGGCCAGATGTATGGCAGCTTAAATTCAATGCAAAGAAGCACAAAGTAATGCACCTGGGAAACAAAAACCCATGGGAAGAGTGCACAATGGGGGGGTAATAACAACAAAAATGGAACAGAACCGGGGGGTAGTCATATCAGATAACCTAAAGGTAAGCAGGCAATGTGAGAAGGCAGTAAGGAGAGCTGGGGGAATACTGGAATGTATAGGGAGAGGCATCGTCAGTAGAAACCAGGAAGTCGTTATCCCTTTGTACAAACAGTTGGTGAGACCCCTTCTGGAGTACTGCATGCAGTTCTGGAGACCCCATCTTTGCAAGGACATAAGATGGAGGCAGTCTAAAGGAAGGCAACTAAAATGGTGAAGGGGCTGCACCAGAAGCCATATGAAGAAAGACTAAAGGAGCTTAATATGTATACACTCGAGGAAAGGGGGGGCATGATAGAAACTTTTAAGTACCTCAAGAGAATCAACAAAGTTCAGGAGGGTAGCATCTTTCAGAAAAATAGATGTACAAGAACAAAGGGGCACAATCTGAAGACAGAGGGGGGAAGTCTCAGAGGCAATGTGAGGAAGTATTTTTTCATGGAGAGAGTGGTGGACACATGGAACGGCCTCCCTGAGGAGGTTGTGGGGTCAAAAATAGTGGAGGAATTCAAGAATGCATGGGACAGACATAAGGCATTTCTGGTGGGGGTTAGGAAGAAGTAGGCTTTTGGTTAACTAGGATCTGCAGCTTATCCAATAGGTAGGGAAATGGTCAGACTGGGTGGGCCAAATGGTCCTTATCTGCTGTCAAAGCCTATGTTTATATGTCTCTATACATCTCTACCTTTGAAGAGCATATCGCTAGGAGGCAGTGGCTTGGAGCTGAACTTTTTTCTTCTGATTGGAGGCTATGGGCTGGGGGGAGGGTGAGCATTAGGGCTGATAATCACAAGGAAGACCCCACCACTGATTCATCAAGACTCCAGAGACCCAAACCCCTAATGTTCTTTTACTTGTTGCTTGGGGTGTAGGGATGGGGAGTTATGGTCAGAAACCCTAATGCCACATTTTCCTACTTTTGTGATGTTAAGTTACCCCTAACTGGTGCATTAACAAAGTGTTCTGCAAAGAATTTCCATTCTTTTTGAGATAGTGGAATCATATCCTCATTCACAAAGGTCCCTTTGTTTGATGTCAAAAAGTTATGAATGTGCACAGGAAAATGTCAATGTACCTTCATAACTGTGTTGGTTTTTTAATATTTTGACACAACATTTTCAACATAGCCTTGATATAAACCGACCTCAAAAAATACATTGGTGAAATTTTTCAAATCTCAGCCAAAATGTCATTCCATGGCACTGGTGCAAAAACACATTTCTGCCAGGTTTTGAAAAATGACAGTTGTCATGTTCATGAGGTGATGTGAAAAAAATGGCTATGTTAAAAATGTGGGATTAATTTTAACAAAGTTATGAGTGTGCATTGCAAAATTTCAATGTACACTCACAACACTGTTGTTTTGTAATATTTTTACCCAAAATTTTCAACATTGTCTTCTTATGACTCCACTTCAAGAACAGGGGTGGAAAATATGTTCAAAACCTGCCCAAGACATGATTTCACACATCAATAATATCATTGCATGCCACAGGTGCAGAAGCACATTTTGGCCAAGATTTGAAACATGGTAATTGTCACGTTCATGAGGTGATATGATAAAATGGCTATGTTGAAAATTTGGGGTCAAAATATATAACATTACCAAACTCATGAGTGTGTGTTGCAAAATGTCAACATACACTCATAACTTTGCTGTTTTTTGACCCCTAATGTGCAACATAGCCTTCTTATGTTCCCCGCTCCCCCATGAACAAGGTGGTGACATTTTTCAAATCCTGCCCAAAAGGTGTTTTCACCAAGTGACTGCAAAAACACCATATGAGTCTGATTTGCATAATTGCACCTCCATTGCTTGTGAGGTGTGGTCCATGCCATATTGAAAATTTGGGCTGAAAATATATGCAAATGGAAAAGTTATGCATCAAATCTGAAAACCACATTGAAATACATAGAACTACATTTACTTTATTTTCTCATATTGGAGTCACCGGTTCCAGCATCAAGATGTGTCTTCATTCAGAGACTGGATGTATGCATGGGACATGTTCAGGTGAGTAAGGGTGTGTGGGCGTATGTGGGATGGTGGGTGCTGAGTAAGAGGTCTGGATGGCTGGGTCACAATGGCGAGGGACCATTTTCTTGTTTGCAGGTTCAAAACAAAATTTCCAAGGGATGATTTTCTTTACTCTAGTGTGACAGGGAAAGACCCTGCCACTGCTTTAGGACCTTTTTTTCATTTAAAAAAACTATTTGGTTGCAACCTGTCTTTACTATCTTTATCTCTTTTTTCTAGTCCAGAAGGCAGGCCACCTTTGGGTGAAACTTTCTTCTTACTTATGCTATCCCTGTCTCTATAATTTCCTATATCAACTTGGGTCCAGTAGTATAGGGAAGGTCAAGTGCTCATTGACCTCCATAGTTGAAAAGTCCTTTCTCTTAGAGTGGGAAAAATATGCAATGGCTGTGCAGATGTTGGACTTCTGATTAGGGAAGCTTAAAGACAGCAGGTGGCTATGGAGTGTATTCACTTAGAATACCTGTTTCCCTAGTAAAATACTGTATAGGAAATAAATCTATGCATGCATAACTGAGAATACAGGTGCAGCAACCCCTTTTCCTTTTTGTTTCCCTTCCTCCTGCTGCTCTATCACAATGAAGTGGTTATATCAATGTTTATATTAGGAGTGAGAACCACTAGTATAGCTTGCTACAGTATGTATTAAAATTAATGATTTGTTCTCGGTTATCTGGTGGCTTTCTGCTGAATGGTATAAAAAAAGAAAACTGTTTGTCACTACTGGGGTGAGCTGCCCTTTCCAGATGCGGTATTCTAAGGCATTACTGCAACTCACCCTGTTTTTCCTGAGAAAATCTACCCCGAGGTTAGAGAAGCGCATGAGTTGGATAAGTGAGGGTATGTACCATAGCACAAATGAAAACACTCCCTCTCACTCTCCCATGCTGCTCCCAAGTTGCACACTGCAGCCATTGCAAAGGAGAGGAGCCGCTAGACTGGAGGCTGAGCCACACACACAAGATGCAGCTTTTCCCATACATGCTGTGTGTGGCTCACCCCGGATAGTGGAGATAGCGGCCCCTCTTTTATTGTTCCATGGCATTGGCGACCCAAAAGAAGCCATGTACTACAGAACTGGGATGAAACTCCAGGTAGGAGTGGAGAGGAGGCTATGCGCTCACAGCTGGAAGTGTGCCATTCCCTATCCAAGTCCCCTCTCATCTGCAGCATTTCAGCAACCAAAAAAGAGAAAGAAATAAATTATAAGAAATCATGCTACCTCTGCAGAATGACATGCTCATGAGCCTCACCAGACACAGCTCCCTCTTAGGGTTTTTGCTATGACGATTCCCTGTGTACCTTAGAAACAGCCCTTGGTACAGGGCCAAAATGAAAGGTTAAGCCAATGGCTAAGTCTTGCAGCCACTGGCAAAAGATAAAGATCTTTTTTTGTGGTATTTTGCAGCTCTTACATTACAGATGCACAGCAGCCTGTAGCTGCTTGATTTCTAGGACACGTAATGCTATGTAAATACAGTTTCGGTATGAATAAAGCTGGCTTAAAACACATACATTCATGTTAAATTGTTAAAAGCCATGGGAAGGTCCTGTGGTCTTTTGGGTTATTATTTTCCATTTTTTGGCTTCCCCTCCAAGTTGGGTGAATCAGTTAGGCAGGCACTGTGAACATAAGTTGAACAGGATAAACAAATTGCATGTGCTTTCCTGTGTCCAGTCCATAGAGAACTGACAGAATAGGTTTCTTTTAGGAAATCAGCGGCCCCTAGTGGGCCAACTTTATATGCCTGAACCTTTTAATCAAAAGCGAATGGAAAGTTTCCCATTTCCCTTAGCTATTATTTTGTGTTTTTATGCATATTTCTTGCAGGGTGTCCTTCTGCTTGTTTTATATATCTGTTAGCAAGTCCTCGGGCATTATATAATTTAAAAAGAGGGCTATATAAGAGACTTTTAAAAAGTATGATACTGTGATCACCTGACCATGGGGGTGGGTATATAAAGCCCTCCTGTGGTAGTAGAAGAGAGCTAGGGAGTCAGTTGGAGCTGACTGTGTAGGTGAAGTCTAAGGGAGCCTCTTGCTACACTGGAAAAGTGGAAACAGTGCTAGTTTGCCACTCAAGTCTTTATGTTTAATTACTAATTTTGAACATTTATTTTATCTGCAAGATTCATTGCAGTATTTGTTTTGGTTTATTTGTTCCTTTTGAAATCACAAAAAAAACCCCAATCATCTCATAAATCAAGTGGGTTGTACCTTATATCAAGTGTGGTATCCATCTGTTATCCCACTCTATAACATTCAGGTTAAAGTCCAACACTGGTATTGGGCACCCCTGCATCAGAGCACTGTACATAAATGGTATAAGGTGACCTGGAGGGGATGGTGGTCCAGAGAGGTGGTACCCGGTTTGGGCACCCTGGTCCACTTACAAATATTTATTTAAAGTAAATAAACATTGAGATTGGGAAGGGCAGATAGGACAAAGGAAGGGAGGATGGAGAAAAAAAGTGATACCGGGGTTTGGAACCTTGGTCCACTTAATAAAACAAACATGATAGATAAAGAGAGAGAGACAGAGAGAGAGAGAAGGCGATAGAGAGAGAGAGAGAGAGTGAAGTAGAAAGATAGATAGATAGATAGATAGATAGATAGGTAGGTAGGTAGATAGATAGATAGATAGATAATAGGTAGGTAGATAGAACAGGAGATTGGCAGATCACTCCTCTCACTGCAACCCACAGCAGGACTCCAGCTGTGGCTGCAGAGCTCAACAAAGTCCAATTGTTCTCATACAGTGAACATGAGCAAACAGTTTGTCTCACTAAGCTGGACACCCTGGATTTTGGAGTGCCCATTACATGTATTTTTGGCCATTGAAAAAAACACAAAAAAAACACCAGGATCTAGTGAAACGGGAAATAAACAGGTCCTGATTAGCTAGCCACAGGTACAGGTGTTTGTTTTTTTTAAATTACACCATTTTAATGTACTGTCCATGTTTTTTTTTTATTTTGAGGGGAAAGAACAAGATGGCAGCTCTCATGACACAAAAAATGTTTCGTGCTCTGAGAAGCAAGTGGTGATAAACCAAAAATGGTTTTGCAACACAGAAGTTTCGGTGTTGTATCAAAACGTTATCCCGAGAACCCTACTAAGCATGTTTAGAACAGAAAAATACAAAACATTAAAGCTTTATAACTCTGGAACCATTTAATATTTCTTCACAAAACCTTTCAAGGGCACTACCTTAGGACATCTCGCTTGTACCCTGAAAGTTTTGGGAAAAAATCTAATTCCGTGTAGGCTGTAGGTGAGATAAAAAAAAATCCCATGTTACATACAGGAAAAAAAAAATAGACATCTACAGAAAAATGACATATGCAGATCTCAGAAGATGCACAAGCTGCTATCACAAATCTTTTTACAGCTTTAATCCTTGCCTCCTAGACAATACATGAAAATTTCAGCTGATTTCACCAAATGCTGCCAAAGCTATTAAGGTGCAAAGTTAGAGGGTTAACATTGAACACCCTACTTATTTATAACTATAGGAGTGCTACCTTGCCCAAATGATATGAAATTCTGTACAAGCTGAACTGTGTCCAAATATTAGGTTTTCCAAATTTTCCTATAAAGAGGCAGTTGCTCTTTAAATATACCATTGCACTCATTTACAGTAGTTGTACGAGAGGAACAGCTAGCCAAAACATCTATACTACAAGTAACTAACTAGCCTGTTTAGTTAGTGCCTTGGCTGGCCATTAGGAGATGGGTTCATAATTCCCTTTCTGGGGTAGGCCTATTAGTACCCCAAGACACTTGAAGCAGTATCTAAAAAGTGTGTTGTACTTAGTATCTTAGGTTCACCTATAAACCTAGTAATTCACATCTATATCTGTGAAGTGGCCAGAACTCCCTATCTGAGGTGGGTCTATATTGCCAACTCAGTAACCTACAAAGTTTATAACTTCCCAGCTGGGATACAAATAAATTGTGTTTAGGGAGATAAGAAAGGCCACTGTTTTTCATTTTTTACCGGAAAATCTGGTAAAATTCTGGAATTAGGGCTGCCTGAAAACCAGTAAAAACGAAGATTTCATGGAATCTGGCATTTTCTATCAGATCAGTAAATCTATAAAAAAGACTGTTTTTCTTTTAATTCCTTCCTGTACTATTTTCAGTTTGCTTTATTTAATGCTCTGTATATTAAGCCTTCTTTAATTCTGATTATTTATGTACATACTAAAAGAATGACAACAGAATCCCGGTAAAAACTGGAATTTAGAGTAACAATCACTGGTGAAATTCCAGAATCTTAAGTCTTGAAAACGGAATTTAATTGTTTTAATCACTGTAAATCAGTGGCCTTGATATGGGACATAGTAAGCTACAGAGGATGCAGCATTGCTATCTTCCATAGGGTGCTCTGGAAATTAGGAGAATGCCTGGTTTGCAGGAGGGTAGGGTTCCTTGTGATGCAACAAAATTATCTCAGGTCTGTACTCCAGTGCCCAAGGGAAAGATGTGTCCACTGGGGACCAGGAGCAGGAGGACCACTCCTTCAGCAGTACCCTAGAGCTTCAGTGGGATAATTGCACACAGTGGGGATTGAAGGCATTTAGGTTGGGACAGAGGAGGATCCAGTTCCAAAAGCAGTAACAAGGAACTGTTACCAGCCCCTGGAGGTTTCTGAGAGTGGTAGCAGCGTTAGTCTTCTGAGTGATGGACTTGAGAAATCACCTATTCTGAGAACAAAGTACAACCCACTGTGAAGGAGTCTGGTGGGAAGAGGAAGGCAGAGTGCAAGGGAATGAACAGAGTTATTGCACTAGGGGACTCAACAGTCAGAGGTACAGGAATGCTGGTTGAGGTCCTAGAATCAGGATGGAGGTCTGTGGTTTGCCTTCCCATTGAGATTGCTAAAAAGATGCTGCCATGTTTCAAGTCCCTGACCAGAGGGGAAAGGGAGAAAGTCTACATTGCAATCCACATTGGAACAAACAATTTGGTGTACTGCTGGGAAGCAGCAGTCCCATAGAGATTCAAGGTCTTGGTGCAAGCTCAGGGGAGTCACAGACTTGGTAGTCTTCTCAGAAGTGCTGCCAATGATAGGGGTACTGTAGATAAGTTCAAGAAAGGCAATATGTGATGTTTAATGCCGTGCTAAAATGGAGTTGTGTAGAGTAGTGGGTAAGGTATGTAGGCAACTGGTGAATGCTCTGGGAACATGATGGCCTGTTTGTGAAGACTAACCTAAATCTGAGTGGAGGGGGAACAGTGAGCTAGGTAAAAAACTACTGTAGATGGGTTTATTAGGTAGCATTTCAACTAGAAAAAAGGGAGGATTCATTGCAGCACTTTGCCAGGCCAACATCAAGTAGGGGGCCAAATGCTCCATCTAGTATGAGACAAAGCTAGAAATGTATGAGGGCAAGATGGGGGAATTTTAAAAGGAAACACTTGGGTCTTCCAAAGGGATATCTTGTATTTGGAAGGCAGTGGTACTGTAGGTCAAATAATAGCCACAGAGTGTAGAAACCAAATAAGAAGAATGGAAGCAATGAAAATCAGAGTAAAATGGCAAGGTAGAATTCCTGAAAGGCCATCTGGATCAACACTAGGAGCTTAGGGAACAAAATGCATGATCTCCTGGCAGTGGTGACAGATGACCAGCTTGATGGTTGATATTGAAGGGTGGGCAATACAGTACCAAGGCTGGGATCTAATAATTCTCAGCTATGCCATCTTCAGAAGGGATAGGGCTACATGTAAAGGAGGTGGTGGCCCTGTATGTGAGGGAAGAAACTGCAACTGAAGACAGGATCCTGAGGGAAGACACTGAAATAGAAACAGTGTGGGTTCACTGGGAGACAGATGGAGGTAAGGTCATAAAAATGGAGATGGTTTACAGACCACCACAAGAAATGGTGGAGATGGATAAGAGACTGAGGGAGGAAATAAGAACAACAACACAGAGAAGGTGGTGTTAGTGGGGACCTCAATAAGCCAGATGTGAACTCACATACACCAGTGTCAGCCAGTACCAGATGCCAAGTACTGGTGGAAGTATTCCAAACTTTTTTTCTAGTTCAGGACTTTAGAAAGAGGGGAACATTCTAAACCTGTTACTGATAAACAGGGATGTGTCCAGTGAGATACATATAGGGGAACCAGTAGGCAACAGCAACCATCTTTCAGTAAGGTTAATATTGTAACAGGGTCAGAGTGTATGCACGCAAGAATCAAGGTCCTATACTTCAGGAGGGCAGATTTTGGTTGTAATTTGTGAGATACTCAGGATTGAGCTGCAGTAGTAGTAATAATAATAATAGTAATAGTAGGAATTTTATTCATTTATAAAAATGAACATGGTAAAATTCCCATTGAGTTAAAAAAAAAATCTCATTAACAAGGGACACTATAAAATAGAATTATCCTGGTTACAATTAAAGGGGAAAAAGAGCAAAAGATTAGATATTTACATTCATTATAATAAATACATCAATAATAACTGAAACCATGAAAATCAGTTACTGATAATCCCCAAGGTAATCTATCCTGAATCTATTGATGGACAACATTCTCTGGCCCAGATATTCAAAAGGATTGCGCCATGTGCAACAGGGTTGCGCATGCGCAAGTTCTACATTGCGCCATTCTGCGATATTCAGCAGGAGGCAGTTGCGCCACTGAAAACAGGTTGAGCAACAGCACAATGCAAATGAATGCATGCTCAACAGGAGGGGGAGGAACCATGCATAACTGCACAACCCGATATTCAGTCGGGTTGTGCGAAATAACAAGCGCAACCCAACCCTCGCCTGCACAACTTGAGCCAAAAAGGATCAAGTTGAGGACCACCACAGGTGAGCTGCTGTATTGCAGGGCGCACACAGCAGCTGACCACCCGTGGCTGGCTCCCAACTCAGTCCCTTACCCCCCACCAGCCCGATTGTGGGCAGAGACGTGAAAAGAACCCCCACCCAAACATCTCCCTAATGCCGATCGTGGGCAGAATGTATCTGACAACCCCCCCAGTGCCCGATGGCGGGCAGAATGTACTCACAACAACCCCCAGTACCCGATCATGGGCCAGAATGTATCTGACAACCCCCAAACATCTCCCAATGCCCGATCACAGCAGTATATATAATAACAACCCCGCCAAACATCTCCCAATGCCGATCGTAGAGAACATATACTGACAACCCCCAAACATCTCCCAATGCCCGATCGCGGGCAGAGCGTGAAACAATCCCCAGTGCCCGATCGCGGGCAGAATGTAAAGACCCCCCAACCCGAATATCTACGCTGGTGGTCAGTGGACCGTAATGCCGATCGCAGGCAGAATGTCAGTGACAACCCCCAAACATCTCCCTGGTGTCTAGTGTCCTCCCACCCACCCACCCACAGGCCCCACCACCCGCTCCCCCTGGCAGCGGCGGGCGGCAGCATCCCAGCACTGCCACCCACCTGCCACCAGCCGACTGACTGTCCGGTGGGGCTGCACGCCCAGTGGTGCAGAGCTAGGGAGCCAATGAGGCGTGCAGCCCATCGTACATGACAGTCCAGATTTGTGAATGATGTTCATTCTACTGCATATGACAGTCCAGACGGTGAATGATGTTCATTCACAAATCTGACTGTCATGTAGTCGGTATGGGCTGCACGCCCATTGGCTCTAGCTCTGCACCAATGGGTGCAGCCCTACCGACAGTCAGTTGGCGGGCGCGGGCGGCAGGCGGGTGCGGATGCTGCTCACCGCCGCCAGGAGGGGAGCGGGTGGTGGGGCTCGTGGGTAGGTGGGGTGGGGAGGACACTAGACACCAGGGAGATGTTTGGGGTTGTCACGACATTCTGCCCGCGGATCGGACATTATGGTCCACTGGACCACCAGGGAGATATTCAGGTTGGGGGGTTTTACATTCCCTGCCCGTGATCGGGCACTCTGGGGGTTGTTTTCACATTCTGCCCATGATCGGGCATTGGGAGATGTTTGGGGGTTGTCAGTATCGCTCTGCCCGCGATCGGGCATTGGGAGATGTTTGGGCGGGGTTGTTATTATATATACGCCCGGATCGGGCATTGGGAGATGTTTGGGGCTGTTTTATGTTCTGCCCTGACATGTAGGGTGCGCCGGTCCCCAACGGCTGCTGCTCGGCAGGGTGGCCAGGCGCAAGTCCTCGATCGGCGCACCTACATGCTAATGGCATGCAAATGGGGCCATAATCAGATGCAAATGGCCCCCCCTGCACCTTGCATGAATTATGGCCCCATTTACATGTCACCTTTTGAATATCGGAAATTTGAGCATGGCGCAATAGTACTTGCGCCACCGCAAGTTTAATGCTCAACTCTGACAACTTGCGGTGGCACAAGTTCCACTGCGCCATGCACAGTGGCTGTGGCTGGGGGGTGATATTCAAAGGAATTGCTCAATAGCACAACTCCTTTGAATATCGCCCCTGCCACACCCCTGCGCAACTATTTTGAGCAGCGCATGGGCTTGCGCCTCAGAATGGCGCAGTTTGAATATCCGTTTCTCTGTGTTTATCTGCTTGGGACAAAAAAACACTCTTTAATTTTAGCCCAACATATTTTTGTCCCATGTAGTCTTAAGTAATTGACTAAACTATTCCAGATCTTTGGTCCTAGGCATGAAATAGTGGAGCATCCTGCTCTTGTCCTCTTATTTGGTATCTCGTACTCTACATAATATGTCAACCTCAACCCCCGCATCAATTGTTTAATTTTTAAATTTACAGTAATGTATTCTGGTAATTTGTTATTAAGACTGTTGTACATTATTTTGGATATATATAGATTTCTTCTGAGATCCAAGTGTAACCACTGTAATTCTTTATAAAGTAAACAATGATATATGCATCTGTGAGCATCCAGCACATATCTAGCCATCTGAGTATACATTATTTCAATTTTCCTCAGGTCAGAGTAGGATCCCCCCCCATATACCATGTCCACATAGTCAATAATGGGCAATAACATGGTATAATAACTGGTGACCCCCTTTATTAACCCATTTTTGAGTACTGTAAAAAGTTGTATCAACCTGCAGGTTGATACAAAAAAACTCGTTCAACCTTCGGGTTGATATGACTTTTATAGTCTTGTGCCGGGTTGTCTCCAGCAGGCCAGAATAATTAAAAATCTGAGGCAGCACGAGACAGTTCTGCAACCATTGTGAGCGATCTCCATATATTAAAAAGTTACCTTGTTCACACAGAAGTCAGCCAAGATGCCCACAGCAAGTAGTCCTTTAATCAGAAAAGCAGCATGCACCAACTAAAAATCTCCCCAGCAAAAAATGTACTTTTCCTCACCACCTCCTCTTACTGTTTCCCTGGCTTTCTGAACTTTCACCTCAGTGTCATGGTAACCATAATGACCCCAATCCATCTAGAAGACGAATCAACAATGCTGCAGACAGACTAAATAACAAGTTTTTTAGTATTTTTTTTAAACTTCATTACTGCGATCAATGATTACTTGAACCACCCACTTTACCTAACTCGAATCCATAACCCATAAGGTACTGAAGTTTGCTATGTTATTGTTCTGTTGCGCCAGTTATTATAAAAAATAAAACACATGTGTAGGGTGATCTGCAGTTTTTTTTACACACCCTCAGTGTGTGAAAATATAGAAACCTCTCAAGCTTTGCTCTCGAGGTTTCTATATAATCACACACCTTGGGTGTGTAAAAAAATGGCATATCACCCCCTACAAATGCATTATTCTCTATATTAATAACATGTAACCTAGTCTGTCTAGTGGTTTCATTTGTCATCTTATAAAGCATGACCAGTTGTCCTAGTCTTTTTACCATTATATCAATGTGAATTGTCCATTTACAATGAACGTCTATCCATAGTCCTAAGTATTTATATTCATCCACCTGTTGTAAATCAGTTCCATCTATTACTTGTATGTTCAATGTATTGTTAATATGGTGGTCTTTGTTTCTATTACAGAATAACATAACTTTAGTTTTAGTGGTATTCAGTACTAATCTATTTTTTGAAAAATAGGTCTGAACATCATTAAAGGCATCTTGTAAACATTGCTGAATATAGTGAGTCTTATCCCTTGATATATATATGATTGTGTCATCTGCATATAAATGGTATCTTAGGCCCTGAATATTAAATTCTGTGTCATTCATGTATAGATTAAAAAGAAGCTGTCCTAAAATGGACCCTTGTAGTACTCTCTGTTTTATTTCCCTGGGTTCTGAGTAGTGTGTATTCAGACGCACTTCTTTGTTTTCTTCCCTTTAAGTAACAGTTAAAGCAGTTTGTGGCATTGTCTGAAAATCCCAAATTATTAAATTTTTGTATTAATATATTATGATTTAGAGTATCAGATGCCTTCGATAAATCAATTAATATGGCACCTGTTTGCAATCTATTGTCCATAGATGATAAAATATCACCCATAACTTTTAATAGTGCTGTTTGATTTTGAGCGTTTCAGGGAGGCAGAAGAGTGAATGGGAAATGGGGCATAATTGAGAAAAGTCTGCAGGAAATCATGAATTTCTGTCTGAGGCATGGGGGAAAAATAAGCAGCGGAGAAAACCTATGGAGTTTGCAAAGGAATTGGGGGGGGGCACTCTGGAAAAATTGAACATGCCGTTCAAGATTTATAAAGCTAGTTGGATGGAAAGGAACTGAGCTTCATATCATGGTAGCATTAAAAGAGGCAAACAGAATGACAAGGAAGGCAAAGGCTGGCGTAGAACACAGGATTGCTAAAGGGGTCAATTGGTGTGGCAAGACCTTGTTTTATTATGTCAGAGTGAAAAAGAGGAAAACACAGGGAATTGCCAAGATAAAATAAGCATGAGGGGTGAGTGAAGGATGATAGAGGAAGAATGACATACTGAATGAATACTTCTGTGTGGTATTCACATGGGAACAAAAGAAGCCACTACCAGAATACAAGATCTGCCTAGTGCTTGATAACAGTGGAGAAAGTTCTCAAGGGATTAATGTCCCTGAAGGTAGGTCAATCCCTGAGGTCAGGTGAGTTGCACTTCATGGTGCTTAAGGAGGTGGTTTACTTGCACATCCTCTGGCAGATCTATTCAACAGCACCATGGAGACAGATGAAGTGCCAGTTGACTAAAAAGTAGCTGACGTAGTGCTCCTTCTTAAGAGTGGAGAGGGAGATGAGTGAGAGAACAATAGGCCTGTCATTATGACCACAATTGTGGAAAACAGCTGGAAGCTATCATTAAGGAAAGACTGGTGGAGTTCCTCAAGGCAGGAGAGCAGAAAAATAACTGACAACATGGGTTTGGTGCAGGAAGATATCAGAGAAATCTGTTTGAGTTCTCCAAGTGGGTGACAAAAGCTGTTGATAAGGATCAGATGGTAGACATACTGCACCTGTACTTTAGCAAAGTATTCAACTCCAGTCCTATACAGGAGATTAGTTGAGGAACTGGGTAACATAGGATTTGGGTATAAATTAGCATAACAGATCAAGAACTGTCTGGGAAGAAGGAAGAAGAGTGCTGAGTACCTAGAAGAATTGTTGAGTACCTAGAGGCCAGCAGGACACAGGACCCAAAGCAGCATGGATTTACAGCAGGAAGGTCATGTCAGACGAATCTAATTGATTTCTTCGACTGGGTGACCAAAGTAATAGACCAGGGAGGGGCTGTGGATATGGCCTACCTGACTTTAGCAAAGCATTTGACACAGTCCTGCACAAAAGATTAATAATCAAGCTAGCCAGCCTGGGAGTGGGTCCCAGGGTGGTAGCCTGGGTAACAAACTGGCTGCACAACAGGACACAGAAGGTAATAGTGAATGGAACACATTCTGAAGAAAGGGGTTACAGTGGAGTACCTCAGGGCTCAGTACTGGATCCAGTCCTCTTTAACATCTTTATAGGTGACATTGCAGAGGGTCTGGAAGGAAAGGTATGCCTCTTTGCAGATGACACAAAGATCTGTAACAGAGTTGATGGGGTAGAAAAGATGAGAAGGGACTTGGCAAGGTTGGAGGAATGGTCAGACATGTGGCAACTTAGATTCAATACAAAGAAGTGCAAAGTAATGCACCTGGGAAACAAAAACCCAGGAGAAGAGTACACAATAGCAGGGGAGGTATTAACAACAGTAAAAATGGAAAGGGACCTGTGGGTAGTCATATCAGATGACCTAAAGGTGGGTAAGCAATGTGAAAAGTCAGTGAGGAGAGCCAGGGGGATACTGGGATGCATAGGAAGGGGCATCACAAGTAGAAAAAGGGAAGTGTTTATCCCTCTGTACAGACAGTTGGTGAGGCCCCATCTGGGGTACTGTGTGCAGTTTTGGAGACCTCATCTACGCAAGGACATAGACAGGATGGAAGCAGTCCAGAGGAGGGCAACTAAAATGGTGCAGGGTCTGCAGCAGAAGCCATATGAAGAGAGACTGAGAGAGCTTAATATGTATACTCTTGAAGAAAGGAGGGATGGGGGGACATGATAGAAACGTTCAAGTACCTCAAGGGAATCAACAAAGTCCAGGAGGGTAGCATCTTTCAGAAAAAGAGATGTGTAAGAACAAGGGGGCACAATTTAAAGATAGAGGGGACGGCTCAGGGGTAATGTGAGGAAATTTTTTTCACGGAGAGAGTGGTGGATACATGGAACAGCCTTCCTGAGGAGATCGTTGGGTCTAAAACAGTGGGAGAATTCAAACATGCATGGGACAGACTCAAGGCAATTATAGTTGGGGGTTGCAGGAAGTAGGCTGTTGGTTAACTAGAATCTGCAGCTTATCCAGTAGGTAGGGAAATGGGTAGACTGGGTGGGCCAAGTGGTCCTTATCTGCCGTCAAAGTCTATGTTTCTATGTATGTTTCTATGTTTTCAGTTCAGAATATTCAGGACAGGAGGAAGGGAGGTAATGAGTGGGGTACCACAGGGTTGGTTCTTAGTCTGGTACTCTTAAACACCTTTATCAGTGACAAATCAGAGAGAGTATGAAATAAAATCTGTCTCTTTGCTAATGACACTAAGCTCTGCAACAGAATGGACAGTGAAGAGGGTATTCTGGAAATGAAGGAGGATTTGTGAAGGTTGAAGAAGTGATTCAGGGTCTGGTAACTTGAGTTTAACTTAAGAAATTGCAAGGTCATGCATGTTGGAAAAAAATCTCAAAGAAAAAGTAAAGGATTGTGGTATGGGTGAAAGAGGCAGAGGAGAAAAAAGATTTGGAAGTAAATATTCTTGAAAGCTTAAAGTAATCTGCCCAATGGAATAAGGATGTGGAATGTCAATTAGAATACTGGAGTGCAGAGGCAGGGGGTTAGTAGCACACAATAGGAGGTTACGTGTAACCAGGGATTTGGATAGGGGCTATGCAATGGACCTGCTTTACTTTGACTTCAGTAAAGCATTTGACACAGTCTCACACAGGTGCCTCTTTAAAAAGTTAGAGGACCTGGAAGCAGCAGAGCAAATAGTCAGGTGCATGTGAAATTGGCTAGAAGACAGAAAACAGGATAATAGTAAATGGGGTAAGAGCTACTGTAAGACATGCCACTAGTGGGGTGCCTCAGGGGTCCATCTAAGGGCAGATCCTTTTCAATATACTCATTAGTGACTTCAGCGAGAGTATAAAGTGTAACATCGCCTTGTTTACTGATGATACAAAACCTGGAGGGAGATTGAACAGCATGGAGGGAGTTAGAGAGCTACAGGAGGATCTTATAAAGTTGGAAAGGTAGACACTCATATGGCAGTTAAAATTCTACACTAAAAAGTGCAAGGTGTTGCACCTGGGTAGAGCTAACCGTAAGACAGAATACTGGCTAAAAGGGGTCAAACTTATCTCCTCAACAGAGAAACGGGATCTTGGGGTTATCTTTAGGGATGATCTCAAGCAGCAAAGTCAGTGTAATAAGGCTTACAGCAAGGCTAGCAGGGTACTGAGATGTATTGGAAGGGGTCTAGATGGCAGGAACAGGGAGATGATGCTGCCCCTCTACCAGTCCTTGATGAGGCCTCATCTGGAGTACTGTGTCCAATTTTGGAGGCCTCTCTTTAGAAAGGATATTGATAAGCTGGAGGTGGTCCAGAGAAAGGCAACAAAGAAGATACATGGCCTGCAGGGAGTCACTCAGGAGTCGCGTGACGCCCAGGATTGGATAGTAGCATTTAACCTTGGCTCCTACAACCCATCATCTAACATTTTTCTACAACATTTTACTTTGTTTTTGTGCTAGATGGATTTCCCTACCTGGAAAGAAGATTAGGTTCAAATTTGGTGCACTGCAATGGATACAGAGATGTGTACGGCACCTCCCAAACACTCCCCAACTACCATCCCCCGACAAGCATGCTCTAATACTACCACCTCAGGTGCTGCCACCATTGCTTTTGGCCCCATTCCACTTACAGAGGAAACATTTCTGGCTGAATCTACTATGTTCAAAAAAGCCTTACAAGACATTCCAAAAGAGCTAAAATCATTGAAATCTGATTTGGCAGACTTGGAGCACAGAGTTGGGGATAATGAAACAAAAATGTACTCGCTTGAAAAATGGAGAGATCAGATGGATCCTGAGCTTCACACCCTCAAACAAAAGGTCACCAGAATGGATGCTAAAACCAAATACCTGCAGGTCATAGCCCTCAATGCAATGTGGTGGTCTTCGGTTTACTGGAAAAAGCAGAAGGATCTATGCCAGTATAATTTGCTCAAAAGCTGTGCATGAAGTTGTCTGGCCCTTCAGCAAATGGTGCCTCCTACATTACTGAGTGGGCTCATAGGTACTTATGCCCTACCCCTCCCAGACCATTTGTTTTTAAATTTTCAAGATAAGCAACATCTACTCTGTAAAGTTAAGGACATCCAAGAGGTTTTGTGGGAGGGAGAAAAACCGTGCGTACTTCAAGACCTCCCTATCACTGTTCGGCGATGCAGAGCAACATATCACCCCCCTAGTATCTTAAACAATTGCTGCTGGACTCCATTTTAAAATGCTTTACCCAGCCCACTTGCAAACTCAGGTAGGAGACATCTAGAAATCCTGGGACACTGCTGAGCCAGCTACATCGGATCTTAAAAGAGTAGTCCACCCAAAACTTACAAAAAGCATGTGTTGTGCAGAGTGTTTTGATTTGTATGTTATGTTGTTGTCTGTCCTTCCCTCTGTCTGCTATTAAGAGTTTTTCCTAAATTAGCCTGCTAGTTTTAGGGTAGTTTTACGACCCCTGGAGATCTCCATCTGAGACAGCTTCATTGTATTTCTTTATTCTAGAATGCACCTTATCTCATGTGACAGTGATGTAGCAAAGACCAAAAACCCGGCAGAAAGCACTGCTTTGCAATCAATTCACAACAGCAGAGATGGCTATATTTTAAAATCTATAGAATTCAGCTTAGTGACTACCCTCATCATAAAGCTCTTACTGTCCTGAAGAACTTTGCTGCTGGTAATTTTTGTGCAGCTTGTAAAGTTTACAAGGTATTTAGTTTGCTTGGCATGTGTGTGGTGAATGTTGGGTCTCTGTTACATCACTGTCACATGAGACAAGATGCTCTGTGGGAACAAGGAATGCAATTAAGCTGTCTGAGATAAAAATCTCCATGGGTCATAAAACTAGCATAAAGCTAGTAGGCTAATTTAGGAAAAACTCCTAGTAGCGGTTAGAGGGAAGGAAACACTAGAACTTCACGTGCAAATTAAAACACTTTGCATAACATATATTTTTTGGTAGTTTTGTGTGGACTACCCCTTTAAGGAGCTCCTATCTGGGCTGTTCAAGCATCATTGACCGATGCAGCTCAGAAATGTGCTCTTCTCACATGGATCTTTATGGTTTCCAGGTTTAAGTATGGACACTGGACTCTATAAGCTTCATTGAATTTGGGTAAAATGTATTTTTGATTATTTTCATCACGCTGGACTCTCTACTCAAGTTTAAGTAGCAGAGCCTAAGTATTGTTAACCCCATCTGGTCTCCTATTTCGATGCATAATCCTATCTCACATTGCAATCCTGGTGTGCAAAATTCCTAGTTGCACAATACTGCCAGCAGCTTGCACTTTTCTCTGGAGGTCATGGACTGGAAAACAGCTGCTTTATTATTTCTTCCTCCTGTGGGGCAGGGCTGCTATGCCATAATGTTCCAGCTGGGTACTATGGTGGTACCTGAAACTGAGCAAGGAGGATTGGTGGTGGGTCTGTTCAGTGTAGGATTCTCTTACTGATCTGGGATTCCTACATCACACCTGGGACTCCTACCTCACACTTGGTTTTCCATGTGGAAGAACATGATCCCTTGCCAATCGTTTTGCTCCTGGACATCATACTCACTCGACTGTCTGTGGGTGATCAAATAATTAGCAAGCAGGTTCTTTTTATCATTTATGGCACTGTATCTCTTAATTGGACTGAATGAGGGCAGAGAATCACCTTCAAATGACAATCTTGCTGGAATGCATGATTCTAGTACACAGCACAGGTCTCTGCTGCACTATTGCTCAAACAGCTGACTTGCATCGGGCCTTTTTGCATCCTCTCTCCTGACTGTTTTTAAAGTACTTAGGAGGCTTGTCCCACAAAGAAGTGTAAGGACTGGAGCAACACTAGATCTCTGTGCTACAGCTGAAATTATTTGTTTCACTTGTACCTCTGGATTATAATATACTGGCATTTCAAGTTTAAAGAAGGGAGATGCAGCCCTCCTCTTCATAATAATATTTTCTTTTTCCACCCTTTCCTAGTTGCAGTACCTTATAATACCCCATGGGCTTTGGTGGATGTTTTCTTTACTATATATTTTGGTTTTCCAAGTTGACAAAGGAGATGTTAGCCTTCTTTTCTTGTTCTGTTTAACTTCTAACCTCCCCTCTGGTGTTACCAAGACTAGACAAATTATTGCCACCTGATACATGCCTTAACACCTTGCCCAGAATTATTCCTGGATTATATTTTAACATCATACAGGAGCATGCCCACTGCTCTTTAATTAATCTTTTCTTTTTTTGGCTCTCATCAACTACCAGGGTGGTGTGTTGACCTATTGACTTTTATCGTCAGAAGGAAAATTATAATACATAAGTGAATATATGTTATCCCTGTTCTGTTGGTTGTTAACTTTGGGATTCTGGCTCTGTGGTCCTTTTTTGGGCCAATTAATGCTCTGTTTAATACCTGTTTATTTGATGTTTAATATAATTCATATCTTAGCCTAGTAGAAAAGTGGACATTTATTGTTGTTCTTGTTATAATATTTGTGGTGGGGCTGAGGGAAGGGTAGATCATATTGCCTAAGGTTACTCATGCACCAAAAAAGAAGGTTGGAGGGGGGAAGTGGGGATTATTATGGGACAGTGGCTATGTTTGGGCAAAGGGATGTTGGGGACAGTAAACAAGTTTTGGATTTATGGAGTGTGGGTTTCTGGTCGGCATTAGGGCAATGGGGGGAAGGGGTTGTACCAGAGAATAATTCATATGATATAGTAGCTTGGCTAAGGGTGTCAGATCAATATATAAGTACAATTGTTATAAGAATCATGGACATGGCTTACAAATATTGTTATTGCTCTTGGAACATTAAAGGAGCTCAGTCTCCAACAAAGTGAGCTAAACTTTTACTACACCTCCATAGGTTACAGGTGGATATAGCTTTTCTCCAGGAAACTCACCTCCTCCTGACCCAGGTTCTGTGTTTTCGATGTTCTTGGGTTCAGAAGGTGTTTGGCTCAGACACGGACTCATGTAAGAGAGGGGTAGCCATCTTAGTGGTTAGGAGAGTTCCCTTTTGCCTGTTTCAGGAGGTGGTCGACCCCCAAGGGAGACACCTATTTTTAAGGGCTTTATTACATAGAAACATAGAAACATAGAAGTTGATGCAGATAAGGACCGCAAGACCCATCCAGTCTGCCCATTTCTTTTTCTACCTTATAAATTTGCCATCGGCCTTTGCTCTGTCAGTGGCCTATCTATTCATAGTCATTTGTATTGCTCCCTTATGCCTATCCCATGCCTGTTTGAAGCCCTGAACTGTATTAATAGCCACCACTTCTTGTGGTAAGCCATTCCATGCATCCACCACCCTTTCTGTGAAAAGAATTTCCTCACATTCCCCTTAATCGGCCTCCTCTAATCTCATGCTGTGTCCTCTTGTCCTGCTATTTTTCTTATATTTAAACATGTTAGACTCTTTCACCTTGTTTATGCCCTTAAGGTGTTTGATGCTCGATCATATCACCTCTCCCTCCTTTGCTCAAGGGTATACATATTGAGCTCTGTTAATCTATCCTCATATGTCTTCTGATGCAGTCCCTGCACCATTTTGGTTGGCCTTCTCTGGACTGCCTCAATTTGGTTAATGTCCTTGTGAAGGTGTGGCCTCCAATACTGCACGCAGTACTCCAGATGGGGCCTAACCAGTGTCTTGTACAGAGGGATTATTACCTCCCTCTTATGACTTGTAGGCCACCTGAAGGTGATCTTGGGGGTAGTTTATGGCCCTACTACTGATGACCCTAATTTTTTCTCTAATTTGATAACCATACTGTCACCTTGGGCATCTCTTTCTATTCTTTTGGCAGGTGACTGCAATATTGTTTTAAACAATGAGATTGACCACTCAGACAGACACCATCAAGCCCTCACATCGAGCCAGTTAGCTCTATGAGAACTCATGGATTCATTGGGTTTGGTTGATCATGGGAGGACTCTACATCCAAAGCAGTGGGAGTATTCTTTCCACTCTAGACCCCATAACTCTTTTTCAAGGATTGATTTTTTGTTGTTGTTGGGGATTGAATACCTACCAGGTTTAATATTATGCCAATAGAGTGCCAAAGTGGTGTCAGACCATCACTCAGTTCTTCTGCAAGTTTGCCTCTCTAGTTCCATGGTAAGGGACAAGATGTGGAGGCTAAATAATCTGCTTTAGAAGTCTCCTGTCCTGATAGAATGAATTCAACATTATGTCACTTCCATTTTAGAAGCCAATTCTCCCAGCATGCCCAAAATTGATATTTTATTTGATGCATTAAAATGCTCTCTTAGAAGTGAACTGATTAGGTTAGCCTCTAAGAAAAAAAAGATTGCTTCACAAGAAATCTCTCTTTTCTTGGAGCAGATCAGATTCCTGGAACTCAAACCTCAGCTGGACCTCTTCAGTCTGACTGGGAACATTTGGATTCCTTAAGGATGAAATATAACAATTTACTGGCAGAAAATGCTGAGTATTTACTGCTACGAACAAAAACAAAATACTTTGACCAAGGGGAAAAGGCGGGGAAGCTTATGGCACTTTCTCTATGCTCCCAGATTGCAGAAAGAATTGTTCCCTTCTTACGCATGGAATCAGGATAGATACTTACTTCCCCGAGACATTGTGGCCCACTTCCAAATATCATATATTATAGGAATTTATATACCTCAACACTGAACGCTTTTAGTAGCTCCCAATTTGAAGCCTTTTTTCAGGCTTCAGACCTGCCTCACTTACGTGTGGAGCAGATAGAGTTTTTACAAGAACCACTGACTTTATTGGAGGTGCATAAGGCCATTGATTCCCTGACTCCTGATAAATCCCCCGGGCCAGATGGATATTCCCCGAATTTTTATTAAACCTTAAGTTGTTGATAGCCCCTATATTATTGGACACTTTTAGTTATATTTTCTCCCATAGACTCTCAGATGCATCCTTCACCATGGTTATAATTGTGGTCCTCCCAAAACCTGGGAGAGACCATATGCTTGTCTCTAACTATAGACTAATATCATTAATTCATGTTGATTTTCAGATTTTGGCCAAAGTACTTGCTAATAGGCTGAATCTAGTATGGGAACACCTTATCAGTAGATAACACATTGGTTTTGTACCTGTGAGACTCTCAGCTGATCATTTTTGAATGCTCTTGCATCTTATCTCCACATCCAGGGAGTCCCCCAACCCCGCAGTTCTGGCCTCCTTGGATGCAGAGAAAGCGTTCAACGGGGTCTTCTGGGACTTCTTGTTTCAACTATTGTCCAAATTCAAAATACCCTCTGAGTTTAACCACTGGATAAAAGTGCTCTACACTCATCCTTTGGCATGTATACTTTGCAATGGAGTACTTTCAGACAGCTTTCCTTTGCAGCAAGGCACTAGACAGGGTTGCCCTCTTTCTCCCCTTTTATTCAGACTCTTTCTAGAACACCTAATCAGGAAAATTAACATTACATCCCAAATTCAAGGTATTCCACTGGGCCCCCATCACTACAAACTTTCAGTTTATGCAGATGATATTCTTTTGCATGTTACGTTCCCCAAAACCTCTTTATCTACTGCCTTAGATGTAATTACACAATATGATACCCTCTCTAATTATAAATTAAATCAGTCCAAAACTGAAATTATGCTTCTGAACATGGCTGCTACAAGGGCGAGTGTGGAGCAGCTAGGACTAATCTGGTTTAAGGATAAACTTGAATATCTGGGAATTTATTTGAGTGTATCCCCCTCTAAATTGAAACAATGTAACCTGGACAGAGTGGTTAATCAAATTAAAACAGACTTGGATCACTGGTCTCTCCTATCGACATCAATGTGGTGTTAAGTATAATAAAAATAATAAAAATGAACATTCTCTCACGTAGTATCTACCCTCTTATTATGCTTACTTAAGTACTACCACATAAGTAGTTCATACAAATAAACAGATTCATTTCTAATTTTTTATGGCAAGGTAAAACTCCTCAATGGGCCTTGAACAAATTAATGCGATCCAGTGACAAGGGCGGGTTGAAAGTTCCTAATGTGTTTTCTTTATTATCTGGCTATACATTGGTATTGTTTTTTTTTCAATGGATCCACCCGGAACATGACACACACAAACTCTTCCTTATACCCCTCACTGGTTAGACATAGAATGAAATCAGCATCCGCAATTGGGACTGGATCTTTGAGCATTAATATATGTCCTCCATAAAAGACGTCCCTGCTTCATGGTCAGTACCCCCATAGATATTTCCCTGCAAGCCTACAAACAACTGTGCTCCCTGCTGAAAGTAAATCCCCAAAGCAATGTTACACAATCTTTAGTGGAAAACCCACATTTTAGAATAGCTGGTCAAGTACTAACCAAGAAATTCTGGCCTTGCCAGCAAGTGAATTTGATATAACATATTTTGCAAAATGGTAAGCTAATCACTTTTTTGGAAGCCCAACAGAAATTTGAATGGCCTTTCTCAGTATACATTAAATATTTTCAGATGTCTTATATGCTAGTACAACATTTTGGAACAGGTATATGGCATAAGCTGTATGGTACACAGGTTCTTGGTTTGGCTTTCTCTGCTCCCACTTCACATACTATTTCCTTTTATTATAATAAATTGCATGATGCTCTCTCAGTCAAAGAACCCAGACATTATCATTATTGGAATCACAAACTCCCCCCCAAGGGATGCTCATAATTGGTCCCATATATGGAGGAACTCATACATATATGTGAAGTGGGATAGATACCGTTTTATGCAATTCCAGCTTCTTTGTAACCTTTTTTACACACCTGCCAAATTGCATAAAAAGGGGAAGCTCACATCTGATGTTTGCTCCAAATGTAATAGAGTACAGGGAACCTTATTTTATTTTTTTTTGGTCTTGCGAAAAGGTTATACCTTTTGGGAACACTATTAAACTTTGTTTGGACCATCTGCTGGGCTTGACCTTGGCATTCTCCCCAGAAATATGCTTGTTGGGGGATTATGGGGAGATGTTAATTGACAATCAAAAACCCCACATGGCCCTAATATCAACCTGTGCCAAAAAGGTCATCTTCAGGCATTGATGTGATCAAGTTATCCCTAGTTATGTCGAATGGCATAGAGAAGCATTGTTTGCCTTGCAAGTGGAGTGGATCATTGCTAGTTTAGCAGACAGAGTGGAAGGTTATAAACAAACTTGGGAACCATTGTGCATTCTGCTAATCCTCTAACTACTGCTTGCTAGGCCAATATACTGAGCTTGGGAATATACTAATAGCAAGGAAATTAAGATAACCCTACTATTGATATAGCAGAGCCTTTTTTACACTGGGTAATGGTCTGAAAAGACAGCACCATGGTTGGATGTTATATCTGTATGCTGTTACTCGCTTATATAAGAAGACTGAGCTATATTGGCTTGGTCTTCCTGACTATCATTTCCCCGATATGTTCTCTGCTTTTCTTTGATTCACTTTTTAGTGCTGCTTTCTCTTAATTTCAAGATGGTTATTAGCATTCTCTAGGCAAATGGTGTGGGGAGGTGGGATAGGTGTGAGGTGGGAGATTGGAGGAAGACATGGGTAGATAGATATTAAGATTGTTTTTGATATTTGTCAAAACCTAGTTTAGAAATTTTGAGATATGTGGTGTGTTTTTTCTAATTGTAGTACAGTTCTATTTCTTATTATGTACATCTTACTCACCCTGTTCTTGAATGCTAATAAAGTTTACTTAATTTGAAAAAAAGGAGTTACTGATGAGGAGAGGCTAAAGGCTTTAAACATTTACTCATTGGAAACTAGTAGGGAAAGGGGGGATATGATCAGAACCTTCAAGTTCCTTAGTGGCATAAACAAAGTGCTGCACACAGCGCTCTTCATCTGGAACACAAGTTCTACTACACTGGGGTACAAGTGGAAATTAAATAGTGGGAAATTCAAGCGGGACATCAGAAAGTATTACTTATCAGAAAGAGTGGTAAAGCCATGGAATAAACTGCCTACTGAGGTGGTGGATGCAAAGTCGGTGTCGAGTTTTAAGCACATGTGGGATAAAGCTTGGGCATGATCACAATCATACAGCATTAGAGAAGGCTGGGCTGGACAATTCAGGGGATAGGACCCCAGTGAGACAGTAGGGAAACCATGTTGGTAAGACTCAATGGATCACTGCTGTCATTTTCTATATTTCTATGTTTCTACACTGCCTCTGTAAGAGGCCAAATCTGGAATACTGTGTGCAGTTCTGAAGTCCACATCTCAAAAAGGACACGGATATGATATTGTTTCAAAGAAGGGTAACAAATGCAGAGACTGCAGGGCAGGTTATACAAGAAGAGAATGGAAAGTCTATATAAGTACACTGTAGAGGCAAGAAGGGGCAGGGGGCTGTGAATGAGACACAAACATTTATGCATAGAATAAAGTGGATAGTAGCAAGCAGTTAGCCATATGTGGCAACAGCAACACCAGAGGCAATACAAGGAAATTGGTGAAGGTTACATTTAAAAAGGATGCCAGGAATTATTTTTCAATGGAACAGGTGTTAGACAAGTAGAAAAGATTGCACAATGAGACAGCTGATGCAAATACAGTGATAGACATCAAATGGATGTGGGAGAGGCTCAAAAGCTTGGTGTGAAACTCAGGTGGAGAAGAGGTGGGGGTGGGGGTGGGATGGCCGAGGATCATTAGGGTTTACAAATGATACTTAACTCTAGGAAGACAACTGGGCAGACTGGGTAGACCACTATGCCTTCTTCTGCCATCAGTTTTTCTATGCTTCTATTTATAAAAAAAGGTAATAGCTGCTAAAATAAAATAAACTAAGGCCAGAGCCAATAGGGCTGCAAGTGAGGAATTTGTGGTAAAAAAATTGAAAATTACCACAGTTATGAGCCTGCGTTAGCAAAATATAATGTAGGCTCATAAATTTGTTGTTTTGTAATATTTGTACACTAAATTTTCATCATAGCTGTGTTATGACCCTGCCTCATGAAGAAAGGCAGAGCAAATGTTCAACTCCTGCTTGAAAGGTGATTTTCAGAAACGGACTGCTGAATCAACCTTCAGTATGCAAAAACACATTTTAGTCCAGAGCTGAAAAATGACAGCTGTCACATTCATGGGGTGCTGTAAAGAAATGGCTATGCTGTAAACTTGGCATAAAAATATTGAAAATTACCAAAGTTAGGAGCCTGCATTTGCAAAATTCAACAAAGGCTCATAACTTTGTTGTTTTTTACATTTGTGTACCAAATTGTCAACAAAACCTTCATATGACCCCACTTCATGAACAAGAGCTGAGAAAATGTTCAACTCCTGCCCGGTTTTGTTGACTCTGCCGTCCTCAAAGTCAACAATTTTTTTTGCTAGTGAAAATCTCTCTGCCTCACTCTGTCCCCATCTTTATAGCTGGTTCCTACCAATCACCCTATTCCCCCATGTCCACCATCATGGACCATTTAACTGCCCTCCAATCCTCCACATGAGATGAGGAGCTCCATGTCCTAGGTGACTTTAACTTGGATTGGTTCCCCCCCTCTAGCTCCAAAATTCAGAACAAGGTTGCCACACTAAATCTATCTCAATTGATTATGGAACCCACCCGCCTAAACACCAAAACTCAGAACCACTCACTACTAGATTGGTCTCTCACCTCCCAGCCTCATCAGATAATTTCTGCAGGTCTCTTACTGGACTCCCTAAGTGCCCATCACCTAGTCTATGCAGTAAGAAAAATCCACAGCCCAAAGTCCCCCCTCCCCAGGACCCTGCTTGTTCGGTCCTACAAATGCCTGGGTCTGCCATCCCTCTTAAATGACCTAACAAACATAGATTGGTCTTTCATACCACATGCATCCTCTATCGACTCAGCTCTGGACTATTTCAAGTCCAAATTCCTCTCTGCCTCGGATACCTATGCCCCGCTCTGATGTACCCATATAAGGGGGACTCATCTGTCCTGGATATCAGCTGATGTACTGAACTGCCTCGGAGCCAGGAATCAGGCATGGAAGGCAATTAAAACCTCTGGCTTCTCTTCAGACCACCAGAAGTACTGCGCTGTTTGCAATGCATGTACTAGACAAATCTGCCAGGCAAAATCTAACTATTTCCGATCTGCCTTCTTCAGCAACGCGAATCGCCCATCTAAATTTTGGAAGGTGGTCCAATCACTTTTCTCGCTTCCATCCCAACATCCTTTAGCAGTGGCTACTGAGTTCAACTCTTTCTTTACTAACTGTACTACAGCTCTGATGTCCTCTTTCCCTACCATGACTCCTGCTCATCTGGTCCCTCCACGTCCTGTCCAAGATACCCCCATGTATTCTCCTTCCACCACATTACCCCGGCCAATGTTTACAATGCCATGCTTGCATTAAACCCTTCCAAAGGAAATACCCCACTAGGTTGGGCTCCAAACTGCTTTTCCTGCCTGCCCTGCCATTGCCCACCCTAGGCCTCACTCTTCAAACTTTCCTTCTCTCTTTCTTCTATCCCTTCTGAATGGAAGCATGCCACTGTCATACCCCTACTGTCATATCCCTACCAAAGGGTGGTGACCCCTCCTCACCTGGTAACAATTGCC
The DNA here is from genome assembly GCA_016271365.2 of Neoceratodus forsteri. Lineage (NCBI taxonomy): Eukaryota > Metazoa > Chordata > Ceratodontiformes > Ceratodontidae > Neoceratodus > Neoceratodus forsteri. The sequence goes on along the minus strand of CM028132.1, from coordinate 319,040,206 downwards.
CCATCTCCCTCCTCCTCATTCTAGCAAAACTCCAGGAATGTCTGGTCCTTTCCTAGCTCTCCTCCTTCCTTGCCTCTACCTCCTTCTTTACCCCCTACCAATTTGTATTTTGAAAGTCCCGCTCCACCACCACATCCCTCCTAAGACTCACCAATTCCATCCTCACCAGTATGGATAATGGCCACATCACCTCTGCCATCTTTGTTGACATCAAAAAGGCTTTCAACACTGTCTCACACCCTCTCCTGCTCTCCAAGCTTTCCCTAGCTAGGTTCTCTAGCATAGCCACCACGTGGTTCCATTGCCACCTGGGTGGGCAGAACCCAAGCTGTCAGGATTGGCAACTCCATCCCCTTGCCAACCTCGACTGGAGTCCCCCAAGACTCTGTCCAAGGCCTGCTGCTGTTCTCCATCTTCCTCAATGACCTGCCCTCTGTCTGTCTGTCTGCCCACACACATCATTTCACATGTATGTGGATGACACAGTCCTGTATACATCCGGACTCTCCACCATTGTTGTAGCAATAAGAGTGCAGCACGACTTCAATGATGTCCAGCTCTGGTTTCACTCTAATCAGCTCTTCCTGAAGGCTAAGAAAACTGTCTCCATGTCCTTTGGTACAAGGCAGAAACTCTCTCTGCTCCCCTTCCTTATTCTGCACCCTGGATGGGACATTGCTGGAGGACTGCACCTCCTTTAGATTCCTCAGGGTCTGGTGCAACCAACACCTTGACTTTTCTGTACACATCGTGGCCATCCACAAGAAGCTTCACCCCAAGCTTGGGGCCCTGTACTGCAACCGTGGAGCATCCCTCTACCGGCCCAGCATGAAAGTGTACAGAAAATGATCCTCCCAATCTTTGACTAAGGCAATGTAGTCTACTGTGCTTCTCCCAAAACCACCCTAGCCAGACTGGATACCCTCTTTCACTCCTTCTGCTGTTTCACACTTGACAGCCCTCCTAGCACTCACCACTGCAGCCTCTACCAGGCTTTGCACCTTCCCTCCTTGCAGGACAGGAGACAATCACACTGCACCAGGCTTGCAGCTAAATTTTGGACCCAGTCCCAACCTCTGTACTTATCCACTGCCCTGTCCAAGCTTCTCCAATCTTCGCACTCCCTTAGAAACTCTGACACCCACACATTGTCTGTCCCTCGCATGTCCACCTCTGCAGGCCAGGCAGCCTTCTCTTATCATTTACCTAAACTGTGGAATTCTCTCCCCCCAGCATACATCACGCCCCCTCCACCCATCAACTCAATGCTCCCCTCCTAGGTTATTTCAGCACCACCTGTGCCTGCAACACCCCTTTCCATATTCCCTGACTTAATCCTGAGACCTCATGGCTCCTGGTGTCTAGAAAGTCAGTCCCTGGCATCTAGTAGCTCAGATAGGGTAGTTATGTTCTGGCAGCACTCTCTACCTAGTTGTATCCCTGTAGTCCATCTGACAGGGTAGTTATTTGAATATGCTGCACTGTACTATAATTATTTCCTGCTGTATAATTAATTTCTGGCTATTTATCCTTGTATATACTGTGCTGTGCTACACATTGCTGATGTATTTAATCTGTATTGTCTCCCATGCCCCTTCCTCCAGGATGCATCTGGAATTGAGCAATAGTCTGCTCAGCATGCCTTCCTAGTTAAGCTTTTAAATAAATAAATAAAAGTTGATTTTACACAGGGACTGCAAAATCACCTTTCGGGGTGTGAAAAAACATTTTGGCCAGGAACTGAAAAATGATAGCTGTCACATTCATGAAGAACTGTAAGGATATGGCTATTTTGTAAATTTGGGGTAAACATATTGAAAATGACCAAAGTTATGAGCCTGCATTAGCAAAATTCAATGTAGGCTCATAGAGTTGTCGTTTTTTAATATTTTTACACCAAATTTTCAACACAGCATTCTTATGACCCCACCTCATGAACAAGAGCAGATAAAATGTTCACCTCCTTCCTGAAAGGTGATTTCATGCAGGGACCATAACATCACCCATTGAGATAGATTTGCCTAATGGCAGTGCACTTGTTCATGAGGTGGGGCCAAAAAAAAGGCATGTTGAAAGTTTGGGCCAGAAATATGAGAAAATGGCCAAGTTATGCCACTAAGTTCAAAACACCATTGAAATGCATTGAACCGCATACCTGTTTCTTCAGTTTGTGGTCTGGCTTTGAAGAGTGAAGAAGTGACTGCAGTCCAGAGAGGATTACAGCATTGGACCCCCTGATGGGTAAGTAAGGGCTTGGGGGTGCAGGGTGGTGGGTGGTGGGTGGTGGGTGCTGAGTGAGAGGGTCAGGTGGGGAACAGTGTAATGGCGCAAAATACATAAATTGACTTTTTTACAGGTTAAAAAAAGAAACAAACAAGGATTCCTGCACTGGGGGATTGGTCACCCCTTAGTGCCACTGTTATGTTTCTGTGGGTGAGTGGGGTGGTGGGTGCCAAGAGGAGGTTGGGTGGGGAAGAAACTATAAATATAAAATACAAAAAAAATTAAAAACAAATAACTGCGCTTGCATGGTAGTGGACAGGGGTGGCAGGCTGTCAGAGGATTTATGATCGGGACACTGGGGGACTGGGCACACCCAGTGTCACTATTATGTTTCTGGAGGAGGGGTAGGGTGGTGGGTACTGAGAGGGAGGGTCAGGTGGGGTGGGTTATGTATAATTTTAAAACAAAAGAAATCATCAGTCATGGCGTAACACAGCACAGTCTGCCATGACAAAGATGGCTACCACAATATACTGCACATGCACTAGTAGTTGTGCATGCACAATGCGATTTGGCAGCCATCTTGGACACGGCAGAGTATGCCATGACCACTGAAAATAAAAATAGTGCAGTGCAACTGCCTATAGAGACAGTGAGTGGAGTGCTTCACAGATGGGGAGGCAACTGTGTTGTAACTCAAACATGTTATTTGGTCAGAAGGAATGTGGGAGTCCTTTTTTCATAGCAAGAGATCTGCAGCATTAAGCCCACTGCAGACCTAATGATCAAGCAGTGATTGTTCCAGTAATTATATTTAATGGCTGGTGTTTTCTAGTTCTGTTTTTACTTTTTCATGTTATTTGCCCTCTATCTGTGGTATTTTAGATAATGCAGTTCTTGTTTCACTGTGCCTTTCACAAAGACTGAATGTTCCCAACTGACCTCACCATTGCTATCTGTGACATCACAGTCTGTTGTCATGGTAAGCACTATGATGTAAACAAATGCACTATGAGATCAACTGGTGACAATAAGGTGTTTTCATGCACACTTCTTATACTGGTTACCAAGATATATTATAAACCCAAGAAAGGAAAACTACCAATTACTGTGATAGATGAAACATTATCTTTATGAAAGCAAATTCTGAAGTGAAGAGTTGCTCTTAAAAGAGATCTACCAGACTAGCTGTATTCACCACTAAGTTTGGTGCCTTACCTGCTGCTGCTGTTAACGTGGCTCCAAATCTCTCAATCATTACCAAAATATAGCACTTGTAAAATTAAATTTACTGGGTCTCCTGTACTTCCCAATTCGAATATCCGCCCCCATGCCATCCCCATGCTCAGCAAAGTTATGATGTGATGCCAGGGGATGAGCTCCTTCATAGTCTGTGGGCCCGATTCCAGAAGGGTGGTGCAACTTGCCGCCGAACGTAACTTGTGCCACAGCAACTGCAGCATTGACCCTGCGCCCTATTCTAAAAGGGGTAGGGTCTCCGCAGCAAAGTCCTGTGACTTGTGCCATGCGGCTAGGTACGCTGCACAGAGGGTGTACCTAGCCAGCATGCTGTAACCCCCTGCCGCAGGCCACAAGTGCATCCCCCCTGCCCAGCAAGCCATGATAGCTGCCCCGCAGGGTGGCTCACACCCCTTGCCACCCCAAGCCACCAGTATGTGCCTCGCAGGGCTGGCCACACCAAGTGGCCCCAGACACCTCACTAAAGAGCCCTGCAGGGCTGGCCTAACCAACTGGCCCTCAATACCCCCAGCAATTGCACTGTAGGGTATGTCATACCAACTGGCCCCCATGCCTATGGTATATGCCCCTCAGGGCATCCCATACCCCCAACCCCAAATCCCCAGTGTAAAGCACCCCACAGGGCAGCACTGTCATCCCCCCACCCATGCATGCTCCGACCCCCCAAGTCACTGGCCGCATATAAGCATATATCCCAGAAGCCCTGGTAGTCTAGTGGCCCCCATCAATATAAAATGGTTTAGTAACTCCCCCAGTTCCCTGGTAGTCTAGTGCACCCCCTGAGCATTGCAATATAATAGATTAACACCACCATTCCCCTTGTAGTCTAGTGGTCCCCCACCCAGCCATGCCAGCCCACCCCGCACACCCCACCCATCCCTAGCTGGCGACTGGCACAGCCCACTTCCCACCTCCACGGCCAGCCACCGACTAAGTGTTGTGGAGTGCTCCTGTAAAGGCATGCTCAGATATTAATTTCTGAGTGCATCTGTACAGGGCGGCTCTGCAACACTCAGTCGGGCTGGCGAAAGAAGTATGAAGGTGAGCTGTGCCAGCTCATGAAAGAATGAGTGAAAGTGTGAGGTGAGCTGGCTGGTGGCTCTGGGGCTTCTCAGAATATTTGCCACATGGCGGCTGGTGACCGGGGTTTTGAGCATGCAAGGGTGGGGGATGACTGCGCTGCCCTGCGGGGCATGTTACACTGGGGATTTGGGGGGCTGGAGGTATGGGACACCCTGCAGGACATGAATAACACAGGGAGTCAGGGGGCAGGGGGGTGGCCAGCCCTGGGGACAGTTACTGTGTGGGGGTATGGTGGGGCATGTACCCAATGGGGATGGGGCGGGGTGTGTGATACCCATTGGGGCAACAACAGAGGAGGTATGGGCATGGGGAGGAGGGCACATGGCCCAGGTCTACAGGGCCCTCGGAGGGGGCTGTAAGTTATACCAGCTAAATGCAGGTGTAACTCACATTGCCGGTTCACCTCCGGGGGTTCTTGTAGAATCCTAATAGTGGGGACTTTGTGGCTGCCCTTCTAAAATGGGGTGCAACTGCTGCTGTAAACTCCCTAGCACCATGGCACAGGAGGTCTATGGCCGCAACTGCAGGCATAACTGCTGTTTGGTGAAAGTGGCCTGCGCCATGTCGCAGGCCACTTTATAGAATCTCGAATGTCACAACTGCTGGTGTAAGTTGCTACATACACCATTCTACTTGGCGCAACTGCTGTTATACCAGGCATAACTCTTCTAGAATCTGGCCCCATGGGGGCTACATTAACATCAGGTTTATGAGTTACAGTGACCATCTGGTGATTTTTTTAAGAGTACCAGATGACTAACATGAGGCTTATTAGTCACCCGGTGCCCTTAAGAAATCACCAGATGGTCACTGTAACGGTGTGGGGGTGAATCTTCAAACCAGGAAGTACAAGAGACCCGGTAAATTAAAGCTTATGAGCGTTATATTAACATTAACAGCAGCAGCAGTTTAGGAGATAAGGCACTGAACTAGGTATTGTAAATCTCCCAAGTTTTAACTTGGTGAGTCTCTTCAAAACCCTGGCCACTGAAATATGCACCCCCCTCCACAACCCTGTAGGTTTTGTTAATGAAATAAAGTACCTTCCCAGATGCTCTCAGTGAGGAGCCAGGCACATTTTGAACTGAATGAATCCAGCTAGGATGCAAAAGTCACTTCTTTTCATTACATACACTGGGTGTGGACATGGAGGGAGGCTATATTATAGAGGTGTATTATAGAGGTGTATTGGCTGGTCTGCTCAAAGGTAGACCACTTCCCCAAATCAACAGTGTCCTGCAATCCAATTTATATACCTTCAGACTGGTCTGCTTGAGGAATTATTTGCACAGAAGTGTTAGCAAATGAAAGGTGTGTTGTGGATGTGATCACTAGAGCAAGGAGCATGTCAGGAAATGGACGGGTAGCTGAGGATCTGAACTGGGGCAGGGAGGGTATAGTAGGACCAGGGAGGTGAACACTGGGCATGTAGTGTCAGCAGATAGTAAGGGTTCCTATATTGGGAGCAGGGATGTTAGCTAATTAGTGAGGGAATTGGTGATGTATATACTAGGACAGGGAGAAAGCGGACTGGTGTGGGATTGGGTATCTGATTATTTGTGTAGATATGATGTCTACAAGTGTGAAGAGAGATCAGTGTTATGCATGTATACTGGGTAATTAGGTAGGATGCTTGTTAATAGGAGAGTGGTTGGTAATACAGTATGTACAGCATACTGGCCAGAGAGAGGGTTAACAGGTGGGAGTAAAGATGGGAGATGGGAATACAGGGCAGAGGGAGATCAGAAGGTGGGAGAAGGTTGGAGATACATTTATTGGGACAAGAAAAGGATTTTAGCAAATGTTGTGTGTTTCATAAGTTAGAAAAATGGAAACAGAATGTGTCAGCAGAAAGGACCATTAAATCTAACTAGTCTGCCCTGTTTTCCACTGCCTATTACTACATCCTGGACCGTAGTTGATCACAGGTGTCCCTCCTTTACCTCTGCCTATTATTCCCAGGTGTTTATCCCATGCACATTTCAAGCTTCCCACTGTCTTTGCCCCTACCACCTCTTCTGGAAGGCTGTTCCAGGCATCCCCCACCATTTTTGTGAAGAAGTATTTCCTCACATCCCTCTTAAACTTTCCCCTTCAAGCTTTATAGCTGGCTCCCTGTTCTGGTGTTCTTCCTCCTGTGAAAGATACTCCCCTCCTGCACCTTGTTCATGCCCATGAGGTAATTATAGGTCTTAGTCATGTCCTCTCTCACTCATCTATCCTCCAGTGAGTGCATTTTAAGCTCCCACTGACACTCCTCGTATGATCTCTCACCCTACCCATGTACCATTTTGGTAGCCCTCCACTAGACTGCTTCCACCTTGTCAATGTTCTTACAGATGTCTGGCCTCCAGAACTGGAACAGTACTCAAGGTAGGATCTCACAAGTGAGCGATACAGAGGCAACACCATCTCCCTTCTCATGCTAGATATCCCCCTCCATATGCACCATAGCATCTGGCTCATCTTGCCTGCTGCCTTCTCACACTGATCTGCCACATTGAGATCATCTGATATGATTAGCTCAAAGTCCCTGTCTAGCTTGGAAACTGTAAGTAGCCCCCCCATCTTATACATAGCCCCTCGATTTCCCCACCCCAAGTTCATGACTTTGTACTTTTTGGCATTGAAACCCAGCTGTCACTCCCTATACCATATTTTATTTTTCCCAGCTCCCTTTGCATTATCTCCACCCTCTCATGGGTGCCCACCCTGTTGCAGATTTTTGTGTCATCCACAAAGAGACACACCTTCCCCTCCAGTTCTTCTGCAATGCCACTTATGAAGAAATTGAAGAGGACAGGACTCAGTACTGATCCCTGTGGTACACCCCTGGTCAACCTCTCTCATCCTCCACTTGACTGCCAGGTACTGCAACACTCTACCTCCTATCTTTCAACCAGTTAGATACCCAGCTCACCACCTTTTCCACCACCCTCAAGCTGCTAAGTTTCATTATCAGCCTCCTGTGTGGTACAGTGTCAAAGGCCTTACTGAAGTCCAAATGGGACATATCCACTGCCCTCTCCTGATCCACCTCCCTAGTTACCCAGTCAAAGAAATATGTGAGATTTGTTTGACATGACCTCCCCTCTTTAAAGCCATGCTGCCCTTTATCCTGCAGCTCATTTGTCTCCAAGTACTCCATCAGTCTCTCCTTCAGTAGGGATTCCATTAGTTTCCACACCACTGATGTAAGACTGAGTAGTCTGTATTTGCTTTCCTCCTCCATGCTGCTACTGCTGTGCAGAGTGACCACACAGGCCCCTTTCAGGCCTCTGAACCATCCCCATCTACAATGAAGTGCTGAATAGTGTTGCTAGCATGGCAACTAGCACCATACTGAGTTCCTTTAGTACCCTTGGGTGGGTCCTGTTAGACCCCATTGCCTTGTTTCTCTTTAGGGCTTCCAATATTCAGTAGACTCTCTCATTCATAAATGGACTTGTGTCCACCCCCCAGAGCTTGTTAATGCAAGTCGGTCCATCCCCTTTCCCTTCCACTGTGAAAACTGAGCAACAGTATTTGTTTAAAATTGTTGCTTTTCTTGGTCTTCATCTGCACATTCTCCCCACTGGTCTACTGTAGATGTAGCTCTATGTGCAGCTAAAGGATACTGTGGCCACTCAAAGACTGTGCAAGCGAGCAGCAGCTGTTGGTTTTCTGAAGCAGGTTAAAAGTGAAATCAGAGCATAGCAATGCAGAAAATGGAGAAAAGGCAGATGGGCACAAATTAAAAAATATTTACCAGTTTTGTGGTTTTTTTTTTTATTACTTTCAGATTTCACTTTATTTTCTGTAAGAGTTCTAATTTAAATAAATGCCACACAGAACCATTTAGGGTTGTAGTTTGGATTCTATGATAAGAAGAATCAATATATTTTCAATTATGTGCATACCTACTCTACTAGAAAGGTAAAAGGTTGTATTATGGTTAAAGTACATTGTTAAGATTTTTAAATACTGTAGCTCAGGATGGAGAACAGGAGATGGGGTTGTGCAACTACCGGGTAGTTCTGTAGGCTGGGGATGTGAATAAGTGAATCTATGGTTAAATAACAGTTGCTCATAACAATTTATTAGTTTGTGACTTGCAAACCAGAGCTTACATTTTTATCTGAAAGTTCACAATGGTACAAGAAAATTAGACCTTCAAAGTTTAAGGAGGTTAACACTTTTGTAAACTGTTGTTTTAGTTTAATACAAAAAAAAGCTGCCATTTTCCTGTGTTAATAGCTGCTAGGGCTAAGGATTCTATCGGATACTGAATGTAAACTTTCCTTTGCCTTGACTGGGCATTTATACTGTAGCTTAATTCAGGAAACTGTCTTCTGAGCTCCATTTGCAAGCGCCTTGCAGTTCTTTGCATTTTGAGGCATGACATGTTTTTGCTAAAATGTCTTACATTAACAGTGTGCAATATCAATTCATCATGTTTTCCTTAAGAGTTACCTTTCTTGGATAATTTCATTCATAGATTGTTTTATCCAAGATTATTTGCCTTTGTGACGCATTCAACTCTACAGATGTAAATGCATTTTTTTTATAATGCATTTTTTTTGTGTGTTCTGAGAGTATATATATCATGACAGGCTTATGTAATTTCTCTCTCTCATATATATATATATATATATATTTATGCAACAGGTGTTTAGAGATAAACTGTGTGATGAATCCATTTATCTGAGTCACTGTATGTATAAATTTATTTATACATACAGTGACTGCGTGCAAAGTCCGTGCAATCCATGCTAATGGCAAATATCTCAGTTTTCATGAAAATGGATATAAACCACCCCAAAAAGCCTGTTGCATAAATGGAATATGCAGGGATAACTCATTTATGTGATACAGTTGCCAGTGACCTCTCATAACCATCACTCATGGCTTTGCCACTCGTGAAGTTTCTTGAGGTCACTAGCAACTGTAGCATATAAGTGAGTTATCACACAGTCAACCCCTGCATATCCCTTATATACAGTATATATGTATATACTATACAGGCATCATCGCACATGTATGTTAGGGTGAGTAAATGCTTTAAGGTTATACCCAATTTTTCCATCTTAATAACTTTGCACCATTCAACTGAATTATTTGAAATCTGGCATGCTCAGAGATGGTTCCATGATCTCTGGATCTTGAAAATTTTGTGGCAATCAGTTCATGGGGGTAAACTTACAGGGGTAAAAAAAAACACAAAAATCGCATAAATCACACAAAATAACACTTTATTTGTTCTCCTGTAACTAAAAAACTAAGAGGATTTGAAACTTCAAAACTGCAGGTTTGATAGAGTTTGGCCCAAGGCATTTGCTTTCATTGCTTTTGTCTCCCAAACTGAAGTAAACTATTTAAGAAAAAACATTCTATTTCTGCACAGTTTAAAAAGTCAGCATTCTAATGATAACTGATTTTTTATGACCACATGAAGTCATATGGTCTTATTAAGAAAATGCTCTTTCTTATCTGGTGGCTGGTCTGACTCCCTGTCTCCATTTGCCATTGTGCTGTTGTCTTTCATCAGGGACAGATCCACATGTCAGCGCATAGCTCCACACCTGCTGAACATGCTGCGTGTGAGTTGGTTGTTTAGGAGCGGTGGCCACCATAGCCTCATAGATTTTCACTGCACACAGTGGTGCTCAATCCCCAGTGCCAGCTACATGCCATATTTTTTTTTGTATACCAACAGCAGGGTGGCCACCCCAGTGCCAGTTCTTCTCTCCCCTCTTCTGTTTAATTTTCAACCCCCGGCCCCTGCTACATTAATATGCTGACACCAGGGTTCTCAGTCTCTGGTGTCTGAGTACTCCAACCCCCCCAAGATCCTTTCCACCAGTCTGAAGCACCAGGATGCTCATTCTTGCCCCTAATTACCTTGTGAACACCAGGGTGTCCGATCCCCAACATCAGAGGCACAGTACCTAAAATAGACTTGGTTTGCTGGCCAAGGCACCTAGCTTCACCTGAGCTTTTTCCTTCTAAGACTGCTTGAAAGGCAGAGTAGAGAAACTTACCAGAGCAAGGGAGAAGGATTAAGATTTAGTTTGGCTAAGCAGATTTACTGTGTGGTGGTGTTTTTATTTTTTACTCACAGGGATTGCTACTGTTTGTTGCTAACATTTCATTGCTTTATTTTTCTCTGATTCAAATTGTTGTTGCTGGTATACCTTCTTCTGCATTATTACAAGGTGTGCCTGGTGTGCTAACAGATTACTCCTGTAATCTTCTGATTCAAATTGTCTTTTGCAAGGTATATCTTCTGTTACTGCTTTATTTTTCTCTGGAGCAAAGTGTTTCTTACAGCGTATATCTTCTCTGAAATTACTGTATTACAGGTGGAGCTTACATTTTTGTGACTTTTTTTATCATTGGGCTAAGCAAAATTACTGTTTGACACTGTGTTTTATTTTATTCTTGTTTGTTGAAAAGGTTTGTTGTCTCAGAGGTGTTTCAGTCTCCTTCTCACATTGAAGGAGCAAATTGCTTTTCCTCCCACAGCTCTTCCAAAGGATTAGGTGTGTATGTGGGGGTGGAGCTGGCAAACTGTCAGTAATTTCCAACAGAAAGAAGGGTTAAAAAGTCAGGTTAGTTGATATCTTGGAGGTAGAAGACTTGGTTTGCTGGCCAAGGCACCTAGCTTCACCTGATCTTTTCCTTCTAAGACTGCTTGAAAGGCAGAGTAGAGAAACTTACCAGAGCAAGGGAGAAGGATTAAGATTTAGTTTGGCTAACAGATTTACTGTGTGGTGGTGTTTTTATTTTTTACTCACAGGGATTGCTACTGTTTGTTGCTAACATTTCATTGCTTTATTTTTTTCTCTGATTCAAATTGTTGTTGCTGGTATACCTTCTTCTGCATTATTACAAGGTGTGCCTACAGGTGTGCTAACAGATTACTCCTGTAATCTTCTGATTCAAATTGTCTTTTGCAAGGTATATCTTCTGTTACTGCTTTATTTTTCTCTGGAGCAAAGTGTTTCTTACAGCGTATATCTTCTCTGAAATTATTACAGGTGGTGCTTTACAGGTTTTACAGTTTTATCTAACATTAGGATAAGCTTTCAGGGTTACTGCATTTGTTATTGACTGATTGTTTCTGCTCTTACCGCCTTGTTCTTTCGTCTGTGGTTCTTCTTTTTAGGCAGGGGAAGGGCCCAACCACCCACCCCCATCCCCAACCACCCCATGCTACACTCCTTTTATAGGGTACCACAGTTGTGACATTTCCTGTGGCAGAGCAGGAAGGGTGGATCAATGGAGCCTCCACAAGGTGATCTCATTTACAGGGCACTAGTAATTTAACTTGTTATAACAAGTTAAACAAAGCACAATTAAACCATTACTTGCATTTTTCCTTTTTTTCCTTCTAATTACTCTGACTAGGTTACAAACCCAGCAACTTATTTGGAATGGATTTCATTAACTGCAGGTACTGTGGAACAATTTTCAGAAGGACAGTCTTACAGGATTTAGGACACTGTCCTACATGCTGGGCCTTTGGATATCTTAGGGCTCAGCTCCAGGCAGCATGGGCAGAGATTGCACGCCTCAAATTTCATATTCAAGAGGAAATACATTATAAGAACCACCTGCCATTTCCCCAGCATCCAACAGAAAAACCTCGACCGCAGAGGGTAGTTGGTCCAGAAGGTTGGCAGGTGGTTAGGAGGAGCAAATCAGGTGCCCATCACTCTCTGCTCTCCAACACATTACCTCCAAAAACCATATAAACACTACAAACAGGTATCTGCCTCTATCTCTGAAATCAAATAAAGAGGCAGAAGACACTGCAGAGCAGAACACTGCGGCACAGGAGCTAGCACAACAAAACTCACCCAAATCAGGAACCAAAACTAAACAAGCACAAAGGAAATCCAAAAAACTTCTGATCATAGGAGACTCCATGATTCGGGGAGTTGATACCCATCTCCAGCCAGGGGTGATGGTCAGATGTCTCCCAGGTACATCAGCATGGAGAGACACTGACCGCATTGCTAAAATTGTTCACAAAGCAGGAGAAAACATTGATGTCCTAGTACACATAGGGGACTAATGATCTCGCCAGCCGGTCAGTTGTGGAGACCAAGGAACACCTGACTAGGCTGGGTGACAAACTATCATCTATTTCATCCGGCATCTCCTTCTCTGAGATCCTGCCAGTCTGGGAGAGGGAGCAGATGGACGGAAGGTCAGAGAAGGGAGATAGGGAGCTAAACACGTGGCTCAAGGACTGGTGCCAGGAAAAGGACACAGATTTGTAGGGAACTGGCAACAGTTCTGGGAGCGAAAGTTCTTTAAATTTGATGGACTGCATCTGACTAAAGAGGGAGTCAGTGCATTGGGGCAGAAGTTTGACGTCTTTGCAGAATATTGAAACTAGCAAATGTGGAGAGGGGTGCAGCACCCCATACATCGAATGGGAAGAACACCCCTCCCCCCTCAGCTAGTGGTCAAACAGGAATTCAGCATGTTTGCCGTTCATTTGCATCACCAGGTAAGAAAAAAGGTTTGTCTCCCCATATGACGCACAGGAGTAATGCCAAACTTCACCCAACAACTAACACACCAAAATCTGGCCAATGGAAAATCATGTACACAAATGCTCACAGCCTGGGAAATAAGATCCCAGACCTGCAGGCAATAATGTCAGAGGCTAAACTGGACATAGTAGCAATTAGTGAGACATGGTTTACCAGTAACCACACTTGGGAGACTTCAGTACCTGGCTATGTATTGTTCAGAAGAGACCGAGGTGCAAAAAGGGGGGAAGGAGTGGCCCTGTATGTTAATGAAAATATCAAAGCTACAGAAATTCAGAATACACATAGGAGCCAGAAGAACTGTGGGTCACCCTGGAAACAGGAAATGGGACAGCCATAAGAACTGGGGTTGTCTACAGGCCCCAGACCAGAGGAGGACATAGACACATTACTGCTAGAAGATATACAAAACATGACAGCTAAAGGGAGGTTCTGATAATGGGAGACTTCAACATGCCAGATACAGATTGGTCAATACCAGCAGGAACATCTGCCAGAACTAGACTCATAGTGGATTCCCTGCAGGGGGAGGGCCTCAATCAACTGGTACAGCAACCCACAAGAGACAGGGCTATCCTAGATCTAGTACTGACTAACAAAGAAGGGATCACAGATCTCCAGGTAGAAGGTCACCTGGGGGCCAGTGACCATCACATGGTACGGTTCAATTTGGCTACTACATCTAAATCATCCCATTCCAAGGCAAAAATATGGGACTTCAGAGGAGCTGACTTTGATAAGATGGCCAACAGAGTTAAGCTAGCCCTGGCAAAAGAAACACAGGTGAGGGGGTACAGGCAAAGTGGGCAAGCATTAAGGATGCAATACTTGAAGCAACATCCCATTGTGTTAGACAGAAAAGGAAGTGCAAAAGAAGAAGGAAACCACTTTGGTTCTCAAATACAGTAGCAGAAAAGGTCAGAGCCAAAGGCTGGCCTTCAGGAAATATAAGGAACACAGCGGGATGAAGATAGGGAGGCATACCAAACTGCCCTAAGGGAAGCAGGTAAGGCAGTAAGGCAGGCAAAGTCCCAAACTGAGGAAACACTAGCAAGAACAGTAAAAGAAGGTGACAAGACTTTCTATAGATACATTAGTGAAAGGAGAAAGTCCAGAGGGTATTGCTAAGCTTAATGGAGAAAAGGAGCATGTGAGGAGGAGGACCCTGTAAAGGCATCTATCCTAAATAGATACTTTTGCTCAGTATTTACTGAAGAGAAGGTAGGGCAGGGCCCACAGCTCAGCATCATGGACACAGGGGGGGAGGGAGGTGAGCACTACTCCCTTCACAAAAGAAAGGGTCCTACAAGAGCTTGCTAAGCTCAGGGTGGATAAGGCAATGGGACCTGATGGCATACATCCCAAGGTACTTAAGGAGCTAAAGGAGGAACTAGGAGAGCCATTAGCAGAATTGTTTAGTGAGTCTCTGAGCACAGGAGACATCCCAGAAGACTGGAGAAGGGCTCATGTGATCCCGCCCACAAGAGTGGTAGCAGGGAGGAGGCGGGGAACTACAGACCAGTCAGTCTTACCTCAGTAGTGGGCAAGATTATGGAGGCACTCCTTAAGGAAAGGATAGTGCAACACCTGGAATCCATAGAGGCACAGGATCCAAGACAGCATGGGTTTACAAAGGAAGATCCTGTCAAACTAATCTCATAGATTTCTTTGACTGGGTAACCAGAGTGGTGGACCAAGGGGAGCAGTTGATGTCGCCTACCTTGACTTCAGCAAAGCTTTTGACACTGTTCCACATAGAAGATTGATAAATAAGCTGGGTATGCTCGGGGTGGGTCAGAAGTTGGTCAACTGGGTGGCAAACTGGTTGACGGGCAGAAAACAGAGAGTGGTGGAAATGGATACAGTCAGAAGAGATGCAAGTCACAAGTGGGTACCTCAGGGATCAGTCCTGGGCCAGTCCTCTTCAACATCTTCATTAGTGACCTTGCAGATGGACTAGAGGTAAGGCTTGTCTGTTTGCAGATGACACCAAGATCTGCAACAGAGTAGATGATCCAGATGGGGTGGGCAGAATGAGAAGAGATCTGGATAAACTAGCAGAATGGTCAGAAGAGTGGCAACTGGGATCTAATGCAAAGAAGTGCAAAATCATGCATATAGGGAAGAGAAACCCTGAAGCCACCTATAGGCTGGGAGGGGAGTTGCTAGCAGTCACAAAGGAAGAAAGAGACTTGGGCATCATCATCACTGATGACCTAAAATCATCCAAGCAGACCTCTAAAGCAGTAGGTAAGGCTGAGGGGGTGTTAGGTGTATTAGTAGGAGTATCACAAGTCGTGAAGGAGATAATAATCCCTCTGTACAAGCACTGCTTAGGCCCCATCTGGAGTACTGCGTGCAAGGTATTGGAGGCCACATCATCACAAGGACATTAACCAAATTGAGGCAGTCCAGAGAAGGGCAACCAAAATGGTGCAGGGACTGCATCAGAAGACATATGAGGACAGATTAACGGAGCTCAATATGTATACCCTTGAGCAAAGGAGGGAGAGAGGTGATATGATCGAGGCATTCAAACACCTTAGGGCATAAACAAGGTGAAAGAGTCTAACATGTTTAAATATAAGAAAAATAGCAGGACAAGAGGACACAGCATGAGATTAGAGGGAGGCCGATTAAGGGGGAATGTGAGGAAATTCTTTTTCACAGAAAGGGTGGTGGATGCATGGAATGGCTTACCACAAGAAGTGGTGGCTATGAATACAGTGCAGGGCTTCAAACAGGCATGGGATAGGCATAAGGGAGCAATACAAATGACTATGAATAGATAGGCCACTGACAGAGCAAAGGCCGATGGCACATTTATAAGGTAGAAAAAGAAATGGGCAGACTGGATGGGCCTTGCGGTCCTTATCTGCCGTCAACTTCTATGTTTCTATGTTAAAATAAAGAAAACTGCCCCACAACATCTTTTCTTTTTTAATCCCTGATGTGAAGACCTCTCTCCTCCTCCTCCCTCTCCCCCTCCTCCTTCTCCACTACCTGCCCAGATCCCCTACTCCCTCTCCACTCCCTTACTAATTTTCTTTTCTACTTACCCTAATCCTACTCCTCCTTACCACCCCCTCCCTTCCCCCCTTTAAACTGCCTACTACCTGCCTCCCTCCTGATGTGGCCTACCTCTGCTTTGTGCAGGCAGAGTTCTCAACATCTTGGAGGAGTCAGACCCTGGCAGCCCCCTCTCCTACTCATCTTCTTTCCCCTCCTCCTCCTCCATTTCCTGTTCTCACCCTCGATGGGGTTCTCAGCTTATGTATGTCTACCCCAAATTGCTACTGCACTTGTAGACTGCTTGCACTTCTGGTATAGCTTAGTTAACTTGTACTGTCTGTGTTACTCCTCACTAGCTTGACCTTAGATCTAACTACTAATTTTCCATTTAGTCATTTCCTGCACAGTTAGGAGTCACGTGCTTGCATCCTAATGGAAATTTTGTGACACTGTATCTATTCTCAGTTGTTCATCATCCAGCTCCCTAGTTCAAGTTCATAACTGTTAGCATTCCACTATTTCTTTGCTCACTGTACAGTCGACTTGCTCATATTTGCTTGTATTCAAATGCAAATCTTGTTATCTTGTGTTCAAATGTAAATCTTTGTAATCTTGTGTTTTTGTACCAAATCCCTGTATTTTCAATCCTTATGTTCCCCTTCCCACCAGGTCGCACTGGGAGACAGAGCAACATGTTGTTCAGTTTGCCTTCCTGGTGGTGAAACATTCAATAAATAAATAAAATGGTCCCCAAGGTCTACAGCCATCCCTCCACCCCTACCCTCCCACTCAGCATTACCCACCCCCTTATCCTATACTTACAGAGTAGCAGACTAATCCCATAATTATCTCTGTACCAGGGACATGTTTTCATTCTTCAATGCCAGACCAGGAACTGAGAAAAACTGCTAAGTGCCATATAATATATTTGAAAGTGTTTTGAACTTCAACACATAACTCGGTAATTTTTATGTTTGCTTGCACACATGCACATAGAAACATAGACTTTGATGGCAGATAAGGACCGCTTGGCCCATCTAGTCTGCCCATTTCCCTACCTACAGGATAGGCCGCAGATCCTAGTTAACCAACAGCCTATTTCTTCCTACCCCCCACAAGAATTGCCTTATGTCTGTCCCATGCATTCTTCAATTCTCACACAGTTTTAGACCCCACAATCTCCTCAGGAAGGCTGTTCCATGCATCCACTACCCTCTCTTTGAAATAATACTTCCTCACATTGCCCCTGAACTGCCCTCCTTCTATCTTTAAATTGTGTCCCCTTGTTCTTGCATGTCTCTTTTTCTGAAAGATGCTACCCTCTTGGACTTTGTTGATTCCACTGAGGTACTTAAAAGTTTCTATCATGTCCCCCCTCTCCCTTCTTTCCTCAAGAGTATACATATTAAGCTCCTTTAGTCTCTCCTCATACGCTTTCTCTTGCAGACCCTGCACCATTTTAGTTGCCCTCCTCTGGACTACCTCTATCCTGTCTATGTCCTTGCGGAGATGGAGTCTCCAGAACTGGACACAGTACTCCAGATGGGGTCTCACCAACTGTCTGTACAGACGGATAACAACTTCCTGTTTTCTGCTGCTGATGCTTCTCCCTATACATCCCAGTATACCCCCAGCCCTCCCTACTGCCTTCTCACATTGCTTGCTAACCTTAAGGTCATCTGATATGATTACCCTCAGGTCCCTTTCCTTTTTTGTTGTTGTTACTACCTCCACGCCCATTGTGTATTCTTCCCCTGGGTTCTTGTTTCCCAGGTGCATTATTTTGCACTTCTTTGCATAGAATCTTAGCTGCCATACTTCTGACCATTCCTCCAACCTTGCCAAGTCCCTTTTCATCCTTTCCATGCCTCCTTGTGTATCAACCCTGTTGCAGATCTTTGTGTCATCTGCAAAAAGGCATACTTTTTCTTCCAGTCCCTCTGCAATGTCACTGATGAAGACATTAAAAAGGACTGGACCCAATACTGAACCCTGCGGTACCCCACTAGTAACCTGTGTTTCTTCAGAGTGGACTCCATTTACAGTTACCTTCTGTGTCCTGTTGTGCAGCCAATGTTTTACCCAGGCTACCACCCTGGGACCCACTCCCAGGCTGGTTAATTTGACTATTAATCTTTTGTGTGGGACTGTGTCAAATGCCTTGCTAAAGTCTAAGTAGGCCATGTCCACAGCCCTCCCTGGTCTACTACTTTGGTCACCCAGTCAAAGAAATCTATTAGATTCATCTGACATGACCTTCCCTGCAGAACCCATGCTGCCTTGGGTCCTGTGCTCCACTGGCCTCTAGGTACTCAACTATTCTTTCCTTCAGAAGTGACTCCATCACTTTCCCTACCACAGAGGTCAAACTGACAGGTCTGTAGTTTCCTGTCTCTGTCTTGGTCCCACTTTTGTAGAGGAATCACATCCACCTTCCTCCAGTCCTCGGTACCACACCATCCTCCATGATTTATTAAAAAGAGTAGCCAGTGGTTTCACTAGTTCCTCCCTTAATTCTTTTAGAATTCTGGGGTGAATTCCATCAGGACCCATTGCTTCGTCCACCTTCAGTTTTAGGAGTTCTTGCAGAACCCTTTCTTCTGTGAAAGGACTGGGATCGACCCCCCCTATCAAGAGTGCTTCTGTTAATTGGATTAGGCACTTCCCCCTCCTCTTTTGTGAATACTGAGCAGAAATATTCATTCAGTATCCCTGCTTTTTCACTGTCCCCCTCTGCCCACCCACCGTTCATTCTATTCAGCCTCTCTATCCCTCCCTTTGTCTTTCTACGCTCTCTGATGTACCTATAAAACGTTTTATCCCCCTTCTTAACTGAGTTGGCTATCTTTTCCTCAGTTTGGGCCTTTGCTATTCTGACTTCCCTCCCTGCTTCCTTCTGCCTTAACTGGTACAGCTGTCTGTCCTGCTCCTTCTGTGTTTCCTTACACTTCAGGAATGCTATCTTTTTTCTTCCTGACTTTCACAGCCACCTCTTTTGAGAACCATAGTGGCTTTTTCTTTCATTTTGATTTGTTTATTTGCTTCACACAAAGGCTTGTTGCCTTTGTGATGGCAGTTTTGATGATTCACCATTGTTGCTCCACACCTCCTTCTAGTCTGTTTGCTAGTGCTTTTCTGAGGCACTCTCCCATCTTGCCAAAGTCAGCCCTCCTAAAGTTCAGTACCTCACTTTTGTATGGCTTGACTCTGTAGCTGAGTTTAACATGAACCACACTGTTTGATGGTCACTTGTCCCCAGATGGCAACCCATTTCTAGATCTGAGATCCTCACACTGCCCCCGTTTGAGAGTATGAGGTCTAAGATTGCTCCCTCACGAGTGGGTTCCGAAACTAGCTGTCTGAGGCCTGCCACCAGTAGGGCATCAAGAATGTCCCTGCTCTTGGATGTGGCTGCAGTAAATGTGCTCCAGTTAACATCTGGCATATTCAGGTCTCCCATCAACAGTATCTCCCTTTCTCTGCCATTCTAAGAATGCCTTCTATCATATCCTTGTCCATTCCCGACATGGGGGTCTGTACCTAACCCTGTGCGGATTGTAGTGCCTTTCCAGTCTCCAAGGTGACCCACAGTGCCTCCTCTCCTCCTGTCTACTCTTTTGTTCAGTTGCTTTTATCCCTTCCTTTACATAGAGAGCTACTCCTCCCCCTCTTCTCCTCTGCCTGTCTCTCCTGTAGGTTATGTACCCTGGTATGTTAACATCCCAGTCATGGTTCTCTGTGTACCATGTTTCTGTGACTGCTACAATATCCAGGCATCCCTCTTCCATCAAGGAACATTATGTGACAGCTTAGGAGAGAAGCGGGTTGTGGAGGCACAGCACTGTGGCAGCCAAGGGAGGAACAGCATTTGGGGCCTTGGCAGTTGTGGGCCAATGGAGGCACAGTGTGCTGATGACACTGGCTTCCAAAAGTGCCACCAAGTTCTAATGTTTTTGCTGCAGCAATCAGGGGCCACCTCGTCATTGCAGCATCAGCCATTTCACCGCAATGAGGGAGAGACCCGTCATTGCTGGGCGGAACCTGCCGACTGTACTATTGTTTGTGAACATGGCGGGCAGCACGCCTATTCACAAACAATGTTAATTCTTCCAGTGCCAAGGGGTGCCCAATCCCCCTCGGCAGCATGTTCCCCCCCACAACAGTGTTTTTGCTGACAGGGGCCCCAGTCCCCATCGGCTTCTGTCCCCCTCCTAGTCAGAGTTGCCGACGGGGCAGCCCAGTCCCCATCTGCATTATGTCCCTCCTCCCAGTTTGATTTGCTGATGGGGGAGCCCACTCCCCATTGGCATAGTGCCCCCATGCAAAAACCCAGTAGATTTGTGCCAAGGTGGTGTCCAATCCCCCTCAGCTCTTGCCCCCCCTTTTGTGCCGATAGGGGTGCCCAATCCCCGTTGGCTACAGCAGTCCCAAAAAAAAACACTCAGTTGCCACATGCCCCTGTAAAAAAAAAAAGCCTCGCTATGTTTTTTTTAAACCTGTGAAAAAAGAAAACAGTCCCTCACTGTCTCCCTGCCCCCTCCCACAACCCGCGCCTACCCACTATGCACCCTGCCTCCCCACCCCCACCTGATACTTACCTCTGGAGTCTGGCACGATGATCTTTGGTGGACCAGGAACATGTCTGTACTCTTCAAAGCCGACCACGAACTGTGGAAATGCCGGTAAGCTGTATAATGGCATAAATAGTTTTTTTTTTTTAACTTTGATGCATATATCAGGCATTTTTTAGAATTCTGGCACCAAATTTTCTACATGGGGTTTTTGAGACCCCTCCTCATGAATTCAGGCACAGTCATGACGTTATTCAGTCCTGAAAGATAAGTTTGTGGTCACTGTGCAGAAGCACCTTTCGGGACCAATTAATGAAACAACAGTGCCAGTGTTCTTGAGGTGGACTCTCAAAAATTGTATGTTACAAATTTGGAGGAAACAAATCCAAAAAATGCCTGTTTTACAAGAGTGTGTTGCACAGTTGCTACGCACACTCGCAACT
Source organism: Neoceratodus forsteri (assembly GCA_016271365.2). NCBI lineage: Eukaryota > Metazoa > Chordata > Ceratodontiformes > Ceratodontidae > Neoceratodus > Neoceratodus forsteri. Next base: position 319,019,068 of record CM028132.1, on the reverse strand, counting down.
TCTCAAATTTGCAATATTTTTAATCCATATTTTCAACATTGCCATTTTTCCACACCTCCTTATGAACAGTACAGCTACCATTTTTCACATCCTGGTCAAAATGCGGTTTCGCACTTCCAGTGCAGAATAGCACGGTTGCTGTCGGAAATCTATGTTCGGGACACATTATGAAAATGACAGTGACACTGTTCATTAGCAGAGGTCCTAAAATGCCTATGTTGAAAATTTGGTGACAAAAGTCTATAAAATGACTGTGTTATGAGCGTGCATTGCGCAGTTTCCATGCACGCTTGTAACTTTGCACATTTGCAACATTTTCACTCCTGATTTTCAGCATTGCCATTTCTCCACACCTCCTTACGAACAGTACGCTGTCATTTTTCACATCCTGGTCAAAATGTGTTTTCGCACTTCTGATGCAGAATAGCACAGTCGCTGTGGGAAATCCATGTTTGGGACACATTACAAAAATCACAGTGATACTGTTCATTAGCAGAGGTCCTAAAATACCTATGTTGCAAATTTGGTGACAAAAGTCCATAACATGACTGTGTTACATGCGTCCGTTGGACAATTTCCATGCACGCTCGTAACTTCGCACATTTGCAATATTTTCACTCCAGATTTTCAACATTGCCACTTTTCTGCACTTCCTTATGAACAGTACAGATGTCATTTTTCACATCCTGGCTGAAATGCGTTTTAGCACTTCCGGTGTAGAATAGCACGGTCGCTGTGGGAAATCACTGTTTGGGACACATTATGAAAATGATAGTGACGCTATTCATTAGCCAAGGTCCTAAAATACCTATGTTGAAAATTTGGTGATAGAAGTTCATAAAATGACTGTGTTATGAGTGTGCATTGTGCAGTTTCCATGCTCGCTCGTAACTTTGCACATTTGCAATATTTTCACTCCCGATTTTCAACATTGCCATTTTCCACACCTCTATATGAACAGTACAGTTGTCATTTTCCACATCCTGGCCGAAATGTGTTTTTGCACTTGCGGGTGCAGAATAGCGCAGTCGCTGTGGGAAATCTGTGTTTGGGACACATTACGAAAATCACAGTGACACTGTTCATTAGCAGAGGTCCTAAATGCATATGTTGAAAATTTGATGACAAAAGTCCATAAAATGACTGTGTTACGAGAGTGCGTTACACAGTTTCCACGCACGCTCATAACGTGGCACATTTGCAATATGTGCACTCCAGATTTTCAACATTGCAAATTTTCCACACCTCCTATGAACAGTACAGCTGTCATTTTTCACATGCTGGCCGAAATGTGTTTTTGCACTTCCGGCGCACAATACAGTGGTTGCTGTGGGAAATCAGTGTTCAGGACACATTAAGAAAACCACAGTGATACTGTTCATGAGCACAGATTATAAAATGCCTATGTTGAAAAATCTGGTGATGAATGTCCATAAAATGACTTTGTTACGTGCATGCATTGTGCAGTTTCCACGTATGCTCGGAAGTGCGAGCATTTTTAATTTTTACCATTACAGATTTTCAAAATTGCCATCTCTTCACACCTCCCTAAAGAGGATACAGCTGTCATTTTTCACATCCTACCCGATCTGTGTTTTCGTACATGTGGTGCAGAATGGCAGCCGCTCTTGGAACTCAATGTTCAGGACATATTGACAAAATCACACTGCCACTCTTCATGAGAAGAGGTCCCAAATGCTTTCATGAGGTGGGGTCACAAAAAGGCCATGTTGAAAATGTGTACTGTAAATACCAACAAACGTCCGCGGCTTTAGGGTTTCTAACCATAACGTCCTACCCTGTAGAGATGGACAGCCATCGGGGTGTGCCTTTGGATTGCCGACTGTACTGCTCATGCCATCCCACCCCCCCCAGCCACTGACAGGCATCAAGGTGTACCTTGGACTCTTCGGCCCCAGACTTCACACCATTCTCCTATGCTGCACCCATTTCAACGTATGTCCTTATGGAATGGGGTGATTGTAAAGCCAAAAACCCTAAGGCACACCTCAACACATGTCAGTGTCTGCAGAATAGGGTGAGGTGACATTACATGACCCTCATGGGCGATGACCCAAACACTTACCCCAATGCTTGTCCATCTCTATTGGATGGAAGTGGGGTTGTCATGAACTTCAGTACTTCACTGCCATTCCTATTATGCATCTCTCTATAACTCCTGCATTTCCAATGCTAATAACAGCAAGCAAACATTCGGCATTGACAAATGCTTGTTTTAATATGTTTTGCCCAAATTTTCAAACTGCCATTTTTTGGATTACGCATCATGAACGAAGGCAGTGAAATTATTCAAATCAGTCCTGGTAGGTGATTTTGTGGTCGTTATGTGAAATCACTTTTTGGGAAGGATTTGAACATTTTATCATCCTGGGTTCATGAGGTGGGGTCATAAAAAGGCTATGTTGAAAATTTGGGATAAAAATATTTATAAAAAAGTTATGAAGGTATGTTAAATTTTTTCAATGCTCACTCACAGCTTTGTTAATTTTCAACATTTTGACCCCTAGAATTTCAAAGTAGCCATTTTTTCATACCACCTCACGAATGTGACAGCTGCCATCTTTCAAATCCTACCAAAACATGTTTTCCACTTGTGGCATAAAAGGTGTTTCAGCCAGTATTTGAAAATTGTCACCTACTGGAGTCACTAGGTGGGGTGATAAAAAGACTATGTTAAAAATGTGGGGTCATAATAGTAGAAAAAAATAAAGTTCTGAAGGTATGTTATAATTTTTCTATGCACTCTCATGACTTTAGTAATTTTTGTTTGCGTTATTTCTTTATCCCCTCCTATGTGCCCCGTAGCTGCCATTTCCTTCAGGTAGCCATGATCCCCGACATCCACCTACTGTCCTCTCTTGGAACCCCCCACCTCAAATTGCAGCCAACCCTGAGGCAGCTTGGCATGACACTTCACCGAGTGGGTCTCCCTCCTCCGAGTGGGAAGGCACCGGTGGGGCAGCCAGCACACTCTTTCTCTCAGCCCCAGGGCACTGCTGAGGTGGTCAGGCTCCTCAAGGGTTCTTCAGTGGTGTTGGCAAATCATCTGCCATCATCCTGGCCAATCCAGGAGGTTTTTACATTTTTCTGGAACCCCTGACGTCACGCCGCATCTTGTAGTGCTCTCGGTCTCCACTGGGGGCCGCTACAGAATGAGGTGTCACCCTAACCCACCCCAGGAGAGGAGAGCAGTCCTTCAGATGCACAATCCTCTCCCACCCCCACTGACCCCCAGCGACCCGAGTCTGTTCCCAAACCTGGGTTGCTGGTGTGGTTTGAGGTAAGGTGCCAGCGTCTAAGCTCTCTGTGCCACTGGGCTGGCCAACTTTAGTAATTTTAAATATTTTAACTTCAAATTTTCAATATAGCCATTTCATCACATCACCTCATGAACCTGACAGATGCCTGTGTTCAAATTCTGGCCAAAATGTGAATTCTCACTCATGGTGCAAATATAAGTTTTGTCCAATACTTCATTGTACCTCTCATGTTAAGTAGGAAGGGTCAAAAAAAGACTATGATGAGAATTTGGGGTCAAAATGTCACAAAAAAAATATGAAGTAACATTGCTTTCAGGGACAGCTGTTGGCCCAATGCAGAGTATGTTGCCTTCTCATGCCATTGTCCTGAGTTCAGGTGGGAGCTCAGTGAGCCAGCTGAATAGACCAAAGCTGGGGATGGTGCTGCAACATGCAGCAACAGCCCCAGCCTGGGGAGGTATAAAGCAGTGTTTTAGCACACAGATGACACTTTGTGGAGGGCTGGGGTGCCTTCCCTAACAAGGGGTTGACATGCATATCGAAACCTAATGGTCCCATGTACTGCATCGGAATGAGTGGGGTGGCAAGAAAAATTGGGGAAAGCGTACCTGGCAGAATGAAAGTCAGGTCACTGCAGGCCCTTCACCAACAACAGGCCCCATACTGCTGTCAGCCCCACAGCCCCCCCACCCTCCTCCTCAGAAATTGGAGGCAGTATAGCCTAGAGGTTACAGTAATGAGCTGTGAATGAGCTTGGTAGATCCAGCAGATCTGGATTTGATTCCCACAACCTTCACTTACATAATGTGTGACTCCAAGCAAATCACTTAACCTACCCAGTGCTCAAGGTTGTCCCTGAAAACAGGGACTTGTGCCTAATGGACCTTACTCAGTTACCAAAGAGAAAAGAAGAACAAATTGGTTCTCTGGAGTCTTGGCGAATCTGTGGTAAGGTCTTCCTTGGAGTTGTCAACCCCAATTCTCACCCTCTTCCCTGAACAGACATCAGACTTGATCTTATTTCTATATGCCCACAGGGCCCCACATGAAGAAAGCTACAACAGATTGTGTTAGCAACATGTGCCAAGACATACTTTTCTAACACTGAAGACAGTATCAATATAAGACACTGGTTTGGAGCTGAACTTGTGCTTTGGACAGGAGGCTACAGACTGGGGTAATGTGAGAGCATTAGGGTTGACAACTGCACAGAAGACCCCAAAACTTATTCCCCAAGCTTCCACAGACCCAAAACTCTAATGTTTTTTCCTTTTGCTGCTTGGGGGGGTGGGGGGAGATTATGGTTGGAAACTCTAACACCACATTTCCCAACTCTTGTAGCATTAACTTGAACCCTAACTGGTGCATTAACATTATTATTATACACGTGCTGTAGTGCTTGTAAAGTTAGCATTGAGTATGATGTTTAAAGTTAAACCTCAACTTTTATACTTTAATAACTTTAGCAGGGTTCAAATAAATAGCTCAAAATTTGGCATACATTGTCTCAGAGGTAGGTTCCCAAAACTTGGAATGTTCTGTGACGTTAGCTTATGTGGTTTCAAGATCCAGATAAGTAAATTTACTATAATGTGTAACTTTGTTCCTATTTTTAATACACTTTTTTTCCTCTCACCTACAGCGTAGACAGTACAGAATTTTTTTCCAAAGTGACCTTTGCCAAGGTAGTGCCTTTCGAAGGTTTTGTGAAAAAAATATTAATTTGTTCCAGTGTTATAAAGACATAAAGGGCCTGATTCTCAAAGCTCACAGAAAGGCGCAAGGGGCTTTTGCTACAAGGAATGGCATAAAAGGCCGCTTGCACAAAAATACTGTTTTCACCAGGAGTGATTCACAAATGTAGCCTGCATCAACCACAGGTTGCGTGCACCAAAGGGGGCTTGCACCAACCTTGTGGCACAAAATGGGGTGCAGCAATGCACTAGGGGACATGTGGCAGATGCAAGCTGCCATATCCCCTAATTCGGGATTCTGAAAACCCTCCCAGAGTATGAAATTCTAAGTACCCTTAAGCCTGCCAGAGCTGATCTAAGGGTATTTAGAATTTCACCCTCTGGGGGTGGTTAGTGCACTTGTGCTACTCGCATAGCCCTCCCTGGGCAGGAAGGAACATGTGCTGTGGTTCCCCATCCCTGATCACCTTTTAATAAAATTGATCCCGTCTATGTAGTCTAGCAGACCACCCCTCAGCCCTGATTCCCTCTTATTAAAATTAAACACATCCCTGGTGGTTTAGTGACCCCCCACCCCCCAATTCAGTTTTATCAAAATTAAACATGTCCCTGGTGGTCTAACAGACCCCCCAGCCTCAATCTCCATTGTTTAATGTTAATCAAGGCCCTGTTGGTTTAGCAGACTCCCCCAGCCCAGGTCTGCCTATATAAGAATAGATATAATTCTGTAGTGATCTAGTGAACCCCGGCCCCCCACCAAAGCAAACAGTGCCCCACCACCCCACTCTACCCCATCCTGCACCCAAGCCAGTGACCAGCACAGCCCTCCACTCTTCGCCATGGTCAGCTGCCAACTGAGTGGTCAATGAGTGTGTACTGAAGAAAGTATGTGCTCATTGATTGACAGCTTTGTGGGCTGTCAATCACTGAGCAGGTACTGTATACAGTGCGCACTCAGTGACAGCTCAGTCCAAGGCCAGCCATGGTGGAGAGCAGAGGTCTGGGTCAGTCACCTGCTCAGGTTTGGGATAGGGGAAGTGGGCTGGTGGGGCACTGTCTGTCGGGGTTGGGGTCCACTAGAGCAACACAGAATGATATCTGTTCTTAAAGGGGAAGATCAGGGCTGTGGGTCTGCTAGACCACCAGAGACATGATTAATATTAATAAAAGGAGATCGGGGCTGGGGGAGTCTGCTAGACCGCCAAGGATGGGATTATCAATAATGAAATTGGGTTGGAGCTGGGGGGGACTGCTAGCCTCCAGGAATGTCCTAGAGTGGTGTACAGCCACCCCACAGCTTACAGAAACCCATCCAGATGTGCTGTCTGTTTGGAGCATGGTCACAGTTGCTGCAAGCTTTGGGATTTTGCTGCTGGGACCCCACCTGATAGAGAATCAGTCACAGGGTCCCCCGTGCACTGACAATCAGCACAAGCCACCCTTGGTGCGGCTTATGACAAGTTTTGATAATCGAGCTCAAAGGCTTTTTTTTTGTCTGTTTTGTTTTACACCACTTAGTTCTCAGGACATGGAACACACTTGTTATGGGTTCTGACAAACGCCCTTATTTTTTCAAATTAAAAAACATGGAAAAATACATGAAAACATAGAATTTGAAAAAACACATGAATCTTGTTCAGTGGGACCAGTTAAACAAGATTCTGTTGTTTGCTTATACCAAAACAAGCCAGCAATATCTGTTTGTGACATTGGTGGTCTTTTTACAGAAATGGGTGATTTTTGTGTCTCAAGCCAAGAATTTTAGTCTTGCACATTTAAGTACGACACTAACATTTGTGACACATACATTTTATTGCTGCACTTTAATTTGCAAAACTAAACTGTGTGATACTGAAATTCCATTTTTGAGTCTCACATACTTTTACTCATAATTTGGCCTATTTACAAGATTTTAGTTACAAACTGTGAATATACTGTTTACATGACTGTACCTCATAAACAATGATGACTGCAATTTTCAAGTATAAGTCAAAAGGTGATTTCATGGTGGCTTTGTGAAATTACCTTTTGGGTGGGATTTAACACATTTTAGTGACCATGTTCATGATGCGGGGTCAAAATTATTTTTGTCCCATATTTTAGTGCAACACTAAAGTTTGTGAAACTAAAATTTTAGTGTTGAACATTTTAGTTGTTAATCTTCTTATTAATAATTTTAAAAATAACACAAACAATTATATGCCATAAATCCATACAACAATAGTAATACAATAATGAATGGGTTCCACAGGCATGTGGTGTACAATGTAGACAAGGTAATATCCTAAACTGCATATACCAATTATACCAGATGATGTGTATTGTAGGACTAGTGCCACATTGATCAAATGTTAATACTGGAGGACTGTATACATATACAGCTAGGACAACTACAGCATAAATAAACTTCAAGGGGTACCACCACAGGATCCCCTGTAGGGTGACAATTTAATTGTTGCAACAAGTTAACCTATATACAGACAAGTGCACATGCAAAGCATACTGTAGGTGGAGTGTAGGACTGGAGTAATCTTTAAACCAATGTCACATACACTGGTAACAAAAGGTTATACGTGATGGGTTCCAACAGTCAGTTTATCTCTAAAGGCAGAGAACTGTGCAACATGGGACAGACATAAGGCAATTCTAGTGGGGGTAGGAGGAAGTAGGCTGTTGGTTAACTAGGATCTGCAGCTTATCCATTAGGTAGGGAAATGGGCAGACTAGGTGGGCCAAGCGGTCCTTATCTGCCATCAAATTCTATGTTTCTATGTTTCTATGGTATAGGAAAAATGTCATCCCACTCTTGTAGCCAGTAAAGTAGCATGCAGGCTTAGGGTATCTGCTGTGCTATGAAGGTAGTTGAGAAAGGAGGTACAGGGTTTCATAAAACTGCTGATGGATCCAGTCGTGTGACTAAAACATTCTAATTCTGCCAGCTGAGATAGCCTGACCACCAGTTCTGGTGGGGTTGGAATGTCTGCAGTTTGCCACCATCTCAGGGTCAGGTTTTTAGCTTCTAGGCACTTGCTGTATATCCATCTGTGTTTGACCAGCATTCATGAGGGATCACCTTCAAAGGATCCTAATATGGCTACCATGAAAGAAGGTGATATTGGCCTTTTTAAGGTAGTGGTTTTAAGACTGAAGGTTGTAGGCCACCAGGGTTGGATTAGGCTGCATTTCCATAGTATGTGATATGATATACCTCCTGGTATGCCACAATTCCAGCAGTAGTCACTGGAAATCAACCTTGATGTATTGAGAATTGTACTGGTACAGTACCATAGATGCAATACCTTGCTTTGGAGCAGCCTACTACTCGAGTCATGGTCTGAAGTACAGTTGGCTCTCCAACAAAATTCCATTCCTCCTGGGTACAGGGATGCCTACTAGAGAGGACCATTTGTCCCTTACAACTATAGATTGATGAGGAAGAGTGTTTCTGATTACCAGGTAAATAGTGCTATTCCTTCCCATGGGCCAGTATAGCCATGTACTTAGCTGGTGATCCTTTGCAAAGGGGGTGTTGCTGCTGGGTCCCTAATGAAGGAACAGTGCACTGCTGATCTGCAAGTATCTGAAGATTTTCAAAGGTGTCTAGAGTGTGAAGCTCAGCTGTGAGGAGCCCCCTGTGTCAGAGGATTCCTGCTTGTGCCCAGGATGTCCAACAAACTGTTGGGCCTCTGATTTCTATCACTGGGTTTTTCCAGAGTGGTAGCATGGCAAGGTGTGCCAGGCCCAGTGCCAGGTGTCCCTGTACCACCTTGAAATTTAAAAGGGGCTGGACCATGCTCAACAGATGGGTAGAGCAAACCAGGAGAGCCAGAGGAGGAGGAGGAACACATAGAAGACAAGTAACATCTGGTCAAGGATATAGCAGCAAAAAGATACTGTCTAACATTGGGGTGTGGGGCTTAAATGTTGGGGAAGAAGTGTGGAAACTAGGGTCTTCGAACTAACTGGGGAATGCTATATTTGGGGCTAAGGAGGAGGAGGTTGAAGGGTCTGCCTGGAGCTGTTAAGTGGCTGAATGCTTTATTGATTCTCTCAGCTGATGAGAACTGCTTATAGGGACTGTGAACTTTAATATCTGTCTTAACTGTTTATAGTTTAAACCCAAGGAACTTGAATGTTGTAAAGATTGCTTATGCCAATGTGGGGGGTGGTTAGTTTCTGAACTGGATCTCTTAACTACCTGTCACATTTGGTTATGTTTAGGTAGGTTGAGGAACAGAACTGCTCACGGGACTGAAACTTGAGTGCCTGTCTTAACTGCTATAGTTTAAGCCTAGGAAATTATTGATAATAAGGACTGTCATACTAAGGTGGGGAGTAGTCAGCTTTAGGATCTGAACTGTGATCTTAAGTATCTGTAACCCTATGTTATGATTGAGTAAGCTAAGAAACAGGTTGGAGTGTTGGACAGGTAAAGTTGGAATGTGGGGAGGACTGGTACATTTAGTGTTGATAAAACTGTATTATCCATGTTGCAAGGATAGGTAGTGCTAAGCATGGGGAGGATTGTGGGATGCAATGGATGTGGGGCAGCAGTATGGATGAATGTGTTATGGAGGCTGGGAGAATGTCCAATTTGCCACAGGCTGAGAAAGGTAGAAGAGGAGGTGAAGAGGATTGGGGGGAACTGGAGAGGATCAGGAAAAGGAGGAGAGAGTCTGGAACAAGTAAGCAGCCACATGAAAAGAACATAAGGACACTTCATGGGGGAACTATAGGTCAGGGGTAGGGTGTGTGTGGGGGGCAGCAATCTGGATGGGTGGTCTAGCAGTAAGAGATGGAACTAGAGTCGGGCCTACCAGAAAAGGGAGGACTCAAGATAGAAGGGAAGAGACATCACTAATTAGAACAGAGGGGGTGGGAAACAGGTTTGATGTACTGACAAAACTGGTGGAAGAGGAGGAGGAGGAGGAGAAGAAAGAAGAGATACAGAGGGTGGCAAAGGAGGGAACAAGAGGACTTTACGCCATGGGCGGCCATGGGGAGGGGGAGGAGAAAGGCACTGGAGCATGGGGCGGATGGGGGGATGGTGAGGATAGCAAGCAGGAAGGGAAGGAGGGGATGGGGTGGGGTGGAAAGGGGCTGCTGGAGGCAAAACAGATCTCCTAGTAGGGAGGTGCCTAGGAAGGATCCCAGGGTTCTAACTGTACAAAAAGGATTGTGGGGAGGGGAAGGGGTGGGGTGGCAATCTATGTGAGGGATGGGATCAAATGTACAAGCGATGAGGGGGAAAAAAGGAGTACAGAGGCAATTTGGATGGAACTCCTGGACTCCAAAGGATGGAAGTTGAGGTTCGGGGTGGTGCATAGGCCACCGTCCCAGGCAGAGAAGATGGCCAGGAAGCTAGGGGATCAAACCAGGAGGGTATGTAGGAAGGGGAACGTGGTCTTAGTGGGGGATTTCAGTGGGGTGGACTGGAATATTCCAGTCACCTCTAATGCTAGGGAGCAGGTGCTCCTGGATGCGATCCAGGGAGGTTCTTGACACATCTGGTTGCTGGACCCACTAAGCTAGGGAACACACTAGATCTGGTACTATTGAATGGTGAGGCAGTGAAGGAAATAAGGGTAGAGGATCCGTTAGATGACAGCGATCACCAAACGGTGTGGTTTAACATCATGATGCGCAGAGAACCAGAGGGATCAACAACAAAGGTGGTGGATTTCAGGAGGGCAGATTTCGGGAGGATGCAGGAGTTGTTGAAGGTGAGACTCAAGGACATAAAGTAGGGGATGGAAGTGGCGCAGAAATGGGACATAATTAAACAAGGAATCATAGAGGTGACAGAAACATGTAAGAGGAAAAGAATATAAAAAACACGCTGGCTAAACAAGGAGGTGATGGAGGGGTGAGAGCAAAAACAGAGGTGTACCTGAAGTTTAGAAGGACAGGTAAGGAAGAGGACAGGGAAGAGTACACCAGATGGTCTAGGGAAGTGACCAGGAGGGTGAGTGGAGCAAAAGCCACAAGGGAACGCAGGTTAGCACAGGGAATAAAAGGGGGAGAGAAAGACTTTTTTAGATATGTCAGGGAGAAAAGGAAATGCAGGGATAGTATAGTGATGATAAAAAGCGGGTAAGTGGGTGGAAAAGGGAGAGGAACAAGTGGAAGCACTGAATGAATACTTTTGTTCAGTGTTCATGCAGGAGAAAGGTGGACAAATACCACCTTGGACTGAGAGGATGGGGGAGGTAAGTGACAGATGGCCTGATCGAGAGTAGTAGAGTATTAGAGGGGCTGAGGGTGCTAAAAGTTTAGAAGGCACCTGGGCCGGATGGTATCCATCCCACAGTGCTGCAGGAGATGGCAGAGGTTCTGGCAGATCCACTGGTAGACCTGTTTAACACCTCCTTGGAAATGGGTGGTGTGCCTCAGGACTGGAGGATGGCTCATGTGGTGCTGATACACAAAAGCGGTCCAAGAGATGAGCCAGGGAACTATAGGCTAGTCAGCCTCACGTCCATAGTGGGCAAGCTCATGGAGACAATACTGAAAGAGAGGCTGGTGGCATTTCTGGAGGACAATGACTGCCAGGATGGGAGGCAGTATGGGTTTGTTTCGGGGAGATCCTGCCAAACTAACCTTATTCAGTATTATGACTGGGTGATAAGGGAGCTGGATGGGGCCCTGCTGTGGATGTTCTCTACTTGGACTTCAGCAAGGCCTTTGATTCAGGGCCCCTGGGTGACTAGGGGGGAAACTGACTGGAGTGGGGACAAAGATGGCATGCTGGATTTCAAACTATCTACGTGGTAGGCTACAATGGGTGGAGGTCGTGGTGGGGTGGGGTCTCTGAGCTTAGACCAGTGACAAGTGAGGTGCCACAGAGCTCTGTACTGGGCCTGGTGCTATTTGAACTATTCAACTTGGACATTGCACATGGGGTGGAGAGCAGGGTTAGCCTGTTCGCAGATGACACCAAAATGGGTGCAGTAGTGGATGAGGAAGAGGGCTCGAGGCGACTACAGGCGGACCTAACCAAGCTGGAGGAGTGGTCAAAGAGGTGCCAGCTGGGGTTCAATGTGAAGAAGTGCAAGGTTATGCATTTCGGGGGAAATAACCCAAGGAGGGAGTACTGGCTGAGGGGGTAAAGCTTGAGATCACTGAGGAAGGAAAGGACCTGGGAGTAATGGTAACAGGGAGCATGAACAACACTGCCCAATGCAGAAAAGCGGTGGTGCAGGCAAACAAGATACTAGGGTGCATAGCACGGGGGTTCACATCCAGGTGCAAGGAGGTGATCATGCACCTCTACAGGTCACTAGTCAGGCTGCACTTGGAGTACTGTGTGCAGTTCTGGAGGCCATACCCGAGGTGGGATGTCAAGCTGCTCGAGGGAGTGCAGTTGATGGTGATGAGTAGGATTCAGGGGATGGAGGGAAAGGACTATTAGAACAGGCTGGGAGAACTGCATATGTACACACTGGAGGAGAGGAGGGATAGGGGGCACATGATTGAAACCTTCAAGTACCTGAAGGGAATCATCAAGGGGGGACAGGACAGGGCAGTTAAACTAAGGAATGGAAGGGATACTAGAGGGCACAGGCTAAGAATGGGGGGTTAGATTCAGAAGGGAGACGAGGAGGCCTTACTTCACAGAGAGAGTGGTGTCAAGGTGGAATGCTGTAGCAGAAAGGGTGATATCAAGCAAAAATGTTGATGGCATCAAGAAGGCATGGGACAGAAAGTGAAGGTGGGCAAGGGTGGGTGAGGTGGTGGACAAGCAAGGGAGAACAATGGGGTGGGGGGAGGGGCAGCTGCAACCTAGGGCACTAGCTGTACAGTCAAGCAGATGTTGATAGACCAGGAGGTCTGTTTCTGCTGGTACACTTGTATGTTCATATGTTCATATGAAGTTGTGCCCAGATTTTAAGTGAGTGAGATATGGTGGGATCACCTTTGGCCAGACTCTGTAGGGGTTAGAAGAGGCCAGCTGAGCAGGTAGCTCCTCCTAACTAGTGTGCTTCGATGAAGGTCCATATTGGAGGTTCTTCCATCTTGCTGAGGAAGTATCGAAGGAGTTGAGCTGTATGATATGCCCAGTAGTATACTTTGAACCAAGAGAGATTCTACCCCCCTTCTTCACATGCATCCACAGTTTTATGCAGCTGTACCAGGGATGTTTTCACTCTCAGAGGAAATTTCTGGCCATGGTATCTATTTGGTCAAAAAAATTCTGCACAACGGGTAATGGTATGTGTGAAATAAGGTGGAAGATTTTTGGGGCTATCACCATCTTGATGGCCTTGATCTTTCCAGCCACAGATAGTTGGAAGGGCTTCCTCTAGTCACATTTGGTGCATCATTTGGTGAATAGAGGTGTAAAATTAATGGCACACATTTTTTCTAAGGAGGGGGTGACTTGTATCCCCATATATGTAATCTTTGTGGGGCTCCATTGGAGCCCCTCTGACTGCAGTAACCACAGAGTGCACTTAGCATTGACGGGGAGGACCTCTGTTTTGGACAGAATCACTTTAACACATTTGTTCCCATAGATGCCATATGGCATCAGAACCATCCATTGCTAGATCTGACCCAAAATGGCCACTGGGAGCAAATGAGTTAAGGCCTGAGACTTGGGAGAAGGCAATAAATAGGTCCAACAAACAGGGTAGGGATGTTAGGACTCAGTTCTGATCTGGAATACGTGAATGTTGATGTATTGCCACTATGCAGGGCTCAATTGTACGCTCAAACAGAAAAGAGGAGAGGAGACAGTCTTGCTGTGTCCCCCTAGATAGGCCAAATTCACAGGATAGTGTACTGTTTGTCAGCACTTTAGAAATGGGATTGGTTTATACTATGCACACATAGGTGAGAAATCCAGGACCAAACCCCATCTTCAGCAAAATATGGTTGCTGTACCACACTCCATAGAGCCAAAAGCTTTTTCAAAGTCAACTGTAATAGCTGCTACAGGAGTAGGATCACCTCTAGTTGTATAAAGAAGCTTCACCAAGGTCCTCGGGCGAGCAGAGCTGAGGTGCCCCTTCACGAATCCTACCTGGGCAGGATGAATCAAGGGCAGGAGGAGCAACTCTAGTTGCTTTGCCAGAGCTTTGTGTCAACCTTTCTGTAAGCCATTATCAGGGCTATGGTTCAATAGCAGGCCAGAGAGTTTGTGTCATTCCATTTTTTTGGCAGATTGCTGCACATTTTAATGTTGCACTTCAATTTGTGACTGGGGTTGGTGAAAGTGGAGTTTTCCGCGCTCCGAAACTTCTGCGAAAATTAGTCAACTTTCATGGAAGTTTCCAAACTTCTGCCTGTGACGGAGCGGAAAACATCAGTGAATGTTATGGGCAAATTCTCACCCTTTTACATTATTAAAAGCCCTGGTGTCTAGTGGTCCCTTCTCCCACCCACCCCACAAGTACATCAACTACCCCTTGTGGCTAGTGGTCCCTCCCCCCACTGGATCACCTGCCGCTGGACCTAAAAACCAAACAAAACACTCCAGTCATTGCAAATGCAATCCCTCCCCCACCCCATCCCTGCCCAACAAATGCCCTGGTGGCTAGTGGTCCCTCCCCTCTACCTCACCCAAAGTGTCCACATAGTAATAGTCACCCCTCCATCCACATCTCTATCCGTAAAACATTTGCTTGGTTTAACTTGGTTCAAAATCAAGAGAGACAACCCCCTCCCCAACCCCGATCCGACCGCAGTCCAGTCCCTGAATGAGAATTACTGGTGGCTCCCTAGTCCCTGGTTTCTGATGGGCTTTCACCTTCACAAAACACACCCATAATGGATTCAGTTCCACCATTTTCCAAATCCTTTTCATGAGCTCAGCATGTACCACTGGCTTCCCTGTGACTGAGCACATGCCACTCTTATGCCAGACGGGCATATATTCTGTAAGTAAATGGACAACAAAATCACTGTCCGAATAAATACACACATCCATTGAATACCGCACCATAGCCTCTCTTACAGCCTCTAGTTCTGCCCTTTGTGCTGAAAATAGTGATGGGCACATTATCAGAGTTTGTGTCTGCAGTTCTGGTGCCCATATGGCATACCCGGTGTGGAAATGTCCATCTTGTCAAAACTGGGAGCCATCCACAAACAACCTCACATTCCCTTCTTTTGGAACCAGACAAAAAACCTCTGGATGCAACTGTCTGTGTAGTGTAGCATGGAGGGTAGGAGGGCATGAGCTGCCACTGTAACCTTGAGGTTGTGTCATTGTAGAGCTAAGGCCCAGCATGCCAGTCTTTGAGAGGACACTTCTTGCATGTTTTGTTCCAACAGGTACTTTAATGGAGTGTGAGGGGTCTGCAGAGTAACCTCATTAAACCCCACAATATGTTCCATTGCCATCACAGCCCAGTACACTTCAAGCAAGTGGTGAGTGCAGTCATCAAATGCTTGTTCAACTGGCATTAGTAATCTAGAGAAGTATTCTACTAGTCTCCAATGCCCATGGTGCTGTTGGAGCAGCACCGCTGACAGTGCGTTGTCAGTAGCAGTTACTTGAAGGCCAAAAGGTATCTGTTTATCAGTGTTCTTAAGGGCCAGTGCAGCCATCAGAGCTCTTTTGAGCTCCATAAAACTATTTTGACAGGAGCTATCCCAGATGATGTCTTGGGAGTCTACTGGCCCCTTCAAAAGAGAGTTCAATGGTTTAGCTTTTTCTGCAAAACCCTCAATAAAATCTCAACAGAAATTTACCATGTCCATAAATTGATGTAAAGCAGCCTTGGTCTCAGGCACTGGTAAATGTTGTATTACCTCATTTCTATTGGGGTCTGGTACCCTACCCCCTTCAGTGATGACCACCACCACAAAAGTGGCTGAAGTGGTCATCAGTTGGGCCTTTGCTGGATTGAGTTTAAGACTGGCTGACAGCAACAATGAGAGTAGCTCAGCAAGAAGCTGAAGGTGTTGCTTCTGAGTATCAGTCTGTAACAACAAATCATCAACGTGCTGCACCAAGGCAGAGAGCTGTGAGAACCCCTGCAAAATCTGCACTTGTGAGGTCTGGTAGCCTGGCCACCACTGGAGTAACCAAGGTGGTGACCCTGTTTAAAATCTGATAATCTACTGTGAGTCGTTGACTTCCATTTGGCTTCCCTTTGTTATGGCTATTAAGAGGAAAACGCTTAAACATAGTTTAAAGATAAATCTTTTTCACAAACTTAGTACCAGAAGATGATAATCATTATAATTAGTGTTTTTAGTAAACAATTAAAAAGAAGAGCTGATGTTCACAGACCCAGAAAACAAACCGGTTAGGCTAGCTAGGGGACAGCTGAGGCTAATTGCTGCTATCCTGTATAACCCCAAAATACAGGCATGCTACTGAGCTGTTGCAACAAATACATGCATTGTGATTGGTTGAGCATCCATGGCACTCCAGACATTACCTCATGGGTTTTAGCCCACCTGATAGGCTAGTGATGCACATGACTCTAGGATCAAATTTCTAGTATATCCAGGTCCCAGAAACCCCTGCTCCTCCAGTTTCAAATCGTGCATCTGATCAGGCAACAAGCACACCAGGGATCCCTGTCTGCTCCACACAGAAAGGTAGGTCTCTGAGCTTATAATTATCTGGAATGTCTTATTATGTTTTGAGATATCACTGTTTCACGAATGCAACCCTTCCAGGGTAGAAAAAGCCAGCGATGTGTTTTTTTACTTGCTCAGTTTATAGCTTTGACCATGTGAGCTGTGTATGAAAATAATTTTATTTTGAGGTCAGGGATTCTGAACCCTGCAGAAACAACAAAAAATATATTTGCTAACTGTTTAAATCAGTCTTCTAGCCTGTATCTCATGCTCAGTGCAATCTCTAATGTTTTTTTTCTCGTTGAACAGTTTGTTTTCTATCATGTTGATTTCAGAAATGTTGTGAAAGTGCATTTTTTTAAAATTGTTTTCCCTCATCTGGTTAAATGTTTTTCTCTGTTGTTGTATCGCGCTACCTCATGCATCCCCGTAAGCCTAAGAGAGAAAGACCACTTTCGGGTCTATCTGGCTTACGAGGACATTGTTGCTCCATCACACTTCTCACTTGGCCTCCCCAGCCCCCCGCGGCCCTCGAGGTATTCCTGGCGCAACTCGCCAGTCGGGGCTCTCCCCACCCCCCGCCTCCCAGAGGTCCTCTCCTTGCGACGCCTCTCACCCCTTCTCCTTCTCAATCCTGCTCAGAATTTGAGTGCTGGCTACTTCCCTCGGGTCCATGCTTCTGGACCGCGCGTTTGGCGCGTCTGCAGGCCTCTGGCCTACCACTCCATGTGGCACCACTCCCTGGCATGACTGATCTGGTTACTGCCTCCAGCCCTTCCCCAAGGCCGTGCCTACCTCTCTCCGGCCTGGGAAGGCATTCCTCCAACCTCGCGGGACTGAGGTCCCCTTCGGGGGGGAGGCGATTGCATCACCAAGAGAGAGGGAGGGCATCTACTTCAGCCTGCTCGAGCCGTTTGCGTGCTCCTCAGGGGCCCAGCTTCTCCGGACGGCTGCCTACTCCTCATGGAGCAGCCTAACAGTGGCCAGTGGTTCAGATCCTAGTGCACCCACATGTCTACAGTGGGGAGAGGGGGCGGGAGCTGCTGGCATTCTCTCCTGAGGCTCCATCCTGCCGAGTATCCCTTTGGGAGAAGCCCTTTTTCTAGCTCTGCATTTGCAAGGCCCCTCCTAGCGGGGCGGCACCGCGGGTCGTTCTCTACACTGCTCTGTGGTAATCTGGACCTCCCCAGGTATCTCCGCACCTCATACACCCCCGGAGACAAGGGGATCTTCCATTAAAGGGCAAGACTCACCAAGTCCGCATCATGAGAGGTCCCCCCCCACAGCGACCCCCTATTTTCACAACCAAAAACAGGTCCTTTCTCCCTCCTTACACTTGTGTCCCTCCCATACTGACCCTGGTGTTGAAGTGCACTACCTTTACAGGACCCTCAATTCCATTGCGCCATGGATCCCTCCCTATAGCGAACCGTGTACTCACATATATGCTGGAGGTCCCTCCCGATAGCGACAACCAGTCTTCCACCATGCATGTGGGGTCCCTCCCACAGTGCCCCCACACGCTGTCATAGCACCCAGGAAATAGAGTGCAGAATAACAATCCCCCCTCAAAGAATCGAGGGGCTATGCTTGGCTTAGATACTAATAAATAGGGGATGAAAAGATCCCTGCAGTGCATTGCACTAGCACTAATCACAGGCTTGCCTTCTTCTTTCTCACCAGATGGTCAAGGCCAAGAAGTGTTCTTCTTGCAATGCTACTCTCTTGCCCCAAACTCCGGGCCCCCTCTGTTCCGCCTGTCTACTCGATGACGATGACTTATCCATTAAGCAAACTCCAGCCATGAGACCCAGCAATCCGGGACCCAGCGGGACCACATGGATGGACCCTGGCTCCCTCCTGATTCAAAACCAACAGGCCACAGTCGCAATGATGGAAAGCCAGCATAATTTCATGCTGAAGATAATGGAAAAACTTGAATCCCTCACACAGCATAGAATAATACCGGCACTTCCGGAACCAGACAAGGCAGGGGGGGCAACCAGAAGAGCATCTGGATCATGAGGATACCGTACCAGAGAACCCTCGCCCAGACTCCTGAGAGGATAAGGATATCCCAGAGGAAGAGGATGGGGTGGACACAGATGAAGAGGACACGGAACCTCAGACTACACCGTTACTCACTTCAAAGTTGTGTTCATTCGACATGGTTCCAGGTCTCATGAAGATTATCAAGGCCACTATGGGGTTCGACATCGAGGAGAGTAAGCCCGAGTCCAAACTTGACCCCATGATACAGCAGAAAGTGTCCAACTCAGACACCTTCCCAGTATGCCCAGCTATTGAGGACATTTTCAACAAGGAGTGGCAATCCACAGAACCAGGCAGAATGCTGAACAGGAAGAACCTGGACAGAATGTATCCGGTTCAAGAGGAAAAATCTGATATCTGGTGCAAAGCTCCCACCATCGACCCCCAAGTGGCGGCCCTCAGTAAGAAAACAATCTTACCATGTGGCACAATAGCTCTCAAAGATCCAATGGATAAGAAAGTGGAGGACATGCTAAAAAGGGCATTCGAGATCGAGAGCACCGCCGCAAAAGCTGCCATGACTGCCATCTACACAGCTCAAGCACAAATCTGCTGGCTCGAAGAACTCCAAGAGCAAGCCAACCCAAAGTCCAGAGAGGCAGAGCTATTAGAGTGCACCTTAGATGCAGCAAAATACCTGGCTGACATGGCAGTAGACACCCTGCATCTACACACCAGAGCCACAGCTATCACCAATCGCGCCAGGAGAGCATTGTGGCTGAAGTTGAGGGACGCTGACAATGAATCTAAGACTCTATTGCAAAATTTACCTATGAAGGGGAAGCATGTTTTTGGGGAAGGGCTACAGGACTACCTAAAACAAAAGGAGGAGGGAAGAGACCTCCTTAAGAGCAAAACCAGATACACCTACCTACCCTCCTCGAGGTGGAGGTTTCGGGGTGGGAACAGACTATACCAACCCCGCAGGGACACACCACCACAAAACAGTTCCTTTCAAGGCAGAGGTGCATCCCACAGTTACCATAGCCCATACTCACAAGCCTACCAACTGTCCTCCTTCAGTGCCTGTGGCCAAAAATTTGGGGTAAGAGGTAGAGGATACAGGGGGAAGCAGCAATGACCATGTCCCCATGCCCTTTCAAAGTCAGGGATCATACCCCCCTGTGGGGCAAAGACTGTCATTGTTCAAACACCAATTTTTCAACACAACCTCGGACAGGTGGGTCCGAGAGGTGGTCGCAAGGGGGTACTCCATAGAGCTGTCCCACACTCCAATCTCCCACAGATTTGTATCCTCCCCAATAGCCAAAAGAAAGACAACCCCGCATCAGGTCCAACGTATCTTGTTGGAACTACTGCAGAACAGAGTCATCCAGCCTGTCCCCATGCACGAACAGAAGCTAGGGGTCTACTCAATCTTCTTCCTCGTGCCCAAGAAGTCAGGAGAACTCCGGCCCATTCTAGATCTAAAGCACCTCAACCAGCATATGGTGTGCCACAGATTCAAAATGGAGACCATACGATCAACCTTACGCAGCGTCCGGGTAGGCTACTACCTGACGTCCATAGACTTAAAGGACGCATATCTCCACATCCCTGTCATACAAAGACACAGGCAATTCCTCCGATTCCACATCTTGGGCCACCATTACCAGTATCAGGCCTTACCTTTCGGCCTCACCTCAGCACCGAGAGCGTTCAGCAAGGTCTCCATAGTCCTCGTGGCCAAGCTCAGGGAACAGGGGCTGGACATCATACCCTACTTGGACGACTGGCTCATTCGAGCACATTCCAAGGAGTGGGCACTACAGGACACTGCAACCGCCTTACAGGCACTCGAGGAACACGGCTGGGTAGTCAACCGGACAAAGAGCCATCTTGTTCCCACCCAGCAGATCAAGCACCTGGAAGCGCTAATCAACTCATCCCAGGGATGGGCAAAACCATCTAAGACAAGGGTTACCAACCTGATAGCGCTGGCCCATCACAAGAGAGCCCGCCATCAGACAACTATGGGACGCATAGCCCAGCTGTTAGGGTGCATGGCATCATCCATAGATCTCATACCCTGGGAGGTGGGACTGCTTCAGACATATGTCCTTACTCGGAGTGCACCGAACGAGTACAACCTGCAGGTCATTGTCCAGCTACCACCATCAGTGAGACTTTCACTAGCATGGTGGACAGTAAAATTGAACCTCACCGGGGGGGTCCCGCTGGAGGCCTCCTACATGGCCACAATAGAGATGGACGTGAGCCTGTCCAGCTGGGGAGCATGCCTGGGTGACTTAACAGCTCAGGGCCTATGGTTGCCGATGGAATCCAAATTATCCATCAACATCCTGGAGATGAGAGCCATATCCCATGCTCTCGAAGCCTTCAAACCCTTTATATACGGCCAGTCAGTTCTGATACGCTCCAACAATCAGGTAACAGTGGCCTATATCGCAAAACAGGGCACCACCAGGAGCAGAGCCATGCTGAGGGAGGTGATGTCAGTCCTCAATTGGGCTCAGATCAACCTTAGCCATCAAGGCGCAGTACACCTCGCAGAAAAACTCAACGGGCACGCGGATTGGCTCAGCAGGCAACAGGTTCACCCAGGGGAATGGCGGTTACACCCCGCTCTCTTCCAGATGATCCAGAGAACATGGGGACCCATACCCATGGATCTCATGGCAACGCTGGAGAACACACAGGTCCATGACTTTTACTCACGGTTCAGGGAGGGTCGTTCCCAGGGAACTGATGACCTATCTCAACCATGGTCTCGGGAACATGCGTACGTGTTCCCACCCCTTCCCCTAATTCCCTGGTACTAGCCAAGATCTGGGCATCTCCCTGTGCCATCATACTTGTGGCCCCCTAGTGGCCACGAAGGACATGGTTTGCCACAGTACTCGAGATGTCCTTAGCCAGCCTCAGGTTGCCTTACCGAGCAGATATGCTCTCATAGGGCCCAGTAGTTCACCCGGCCCCACGGACACTGAAGCTCATGGCCTGGCTCCTGAAAGGAGGACACTAATGGAGGCAGGCTACCATGACTCTGTCATTTCAACCATATTACAGTCTAGACGGGCATCCACTACTTCCACTTACGGTAGACAATGGTCTATATTCTCAAAGTGATGTCGTGAAAGAGGTAAGGAACCCAAACAGACAGACATGTCTACGATCTTGCTATTTCTACAACAGGGAGTAGACAAGGGCCTGGCCCACTCTTCTCTCAGAGTGCAACTCTCTGCAATAGAGGCGGCCACTGGGCCCATCGGGGGTACAGCCCGGGAGCACACCCCAACGCCCTGCACTTCCTGAAAGCAGTGGAGGTACTCCGACCTAAAATACGACCGACCATCACATCATGGGATCTCCCACTGGTGCTCGACTCCCTCAGCTCAGCTCCTTTCATGCCGCTTCGCAGGGTAGACCTAGTCTGGGTTGGCCTCAAGATGTGCTTCCTAGTTGCCATCTGCTTGGCCAGATGGATCGGACAGCTAGGGGCACTATCGTGCAGAGAACCCTATACTGTTTTCACTCCCCAGTGAGTCCGTTTACGAACAGTCCCAGCTTTCCTACCTAAGATACCCACTGCCTTCCACATGGAACAGCCCATCGAGCTGCCCACCTTCCCGGGGACACACAACAGGGCAGTCGGTTGATACCACATCACCTGGATGTTGGCCTCATCCTCTCCATCTACATAGCCAGGACACTGCCACTCCATAAAACAGAAAGATTATTTGTCGTCACAAGGGGACAAAGGCAAGGCAGCCTCCAAGTCCACGATCACCGGATGGCTAAAGAGAACCATTCAGGAAGCTTACCTAGCAAAACAGATGATACCACCTCAGGATATCAAGGCTCATTCCACCAGGGCAGTCGCCACATCCTGGGCAGAAAGGGCAAATGTGTCCTCTGAGGACATATGCAAGGCAGCTACATGGAGCTCCCTGCATACGTTCACCAGATACTACAGGCTCGAGCACCTGCATGACATACAGCCCACTTTCGCCACTCAGATCCTCCTAGCAGTGACTTCATCCTCTCACTCATAGACCACTCTGCTCCCTCCCTTGGGTACTACACTGCTTCTTATCTACCCATGAGGTAATGTCTGGAGTGCCATGGATGCTCAACCAATCACAATGGGTGTTTACTCACCTGGTAAAGGTGATTGTGTTGGTTGACATCCATGGCACTCCAAGGCCCTCCCAACAGAGTGCTCAGAGTGACCAGGACTGGAAGTCCATACCAATCAAGACCAGGCTTAGGAGGGGATATGCTACATTGAAAGTTGACAGTCGATCCTGATGGGGTCGAGATTAGATTGCAAATAATAGGAATAATAAAATCTGGCCTGTTGGCCACTGAGATTACGTTGTTACTAGCATCATTTCACATACTATTGATATTGTTTTCCTTTGCATTTCTCTTTGCACTCTACTAACCTTGATTTCAGCTATGGAAGATTTGAACTGGAGAGCAGGGGTTTCTGGGACCTGGATATACTAGAAATTTGATCCTAGAGTCATGTGCATCACTAGCCTATCAGGTGGGCTAAAACCCATAAGGTAATGTCTGGAGTGCCATGGATGTCAACCAACACAATCACCTTTACCAGGTGAGTAAACACCCATTCCTTTAGCTAATTAACCATGATTACATCATTGCCTCAGGTAAAAATACATGTGGAGCAGTTTGTGAAGTAGTTACCCTTTGCCATCACCAAGGCTAGCTTGAAAAGTGAATGACACATTTTTTTATTACTCTAGACTAAAAGAAACCTTAACCGATGAAACATTTAAGGCAGAGACCTCCAGTTTATGTGGCTTAATTACAGCATGTTTCATGTTGTAAACCAGAGTGCTTTTCACCCAACAGACAAAAGGCAAACATTTCCTTTTTTTATGACACAACTAACTTTGCTCAATTTTTAAATGAAGCAAATGTATGCAGTCTGCACTGTAAGAAACCTTGCATTTAATACTAATGCAAAACAAAAGGTATGGCAATTTAGTTTGCAAGTCATATATATATACTTAATACCTCAAGCAGCATTAAGACATACATTTTATGCAAACAAAAGGTAGTTTACCTTCTTTCATTTGGTGGGTTTGGTTGACTGCACTCCAGCCTCATTTTGTTCTTTAAGGTTAGAAAACAGGTGGCATTTCTAAACAAGGATTTGTCAATGCCTAATATTGTTGCACTGGCATTGGCATTGGTAGTGCCAGAGCTAGAGATGCATAATAGGAATGGCAGTGAAGTACTGAAGTGACACAAACCCCACCCCACCCTGTAGAGAGCAAGAGGCATTGGGGTGTGCCTTTGGGTCATCATCTATAACGCTCATGCCATTGTACCTCACCCTACCCTGTAGACACTGACAAGTGTTGTGGTGTGCTTTGGGGTCTTTGAGCATTATACTCACCCCATTCCATAAGGAAATACGCTGACATGGATGCAGTATAGCAGCATGGGGTGAACTTTGTGGCCAAACAGTGCAAGGCTCACCACGATGCCGGTCAGTGACTGCAGGGTGGGGGCGGAGGGTGGAATGGCATCAGCATTACACCTGATGATCCCAAGTCACACCGCTGACACCTGTCAGCCTGTAATGGGTTGGGTGCTACAGTTGGAAACCCTAACACCGTAGGCATGTGTTGGTAGTTTCACTCCACATTTTCAACATGGGCTTCTTGTCAGGCCACCTCATGAAAAGCGGCGCAATCACTTTGTTAGCTGAAGGGTGGTTTTGCACAGTGGCTGTGGCATTTGGCGACAGAGGGACAAAAACACATTTTTGGGCAGGATGTGGAGAATGACAACTGTACTGTTCATGAGGAGTCGTAAAAAAATGGCAACATTGAAAATCTGGCATGACAATGTGAAATATTGGTGAAGCAATGATCATGCATACAAACTGTGCAACACTCGTCCATAACCCAATTATTTTTTGTAGTTTGGTAGCCACATTTGTAACATAGGCATTTTGGGACCTCCCCTTATGAACAGTGGCACTGCAATTTTGTTATTCTGTCCCAAAAGTTGATTTCCAACAGCAACCACACCATTTTGTGCCACAGGTGCGGAAACACATTTTGGGCAGCTGTACTGTTCATAAGGAGGTGTGCAAAAATGCCAGTGTTGAAAATCTGGCATGGAAATTTTGAAAATTTACAAAGTTACAAGGGTGCATGGAAACTGCGCAATGCACACTTGCAACACAGTTATTTTATGGACTGTCAGCACCAAATTTTCAACATTGGCATTTGAGGACCTCTGCTCATGACAGTGTCGCCGTCATTTCCTCAAATTGTCCAGAAACATGATTTCGCACAGCGACCGTGCTGTTCTGCACCGGATGTGTGAAAAAACATTTACTGTTCATCAGGAGGTGTGAAAAAATCCCAATTTTGAAAATCTGGAATGAAAATATTACAAATTCATGACATTACGAGTGTGCGTAGAAACAGTGCAATGCAGCTTTCGTAAAACCAGCATTTTTAGGAATTTTGTCACCAAATTTGCTTACATAAGATTTTTGAGCCCCCTCATGAACAGTGACACTGTCATGTCCTTACTCTGTCCTGAAAGGTGATTCTGTGCAGTGACCACGAAATCACCTTTTGGGACAGAATAATGCCATGACAGTGCCAGAAATCATGTAGAGGAGTCTCAAAAACTCCATGTTGAAAATTTGGTGCCAAAATTCCAAAAAATGCCTGTGATATGCATCAAAGTTGGAAAAACACTATTTATTCCATTATACAGCTTATCAGCATTTCCTAAATTCGCGGTCGGCTTTGAAGAGTGCAGACGTGTTCCTGGTCCACGAAGATCGTCGCGCCAGTCTCCGGAGGTAAGTATGGGGTGGGGGTGTGGGGAGGCAGGGTGCACAGTGGGTGAGCGCGGTTGTGGGAGGGGGGCAGGGAGACAGCCGAGGGACCATTTCCTTTTTTTACAGGGAACAAAAAAAAAACATTGTTGGACCATTTTTGGTTTCACAGGGGCACGCTGGGATTGGCTCCCAGTGTGCCAACTGAGTCTTTTTGTGTGGGGTGAAGCAGCTGTAGCTGATGGGGGATTGGGCACCCCTATCGGCACACAACAAAAGGGGGTAACTTTATGCCAACGAGGATTGGGCACCCCCGTCGGCACACAAGGAAAGTGGGGCAAGAGCCAAGGGGATTGGGGCACCCCGCATATAATAAATGGGGGGTTTTTTATGCTGACAGGGAGTGGGCTCCCCTGTTGGCACATACATTGGAGGTGGGGTAAGCTGAAGGGGGATTGGGCACCCCCAAAGTCGGCAGTTTGGCGGGCAGTATACTGCCATGCTTCTGTTGCCGGGGAAGCACTTCGGGAGGTCCGCTGCATGTGATGAGCTTTGCTCACATTGCAGCAGAACTTTCCTTAGATGTGCTCACCATATTATGTATGCATGGTGTGGCGCCGGCATGCAGGCTGTTGGGGGATGAGGGATGCACCTACTGATGCGTGCCCTGCATTCGCCCAGTAGTGACCTCACCTCCAAATCTGCACTATCGCAAGATGTTGGGTGCGCAAGTGCTCCAGCATAAAAATGGTAAGAACATAGCACCAGGGCAATACAATTTTGATT
Source organism: Neoceratodus forsteri (assembly GCA_016271365.2). Taxonomy (NCBI): domain Eukaryota; kingdom Metazoa; phylum Chordata; order Ceratodontiformes; family Ceratodontidae; genus Neoceratodus; species Neoceratodus forsteri. The sequence continues at coordinate 318,992,918 of CM028132.1, read as the reverse complement.
TACTTTACAACTTGCATGTAGTTGATTGCTTAGCTGTGGATGTGCGTGCATGTGTGGGGGGGTAGATAGGTCTGGCATGCTGTAATTCTATTGTTAAGCTGAAGATTTTGATTTTCAGCATGCCATTATTTACCTGTTATTGTCTTACCATTATCATTTAGCACTGCTCAGGGCAATCTGTCACACTTTGATTTCCCATTAGCTATTATTTTAGGGCTTGATACTATTTTCTTTCTTACATAATTAACGTGCTGAGTTTGCAAATAGACTACAACTGCTGAAGACACTGAAAAAGTTTTGTTTTTCTTCTTTATTTTCACTTTACTTTTTCCACCTTTCTGCACGTACTGAAGTCTGTCTTTTTTTTTTATTAAACACAGGGTATGAACCTTGACATTTTGCCATTGTATAAGGTGAAGGCTCTGTAGTTACAGATTGAAACTCTCCATTCCACACTTTTCCCATCTTTCCCGTATGTGTGCTCTGACTTATAAAAATCCACTTTTGGGTGGAGGGTTGGAGTCTTTGCATTATAGGGTGATGGGGCTGTAACTACAGGCATTATTTCTGGTGCTGTTACAACCACTATTTCTCTCTCAGCCTTTATTTTTTCTTTCACCTCCTGCTGTTCTTTAAGCTGCCTATATTCTTCTCTAAGAGCAAGGCATACCTTTGCCTGTACCCTTAGCTGACAGGTATATGATGTACATTCATTTTGCAGTTTTTGGACCTCAGATTTCAACTGGTCATTTTTTAATCTAACCTGCACAAGCTGTGCTTGTTGAGTGTAATATCTTTTTTCAATTTCAGCTACATATTGATGTAATGCTTGCAATGCATTTGCCAATTGCTTTATATTATTTTTCTCTTTAGTATTACGCTTCGCTGCCTGTTTTTTAACATGTTGTAAAGGATTATTATTAGTTGAACAGCAGGGTGGATACTGCCCCTCCAATAAATGCTTATCCACATAAGCAAGAACCCTCTCCATTGCAGGAGATTCCATTGCCAAGCAATGCCTAGCAAAAGCTCAGAGACCTTCCCTACCCTTTGACTGGGTGATGAGCAAAAACTCAAGGACCTTCTCTGCCCTTTGACTGGGTGATCAGTCCAGCTCAAACAGGACATTACCAATTACCTACTGGGATTCTTTCTTGGGAATCCCTGTACCACCAGTACAAATACAGGACTGTTGTACACTTACCCAGTCAGTGCCACAAACAATGCTCCTCTTTCTGTTCCAATTCCCCCTTGAACAGAAGAGACCAGTTCAAACTTCAGTTGTACTGCCAACTTCAAAGGCTCCAAATCTACTGCAAGGCTAGTCAAAGCTTGAGCAACTGTGCGGAAACACCAAAATGTAAGGGAATAATACCTCCTTATAGTGCAGCTATAGGGGGTTCCCAGGAACAGAAGAGATGGAGACACTGCATTCACTGAGTCTGGTATGATTTTATTTGTGGTACGGAACTACACTCTCCTCACATAGCATCCTGGAGTACTCAGTTTGTTAGGGCAAAATACACAACATATATACAGTTCTTCCCACACCCCTACAAACCACTTAAACCACATTTTTACACCATACCTACAGCTGGGCTATAGTTGGATCTAGTCACGCACAGAGCTGTCCTTGGAAAAACATGTTACCATATATGGTCTGGTCAAATTCTGCAAGAATGCACACTCACCACTCCCTCACCTGCAGTACTTTTTCACTCTTAGGCTACATGTCTTGACCATCTGTAATAATGGCCTCTACTGAATGTGCATTATACCTTACAATACCTGCCTGTACCATCTGTAACAATGGCATCTCCTGAGTGCATATTACATTTCATAACTCAATTACTTTACATAAGCACTATATTACTACACAATACACTATATTACATTGAAACTCATATACTTTTACTCATAACTTCGCCATTTTTCAATATTTTAGTCCAAAATTTTGAATCAACAATTATATGACCCTACCTCATGAATAAAGATTGTGGGAATTTTCTTGTAATCAAAACTTTATTGAATTTTCAGATTTCATGTTATACAGGTGTTACAAATAGTCATTGGTATTTGCACCTAGCAGGGGTCCAAATATTGGACTTTATGGAGTTACAGCATTAAGTTAACTACTTTAGTGAGAGATCAACAAAATACATATGAGCATTATTTATTTATTTAGTTATTAAGTGAATTGGACTTACAAATCTATGAGTCAGAGACTTGTTTGCAAAGGGCTCCTCATCAGGGAGGTACAAACAAGGATACAGGAAATGACAAGCATATTTGGTATAAATACTGTAAGACAAAACAATATTATACAGGATAAAAAACTATCCAAGGTCAGGTAAACAAATTATGTAATTAATCAGACAAACAAGAACAAGATGATATCAGGTAACTAGAGCCAGACAGAGCTGGGACAAGGAGAAAGTAGTAGGTTTGGAAAAAAACTGAGGAGGGGAGGAAGTGGGAGAAGTAGAGGAGGAAAGGGAGTGTGAGGCAAGAGAAAGCCAGAGAGAATTATTAATGACTAGTGAAGAGGAATAAAGGTAGGCAGGAAGTAAGGTTAGAAGCAATTGCAGGAGATGGAGGAAATGATATCTTCCCTAAGGAGAGTTTTGAAAGGGCCAAGTTTGGATACAGCTGAGGTAACATCCAGTAGAGAGTTTAAAAGGTGCTGCCTGTCTATGGCACGGATGAGACTAGGGTGCTCCACACCATGGGATTCAATCAGTGGTTGAAAAACTGGTGCAGAGCTCAAGGATTTGGCTTCATTGGGGACTGGGTGTCCACCTGGACGGATGCAGACCTATACTGGCATGATGGTCTGCATCTGTCCAGGAGGGGAACCAGGATCCTAGGTGATAGGTTTAAATACTTCATTAGCAAGCATTTAAACTAGCCAAGGGGGGAGGAACTGGAAAGGAGCAGGGAAATCCTAGCCCCCCCCCAAAAAATAATCAGGGTACTAAGTGAGGTAGACACCAACATAGAGATGTCAATAGGGAGAAGTGCAGGGGTAAATGGAGAAAGTGACAAATGCAATAAGGACAGGGATGGGGCAAAAAGGGGTAAGGCCATCAAGAAATGGAGGGTAATGAGTACCAATGCCCATAGTCTGGGCAACAAGCTACCTGAACTGGTGGCCTTGATGGAAGAGGGATGCCTGAATATTGTAGCAGTCACAGAAACATGTTACACAGAGTACCATGACTGGGATGTTAACATACCAGGGTACACAACCTACAGAAGAGACAGGGAGGGCAGAAGAGGGGGGAGTAGCTCTCTATGTAAGGGAAGGGATAAAAGCAACTGAACAAAAGAGTAAACAGGGAGGAGAGGAGGCATTGTGGGTCACCTTAGAGACTGGAAATGGCACCACAATCCGCACAGGGGTTGTATACAGACCCCCATGTCAGGGGGAGAGAATGGACAAGGATAAGATAAAAGGCATACTTAGGATGGCAGAGAAAGGGTAGATACTGTTGATGGGGGACCTCAATATGCCAGATGTTAACTGTACCACCTTTGCTGCAACCACGTCCAAAAGCAGGGCCATTCTTGATGCCCTTCAGGTGGCATGCCTCAGACAGCTAGTTTTGGAACTTACTCATGAGGGACCAATCTTAGACCTCGTACTCTCAAATGGGGACAGTGAGAGGATCTCAGATCTAGAAGTGGGTAGCCATTTGGGAACAAGTGACCACCAAACAGTGTGGTTCATGAAAAACTCAGCTACAGAGTCAAGCCATACAAAAGTGAGGGTTCTGGACTTCAGAAAGGCTGACTTTGGCAAGATGGGAGAGTGCCTTAGAAAAGCATTAGCAAACAGGCTAGAAGGAGGGTGGAGCAACAATAGGAAATACAAAACTGCCATCACAGAGGCAACACGCAACTGTGTGAAGCAAATAAACAAATCAAAATGAAAGAAAAAGCCACTATGGTTCTCAAAAGAAGTGGCGGTGAAGGTTAAGGAGAAAAAGATAGCATTTAGGAAGTATAAGGAAACACAGAAGGAGTAGGACAGAGAACTGTACCAGTTAAGGCAGAAGGACACTGGGAGGGTAGTCAGAATAGCAAAGGCACAAACTGAGGAAAAGATAGCCAACTCAGTTAAGAAGGCTGATAAAACCTTTATAGGTATATCAGGGGCATGAGAAAGACAAAGGGAGGGATAGTGAGGCTGAATAGAATGGATGGTGGTGGGCAGAGTGACAGTGAAAAAGCGGGGATACTGAATGAATACTTCTGTTCAGTATTCACAAAAGGGAAAGTGGGGGAGGTGCCTAATCCAATTAACAGAAGCACTCTGGAGAGGGGGGTCAATCCCAGTCCTTTCACAGAAGAAAGGGTTCTGAAAGAACTCCTAAAACTGAATGTGGACAAAGCAATGGAGCCAGATGCAATTCACCCCAGAATTCTATAAGAATTAAGCAGAGAACTAGTGACACCACTGACTATCTTTTATAACAAATCATGGGAGGATGGTGTGGTACCTGAGGGCTGGAAGATGGCTGATGTGATTCCCCTTCACAAAAGTGGGAGCAAGACAGAGGCAGGAAACTACAGACCTGTCAGTTTGACCTCTATGGTAGGGAAAGTGATGGAATCACTTCTGAAGGAAAGAATTGTTGAGTACCTAGAGGCCAGTGGGGCACAGGACCCAAGGCAGCATGGGTTCACAGTGGAAGGTCATGTCAGATGAATCTAATTGATTTCTTTGACTGGGTGACCAAAGTAGTAGACCAGGGAGGGGCTGTGGACATGGCCTACTTAGACTTTAGCAAGGCATTTGACACAGTCCCACACAAAACATTAGTAGTCAAATTAACCAGCCTTGGAGTGGGTCCCAGGGTGGTAGCCTGGGTAAAACACTGGCTGGACAACAGGATGCAGAAGGTAGTTGTAAATGGAGTCCACTCTGAAGAAAGAAGGGTTACTAATGGGGTACCACAGGGTTCAGTATTGGGTCCAGTTCTTTTAATGTCTTTATATGTGACATTGCAGAGGGACTGGAAGGAAATGCATGCCTCTTTGCAGATGACACAAAAATCTGCAACAGGGTTGATGCACAAGGAGGCATGGAAAGGATGAGAAGGAACTTGGCAAGGTTGGAGGAATGGTCAAAAGTATGGCAGCTTGGATTCAATGCAAAGAAGTGCAAGTAATGCACCTGGGAAACAAAAACCCAGGGAAGATTACACAATTGGGGGAGGTAGTAACAACAATAAAAATGGAAAGGGACCTGGGGTAATCGTATCAGATGACCTTAGGTTGCAAGCAATGTGAGAAGGCAGTAGGGAGGGCTGGGGATACTGGGATGTATAGGGAGAGGCATCGCCAGTGGAAAACAGGAAGTTGTTATCCCTCTGTACAGACAGTTGGTGAGACCCCATCTGGAGTACTGCATCCAGTTCTGGAGACCCCATCTCCATAAGAACATAGACAGGATGGAGGCAGTTCAGAGAAGGGCAACTAAAATGGTGCAGGGTCTGCAAGAGAAGCCATACTAGGAGAGGCTAAAGGAGCTTAATATGTATACCCTTGAGGAAAGGAGGGAGAGGGGGGACATGATGGAAACGTTTAAGTACCTCAGTGGAATCAACAAAGTCCAAGAAGGTGGCATCTTTCAGAAAAAGAGATGTGCAAGAACAAGGGGGCACAATTTGAAGATGGGGGGTGGCTCAGAGGCAATGTGAGGAAGTATTTTTTCACAGAGAGGGTGGTGGATGCATGGAACAGCCTTCCTAAGGAGGTTGTGGGGTCTAAAACTGTGGGAGAATTCAAGAATGCATGGGACAGACATAAGGCAATTTTTGTGTGGGGTAGGAAGAAATAGGCTGTTGGTTAAATAGGATCTGCAGCTTATCCTCTAGGTAGGGAAATGGGCAGACTAGGTGGTCCAAGCGATCCTCATCTGCCATCAAAGTCTATGTTTCTATGTAACCAAAGGGGAGCCCTATAATGGAAAGTGTGCTGTCCAAGGGAGGTCCTACAGTGGGGAACCTGCATGGAGGCTTTGGAAGAACTTCTAGTGGATCTTTGCAAAGGGGCAGTTTGAAGGAAATTTAGGAGCCCAGGGGGAAGACCTAGTGAGATTTTATTTTGGCAAGCAGACAGGTCTGATATTTTAGCCTGCCATCAAATTTATCCAATTAGACAGACTGTAGAGGTTGCAAGTATGGATGCACCTGACACAGACCGTGAGAATTCAGCAGGCTTTATTCAATGACACTTTAAACCTATGGAGGGCAGTATGGTCAGTAGCTTTACAGATAGTAATCCCATAGTTCACAAGGGAGAGGACGGAAGATGAGACTGAAAGGTGAAGCACATCAGGGGACAGACAGCATCTCTGGCTGTACAGGAGCCCTATTCTAGTGTTTATGGCAGAGCTAAGTAGATGAATATGTTCATGGAAAGTAAGGGCTTAATCGAGTGTGACTCCAAGATATTTAAAGAGTTAACTTGATCCAGGTAGGTGTTATTAAGGTTGCAGATTTGCAAAGGGGAACCATTATGTTTATTCTGGTGGTAAGAGAAGACCACAGTCTTAGTTTTCTTTTAGTTAAGTACTAGTTTGTGGTCAGAGAACCAGGTTTCAGCCTCTTAGAATAAATTTTGGAGGGCTAGCTGAAAAAGGGTGCATTCAGGTTGGCTGCTGAAAAGAACAGCATCATCTGCATAAAGTAAAGTTTTCCAGTGCAGGCCTTGGGAAGAGAGTTCAGGAACACACTGAACAGAAGTGGTCCAAGGATAGAGCCTTGAGGAACCCCAGACCTCACAGGGAAGCTGGAGGACAGGGTACTGTTAATACGGACTTGCTGGGACCTGTTCCATAGGTAGTTGGTAAACAAAGAGGAGGCATCCTGAGATAGCCTCAAAGAGAGGAGGAACCTGCTGAGGAGGGCATGGTTTACAGTGTTGAACGTCTTAGTCAGGTCTATATACATAAATCCAACTAGGTGTCCTCTGTCGAGAGCCTGGTGAATGAAAGTGATATATTCCAGGAGAGCAGAGGTGGTACTGTGGCTCGTCCAGAAACCAAGCTGTTCCGGGCATAGTAGGTTGTGTTTAGTTAGATAGTCAAAGAGCTGTTCAGCAACTATTTTTTCAAGAACCTTGGAAAGTGAAGGAAGAATAGAAATGGGATGGTAATTTACCGGAAAGGTGCGTTCACCACCTTTAAAGATAGGCGTGACAACAGTGGATTTCCAGTGGGAAGGGAATTGACCAAGACAAAGGGAAAAATTGAAGGTTTTTGTGATAGGAGGAAGGACTGCATCAATAGTCAGATGAAGGAGCTTAAGGTCTAAGGAATCACCACTATAACTAACCTCAGGACAGTGAATCAGGGACCTATCTAGTCAGTCAATAGTTGTGTTTTACCAGGATGTCAAGTAATTACAGGTTGTTAGAGTCTTCAAGGTATAGGTTGCTGCTATTTTATTATAGCTCTCCATGTAGAACAGCTGTTGTGCCCTAGCCTTATAAGCATAACAATGATGGGAAAGGGTATTGTGGGGATGGAGAGGTTTAAGGGCTGTTATGTATATGTGTCCATTATATCTTCCAGCAGTGTTGTGGTTGGTAAGGGAGGCTAACTTCCTCCCGGGAGAAGAGGGGGAGGTGGCTGGGCATCAGTGGTCCCAAATGTCAGCATTTACCAGTTACAATGGCAGGAAATATTCTTCCAGGATCTTACAATGTTTTGTTAAGACGTATGCACCACATATACTTCTGTATGAGTCCAGTTTGTCAGCTATTATATAGTGTACTTTCTCTAAGCTGCCTGCCTTACCAAGTTCTGCAAACCACTCAGTCAGGCTTGGTGCTTCTTGCTCCCTCCAGTGACGTATTGTTATTCTCTTGGCAGTAACTATGGTGCCTCGGAGCCACATCCATACCACCAAAAGGAGTCTGGTCTGTATTGGTGCAAGGTCTAGGAGGTCCAATATCACCAGTGGTGCCATCAGGCTGATTTGTGTGCCCAGTATGTCTGTGTAGGCTTGTTGTACAACCTGCCAATATTGTTGCCAGAACAGCACCATAGGTGGTGGAACATCACACCCTCATCTGCCACACATATCCTACATTTATCCTTGTAAACTAGGCACCAAATGTGCAGTTTTTGTGGTGGTCAGTGCTCCTAGTGCAGAAGTTTGAACTGTGTGAAGTGATTACAGGTGTCTCAGGAGGCAGTGTGCATTGTGGTCCAGCATGTGCTCCACATTTGGCGGGTTACTTTGCAGTCTGGCAGTTGAGTCCACTTGAGCCAAAGGTGCTCAGAGGGATGATGGCAGGTATTGAGCAGGAATTTGTAAATATGGCTGCATCTTAGTGGGGTGCCTTTGGGTCTGAAAGGGCATCCTCCATCTCGTGGGTGCCCAGTTTCTTAAGAGATGGGCCTAGGGAGGCCCACAGAACAAGTCTCAGTGGGAGGAATTACCAAAGTTGCTATTTATTGAGGGATTATTCTGTCTTCAGTCAGGTGAAAAATTTATGGTGCCCTGTTCCTGTATCCAGTAGTTGGCCCAACTGTAGTATCCCCTTAGTGGTCCAGGTGGTCCATTCTATGGTTTTTTTTGTTTATTGCCAATGACATATTGCTCCAGAGGGGAAAACTGGGGGAATGCATGGGTTCTCACTTAGTCAATTTTGCTCATTTCCTCCAGAGACCCACTGTGGCTGTTATGGTGTGATGGTCTCTTAGTGTGTTGGGTACACACCCAAAGCACACTGTCTTGTCTAGGTCAAGCCCTTGGATAGCCCATTTGCATTCTTCCCATTTGGGCCACTAAGACTCTTGGTTCAATTGGTTCATTTGCATGATCTGTAACACCAGTTGGGCATCATGTCTGTGCCTGAAATCCAGTAGATACAGGCACCCGTTGGTCTGTTGCTGTATTCATTTTTGGAAGCTCAACCTCTTTGGTCCTTTGCACCAGAGGAAAGCTAACATTTTCCTATGCACAACATGAGTCAACTCTGACCACAATCTAATGGGCAGGTTGTCTTGGACATATGTTCACCAGCGGGCTGCCATCATTTTGTAGGCGTGAACCCTGCCCAAATGAGACAGATATAGTGTGCCCTATTTGTCGATGTCTAGGTTTATAGCCATCCACAGGGGAGTGATGTTTATCTTGGTGAGGTCATTATGGTTCCAGGTGAAGTGAATATCTAGATACTAGATGCTATTTTGGACCTGTTGTAGCCCCCACAGTAAGCCTTCTAGGTTCTTCATTTGCATGCTAGACGTCAGTAGGTGAGATTTAGCCACATTTGCCACGTAGCCAGAGAGCTGTCCATAACAGTCCAGTAGGGAGAGAACTGCAGGGACAGAGCTCTCTGGGTGGCCAAGTGTGAGCAGGATGTTGTCTGTGTATGCTAGGACCTTGCGCTCTTCCTCCAGCTGTACTCCTTGTATAGTTGCCTGTTGCCCAATGGCCTACAGGAGGGGCTCAAGGGCAAGGAAAAACAGGAGCAAGGAGAGGGATCAGCCCTGCAGGGTGCTTCTTCCTAAGGGAAAGACATTAGAGGCCATGAAGTTAGCGACTACTTTGGCCTGGGCTCCCTGGTATAGCATCTGGACCCATTCATTGTATGTAGGTCTCACCTATGTCAAAGGATCACATAGCATGGAATAGGAAACTCCACTCCGCCAAGTCGAATGCTTTTTTTGCATATAACAACAGGTGGACAGCCACTGTTTGCGAGTGCAACCCTTTTCATGTAAGATTGATCAGTCTCCTGGTGTTGTCAGAGCCCTTTCTGTCTGGGATGAAGTCCACTTGATCTCGGTCTAAGAGGCATGGGAGAATCTCCTGCAGCCTGTAGTCCATCATCTTGACAAATGCTTTACAGTCTGCACATATCAGTGAGACGGGATGGTAAGTGCCACACGCTAGTGGGTCCTTACCTGGTTTTGGGTCCGGAAGATGTCCTCAGTGGCAGTGACAGTATCCCTGTAAGGCAGGCTTTGTCCAAAGCCTCCTTCAGGGGAGTTAGCAACCCCGATGGAGTACAACAATTCTGCTTGAAATCCATTACCCAGGGCCCTTCCCATCTGGCATTTTTCATAGGGTATTTTCCAGCTCCTTATCATGAAAGGCTTCTGTAGCTGTTCTTTTACTTCAGTGGAGAGCCATGGGAGCTTTAGGGTGGTGGCAATGTCTGTCAGATCCTTGTCTGATTGGGTCTTTTCTTTGCAAAGTCTGATTGTAATGATTCCTTTAAATCAGGTAAGATGGATCCGCTCATGAGGATTACTGCATCATCAGCATAGAGGGACATTTTAGTGTTATTACAAATAGTAGGTAACTATTCAAAAATAAACTAACTAAAAGGGGCAGCAGGACTGACCCATTGGGAACACACAACACAGCAGGGGTGGAGTTGATGAATGATCTAAAATGTTTGTGCTTTGAGTTTTCCCATATAAATAAGTCTGACACCAGCCCACCATGTCACCAGACATACCCAGTTTGCAAAAGGCAACTAAAAGCAGATCATGATTCACAAGATCAAAGGCCATGGTGAGGTTCATGAAGATGGCCACTGAAAATTTTCCCTAATCAAGGGCCTCATGAACCACCTGCATGAACTCCATCAAGGCCATCATAGTGCTATGTGAATACCATTTATGTTCCATGACAACCATTTAACTAGGCTGCCTGACATCTTAAATCAGATATCAAAGCAGAGGGATGTTCCATACTGACATAACTTTTATAGGGCTGTGGTCCATGTTGGGCTGCAGTGTTCGTCCTTTAACAGAGGTAGTCTGTAATACAGTGAGTGCTATGGCCCATTTCACAACCTTAGCTGGATTGGTTTGGTATATAGCTAGGTGCCAAATGAGTCCATTTCGGATATCTGGTGAACATGTAGATCATGTCAATTTGATGAGTAAGCAACAATCAAACAGGCTTGTAGCGTAAGACGTAGACACTTTACAAACATGTAAATAGCTTTTCCAACTATTCTAAAGTAACTGTATTGGATTCCGAGGCTGGAGCTGAGCAGGGGTTGAGGCCTCCAAATCTTATGCCTCTGGATCCATGCACTTGTCATATGAACATGTGGGTACTAGTGGCAGTAGCTCCACCCGGTAACTGGACTTGCACTAGCCAGTGCCAGATCAGGTACTACTTGTAAGTTGAATACAGGGAGGAAGGGGGTGGCTCTACTTAAGCTCAACCCCTCTTATGGCTATCCCAGGGTGGGGGGTGCATGAGTTGTAATAGCCTCTGCTGTATCTCAGCATACCTTGTAAAAGAGGAGGGAGGTGAGATCAGAGGAGGGTGGGGTCCTACTGCTTATGTTCCCAGGACTGCAGTGCCAGAGGTGGGGTGGCAGGCTGCCTTGCCATGCTAGAGGTGCCTGGTACTTCCTAGTATCAGCTCAGCTAGGCTGCTTCTGTACATACTGACTCCTATTCTTTACAGCATAGTTGTTTCTCCCATTTCCCCTGCAATTCTGCAGCTCCACTGCTGGCTGTTAGCTCAATTTCCTCTCTTCTCCCATGCTCATCTATTGCAGCTATGGCCTCAGTTTGTTTTAGTTGCCCTCCCCCATAGGACTGGTATCTGCATGTGGTGAGACTGTGATAGATATGTCATACAACATGGCTTGACTGCAGGGACACTCACTACTTCAGAGTCAAGGCTCCCTCATGCAGGAGTGCAAAAACAGACTGCTTGTACACTGCTGAATGAATGTGTGAATTCAGTGAGGCCTCACGCAGGGATCGGCAGAGTAAACTCACTTAGAGTGATCAGAAATCTTACAGGACAGTATTTTTTTTATTCTGTGTGGGTTCTTAAGTATGGCAACACACCCCATTTCTATGACCAATTGGGTCTCAGGCTGTCTATTGTTAGCATGCTCATGTCCTCTCCTGACCCCTGACCCAATTCCCAAGCTCCATCAGTAGCTGCACCCATGTAGGGTGAGATCAGGTCAACCATGTGGGGGTTCGGATAAGATACTCCTGCACATGGGGTGTCATTGTAATCCCCCTGCGGTGCATCACTGGGAGATTTGTCCAGGTAAGCTGGAGGTGGAGGAGGGGGACACTTTTGGGGGTGGTCAGCACAGCCTATGGAGACTCAGGAACTGAGTTCACTCATCATTAGGAATCAGAATACCAGTTTGGGTAGAGAAGTTCAGTTAATGTTGGTGAAGACTGAGGGGGAGGGGTTCACCTAGAGAGAAAGCAAAAGATAGCTTAACTAAGTTTGAAATAGATTGACTGATAGGATAAGGGAAAGGTCATAGTAATTCTAAATGCACTTAAATTCGAGTCAGGGAAAATTCAGAATTCAGAACAGGTGGCCGCACTTGAGGCTGTATCTCCAGCCAATTCCATCATCGTGCTGCCGACTGCTCCTTCTGCAGCCAGTTCTGCAGTCACTCACTCTGCACAGGTTAGATCCTGCTCTGGCCAGGGTGTGAACAGAGTAGTGCACTACTTGTCAGGAGAGTCCAGGAGGAATGTCACCATTGGGAGGGCCAAAATGTGGCTTGATCTCTTAGGAGATGGTTCTTCATTGGAATCAGAACTGCCCCCCATGTGTCCTGAGTCCTTGCTACCATCCTTACATGTTCTTCTATCCTCTTGCAACCCAGATCTACATTTGTCTCTGCCCCAACTCTTGGTTTTGTTATCTGCCACTCCATCGGGTCTGATCTGGTGCTGTCCATGTTCCCTAACGTGTGGCATTGCTCAGGCACTGCAACGTGGGAGGTTTGATCCTGCTCTTCACTCATCAGCACAGGTAGAATTTAAGTAGAGGGCAGCTTCTGGACACTGTCAAGTGATACATCATTCATCAGGCTGAGTGATATATAACAATATCTGAAAAAATTAAACATATACTGAGCATGAATCTTAGAATGCCAGAAATGCATGTTTGCTAAAACAGTATGGGGATTATGCACGTATGGGGCAGAGGGTATGTGCCAAAGGCACGTACCCCACTAGTGTAGCTCTATGGCCCTGGACAGGTGCAGGTTGCATTGTATTCACTACCGTATGCACCCATGGGGTACCAGTCTTTGGCCTACCCCCCTCGGCACGCAGGACTGCATAGGGTGACCTGGGCAGAGTAGCAGACCCAGGCGGGCATCCAATCGGATGCCCATGCTGAATCCCATAGTGGATCACCTGCATGTTAAGGCACTGGTCCAGGTGTGTGAATAGCTAACGCAGGTGCCTGGACCTGCGCAGTCATGCCCCATTGGCCAGAGGACCCCCTTGCCCTGGCACCTGTCACACTGCAGCCTCCCATCACACAGCCAAACTTCCACCAGGAGGATCCCCGTCCCAGGCCCATATTCCAGCCCCACCCCCGCATGTGTCTGCCCCATCTCTGTTGGTAGTAATGCATACCCCCAACACATATATGCCCCATCCCTGTGTAGAACATGACACCCCCACACACACACAGAAGTGTCCTGGTTCACACAACCCCAACCCCTGAATCCGGTACTCAAGCATCATCATTGGTGGCCAGTGGACATCCCACCCACTCGCAGAACCAAAAACACCCCAACCCCATACCTGATGGTCAGTGCCATGGGCATATATGGCCAGCAGCACATTCTTCTGCACACCTCCTCTGCTGCTGACCATCTAACTAATGCTGGAAGTGTGCTGCCTATTGATAGCAGTACGCTCCCTACATCAGTTGGATGGCCAGCAGCTAAGGAGGTGTGGGGAGGGTTGTGCCACTGGCCATCTATGCCCGAGACACCAACAGTCAGGTATGGGGGTTTTCAGTCTGATGGGTGGGTTGGGTGTACACTGGCCACCAATGATGATGCTGGGGTCCTGGGTTCGGGGATTGGGGTTGTGTGGACTGGAGCACCTCTGTGTGTGTAGGGGATGTCATGTTCAACTCCGGGGATGGGGCATACATGTGTTTGGGGGGTATGCATTACTACCAATGGGGATGGGGCATAGATGTGTTGGGGGTATGCATTAAAACAACAAGGTACTGGGCCGATGTGTGCGAGAGGGGCTGGCATACAGGCCTGGGGGTAGGCTGTATTGAGGGTATTTGCACATTACTGCTGGGACCTGTGAGGGTGTTCAGTTGTGGGGGACTGCCATACTACTTCTGGGGCTGTGCAGGGGTCCCGTGTGTGCAGGGCTGGGTGCATACAGTGGTTATGGGAGGATCCCCCCCAGCCATAACCTGTGCCCTCCTACACCCCCCCCGTGCACAGCACTATGCACCTTAGTGAATGGCACATAGTGATGGTACACCCTTGGCACGTCCCCCAACCACTCCCGGCATGTTGCTGCCTGTGCAGCCAGGGGATCCAGTGCATAACTGCCTCACGTGCCATTCATAAATGCTACCAGGGGTCTGCAGGGCCCCCACTGTGTGGCATTCCAATGTACAGCTGCCTACTTGCCTCTGATATGCAGCTCGTAGGCTACCTTTTTTTTGTGTGTGCAGAGGGCCCTATATGATGAAATGTTTTTCTGACTACCAAATACTGCTGCTTTAATGCATTTCACATAACTGTCTGTTGTTAAAGATTTGGCTTTTGGGGTAATCAATTATATTATTGACACAATGCACAGTCCAGAAATTAAGCTGTTTGAAAGAGTCCTTGAGCTACATGGTATAAGTCCACAACAAAGTTCCAACATTAGGTCCAATTATTTTCTCTACCTTCCATTAGAGAAAAAGGGAAACTCACCATGCTGTACCGATTTAGAACACATACAATTGTGACGTGCCTAATAGGCAGTTCTTGAATTATTTCTATAGGCTATATTAAGGTGCTATTAATAAAGACTAAAAGTCACAATATAAATGGTGCTTTCAGTACAACATTTGACTAATACATAGTAATGCGAACACTAATTATCATTTTATGGCAAGTACAGAAAATGCATTGCTCTCTGCTGTCTTCATTTATTAGTCTGAGTGTCCAGTCTGTTTAGCAGATGGGTAGAAAGTCTCCCTAGGCATGGTTTCAGACACATGCCATAGTAGATCTTGAAAATTTAGCAGTCATTCATATCTGGGGATGCCCCTTAATGCTGACCTTGTGTAAAGAAAAATTGAATAGTCACTGTTTTTCAAGGTGTCACTTCATCTGAGGGTGAGTTTTCTTGATCCTCCTGTTTCCTTCTTGGGTGAGTATGTTTCTGAGCCCACTTAAAGGGACACCATTAACCTTTTTTACATCATATTGTTTCTAGGTAAAAACCCACATTTTATGACTGCTTACCTTCTCTAAAACTCACTAATGTTGCTGGTTGCTTTGTCTGCCTCCTTGCTTAGTAGAATTGAAATGCCTGCTAATGTATAGTTATAACCAACCTTGTTTTAATTCCAGTCATTGAACTACTCTTACAGTATACATCCTGAACATTAGGAACACTCCTAAACAGTGCAGTTACTCATGATGCAATAGTCTCCTCTACTCCCACTGCATACTACTGACCTTTTAACTCTGCTCAAACACAGAGACCACCTCTGGCATTGTGCTTGTGCAAGTCCGACTCAAGTAAACATACAATTATACAAAGCAGCCAGAAATGATTGCACTCAAAAAATACGGAATGCTAAACGCAGCTATTACAAAGAGGCTCTGACCAACTCTTGGGGCCTGGGAAACAAATTCTGGAACAACATGAAAGAACTCACAGGCAAGGATCCTAAAGCACCACCCACTATGCTCAACCTTCCTGGCACTCCTACACTCGACCTAGGTACCATCACCAGCAATTTTAATAATGCATTTACAAACCTGGACAGTGTCCTTCCACCAAATCTTTTCGACAACCTCCCTTCAGCTCCTCCCAAGTTACCCCCCAACTAGAACGTACAACTCCAAAGTTTTTTTTTAAGGAGGTCCCACCACAAGTAGCTAGAAAATACATTCAAAAGGCCATCAGCAAACAAGGGTACAGTGGTGACTCCCTTGACCTGAAACTGCTGGCACAAGTCCTCAATGAAGTCTCAGAACCACTTACAAAGATCTTTAATCTCTCGCTTAGATTGGGCCATTTCCCCTCTCTCTGGAAGAAAGCCACTGTCACACTGGTTCACAAAAGTGGAGATAGCATGCTGCACACCAATTACAGACCTATGTCACTCCTCCCCCCACTATCTAAAGCGCTGGAGCGAATAGTGTCAGACCAACTAGTTGAATTCCTGGATAAGTACACTGTACAGTGCCCAGAGCAGCATGGCTTCAGAAAAGGGCACAGCACCACCACTGCACTACTGGAATTTACAACCTTCATCCATGCCATGCTTGACAAAGGGAATTGTGGAGGAGCAGTATTTATAGAGCTTACCAAGGCATTCGACACAGTTAACCACCTCCTACGGCTCAAGCAACTGTCCTCCATTGGGATCTCCAGCGATGCCCTTCCATGGTTCACCAGCTACCTTGATAATCTGATCCAATGTGTAATGATTGCAGGGATCTCTTCGGATGAGAAACGGTCTGCTCCAGAGTCCCCCAGGGGTCTATTCAGGCCCTCTACTCTTCTCCCTCTTCATCAACAATCTCCCCAGTGCCTGCCATCAAAAAATATTACTATACGCAGATGATGCAGTCCTGTTTTCCAGCCACCACGACATTACAGTCCTTGAATCTCAGCTGCAGCTCGACTTCAAGTGCATCGAAGACTGGTTCAATTCTCATAAACTTGTCCTGAACCACAGCAAGACTAAAGCCATGTCCTTCTGCAACCGACGGAGCAGGCACAACTCTCTGTCCCTCACCATCAAGAACCATGCTGGGAACCCACTCGAACATGTCAAGGAGTTCAAGTACCTTGGTATTACCCTGGATAGTACCCTCTCCTATACTCGGCATATTGACACTGTTGCCAAGACCGCCAATATACGGATTGGACTACTACACAAACACAAGCACTGTATGCCTGTGGACGCCCTTAAACTAGCCAACTACAGTTCTGTCACCTCTATCATTGACTACGGCCTTGCGATCTATGGCTCTGCTTCAACAAGTGCCCTCCGCAGGATCTCAGTTTCTCTCAACAAAGCCTGTAGACTTCTAATGGGTGCGGCCTGACAAACTCACACCTGTGACCTCTATGCACAGGCCAGCTAGCTACCCCTACGCAGCAGAATACAATACCAGACCTGCTTACTTACCAAAAAGATTCTACTCGGTCTCATGCCACCTGGTGTTAGCTCACTCCTTACTACCTACAATGGCACTCAACAAACACATGGTGCCCAATCTCAAACCTTTCAGGTTCCCAGATGTCGTACCTCCATGGGTCAGCGGTCCTTTATCTATAGAGCTGCTCAATGGTTCAATTCCCTCAATAAAGAAGCACTTTCCTCTACTACACTTGGACCTTCAAAAGGAATCTCAAACTTTACCTCACCTCTACCACTCAATGTGACTGCTTTTCTGAACAAAGATCTCTAAACACCTCCCAGCTCACTCATGTCTCACAGCCTGCCCTTTCCCAGTCTCATTCCCTCTGGCACCGGGCCTTCCTTGTGACTACTTTCCTGCTTCACATCTCCACTGGTACAAGACATTTGCCACCACCATCGGACAATGGCCCATTAGCCTGCCAACTTCCTCTCCCGGTCGCATGCCTGCAATACTAACTGCCTATGGTGCCCTCTGTCTCTTATAGTTACCGCAGCCAGCTGCCTACTCAAGCTGCTCGTTATATGAATATTATCTCAAAGTATGTTATAACTGAGTATCTTTATTTTTTCTTTTAGTTGTTTTGGTTGTTTATTGTGCATTCTTTTACTACCTCTGTATGTATGTTGACCCTCATCCTTTGACGTGGAACCTTTGTAAACGAGCAGTTTCTGCTCAAAGGTATTTGTAATCCAAGAATTTATTAAATAAAAATAAATAAATAAATAATGAGTGGCCAGACTGTTTGGAGGATGTTCCTAACTCCATGAAAGATACAATGGTAGTTGATTAAAAAATGCAAACAAACATGTTTTTTTGTGGTAACACCAGTATGGTGGGCAGTCATTTGTTTCACTTTTTAAAAGAAGAAAAGGAGTTAGAATCAAACAACCAGCTGCATCAGCAGTCTACACAGAATGTGAGCAATTATAAAATGTGTTATTTAAACTAGTGATACTTTCAGGCCTAAGGGGGTTGAGAGTGTCCTTTCAATGGCATCACCATGATCTGAAAAAAGGAAGACCTTTCCTTCATGAACAGTTCTGAGCCTTGTTGGACAGACCATGACAAGGGTGACTTCTGCTTCCCGCAGCTTGGCCCTGAGGCCATCAAACTATTTTTTCTTCTGGTCGTAGGTTCAGTTATCTCTGAGTACAGCCATAGCAGTTGTCCATCATGGAGTAAAGTTCCTTTTCATCGTGATAGAGTCCAAAAAAAATCCCTGGTGCCAATGCCATCTATTATGGACCTCTGGGTTATCTGGCCTCCCATGTGACGTTACTCTGTATGCTTTCTGGATCTACTGGGTCCATTTGCAACCACTTCACTAAGTTGCTGATTGATCCAATCTTGCAAGAAAAGTGAGAGATGATCATCACTCCCTTCCTGCACCATGTGACCCTGACGTTAGTCGATCAAGTTTGAATTTTGAGTGTTTCTAACCGGGCATGGATTGAGCATTCTCCTTGGCCAGCATGGTTGCTGCTCCCAGTGCTGCATCTGAGCATTTGCCTACTTCTGCCACTGCTCCTTTCACCACATTCATGGAGATTTCAAGACCAACAACCCTGGTGTTCAGACTGTCAAATTTGTCCAGTAATCCAACCACAGTCTGGATTAAGCAAGTGATTTTCACTCCCAGCATTTGCAGTGTCTCCTCGGATGCCTCCTCCATACTGTCAATCAAGCAGCACTGAGTCAAACACACTGCAGGAGCTCCTGAAGCATTTTTACCTTTTACTCCTTCGAGCATCAACGTTTCCTTCTGAGGATTTCCCATGTTGAAGGGCAAGGGTTTCAACACCACCAGTGAAACTTTGGAATGCTCTTAAAGCCTAAAATGAATAAATTCAACTTTTATTCCCAAGACTATGTGCTGAGCTCTGAGCCTTGGAGGCCATCTTGCTTGGGCTCCACAGCATCCTCCCCACTCTTCCTTTTTACAGCACTCCTGAAGGGCAGTGTTGAATTGTAAATGTAAAAACCTGGATGATTTTCAAAAGACACAAAATGTAATTGAAAAAGTTGCAATGCTTCAAAACTAGTGAGGTAAAATAAAACTCTTAATGCAGTGGGCTGCTTCATGAATATTGGCTGTTGTCTGTATGAGTTGATGCAGGCTAGAGGTTAGAACAAGGAAAGAACAATTAGCCAGAAGATTCAGTCAAATGTCAGCATTACCACTTTCTCAATTTGTGACCTTGAAAGATGGATGTGACCTGCATACTTAACGTTAATCCTCTTGTTTTTAACATAGATGAAACTAATTCCCGTAGTGAATGTATTGCAATTCTGTTGGGCTAGTCTGCTGAGAACACCTCCTGGAAATTAAGACTTTGATGTTGTTAACTGCAAACTGTTTAGGAATTTAGAGTAAGCTGACACTGAAATTAACATTGGGCTCTGTGCAGTCTGAATTGTATCACTTAGTGACAGTGCAAGATGAGCAGTTTGAGCAGGCAGATGCCATCCTATGACAATCAGAAAATAAAAGTTTAATTTTCATTTTATTTGTTTGTCCAGGAACAATTTCATTGAGCTGACCTATTTTCAGTGAATTCCTGGGGCACAAAGCTAGTGCTTACTACAGATGTGCATGACATGAGTAACATGCATTGCAATACAGTGGAGAGCATATAAAAAAGAAGTACAAGTCACATAGAGTAAGTTGTTTACTCCACTGGTACACAGGAACATGATGTGAAGATAAGAGGTGGTAAATGCAGAAGTAATGATGGGAAGCTCCTTATTTCCCAAAGGGTGATAAACCTATGGCACAACCTATCAGTGGAAACAGTGGTCATGAGGCTCCCCCAAAAGGTGGTACAGTCAGGGAACCACAGTGATTTCAAAAAAAGGTTAGATAGATGCCTGAAATGGACTGGTTCAAACACCAACTGAGACACTCATTAGGAGTGGAAGACACTTATGATGGGCTTATGCCTTCTTGTCTTATTGCATCGAGTAACCGAGGGCAGCAGAGGTCTTTTAGGTAAACCTGGACACATTTCTGCTTATGGAATCACGGGATACCCTGGGTAGTAGAGTGGGTAGGGAATCCCTTTAAGTAAGTGTATATTTACACAGCATACTTATTTATACCTGCTCATAAAGTGGAGCAAACGTGATGGATCTAGAGTCCCTTTTGACCTTAAATTACCAACTTGGGGCAATCACACAAACATGGTAGAAGCACTGCAGCAAAGCTCTCTCTCTCTCTCTCTCTCTCTCTCTCCATGGTACTAGCAATCTCACTGTCTGCAACCATGCAAGGTTGATTTCTGCCAATAGATAAGTAGTATGAGGATGGTCTCATTGTACTGTAGTGCTTTTAAAGGACAGAGAGCTCTTGGTGAAGATAAAACAAGGTTGCACAAATCCACACACTTCTATTGATGTTCACTATGATCTTCCATTCAGCTCATCATTTCCCTTACACAAGTTTTGTAGCTATCAATAAGTTACCTACAAGTAAACCTTGCACTCATTTTTACGTTCGCTTGGGCGCATGTGCAAGGAACGTTTTGGGAGAGTAGCACACTTTGGAGGTGTGCCTCTCCCTTTCAATCCAGTGCTCTGTTGAGCAGGTGTGGCGGTCCTGCACCAATGGGTGCGGGAGCTCTCTATGACAGTGGTGGTCTTCTGCTTCAAAGAAAACCACCGCTGCCATACCAACACCGCATCATGCTGCTCCCCCTCATGTCACGCGCTCCCCCCAAAGCTTTGGTGCCATGCTGGGAGCCCACCCCAGCGTGGCAAACGTTGTTTGCCGATAGGGGTGCCCAATCCCCCGTCGGCTCCTTAGCCCCCTGCATAGTTTGCCGATGGGGTGCCTAATCCCCTTCGCCTCGCCCCTCAGCCATCTTCTTCTGCCATGCTGGGAGCCTAATTCCAGTGTGGCAAATGTCCCACGTTGTCGGTTTTTGTTTTTACCTGTAAAGAAAAACGGTCCAGCCTGCGATCTCCCAGTCCCCTCCCACAACCCGCACCCACCCACTGAGCACCCAGCTTTTCCACACCCCTCACCCCATACTTACCTCCGCACTCGTGACGATCTTTGGTGGACCGGGGAACATCGCTCTGCACTTTCAAAGCTGACCGCGAACTGAGGAAATGCCAGTAAGCTGTATAATGGGCTACATAGGGGTTTCAACTTTATTGCATATCTCAGGCATTTTTGAATTTTAGCACAAATTTTCAACATGGGGTTTCTGGGACCCTTTCTCATGAATGATGTCACTGTCATGCGGCGTTAGCCGGGCCCGGTGATTTTGCAGTCACTGCGCGGTCACTGCACCAAATCACCCTTTGGGCCTGAATAGTGCCATGACAGTGACATCTTTCATGAGAAGGGGTCCCAAAAACCCCCATGTTGAAAATTTGGTACAAAAATTCCAAAAAATGACTGTTTTACGAGCGTGCATTGCGCAGTTCCTATGCACGCTCGTAGGTTTGAGAATTTTCAATATTTCTATTCCAGATTTTCAATATTGCCATTTTACCACACCTTCTTATGAGTAATACAGCTGTCATTTTTCACATGTCACCCAAAACGTGTTTCCGCCCATGTAGCGCACAATGGCGCAGTCGGTGTGCTAAATCAATGTATGGGACACATTAAGAAAATCACAGTGACACCGTTCATGAGCAGAGGTCTTAAAATGGCTATGTTGAAAATTTGGTGAAAAATTCCTAAAATGACTGTTTTACGAGTTCATGCGTATGCAGTTCCTACGCACGCACCTGTAAGTTTCTGAATTTTCAATATTTTCACTCCAGATTTTCAACATTGCCATTTTACCACACCTCCTTATGAGCAGTACAGCTGTCATTTTTCACATCCTGCCCAAAACATGTTTCCCCATGTAGCCATACAATGGCGCAGTCAGTGTGCGAACTCAATGTATGGGACACATTAAGAAAAATCACAGTAACACGTTCATGAGCAGAGGTTTTAAAATGGCAATGTTGAAAATTTGGTGAAAAAATTCCTAAAAATGACTGTTTACGATGCGTTGCACAGTTCCCACGCACGCTCGTAGGTTTGCGAATTTTCAATATTTCCACTCCAGATTTTCAACATTAGCATTTTACCACACCTCCTCATGAGCAGTACAACTGTCATTTTTCACGTCCCTGCCCAAAACGTGTTTCTCGCTTCCATGTAGCTTACAAATGGCGAGTCCGCGTGTGAACTCAATGTATGGGACACATTAAGAAAATCACAGTGACACTGTTCATGAGCAGAGGTCTTAAAATGGCTGTGTTGAAAATTTGGTGACAAAATTCCTAAAAATGACTGTTTTACGAGTGTGCATTGCAGTTCCTGTATGCAGCTTGTAAGTTTCAATTTTCAATATTTTCACTCCACATTTTCAACATTGCCATTTTACCACACCTCCTTATGAGCAGTGCAGCTGTCATTTTCACATCTTGCCCAAAGCGTGTTTCCTACCATGTAGCGCATAAATGGCACAGTCGTGAAGTCAGTGTATGGGACACATTAAGAAAATACAGTGTCACTGCTCATGAGCAGAGATCTTAAATGACTATGTTGAAAATTTGGTGAACAAATTCCTAAAATAACTGTTTTACAAGCGTGTTGTGCAGTTCCTATGCCACGCCATAAGTTTGCTAATTTTCAATATTTTCACCAGATTTTCAACATTGCCATTTTACCACACCTCCTGCGAGCAGTACAGCTGTCATTTTTCACATCCTGCCCAAAACGTGTTTCTGCCCATGTAGTGCACAATGGCATAGTCGGTGTGCAAAATCAATGTATGGCACACAGTAAGACAATCACAGTGACACTGTTCATTAGCAAAGGTTTTAAAATGCCAATGTTGACAATTTGGTGAAAAAATTCCTAACAATGACTGTTTTACGAGTGTGCATTGCACAGTTCCCATGCACACTCCTAGGTTTGCGAATTTTCACTATTTAGACTCCAGATTTTCAACATTGCCATTTTACCACACTTCCTTATGAGCAGTACAGCTGTCATTTTTCACATCCTGCCCAAAACGTGTTTCCGCCTATGTAGTGCACAATGGGGGTAACAAAAAGGGCATGCTGACAATTTATTGTGCAAATACCAGCAATCGCACAGGGCATTAGGGTACAGCACCATACATGCCAAACACCACTGCAAATATCTGCAAGCGAACATTCGGCATTGACAAATGCTTGTTCTTTTCTTTACAATTTGTTTACTCAGAATTTCCCAGAAAAGATTAAACACCTTATATTTGGTGTGGTCTTGCTTCATCTCAATTTTATAGTTAACTGAAGCATGGGGAGCAAATGTGGTCTTCTCTGGGTCAGAAAGAATTGATTAAGATGATGTGTTGGGATTTCAATATTTTCACATGCCTTCACTCTACAGTAACCACAGAAAAATAATGCTAATAACTGCTCATAAGGGTGCATTTGAAACACTGCAAGGTAATGTCATGCTAGTATGAAATCAGCAATCAGTTAACACAAGATATGGATAAGTTTGCTACTTATGCACTAGTCTTCCACTCCACTATAGTACAGTCAGAGCTAGCCAGTGCCTAACGCATGATGATAACAATCTGAGGTCTGTTATGACAGCTACCGAACTCTGACTAACTATTCAAACTGTCTTTCAAGACATGGCTGTACGTAACAATAATCATGTACTACTGTTGCTGCTATAATTTTGTTGTGTAACCCTTAATTCTATCTTGCTGTTACTATGTATTCTGTATGTTCTGTTTTGGGTTTTTTTTGTACTCTGATGCGGAGCTTTTTATTTTTTTTTTAATTTAGTATGCTTTTTTACCTGCAGGGGGTCGCCGGCAACTCTGTCCTGGTCAGGGCCCCTTTGTGCCCTCACCTCCAGCAATCGCCAGGCTTCTCCTCGGTCACCCCTCGCTAGCCCCCTAGAGGGTGGGATTGCGGAGCTGTTCCCCTACCAGCTCTGCACTACTATCTAGTCAGGAGAGCACTGGCACCAGAGATTAATTGGGGCCCAGAGGGAAGGGTGCCATGGAGGCGACCCCAGCTGCATTTTCTCCCCTGTAAACAGGACAGAGACGTGCAATGATGACCAGCATCCGTCCCGCCCTGATGTCTTGCTGGCATCAGCTCGATTCGGTGAACCCAACCTCTGCTGGGTCCCGCCCGTGCGCCGAGCACACAACCCCCTTCCCTCCTGGAAAAGGAGAGCAGTCCTGAGGATGCTCAATCCTTCTCCCCGTGGCCAGCCCTCCGATGACCCAAGTCCATTCCCGAACCCGGGTCACTGGCATCGCAAGCGGAAATCCAACAGCTGCGCCAGCGGGCAGGCTTTGACGTGGAGCCTTTGTAAATGAATCCCTGACTCAAAGGTTGTAATCCCAAAGTATGTTAAATAAATAAATAAAAAGCCTACTTCTGCTTTTTTGGGGCTTCCTATTATAGTAGCTAAATGTTAGCACACGTTGTTTTAAAACTTGAAAGCTGGTGGCAAAGTGGTATTTTGCAGATAGCTAATATTTATTGGTTTGTCTCTTGTGTGACCATGGTTCTGACCATGAGCAATTCATCTGAACTGCATGTGCTTCAGTCTTCTTAGCTGTGACCCTCCATTAGGTAGAAACACAACCCAGTTTCTGTGCATCCCTTATGTTGATCCATGCTGTTCATGTGTGTTTCCAAATCCATTTATATGGTGTTATACTTCATTTTATGTTCACCATGTTAGAGTTTCAGTTCTATGCCTACAGTGTCTCCTGATGTCTTTGATGTCTCTGATGTCAGTTCAAGGAGCAGTCTTAGTCACAGAAAAATTAAGTAATATGCCACAACAGGGAGTGCATTATAGGATTTTAATGCATGCCCGCTGATCAAGTCAAGTCAACTTTATTTATAAAAAGCACTTTTCAAAATATCAAAGCGCCTTACATAAAAATACAAAATTGCAATAAATAATAATAAAACAGTAGCAGGAAAGGCAGCAATAACCATTAAAACGTATCTGAGAATGCCAGTTTAAATAAATGTTTTTTTAAGGAAGTCTTAAAGGTCTCAGTGGACAAGCACGCCCTCACCTGACGAGGTAGAGAGTTCCACAGGGTCAGTGCCATAAATGCAAAAGAACTTGCCCCTGAGGTCTTCAAACATACCCTGGGAACCTCTAACAATCCCTCATCAGTGGAGTGAAGTGAGCAGAGGGGGTGGTAGGGACATAGGAGGTCTTGCAAATAACATGGTCCCTGTCCATGTAGGGCCTTAAAGGTCAGCAAGCTGATCTTGAAGAGCCTTCAGTGCAGTTCGCAGAGCACAGGTGTAACATGGCTTGATCTAGACAAGACAGTTAACTACCTGGCTGCAGCATTCTGCACTAGCTGCAAGCGATGGATAGCCCTTCCTGGAAGCCCTAGGTAAAGAGCATTACAACAGTTAAGGTGGGAGGTCACAAAGGCATGGACCAGACTGTAGTAAGGCATGAGGCCAAAGTACAAGTGCCATGGGAAGTGCATTAAAACCCTATAATGTACACCCTGGAAGGGCTTATTACTTTTATAAAATGGCTCTAAGTAGTTTTTTGGGTGAGGAAAATGAGATTCAGCACCTTACCATGCATTTATAGAGGTGTAATGCACAATCAGGTGATGTCTCTTGGCCAGTGAAATTTCAGAATTTTTTCTTGACATTTTAATAGTGAATGTTAAATGATGGGTGTTCAGCCAGCCTCTCGGTGTAGTGGTAGACTTTCTGCCTGCGACGCTAATGCCCCAGGCTCAGAAACAGGCCCAGGCTGTTTGAGGGATGGCCAGGGGGAGTATGATGGAGAACCCTGGGGACTGCTCTCCTCCTCCTCCTGGGGGGGGGGATTGGGACAGTGTATGTTGCATGACTGGCCCCTTACAGAGGTAAGGGGTCTAGCAGTGAAGGAAGCTTGACATTACGGGGAGGCAGGGCCGACATAGGCAGCAATGCCACAACATCATTGCATGCTGTGCCTTCCAGAGGGGAAAAAACAGAAAAGACTGTAACCATGTAGGATGCTGCCTGCCACTCCATCAGAGGTCCCACACCATTGCCTGTACTGCCTCTCCCTGACCGACACTCTTCCTCTGCTTGGAGGTGATGGGGGTCGACCTCTGTCTGGCCCTTCCCATGGAGGGTGATCCATGGGAGAACATCAGAGCGGGTACATTGTGGGTGGATGATGGGGCTGGGCAGTAGAGGCAGGGCTGAAGGGGGCCGGTTGGTGGCAGAGCAAAAAAACTATTACAGGTGTTCAAATAGAGCTATGAATATTGAGGAAAATTATGCAGCAGCCATAGTTAATGATATTTGTCATTATTACAAAGGCAAAAAAAATGCTAAAAAATACTGACAAGAGCAAGGGCATCTTACAAGATGGGAGGAAAATGGTGATCTGAAATGGAAAAACAAGGTACAGTGGTCCCTTGGTATAATGTACTGTACACCTCAGCAGCTAGACCATTTGCTTTTTATAGTAAGGGTTTATTATACTGAGTACAAACCTTTTGATGCCAGGAATATAATCAGATTGGTACAGCACTGGTACTGGATGCCATAACTCAGTATTGATGTCAAACAAAAACAAAAGGCCGCTCAAACATGGATATGTGGTGCTATGGTAAAAATGACTGAAGCAAAACCAAAAACCATGCACAAAACCTCCAAGGCACAAAATAAGTGGGCTGATACAAAGGCTGCTAAGAAACATTTTTTAATTCAATAAGTGCAGTATATAGAAGTGGAGCAATATAGCAAATCATCTAGACTGTTTGCATGAATGCACTTTGTTAAGATACAAGTGGTCCCCCGCTGTCGAACAGTTGATTTGGCCCAGTTACAGATACAGTTGCAGGTGGAAAGAGCATATCAAAATAAAATGCACATGCTTAATTATAAAAACATGTAAACTCTATGCAAATAAAAACTGTTATAGAACAGTTATAAAAAAATTCTTATGCAAAAGATATTACAACTTGCAAAAACAGGATACACAGCAAGATGCACCTGACACATCAACGCAGGAAAACAGTCACAATTAATGATGATCATGCAAAACCAGTATAGGAAGTTCTGACTAGTTCCTAAATAGTCCAACCACAAGCTTATACTAGTACAACAAATTACAGTAATGGGACAATTTTTATTCAGTTCTTTAATCAGCTGAAAGCATTTTTGATACAAGCAAGCAAAATCACAGGGGAGGGGAATTTCGAAGAACCATGTCTATTCTTTGGATGCAGCTTCCAAAATCCATTCCAGGAGTTAGACCATGAAGAGCTGGTCTAACTTTGGGATGGAACTCCACAGTTACAACCTAAAAATGGACACGATTCTCACAGTTGCAGCATAAATGGCTGTAAACTGTGAGAATCATCTTAAATGCATTCAAATGTCTTTGAGTAAGGTGCAGGTATTTGGACACCTCTGCACGGATGCGGCATGCATTTAAAATATGGGCGCAAGTTCAGTGTTGACGTCATTTTAATATCTGACCCTGCCCCCCCAGTATATCTAACATTAAAGGACTTGTCAAATTTCAGATACAAGTTTTGAAATAATCCACAGAATTACAAAAAATTATGATACACAAATGATTTCTACGAATACCAGCTTAAATTCTTTTTCCGTCAACATCACGGTACACTGAAAACATTTTCGCATGATTAAACACATGGCAAGGCAAGGCAAATTTTATTTAAGAGACACCCATCCCGGAGGCTCTGGGTGCTGAACATTTAAAAGAAAATACATATTATACATTCTAAGTAAAAACATTAACAATACCACAGATATAACTCAATATATAAATACAATGGCTTAGGTAAAAAGCCAAAACTTAAAAAGGCCTGTACTAGCCTGACAAAGATTCTAGGACAACAAGGACTATAATAAACAATCTGGGAAGGCTTGATTAAATAAGAAGGTCTTGAGGCAGGCCTTAAAAACCTCCACAGAAGGAGCCTTCCTCACAGTTGGAGTAAGTGAATTCCACAGGACGGGAGCAGCGACACTAAGTGCTCTGTCGCCAGTTGTTTTTAACCTCGTCCTGGGAATCGCGAGGAGGCCCCTAAAGGAGGAATGGAGGGGGTGGGGCGGGACAGCGAGAATAAGAAGATCCTTCAGATAACCAGGTCTGAGACTGTGTAGGGCCTTAAAGGTGAGTAAACCCACCTTAAAGAGGACCCTCCACCTAACTGGCAGCCAGTGAAGTTGACACAGGACTGGAGTGATATGACAGTATTTAGACTGTCCAGTCAACAACCTAGCCACTATATTCTGCACCAGCTGCATTCAGCGCAGGGTATCCCCAGAGACACCAAGATAGAGTGCGTTACAGTAGTCCAGCCTGGACATCACGAAGGCATGTACCAAGGTGGGGGAGGTCCTGCGGGGGAACTAGGGGTTTATCCTGGTGATATTCCTCAGATGATAGAAACTGGTACGGACTGTGGCAGACACCTGAAACTCAAGTGTCAATCCACTGTCCAGAGTGACACCAAGATCTTGCACCCTAGAGGAGGCCTTCAATTGTACAGAACCAAGAAAAAGTCCAGTAGCTGCACCAGAGGCCAACCTATCATGCCCCCTGATAGACTCCACCACCAGTACCTCCATCTTATCGGGGTTGAGTCGCAACCATCTGGAGGCCATGCAGTCACTGACTTCCACGAGGCAGCTATTAAGCACTTCCACTGCGTGAAGTAATATGGTCACCCTCCCACTCCTTTGATTTTCTTTTGGTCTTACTAACATAATAGGAGCCTCAACTAAGTCAAACAAGTAAACAACATTTGTTAGAGCTGCTAAACCTCCTTATATTGAATCTGGAACCACTGCTGGAGTAAGGCTGATGAAAACATCAGTTACTATGGTAACTATAGATAGCTAAATATATATACAGTAGATACTGTATATTATAGTGGTGTGGTAGCACTATAGTTAGTGTTAAGTAGGGTTTCTATGTTAAACCTCACACTTTACCCTTTATTAGCATTGCAACCGTTCAATGGATTTGCACACAATTCTGCATACATAGGCCAGGATATTCAGAGCAGTTGCACAATGTGCAACAGGGATGTGCCAGCGTAAGTGCAGCAATGCACCAGAGAGCAATATTCAGCAGCAGCAAATGCGCAGCGCAAGTACCAATGCACCAATGCGTAATGAAAATGAATGCATGCGCAAATGCAGGGGGCATAGTCATGCATGCATGGCACAGTGCGAAAGTCAATGGCAGGTGAATGGCGCAAGAGAGGAACAATCAGGACATGCGCAGAGCAGCCTTGAGCACATAAAAAGAGGGAGCAAGCGAGGGATGGATGCTTGCTCCACAGGGGAGCCAGACTGAGGGAGAGCGAGGGGGCAGCTCGAATGGCTGAAGGGGAGCCACAGAGTGTGAGGCAGGCTGAGAAAGGCACAGAGTAGGGACCTGAGAGCCTGAAAGTGGCAGACACTGGGCATGTGAGTGTGTGAGTGAGTGGGAGTGTGTGAGTGTGTGTGTGTGTGTGTGTGTGTGTGTGTGTGTGTGTGTGTGCGTGTGAGTGTGCATGTGAGTGGGCATGAGACAGTGTGCAAGACAACCCATAGCAAGTGTCCGTGACACCCATCACAGGAGGGGCAGCACAGGAGCGTGGAGAGGTGGGAGGTGGAGGTCACAGACTGCAGGCCAGGCAGCCATGAAGAGGGGTGCGCACAGTGCAGGGGCACAGACAGCAGCCAACAGCCGGGGGAGGCCAGGGGATAGAGCTGCCCAGGGGGAGGACATACAGCCCAGGCCATGGCCAGTTCAACATTTCAGATGGAGGTAGTAATGAGGGGAGTGAGGAGGCAGCACGAAGACCAGTGCGGCCATGGAAGGGCCTGTCGGCGGTATTCCCAGAACAGGTGGTACCGTGCCAGCATCACCTTCAAACAGTATAGTGATACAGAGATCGTGGGCCAGTACCACCTGAACCGGGCCATTCTGAGGTGGCTGTGTGAGCTGTGCAGTGAGGAGATGCAGGCACCCACAAGACGGAGCAGCGCTCTGTCTGTGGAGACAAAGGTCACAGCCATCATGTGCCTGCTCACCATGGGCACTTTCTAGAGACCAACAGGGGACACCACAGGCATAACTCAGTCAAACGCGTCACGGCTCCTCAAACAATTCCTCAGTGCACTGCTGCCACATGTTGTGGACTACATCCATTTTTCCTGCACACAGGCAGAGCGTACACCAAACATGCAGGAGTTCCACAGGGTGGCACAGTTGCCTGGAGTGCTAGGAGCCATTGACTGCACCCATGTTGGCATCCGTGCACCACCTGGCCCCAGAGCGGGTGGCCTACATAAACAGGAAGGGCTACCTCAGTGTCAACTGCCAGGTGGTGCACAATGCCAGGGGGCGCATAATTAATGTCTGTGCCACACACCCTGGGGAGCACACAATGTCTTCATCTGGCACCAGTCAGCATTGTGCCTGGAGGTTCGAGTGTGGGGACATCCCCACTGGCCACCTAGTGGGTGAGTATGCTGTGTATGTGATATGCCGGGAACAACAGGGCAGGGTGTGTGGGATGCCAGGGCATGGGTGCCAGGGGATGTGGCCGGGATGTCGGGGGGGGCAATGACACAGGCCAAGCTAACCAGACATCTCTTCACACAGGTGACAGTGGCTACCTACTCCGGCCATGGCTGCTCACCCCATACCAGCACCCATCGACCCAGCACAGGAGCAATACAATGAGGCACACACCAGCACACGGAACATCATCAAGTGGGTGTTTGGGCTGCTGAAGCCTCGGTTCCATTGCCTGGACAGGTCTGGTGGTGCCCTACAGTACAGCCCCTCAAAAGCCTGTGGCCTATTCCTGGCCTGCTGTGTGCTCCACAACATGGCCACCGACTGTGGGATAGCTGTCGAGGTCGAAGAGGGGGACAGCAGTGGGGACAATGAGGCCACCGGTCCTGGTGGGGGGTAGCCACCCCCGGTTGTAGAGATCTCCCCTGATACGGATGGCCCAGCAGCACAGGGACACAATCGCTGAGGAGCATTATGGAGTGCGCATGTAGGTGTGCACGGCCATATGCAGGGGCCAGGACCCAGTGGACGGGCAGGAATGGGCACACCTTGTGCCAGGGTTGGCGGAGGGGGGGCCTGGACAAGGGTGGGGCACAGACACCAAAGCAGAATGCAGCACAGGCCCACACACCATGCATGCACACACCCACACACACACGTGCACACACACAGACACACATGCACATAGGACACATCATGCTCCCGCCCAGAGGTGGGCACTGGGCGTGTGTCAGACACTGAGTGGCACTGCACAGTGGCAGTCAGCACTGTGCCGGCATCATCATGCACATGTCACAGTGTCCAGCAGCCAGGTGGGTGAGCACATGGGCTGTGTGCGGTGTCAACCACGAATGCCACAGCCATGGGATGCACACACTGCACCAATGTGCACACAGGGCAGCAGCAAATGGTGTACATGGAGGTGGGCAGTTCAGGAACGCCACACAGTAGCATGGCTGCCGTGGACACATGGACGGCCATGGCAGGAATGCACAGCGGTTGCAGGCTGTGCATCAGCCACAGGGGGTGTCACAGACAGTCCCCCAGGGGTGATACTGCAGGACTATGACCGTGTCTGTGCAGGTGTCTGCAGACTCCAAATCATGCCCACACCGGGCATGCTGGGAATGCCCACAGCAGGCCCTGGCATCAACACTGTGGGGGTTACACTCCACCAGGCCCAAGGGGTGGAGAATGCACTCCACGGTGTGTGAGTGGCGGATGGCCATGCACCAACATGGCCAGAGGTGCCAGGCTGGCTGTCACCACAGTGGTCAGCTGATCCATGGCTGTGGCCGTGTCCACCCACATTTGCCTGTTCTCTGCCAGGAGCAGGGCAAAGTCCCTGTCCCTCTGCTCTGCCACCTGGCGCAGCTCCTTGTGGAGCACACGCACCCCTGCCACGAGCTGCACCTATTGATCAACAGAGGCCTGAAGCGGACAGGTGTGCTTGTCCAAGGGGTCAGTGCCCTGGGGTGCAGGGTCACTCTGCTGACTCAAGGGTGTATCCTGACCCTGCTGCCCAGCACCCTGCAACGGTGGACGCTGCACAGTGGGTCTCTCCTGGGGCTGGGTGCCATGCGGTGCACTGGTGGGGGCACTGCAGCAGGACCTCCTCAATGTTATCTGGCTGCTGCTGCTGCCCCTCCAGCCACTGTGTGCAGGGTAACACCAGCATGGCTACACCACCACAGCCATCCATTGCTGCACCTGTGGCAGCCTCAGCTATGCCTGCTGCAGTGGCCAGTGTGCAGACAACCACCACCTGCCACCAGCTACGCTGATGTGTCATGCCTGTGTTCTGGGTGTCTCCCCTGCAGCCACAACAGCATTGTCTGGGATGTGGTTGTTATCATTTTCGGATCTGGACAGCACCCCAATCTGTATCTCAGCACACAGGACACCATGCCTGGTGTCACGCTGAAATGCAGTCAGGGCCTCATCTGCAACCATGCTACCAGCATCAGGACGGACAGCGGTGCTGTCCTGCAGTCAATCCAGGCCACGGTGCCCGCTGGAGGTGCTTGGATGGTCCTCTGGGGCTAGGACTGCCCCCACAATGAACACCTCCACCACTGACACCACATGAAGGTGCTCAGGAGCTGGAAGGGAACAAAGTTGCATTAGTGTTGCTGTCACCCACCCCTGCCCCCATCCCCCTGCCCCTGTCTCTGCCATGCCTACCATGCAGTGAGGGTCTTCCACCTGTCTGGAACCCTCCGCCGGACATGCCCTCAACTGCACTGTGCTGCATGGTGGCTGCCAGCATCTCCTCCTGTGGCGTAAGGTTGGGCAGGGCTGGCTGACCACCACCTGTGGTGGCACGCACTGCCCAGATGGCTACCACCTTCTCCTTGATCCACCTCTGGTCAGTGCCAACCTTCTTTTTGCACCCTTGCACAGACTGTTGGTGGCTGTCCTGCTGGTTCATAGCATGGGCCACACCTTCCCATGCTGTTGCCCTGGCCTGTGGGGTGCCTGTGGAGCCACTCAGGAGCGGCTCTTGGTCCAGGTATGCCTGAAATAGGGCATCTGACTCTGCCCTGGTGAAGTTGGGCCTGTGCTTGCATGCAGACCCATGCTCCTTACTCTCCTCATGATCGGACATGCTTCTTCCTGTGGAGAGTGATATGTGTTAGCATGGGCTGTTAGGTACCCACCCACCCTCCTATACCACTGTCCCACAGCATGTAACTCACCTCTAAGGGATGCAACACCGTTCCTAGCCTGTGTATTCCCATGGCGCCTTTATAGTGCATCATATGCAAATGAGGGTTTGCGCAACTGTAATGACATGCTAATGCAGCTGATGCACCATGGATATTCTAGTCAGCTGATGTGCATGCTTCTGAATATCGCGTGGTTGCGCATTGCACAATGGGGTTGCGCATGCACAAGTTATGGTGCATCATGGTGCAACAATGTGATGTGTGCAACAGCCTGTGCCACACGCATGTGCATGTGGACATCATGTACGCCAGTGGCGCGTCATTCGCAATGTGCACGATAGACAGTACAGCGCCTGTCCACTATTGCACACATGGCACTCATGCGCTGTTTGGCCTATGGCGCTAAGGAGCCACTCAGCCGATGGCGCTCTGGCACAATGCCTTCATTGACGCCCCTGCGCCATGGGTACTATGGTGCCTGTACGCAAAGGGGCCGTGTACTTTGTCAGCCATATGGTCCTACCTCGCAGCATGCCTTCCATGCCCAATAGTGCTGAAGTGCAGGGTGTGCAGCCTGACCCTTGACCTCACAGGTGCCATTTGCCCTTGTAGGTGCCCTGCGACATGTGGTAGTGCTGTGTTAACTGAGTCGCGCTTGTCCATGACTGCGCAATTGACAGTGGCAGTGCATCACAGTGCGAGGTGCGCATCCCCAGCACGTGTGGCACAGTTGCTGCCAGGTGCCATTTTGGATTGACTGTTGAGCTGTGAACATGCCACACAGGACAGTACCAAGGGCACAGAACTGGTCTCAGGTTGAATTTGTCAACCTGGTGGCTCTGGTGGTGCCACATGCCGGCTCCCTGTTTGACCAGGTGCCTCTCAACAGGCCTTGCTCTGAGGTGTGGCAGGAGGTGGCAGATGCACTGGAGGAGGCCACAGGTGTGCAGTGCACTGGGGAGCAGTGCAAGAACCGGTACAGGGTCCTGCAGCGTAGGGACCCGGAACATCTTCGGTCACTACAGGCATGCATCCAAAGGGGTGCTGTGCCACGGCCAGGTATGTGCACAGCGCCTGTGCCCATTCTCATCCTGTGTTCCTGGGGGGCAGTGCCATTGGCTCACCTTGCTGGGGGAGTTGGAGCTGCATGCCCCATTGGGAATGGTGGTGCACTGCGGCTGTCCTGTGCCACTGGCACACTGTGCAGTGTGTCACACTGTGCTGGGGGGTGCCCTGTGGTGTTGCCTGGTACTGATGTGTCCTTCTCCATTCTTTCCTCCTAGGCCCTGAAGATTGGGGGGTGGTGCACCAGTTGCAGGACACATGGGCATGGTGGTTGGACAGCCACAGGGTGCACCTCAGCATGCAGATAGGATCATCTACATGCCTCTATGTTGTGGTGGGTGGGCAGTGGTGGTGGGGGTGGGACATGGCCCTCTGTGTGAATGGCACACTCCAGCTATGCACTGGCTGCAGTGCCCATTGCACCACACCGTGACTGTTTCACATGTGGGTGGTTGCTGCATGTGGGCCATGGGTGCACCTTGGACCTGGCTGTGTCTCCGCCAACTGCCTGCATGGCCATGTCACCTGCCCTCCTTGGCGGTGGTGTGCTGCACATGGGCAGTGTTAGTGTGCAGTGTTATGCATGGCTGTGGTTCCTCAGGTAGGTAACTCATGTGGGTACTCTCACTGCAGGTGGCAGTTTGCCAGTCCAGGGGCTCATGTCACCAATGCCTGCTGTGCATGGTGAGTGAGCTGCCGCGTCCTGGACATGAACTCATACAGTGTTCCCTCCTTTGTCCTAGGTTTTTTTGGCCCAGTGAGATGCATGCACAGCTCCTCAGGTGGATCCTCCGTGTTTCAATTACCACACTCCAGGTGGTACAGCAGCTGGCACTGATGATGCATGGGTGAAGGCACCAGCACCAGTGACACCCGACGGTGGGGCAGGGATGCCCATAGTGTGCATGTGCCAGACTGTATACCCTTCCCTGTGAACCCTCCCTTGCCCTCCCTTGTCTCCTTCTCTTACCTTTGCCCCTGCACCCTACCTCCCTTCCCTGACCTCCCTGTCTGTGGGTGGTTCCTCCTTACCCCATCTGTTGTAGATATATGTACATAGTTCATATTTGATTGTTACATTACATTATTTTTGGTTAACTGTCTGTGTCTGCTTTGCAGCTGGCATGAGGAGCCATGCTGCAGTGGTGTGCATGGCAGCTGTGTGTTTCATCTGGGGTGGATGGGAGTTTGTACCTGTTGATGTTCCACCTTAGGATGGGTGGGGTGGCTGTGGCCTGTCCTTTCAGGCCATGTGGTATTGCCTTGTGTGCTGGATGCCTGTGTGTTGCTCCTTGGCTTGCTCTCCTGCGCATCCCTGGGTGCCCTATTGTGCTGCACGACCTGCTCCTTGGCGCATTCCTGGGTGCACAATAGCGCATCCGTCTGATATTCAGCCACATAGCACAGCTGCATCCTGTCATTCGCAACCTTTGAATATCGTGCCCATTGTGCCATGGTGCACTGTACTTGCATTGTGCCCCTCTTGTGCCTCCCTCTGGTGCACTTCTGAATATCCCAGCCATAGTCTTGTACAGTACATCTCTTGACATGCCAAGTTTCATTTTGATCAGATTTGAGTATTTTGAGCTACATGTTGTGCTAAAACATTAATTTTTTTTGTTTTTTGCACTTTTTCTTGTCATCTTGCTGAACCCAGACAGTTTGGAATTTCAGTCTGACATTTTCAGAATAGAAAAAAACTTACAAAACTGCCATTCTTTGCTGTTTTTTTGTCATCATCTAGCACCCTGATGGTTTAGAATTTGGTCTGAAATTTTCACAGTAAAAAGGGCTTGGCCCACAAATGTGTCTTTCACTGGTTTGGTGAAGAAATATTAATACATTGCCATGTTTTAAGGATTTGAAATTTCAATTCTGAGCATGTTCAGTAGGGTCTTTTGGACAGACAGATACCCTACTGAGTATGCTCAGAACCAAAATTCCAAATGCAGATTCATATTTTTTCACCAAACCAATGAAAGGCACCATTTTGTGGCATACCCTTACTACCCTGACAATTTCAGACAAAAATTCCAAACCGTCTGGGCTGTAGCTGATGATAAAAAAAAACAAAAAAAAATATATTTTTCCTAAAAATGCACTATCTAGAGCTTGGAATCCACACTTCCTACTGGAACAAAACTTGGCAAATCAAGACACCTTTGCTCTAAGATCATGCATTAAAATTTTAATGCAATTCTGTTGAACATGAGTGAAGCTATTAATTGTATTAGCGAGAGAAGTAGCCAGAAGGGGAAGGGATCAGATCAGTTCCAGTACAGAAGCTTCTTCTTGCTGCTTTTACATTGTTTGTTTATTTTACTTGGTAGATGGTTACTTTTACTCTTTCTTACTACTTCTAAGGGGCTAGCAAGGTATTGTTTTGAGGCTGTTGGAATTTTTTGTGCTGTAAGTGGTCTGATTTGTTTTCTTGTTTCACAGTGCAGCAGGCTGAGTTTTTTTTTTTACTTCTTAAAAGGGGCTAGCAGGGAACTGTTTAGGAGCTGTTGAAACTTTGAAATCTATTTTGGTGTGCTTTGAGTGGGGGCTGTCATTCCTTTACATTGGAGGCCTATTTCTTCTGCTGTCTTCTGATTTCAAATCTATTTGGTGTGTTTTTATTGGGGCTATTTCTTTGAATTGGAAACCTATATCTTCTAATTTCAAGCCTATTTTGTTGTGCTGTTGGTGAGGCTGTTTGAACTGGAGGCCTGTTTCTTTTGGTATCAAACCTATTTTTTGTTCATTAGTGGAATTGTGATTATTTTTTGCTGGCTTCACTAACTGCAAAGTTTAGTGCATAGTGGGGGAAGGGTGCTAATTGTCTGACCAGGGGCCTCAGCTACCTGATTGTTTCTGGAGGGCACAGGCTGATCCCACTCTCCCTGACCCTCACCCCACCCACCACAGGTACATGATTTCCTTTATACCGGGGGTTCTGACATCACTTCCCCAGAAGGGCAAAGGACATGCACCTGTCCTAGCAGAAGCAGACATCCAGGAAAGGAACAGCAGTGAGTGAAGAGGTGACTGCTATCTCTGTGGAAGGGAAGTAACTGCAAAACAAGGAGCTTTGTTACTTGTTTTCATTGGTGTTTGCATTCTGGAAAGGACAGGTAGGAGTTTGAAGAAGTCTGTGAAATAGTTGCTTAAAGTTTCATTTTCGGTGTGGCTAGGAGTGATAGGAATGTAAAAAGCAGTTGTTCATAGAAACATAGAAACACAGAAGTTGAAGGCAGATGAGGATTGAGCGGCCCATCCAGTCTGCCCATTTTTTCTACATTATGAATGTGCCATAGGCCTGTACTCTGTCAATGGCCTATCTATTCATACTCATCTGTATTGCTCCCTTATGCCGATCCCATGGCTGTTTGAAGCCCTGCACTGTATTCATATCCACCACTTTCAGAGGTGGGAAATTCCATGCATCCACCACCCTTTCTGTGAAAAAGAACTTCCTCACATTCCCCTTAATTGGCCTCCCTCTAATCTCATGCTGTGTCCTCTTGTCCTGCTATTTTTCTTATATTGAAACATGTTAGACTCTTTCACCTTGTTGATGCCCTTAAGATGTTTGAATGTTTTGATCATATCACCTCTCTCCCTCCTTTGCTCTAGGGTATACATACTGAGCTCCATTAATCTGCTCCTCATATGTTTTCTGATGCAGTCCCTGCACCATTTTGGTTGCCCTTCTGACTGCTCCATTTTGTTAATGTCCTCAGTGAAGGTGTGGCTCCAGTACTGCATGCAATACTCCAGATGGGGCCTAACCAGTGTCTTGTAAAGAGGGATTATTACCTCCCTCTTATGACTTTTGATACCCTTACTAATACACCCCAACATCCCTCTAGCCTTACCTACTGCTTTACTGGTCTGCTTGGATGATTTCAGGACATCTGTGATGATGATGTCCAAGTCTCTCTTCCCTTGTGATTGCCAACAACTCTCCTCCCAGCCTATAGGTGGCTTCGGATTTCTCTTCCCTATGTGCATGATCTTGCACTTCTTTGTGTTAAACCCCATTTGCCACTCTTCTGACCATTTTGCCAGTTTATCCAGATCTCTTCTCATTCTGCCTACCCCATCTGGATCATCTACTCTGTTTCAGATCTTGGTGTCATCCGCAAACAAACAAACCTTACCCTCCAGTCCATCTACAATGTCACTGATGAAAATATTGAAGAGCACTGGCCCCAGGAATGAACCCTGAGGTATCTCACTTGCGATTTGGATCTCTTCTGACTGTATACCGTCTACCACCATTCTCTGTTTTCTGCCCACCAACCAGTTTGTCACCCAGTTAATCAACTTCTGACCCACCCCAAGCCTTCCCACCTTATTAATCAATCTTCTATGTGGAACAGTATCGAGAGCTTTGCTGAAGTCAAGGTAGGCAACATCAACTATTCCCCCTTGGTCCACCACTCTGGTTACCCAGTCAAAGAAATCTATAAGATTAGTTTGACAGGACCTTCCTGTTGTAAAGCCATGCTGTCTTGGATCCTGTGCTCCTGTTGATTTCAGGTGTTGCACTATCCTTTCCTTAAGGAGTACCTCCATAATCTTGCCCACTACTGAGGTAAGACTGACTAGTCTGTAGTTCCCTACCTCCTCCCTGCTACCACTCTTGTGGAGTAGGATCACATGAGCCCTTCTTCAGTCTTCTGGGACCTCTCCTGTGCTCAGAGACTCACTAAACAGTTCTGCTAATGGCTCTCCTAGTGCCATCCTTAGATTGTTTAGTATCCTGGGATGTATGCCATCAGGTTCCATTTCCTTGTCCAGCCTGAGCTTAGTGAGTTCTTGTTGGACCCCTTTTTTTGTGAAGGGGCTAGTGCACACCTCCCTCCCCCATGTGTCCATGGTGCTGAGCTGTGGGCCATGCCCAACCTTCTCCTCAGTAAATACTGAGCAGAAGTATCTATTTAGGATAGATGCTTTTCCTTGGTCCCCCTCCACACACTCTCCCTTATCACCTTTGATCTTAGCAATACCCCCTCTGGACTTTCTCCTTTCATTAATGTATAGAAAGTCTTGTCCCTTTCTTTTACTGTTCATGCTAGTGTTTCCTCAGTTTGGGCCTTTGACTGCCTTACTGCCTTCCCTGCTTCCTTTTGGGATGTTTGGTATGCCTTCCTATCTTTGTCCTGCTGCATTCCTTTATATTTCCTGAAGGCCAGCCTTTTGGCTCTATCCTTTTCTGCTACTGTTTTTGAGAACCAAAGTGGTATCCTCCTTCTTTTGCTCTTGCTTTTCTCTCTAACACAATGTGATATTACTTCAAGTATTGCATCCTTAATGCTTGCCCACTTTGCCTGTACACCCTTACCTGTATTTCTTCTTGCCAGGGCTAGCTGAACTCTGTTGGCCAGCTTATCAAAATCAGCTCCTCTGAAGTCCCATATTTTTGCCTTGGAATGGGATGATTGAGTTCTAGTGGCCAAATTGAACCATACCATGTGATGGTCACTGGCCCCCAGGTGACCGTCTACTTGGAGGTTTGTGATCCTTCTCCCATTAGTCAGTACTAGATCTAGGATAGCACTGTCTCTTGTGGGTTGTTTTACCAGTTGTTTGAGGCCCTCCCCCTGCAGGGAATCCACTAGTGTCTAGTTCTTGTGGATTTTCCTGCGGGTATTGACCAATCTGTATCTGGCATGTTGAAGTCTCCAATTATCAGAACCTCCGCTTTAGCTGTCATGTTTTGTATATCTTCTAACAGTAATGTGTCCATGTCCTCCCCCTGGTCTGGAGGCCTGTAGACAGCCCCAGTTTGTATCACTGTCCCATTTCCTGTTTCCAGGGTGACCCACAATTCTTCTGGCTTCTTATGTGTATTCTGAATTTCTGTAGCTTTGATATTTTCATTGACATAATGGGCCACTCCACCCCCTCCCCCTTTTTGCACCTCGGTCTCTTCTGAACAGTACATAGCTGGGTACTGAAGTCTCCTAAGTGTAGTTACTGGTGAACCATGTCTCACTAATGGCTACTATGTCCAGTTTAGCCTCTGTCATTGTTGTCTGCAGGTCTGGGATCTTGTTTCCCAGACTGTGAGCATTTGTGTACATGATTTTCCATTGGCCAGATTTCGCTGTGTTAGTTGTTGGGCGAGGTCCGGAGTTTCCCCTGTACATCATATGGGGAGCCAGATCTTTTTCCTTACCTGGTGATGCAAATGAACTACAAACATGCTGAACTGCTGTTTGATCACTACCTGGGGGGTGTTCTTCCCATTCAATGTGTCGGGTGCTGCACCCCTTCCCCCATTTGCTAGTGTAAATATTCTGCAAAGATGTCAAACGTCTTCCCGAATGCACTGACTCTCTCCTTAGTCAGATGCAGTTCATCAAATTTAAAGAACTTTCACTCCAAAAACCGCTGCCAGTTACCTACAAATTTGTGTCCTTTTTCCTGGCACCAGCCCTTGAGCCACATGTTTAGCTCCCCTATCCCCCCTTCTCTGACCTTCTGTCCATCTTCCTCCCCTCTCCCAGACCAGCAGGATCTCAGAAGGAGATTCTGGATGAAATGGATGACAGTTTGTCTCCCAGCCTGGTCAGGTGTTCCTTGGTCTCCACAACTGACCAGCTGGCAAGATTGCTAGTCCCTATGTGTACCAGGACATCAATGTTTTCTCCTGCTTCCTGCATGATTTTAGTAATGTGGTCAGTGTCTGTCCACGCCGATGTACCTGGGAGACATCTGACCATTACCCCCAGCTGGAGGTAGGTATCAACTCCCCGAATCATGAAGTCTCCTATGATCAGAAGTGTTTTGTATTTCCTGTTTGCTTTTTTTGTTTTGGTCCCTATTTTGGGTAAGTTTTGTTTCGCTAGCTCCTGTGCTCCAGTGTCCTGCTCTGTAGTGTCTTCTGCCCCTATGTTTGATTTTGGAGATAGAGGCAGATACCAGTTTGTAGATTTTATATAGTTTGTGGAAGTGATACATTGGAGAGCACTGAGTAATGGGGCACCCAATTTGCCCCTTCTAAACTCCTGCCAACCTCCCGTACCAACTACCCTCTGCGGTCAAGGTGCTTCTGTTGGATTTTGGGGAAATGGCGGTTGGCTCTTATAATATATTTCCCCCTGAATATGTGATTTGAGGTGTGCAATCTCTGCCCATGCTGCCTGGTGCTGAGCCCTTAGATCTCCAATGGTCCAGCATGTAGGACAGCATCCTAAATCCTGTATAACTGCCCTTTTGAAAAGTGTCCCGCAGTACCTGCAGTTAATAATATTAATTCCAGATGAGTTGCTGGGTTTATAACCTGGTCCAAGTAATTAGAAGGAGCAAAATGAAAGCAAAGTTTCATTTTGTGTTATGTTTGTGTTTGTATAACTTGTTATAACAAGTTAAATTACTTCTGCTCCTGTAATTGAGGTCACTGTGTGTATACCCCTCTGATCCTCACCTTCCTGCTTGGCTACAGGAAATGTCATGACTGTGCTATCCTATAAAAGGAGGGCAGCATGTGGTGGTTGGGAATGTGGGTGGGTGGCTGGGCCCTTCCCCTGCCGAAAAAGAAGAACCGCGGACAAAAGAAACAAGGAGGTAAGAGCAGAGACAATCAACCAATAACAAATGCAGTAGCCCTGAAAGCTTAGCTTAATGATAGATAAAACTGTAAAGCCTGTAAATCACCACCCACAATAATTTCACAGAAGATATACCCTGTAAAAAACTCTGTGCTACAGAGAAAAATAAAGCAGTAACAGAAGATATACCTTGCGGGGAGATCACGTGATGCAGAGTGCTGAGTAGAAGCTCCTTCAAGAAGCTCCTGCCTCCCGATCACTAAATCATCTTTTTTGGATGTCCAAATTCTTCAGTTTCCTCTGTTTTCAAGATTCAGTGCTAAGTACTTTGGAAGTCTGGTTTGAGTGTAAATTTGGCGGATGGAGGCTTACATGAAGAAAGCCCCGCAGAAGCACACCCCCCAGCTACTCCCGAAAAGGCCTCTAAAAAATCCAGGGCTTCAGGTGGGCCTGAGAGGCCTGATCCTCAGAGTCAATTTGGAGAGCAGGAACCTTTAACACTCACTAGGTTCCTTGAAGAGTTTAAGCCCTTTCGTGAGGAAATGAAAGAAATGGCAATGGATCTGAAGTCTCTCTCTAGAAAATTAGATGAAGTCTCGCTATCTGTCTCCGATAATACAGCTAGAATAGTCTCAATAGAGAAAAAGTTAGAAAATCTCGATCCTGATCTGGTGTCTATGTGTCAGAAATTATCTCGTCTCGAAGCCAAGCTTGAAGATCTAGAGGGCCGCAGCCACAAAAACAACGTTGTGATACTCGGGTTACCAGAGGGAGAAGAAGGCCAACATGTTGTGGCATTTATCCAGAAGTTGGTGGAGCGGGTTGCCAGCCCCTCTCCCTTTGGCCCTGACTATATTATAGAGTGAGCTCACAGGTCCCTATGGCCTAAACCTTCTCCGGAGGACCCCCCCATCCCATTATCTGTCAGTCTTTGAATTACTTGGTGAGGCAGCATTTTCTGCAGAAAGTGAGAGCTTTGCAAGAGGTTCACTGGGAGAACATGAAACTGAGAATTTCACAAGATTTGCCTGGCTCGGTTCGCATGAAGCGGAAAGCGTTCCATCCTATTGTTTCCAAGATAATTGAGGCAGGCTTGAAGTTCAGGATGGGAAACCCGGCCAGGTTACAGGTTCTAATAAATGGATCCTGGTCCAACTACGACAATCCTGCAGTTGCCCTGATGCGCCTTAAGTCTATACTATCAGACCTATTTAAGGATCCCTGAGATGTTGTGCTCGCAGGACGGAGAGCTGTGTGAAGCTGAGAATTGGAACTCTCGTTTTTTCCCTTTCTGAGAAACTGTTCAGTGCAAATGCGAGGGGAAATTTCCCCTGTTTTGTTTGGACTGGGGGATCAGCACAGGCCGCGCTTGCTACTAGTTTCCTTGGCTCCATTCACAGAGGGCCCATGCCAGTTAAGGGCAAAGGACACTTAGGGTCTCGGGCTTGTTTACGGGGGGAACAATATTTCAAGTTTTAGTATTTTCTGTGTGGTAAACATAATAGAGAGGGGAGCTGGTTTTGTTGAGATTTAGATTTGGAGTTATTTCATCTG
This sequence comes from Neoceratodus forsteri, assembly GCA_016271365.2. Taxonomy (NCBI): domain Eukaryota; kingdom Metazoa; phylum Chordata; order Ceratodontiformes; family Ceratodontidae; genus Neoceratodus; species Neoceratodus forsteri. Next base: position 318,949,344 of record CM028132.1, on the reverse strand, counting down.
GATTGGAATTAGAGCGGTCTTGGGCTTTGTCTGTAGCTCGTTCTCACTGTATTACAACCTGGAACTGGCCACTAGAGGGCGTATCAAGCATTAGTAATTCACCAGGGTGCAGCCCTCAATTCGAGGGGGATCTCTCTGAACTTTCTCACTAGACTTGAGTGCAGGACAGTTAACTCTCACACCGACAGCAAGTGCAGTTGGAGGTGGGTTATCTCTGGGAAGACACATTTTTTCTGCCTTCCCTTAATGCGATGTGATTATTATCTTTTTCCCGATTCCTGCTCTCAGTCTGTGGTACAGGTTACTCCCCCTTACTGGGTTCCTGATCTGGTTTTAGTTCCTCCATAATTGCCTCACGAGGCAAGGATGATTTCAACTTTTTCTCTCAGTTTTGTTTGCGTTTCCATGGCTACCTGAGTTGTACATGGCTCTCGCTGTGGCCCTTTTCTAATAGGTTCCCAATAGGTTTACACTTTGGTGTGGTGGTAGTGAAAGCCCAGGACCATTCTCTCTTTTTTGGGGATAACCAGCACTGTTTGGTTTTCTATACGAGGATAGCGGAATGTAAGAGTTTCTATTAACAGGGATGCATTATCGGGGGGAAAGAAGATGAAGGAAAAGCACCAGTACTGTGCTGAACTTTGCTTGTGACAGTTTAGAGGGTTGGGGGCAGGTTTCGGGGTATTGCTGGAGGGTAGGGGGTGGGTAGGGGGGATGGGATGGACTTAATTGTGGGGGGGTTAGGGAGGAGGGTGGACTTTACTGCAGCAACCATGGGTGTTCGTTTGCAGGGGCTATGTACCCCGTGTGCTGAGCTGAACACACTAAGTCTAATTACCGTTACTGGATGGCTAATGGGATACCTTTTGCGACTTGGAATGTTAAGGGGATCAGAAAGAAGCACAAACAATAACAGGCTCTTAAACATTTAAGCTTACTTAGTTCTCAGATAACTTTTTTACAGGAAACCCATTTATTAGAAGTGGTAGCTTTACAGTTAAGGAGACAGCAGGTAGGATTGATTTACAACGCCCAGGGATCTACAAATAGCTGTGGGGTCATGCTCATGATTAACAGGGGTATTCCCTTTGTTTCTACACAGGTCATTAAAGATCCCGAGGGAAGGTTTATCCTTGTTAAAGGTACTCTCTGGTCTGTTCCAATATTACTTGGCAGTATTTATGGCCCTAACATAGACGACCCAGGATTTTTTATGAGACTTATATCTGCTATTCTCCCAATGCTTCCCATCAGGATTATTTTGGGGGGGTGGATTTTAACCAAGTACTTGAGTCTAATTTAGACAGATCAGGCAGAGGTCTGGGAGGGGTCACTCCGGGGCAGAAGGCTTTTAAAGATCTACTTGACCAATGCTGGCTCTGTGATGTCTGGCGTATTTTACATCCTGACTCTAGGGAGTTTACCTTCAGGTCAGTGACACACGGCTCGCAGTCCTGCATTGATTACATACTTATTTCTCAGTGCCTATTACCTGGGGTTAAGACTTCCCTGAGTCAACCTGGCCCAATCTCTGACCATTCACTAGTATTATGTAAATTGGTACTGCTTAATTTATCTAACAGGGAAATCAGATGGAAACTTAATGAACAACTTCTCAAGGATGTTAAATACTGCAAACTTATAAGGGAACAAATTGAATCCTTTTTTTCATCTAACCCATTAGATAGTGCAAAGCTGGACATTTTGTGGGGGGCTTTTAAGGCCTTCATGAGAGGGATCCTTAGCATGGCGGTTGGTAGGAAAAGGGCACAGGAGAAGGAATTTTTTATCTTTACTATCCCAAATTAGATCACTTGAAAATAAATTCTCGATTAATCCTCTTGATGAGGATATGAGGAAACTCGTAGTGTTGAAAGATAGATATTTGGAGTTACTCCGAGATAAAGCAGAATTAGCTATTATTTGTACAAGAGCTAGTTACACCGACCAGGTAGAAAAGGCAGGGCACCTACTGGCACTGCATATTAAGCAACAAGAATCAGTGAGGTTTATTCCTCCTATCAGGGCAATGGCTGATGGATCCTTAAAAGTATTTCCCACTGAAATAGTTCAAGAATTTGCCCATTACTATACAAACTTGTACAGTGACATGGAGCATCCCCCTTGCCCTGGGAGTACAGAGAGTTATCTGAAAGATTCTCATTTGCTCCCCCTCTGATCGACACAAGGATTTTCTGGTTGCTCCTATTTCTCAGGAGGAAATTGCCAATGTTATTAGTGAATTGCCAATAGACAAGGTCCCAGGCCCCGATGGTTTTTCCTCCTTATTTTATAAAGTTTTTCAGGACCTTCTATTACCGGTACTTTGCCATTTATTTCAGCATATTGTAGCTGGGGCGGAGACCGATTCCCACCTTTTTGAGGCTTTGATTGTTCTGCTCCCCAAACCAGATAAAGATCTTGAGCTGGTTCAGAGTTACAGACCTATCTTACTTTTAAATCAGGATATTAAAATTCTCTCCAAAATATTAGCCAATAGGTTAACGGTAGTTCTTCCGGAGTTGATAGGTATAAATCAGGTAGGATTTATGAAAGGGCGTTCATCTTCTGACCACTTACGTACCTTGTCACATGTCTTCTCGGCTACCAGGGATGCCGAGTTCCCTGCAGGACTGGTCTCCCTGGACGCCGAGAAGGCATTCGATCGAGTGAACTGGAACTTTCTGTTCCGAGTTCTGGAAGCATTTCATTTTCCCTCTCTGCTTATTTCCTGGATTGCATCACTTTATAAAAACCCCACTGCAAGAATTTCTGCGAATGGGGCATTCTCTAAGCCCTTTTCGCTTCATTGAGGAACTAGGCAAGGATGCCCCTTATCTCCTTTGTTATTTAATTTATATTTGGAACCTCTCATTCAAAACATTCTCAATAATGTTTCTATACAGGGTGTTAGAGTTGGGCAACATGAAATTGAAGTCACTGCATACGCGGATGACCTGCTGATACATTTATCTCACGCTGTATCCTCTGTTCCAGCTTTGCTAAGGGAAATAGCAAGATTTAGCGACCTTTCCAACTACAAACTGAATGCTAGTAAATCCCTATTTTTCTCACTAAACCATAAAGTTTTCAAAAATGACATTAGCCCTTTTGATTTGTGTTGGACTTCCAGGTCTTTTAAGTATTTGGGTATTAAACTTTCTCATAACCCTCTAACATGGTTTAAGGAAAATCTGGATTCTCTCTCGCAGTTGATAGCTCATGACCTTGAGAGGTGGTCCAAACTTCCTATTTCATTATGTGGCCAGATCAACATAATGAAGATGAACATATTTCCTAGAATTTTCTATCCATTATCTCTCCTTAATACCTTTATTCCTTTACTCTGGTTTAAAAAGACACATGGTGTATTCACCAGATTTATCCGGGCTGACAGATATCCTCAGTTGCCTTATCATAAACTGGCAGCCCCGAAGTTGGAGGGGGGTTTATGAATTTCCCATCTAGCCATATATCACTGGGCTAGTCACTTAGCAAAATGTTTGAGATGGGTATCCCCCGGCCCAGAAAAAGAGCAACCAGTTTGGCTTAGAATAGAACTGGATGCAATTAAGTCCAAGAATTTGGACCCTCTTACACTATTTTTCCTTAAGTTTCCCCAGGTACGTATGACTGAAGAGTGCCCCATAATAATGACCTCTTTAAAGATTTATTCTCAAATGTGTTCATTTTTACAATATTCCCCTCATCGGACCTGACCCAGTCTATTTGGAACTCCCCATCTTTCACTATTAATAAGAACCAGATTTCCCATCAATGGTTGTCCCAACTGGGAGATGGGAAGCTTTTTTCTTTTACAGATGGAGAGGGGCACTGGTTATCAGTGGAAGACATTATTAAGAAATTTCTCATTCCGGTTTCCTCTCATTTCAAAGTTATACAATTAAAGCATTTACTTGTAATCAATTTCGGCAATACCCCTCCCTCCCAGACCATCACTTCTCTGATACCTGAGGTTTCCCCACTCTCTGGATTTTCAGCTGTAATTTCTAAGTTATATCAGGTTTTGTTTTACAAAAAATATGGGGGTCCCTTTGGGCCTTCAAGATTCTGGAATAATTTTTTCCCTCAACATTATTTGGATTGGCATTCTCTGTGGAGAGGATATCATGTCATAAATACATTTCCCCAGACAGATTGCGTCTCATGTAATATCATATTTTACATAACTTGTACTACACTCCGGTAAAATTACAGAAGTAGGGCTACCTGAATTCCAATATATGTAATAAATATTTGCAGGAAGAGGGAACACTTCTCCACATGTTTTGGTCCTGCCCTAAAATCTCCCCCTTATGGGATTCAATTAAAACTTTCCTGGACCCTCTGCTGGGCCTTCAGGAATGCTACACTCCCGAGATCTGCCTGTTAGGGGACTTATCATCTATTATAGTTAAGGTACGAAAGCTTCACATTTCCATGATTGCTTTATCGGCTAAGAAGCTTATTCTATTTCACTGGAAAGATAAGTCCTCTCCATCTGTCCAGGAATGGGTAAAAGAAATTCTGTCCAATCTGTGCACAGAAAAAGCGATTGCTAGTCTCCACAATAGAATAGCAGCATATACTAAAATCTGGGATCCCCTTCACTCTCTAATTTCTCTGGTTCAAGTCTAAGTGTATCTCAGACTATATTGTCATGTAAGACCTTAAGTAAGGTGCTTGGCATTTGACGGGTATTAGGTTGGGTTACAGCAGTAAGGGGAGGGAAGGGTGGGTCAGGCAGTTATTCCTTTACATTGTATCAGAATGTCATTGTCACTGTCACTTAAACTGCCTTTTATTGTGGAAAATGTATCAATAAACTTTAAATTGAAAAAAAAAGAAGATACACCTTGCAAAAAACAATTTGAATCAGAGAAGATTACAGCAGTAATCTGTAAGCACAACCCTGAAGGCACACACTGTAATAATACAGCAGAAAGTATACCCTGCAACAGCAATTTGAATCAGAGACCAATAAAGCAGTAAAATGTAGCAACAAACAGTAACAAACCCTGTGAGTGCAAAAGAAAATAATAACACACAGTAAATCTGCCTTTAGCAAGGCATTTGGCACAGTCCCACACAAAATACTAATAATCAAGTTAGCCAGCCTGGGAGTCAGTCCCAGGGTGGTAGCCTGGGTAGCAAACTGGCTGCACAACAGGACACAGAAGGTAATAGTGAATGGAACACATTCCGAAGAAAGGGGGGGGGTTACTAGTGGAGTACCTCAGGGCTCAGTACTGGGTCCAGTCCTCTTTAACATCTTTATAGGTGACATTGCAGAGGGTCTGGAGGGAAAGGTATGCCTCTTTGCAGATGACACAAAGATCTGTAACAGAGCTGATACACAAGAGGGGGTAGAAAAGCTGAGAAGGGACTTGGCAAGGTTGGAGGAATGGTCAGACATATGGCAACTTAGATTCAAGGCAAAGAAGTGCAAAGTAATGCACCTGGGAAACAAATACCCAGGAGAAGAGTACACAATAGCAGGGGAGGTACTAACAACAACAAAAATGGAAAGGGACCTGGGGGTAGTCATATCAGATGACCTAAAGGTGGGTAAGCAATGTGAAAAGTCGGTAAGGAGAGCCAGGGGGATACTGGGATGCATAGGAAGGGGCATCACAAGTAGAAAAAGGGAAGTGGTTATCCCCTCTATACAGACAGTTGGTGAGATCCCATCTGGAGTACTGTGTGCAGTTTTGGAGACTTCATCTATGCAAGGATATAGACAGGATAGAAGCAGTCCAGAGGAGGGCAACTAAAATGGTGCAGGGTCTGCATCAGAAACCATATGAAGAGAGACTGAGAGAGCTTAATATGTATACTCTTGATGAAAGGAGGGACGGGGGGACATGATAGAAATGTTCAAGTACCTCAAGGGAATCAACAAAGTCCAAGAGGGTAGCATCTTTCAGAAAAAGAGATGTGTAAGAACAAGGGGGCACAATTTAAAGATAGAGGGGGTATGGTTCAGGGGTAATGTGAGGAACTTTTTTTTCACGGAGAGAGTGGTGGATATATGGAACAGCCTTCCTGAGGAGGTCATTGGGTCTAAAACAGTGGGGGAATTCAAACATGCATGGGACAGACACAAAGCAATTATAGTGGGGGGTTGCAGGAAGTAGGCTGTTGGTTAACTAGAATCTGCAGCTTATCCAGTAGGTAGGGAAATGGGCAGACTGGGTGGACCAAGTGGTCCTTATCTGCCGTCAAAGTCTATGTTTCTATGTAGCCAAAATAAGCCTTAATCTTTTTCCTTGTTCTGATAATGTTCCTTGCTCTGTCCTTACAAGCAAACCTGAAGAAAAGAGCAAAGGGTGAAGCTAGGTGCCTTTCCCAGCAAACCAAGTCTTCCATCACTCAATCTATCTAGAAGTGTATGACAAAGGGGGTAAGGAAATAAAGAAAAGGAGAAGAATGTTTTGCACTGATAGAGGGTGGAGAGGGGTGACTTGGAAGAGTGTTTGGTATCCTTTATCTGGAAGGGTGGGGGGGTCGCTGGTGGGCAACGAGAGCAATGGGTAGGGTGGTATGCTGCAACAATCGCAGTGTACCAATCTTTCTGAAAATTGCATGGAGGGTGGGGGGATGTTTAGTGTGCAACCACACAAAGAAACTTAGAAAAGAGATTGAGGGTCTGTAGGAGGAATGAAGACAGGCAAGGCAGACTGGAGGAGGTTATAGCCCAATACTGGAGGGAGGAAGGGAGGCGGGAAGATGAGGGAGGGCAATTTGAGCCAATTGTGGTGAGGAGAGGGTCAGCAGAAGGGAAGCAGAGACAAAGGGACCCAGGCCAAGAACAATGATGTCAGGGGAAACCAGGTCAGGGGACAAAAGACAAACAGAAGAAGGAGATGGGGACATGTGAGGGGAGGCAGAGAAGGGGCAACAGTCATGGAGTGGAAAAGAGGGAACAGGTTACTATGAGGAGAGGGAGGAAGTGGGCATTGGTGAAGGGTCTTCAGAAAATTATTCTGCAGTACTAGAGGGGAGGGAGGAGGAGAGAGGTGATGAAATTGGAGGAGCAACTGATATATGCTTGGATCAAACTTGAGTGGGAGGAAGTTCTGCTGTGGGAGTTACAGCAGGGGTAGAAGGGGGAACTATTGTGCAGGAGGAAGAGGAGGAGTGGGGAGTGACAGATGAGAAGGAATGGAAGCAAGCAGTGAGTAAGAGGGGTGGAATCTTAGTGCTGGGGGACTCAGTACTAAGAGGAGTCAGGTGGGGTAGCAAAGGGAAGAGGCATCGTCACATTTGGGTGGAGACCAAGAAAGGAATGACAGCAGAAAAGGTGGGACAATCTGTTCTAAAATATGCTAGAAGGGGTAGGGACAAGACTCATTTAATTATACATTTGGGAACGAACGACTTGGCTGACAAGATGGTAGATATACCTCCCCCCTTCACTCCCAGTCCTGTGAGTTTCCCTAACAGTCACTACTAATGCAAGCTGCCTGACCATGCCTCCTCACACCCCACCATTTACTCTAGCAGGTCTTTTCCACTCAGCCTCCCCTCACCCCCCCTATTTCTCCCTATACCTTATTGCCCTTCTTCCCCCACCCTTCACCTCCACCGCAGTACCTACCTGTCTTTCTTACCTCCTTTCTTCACCCCACTGCCAGCTATACCCATCCCTCTGAACTACTGACAAGGCACTTTGTGGCTGCTTATTACCCCCCCACCCTCATAAAGTGTGTCTTTTTTGTTATTTTAACTTGTACCTATGTTTTGAGTTATTCTGTAAGTTCTGAATCCAAGCTATATCGTTCATTGTGATGTGCCTTTGCTTTCTTCCATTGTACTTTATTTTGCAATCTATAACGTGAAACCTTTGTAAAAGAGCTTGCGCTCAAAGGTCTTTTCCGAATCACTAAATAAATAAAATAAATAAATATAGTCCAGAGGAGGTTTGAGGAACAAGGACAATGTTGCGAGGGGTAGGAAGATCAGTAACTTTTTCAGAGATACTGCCAGTGCCTAGGGCAAGCACAGCAAGAAAGCTGGGAATAGAGAAATTTAATGGATGGCTAAGAAACTGGTGTCATGCTAAAGGGTATGGGCTGGTGGGGGTTGGGAGGGACCTGGGAGGACAGTAGTCTCTATGCCAAGGACAGACTACACTTGAGCAAGGAGGGAAAGAAAGTGTTGAAACAGAGGATGGAGTACTACATAGAGGAAGTTGGGAATTTAAACTAGGAGCAGGGGTGGAAAGTGGGCAAGGGACATGAAGAGACCACAGGTTGGGAAGCCATGTGAGCTTAGCCCCCCACAACAGTGACAAAGGACAAAGGGCAAGTAACATAGAAACATAGAACTATAGACTTTGACGGCAGATAAGGACCACTTGGCCCACCCAGTCTGCCCAATTCCCTACCTATTTGATAAGCTGCAGATTCTAGTTAACCAACAGCCTACTTCCTGCAACCCCCACTATAATTGCCTTATGTCTGTCCCACGCACGTTTGAATTCCCCCACTGTTTTAGACCCCACAACCTGTCCAGGAAGGCAGTTCCATGCGTCCACCACTCTCTCCATGAAAAAGAATTTCCTCACATTACCCCTGAATCGTCCCCTCTCTAACTTTCAATTGTGCCCTCTTGTTCTTACACATCTCTTTTTCTGAAAGATGCTACCCTCCTGGACCTTGTTGATTCCCTTGAGGTACTTAAAAGTTTCTATCATGTCCCCCCTGTTCCTCCTTTCATCAAGGCTATACATAGAGTATTAAGCTCTCTCAGTCTCTCTTCGTGTGGTTTCTGATGTAGACCCTGCACCATTTTAGTTGCCCTCCTCTGGACTGCTTCCATCCTGTCTATGTCCTTGCATAGATAAGGTTTCCAAAACTGCACACAGTACTCCAGATGGGGTCTCACCAACTGTCTGTACAGAGGGATAACCACTTCCCTTTTTCTACTTGTGATGCCCCTCCCTATGCATCCCAGTATCCCTCTGGCTCTCCTTACTGACTTCTCACATTGCTTACCCACCTTTAGGTCATCTGATATGACGACACCCAAATCCCTTTCCATTATTGTTGTTGTTAGTACCTCCCCTGCTATTGTGTACTCTTCTCCTGGATTTTTATTTCCCAGGTGCATTACTTTGCACTTCTTTGCATTGAATCTAAGTTGCCATATGTCTGACCATTCCTCCAACCTTGCCAAGTCCCTTCTCATCCTTTCTACCCCACCTTGTGTATCAACTCTGTTACAGATCTTTGTGTCATCTGCAAAGAGGCATACCTTTCCCTCCAGACCTTCTGCAATGTCACCTATAAAGACTTTAAAGAGAACTGGACCCAGTACTGAGCCCTGAGATACTCCACTAGTAATCCCCCTTTCTTCAGAATGTGTTCCATTCACTATTACCTTCTGTGTCCTGTTGTGCAGCTAGTTTGCTACCCAGGCTACCACCCTGGGACCCACTCGCAGGCTGGCTAACTTGATTATTAATCTTTTGTGCGGGACTGTGTCAAATGCCTTGCTAAAGTCTAGGTAGGCCATATCCACAGCCCCTCCCTGGTCTATTACTTTGGTCACCCAGTCAAAGAAATCTATTAGATTCATCTGACATGACCTTCCTGTTGTAAATCCATGCTGCTTTGGGTCCTATGCCCCACTGGCCTCTAGGTACTGAACAATTCTTTCTTTCAGAAGTGATTCCATCATTTTCCCTACCACTGAGGTCAAACTTACAGGTCTGTAGTTTCCTGCTTCTGCATTGCTCCCACTTTTGTGAAGGGGAATCACATCTCCCCTCCTCCAGTCCTCAGGTACCACCCTATCCTCCCATGATTTGTTAAAAAGTGTGGTCAGTGGTGTCACTAGGTCCTCCCTTAGTTCTTTTAGGATTCTGGGGTGAATCCTGGTGGAATGTGCAGATTCTAAGGTGCAGATAGTAAACCTATTTAAAAAAAATGCTGTTTCTTTGTCTTCGCCTTACACCCAGACAGTTTGGAATTTTGGTCTGAAATTTTCCCGGTAGAAAGGGATTGGCCCACAAATGTGCCTTTTGCTGGGTTTGGGAAAAATATTAATCCATTCTAAAGTTATTATATTTAAAGATCCGGGTTCTGAACATGCTCAGTCAACACTTCAGAATAGCTGTATGAAGTTTTCGAATGAGAACCCTTTTTTGTATGGTTTTTCATTTGTTTTTTTTCTATGGCTGCCATCTTGTTTTCTATTTTCCTCTAAAAATTCTAATTTGGAAAACCACAAACAATGACATTCTGCAGAGCGATCAACACAAGTAGCTTGCTTATCTGGAGCCTCTAAGTTGGCTTCTGCACTTAACTGCAGGAGAAATGCCCTTGACATGTTGTTTTCTAAGATTACAAATCTTTTTTCATGACTCGTGATATGAAAAGGGATTCTTTTTTGTATCTTGAGTCATGAAAAAAGATCCTTTTTCATGAGAGAAATATCATTTTTCTCTTGCTGGTATCTGTTCCGTGGTGTCTAGGGGTTCCCCCCTCCTTCCAATCGGCACCCTCAAAATACAACTATATTTCCCTGGTGTCTAGTGGTACCCCCCACTCTCTGATTGCCCTCCATGTATGTTTCTTTTAATTATTTCATGTATCTAGTGGCTCCTCCACTGTCTGATTGCTGCCCCTATATTTATTGGTTATTTCCCTGGTGTCTAGTGGCACCACCCCCATCCTCTGATTGCCACTCCCATAATTATTAATTTATTTCTCTGGTGTTTAATGGCTCCCCCCAACCTGCCATCCTCATCCCTGTAATATGTTTTTTTACAGTCCCTGGTATCCAGTGGAACCCCCTGCACTCCAATCAACATATCTGTAATATTTGCTTTTCTCATTGGTGTCCAGTGGTGCCCCCCACCCTCTGATCCCCTCTCTTGTTAGTCCTATAATAAAGAAAATGGTCCCTCAGTGTATTTTTTTAATCTGTTAAAAATAAAAGATTCCTCACCGATCCAACCCCCCCGTCCCACCTTCCACTGAGCAACCACTACCCCCCACACATATACCCCCACACACCCTAACTCACCTGAGCAGCTCACTGGCTGAAGATCCACTCTACAATTGAAGACACATCTTGCTGCTGAAACTGCTGACTGCAATATGAGAAACTAAGATAAATGAGGTTCAAAGTATTTCAATGGGGTTTTCAACTTTGATTTATAACTTGGGCATTTTTTTCATATTTTGACACCAAATTTTCAACACGGCCTTTTTGGGTCCCTCCTCATGAACAATGTCAGTGGAATTCTGCAAATGTGGCCCAAAAGACAATTTCATGGTCACTTGGCCAAACCATCATTCAGGCAGGATTTAAAAACATTCATTGCCCTTGCTTATGAGGCTGGGTCATAAGAAGGCTATGTTGTGAATTTGGGATCAAAATATGTAAAAATGGAAAAGTTATGGACATGTGGTGACATTTTTCTATGCTTGCTCGTAACTCATAATTTCAAGTATTTTGACACCAAATTGTCAACATAGACATATTTTTACATCATTTCATGAACGTGATAGCTGTCATTTCTCAAATCCTGGCAACACTGTCTTTTTCTACCTGTGGTGTGGAATGATGCTGCAGTGGCATAGAATCACATTTTGGAGGAGATATGGAAATTTTCAGAATCAGACTCATAAGATGGGGCTATAAAAAGTCTTTGGTGAAAATTTGGTTGTGATTTTGCTAGAATTGGAACATATTCTACAGCAACGTACATATGTGCATCTCTGGTGGGTGCTCCCACAGGTAAATAAAAATATGATTACACTATCTCAAAAAGTATCAATGGATAGGAGTGCAGATCCCAGAGGGAACTGCGCTCCCACAGACAAATGAGGATGCAATTATACTGTCACAAAAAATATGGAAATTCATTGCAAAAAAATGTGTTAATGCACCAGTTAGGGTTAAAGCAAAAAAAGTAGAGAAATGTGGCATTAGGGTTTCCAACCCTAACACCACACCCCTACCATAAAGGAAGCAACTGGCATGGGATATGCCTTGGGTACCCATCTCAGCTTACTTACTCATGGAACGGGGTGAGCATTAGGGTTGACAACCCCAAGGCACACCCCATGCCTGTTGCTGCCTGTAGGGTAGAGGTGGGGTGTTAGGGTTGGACAATCTAATGCCAGATTTCTCTACTTTTGTCACTTTAACCCTAACTGGTCCATTAACAAAGTTTTTTGCAATGAACATAGATATATGGATGGACCATTATCCCAATAGAAATTGTCATCAGATATTACCCATATCTGATAGTAATCCAATTAACCCCTACCATAGAATTACCAATACATTAATATCTTAATAACACATTAACATGTGCTGGATACAGTATGAAGCACCTTACTAACACATGCTTTATAATTACTAACACATGTCATAAGCACTATATTAACACATATCACAATCACCTTAAGAACCTTAGAAACTCTTGCAAATACAATCCCTAAATGTTGACAGGAATACAAAATAAAATCTACTTGAAAAAACAGCCTAGCCTATAATTCCTATCACTAATCCATCACATCCCTCCAGCATCATTCAGAAAACAATCAAGTCACTTGATGCATCAGCTTTCACATACATATGAGCCCTTCATCCTGCTGCCATATTAGCTGCTGAATGCTAATGCCTCCATGATTCTGTTGCTCCATGCTGCTGATGCCAACTCCTAGCCACTCCACAGCAAGATATCATGCTGCTCCTGACTACAGTCTCCATGCTGTTCCTGACCACCACTGCATACTCCATGCAGATGCCACATCATTCCCAAGCACCATCCTGAAAATGATAACAAATAAATAGACAACCAAAGGCATGCTTCATGCTATGGGGGGCCACTACACTGCATTACACTATACAGAAACACAAAGGCAAAATACCGGTCACACCAAAAATGACATTACACTACAGAACACTCACTGAGATAAAAAAAAAGTCAAAGGAAAACAAGGAAATATTCAGAAAAGTGATCTAAACTAAAAACAGGACATCCTTATATAACATAAGTTGCAAACAACTTTGTTAGTGCTCCAGTTAGGGTCAAAGTGACAAATGTTGGGAAATGAGGTGTTAGGGTTTCGAACCCTAACACCCTACCCCAAAACCAGGCAGGACAGCTGGTGTGGGGTGTTCCTTGGGCTTCTCAAGCCTAACACTCACCCCATTCCATTTGTAAATAATGTTGGATGTGCAGACTTTATGAGAATGGGGTGAGCGTTAGACTTGAGAAGCCCAAAGCACACCCCACACCTGCTCTCCTACCTGGTTGGGGTGTGGTATGTTAGGGTTGGAAACTCTAACACTTAATTTCCCAACTTTCATCACTTTGACCCTAACTGGAGCATTAAAGATCAAATGCATATTTTTAAGAAAAGCTTGAATTTCCTTGCATTCAAGTCCCTGTGTCATGATTAGTGTTTCCTGAAAATTGATTGCTACTGTATTTGGTTTTGTGGTTTTCATTAAATCAGCATTTGTTAATGTGCTCTGCAGTAACTGAAAATATTGACATTTTTTCTGTCCCTATCAGTGAGGCCTACAGAGCAATGACATCATTTTGGCCTAGCCTACTGCTTCAGCAGTTAAGTCCCTGACTGAATGAAGAAGCTGCCACACTTTCCAATCAGAGTAGTTTGTAGAGCTAGTTGTTTTCTATCCTGGACCAGGATTCACAAAGAGAACACAAAGTGAGTGCAAAAGTTTGTGTTGCACTTCCAAGCTGCACTGGTGGGCAATGGAGCTATTCACAGTCAGATTGCCCATTGGGCTATCCAGCTGTGAATATGGACCAGCAGGGGCAGCACTAACTCATGAAAAATAGTGGAATACCAAGTAGTGCTTCTCCTACAGCCAGCCAAGAAAATTGCCCTGCAGCAGTTGCGCTCAGTTGATAAAGTGCTGTTCATGAATAGAAGCATGCAAATGAGCCCATTGGGCATTCAAGGCACTATTGGCCATTATCATGCCCATTATGGGCTCATTTGCATGCCATTATTGTGGCAGTGTGCAACCCCCTCACTAGCCCAAGCCCCATGCAGCCGCATTCCCCTATAGTCCAGAGTTACCCTCCCCCACCCTGATCGTGGACCCAATGGAAAGAAAAAATATTATTCCACAGTGATGGGCCCCCCCAGTTCCCAATTACCCAATTACTCACCTGTTATGAAAATAAACTACTTTCCATGGTGTAGGGTCCCACCCCAGTCCTCAATCACCCAGTTACCCACCCGGTAATAAAATAAAAGTGTTTCCATAGTGTAGTGGTCTCTTCCTGGTCCCCAATCACCTGATTACACACCCATTAACAAAATAAATCATTTTCCATAGTGTAGGGTCCCACCCCAGTCCCCGATCTCCCATCCAAGAATAAAAAAATTAATTTCCATAGTGCAGGGTCCCTTCCCATTGTCTGATCGCCCACTCAATATGAAACTGAATAGCTTTCCATAGTATAGTGGTCCTTCCAACCTCCCACCCACTCTGGTAAACACAGACCACCCCCTCTCCCCCTGCCCCAGCACGGCCACCGGTCGGTGAGCAGCACAGCCCTCCTCACACCTCCACGGCTGCCTGCCAACTGAACTTTGAATGACATCTTACAGTATACACTACAAGCCCATTGACTAGTGCATCCACCCCCCCTCATGGAACCATACTGTCCCTGTCATCCCCCCAGCCAGATCCATACCACCCCCCATGAGCCAGGGCATCCTCCAGATGACCCAATAGCCACCAGGGTTATCAGCCAGTGGGTTGCCATCACTGGCCACTGATGCTGCAAGCCTGTGCCACAGCCTGCAGCACTCCCCTTCTGTGCAATGTTTGGTCAATGCGCAGCTTGGTTTACTACAGATTTGAGGATTTTGGTGCTAGGACCCTGTTCTTGTAAAATCTGGTGCAGAGATGCCAGTGCACCCGAGTTTGCCATGGGTGATGATTCACCACACAATGTATTGATCTAAACTGGCTTTTAAAATCAAGCCTACTAATCTACAATCAGGCCTCTGAAAACATGCTGTAGTTCACAGTATCAGCTGAGAATCAAACCTATAGCTACATATGATAGTATCAAAAGCATTAGGGCTTGGTACATAAAGTACTTACTGTGAGAAAAATTAAAATACTGGGTCTGATTTTCAAATGCCACAATTTTGTGCAAGATGCCTGTGCCAAAAGTGTTTGATGTAAGTGACACCTTGCACCAAATGTTGCAGCATTCCTGATTTTTGAATACAGGCTGCATCGAAATCAAATCGGGATGCCTTGCACCAAAAATACCCTGCATCACCCTTGCACCAAAAAATGTGGTGCACCAGGACATAATGGGGCTTGCACCATGGGCGGGAGGGATAGTATACTGCAATACCACAAATCCTACTTGATCTCTGGCTTTTACCCTCTTTTTCTACTGCTAGGGTTCCCTTGTGCCTGTCAGGAGGTCTAAACCTCACTTTCAGGTTCTTGGCAATATTGGGAATGCAATTAATCACAGACACATTGCATTAAAGTAATAAACTTGTTTATTACTACCAAAGGATAAAATCACAGTTGCCCTAAACAGTTCTTACCAATACGAACCAGGAGCCAATGCTAAGCATTCCCTATACCTCAAGGTTTCTTTGTGTCTCTTGGGATCTCCAAGGTACAAGACTAGTATATCACATTATATACCTATGATAATTACTATGGTTACTATAAGATAGAAACATTTCTAGTTTCAGAGATGAGCCCTATTGGCTAAATTAGAGGTGGCTCCACAGTCCAAGATAACATTATACAATTTTGTATAGTCATCAGTTTATGAACAAAAGAGTTCTTATACAGAGTCTTACATAACTCAGTGTAGTAGTACAAATCACCAAAAGGTGGCAATGTCAACTTACATATCATAATTACTCCAAGGACACAGGTGCCTTGGCATCTTACAAGTAAGAAATACACAGAAAATACATAAAAGAACATATGTATTAGCAAGCAAAGTGTATTACAACAATGTGCATTCATATTCTGACATCTACTCTTGTACGGTAGATGCCTTTAGCCCTATATGTTAGTATAACGTATACCTAAGTGCTAGCTGTCTACGGTGTACCTCTGAGGGTATCAATTAGGGTGCAGGGACCTCATGTAACATCCCCCCCTTGTTGCCTCCAAAGGGCAACATAGGCAAATCTAGGGAAAGGCCAGGGAGCAGTGGTCATTTACAAACCCGATGCGCAAGCTTTGTAAAGGAACTCGAGCTGCTCACGGTGTTGGCGCAGTGTGCGCCATAGGCAGTAAAGCATAATAATCAAAATAAAGATTAAAAATGCTTGTATAATAACAAAACCTTTAAAAGTAATTTCTAACCAGGTGTTAGTCAATGCGTCATTCATGTCACCATCATTAATTAATGAGAGGATAGCTTCATTGACTTTGGTCATATTATTGCTGATGTGGATGAGGTGTGTGTCTTTCCTTTCTAAAAGTGATTTTAATGTAAGTGTGAGTGGGTCTATGTGTACACTGAAATATGGTAAGTATTCAGACAGTGTGAGCAGATAATCAGGGTTACCATCAATGATGTCTGCATCTAGGAGGGGGACAGGGGTTATGACGGTATGTCCAATGACTGTCTTTTGGTAGAGGACAAAATGAAAATTGGGGTTATCAATAACACATGTCACAGATTCATAAGTATAGCTTTTAAAGATAGTTACCACACAATACTCCCCATCAGAATTATACTGAGAGTGAACAGTAGGGAGTCTCCACTTTTGCAACTGGACAGGGCAGGTGTGGGCCGTCTTCGAAATCCGTGTTGACAGGCGATGAACCTCCTCACGATATGATTGGTAGAGCTTATCTGGAGCCAAATTCGAATCCAAGGAATTAGTGCCATTCTGGGTGATGTCATCATCCATGGTAAAAGTCCAATCAATGCTATCTGGAGAATAACACAAACAGGTTAATAACATCAAATACATCACATTGGCACAAGTAAATGTATTGCTTCTTCGCACAGCAGTCCGTGTGTGGAGCCACCCAGGCATCCAGGAAAGGATGGAAAACCAGTAGAGGCAGTTGATCCAGGCGTTCTCTGTAGATGCCTTCGTCCAAATGCCCAATAGAGTCAACCCGGTGCAAGCTTGTTGAACAAGACTGTAGTGGGATCAAAACATGGTAAAGAAACAGTAAAAGAAACAAACTTAGTATCTCTTATGGAGCACTTCTTAGTAGTGAAACACGGACTAGTATTAGGGTGTCTGGTCACAAACCCCAGATTCCTGGCTGTGGAGAGAGGAATAGTTAAAGTTTGTTGCATACACATAGCAATACAGCCAGGGGTTTTACATCATGGACAATACCATTTGGAAATGCGTCTGTCATGTATAATATCAGGGATCCTTCCAGATTCTAGATCACGGAAGAGATTGTTGATGGTAGTGATGATGTATGAGCCATAGGCAGAGCAAAGTATTTCTCTAGCAATGTATTGTTTATCTGCTTCTTTATTGTTTTGTTGTATGAGTGCGTTAATCTTATCTTTCAAATCAGTGAATGCCTTAGCAATGTTGTGCATGTTGTATACAGTGTATCATTCTTCCTGACTAAGGCCATCCACACCATGCAATAATGGGGGCAGTATATTGTTAACTAGACCAGTGGAGAATTTGGCAGAATGAGCTTTGATAGCAGCAATGTCTACTTTATTCCAAATAGACATAGCTCAACCAAAAAGGCCTGTGATAGTACCTGTTGCACCTGTGACATCAGAACTGCCAACTTCACATGTCTTACATTTATGAGTTTGATCATCAGGAGTGGGTCTTTTCCTGATGTTGCCTCTATGTTCAGTAGAATGGACCCCGGAAATAGGGTCTTGAGTACGAATCTGAAATGAAGCTAAACTATCCAGCACTAATGAACTATAAAATGCTGAAGTGTTAGTATCGTGACACATACCAAATTCTTTCATATTCCCATAAGTAAGATTAAACAAAACAGGTATATGCATAAACTGTAAGTTATTAATCAATGAACCTGGGAGGGCAGTGGCTGTTAGACCACTATGGGGACCAGGGGTATGCTTTGGGCATTCCAAAAGCTGTTTATCAGTGGGTGGTAACACAGAGAGATACATGGCTGCAGAAGCCATGTGGTGTACAACACAAAATTTTCAAGAGAATCCTTAGACAAAGAATTACAGTACGAAGGATCAATTAAGGCAGTCATGTTGTACAAACCAGAATGTCTTAATGCAGTTTGTAACAAGGACAGAGAACCATTTGGGGATAATTTTGCATTGGGCCAACCCTGGAAAGTTCCTTTGGAGAGTTTGGCCACAGGGAGAATTTGTCCTTGCAATGTGGTTTGCCACTCAATCTAAAGGGTAGATTTATCAGGAGCAACAACCAAGGCAGTGAGGTGAGCATCGGAACCTTCCTGGAAGTGATCAAACTATCTGGTATATTGATGTATACTCCCTCTGGAGGAGGTGGTGGAGGATCGAGGTGTCGTAGGAGGTTTGGTACCATGCCTTGGATGCAGGGGATAACTCCTGAGATGAGGAGATAATGGAACAAGATAGCCATCTCGTCAGTGTATCTGAAAAGCAAGAGCAAAGATTAGTAAGTTAGTATTATTCCACCCAATGGGGTGAGGAAAAGTAATTAAGCTCCTTTATACAGTTTCAGCTGGTTTGCATGTAACCATTTGTCAGTCAACTTATTGTTATGCAGGAGTCTAACTTGATAGACCACTGAACTGAGCTTGTTGACAATGTGGTATGGGCCTTCACACTTATTGGAGAAGGAATGGATGGGATGTGCAAATCGGAGTACCATTACCTGATCTCCAACCTGCCAATCCACTTCTTGTGCATGTTTGTCAAACTGTATTTTGGATTGTTGCTGGGCCTTGCCCATGCAGTTGGCAGCATACAAGTGTGTGTGTATAAGGTCTTTTCTGAGTTTTTCCACATATTGTTCTACAGACACACGGTCTGCAGTGGGGGGGTGCAGGTCAAACAACAGGTATTCAGGTAATCTCATCTGTCTTCCAGTCATCACCTCAAAGGGTGTGAGCTGGGTGGTGGCTGAGGGTGTACCCCTAATTGCCATAAGGAGTAACGTCAGTAGGGAATCCCAGGTTTTGGGATTGTCCTCAATGAATTTGGAAAGCATTTGCTTAATCCGTCTGTTGGCTCTTTCTACTTGACCTGAGGATTGGAGGTGATAAGGTATGTGGAACTTCTGTTGAACTCCAAGGAGTTCAAGGTATTCTTTCATTAACTCACCTGTAAAACTGGTTCCTTTGTCGGAGTCTACCTTAAGAGGTAGGCCCCACCTCGAGAAAATCTGTTGCACCAGGATTTTGGCAGTGGTCTTTGCAGTGCATGTCTTAGTGGGGAAAGCTTCAATCCACTTAGAAAAGAGATCAGTTACCACAAGATCTTACTTGTTATTTCTGCTGGTGTTGGTCAGAGGGCCAATAAAATCAATCTGTATGGCATGCCAAGGGTCAGAGTGTCATTGTGGTAAGAGTTTGGCATTTCATTTGGTAGGGATGGGGTTGTTTTGCGCACAAACAAGACAATTGTCTATGTACTGTTTAACATCTTTGGTGACACCAGGCGGTGGTCTTAAGCCTTTGGAGGGTATTTTCCAGTCCCTGGTGTCCACCAATGGGTATATCATGCACTTGGTGCAAGAATTCAGATCTCAGGTGTCTGGGGACCACCCACAACTTGGTGATGGAATCATCTGGTTGGTACCAGATGAGCTTGTCATCTGGTGACAAGTGTAACTTATCTTCATACCTCCGGTAGGGGTTGTGTAGGCAGTCTTTCTTCGGTACTCTTGTCAAGGAACCTGAACACTTCTTTGAGTTCAGTGTCAACATGTTGGGCTGCTGAGAGGTCCAAGGGGGAAAAGAGCTCAGGTTTCTTCCTGATTGCTGCAATCTGTACGGCTGCATTGGCCTCTGGATGGTCCATCATCCAGATGTCCCCCCCCCTTGGGCCCCTTCCTTGACAAGGGTGTCTGCTGTATCATTGAAGGCATGGTAGGGGCCATGGAGAGAATGAGCTTTGACTTTATGTACATAGAGTCTGTGTGCAAATTTTTGTGCCAGAGAATGAATGTATGTTACCAGTTCCTTGTACTTCACTGGGCTGCCATCAGAGGAGAGGAAGGAGTTCTTCTGCCAGAAAGGAAGAAATTCTGTAAGAGAACAACAAACCCAGTTAGAGTCTGTAAAGATGATAGTATCCTCGATCCCATGTTGGATGAACTCGAGGGCACAGGCCACCTCTGCCATCTCTGCATATTGTGATGATGCTACACTGCAGCGTTTAGATATTTTAACGATATTCCCATAAGGGTAAATCACTAGAATACCCAACCCTGCAATTTGTTCTCCCTGATAGTAGGATACTGAACCATTAGTAAAGACGCAACACAAAGAGGTGTTATCAAGTATTTGTGGCGTGGCATGGAGGAAAGGACCTGGATTTGGAAGATCAGGTGACTGCAGTGTACAGTCATAGGGTTCTCCTTGGAAAAGGAGTCCATGAGCCAGCATAGATGGAATTTTTGTTGGGTGTACCTGTATGTCTCTATCATGGAGAAGAAGTGACCAATGTGTCAGTCTGGTGTTGGAGACTGACCCATCCTTCACTCTGTCTGAGAGCAGAAAGGTAGTTGGGGTGTGATTGGTGTTGATGATCAGTGGAGAGTACCCAATGATATACAGGAAATGCTTGACAGCCCAGTAGGTGACCAGAAGGTTCCTTTTACAAAGGCTGTACTTCTGTTCCACTGAGGTCAAGAGCTGTGATGCATATGCAGTGGGTCTCAGGGTACCATGAACCTTCTGGGCCAACACTGCTGACATGGCAGTGTCAGAGGTGGCACATTCCAGATGGAATGGTAGTGCTGGATTGGGGTTGACCAGAGCTGGGGCGGAGTCCAAGGTCTGCTTTAATGTTGTTACAGCCTAGGTGTGTATAGGGCCTCGAGTCCATGGAATATCCTTCTTGAGTAGCTCATACAGAGGAGCAGCTTTCTGAGCAAAGTCACAAATAAAATCTCTTGAATGATTCACCAGTCCTAGAAACCTTCGAAGAGTTGCCACGCTGGTAGGCAATGACAAGCCCTGCAATCCCTGTACCTTCTTCCAGGTAGGGCTCTGACCTTGGTCAGTTATTTTCAGACTCAGAAAGAGTACTTCTTTCTGACATAATTGTGCTTTTGCTGGATTGCATTTTAAGCCTGCTCTCTGGATGAGAGTCAGTAGTTTGTCCAGGAGATCCAGATGTTGTTCCTGTGTGGCTGTTGCCAGTAACAGGTCATCCACATATTGCAAGAGACATTGGGGAGTAGAGAAACTCTTGAGGGCATCCGTCATATGCAGATGGAAGAGGGACGGGCTATTATGGAATCCTTGCGGCAAGCAAGTCCACGTGTACTGTCTTCTTTCAAAGGTGAAGGCAAACTTATAGTGACTTTTAAGAGCTAATGGTAATGACCAAAAACCATTGGAAATGTCCAGGGCACTGAACCATTTCAGGTCAGGAATCAAGAGTCGTAGCACATCAGGTGCTGATGCTACAGTTGGTGAACAACTGGGGATGACCTGATTCAGTTTCCTGTAGTCAATAGTAAGTCTCCAAGTGGCCTGTGAATTTTTTCATGGGCCACACTGGGGAGTTAGCAGTGGAAACGCAAGTTCTGATTACTTCTTGCTTGAAGAGTGACTTGATTGTTTCTCTAAGAGAAGGCAAGGCCTCAGTTGGAATGGGATGCTGCCTTTGCCTCTCGTGTGCTGGGCCTGGCACTTTGATGATAGTGTGCATTCTGCCACAGTCATGTTTGTTAATTGCAAACTCCTCCAAATATCATTGCAAAATGGGGAGAAGCTTTGGGAAAAATTCATGAGCTTTGAACAAATCTATGACCTCATGCTCCTTGTCATTGGCAGATATTGTTGCCACAACGTGTGAATCAGGAATCAAAATGGTATGATATTGACCCTAAATCTGTATCAGTAGCATGTTAGCTAGATTCACCACACAGCCGTGTGGTGCAAGGAAATCAGTTCCTATGATACTGGGATGATCATGCATTACCATTAGTTGGAAAGTGTGTGAGGCCTTTGGATGGTCTAGCTCCACTGGTAGGGGTAGAGAATGGTATGCAGGTAGCCTAGTACCATCAACTCCTGACATGTTGGTCCTCTGTCCGGTGGACCAAGGGGATGTGTCTGGATGTTCATCATGTAATACAGATACAGCTGCACCTGTATCCAACAAGACTACTAGTAGGCGTCCCTCGACCTCGGCCTCAGTACAGAGCCTTCTGTTTGTATCCAAGACTAGCTTGTTTACAATCCGGACTGTGGCCTGTAATTGTCAATCTGTACTGCTGGGAGCATGGAGAGGTTTGGCCTGACTCCTGTGAATCACTTCACTATGCTGCACTAATGCTATATGGGGAGGAGCTTCTGGGTTCAGGCCTGTGTTGACCTGAGGGCCTGCACTCCCAGTATCCCCATGACCCGTTGGGGTCTGAGTTGCTGGTTGTACAGCCACAAGCGCCTGTGCGGGAACAGCATCCGCTACAGAGAGCATTTGTCACAGGAGCTCTCGGAATTTCCGATTCTCTTCGGCTATCTCCCTATATGAAGGGCCTGTTCTTTGTTGTTGTGGTTTACCTTTACCCTTATGCTTTTTATTCTTATGCCAATTCCGGTTACCATCCCATTGCTGTTGCTGTTGTGGTTGTTGTTGATGGGTCTGTTTTGGGTGTTGGTTATCAGCTGGAGGGGCTTGCTGATGTTGAGCCTGTTGGTGTTGGACCTGCCCTTCCACAGTGTAGTGTATTGTAGCCTCTGAAGCAGGCTCCATGGTGGCTACCTTCTTGGAACCGGAGCCCAGATCACAGATATAGAGTTGGTAAAGTCTCTCGGTTTTCTGAAGGATATCGGCAGACCTATCCCTATTGGAGTAAGTGGTTGGCTCCTCCTTTTCCCGTACTGCTGGAATCATGTTCCTAAGGAACAGGGTCTTATATTCTATAAGATCTACATCCACAGCTTCTTGTGCCAAGTGCTTTCCTGCTCGGTAGGCCATCCAAAGTCTCTGGTGGTAAGTCACTGGACTTTCCTTTGCATTCTGTTTTACAGGGTATGCAAGCATCACTCCTACTACACCTGGGCTGTGAGCAGAAATGAGCTCAGCTGCAACCTCATCAATGGTGGCATTCCCATCCTGGCAGATGACATCGGGGAGTTTGGCCCACAAACTAGGATCGATGGTTTGACGTAGTGTTTGGACCTGGTATTCTGCAGTGAGACTAAGCATTTCGCATTTGGAATGCACCTTTTCTAAGTGACAGCTGAGGTTGTCGGATGGATTCATCCATCCAATACTGTCAGCTATTTGCTGAACAGAGTAGACCATTTGTAGGGGATTACTGGGTCGATCAGGCAGAGGTAGATTGTCTCTGGCACCGTCTAGTGTGGCCTGAGCTGCAGCCTTGGCTACAGTGCGGACAATACCCTCCTGAGTGCCAGCCTCCTGCAGGAGCTGCATAATCTGGGTTTTAATAGCCCGCTTACTTCTCTCTGGAAGAGGTGCATTGTCAATCACAGTTTCAATCATTGTTTCTATCTCTTGTCTATCTTCCACATTAAGCTACCTGCCCTTGAACGGGGCTGCTTCAGCTCCCCCATGGTCGGCCGGCACCCAGCCAGCCACCAACAGAGACCAGGATGCCCTCCTGCAGCTCCTTGGAAGCTGCCTGCCCTTGAACGGGGCTGCTTCAGCTCCCCCATGGTCGGTCGGCTGGCACCCAGCCAGCCGACCGGACCGAGACATGCCACCCACCTGCAGCACCTTGGGAGCTGCCTGCCCTGAAGCAGGGCTGCTTCCAGCTCCCCATGGTAATCCGGCACCCAGCCAGCCACCGACTGAGACCAGGATGCCCACCTGCAGCTCCTTGGAAGGTACAGGACAGCGCAGCCAATCGGAACACGGGCGCTTCCAGCAAACCCGCTCTGATTGGCCATGACTTTTCCCCTGCTTCTTCCACCTGGCACTTTTTACAAATAGATTTTAGATAGAACTAAGGACATTTCAAGTGTCTAATAGAAGTTTTTCAACTGTATTAGCTGGACTGTAATTTCTACTAGTGTTTTAAAGTGCTTACACCTCTTCTGTTTCCTCGCTCCTCCTGCACCCCCCCATGCAAGCACTCTGCCTTGGCGCCGAAAAGTCTGACTCTCCTTTGTCTTGCTAAACTGCTCAATCTAAACCTATCCTACCTCTATGCTATTTAAGCCCTGCTATTTTTTTCTTCTCTCCAGCTTCCTGCCCTTGAATGGGGCTGCTTCAGCTTCTCCACGGTCGGCCGGCACCCAGCCAGCCACCGACCAAGACCAGGATGCCTGCCTGCAGCTCCTTGGAAGGTATGGGACAGCACAGCCAATCAGAACACGGGTGCTTCCAGCAAACCCACTTTGATTGGCCAGGACTTTTCCCCTGCTTCTGCCACCTGGCACTTTTTACAAATAGATTTTAGATAGAACTAAGGACATTTCAAGTGTCTAATAGAAGTTTTCCAACTGTATTAGCTAGATTGTAATTTCTACTAGTGTTTTAAAGTGCTTACACCTCTTCTGTTTCCTTGCTCCTCCTGCACCCCAAGTGGCTAGTTTTCCATTAGCAGGTTATACAGACCTGCCACTAGAGGGATTCTTGTTCTTTCATTTGGAAAAAAAAAGTCTACCTTCTGAAAGACACAGTTGCTTTACTTGCTATATACCTTCTTTTCCCACCCTCGTGATCCTCTCGAACCGGATAAGACTTCCCTGAACCACGGGACTACTGACAGCCATGCCATTGGCTCGACGGTATCTGTACCACACCTTGATTGGACACTGTCTTGCCTCCTGCTTGGTGATTGGCTCTTGAGCCAGCTAAAACTTTGCTCTGCTTGGGGCTGCTATGCCCATTCATTTTTATGGCAAACAGCCAAAATTTTACACCCGCCCCCCGACCTTAACTTTATAGACCTTCCTCCACACCCCTGGTAGCTCTGCCCCCCCACTCATGCTCCATTGCGTACCTGTTTTGGGACTCCCCCCCATCTTTTAGTCACCACCTCCCACTCCCTGGCTGCCTGGCCTTCCTGGCTGTATCCTCACTTCCCACTGATCCAGCTACTGCTCTTCCGTCCCTTCTCCGAGCCCTGCCATCCTGTCTTAACCCCCTCCCTCTGCCTACCCCGAATCCTACCTTAATCATGCACTTCCACCATTCTCTACCCCCTGTTCTATATCTTCTTGCCTGTCTTTCTTCCCTACTACATGCCCCAAAAGCCTGCTTTCCCTCCGTCCCCCACAGCTTCCACATTCCTACATCCTTCCTCCACATAGGCATGCTGCACACTGGTCACTGCCCCTTGCCCAAGATTCATCCTACCTCCATGAAACTGTCCTATACCCACACTGGTCCTAGCCCTCCACTCTGGTCCCCCCTGTCTATGCTTACCCTCACCCACTGTCGTCGATGCTCGGTAATTTCCCGAGATGCTAGCAGGTAAAAGCATTTCCTTAAAAAATATGCCACAGCTCCTTGAGGCTAGTCCTCCTCCTCCTAATGCTGTCAGGCAAGGTGCACCCAAGCCCTGACCCATTCTGCTCTAAAGCCACTAATCTGAGCAAGCCTTCGGGTGCCCTGTCATTCATATCAATCAACATCTGCAGCCTCCTTCCTAAAGTGGATGCCCTACAGTCCTTCACCAGCCAACACTGCCCTGACATCCTGGCAGTTGTCGAAACCTGGCTCATGCCATCAGTAGCGGACCATGCAATCAGCCTTCCTGGCTACAATGTCTTTAGGCTGGATCGCCTCTCCAAAAGAGGCAGAGGCTGAGCTATCTACCTAAAAGACTCCATACAGGGGCACCACATCATTACCTCACTCCAACCCCCAACTGCTCAGATACTGCCAGTGAGAATCCTCCTCAGAGCCCAAAAAAAAACCCTCACTGTTGCCACCATCTACATCCCTCCCAAAGAACAGGGAACTGGTCTAACAGCTGTTCTTGACTTTGTAAAGTCACTCCCACCAGACACCGAATCCATCCTCCTAGGAGACTTCAACATTAACTGGCCTGCGGCCGATGTTGGTGCACACAGGGATACTATTGCAGCAGCGAACCTCACACAAATGGTTGACTCACCAACCAGGAAAAATTACAGGACCAGCCCCAGCACACTCTTGGACTGGATCCTTACCCAGTCACCCCATGGATATCTAACACTAATGTCCTCCCTGACTCTCTCAGCGACCACTCCCTGTTAGCTGCACCTGGTCAAATAAATTCATCAAACAACCGCCAAAAACTATCTCCAGCAGGGCTCTACCCAGTGGTCACCTTCCTCAACTCAAATCCTACCTCCTCCATCAAGACTGGTTCCCTATCTTCAATGCAACCAACATAAATACTGCCCTTGACCACTTCATAAACATCTTCACTGTGGCCTGTGACACGTATGCTCCTATTAAGAAACATAAAAGTCAAATCACTCAGTAACCCTTGGCTCACAGGTGACCTCCTCAGGATGCTAAAAACAAGAGACCACCTATGGGAGTTGGCCAGAAACTCTGAAAGTCAAAACAACATCCAAAACTACAAACGTGCCTGTAATGACTGCACCAAAACCATCCGGCAAATGAAGTCCACTTACTATAGGCATGCCCTCACAAACTCCTGGGGCAATGGTTGGGAATTCTGGAAGAATATAAAGGAACTCACCGGTAATCCACCCAAACCCCCCCCCCATCAGTACTCAACATCAACGGAACCACAACCCTCAACCCAAAAACTATTGCAGATACCTTTAACAAAGCCTTTACCGACCTTAGCGCTGTCCTACCCCAGGACTACTTCAAAGATGGTGAAGCCCCTCTATCTGCAATGAACACTACTCCCACCAGCTCCCCCCACTTCTACTTCAAAGCAGTCAAGGCTCACCAAGTACGCAAATATGTTACCAAAGCCCTTGGTAAATCAAGATTCAGTAATGACTCCCTCGATCTCAAAATCCTGTCTCTCACACTTGATGAAGTGCTTAGTCCTCTGATCAGAATTTTCAACTTCTCCCTCAGCCTTAGCCAGTTCCTGGACAGATGGAAATCTGCCACTGTTACCCCAATCCATAAAAGTGGTGACAAAACTGCCCATGATAACTACAGACCTATCTCCCTACTACCCCCACTCTCCAAGGCACTAGAATGCATTGTCTCAGACAGCTTGCAGAATACCTGGAAACATACAACATCCAGTGCAAACAACAGCACGGGTTCCACAAAGGTCACAGCACCTCCCAGCCCTACTTGAACTCACCGGCGCAATCCACAACGCACTTGACTCCGGTGAACTACTAGGCTCAATCTACATTGACTTAACTAAAGCCTTCAACACTGTCAATCACTGCCTCCTGCTTGTCCAGCTTCAGAACACTGGGCTAACTGACTCCATTGGCTGGTTTAAGAGCTACCTTGAAGAATGGTCCCAAACAGTAAGAATCGCTGATACACTCTCAGACTCTAGACCGGTCCGCTCGGTAGTCCCCCAGGGCTCCATTCTGGGGCCCCTCCTCTTCAGCCTATTCTTAAACTGACTACAGGACAGCTAACCAGAACAAATAATTCTCTACGCTGACAATGCTGTGATCCTCACCTCAGACCCTGATCCAATCCAATTACAAAATAAACTTCAGCGGGCCTTCTCTTCCATTGAATCCTGGTTCTTAAATCATAAACTGCTTCTCAATCAGAAAAAAAAACAAGTCTATGGTCTTCTGCAGCCCCCACAACAAAAACAAACAACTCCACCTCTTCAATGCAACCGAACAAGGAACCATCCTAGAGCAAGCACAATCGTTCAAGTACCTCAGCATCACCCTTGATCCACACCTCTCATACGCTGTCCATATCAGCAATGTTGCAAAGTCTGCCAATGTGAGGTTAGGCATATTATTCTGGCACAGGAAATGCCTAACCCCAGAAGCACTGTCAGTGGCCGTCTAAAGCTCCATCATCAGCATCATAGACTATGGTCTTATCATATATGTGTCTGCAACTACCACTACTCTCAAACGTAGTGCGACCTCCCTGAATAAGGCCTGTTGTCTCATCACTGGCTCACCTCACCGTACCCACACATGTGACCTTTATTCCCAATCTGGATGGCTTCAACTGGACAAACGCATAAAATACCAAACCTGCATCACGGCCAAGAAAATTATAATGGGGCTTGCCCCACCTGCTGTCTGTGCCCTCCTTAAGCCTAGATATAGGAACATCACTACAAGGAGATTCAATTCCCATCTACTACATATCCCACGATGTCGCACGACCCAAGGACAAAGATCATTCACCTCTCGGGCATGCCACTGGCTCAACTCTCTTGGCAACGACATAGTGACCGCTCCTACACGCGGCCTCTTCAAGTCCAAGCTGTGCCTCTCACTGCTTGTATCCTGCAATTGCCCATCTTAACATTTCCACCTTTCCAGCTGCACATGCCCCAGCACCCAGCACTTACAATCAGTCTTTGCACCCCTAGCACCTTACCTGTCATATTCCCTCAACAAGGCCCCCTGGCTGCACTGTCTCCTGCCCTCATATGCCTCCCCCCATATCTCCACTCCTGCCCCTGCCCCAAACCACCTCCCATACTCCCCCTACCCCCTGTGCCTCCTACCCCCCTCAATCTCCTACCATCACTTCCCCACCCACCCAGCCTCCTTCCCTTGTCTTGCTCATAGCTCATGTCTTTGTACTGGTTATTACAGGTCTGTAAGTCAATGACTATATGTTTGTAACTAAAAATGATGACTGTTGCACATGCTGACGTGGAACCTTTATAAAAGAGCCTCGGCTCAAAGGTATTGTAATCCTAGAGGAAATAAATAAATAAAATAAAAAATAACAGCTATCGGTGGTGCCGTCGGGACCAGGCCTGGGCCTGCTCCCCCCCATCATGGGGCTGCCATGTTGGCATCTCCCATGATGGGCGCCACGAAGTTGATGATGTATGACATGGTGAGGGTGTAGTAGGGATCCGCCATGTTGTGGATGGCTGGGTGTGGTCTCTGGGCTATAGTAGGGGTGTGACTGGGCATTGTATTGAGAGATGTCGTCATCTGATACCTCCCCTTCATATGACGTATGTAAGGCAGGGGCTATGCCTCCCATTGCCTTAACATGTCCAGCCAGAACCTCCCACTGATGGCTCAGTTTCGCCATCTTGGTTATACATTCAGCATGACTCACAGTTACAACATCCATATCAATCTCATCTTGCCTTTGCTTTTGCAACACTCTATACACAGCGCTCAGTTCGCGATTGTCCCTTGTAGCCACTTCTAAGTCATTACGTACCTGGTTTATCTCATCCTGTAGCTCTCCCATCTCCTCACTCAACTGAGCATTTGCAGCACTTAGCAAATCATTCATATGCAATGCCTGTTCCTTATCCTGTCTCAAACTTTCACACTCCTGCTTCAACATACAAAGTTCTTGTTCGCCAGCTTGAGCTGAATGATGCAAAAGTGAATCCTTTTCATTCCGAAGAGTTTGGAGTTCAGACTCCAAGTTCTGCTGCAGTCTAACAAATTCCATTTCCTGCAAACTCATCTGTTGCTTAAGAGATGAATTTTGCAGATCAAGGGTTTGAAACCTCACTTTGGAGGCTTCCACAGCAGCATAGAGAGCCGCGACCATCAACCCTTTAGCCTGACGCTTATTGGCTGATTGTCTCATCTCCGTGTACTGGGTTGAAATCCCCAGTATAGGATTTTCGGATTGACCTGCATCCTGTGCAAAATCAACCCATCTTCCATGGGAGGTAAGGAAGTTCAAGACATCGAGTCTCAGTTCTGTGCAGATATTTGATATGGTGGCCATTCGGTGGGAGGGAACGAAAAATCAAACTGTGAAAAAGGCATCATACTGTGTATCGATCCACAGCAGGAGCACTTTATACACAGCCGGGCTACTGTAAAAGGTGTAAACTTACAAATCAAAGCTGTAATGGAGTGAGTCGAGTCAGCATTGACCACACCCGAAAGGATGACAGCCAGACTTTGTAAGTGACTACAAACTGGTTTAAAACAGGAGAGGTGATACGGGAATGTATACCTACTGTCCCCGTGGGAAAGGGAAAAGTTATAGCAACAAGTGAAAACTTACAAACACCAACTATCGCCTGCACATGGTCGCCAATTTGTCAGGAGGTCTAAACCTCACTTTCAGGTTCTTGGCAATATTGGGAATGCACCGTGTCTGTGATTACTTGCATTCCCAATATTGCCATGAACCGGAAAGTGAGGTTTAGACCTCCTGACATGCCTATCCCATGCATTCTTGAATTTGCCTACCATTTTTGCCTGCATCATCTCCAATGTGAGGCTGGTCCATGCATCCACCACCCTTTCCTTGAAAAAATACTTCCTCACATTATCCCTGACTCTACTCGACCACTTCACATCTGGACCCCTTTTTCATGAACTTTTTTTCTGAAAGATGCTACCCTCTTGTACCTTATTTATGCCCTTAAGGTATTTGAAGGTCACTATCATAGCCCCCCCTCTCATCTCTTCCAGAGTATAAATATTGAGGACCTTTAGTGTCTCATTATATGAAAAACAAAACAAGTATCTTCAAAACTTAACATTAAAATAAAAAAAACATGAAAATAACAGGTGCATATCAACAGCAAATGTTCGGCATTGAGAAATGCTTTGGCACCAAGACCAAAAATCAAAAATTACCAACCATTTTCTCTGCTCGCCTGAGTTTCTAAATTGTTAGAAAGCTTGGTCTGTGCTCAACAGAAAGGTTTTTAAGCAGAATACTCTCTGATGGACACATTCCAAGCTGGCTTCAGATTGAGGCATAGCATTACTTTTGCATTACTGAAAGTTGTGGAAAACATACAAGGTACAATGAATAAAAATTTATCAGTAGGAGCAATTTTCATCAAATTATCAAAAGCATTTGACATGCAACACCATACCATTCTCCTAAGTAGACTTGAAAATCTAGGATTTTATACTGTGGCCATGGAGTGGTTTAAGGACTACCTAACTGGGCTGCTCCAACAATTGTCCTTGTAAAATCACCTGTTCAAAATGTTCACAAATATGGACTGGTGTTCCACAGGGGTCCATATTAAGGTCTTATTACTAATATCTATATGAACAACCTCTACTTTCCCAAGTCCCAGGCTCAGTATCACTAAAAATTAAAGATGATACTATAATTTATTTTAGTGGGGACTC
This sequence comes from Neoceratodus forsteri, assembly GCA_016271365.2. NCBI lineage: Eukaryota > Metazoa > Chordata > Ceratodontiformes > Ceratodontidae > Neoceratodus > Neoceratodus forsteri. The sequence continues at coordinate 318,917,994 of CM028132.1, read as the reverse complement.
ACAAAAAGTAATACAGTCCAAACTACAACGGGCTTTTGATGCTCTAGCAGCAGTACTTTTTGGAACAGGGACTGGTGTTAAATGTTACTAACATACAAATCCTGTACTTTAGTAACAATAACAACCTAAATTCACCTCAAGGCTCATTAAAGACACAGTAGTTACTTTTGATAGACTCCATTTAGAGTAGGTTCAAGCATATGAATACCTGAGCATATGATAGAGCAACCAATGTAAATGACATGTCTACATTGATGAATTGGTTAAAACTTTAGGACAGAGGCTCAGTGATGCACCAGTTTAGAAATGTCTTGCCTTTTGAGACAGGAAAACATATGAAGGTTGCTATGCTTATGCCTGTGCTGGACTGCAGGGATGTCTTGTACAGCGGGATATTGTGAGAGGAAGTGGCAAAATTAAATTTGTCATATAACAGACTTGCCTTCTTCCTTCTTGATGCTGCGTGCACCAGACCATCATTGTCCGTTGTATCAGGAACTAAATTATCTAAGACTGGAGAACTGTAGGACACTTGCTATCATCTAGGTACACGTATCATAAAGATTCAGTACTTGAGTACATTTCTTGTAGTCTGATCAAAAGAACATGCTTAAGATCAGCAGAAGGAATTGAATATGTAATACCCAACATGTAATCGAGCCTTGGCAGTGTTTCCTTTGCCTATCAGGGCCCTCTTGCATTAAACTTCCTGTCTTTGTATTTGAGACCTATCTTCAACCCGATGACTGTAAACAAAACTGGAGGTTGATTTATTATCCAAGCCAAAGGACTGCTCCTTTTGTTGCCCTGTTTATGACAAAGGTTGCTATATCGAGCATTTGAAATAGAGGGTATTTATTGAGAATTGTGATTATATTGGTATTGTCATTTGCTTCTTGTATGTGTACTAGATAATTGATTTGCACAAAATAATATTATGTGTACTAGATAATTGATTTGCACAAAATAATATGTGTACATAACTAATAATATAATGTATAATTGACTGTCTTTCTATACACATTTCTAACTGCTGAAAGTGCTTGGGGAACCCACTGAAAACTAGCTGTGGCTCAATGGGGATATCCTTATTCATAAATGATGAATAAAAACATTTTAATACTATGACTACTATTACATTACTGTCTGGCTGATTTAGGCAGTTACTTCACTGACTGCTTGGGGAGCATGCTGAAAGGCTGCAGGAACTGAATCGGGGGTTCATACTGTGGGACAGAGCGGTTGTGTCTTGATCTCTAGGTAGCATGGAGAACTCTGTAAATGTCATGTGCTACTCAAATACATGGTCATCGCATGTAAAATGGAATTCCACTAAGTGGCCATGTTCTGCTTTAGCTGGTGTTGTGCTATTCCATTTGTTATCTAGATACTTTTTCATCCAGTTTCTGGCCTTAGCTAAAATGGCCACACAAGTGGTGGACAGGGTCAGCATGGCAATTAACTCTGTACCATATTTTGCCTCAGGTAGTCCTATACAATTAGATAATGGCAGTGCATAAAGCGTGAAAGATGGCAGAAAGAACTCTCCTCAGTGGCTTTATCCATGTTCCTGTCATTGTTGCTGACGAAGGACCCTGGTCTGAGGTCATGCCTCGCCTCATTTTGATTGTTAAGCTTAACTCTGACAAGATATCAGTAGCCGTGTGCTGCACAGTGACCATAAATGTCATGCTGAGTGTGGCCTGCTGCCACACACCAGCAAGAGGGGGTAGCATAGACATGATGTCAATTGACAGGCTTCACACAGACATTTGGAAAACATGCCCTAGTGTGCCATGATACATACCTATATATATAAGGCAGCTGCTCCAGGCCCACTTTTCCACATATTTCTAGTGAAGTGCATAGTATCAGTGGCACAGTGACTAAGGCCATGAAAGACAAAAGGTTTATGATCTGGGCAAAATGTAAGAACTGCCTTTGATAAGAAAAAAATGTTCTGGATAGATTCTGTTTTAGAACTTCACTATTCACTAGATGTCAAAACCTGGCATTTTCAACAAAGGAGCCGGGCAGCAAATCAACTGCCAACATTTGTGCTAAAAACAAATTCAATTCCCTGGCGACTGGGTGGTGGCAATCACATTTGCTCTGTCTAGGGAGTTGCTCTGTGATTTTGGGTTGCAATAGTAGTGGAAGCAAAGATTGGGAAGATGCTATGCCTGGAAACTGAGACACTTCTTACTGCCAGGGATAGGACTGTTCATTATTTTACACTTGGAAAAATAGCCAGCAATAGAATAGGATTGTGATCCTTTACTGACAGAAGTGCGAGAGGCATACTTTGTAAAGGAGTTGGCCTGGGGGAGTTGGTGCTGGTACTGCTGCTATTTTATTTCAGTTAATCTTTTTGCCTCCTTTGAGTTCCTGGTTCAGCCAATCACCCCCAGCCACCCCAGCCCCATCAGCCCAACATTTCCCCAGGACTTACAGTCATACTTCTGCTGCAAGGCCTGGCTGCTCATCGGGTATGGGGTATGCGAGTGGTTGGAGCCAGCCAGTTATTCAAGAACTGATGATTTTCTTCTCTGGTGTTTCTCCCTCGTGGAGTGGGCATGCAATGCCACCCAAGGTGGCCCCATGCACACTTCCATGCACAGGACATAAGTGGCCACCACTACCCCTGTCCCCTGTGTAATGGTCCTTGGCTGCCTTGCCTTCAGCTGTTGCTAGGGGCCAGGCTTGCACCAGATAACACGTCTCCTGCCATGGGAAAGGAGGGCTGTCCCCTGGATGCTCAATCCTCTCCCTCACCAGCCAACCCCCAGTGACCCTGGTCTGCTCCTGTACCTAGGTCGCCAATGTCACAGCAGTCATTGCGTTTAGCACCTCAACCCTCGGAACCACTGGGCCAGCTGGTTCTACTGCTATGATCCATTTCAGTGACTTCTGCTTCATCATCGTCAGCTCCAGCATTGGAAAAAACAGATCAGTAAATCTATCTTGTTCATCCCTTTTGTGTTTCTACCACTTAATTAAATGTTTTGTTTTCAAATGACTACATTGATCGGTATTCCCAAGATATGAGTCAGCTTTGCCATGGCTGACTCGAGTTTTGCAGATCTGACAAATTGCAAAGCTATTACTTTTGAGATCTTGAACTCACAGACTGATGATGTTTGGGACACTGTTTGCTTCCTTGTTGTGATCCCATGATGAGGGGGCATGACTGGGTCTGCACCTGTAACAGAATCACAAACACCTATGCTTACACTGCTATCTCCCCTTTCCCAGTTACCATGTTCTTGTAACGTACAGCATGATCCAGGTCATCTAAAGAACAGAAGTCACTGCTGCTGAAACCAATATTATTCATGTTCTCCATGTGTTCTTAATCTTCAACTGGCATTTCCATATTAATTGTACTTACAATGCCTTGTACTATGGGTCATTACCAGGAAACACTCTCTGTCTCCTTCACGCCCTCTACTACAGTACCTCCTCCCTTTCCTTCTCCTCCTCTAACATCTCACACTGAGACTCTGTCATCAACGTCTCCTGTGTGTCAGATTCAACAGTGTCCTAATTCTGGAACTCCTTCAGTAATAATGCCCCCTGTGATTCAGACATCATTCGAAGTGCTGTGAAATCACTTGCTGTTTTTTTTTTCAATAGGCCACTAGGCTACACAGTCACGCTTCTGTCACTACTGACTTTCCTTCCCCCAGCCTCAGATGGCACTACACGTTCTTATTACAGAAGTGATGGCCAGCATCTGTATTATAGAGGGCTGCGAAGCACAGACATCAGATGCTGTTATTGCACTAGCTGCATATGTAGTTCTTCCTATGCCCACTCTATATTAAAGGACATGTACCAGATCCTATGCCCTGAGCTGCTCTTCTTCATATTGAACTCAAAAATTATATTTCCTTACTGGAAAGAATGTTGCTCAATCTGGATTTATTAGATTCTTTCAATGATATCTGTACACACCCACACAAATCAATAACTGGGAACCTAGGCTGAGATTTTGTTGTTAGTGATGAGAGTGAGGTGTGTGTGTGGGTGTGTGTGTGTGTGTGTGTGTGTGTGTCTGGCTATCATTCTCTCTCTCTCTCTCTCTCGCTCTCTCTCTCTCTCTCTGCAGTTAGTGCTGAGCAGTGCTCATCCCCATGACTGGGAAAACACAGTTGTAGCTAAACTAGTCAAAAACAACAAAAAACTCAGAATACACTAGCTACACCACTTTCTTTTTATTGCAAACCTGTAAACATAGAAACATAGAATTTGACGGCAGATAAGGACCGCTTGGCCCACCTAGTCTGCCATTGTAGCAAAAAGTCACCCAAAAAATGAGTTTTGATTAGTTATGATTTCAAACATTTATTTTTCCAGCTCAACAAAGCAGATCATCTCTCTCAAATGCCCACAAGGTCTGCAGTGAGCTGAGGAAGTTATATAGGTACATTGCCTGTTGAATGCAGCACCATGTGATGTTATTACAACTGTCGCAAGATTAACCAGCTGCTATCCTGTCAATAACTAAGTTGGGCCCTTTCAAATATAAACTCCACCTATATATTACTGCAATTAGCAGATGTGATTGTCCAATCATGTGGAAATCTTACCCTGTTGCCTCTATTGCCTATGGCTGCCCTCTATTTCTCTGTACCCCCTACCCCTCCCTCTATGTTACTGCAGCCCCACAGCTTATCTCCCTACCGTCTGTTAACATAGATCTGTATCCTGTCCACCATCCCACCCCCTTGTAAACATAGACCTGTATCCCATCCACCATTCACATCCCTCCCCCAGTCTTGTTTCTCCCCTCCACTGTCCATGCCTCCCTAGACCAGTCCTCTCCCATGGCCCCCCTCCCACCTCCTGTCCTTTCTTCCTGATCCCCCTGACATTCTTCCTCCCCATTTCTTGTTCTCCCCCTTGCTGTCAAACAACAAGGCCATTGTTGGCTGCTCTTTGTTCAACTATTTTATACTTAGTCCAAAATTTATTTTTATTGTCTACCCTTTAGTGCCTGTCAGAACATTGTACTCTTGTTACTGTAACACTCTGGAGCTAATTGTTATGTTATATTGTATAATGTTATATTTTGTAGTATTTCTCTTTCGACGTGGAACCTCTGTAAAAGAGCTACAAGCTCAAAGGTATTGTAATCCAAAAACAAATAAATAAACCATGGAATTTTATTCCACACTTAGACAAACACATGTAATGTACTTCTGTGGCTCACAATGCACTTCATGGCAAAATATAGGAGACATGAGAACATTAATTAGAATCACACAAATACAACTGATGATCACCTTAGTCTTCTACATGGTTTAAACAGAAAATGGGTGCATTGCTAATAAAATTTGCTACTGGATTTAATGGGATTAAAGTGAAATGGTTACAGAAAATGTTTAATGGATTATCAGTAAATATTCTGGCTTTAAAGATTGGTAAAAAATACATACTATCTTTCAGCACTGAAATTCCTCCCAGTCCACTCACTATACTTGACCTCTGTTGACCTCTCAAGTGGTGAAACCACTTGTGAGGTCAGGAAATCATGTATACTTCATGAATATATTGCTACTATCTCATTCTTACCCATGTCATACCATGTGTGTATGTGTGTGTGCTGCAGAGCCTAGTATTCTGCATAGCCAAAGCAAAGTAAAAATAGTGCTGATTTACAAGTGTGACACATAGATTATAGAAACATAGAAACATAGAAATTGTTGGCAAATAAGGACTGCTGGGCCCATATAATCTGCCCGCATGCCCTATACATTGTATGTGGCCACTGACCCTGTGTAGTAGTAGTAGTAGTAGTAGTAGTAGTAGTAAAATGACAGTGTCACACTTCATGAGGTAGGCTCCCAAAAACCCTATGTTGAAAATTTGGTGAAAAAATTCCCAAAAATGACTGTTTTACAAGAGTGCGTTGGCAGTTCCTATGCACACTTGTAACTTTGAGAATGTTTAATATTTTCACTCCAGATTTTCAGCATTACCATTTTACCACACCTCCTTATCAACAGTACTGCTGTCATTTTTCACATCCTGGCCGAAATGTGTTTTTGCACTTCTGGCGCAGAATAGCATGGTCTCTGTGGGAAATCAGTGTTTGGCCAGCTTAAGAAAATCACAGTGACACTGTTCATGAGCAGAGGTTCCAAAATGCCTATGTTGAAAGTCTGGTGTAAAACATCCCCAAAATAATTACATTACAGGTGTCCGTTGCGCAGTTTCTACGCACGCTCTTGGCTTCACCAGTTTTTTTATATTTTTACTCCAGATTTTCAACATTACCATTTTTTACACCTCCTCATGAACAGTACAGCTGTCATTTTTCACATCCTGTTCAAAATGTGTTTTTGCACCTATGGTGCAAAATGGTGCAATCGCTGTGCAAAATCACCTTTCGGCTAACAAACTGATAGTGTCACTGTTCATACGGTGGGGTCACAAAAAGTCTATGTTGAAAACTTGGAGTAAAAATACCAGGGTGTTTGGGTTTCCGACCATAACACCCTATCCTGTATGGTCTGACAGGCATCAGGGATGTGACTTGGGATTGTCGACAGTAATGCTCACACCATTCCACCCCCACCTCTTCCCTGCAGCCAGTGACAGGCATCAAGGTGCACCTTGGACTCTTTGGCCCGACAGTTCACCCCATTCTCCTATACTGCACCCATTTCAGCATATTTCCTTATGGGATGAGGTGAGTGTAAAACCCAAACACCCCAAGGCACACTTTGACACTTGTCAGTGTCTGCAGTATAGGGTGAGGTGAAATATCATGACTGTTATGGGTGACGACCTAAAGGCACATCCCAAAGCCTGTCCATCTCTGCAGGGTGGAGGTGGAGTTGGCATCAGTTCAATACTTCACTGCCATTCCTATACTGCATCTGTCTAACTCCTGCACTTCCACTGCTAATGCCAGCAAGCAACCATTTGGCATTGACAAATGTTTTTTATCACATACTGTATGTGATCAATGGCTTTTCATCACTCCTTCCCCTCTCAAGGTTCCATTGTGCCTGTCCCAGGCATGCTGAAACCCTACACTGTGCTTGCCCCACTACCTCCTGTGGCAGACTATTCCAAGTGTCAACTACCCTTTCTGTGTAGGAAAACTTTGTTACATTACCTCTTAACCTACCTCCTCCAATTTCATATTGTGCCCCCTTGTTCTAGTACTTTTTCTACTTTGGAAATGGTCCCCCATCCGCACATTGTTTATGCCCTTGTGGTACTTGAAAGTTTCAGTCATGTCCCCCCGCTCTCTCCTCTCCTCCAGTGAGTACATATTGAGGTTCTTTAGTCTCTCCTCATATATTTTGTGGTGCAAGCACTGCACCATCTTTGTTGCCCTTTTCTGGATAGTCTCCACCTTGTTTATGTCCTTGTGCAGGTGTGGCCTCCAGAACTGCATGCAGTACTCCAGGTGAGTCTTTACCTATGTTTACCTATGTTTTGTACAATGGCATCACGACCTCCCACCTCCTGCTAGTGATACCCCTGCCTATGCATCCCAGCATGCCACTGTCCCTCCCCGCCACCTTTGCACACTGCTTTGATACCTTAAGGTCATCAAAAATGATGACCCCTAGGACCCTTTCCTCCTTTTTGACAGTAAGCTCTCCCTCCCCAACCTGCAGCTCTCCCTAGGGTTCCCTCTGCCCAGGTGCATTATTTTCCATTTTTTTGCACTGAATCTATGTTTCCACATCTCCAACCATCTTTCAAGCTTCTCCAGGTCCCTCTTCATTTTTGAAGTATCCACCCTGTTGCAGATCTTGGTGTCATCTGCAAACAAGCAGACCTTTCCTTGCAGCCTATCTGCAATGTTTGCTTCCTCGACTGCCTCCCATGGTTGCCATACCTTAACACTGTACTTGCCTTATATTTGTTCTCTGCCTGTACCTGACTGTAGTTATCTGCCTATGCCTGTCTGCACCTTGTTGACTGCTGTTACCTAGTCTCTGAATTTGTTATTGCCCTAGTTCTCTGCCTGTACCTGATTGTACCTTGTTGATTGCTGCTACATTGTCTCTGAATTGTTTTTGCCTATACCTTTGTAATTCTCCCGGGTCTCACCTGAAAATAGGCACTTCACTGTCTAGCGTGCTTATCTGGTAAACAAAAGCTAAATAAATAATGTCACTAATGAAGACATTGAACAGAACTGGTCCCAGTACTGATCCTGCGGTACACCACTGGTCACCTCCCCCTTCCCAGATTGTACCCCATTTGCCACTACCCTCTTTCTCCTGTCTGTTAACCAGTTCCTAACCCAGTTCACCACCTTGTTTCCCATGCTCAAACTATCCATCATGTTAACCAGCCTTCTACGTAAGACAGTGTTGAAGGCTTTGCTGAAATCTAGGTAGGTGACATCTACTGCCGCTCCCTGATTTAATTCCCTAGTCACCCAATTAAAAAAATCAGATTCATTTGGCATGACCTTCCTGCTGTGAATCCATGTTGCCTGAGATCCTGGGCACCCCTGTATTCCAGGTGTGCCACTATCCTTTCTTTCAGCAGTGTCTGCATGATCTTTCCCACCACTGAGGAGAGGTTATCTGGTCTGTAGTTCCCCACTTCCTCCCTACTTCCACCTTTGTGCAGTGAGATTACATGTGCCCTCCTCCAGTCCTCTGGAACCACACCTGTGTTGAGTGACTTTGTGAACAGGGCTGCCAGAGGTGCTGCTAGTCCCCTTCACAGCTCCCTTAATATCCTCAGGGGGATGCTGTCTGGCCCTATAGCCTTATCCACCTTCAGCTTAGAGAGTTCTTCCAGAACTCTCTCCACTGTGAATGGACTGGTGTCCACTTCTCCCCCCATTTCCTCTTCTACTCATCTGTGGTCCTTGCCCCCCCCCAGTGAATACTGAGCAGAAGTATTTGTTCAGTATTTCTGCCTTGTCCTGATGTCCCTTCTTACATTGTCAGAGGTCAAGCAGACTTGACTAAATGAAGTACTCTAATACAGTATATTTACTCTACAAATGGACATGTTCTGTAGTTGTCAGGTATAGGGCCAGTGCATTGTTTATCAGGCTCTTATGTGACTGTCTCTCATGTAACCACTCATATTAGGGCCCAGAAGTATAGTACCACAGTTAGTTTTCAGGTACTGTAGCAATGTGGCAGACTGGAACACAGAGACTGGTATAAAGATAAGGGTAAAAACAGGTAAATGTATTAGTTAAATACTGTAGTAATTTAAGATTGGAAGGGACTCTACAGTAGGTCCTTGAGTTCTGGATATGCCTGATCATTTGTAGGGATTAATAAGTACAATATGCTGTACAGATACTTTACAGTATGGTCATAATACACATTTATCTGTTTAGAGTTCCTTGTCTGTTCCACTCAAATAGACTGTATGCAATCAATGTTCTTTTGTTTACCCGTCTGAAAAACTTTGGAATGCTTTATCTCTTATTCTTCTATCTGCTAAGACTATAGGTCATTTTGAAAGCATGTTTCAACACCACTTATAGTGTATACTATATCTACTTGTAACTGTTATACTTGATCTGTGATGTTCTATTACATGTCTTAACCCTGTAGTGCAGATTTTGCATATGTCTGCCCCCCCTTTAAAATAGTCAGTATATGCCCTTGGGCTCTTACCTGGTTAACAAACTTTAAATAAATAATTATATAAAATGCATACTAATTTATAGGGATGCCTGCTACACTCTACTGTCGAAGGAATTCTATGATTTCCTTGTTAACCAAAAATGTTTTCAGATATATGTGAAAAAACTATATAGCCATTGTATTTACTGCTTCTGCTGGTATGGCTGTTCCATAGGTAATCCATCCACCAAGAGAAGATTTAGTAATTTATTTAATTGATTATGTTTTTTATTTCAAAATTTGATAACCAGGTAAGTACACTGAGGAAGACTACCCTTTGGCAGGAATATGTCAGTACATGGATATAAAGACAGTGCAATAGATAACATTATATACAGTACAATATATAATATAACAGTACAGCTAGTAAATTACATCCCAAATATTATGAGAAACAACATAAAGGCAGTAATAGGCATGAATATGTTGCTTTTCTTTTGCTACAGAACACTGTGTGATTGCTGCAAAAGTGTAGTTTACTAGGCAAAAGGTCTTTTGGTATAATAGGGCATTACAGGCAGACTGGCTGGACCACTGGTCTTCCCTGTCCTCATTGTCTATGTTTTTACGTTAGTTATTCCAAAGGTTGGGCACAGAGCAGGAAATGGCTTTTTGACCCATAACTGTGTTCAGTTTGGCTATCAGAGATTACAGAGTCATCTGTTCTTAAGTTCCTGGAGCTTGGTTTGGATGAGGGTCGATTGGACAGCGGAGTTACTAACAGCAACTCTGGTAATAACAGATGCAGACCCCTTAATGATCTCTAAAAAAAAGAAAAAAACTTGTTTTAGGAAACTAGAATAATGCAACAAAATGTTCATGTATGTTTCCATGTCTGAATACAATACATTCACCCATACATTAATGGTTCTGAGTTAATAAATATGCATATATGCCTAAAGCACACATTCATTTTTGTTCAAATTTAAGTTTAGATATCAATTACATTAAGTCCAACTGTGCCCAATTCTAATTACAAATGTTTATAACTCATTCTCATACTGAGAGTTTTTCCCTTCACATTTATATTAACAGTTGCCTTTGGTGTAAATTCTTTCCATGCAATAGCAGGGGTACATGTACATATCCCCTTATCATACCAGAGCTGAATGCTGACCTTAAAAACTGAGAGAGCTCTTTGTCAACAAACCTCATGGATGATTTAGCTTTCTTAGTGGCAGCAAATTATCTGCTGCTATATTTGTGTACTAAACAAAGCAAATGCCCAGACAGAGAATGCCAATTCAGAATTTTATATAATGCACACATTATGTCTCGCTGTCACAATGAATCATAAATTAAGCCAGTATGCTCTTTCTGAATATAGTTTTATTGTTTCACTAGCAAGTCCTATTTAGATAATTTAAAACCCCATAGGAGTATACCTATAGTAAGTTGTGTATGATTGATTCCTTTGTCAGCACATTTACTACATATTTGCTCTTTATTGAAAAGTTCAATAAAATGCTCAGCTGAGAAATTAACCTGCTGTGGGAGTGTTAAAACTGTTAAACTAGGTGGTACAGTTTATGTTTTTTTTTTGTTGTTGTCTTGCTGTGATAAAAACCTTAACATACTGTAGATATCTTCCTTTTAAATGAATGTTTTCTACATAACCATACAAATTTGTATTTATGTGCAGTATACTGTACCTTCCCTTAAATATTTACTGGCACCCAACACCACTTGGATGGGGGAAACTCCCTTCTGTAAGAGAATGAAGGCTACTGGCAGTATATCCTCACATGGTTTATTCATGTAGTCCTCAAGAACATCACATATGTTTTTCTGTGAACAATTAGAAAAGTGCTACAAAACCATGCACTTTTATACAAAAGATTTTACATGAATTTGTTGATTTATGCATTTTATTGCCAACCTTTTGTATCCACAGTATTTTCTGATATGTTGTGTCTGCCCACATTGTCTGCATATCATTAAGTACTAAATATTGTACAACTCACATTGCCCACTGACAAATAGGTGTGTTGTGAATCCACGTTTCACCCACAAATTGCAACAAATTTGCATGCTACACATTATGTAAAGTATTTGCTTAGTGCACACTATGCAAATTCACCAGAATTGCCACATTGCAACACATTTCACTATGCAGATTGATCACAATTCAGACTTTGTGGTGAGTTTTTGATGCAAACTGTAGTAAACATTTTGACACAAAGTGACAAATTGTGGAAATTTGCATGGTACAATTCACAACAGTGTGATTCGCGTTACATGAATTGGCACAATGAACACTACACTGCACAAATTGTGGAGGTTTTTTTTTTTTTTTTTTTTTTACTTTGCCCAGTGCTGCTGCTAAAGCATTGTTAAATTACATGCCAGCATTATCAGTCTGTCTGTTGGGGCATACAAGTCTTACTCGATAAATTTGCACTTTAGCATTATATTTGTCTCTGGGTGTACAAATATTTTGTGATTATTGTATTGGGCATGTTAGCCCCACTGCAGCACCCAGCAGGATTTGTGGATGTGCTCCTCTTTCAGTTTTATTGAGCACATAAGGACTACCACATTTCTTCATGGGCAGTCATTGCAAAACCTATTTTTAATGTTTGCTTTATATAATGCTTCAGGGACCTGATATTCAAAAGTTTGTGTGGGCACTAATGGGTCTTTGCCCACACAAACCAGGGTTTGTGCTGGAGCCCCATATTCAAAAAGAGCTGTTGCACAGGCAAAGAGGGTTAGTGCCCACTCAAAACTTAATGTATGCGTGTGGGCAAGGGGAGGGGTGTGGCCATGAATATGCACTCTACCCCATATTCAGCAGCATTGCACTGCACAAAAGGGTTTAGCATGGTCCTTTTCCACAGTGCAAATACTCCAAAACAAAACCCAAATTTAGCTCCAGACAACCCTTGTGGCTGCTGCAGGTAATGCAGCCACCAAGCTGGTTGGCTGCTGTGGGAGCACAACCATCCCTTGTGGTCTGCGGCACCACCTGGATAATCATCGGCCCATTCTTAAAATAAATATTATTCCTGGTGCTAGTGGTCACCCCCCACACCAATTGTTGGCCTGTTCATAACGTACATATTATTCCTGGTGCTAGTTGCCCCCCCTCCTCCAATCACCAACCTGTTTTGTAATATAAAACCATCCTTGGTGCCAGAGGTAATCTGACTCCTTCCAATTGCTAGCCCTGGTGGAAAAAACTTATCCCTGGTGATAGTAATAGCCCTCCTCCCTCTGATTGCCAGCCCTAGCTGGAATAAACTTATCATTGGTGCTAGTGGTAACCCCCTCCCTCCAGTTGCCAGCCCCAGCTGAAAACAACTATCCCTGGTGCAAATGGTAACCCTCCCTCTGATTGCCAGCCCCAGGTGAAATAAATGTATCCCTGGTGTTAGTGGTAAACCCCCTCCTTCTGATGACCAGCCCCGGCAGAACAAAATGCATCCCTTGACTAATGGTAACCTCCCTCCCATCAATTCCCAGCCAGGAAGTAAAACAAAAAAACTCCCTGGCATCCCATAGTCCCCTGCCCCTGCAGCACTGTGCATACCCCCCCACTCTCCTTTGCAATATCTGTGGTGCCAAGGGATCATACAACAACGTGCACAGCCCTCCTCACACCTCTTCAGCTGGCCGCCATATGTACAGTCAGGGAGCATACCTCATTCATAGGACAGGGTGATGTACCCTGTCCTAGAAATAAGAGGCATGCTCCCTGCCTATACACAGCAACCAGCTGAGGAGGTGAGAGCTGTCTGCAATCACTGTGCTCCTGAAGGCACTCAGATATTTCAGAAGGCTGGGGTGCTAATCCTCGTGCTGCTGGGGGGCCGGAACCACTAAATGCAGGTAAAGTTTTTTTTTTGTTTTACTTCCAGACTTGCAGTCAGTGAGACGGGATTACCACTAGCACCAGGGTTATGTTTTTTTCCACCGGGGCTGGCAGTTGAAGGAAGGGGGTTACCACTAGCACCAGTGATAGTTGTTTTCAGCCAAGGCTGGCAATCAGATGGAGGGAGCTTAACTCTAGCACCAGGGCTAAGTTTATTTCAGTCAGAGGCTAGCAATTGGTGGAAGGGAGGTTACCTCCTGCACCAGGGATAGTTTTATTTACACTGGGGCTGGTATTAGATGAAGGTGTACCACCAGCACCAGGAACAGTTGCTTTTAGCCAGGGCTGCAAATCAGAGGAGGGAGGAGAGGAGGGCTTACCACTAGCACCAGGGATATGTTTTTCCTTTGGTCTAACAATCGAGAGGCAGAGGGGGGGTTACCACTAGCATCAAGCATATGTTTATTTCAGCCAGTGATGACAGTTGGAGGAAGGGGTTACCACTAGCAAAAGAGATAGTTTTTTTTCCACTGGGGCTGGCAACTGGAGGGAAGGAGGTTACTACTGGCAGTATGGATAAGTTTATTTCAGCTGGGGCAGCAACTGGAGAGAGGGGGGTTACAACTAGCACAAGGTCTAAGTTTTTTCCTGCCCATGCTGGCAATTGGATGGAGGGGAGTTACCACTAGCACCAGGGACAATATTTATTTTAAGAACAGGACAGCGATCGGTGGGGAGACCACTAGCACCAGGAATATGTACACATCGGGTACTGGGCAATTGAAAGGGAGGTGCTGCTCTAACCTGCCTAGCTAATCATGCAAATGAGCCCATAATGGGCATGCAAATGGCCCCTTAGTGCCTTGCATGCCTAACAGGCTTATTTGCATGAGTCCCTCTAAATATTAGAAATAGCACTGCAGCACTATCCATTCTGGCAACGTACCTTGGGAGCCCTGTTGGGGCAGTGATAAGTGGCCTAGTGCTGGGCCCACATGGCCCTGTATTCAGTCATATAGTGCCAATGCACTATTCAACTGAATATTGTATCTTCGGGCACTCGGGCAGTCAAAAGGCGCAGCACAGATGTTTCATTGTGCTTTGCGCATATTTGAATATTGGGCCCCAGATGTTCTGTTCCTGGAAGCTGCTGTACAAATTTACATAAAATTAAATTATATTCTATTGAATGTGTTTTACATGGTCAACTATGGAGTTGTGCTAATGTATCAACAATGTTAAATGTACAGTATCAAAGAACCTTAATGTCATTCTGCAATCTTTATCTGAGAATAATGAGAAATAAATACTGCTCAAAGGCAGTGTTATACCATAGTTTGACTGTCAATTACCAGCCTTCAGTAGCTTGAGCAGTTAAGTTGTACCCTTTTTCTAATTTGTGAGAGGATAAAGTGTTCTGTGTTTCATTTCTTGATTTCCTCCCTATGCACACACTGAAAAAAAATGTATAAACAGATGCCATTTTGAATTCAGTAGCAGCTGAGTCCCCTTAGAGGACTGATTTGGAGAATGCCCAACAGAAGTGGTTTAACACTGCAGAATGGAACAGTGTGTATCATAAATATTTTTTTTCATGCATCCAGCTTGTGGCAGAGTTTCAGATATGACCTTAAGTAGGCCGCATTGCCAGGGATATGAGATTTTGAATTTGTATGACCTGAGAAACTCATACACAGAAATGCTCAGTTTGAAACATTTATACACATTTACAGTAAGTACCAGTTCTTAGGGGTTATTGATTGTAGTCAGACATGCCCATTAAACATATTACACCCTAGAACAATTGATATGTCCGTTTGGCAAATGGCCACAGCAATGTCATCAAAACATTATTATACACGTGATGATTAAAGAAGGGTGCTTAATACAAATCTGCATGTGTAAAGATGCTTGCATTTTGTGGTCATTCTTTTTTTCTAGCTGTTGAATGAGGATTGTGATAGGTATGTACAAGTATACAGAACTTCTTTCCTTGCATAAGAACTATAGTCTAGATAACATGATGACACCTTTACAGTACTGTTTGTCATATTTGTTTCAGCTGTGCAAAATTTAAGGGGTAAATATATACATAGATATTGTACAGTATGTTATAGTTGTAAAGTACTCACAGTGTCACATTGTAGTGCAGCATCAGGTTCTTGCATAAGTAAGCATATATAGGATAGTGTATGACCTCCCTTACACAATAAGGTAATTTTTCACTTGAGTATTTTCTATGATGACGGATGACCTTGAGAGTGAAGCTCAAGAGGTCCCTCTGCCATCATAGAAATCATAGGAGGGAAGAGTTGCTGAGTTGTTTGAGAGGACATACATTGTTCTATATAGTGTATGGTGCCCCCCAAAATTATCACTTATATTTTCTGGCCTATGTCTGCCACCGGAGACCCATATTCTTCATCTCTACAGCCAGCAAGCCAGCTCACACCATGACTTGTCAACAGCCCCATGTCCCATGAACAGCGCTGGTGGGGGCAGTTGCATTGTGACATCCTCACTAATGCAGAACGAAAAGTCATTCTGCGTTAGTGAGGATGTCACAGCTGAAGCAGAATGACTTTTTGCAGTGTATGGATTTCCATACACAACTGCATTCCACCATACACTATATCCTGATATCAGTGTCATGATGTCCTCAATTGCAATTCAATGTAATTCTAGTTGTCACTTGGTGTCACTGTTTCTAAATACTGTAAATACACATTGTCATCTGCAGGGCTGCGAAAGAGGCAGAAAACACACAAATCGCACACTCATAATAACAGGAGCAGGTACCAGTGAGATCAAAGCTGCAAAGAAACAAACACAGATGGCAAAATTTGGCAAAAACAGATGGAAAATCCAGATGATATAGTGCCAAAAAAGTTTAATCAAGCCATAGGGAAAGACAAGTGCCATAAAGAAAACAAGTCAGTTAAAGGTGTATTCAAATCTTAAAGCCTAACCACATTGATGTGAGACAGAAGAAGAAAACGTTTTGCAAAAATTAGGAAAGAGGGTGCAAAGTTTCAGCATGCTAAGGAGGATAATTAAAAAAAAAAGAGCATAATAATCTGTGCAGCACCAGTTTGCGCATTAGAAGAAAGAGAATGGTGCTTCTGTGAGCCCTAAGTTTCCAGTTGCCTTAGGGATGCAGCTGGTAGCATAACTGAATGGTATTTTCAGGGGTAGGTCTCCAATTTCAGCTAGGGCATGTATTTCATTCTCTCTTTTGTGTGTTTGAATTCCGTATACTGTATATGCACACTGCACCTTTGTGAATAAGAGTGTGTTAGCAAATCAACTTGAAGTAGCTTAGCCTATATGGCATTGACAATGCAATAACATCAGACAGTGATTTTATATAAAGATCTATCAATATGTGACACAGTTCTAATAGGTAAACTTCACAGCCATCCATATTGATGAGTTAGTTGAGTTTGACCATTATCACAAGTAAAATAAAAAGCTTGATTACTGCTGGTTACAATATGTTAGATAAATAAAATTCTGTATAAAAACAGACTACCATCAGTGAAATTATTCAGACATACAGCTTACTGGTCATGGAGTGCAAAGATGCATCTTGCTTCTTGCTAAAGCAAGGTTCTAACCCAATCCCCCTACAAGCTATTACAAGAGAACAGCACCCATAAATTTCATGTTAGAGGAATTACTATTATGAAATTAAACAAAGCATGTCCCCAACTGTATAATTCCAGACCTTTCTTCTAGTATGTGTGCTGAGGTCTGCCGTAGTCTGCAGAAGTCAGCATATCCATAGGTTCATATAATAAACATGTGGACAAGTAGTCAGATACTGGACAACATAGCTTTAATTGCACATTGGTTGTGCCTTGATGAGTATTAAGCTGGTTGGTCTTGGAACAGATCTGGGGTTGCTGGTGGTGACAAGGATGCTATAAACAGCCCACGTTGTGAGTGGCTGGATATAACACTCATACCTCTGAAAACCTGCTTTCAAAGTTGAGGGAGGTCTTTGAAAGCTGGTTGTTGAAGGATAGTCTTGAGCCAGGAATCCTACTCACAGATAATGCTTCAAATGTTATCAAGGCCATAGGTGATGGTGGATATGTTCATGTGCTATGCATTGTCCATTGTCTTCCCTTAGTTGAGCATTGTTTTCTTACAAAAAAATCGGCTAGTGGATGTTAGAGTTGTAACTTGCAGTTTTAGATTTCCCAATATTAATAACGCAACTTATAATAAGTATGGTAAAAATGTAATTCATACCGGAGGTACAGACCAGACAGAGACTGATATTCATCTTAGCATTTATTTTACTAAGACCACACAGGTGCAAGTGTACACAGACTAAAATCCTGAGACATTTTACTAATTAACAAATATCTTCCTAAACCTAACCACATGGGCTACCAATTATGAGATAGACAAAGTTATATTCACAATCAGATTACACAGTGGGCAACTTGTGATATCATCATGTCTGGAACTGTGTAACACAGATTGATACAAATCCCTCTGCTTATATACACCATTTGAAACCAACCCTTGCTCAACTGCTGGTGCCTTAGGACATTCATTCAAGGTAAGCAAAACATGTTTTTGCATTATTACCTTATACCATTGGTACTTGCAGAAGACACTTTCTGCCCCATCTCCGAGCTGAACAAAAAAACATGTTTTTCACCAAATTAGATATCTACCACCTTATCTCAAGGTTTATTCTAAGCTAGACAAGACTGTTTGTCAGCAAAAGTTACAATGTGTCAAAAGTAATATATGAGAAAAGATAAGACATGTTTTCTAAAGACTTTGAATCTCCACAAGAACCTTCAGCCTACCAAGGTTAGACAATTTAAGTATATTTCTCCCTTTTCTAACTAATTCCATGTTAACCCCTCAGCAGTGTTGTGATATGCCTATAGCAAAAGAAATAAAATACTGTGCATGAATATACTGTGGTCATATGCTCATCCTAACAGTGGAGAATGTGGTTGGTATTGTAAAAAACTTTAGACCCACATTCTCCCATTTTGTAAAGGCCAAACAAGAGCTGCGGATGCTACAGAGGGAGGACGGATTACCAGAGCACACTCTGAGCCAAGACTGCATCACCTGATAGAACTTGACCTTTTATATGCTTGAGCACTTCTTGGAGCAAAAGGTGTGATCCATGATTATCTTCTGTGAAATAAGATAGGAGAAGTGATATAATGGTATCATAAACCAGTTGGGCAGCTGTGAAACTGCTCATAACCATCCTTGAGGCATTGGGTACGTCACTCGAGAGGTCAGTTCCAGCAGCTCATGCATGAGCATGATTTTGACACAGATCAGCTCCCTGCATACCTACTTGGAGTAGTAGAATGAGTTATTTGGTAGAGACATGAAGGAGAGATGACAGGAGGATCACTGCCATAAGTATTGTCCTGCTATATTGGTCATATAAAAATCTCTTTTATACTTTAGCTTTTATTTATTTCTGAAAATTTAATTACAAATATAATACAAATATTGATAAATATGTTTTTCCTGGCAAAGCATTTGATTGCAAGATGATATTTCTGTCATCAATGTATATTAAGTCATTGTTATTTTAGTTAGTAGAATCTAGATTTTGAGTCTTTGATACTGTTACTTATGCTCATTGATTTTTGCTTTGTTTCTAATTTTTTTTTTGGAAAACAACACTAATTTTATTGACCAAAAAAAAAAAAGAAGATCACTGATTCTCTTTTTTTAATTCCTGGCTGACAATGACCATTTGCAACACATGTTTACCAAGGACCAGTATGTTCTTTCTTCCATGCTGCATCCTCAGTTCAAAAACCAGATGAGTGAAATAGTACCCTTTGACACTAAGCTGTACATTTGGAAAGATGTCTTGAGTGATAGATTCCTTAAGATGCTGGTGGGGCCAGTGAACCAGATGAGGGTAGCAGAGTCTGAGTCAGCCTGGTGTCCCTTAGTTTTGACAACATGGCCGGAATGTGTTTTCACACTTTCAGCACAGAAATGTGTGGTCGCTGTGGGAAATCATTGTTCGGGACAGATAAAGAAAATCTCAGTAACACTGTTCATGATCGGAGATTCCAAAATGCCTATGTTGACAATCTGCTGTAAAAAATCCCCAACTAATTACATTACGTGTGTGCGTTCACAGTTTCTATGCATGCTCGTGACTTCACCAGTTTTTTTAATATTTTCACTGCAGATTTTCAACATTGCCATTTTTTACACCTCCCCATGAACAGTACAGCTGTCATTTTTTACATCCTGTTTGGAATGTGTTTTTGCACCTGTGGTGACAAATGCCATAGTTGCTGTGCAAAAGCAGCTTTTGGCTAACAAACTGATATTGCCACTGTTCATGAGGTGGGGATCACAAAAAAAACATTTTGAAAATTTGGAGTGAAAATACCAATGAATGCCTGAGGCATTAGGGTTTCTGACCATAACGCCCCACCCTGTAGAGAATGACAGGCATCAGGGCTGTGACTTGGGATTGTCCACCCACACCCATACCCTGCAGCCACTGAGAGGCATCAAGGTGTGCCTTGGACTCTTCAGCCACAAAGTTCACCCCATTCTCCTATACCGCACCCATCTCACCATATTTCCTGATGGAATGGGGTGCGCATAAGGGCCAAAGACCCCAAGGCACACCGTGACACTTGGCAGTGTCTGCAGGGTAGGATGTGGTGAAATGGCTTGGCCATTATGCCTGATGACCCAAATGCACACCCCAATGCCTGTCAGTCTCTGCAGGATGCTGGTGGGGTTGGCTTCAGTTCAATACTTCACTGCCATTCCTATTATGCAGCTCTGTAACTCCTACACTACCAATGCCAATGCCAGCAAGCAAACATTCAACATTGACAAATGCTTGTTAGGGATGTGACAACAGCTGGAAAAGGAATGTTTATTGAATGCACACATATACCACCATTTGAAATGTTGAATGAAAACATCTGTGTCAATGTAGACTGTCCAAACCAGTCCATTTGCACCATAACACCTCAACTGTGTTAAACAAGCATCATTAGTCAGTTTGTGTGTTTTCAAAAGTTGTATATGGCATAATGACTAATAAAGGCATCATGAACAAACCAATAACTCAAGTGAAATCTGTACCAATAGAATTCTTCAAGGCCTATGACTTAATTCTGAGTTAGGTAAGTCAAACAGTGCTTGCAGTACTATGTCACTTTTTTTTTCTGTTTTCAAAATATGAACTGCAAAGTTCAAATAGTACCACAATTGACATTTTTTTATTAAAGGCATAAAGCAATGCAAACCAGCCAGTCACTACCATACAGCATGCCTCTACCAGTCAGCCATCACCAGCCAGCCAGTCAACCACCACCAACCAGCTAGCCACCACTAGTAACATGGACTCTTGTGCCACTGTAGAACCTAAGTAAAACCAGCATATTAAAGCACAAGAAAAGCAAGCCAGGCTTTACCAGTCAGCCACTTCCAGCCAGCCAATAACAGCCAGCCACCACCACCACTACCACCAGCCAGTCACTACAAGTAGCTTAGACTTTTGGGCCAGTGCAGAACCTAGGTAAAACTGGTACATTCAAACACAAGAAAAGTAAGCCAGCCTCCACCAATAACCTAGACTCTTGGGCCAGCATAGAAGTCGGATAAACCTGGTACATTAAAATACTAGAAAAGCCAGCCAGCCATTACTAACCAGCGACGAATAGCCCAACAGCTACCAGCCAGCCACTAGCCAGCCAAAGTTCTCCTCTAACCTGAACTTTTGGGCTAGGGTAGAAGCTGATAATATCCAGCAAGCATAACCCCCCTGCCAACCAACAGCCAATCAATAGCCAGCCACCATCCACCAGCCAGCCAAAGTCCTTCTCTAACCTGGACTCTTTGGCCAGCATAGAAGTCAGTAAAATCCAGCAAGCATAATTACTCCAGCCTGCCACTACTAACCAGCAGCCAGCCACCAGACAGCCAAAGTCCTTCTATAATATGGACTCTTGGGCCAGTGTAGAAGTCAGTTAACACCTGAAAAGCATATTCACCCAGTAGCCAACCATCAGCAAGCCAAATGTCCTCCTGTCACTCAAACTCTTGCCAGCATAGAGACCAGTAACATCCAGCAAGTATGATCACCCACAAGCCAGCAACCAGTCAGCCAGCAGCCAGCCAAAGTCCTCCTCTAACCTGGACTCTTGGGCCAATGTAGAAGCTCGTAATATCTGGCAAGCATAATCACCCACTAGACAGCCAGCCACCAGCCAGCCAAAGTCTTCTTCTAACCTGGACACTTGGGCCAGCCTAGAATCTGGTAACATCCGGCAAGCATAATCACCCACCAGTCAGCCATGAAAAGCCTGCCAGCCAATCAGTCACCAGCCAGCCAAAGTCCTCATCTCACCAAGACTTTCTGGACAGTGTAGAAGCCAGTAACATTCAACAAGCATAATCATGCACCAGCCAGGCTAAAGCAAACATAAAGCCATAGACCCCCGATCAAAAACTGAACTTTCATCCTGCAACTCAGTGTCTTATTTCAGAATAAGATCAGTTGCCAAAAGACAGCAACTCAAAAGTGAACTTCTATCCTGCAGCTTGTCCTCTTCTACCAGTGTAAGACCCGGTTCCAAAATTCAACCAACACAGAACACACCTCTGACAGCCACCAAAGCATCACCCTCAAGCACTACAGACCCTGCCTACTATGTCAGCATACAGAACAAAACAGCCATGCAGCCACCAGCCAGCCTCCTCCAGCCCTGTATGGTGTACCATGATTAGGACATACTTTGCCCACAGCGATGGTGTTTCACTCAGTAAGTAATTGTTCCTCAGGTACTGTAATGTCCGCTTCCCTCCATAGGTATTACAGGGCAGTTCCAGAAGATGTTTCCTGCACCAAGATTAAAAGCGTTTTTTCCTGTAACTTTCTGTCTCCATGTTCTGCAGGTATAATCATTGACAGCAATGACAATCGTCAACCTCTTCCAGCAAAAATTCCTCCTCCACTATCAGGGTGTGCACAAAGCTTTCTTTTTATGCTGCCATGGTAAGTGTCTCAAACAATGATCCAACATTCACAGTGCATTATTGATCAATATCCATTTCCCTTCACAGGTATGTCATGTTAGTCGATCTGTCTATTATTGATGGCAAAATAAATTATCCTTTCCTGTCCCCTTGTGTCTTCTTGTAGTGCAGGTCTAATACAGCAGGGAAGCCATCAACACTGAACCTCTTCTAGCACATCAAAATAACAGCAACAGCATTAAAGGCCCTCCTTTGTGTGAAGCAAATAAAAAAAAATCTAAATTAAAGAAAAAGCCACTATGGTTCTCAAAAGAAGTGGCAGGGAAGGTTAGGGAGAAAAAAATAGCATTTAGGAAGTATAAGAAAACACAGAAGGAGTAGGACACATAACTGTACCAGTTAGGGCAGAAGGAAGCAGGGAGGGAAGTCAGAATAGCAAAGGCACAAACTGAGGAAAAGATAGCCAACTCGCTTAAGAAGGGGGATGAAACCTTTTATAGGTACATCGGGAAGCATAGCAAGACAATGGGGGGGGAGTGTGGCTGAATAGAAAGGATGCTGGGTGGGCAGAGAGGGACAGTGAAAAATCAGGGATACTGAACAAATACTTCTGCTCAGTATTCACAAAAGAGGAGGAGGGGAGGTGCCTAATCCAATTAACAGAAGCACTCTGGATAGGGGGGTCGATCCCAGTCCTTTCACAGAAGAAAGGGTTCTGAAAGAACTCCTAAAACCGAAGATGGCCAAAGCAGTGGGGCCGGATGGAATTCACCCTAGAATTCTAAAAGAATTAAGGGGAGAACAAGTGACACCACTAACTATCCTTTTTAACAAATCATGGGAGGATGGTGTGGTACCTGAGGACTGGAGGAAAGCAGATGTGATTCCTCTTCACAAAAGTGGGAGCAAGAAAGAGGCAGGAAACTACAGACCTGCCAGTTTGACTTCTGTGGTAGGGAAAATGGTGGAATCACTTCTGAAGGAAAGAATTGTTGAGTACCTAGAGGTCAGTGGGGCACAGGACCCGAGGCAGCATGGGTTCACAGCGGGAAGGTTATGTCAAATGAATCTAGTTGATTTCTTTGACTGGGTGACCAAAGTAGTAGACCAGGGAGGGGCTGTGGACAAGTCCTACCAAGACTTTAGCAAGGCATTTGACACAGTCCCACACAAAAGATTAATAATCAAATTAACCAACCTGGGAGTGGGTTCCACAGTGGTGACCTGGGTAAAATATTCACTGGACAACAGGACACAGAAGGTAATTGTAAATGGAGTCCACTCTAAAGAAAGAGGGGTTACTAGTGGGGTACCGCAGGGTTCTGTACTGGGTCCAGTCCTTTTTAATGTCTTTATAAGTGACATTGCAGAGGGACTGGAAGGAAAAGTGTGCCTCTTTGTGGATGATACAAAGATCTGCAACAGGGTTGATACACAAGGAGGCGTGGAAAGGATGAGAAGGGACTTGGCATGGTTGGAGGAATGCTCAGAAGTATGGCAGCTTGGATTCAATGCAAAGAAGTGCAAAATAATGGACCTGGGAGACAACAACCCAGGGGAAGATTACACAGTGTGGGATGGAGGTAGTAACAACAACAAAAATGTAAAGGGACCAGGGGCAATCATATCAGATGACCTTAAGGTTAGCAAGCAATGTGAGAAGGCAGTAGGGAGGGCTGGGGGGTACTGGGATGTATAGGAAAGGCAACACCAGCAGAAAACAGGAATTTGTTATCCCTCTGTACAGACAGTTGGTGAGACCCCATCTGGAGTACTGCTTCCAGTTCTGGAGACCCCGTTTCTGCAAGGACATAGACAGGATGGAGGCAGTCCAGAGGAGGGCAACTAAAATGGTTCAGCGTCTGCAAGAGAAGGCTTACGAGGAGAGACTAAAGGAGATTAATATGTATACCCTTGAGGAAAGGAGGGAGAGGGGGGACATGATAGAAACTTTGAAGTACCTCGGTGGAATCAACAAAGTCCAAGAGGGTGGCATTTTTCAGAAAAAGAGATGTGCAAGAACAAGGGGACACAATTTGAAGATGGAGGGGGGACGGCTCAGGGGCAATGTTAGGAAGTATTTTTTCACAGAGAGGGTGGTGGACGCATGGAACAGCCTTCCTGAGGAGGTTGTGGGGTCTAAAACCATGGAAGAATTCATGAATGTATGGGACAGACATAAGGCAATTCTTGTGGGGGTAGGAAAAAATAGGCTGTTGGTTAACTAGGATCTGCAGCTTATCCTGTAGGTAGGAAAATGGGCAGACTAGGTGGCGCAAGGTGTCCTTATCTGCCATCAGAGTCTATGTTCTATGTTTCTATGTTCCCTAAACAAGCACAACAGCCTCCTCCTGCTTTTCCAACATGGTCTCTTGAGCTAGCATAAAACTTGGGGCCATCCGTCAGTCTCCCCCAGTCCTGTAGGGTCCCTGATTGTGAAATACTTCATCCCCAGTGATGGTGTCTCACAAAGAAAGCAGTTGTTCCTTAGGTTCCATAATGTCTGCTTCCTTCCACAGGTATTTCAGAGCTGTTCAGGAAGATGTTTGGTACACCAGGACTAAAATAGTCTTTTCCTGTCCATTTCTGTCTCCTTGTTCTGCAAGTATAACTACTGACATCATGAAAACAGCCAGCCTCCTCCAGCAAAAAATCCTACTGTGCCACTGAGGTATCCTTGAGGCCTTCTGTTTATACTCCCATGGGAAGTGTATCAAAGACAATCAGTAAGTCCACACAGGGTACTATTGTCTGCTTCCATCCACAGTTATGTTGTGGCAGTACCACAGCCAGTTGATGAACACAAACTAAAACATTTTTTCATGTCCTCTTGTGTCTCCATGCCCTGCAGATATAACCATTGCCAGCAGTTCAAAAGAACAAAGTCTCTGCCAGCACTTCCTCAAACAACACCCCTCCAGCATCAAAAATCCTCTAAACATAAGACACCTACAACATTCACGAAATCCTCCGCCAGCACCAAAGTATCCTCTTGCATAGAGATGTGTGAAGTCGACACAGTTTGCTCTGTGAAATAATTCACAAATTGCACTCAATTCATGAAGAGCAATTCACAAAATTTGTCAATTTATGGACAGTTATGTTGTACTGCCACAACATAACTGTGGATTGTGAAATTCCACACTTCACTGCAAAAATTACTGTCTTGTGGGTGTCCCTCTCCGCCGCTGATCGCTGACCCCAGTTTAAAAATATATATAAATTAAATCCCTGATGTCTAGTGGTTAACCACCCCAACCCCGAGTGTAAAAAAAATGTATTAAATACCTGGTGGACTAGTGGTCCCCCCTGTCCCACCAGTTGCTCGCCCCAATGTAAAAAAATATTTATGAAATCACTGGTGTCTAGTGGTCCCCCCCAACCACCTGTCAAAAGCTGGCCCCAATGTAGAAAAAAATATGTCATCAATAAAATCCCTGATGTCTAGTATACCCCCACCCCATCAGGAGGTGCCCCCATCTGGACCAGGTCCCTGAGCAGGTGACCAGCACAGCCCTCCACTCTCCACTAAGGCTGGATGCCCGACTGACCTGGAATGAATGGATGCATGCTTATGGGGGCATTACCTGATGGGGTGGGGAGTCCACTAGGCACCAGGGATTTTACTGATTTTTTTGTGTTGGCTTGTGCGCATGAGCAAGCAACATAGTGGCACCATGTGACTTTTAGAGGTGTGCCATCTGCTCTGCTAATGCCCTGCTCCATTTTGCAGGTGGAACCACACCGCAGCAATGAATGACAGAGCTGTCTATCACAGCACTTCAGATGCAGTGGTGTACAGTTGGAAGGAAACCACCACTGCAATCAGCGGTGGTAACGTGTAGCAACTTACATACACATCAGCAAGCAGTGGCTGTCAGCAATTTACATATTGCTGGTGTCAGCAAGCAGTGGCTGTCATCAGCTGTCTCTCCATCCCTATGAAATGTACATATGTGAAAGCTGACAGGGGTACCCAATCCCCCTATTGGCATGCCCCCTCCCCAGTTCATTTGCCAATGGGGTAGCCCATTCCCCATCAGCATGATGGGCCCCCCCATGTGTTATGTGTGGATGGGGGTGCCCAATCCCCCTTGGCTCATGTGCTCCCCCAGCACATAGTATGGCTGACAGGGTTCCCAATCCCTGTTGGCTCCACTTCCCCTCAACAAACATCCAATTGGCATGCTGAGAGCCCACCCCAGTGTACCAAATGTCCCATGTCATCATTATTTTTTTTAAACCCTGTAACAAAAGAAAACAGTCCCTTGTTGAGTTTCTCGCCCCCTTCCCCAACCCGTGTTCACCCTCTGTACATCCTATCTCCCCACACCTCCTCACCTCATACTTACCTCTGGAGCCTGGCGCAACAATCTTCGCTGGACCGGGAACACGTCTGCACTCTTCAAAGCCAACTGAAGAACTAAAGAAATGCTGGTAAGCTGTATAATGGCATAAATGGTGTTTTTTCAACTTAGGTGGATATGTCAGCCATTTTTTTGACTTTTGGCACCAAATTCTCACCATGGGGTTCTTGGGACCCCATCTCATGAATTCAGTCACTGTCATGGCGTTATTCGGTCCCGAAAGGTGATTTCGCAGTCACTGCACAGAATCACCTTTTGGGACCGAGTAACAAAATGACAGTGTTACTGTTCATGAAGTGGGCTCTCAAAAAGCCGATGTTGCAAATTTGGTGAAAAAATTACAAAAAATGACTGTGTTATAAGCATGCATTGAGCAGTTTCCATGCACCTTCATAACTTTGCAAATTTGTAATATTTTCACTCTAGATTTTCAACATTGGCATTTTTTCACACCTCCCTATGAACAGTATTGCTGTCATTTTTCACATCCTGACCAAAATGTGTTTTCGCACTTCAGGTGCAGAATAGCACAGTTGCTGTGGAAAATCACTGTTCAGGACAGATTAAGAAAATCACAGTGCCACTGTTCATGAGGAGAGGTTCAAAAATACCCATGTTGAAAATCTGGTGGAAAAAATCCAAAAAATTATTGTGTTACAGGCATGCATCGTGCAGTTTCTATGCACGGTCGTAACTTTGCCAATTTTCCATATTTTCACTCCAGATTTTCAACATTGCCATTTTTTCACAACACCTCGTGGACAGTACAGCTATAATTTTTCACATCCTGCCAGAAATGTGTTTTCATACCTGTGGTGCCAAATGGCGCACTCACTGTGCAAAACCACCTTTCCGGATTGAGTAACTAAATGGTAGTGCCACTGTTCATGACGTGGGGTCACAAAAATCCCATTTTGCAAATCTGGAGCAAAAATACCAACAAACTCCCAGGGTGTTAGGGGTTTCCAACCATAATGCCCTACTGAGTACAGACTGACAGGCATTGGGGGTGTGACTTGGGATCGTCACCCATAATGCACATGACATTCCACCCCCACCCTGCAGCCACTGAAAAGCTTCAATGTGTGCCTTGGGGTCTTCAGGCTCAGTGGTCACCCCATTCTCCTATACCGCAAAATTTCAGCATATTTCCTTATGGAATGGGATGAGTGTAAGGGTAAGGGCCAAAGACCCCAAAGCACACCTCAACACCTGGTCTTCGGCCCCAGCATTCACCCCATTCTCCTGTACCACACCCATTTCAGCATATTTCCTTATGGAATAGGAGGAGTGTAAGACCCAAAGACCCCAAAGCACACCACATCACCTGTCAGTGTCTGCAGGGTAGTGAAATAGCGTGAGCATTATGCCCGATGATCCAACGGCACACCCCCAATGCCTGTCACTCTCTAAAGGGTGAGGGTGGGGTTGGAAATAGTTCAATACTTCACTGTCATTTCTATTATGCATATCTCACCTCCTGCACTACCAGTGCCAATGCCAGTAAGCCAACATCTGGCATTGACAAATGCTTGTTTTACCAGATTCCAGGATTATCCCCCCCAGTGTGACTTCCTTTGTCCCGGTTTCCTATAGTTGGGTCTGGGGGATGGCAGAGCAGCAATTTCCATGATGGCAGGGTCCAGATCTTTGAGGCTGATTGTGTTAAATTTGGGTCCTGTTGGGCAGTTGGGCCAGTGCTGAATATGTGAGCCATTGCCCTGCCTTCATCATGCAGCAGTCTCTGGGAAACCCATTGATTTTTATCCTGAGGGCAGTTGGATAGATTAGGCTGTATTTTGCTCCTAATTGAAAACGGGTTCTGACAACATTTGTGAAGGTGTGTCTTCATTTGGAGAGTTAAGATGAGGAATCCTGAAAAATGTAGATCTGGCGATCCTGCCATACCAGTGGTCCACTTTCCATCACCATGGTCAGAATTTTGTCTTTGACCTTGTTGCAGAAGAATTGTGCCAGTATTAGCCATGGATGCTTCCCTAGTTTGGGTTTTGGCTCTAGTGATCAATGTGTTAGTTCGAGCTTGTAGGGAGCCAATCCTTGTGAGCAAAGAAGAATGAGGAGTACTTGCTAGAGAAATTTCAGTCTACCCTCTGTGCCCTCAGGGAAGCTGACAAAACAAAGGTTGTTCTGTTGGCTCATGTTTTCCAGTTCTTCCACCCTCTCCCATGGTTGCTTCAGTGGAAGATCCTGATCCCTTAGTTGGTTCCTGAGGGTGTCCACTGAGCTTTCTGTTTTTTTGGACATGTGCTTCAGTCACTGCTACCCTGATGACTAGCCTGTCTACATCCATGGAGATCCCTCTGGGAGTAGATGAGTGAACATGCTTTGTTATCCAGTTCATGCTAATTGAGGGTGTTTGTGTGGATGTCACAGCCATGATAGTGATTCACTGATGTGGGGACCATGGCACAGTCCAGACATTAAGAAAATGTCGATGGGACATCTGATTCCTGAATTTTGCAGTTTAGGGGTACTACTTGAAAAACACAACTGATAGATATCCATTTTTGTTCATGGAGCTGGCTGACACTGAAGGATGCTGTGGTATTATTTAGCCACTCGGGGACTGGGTCCGGGTGGAGGAGGCAGAGCGGGGTGGGGAGCTCTACCTGATGGGGTGGGGGTTTGGGGATCCACTAGACACCAGGGATTTTATTGATGTTTTTTTAATTGGGGCAGGGAATTGTGGGGAGGGAGGGGGAACACTAGACACTAGGGATTTCATAAATATTTTTTACATTGTGCTGGTGATGGTGAGGGGGGACCACTAGATACCAGGGATTCATTAATTTTTTTTTTACATTTGTGCTGCCAATTGGTGAGGGGGAAGGGTCACAAGACACCACGGATTTAATAAATGTTTTTTTTTTTACATTTGGACTGGCGTTAAGTGAGGGAGGGGGGACTAGTAGACACCAGAGATTTAATTTATATATTTTTTTCACACTGGGGTTGATGATCAGTGGAGGGGGCACTAGACATCAGGGATTTGGAAAAATTGCAATTTGTAACTTCTCCTTGCTTTGGGATTTTTCTAAGTGCAATCTGCACTTAAAAAATACCCTAAAAGCCAATCAAAGTTACAAATGTTGAATTGTCATTTGAGGTGACAACTTTGTGAGTTTGTGACTTCGCAGACAATTTGAGAGTGAAGTAAAACTTCGCTTCATCTCTGCTCTTGCACCACTGAAAACCCCAGCCTTGCAGGCCTGGTGGCGCTGAGGGCTGAGGCACTGGATGCCACACCTCACACAATGCCAGTGACCCGGGTTCAGGAATGGACTTGGGACACTCGGGGAAGGAGAGGATTGAGCATCCTTAGGGACTGCTCTCCTCTTCTGGGGTGGGTAGTGGTTTGGCGTCACTCTGCAGTGGCCTCTGGTGGAGACCAGGAGCACTGCAGAAGGTGATGCATGGGGAGCAGTGCAGAAAAGCAGAAATCTGCCTCGTGACCAACCGGATGATGGCTGCCAGTCCTCCATTACCGCCAATGCCCTGAAAGAGTCTTTCCACTTCCACTTCAGCAGCACCCTGTGGCCAAGTATGTGCTGGTTGCCCCCCCGGTGCCTTCCCCTTTGGAGGAGAGGACCTGCCCAACAATGGGTTACGTCCGGGTTACCCAAGGGGTGGCTGCGATGTGAAATCACAGGGCTCAGGATGGGACAGGCAGAACGGGTGAAGGACCTAGGTGACCATGAAGGAGTGGTAGGTTGCGAGGCATGAGGGGAGTAAAAATAAATAAAAAAAAAAAAAGAAAACCCCAGCCTCTTGTAGAGATGCAGCAAAATTTTATTTCACTGGTGAAATTGGGAATTTCACCCCATGAAATATTTAGCAAAATTTGCACATTTCACAAAGTATTTTGCTGGATCAAAATACAATGGTAATTGCGCAAAGGTTGTATACCACTACTACACAATGATGCTTGGTGTACAGTTGTGCGGTAGTGGTATACAACATTTGTGCAATTACCACTGCATGAAATACCACTCATGAAATGCAGAATTTTGTGACAGAATTTTGTACAGTAGTAATCGTACAAAAGGTTGTATACCGCTACCACGCAATGATGCACGGTGCATGGTTGAGTGGTACACATTGAATAACATGTATACCACTCCCATGCAACCACGCACTGTGCATCATCATGCAGTAGTGGTATACAATCTTTGGGCAATTACCACTATATTTCGCACCAGAGAAATATTTCACGAAATGCACGAATTTCGCGAAATATTTTGTGGAATGAAATTTGCAGATTTCACCCATCTCTCACCTCTTATACCACTGTAACTACCAGCAAACAGAACTAGTCCTGCACCACATTTAAACTTCTTGAAGAAGGTGATTGAGACAGCCAATGTTGCATCCCACAGTCTGGCACAAATTACTAACAATTTCCATCCATAAGACTTCAAACCATTAGTAAATCATGTATAAAACTATCACTTTCTGTACCACTGTGTCTCCCTTTCCTGTAGGTTTCATCAACTGCATACATAAGGATGGATCAGCTGGTTACATATGGCCTGACTTCAAAAGAGCAGTACAGAAAGGAAAAATAACAATTCATTATCCAAAAAAAACTCACATGGAATGGATTACTTAAGAACTTCTAGTGCATGATCACAACAGTACCATCAATCCAGCAATATACAAGAAAAGGGATGTATCAGTCAAGCAAATATGAAGACAATCTGCGACATCACATGAAGTATCTTCGTGACAGGTTATTCATCTACTAATATGACAACACAGATGATGGCTAGGATGCATCACAACCAAACAGCACAGCACAAATGACACAAACAAATCACATATGTATCCAGCTGCTGCCAAAGTCTGCTTCTGCAAAATGTTCATAGGTGTTATTTATTTCACGTCTATGCATTATTGAAAGATGACACCTTGCTGCAGAATTATTCATCACAGCAAAAACAGACTTGTCAACTGGCTAGAAGAATGAAGATTAGCTAGATCACTAATTATTCTCTACAGATTAGCTAAGTGACCTCTTCTACCATGACAATAATGACTCATTAATGCATATTGCGTAATAGGATAACTGTGGCGAACTGAGTGCTGAACATGAAGATCACCTATTCTCAGCTGTAACACCAGCATTGCCTCAAGCAGGTGGGATGGTGAGACAATGCTGTGGTTCAAATGGAGTGGGTGGATGGAGGCACCTGGTAAGGAGAGGCAGGAGACAATCATTAAGTTTGATGCTCTACGGGCTTTATTCATACCACAGGGAAAGACAGACATAGTCACAAGGGAAGAGGGGAACCAAAAACCAAACATAAACAGTATGTAATCTTTCTACAATGACCCTCAGAGGTGTACCTCAGCCTAAAGCCACTATCTTTCAAGCTCTATACTATGCATGTAATAAGCAGTTTGATGAACAATTCCGGACAGCTACAGACATAGGAAGTGGGTTCCGTAGCAAACTACTATTACTTTAGAATGGTAGTAAAAACAATCACTGCAGTAAATAATTATTACTCTATTAGGGGAGTGAAATAGTTGCAGGCCCTGAGGGACTAAGTGGAATGACCACCACTAACAGTCTACTGATAATAAAGGAAGTCCAACTTTCTCTGATGTCTTCATGAGCACAGCTGATTAAAGAAGAAAGCAATGGGGCAAAGGGGAAAACTGGGTTCCTGCTTGATACCAAGCTAACACCTTCATGACAACCTGGGAGATGTTGATGGGGATGTGAGAGATTTTTAAACACCCTCTGAGTCTTCGGCCAACCGACTCTCTGAGGTTGCCAATATATGTTCGCACAAGAGAACTGAAATATGTTGAAATTTTTCCCGAAACAAATCCTTGACCAGGGCTGCCAAGGATGAAGAAACAAGGATTTGGTGTTGAATCCACTTGAAAGGATTGCCAAGGAGGAAGATCAGCTGCAATTTCACCAGCACAAATCCTCAACCAGGGCTGCCAAGGATGAAGAAACAAGGACTTGCTGAAGTTTCCCCAGCAAAAACCCTCAACCTGGGCTGCCAAGGATGAAGAAACGAGGTATTGGTGTTGAATCCACTTGCAAGGATTGCCAAGGAGAAAGATCAGCTGCAATTTCCCTGGCACAAACCCTCGACCAGGGCTGTCAAGAATGAGGAGATGTTGAAGTTTCTTTGGCGGAAGATGCATGAGAGGATACCATGAACAAGTTGGATCCCAGAAGACAGGACTATGCAAGCAGGACAAGACAAGCAGGAAGAGTGGGATGCAGGACAAAGACTGAAATCCTGCAGTGTCCAGACCAAGAGAACAACAAACTGGCGGATGCGGGTACACAGTGGCCATGACAGACTTGACTACTGGTGAACAACTGGGATTGACAGACAAAGTTTCTTCCAGTACACTGCACTTCCAGGCTGATCAAACCATGAGAAGACCAGGAGCTGGTGGTTGCGAGCACACAGGGAAATGTTGTATTCGACCAACGGTGAATGGCAGGGAGGGGAGTTGCTGTAATGTTTCTTCACTGGCTGGAGGCTGCTTCGGTGAAGAATTGGCTGTAGACACCCCACCAGAGGATTTGTGACAAAAGGTTGAGTCCATACACAGAAGTTGTCAATAATAAAATTGGAGGATACACTTTCAGACTGCACCAAGGTAATTGTTTGTTGAAGGGATAATTGGCAATGAACAGGGGCAAATAATCAGAATCCAGGGCAATTCTTCATTGCAGGGACAATCTGCCAGGAACAGGGGCAAATAAGCAGAATCTGGTGCAATTGTTCATTGCAGGGGCAATTTGCCAGGAACAGGAGCAAATAACCAGAATCTGGGACAACTGGCCTTGACAGAGTCCAGAAAATCAGCCAGTAATAAAACAGTCTTGGTACTGTGCAATTGGCAACAAAATTCAGAAGCTTGAATTCAGTAAACAGTTCAATGAATTGACAGTCAATAAGCAGCACAAATGGTTACAGATTTGGTGCCCACTGTATAATCAATTGCTCTGTTGCCCATGAAAGGTACTAGCTCTATTTAAGGAGCCGCTAGCCAACTCCTGCCTCAGCCATCCCTATGAAGCAGTCTGAAGGTGGGAAATATTCTAAAACACCTTTCCACACCTCTGCAACTACAGTCACTATCCCAATACACAGACAAAAAATATACTGGGGGTTCCCAGGAACACTTGCTCAACCCCGTTGGCTAGCAGAATCCCCAATGGGTGCCCAGGGCTAGGGTGTGGCAAGGGAAAATATAGGGCACCTATACTAACTGCACCCTCTCACCTTGCTATGCTGGGCCATGTAAACCCCTACTCCATGGTCCCTTTAATTGGTGAGCCTAATCTGCCGTCCTAAAGTGCTGCCCATTTACATCTAGGCCTTGACTTGCTGCTCCTGCAATCCCCTTAAACCAGTGGGGTGCCACTTTCAAGTATCTGGGCTGAAGTGCTGTCCCTTTAAATCTATTAGGGCCTACGGTGGATGAGCCCCATCCAATCGATGGGCCTTTCATGGCTAGGCCCCCTTTTTACATGGAGACCTGTACTGCCCCTTTAAACTATGGATCCTGAATTTGCCCTCTTAAACCATGGACCTGACTTTGTCCTCTTAAGTAATTTGTATGCCTGGCTGGGGCCTTGCTGTCAGTCACTACTGGCTTGTCCTGCCTCTGATCTGCCCCCTTATGAATATTAAAATATGTATCTTATGGGCCTTTATTCTGGGCTCCTCCCCGTTGGCATCACTGTGCCCGGAATCTTTAAATATTTAAATTGCAGGCTGGCCCTCCCGCCCAGTCCTCCAATAGTGCTCCAAGCACTAAAACAGTAAAAACTTTTAAATGTTTTATTTTAAATGTTCAGGTGGTCAGCACTCTTCTTTTGTACTGCCACTGACTCACCACCCAGGGTGAATGAGCTCCAGTCAGGAGGAGGAGGGAGATTCTCTGGCAGTGGGAAGGAACCTTCGCAGGGGCAACAGGCAGAGCGGCAGATGGCAGGGGACCTCTGAAGGGACAACGACTCTTCCTTCTCTGCAACACAGCTCTTCAATACCTCTGATGAAGGACTGACCAAACACTTATGGGGGCATAGTAAAACAAAAAATGTGGTTGAACAGTGACCACACTGCCGCAGGGGACAGGAGTCTTCTCTCTCTCACATGGGATCGCCATACTTGACTGCACAGCAGGACCAGAGCATTAGAAACCACAGCAGTCTTCACTGGCTGGAGGAGGGGCACCAATGCAAAGTCAACAAGACCAGCTTCAAAGTCTCCATCACACTCTTTAGGTCCATCTCTACTTTACAGCCCAGCATGATCTAATGGGAGAAAATTCCCCTTTGAAAAAGGTGCTCGGGGTACTGATTCTAGAACCCGAAGCACATGCTATTGCCAAAGGTGAAATGTTTTGAACAGGGCACCACACAACGGCCAGGGACAGCAGTCCCAGCTCGTAGGTGCCCACTCTCATGATGCCTACTGCAGAGGGGGTGGAATTGGAATGGAGCAGAGCAGGCAGCAGCAGGGAGAGAAAAAATTTTATTTTTATTTAAATGTACTGCCTTGCTTGGCATTTATGGGAGGGGGAAACACACTGCAAGAGGCCCAGTACCTAACCCCCTTACTGCCCACAAGCCCACCACACAACAGGGGACATGGGGCACTTTATTAAAATTAACCCCCTCTTTTCTGTCATGCCCCATACTTTGAGGCAATACAGATTCAGGTCCACCTAAAAATACATGTCCCCATGTATTCCCTTAACACTTTATAAAACATTTCTTAACACTTGAACATTCCACTTAAATCTCTATGTAATCTGACTTTAGTTAAAAACACTCTTAAAATATCTATAACTTTCTTACTTGTTACCATAGCTTTCAGTAAGAACTTTCTTATTTAATAAACTAAGTGACAGTATTTTCTAGTTACTCTTATCAGGACTATCTCTAAAAGGAAGGTTCAACTTGAAGGGCTTCCATTATGTATATTTTAGGAAGGATACCAAAAGTAAACCTCTGGGATCTACGAGGCTAAAAAGCCACAGGTAATACAGGAATACACACTGGTTTTAAAGGGATACCTTCTAGTTCTGGCAAATCTGGAGGTGCTGGGTTTACTACTGGTTCAGTTATAGTGTGATTAACTGAGAGCACATGGGAGGACCTAATCCAGGGATCCATACACCACTTTGTCAGCGATTCAAGTACCATCATTTTGTTGGTTGGGTACTCCTGCCTCTCCTCTGGTGTAAATTACTTTTCAAACCTTGTTGTAGCAATGTCTCTGAAGGTACAAGCTTTAAGAACATTTCGATGTACAATCTTTGTGCCACTACCAGTTCTTTTTGAATGTTGTATATGGGTAAATCAGGGTAGGGGATTTCAACAATACGGAAAGGTTCTGTTTCCCATCTTGTAGCTAAACTGTAACATTTCTGAGTCCTTTTCAACAATACCCATTCTCCTATCTGCAGTGGGGTTGCATAGGCTTTGGCATCATATGTCATCTTTTGTTTCTGTTGCACTTGATCCATATGTTTGTTTACAATTTGGACAGCTTCCTGCAATCTTTTACTGTGTCCTTGTGCCCAATCTATAATGGGTGGTTCATCCGATTGGACTTCGAGCACTAAATTCATGGGGAGTCTACCATGGCAACCAAACTTTGGGTAGTGCGAGGTATATCCAGTCAAACAGTGAATGATGTTGTTGTACAAGTAGGCAAGTTCTGGAGGTAAGGCTGGCCAGTACGGGCATTTGTATTCTGGTAGGGCTCTTAACATACCAAGGAGTGTTTGAGTCATTTTTCACACAATCCATTGCATTGAAGATGACAAGCGGTGGTTTTTAGTTTATGACTGTCATACAGGACACAGAGTTCTCTAAAGAGCTGGTATTCAAAAGCAGGTCCCTGATCTATCAGGATCGTGGTTGGATATCCATATGGATGAACAAAGAGTTTCAGAAACATTTTAGCCGTGGTTCGGGCAGACAGATCTTTGACAGCACTGACAACTATAAATTTGGAGTAATGATCCACCATTGCAAGGACATTCATTTGACCATTAGCACTGGGTACTAGCTTGTGATGATCTAAAGCAACTAATTCCAGTAGTGCTTTTGCTGATTATGGAATGGAGGGGAGCTCGCTGATTGGCCATTCCAGGACAGTTTAGACTGCAAGCCGGGCATTCTTCACACCATTTTATGATATCAGTTCTCATACCAATCCAATAAAATCTTTTTCAAATGATGGCCTCTATCTTTTCATGACAGAAATATCCAGATTGATCATGGTAGGCCTCAAGTACCACTGGTGCACTTCCTCTATGAACAATTGTCTGTGACACCTTACAATGGGAAATCGGATCTCTACTCTGTCGGATAAGTAGAAAGTTTTTCACAATTAGATGTGCTTTTTGCCTCCACAGCTTTATTGCTTTTGGAACCATTCTTTTGCATTCTTGTTGGGCCAGAGTCTGCCCTGTTTAAATATGTGTCTTTATCTATTTGACCGCTGGGTCTTGGACTTGTAACTGTACCCATAAATTGTTTTGTTCCACAAATTTGTCTGGAAGTTCTGGTTTATGTTACACGTCAGTAAACACAACTGCACTGGTCTAACAACAGGCCTGTACTGTACCCGAAGGAAAGGTGGCATATCCACATTTTCCAAAAGTGTATAATCAGTCTCTCCTTCTGTTTGATTTGGTACTCTAGATAGTGCATCTGCATTGGCATTGGAATTGCCAGACTGTTATTTTACTGAAAATTGGTAGTTGGCCAATCTCAACACCCACCTTTGTTCAAGAGCTTCCAACCTTGCAGTGTTCTGATGTGCCAGCAGGTTATTGTTTGTGAAGACGGTGAATGGGGTAACTGCAAAATAATGCCTGAATTTCTTGGTGACAGTCCTGACCAACAGCAAGAATTCTACTCTGACCCTCTCAAACCATTTTTTTATTTAGTTGTTTAACCAGGAGTAGCACACTAAACTGAAAGGTTTTTTACAGGAGCGACCTGGGAGCACAGAGAAGTTAAGTAACTTGCTCAGGGTCACACAGTATGCAAGTGGAAGCTGTGGGATTCAAACCCAGGTCGGGTCTGCTGGATGTTACTAGATTTGCAGCTCAGAGCCTTAAACCACAGCGCTATACTGCCTCCAGTATGACTTGCATATGCTACAACTCGCTCGATGCCTTCTTGTTTTTGCACCAACATTTCTCCCAGTCCTTTGTTGCTCACATTGGTGCATAGCCAGAATGGTTTAGAGTAGTCTGGGTAAGCTTGTACGGGTGCTTGGGTTAAGATCTGCATTAATATATCCAAGGTCTCTTGCTGCTCTGAGGCCCATTTGACTGGATGATTTTTGGGTAACCACCCTGCTTTAGTTCCTCAGAGAAGTTCATGTAATGGCAAAGCTACTGTAGAGAAATCTTCGACGAATCATCTGTAGCATTCAACAAAACCTAGGAATCTTCAGACATCTTTAACTGTTACAGGGACTGGACATTCTCGCATGGCTTCCAGCTTTTCAGGATCAGGTGACTCACCAGTAGCTGACACTATGTGTCCCAGATAATTCACTTGTGATTTAAGGAGATGGCACTTGGATGGTTTTATCTTCAGACCATACTGGGTCAGTCGAACAAAGACTTTGTCTAGATGCAACAGATGCTCTTTGTGATTTTTAGAATAGATAATGATGTCGTCCAGGTATAACAACAAAATATCAAAGTTTTGACGTCCCAAACAGTGTTCCACTAATCTCTGGAAAGTTCCTGAGCATTGCATAGGCAAGAGGCATTCGGGTGAATTCAAACAGGCCAATGGGTGATATAAAAGCAGTTTTCTCCTGATCTTCCAGAGCCATTGGCACTTGTCAATACCCACTTGTCAAGTCGAGAGTGCAAAATACAGTAGTGGACTCTAGGGCTGTAAGATAATCCTCAATTCTGAGTAAAGGATAGGCATCCTTGTGAGTAATATTGTTTAGTTTTCTATAGTCTACACAGAATCAAAATTTTCTGTCTTTTTTCTTGATGAGGACGATAGGAGCAGCCCAAGGACTGTGACTTTCTTTAATTACTTTGGCTTCCTTCATCTCCCTTATCATCTCCTTCACAGACTGGCACATTGTTGAAGGAAATGGGCTGAATCTTTCTCTTATTGGTGGGTGCTGATTGGTGGGAATGTGGTGCTGCACCTCTCGAGCCAACCCCAAAATCTAGTGGATATCAACTGAAAACCTCTTGATTTTTTATCACTACTTGAATGACATCTGCCTTATGTTGCTCTGTAGTCTCATGTTTACCCAGGTTGATCTCCTGTATCCATCCTGGTGCAATGGGGTTACAGTGGCTCTTGGTCTCTTCCATCCTGATGGCTTGCATTCTTTGATCTTTTAGGATCTGTTCTTCTGGTTCCAAAATATCCTGAAGAGACACGGTGTGTAACTGGGCAACTGGCTGGTTGCAATGGAGTCACACTTCTTGATTTCCATAATTGATAACCCAGGTGGGGATCCTCCTTTTCATTACTGTGGCAATGCTTCTAGCCACCAAAATGGGTTCTTCCTTCTCACAAGGGTAGGATTCAACCAGGGCGAAGTAATCCTGACCATGAGGGTCCACCTTAGCCTTGCACCACAAGGTGGTCTTTGTTCCCAGTTACAGAGTTACAGGTTGGGTGTCAGACATTCGGACCTTTCCAGTCTCGCCAGTCACA
Source organism: Neoceratodus forsteri (assembly GCA_016271365.2). Lineage (NCBI taxonomy): Eukaryota > Metazoa > Chordata > Ceratodontiformes > Ceratodontidae > Neoceratodus > Neoceratodus forsteri. Next base: position 318,878,433 of record CM028132.1, on the reverse strand, counting down.
CTCGCGAAGCATTGGTGACACTGAATAAGATGGATTGTCTGTTGAAACACTCGTTTATCCACACAAGGAGACCTTTTTGTTTGGGTCTGCAGGATCTGCATTAAATCCTCAAAACAGTGCTGGAGAAAGTTCATTCTGAGAATGGGCTGTGGCAAATTGTTGCTTTTCGTGTCACTAATGATTATTCCTTGCCGGTCTTGTACATTCTTTTCCAACTGGATGCTTGTCTCCAAGTACCCTAAGTAAAGAACCTCAGCTCCATTGATGGCAATCAAAGTAATCCAAGACTTTGGAGGTGGCTGAAGATGTTTGATTGTCCAATACTGGCAGAAATATCAAACCTCCTTCCTTGTTTGACTTGAGTCTGGGGTATGTCTCTACTCAAATCTTCTTTAAGTCCTTTCACTTCTTGACTGACCTCTGTCAGGGTAGCTATCTGTTCCATCAGTTCTGAGTTCAGGCTGGGGTTGATTGTATTGGAACCGACTGACACCTGAACCATGTGACCTCACATGGGTCTGAAGTCTGGGAGATAACCCAGGTATCCACCCATCTGTTCTTGACTGTACACCCTTTCTTCATTGTGCAATCCCTCACTCAGTGGTTGCCTATGCCATGGGTCTCCTTGTGTCAATCCTTCCATAGGATCCACTGGCCATGCTACACGTAGAGGCATCGCCATTTGGTGGTAGGTCACAATTTCTTCTCCTGCTCAACCTGGTCCCAACACCTTGATGGCCTTTTCCTTAAAATCAAGGAAATCTGCTTCAGGATTCTGGAGCTGTAACATTCAGAGCTCCTTCCTTAGGGCTTCACTATGTACCCCCTCTACAAACTTCTCTGTTAAGATGAGGTCTGGGTCTGTAATTTCTCTGTTATCCACCCTCTCACTTGCTCTCAACTGCTCCTGAAGATTCAATGCATACTCCCAGAGAGTTTCTTGAGGCCTTTAGGTGCATGAAAAGAATTTCATTTTAAGACAGGATATGGTGCGAATATCAAATATCTGCTGTAGCCTTTGCAGTACTTGGTCAGCCGTGGTCTTTGCACCTGCAGGCCAGGACTGGACTTCTCTGTGGGCTGCACTTCTATGTTGCCCAATAAGTATCTCTACTTTCTGTCATTGTGGACTCTGACATAGCCAAAACATGGCTTGCATTTTAGAGTGGAACTCGCCCAAGTTACTAGTCCTGCTTCAGTCCCTTTCTCCTGTGAATTGGGGAAGCCAAGACACGCCAACGTAGTATGGCATTGTCAGGGGTGAGGGGGGTAGGTTCTCTTGATCTTCCATCACAGTCCCTATGGATTTATTATCCCCTCCAGACAATCCACTCTTGCAACATGGTACTGCTTGTATCCTGCTTTAGAAGCTTCAGCTTTGGATTCCTTAAAAGTTATCCTGCTGACTATGCCAAAAAATATTTCTTTAAGTGGCTAACTGACTGAGTGCTGAAGACAAAGATAGTCTATTCTCAGCCGCACCACCAGCATTGCCTCAAGCAGGTGGGATGGCGAGACAATGCTGTTGTTCCAATGGAGTGGGTGGATGGAGGCACCCCGTAAGTAGAGGCAGGAGACAATCTATAAGTTTGATGCTCGATGGGCTTTACTCATACCACAGGAAAAGATAGACACGGTCACAATGGAAGAGGGGAACCAAAAACCAAACATAAACAGTATGTAATCTTTCTACAATGACCCAAAGAGGTGCACCTCAGTCTAAAGCCACTATCTGTCGAGCTCTATACTGTCATGTAATAAGCAGTTTGTTGAATAATTCCAGAACAGCTATGGACCCAGGAAGCGGTTCTGTAGCAAATTACTATTACTCTAGAATGACAGTAAAAAGATTCACTGCAGTAAATGAGTATTTCTCTATTAGGGGACTGAAACAGCTGCAGGCCCTGAGGGACTAAGTGGAATGACCACTACTAACGGTCTACTAATGATAAAGGAAGTCCAACTTTCTCTGATGTCTTCGTGTGCACAACTGATGAAAGAAGAAAGCAATGGGGGAAAAACTGGTTTCCTGCTTGGTACAAAGCTAACACCTTCATGACAACCTAGGAGAGGTTGGCGGAGATGTGAGAGATTTTTAAACAGCCTCTGAGTCTTCGGCCAACCCACTTTCTGAGGTTGCCGGAATAATTTTTCACAAGAGAACTGAAATCTGCTGAAATATTCCCCGACATAAATCCTCGACCAGGGATGCCAAGGATGAAGAAACCAGGTATTGGCATTAAATCCACTTGCAATGATTGCCAAGAAGGAAGATGGGCTGCAATCTACCAGGCAAAAACCCTCAACCAGGGCTGCCAAGGATGAAGAGACATTGAAACTTTTTTGTCAGAGGAACCACAAGAGGATCACCAAGAACAAGCTGGATCCCAGAAGACAACAAGGTGCAAGTAGGATGAGACAAGCAGGAAGAGTGGGATGCATGACAAAGGTCGAAATCCTGCATTGTCCAGACCAAGAGAACAACAAACTGGTGGACACAGGTATACAGTGGCTTCATTGGACTCGACTTCTGGCAAATGACTGGGAGTTGACAGACAAGGTTTCTTCCAGGATGACCAAACCACAAGAAGACCAGGAACCAGTGGTCACAAATGCACAGGGAAACGCTGTATTCAACCAATGGCGAATGGCAGGGAGGAATGTTGCTGTTAAGTTTCTTCACTGGCTGGAGGCTGCTTCAGTGAGGAATTCGCTGCAGACACCCCACCGGGGAGTTGCAGCAGAAGATTGAGTCCATGCACAGAAGTTGGCAATAATAAAACTGGAGGATACACTTTCTTTTTTTTGTTGTTAAACATTTTTATTGTTGACAATAAGGCCAATCATACACACATGGCAGAGTGTACATAAAGGGATCATACATAATATACATTCGGATTGATCAGTTGTAACAATTAACAACAACAGGATGACAATCAGGTGTGACCATACAGGATATCCTTCAATAATGTCAATTCACTCTGCCTTAGGCATGTTAGGTTCACATGTAGTTGAAATATAAACTATTTACAGCTTGGCAATCTTTCTCCATGGTTAAGTATATCAAACGAATACAAGGCCAGGGTTTAAAAAATGAAAGAATGGGCAAGGAAAGAAGGAAGAAGGAGGGCCTGCAGTTCAAAAAAGGGGTAAGACCCACCCTTTAACTAGAGTGAGGGGACTAAACCTCAACCAGGGGGTTATTATGACAATAGCAGGACCTTAGATATGGTTGCCAACATTGATCGTAGCGAGACAGGAAACCATGGGCAAAACTCGAGATCCTCTCAAACGTGGCCCCCGGGCCAAGGCCGAGATAAACTGATAGAATGTAGGACTATCAGGGGTTCTCCATCTCATCAGGATAAGTCTTTTGGCCAATGACCCGGCCATGGTAATCCATTGTGCCCCTGGGCTGTACTTAGGAGTTTCAGGACTGCCACAGCCCAAAAGAAGTAGGTTGGGACCCAACATAATGTCTGGGAACAACTGCTGACACATATACTTAATGGGCCGCCAGAAATGTTGAAGGTTCAGGCAGTCCCAGAGGATATGGAGAAGATGTGCCCCTTGGTTGCCACATCTGCAACAAGTGTCTACCGGGATAAGTCCCATCTTGACTAGCTTCGCCGGGTCTCTGTACCATCTGTGATGGGTCTTGTTCATAATGAGCCTTGTGCACCCGTCCTGACAAGCCAAGTGGATACGTATCCACCCATCCTACCACTGTTGTTCTGAAATCGGGGTTTGTAGCTCTTCCCCCCCATTGCTGCCTAGCATTCTGGGTAGGATCCGGAGTACAGTCCCTGAGTATGTGGTATATATTACTAGCTATACTCTTGGTGAATTTAGTCCAAGAACCAATCGGGTGATTTTTTTTATGTGAGGAGTTACTGGTAGGTAACTTTGAGAGATGAGATATTGCATCTCTTAACTGAAGATATCTCCAGAAATGAGAAGTCGGGAGTGAATACCTCACACTCAGAGACTCAAAGGAGTCCATAATAGTTGTCCCAGGGATTAAGAGATCCTGTATAGTAATTAAACCCTGTCTTACCCACAATTTCCAGTGCTGTGTGGATTGCCCTATTTTCAGGGCCTGATTGTCCCATAAAGGCATGTATTCCCATGGGGCTGGGTCATAGCACAGCATAGTCATAGCTTGCTTCCAATATTTAACAGATAGTGCTATGGCAGGAGATAGATTTAAAGGTAATTTCTTCTTGGCATAAAAACACACCATCGGGGAAACAGCCTGCACTAGAGTCGCTTCTAACTGAAGCCACCGGGGTACCCTGTCCTTTTTTTGAAAACCATCTAAGAGTCTGAGCCAGCACAAAGGCCATATGATACCGCTGCAACCAAGGGAGTCCCCAACCCCCCCCTTCTCCAGTGCTGTCGGAGCTTCAGTTTGCTATAATGGGGGGAGCTCCTTCCTATATAAAGTTCCCCATAAGGGTCTCCAATTTCTGAAACCACTTTGGGGGAATAAAGGAGGGAAAGTGGGCCAGTAAATAAAGCATCCTAGGGGCAGCCATCATTTTAATCGAATCAATTTTCCCGGCCAATGAACGTTTTAATGCCTTCCATCTTCCCATATCAACCCTAAGTGAGTCAATCAGGGCCTGAAAATTAGCCACCAACATTTTAGACGGGTCAGGGTGAATAATGATACCTAGATATTTAATGCCTTGCTGGGACCACTTTAGCCCTAAGGCAGTGAATTCCACTCCTGAGATTAAGGAGTTTAATGGTAAAATTTCTGTTTTGGACTGGTTCAACTTCAATCCTGATATCTTGGTGAACTCATTCAGGGTTTGGAAATTGTATGCATCCCCAATTGAGAATGTTCAGTCATAATAAGCAGATCATCTCTGTAGAGAAATGTTTTGTAATTAACTTCCCCTCCTGGATCCCCGGTATCTCCCTGGTAGAGCTGAGTGCAATAGCCAAAGGTTCTATAGCCAGGACAAATAAAAGAGGAGAAAGAGGGCATCCCCGCCTCATACCTTTTTGCAATAGAAAGGGCCTAGATATGGTGCCATTAGTCAGCACCGAGGCTAGGGGAGCAGAGTACAGCAACCTTATCCAGGCAATGTAATTGGGGCCTAACCCCATATTGGACAACATCTGAAATATATAGGCCCATTCGACCGAATCAAAGGCCTTTTCAAAATCGAAGGCCATAGCAATAGAAGGGGTTGATGAAAGTTTAGCCACATGCATTAGAGACCCCAACGTTCTATGATGATCAGATCCTAAACGGCCTTTCACAAAACCCACCTGGGAGGGACCCACCAGGTCCTGCAGGAGGGGTTCCAATCGGGCGGATAGAACCTTAGCCAATATCTTGGCATCTGCATTAATTAAGGAAATAGGGCGATAGCTGCCTGGGGACAATGTATCTTTCCCTTTTTTTGTAAGTACTGTAATAACAGCTTCTCTCATCAAGGGGGGTAGCTGCCCAATCATTAGGGAATGCTGAAAGACCCGGGCCAGATACAGGGCCACATTAACTCCGGGGAGTCTGTACAAATCGATAGGCAGACCATCTTTCCCTGGGGATTTCCGGAGATTTAAGGCATGGATCGCTTGGGTAATTTCCTCAATTGAAATGGGGGATTCTAATAGTTTAGCATCTTGACTAGAGATACTGGGGATGGGTAGTGAGGATAGGTAAGCTTGAATTTGAGTTGGGTCAGAGGGGTTTGGTGAAGAATATAACTTTTCATAAAATTGAGACATAATCAAATTTATCCCTGAATTGGCATGACAGGGGTTCCCAGCCGAATCTGCTAAGGCATATATCATCTTAGAAGCCTGTTGGCGCTTGAGACGATACGCCAACAACTTGCTGGCCTTTTCTCCCCCTTCCCAAAAGGCATGGCGGATACTTCTAAGGTTAAGCTCAGTCTGCTGAGATAGATATTCATTGAGAGAAATTTGGGTACTAGCTAACTGTGCCAACAGCTCTGGGGAAGGAGGTTCAGTATCCAGAGCTTTGTACTGAGCTTCCAAGTTATATAATTTCTTCTCCAAAGCCCTCTGGGTGGCCATCTGGCTATGCCTCCTAGCTGCCGCGAAAGCTATTATCCTACCACGAATGGTGGCTTTAAAGGCCTCCCATAAGGTTGAATCAGATACCTCCCCATTATCATTATCTTCCAGTATTCTGCTACCGCCTGACCAAACCAATTACAAAATTTTTTATCCTCTAGCAGTAAAGGGTCTAACCGCCAGGACTGAGAGTGTTGGGAGTCTAACCCCCTCTTAAGAACTAACTCAAGTGGAGCATGATCGGATACATAGATTGGGTGTATAGAAGCCCCCAGCACTCTTTCGTATATCCCTGAGGATACAAGCCGAAGGTCTATTCTGCTAGAGGACCCATAGGTTGGGGAAAAATAAGTGTAATCATGGTCACCTGGGTGCAGCTCCCTCCAGGCATCTAGTAGCCCTAGTTCAGACGAATGTTTCTTCACTGCTTCTTTGGCCTGTCGGTGGGGCTCAGTGGATTTATTGCTTCTGTCTAGGGCGTGATCCAATGTTAAATTAAAATCCCCTCCTAATAGTATTGGGGCTCTTTTTTTATTGAAATCCAGGATGGCCTGATTAACTGTATGAAAGAAATGGGGACAATCTTGGTTGGGGCATAGACATTGGCCAAAATCAGAGGGCCTTTGGGAGTTTCGACTTCGGCAATAATCCATCTCCCTTCTTTATCTCGTACAAAGTCCTTCACCTTCCATCCCAAATTTTGGTGCAAAAGTATAGACACTTCCCTCTTACTAGTAGGGGCCACACTATGAAGCTCTTCTGTAACCCAAGCTCGCTTAAGCTTGGAGGCCTCATTGGCGGAGAGTTTAGTCTCTTGTAGGAATACTATCATGGGAGCAAACTTTTTTAAATGGGTTAAGATCTTCTTCCGTTTAATAGGCGAGTTGAGTCCCCTCACATTCCATGATATTAACTTATACTCCATTCAAACCTAAAATAGAACATGTTAGCAGGGGTTTGCACTCAAAACCATGTGATGGTGGATCCATGCGGGCGCCCCTCCTCCATCTCTTTCCAACCAGCTTAGACTGAGTACCCCATGACCCATTTAGAGAGATTGCCATAGTAATATAAACAGAACAACCATCAACATTAAAATCTGACAAAGGTATGTATTGACATATTCTATACTTATTAACTGCAAACAGTTCAACGTTACAAGAATACCCCAAACCACCCCTCCCCCACCCCTGATTTGCACCTTTGTAAACCTCAAAGACCAGCATCCACTGTACACGTCGGCTAAGTACAAAAACAAGCCCAGACACCAGTGGAAGTCGCTGGGGGTATGTAACCCCGTGGACCCATCGTAGCCAAAAGAGAGAAAAAAGAAAAAAAAACTATCCTAGTAACCCCTTTAAGGAGAGAGACCAAAAAAAAAAATTCCACACATCCACTTCCATAGCAGAGACTTCAGTCTAATGAGACGGCAGCTATAGAAGAGAGGGAAAAAAAAATGGGACCGCCCTCATGTTTATATTAATGACTACGATATAGGTACAATGTACAGAGCCACATAACAGGCCTTAAACAACCCTTAATAAGCTCTGTTAAACCCAAATACTGGTCAGCACTGGCAGGATCCCCAGATCCGACTCTGGGAGTAGCCAGGACAGCCAAGCAGAATGTAAAAGCTGCACCGGTATGGGTCTCTCTAACCTGACCTCTGATGGGAGGTCCTCATTAATTCAATGCTTAGTGGTGGTCCCCAGCAATAGCAAGGCCTAGTAATCCACTAAGCCCCTAGCAATACAGAGCTCCAAATGACAGACGGTGTGGTAATCAGCCATTTGCTGTAGTTGGAACTGTATGGGTATCCATATTGCCTGCAGTTAGTTCTGAGGCAAGGCCATCAGCTGGGGCCTCCGAATTCTCCCTAAACGTGTCATCTGTCCCTTCGGCCCAGCTGAGTTGTTTGGCTACTGATGATTTTGAACCGCTGAGCTGGAAGGCCTTGGTGGAAGAGGAAGGTAGTGGGGGATATCTTCGGTAGGGAGATCCATCAGAACTTTATACTTGTTGTTACTCATATCTGGGGCTAAAGAGTCGTGGGAAGGACTCGGCTCTGGGCTACAGCTCCTGCTTCTACTTCTAGAGTGAAGCCTTGGGGTTTTGTCCACATGCCCTCCTTCAATCCTGGCCCTTGTCCTATTCTTCTTTTTTCTTCCTGGAGATTTTTGCTGGGTAGGCCGGGAGGGGGCCACAATCTCTTCTCCCGAAAGAGAAGTCAAAGCTGCCACCTCCTTCAGAGAGACGGGGCCAGATATGTCCATCGGGGCCATCTTAGCAGGAGAAGATCTTGGGTTGTAGGATTGACGTAATTTGCCCCAGTTCAATTTAGGTGCTTGTGTAGCAATAAAGTCCTCCGCTAGCACTGGATTGTCAAAAACCCGAGCTGAACCATTGATCACTATTCATAAAGATGCCAGGTATCGCAGGGAATATTCAAGGCCGAGTTCAGCACACTCCCTCCGTGCTGCTGTGAAAGCCTTCCTCCTATTCGTGACCTCCAGTGAGTAGTCAGCAAATATTTGTATTTTGTGGCCACTCCAAACTAGTTCCTTCTTTTGTCGAGCTAAGTTTGTCACCCGGTCACGATCTTGAAACCAGAGGCGGGCTGGTATAGTTCGGGGGACACCCCGGGAGAGACCAGGGATCTGTGTGCTATCTAGCTCCCATGGAGAAACCCTGACAACCCAACAGTATAGGCAGTTCACGCTGGAGAAATGCTATTGTGTCACTCCCTTCACAGCCTTCAGGGAACCCCACAAACCTCAAGTTGTTTCGGCGACTGCAGTTCTCCAAGTCCTCCACCTGGGCCCAAAGGTGCTGGAGCATCTGACCGTGTTCTTGCAGTTTAGCCCCGGATTTGTGCCAGCCATCATCCACCTCAGTAATTCTATGCTCATGGACCAAGGCCCTTTGTGACAAGTCCACAATATCTTCAGTATTTTTTTTTTTGGCCACATCCACTCCCTCTATCCGATGCAGGATTTCTGCAAACATTTGCCTGATTTCTGCTAAGCTGCCTTCTGTTGCCATATGGAAAGACGTTGTAGAGGCCTGCATGCTGTGCGTGCGTGCGTAGTAAATCGAGACCGCTGCTGCGCAGTTCGTGGGCCCGCCACAGGTGAATGAAAAAAGTCAGTCTAGCGCTTCTAAATACACCGCGCCTGCCTGATTTATCGCAACCGAAAAGCCACCCATAAGTAGTACGTCCGATTTAGACAGCACAGTGCAGAATTGAATAGATTAATACTGGATTTTCAGGGGTTATTATCGGAAGCCTGTCGTTTACGCGTCCATTTGGTTCAGCTGTTGGCCACGCCTCCCCGGAGGATACACTTTCAAACTGCAACAAAGTGATTGTTCATTGCAGGGGCAACTTGCAAGGAACAGGGGCAGATAACCAGAATCCAGGACAACTGTTTGTTGCTGGGGCAGTTTTCCAGGAACAGAAGCAAATAACCAGAATCCAGGGCAATTGCTCATTGCGGTGCAATTTGCCAGTAACGGGGTAAATAATCATAATCCGGTGCAATTGGCCTTGATGCAGTCCAGAAAATCAACCAGCAATGAAACAGTCTTGGTACTGTGTAACTGACAACAAAATTCAGATGCTTGCATGCAATAAACAGTTCTATGAATTGACAATCAATAAACAGCACAAACGGTTGCAGATTTGTTGCTCACTGTATAATCAATTGACCTAAAGCCCTCGAAAGGTACTAGCCCTATTTAAGGAGCTGCTAGCCAACTCCTGCCTTGGCCATCCCTATGGAGTGGTCTGAAGGTGGGAAATATTCTAAAACACCCTTCCACACCTCTGTGACCACAGTCTCTATCTCAATACACAGACAAAACACTGGGGTTCCCAGGAACACTTGCTCAATCCCCTGGCCTTATAGAATCACCAGTAGGTGTCTGGGACTGGGGTGTGACAAGGGAAACTATAGGGCACCTATACTAACTGCACGCTCTCACCTTGTTATGCTGGGCCATGTAAACCCCTATTCCTAGGCCACTTTAACTGGTGAGCCTAATCTGCTGACCTAAACTGCTGCCCCTTTAAATCTAGGGCCTGGCTTGCTGGGCTTGCTATCCCCTTAAACCAGTGTGATGCCACCTTCAAGTATCTGGGCCAAAGTGCTGCCCCTTTAAATCTACTGGGGCCTACAGTGGCTGAGCCCCTTCCAATGGATGGGCCTTTTGTGGCTAGACCCCCTTTTTACACTGAGACCTGTACTGACCCTTTAAACTGTGGGGCCTGAATTTGCCTTCTTAAGCCTTGATCCTGATGCTACCCTCTTAAGTAATCTGTAGGCCTGGCTGGGGTCTTGCTACCAGTCACTACTGGCTTGTCCTGCCTCTGCTCTACCCCTTATGAATATTAAATATGTCCCCTATGTGCCTTTATGCTAGGCCCCTCCCCATGGGCGTTACTATGCCTGGAATCTTTCATTATTTAAATTTCAGACTGGCCTTCCTGCCCATCCTCTGATAGTGCTCCAAGCGATAAAACAATAAAAACATTAAAACATTTTATTTTAAATGTTCAGGCAGTCAGCACTCTTCTTTTGTGCTGCTGCTGACTCACTGTCCTGGCCTGGGTGAAGGAACTTCAGTCGGAAGGAGGGAGGTTCTCTGACAGTGGGAGGGAACCATTGCAGGGGCAACAGGCAGAGCAGCAAATGGCAGGGGGCCTCTGGAGGGCCGACAACTCTTCCTTCTCTGTGACATGGCTCTCCAATGCCACCAATGAGGGACCGATCAATCACAGGGGCAGAGTAAAACATAAAATATGGCTGGACAGAGCCCATGCTGCTGCAGAGGACAGGAGTCTTCTCTATCTCTTGCATGGGACCACCATACTCGACCACACAGCAGGACCCACAGCAGTCTTCTCAGGATGGAGGAGGGGTACCAATGCAGAGTCAACAAGACCGACGTCAACCCCTCAGGTAAGCTCAAAGTCTCCATTGCACTCTCTAGGTCTCTCTCTATTCCACAGCCCAGCATGATCTGATGGGAGAAAACAGTTCTTCCTTTTGAAAAAGATGCTCAGGGTTCTGATTCTAGAACCCAGAGCCCGTGCCACTACCAATGGCAGACATTTTTGAACAGGGCACCACGCAACAGCTGGGGACTGCAGTCCCAACTCTTGGGTGTTCACACTTGTGCTTCCTGCTTCGATGGGTGATTGGAATGAAGCAGAGCAGGCAGCAGCAGGGAGAGAAAAACTTTTATTTTTATTTAAATATACTGCCAAGCCTGGCAATTATTGGAGAGGCAAACACACTTGAATGGTTATTTAGGGTTTTGCATATTTTTTTTTTAGATTTCATGCTCTATATTTGGTTTCTGGATTTCAGATTTGGATTCTGAATCCAACACTAGTTCTGCCTTAATAACACAATCAGATCAGTATCAGATTTAGATTAATCCAAACGCTGATAAAAAGCAGATCAGATTTCATTGAATTGGAGCACCCAATCTCCACACTCACTTTGTACCCTGTCAATCCATACTTCTAGCTTAAAATATGAAAGGAAAACTGATTTTCTTGCACCTGTTTGCTGGTGCCCACATTGCCATATTTTGGCATGTTCCCTGAATACTAATTTAGCATAATCTTATCCATACATTGAGCGGAGGCATATTGTCAGATGTGACCTACAGGGTGGGTGAACAGAACAGGGGAGATGATTTAAAATACAACAAATCAAGAGCAAATCAGACACAGTGTGGTAAAAAATTAGAAAGAGCCCAGAACAAAGCAACATAAGTGTGAGACAAAATACACACAAAAACAAGGAACTGCAAATTAACTAATGTGGCCAAAATGAAAATGAGAAACTTATGCTGGTAAAAGAATCAATGATCAGGCAAGACTAATGTAAATATGAAAATAAAAATGAAGACCACTTGTTAGAATTGTTAGGGACTAGGCACAAAACATGGAAATGTTACAACGAAAAACAACAAGGTACATACAAACCTTGTTAAAAAAATGAGTTCACACCAAAGATACAGTACTTCTTCCAAAGTTTTATTTCCTATACAGATATAAGGTGCTATTGTGCAGAAGTGCAGCAGTGCTCCAGCACATTCCATTTTTTGTATGAAAATTGGTAGTCAGTAGAGGCACACTGAGCCAAAGCTTGTTTACAGGCATGACCCAGGGGAGGGGAATAGAGGAGATAATGGTTGAAAATTGGTAACCCAGAAAGGTGCACAGAGCCAAAGCCCATTCCCAAATATGGCCAGGGAGAGGGGAAGAGAAGAGATAATGTTTACAAGCAGTTTGGATTACAAATCCATCAGATATACTGTACAATCTAAACATTGCAGCTCAAGGTTACTTAAAACATCAGAAGTGGGGCAACAAGAGAGTCACGTGATGCGTCAAGGGGACTATAGAAACATAGAAACATAGAAGTTGACGGCAGATAAGGACCGCAAGGCCCATCCAGTCTGCCCATTTCTTTTTCTACCTTATAAATGGACTAGACGCAGCTCTTTGGGTCTCCGCTTCTCCGAAAATAAATCTGCAGTTTTAAAAATCCCCTTCCAGCTGAATCGTCAGTGTACACTAAACTACAATGACCGAGACTGCAGGCAGCGGTTTTATTTTGGTTTCGTTACTGGGGAGCAATGGAAAGTCCCGATTCGGAGTCGGATGCAAAGCGGCCTCGCCGGAGCTTGTCGCCGCTAACGTCGCAGGATGAGATCACACTGGCCCAAATCCACGAAGATCTCTCCACAATAAAGGCTGCTCTTTTCAAACTGGTGGACGAGATGGCAGAATTCAAGCCAGCCCTGACACAGCTTGCCAGACGGGTAACTGATGCAGAAGCCAGGGTCTCATCGCTGGACAGGAAGCAAGAGAAATTAGGCCTTGCAACCATCGAGAATAAGAGGGCCATTGCAAAGCTAGAGGATCGACTGGATGACCTTGAGGGAAGGAGCAGACGAAATAATCTAGTGCTATTGGGGCTTCCTGAGGATGAGGAAGGCGCTAACACAGTCCTGTTTTTGCAGAAATTCTTAAAAAAGACAGTAGGACCCTCACCCAATGGCCCGGAATATATAATAGAAAGGGCCATCGGGCATAAAAGCAAAGCCCTGCATCACAACCACCCCGGCCTGTAATTTTTAAATTACTAAATTATTTGGATCGGGAATTTATTTTGAAAGAGTCAAGGAAGCTAGCCACATTCCAGTGGGAAGGCAAGAGACTGTGGCTAGTTCCAGACTTGACATGGAAGGTACGTCAGGCTCGAGCCAGTTTCAGACCCATCACTTCGAAACTATGGGCGGCTGGAATTCGCCACCGAATGCTATACCCTGCTAAGTTAGAGGTTACTCTGAAAGAAGGGACTAGGCACTTTGAATCAGTGGATGAAGCACTACAAGTCCTTGCAACCTCTCTACCGGATTTATTCAAGAATGGATGAGACTCTAGGACTTTTCCAGCCATGATATGCCATGTTACCTAATGGCCATACAGGGGACTGAAACAAGTTGGGAATCCGCTGTCTGGAATAGGAAGTTAGATTGTGCATGTTTCACAGGAACTGTTTCTTTTTCATTTTGTGGACAATCAATATTTAGTAACTCAGTACGTTAGGGGGCAGTTGCATGGGCAGGAGAGAGCTTATGTATTGTCCAAAGGTGTATAAACCAAGGGATAAATGATTTAGGTTATCAAGGGAATATGACCCTTAGGGGATTCAATTTTAAGTTATAATATTAGAGGAGTTACGCTCAGGCAAGCAACCTACAAAGGTAATAAGGTTATAGGAGTTCTGTATTGACCACAGAATAAGGCTAAGTTCCCCTCTTATTTTCCGGCTGGCCATAGAGGGCTGATGCAGGGGGGTTGTTTACCCTCTGCAGAGCCTTAAATAAGCAATTGATTTCCTGTGGGGTTACTCCTGGGTACGTAGGTGCTCAGTGGTTAAGTTATTGACTAGGGTAGGGCTAACTCTTGATTTTATTTTTTAGTCCCCTTATGGGACTAACACGATGTCCTTCGAGTTATGGGTATCATTGGTAACTAGTTTTGAGATACTTAGTTTTAAGAAAGTTCAGCTAGTTCTCCCTTAAGTAACAATTGTTCTTTTTTCTTCCCCTTTGCTAGTTATGTGTCAACTATTAAAAGGGGTCCTTACAAGGGGATTGGAAACTGTAGATATGTATTTAATGGTTCATTTATTTACTAAGTTGGGGGGGGCATCCAGCCTCTATGGCGTGCCATGGACCATTGCCTTAGGAGGTGTCTTTGGGCCAGAGGGTCCGCCCTTGTGGCGGTCCAAGAGAAGCTTTTTTTTTTGTGAAGGGGTACGGGGGGGGGAAACTGATTTTTTACTTTTGTTGTTTGGGGGGGAGGGTGGCTGCTATCCACATCCTTTCAAGATCAAACAGGGATATCCACATGGCTAGTCAACTGAATATTATTTCTTGGAATGTTAAAGGGGGAAAGGACAATCGGAAAAAGAACATTTTACTCCACCATTTGGCCCAACTTGATCCGTCCATAGTATTCCTTCAAGAAACCCATGTTCTGTCTGACCGGCTTCATTGCTTTAAAAGAAAGTGGGTCAGTCAGGTTTTTGGTGCCGGCTTCTCCCCGAGTAGTCGAGGTGTCACTGTGCTGATAGCAAAGGGAGTCCCTTTTGTATCTGCTGAGACAATCTCAGACCCCAAAGGAAGGTATATTATAGTTTCGGGTAATTTGGGAGGAACAAAATTAGTTTTGGGATCAATATATGGCCCTAACTTTGACTCTCCATCATTTTTCGTAACACTTGGCCACAATCTAGCTCCTTTCAAAGATACTCCTATTATCTTAGGGGAGACTGGAACTTAGTTCAGTCCAACAGCTTGGATCGTTCTTGGTACAGATCATTGCACCCCTCCCCAGCCCAACGGGCTTTGGTAGAGTTCAAAACATCTTTTGGATTAATTGATCCTTGGAGGTTGTTCAATCCAACAACTAAAGATTTTACCTTTTTCTCTCCAGTGCACAAATCTTATTCTAGAATTGATTACTTTCTGGTTAGCCAGTGTAACTTGGCGACAATAGAAGAGGTGATACTTCTGCCTCGAGTTATTTCGGACCATTCATCAATTAAATTGAGATGCTCCCTTTTGTCCATCCCGTCCAGATCTTATTCGTGGTCATTGAACAATAATCTTTTAAAAGACCCCCCTACATTAGCTCGCTTTCAAACATTTATGGATAATAGCATAGCGGAGAATTGGGGATCCCTTAAAGCAGTAGACCTAGTTTGGGCCGCATTAAAGGCCACTTGGAGGGGGGAGCTCCTTAGAATAGCAACAGTATGTAAGGCAAAAAACAGATCTCTACTTAACAATTGCTTAAAAAAAATTTCTATCTTAGAAGCAGTTAATGAGGCCTCCAGAACTAAGCACCAAGAACAGGAACTGAGTAGTCTGCGGATCTGGTACGTAAATACCTTGAGGGAGAAGGTAGAGAACTCTGCCTCCAAAATAAGAGCAGCATATATAGGGAGAGGTAGCAAGTCTGGCAATCTCTTGGCCTGGCAGTTAAAACAGAGAGCAGAGAAAAGTGGGTACTGCCCTGAAACACCCTGACACGAATAAGTTAACCAACGATCCGAGGGCATCTTGGATAATTTTATATTTATTTAAAGCTCTATATTTTAGTCAACCTCTCCCGTACAGAGTGAACTTAAAATGAAAGAGTTTTTGATAAAATACCCTTTCCACAGATGCCCGAGGAGTCGACACGACATTAGTAGCTCCTTTCTCGAAAGAAGAGATTGCAAAGGCTATTGATTTACTAAAATTAGACAAGGCCCTGGCCCGGATGGTTTTACCCCTTATTCTTTAAGATCTTTAAGAGTAAGTTGATCCCACTGTTGCATCAATTTTATACCTACTGGCAGAACAGTGGAGTAAATGATAGATCTCTTTGAAGCTAGGATAATATTGCTACCTAAACCGGATAAGTCCTTGACTCAGCAAGTAATTATAGACCTATTTCCTTATTGAATATAGATATTAAAATTTATGCTAAAATTTTGGCTACTAGATTAAAGCAAACATGGATTGGGTTGTTGAGTCCGGAGCAAGCCGGTTTTGTTGCAGGTCGATCCTCGGCGGATCATTTCAGAAAGTTGTTTTATTTAATTTCTGCATCCGAAAGTCCAGATGAGGAGGCCTCTCTAATATCGTTGGATGCAGAAAAGGCCTTTGACAGGGTGGAGTGGGGTTTTATGTTTGCAACACTGGCTAAATTTGGTATCCCAGAGAAATTTATTCACTATATTCGGATCTTGTACAACTGTCCATCTGCAAGGATTCAGTGTAATAATTTAATTTCGACCACCCCCTTAAGCTTGGCACTTGTCAGGGCTGTCCCCTGTCACCTTATCTGTTTAATTTATACTTAGAACCCCTGATAAGAACCATTCAAATGAACCCCTTGATACAGGGAATCAGAATAGGCAATGCGGAATTTAAGGTATCAGCATTTGCTGATGATTTGCTGTTGCATATTAGAGACAGTACTACCTCACTTCCCCATCTGCTTTCGGTAATTTCATGTTTTAGTGAATTTTCCGGCTATAAACTTAATAGAAACAAAACAATGGTTTATTCATTATCCTCCCATCTGTGTAAATCCTGGTGTTACTCCCTAGGGCTACAGTGGCAGTCAAATTCCCTACTATACCTGGGTATTCAGATATCAAAAGACTTTGGGCAAGTGCAAGTGACCAATTTAAACTTTAAACCCTTATTTAGATCTATCAAGATGGATCTGGAAAGATGGACAAAACTCCCTCTAACCTTTTCCGGTAGAGTAAACACAATAAAGATGATGGTACTGCCCAGGCTGTTTTACCCTCTCTACAATCTGAACATATATCTCCCTAGGTCTTTTTTTGACCCGCTCTATAAGTACTGCTCAGATTTTTTATGGAGGGTAAACCCCACGTAGGGCTTATGCTAAGTTAATTTTTCACGGAAAGTAGGTGGCCTTCAAGTACCATATTTTTATGTCTATTACCTAGCCATTCATGCGACCAGAGCTGCTTTGTGGATTCTGAGATGGAGACACCTTACCCAGTCTTGCTTTAGACCAGAAGGTTTCTAGGCTAGTGAATTTGGACCTAGAATCCTTTCTATATTTACTGTGGTCTAAGGTTCCTAACAAAGTTAGGAATACCCCTCTAGGCTGGGACATAAAAGCGCTCCACCAGTTGTATCTAAAGCTACATATTTCATTTGTTAATGATCTTTCTCAACCCCTCTTGAGGAACCCTAATTTTCTTGTGGGTAATAAACCTATTACTAGGTTTATACATGATTTCTGTACTAAACCCCTCATTTCGGATTTCTTCTCTGGTAAGGTACTTTCCACCCTGCCTGATTTGGTGGACAAGTTTGGGGTAAAACCCATAGACCTTTTGCATCTTTTCCAGATTCAAAGGAGTATTTTTTCTCAGACACGCAAAAATAAGGTATCTGGGGAAGCTGGCAAATTAATCCGGACACTGGAGGAGATTGTCCTTTCAGGTAAACCAGTCTCTAAAGTATATAAGTATATTATATCAAGTTTAGGCCAAAAGTCTCGCCAATTTCTCACTACTGGGAAGCAAACCTGCCATGGGGTGTTGTATGAGACCTGGAAAGAGTATGGATGAATGTTTACTCATGCATTAAGCAGGACAGATTGAGAGAGATTCAGTTTAATTTGTTGCATAATTTATATTTGTAACCGGCCAAACTGTATAGGTTGAAGAGACTATCTTCCCCAGCCCGTGCGGATTGTGGTAATCGGTTAGCTACCACCTTCCACAAAATCTGGGCTTGCCCCAAAATAGTCAAGTTTTGGAAAGCAGTCAGAGGCTGGATACAACCATATTGTGATTTATCGTCTCTTTTTATTGTGGAGATTTGTGTTTTCGGGAAGTGTGCCCAATCCATATCCAGTACCCAGAAATACCAAATAGCTCTGGTGGCCTTGGTAACAAAGTTATTGATTCTCCGCCATTGGCAAGGCAACTGGACCCCCTCTTTCAAAGAATGGTGGGATGAGTTTATGAATGCATTGAATGCTGAGAGGTCAGTTTCAAATTTCCATAATGCTTCAACCAGATTCTCTAAGTGTTGGGGCAGCTTTTTTCAATCCTTGAAAGTGAAATATGGATATTAGCTATTTGATTATTATTTTTTTTTTTTTTTGCTCGCCAATTTAACTTTGTTGCCAAGATCTCCATGGAGCCTTTTTCTCTTCAGTATTCTACAAGCTTACTGTCACAGCTGAGTGTCCTTCTCCCATGTACAAGCATAAGCATGCTTACTTACTAGTACGATTCATCTTTAGCTGGGATGATTCTGTTTCCTTTCTAGTATTCCTCCATCAAGGATGTGGATGGCTGCCAAGGGGGGGGATGGGTGGTTAGGGGGATGGGAGGGAGAGGGGGTGGGATATTTTCTTTTTCCTTGTTGAGGGGTCTGTGTGTATTTGCATAAATGATGTTTGTTGTTTAATATAAATGTGTTGTTTATAAAATAAAGTGATTTGCCAAAAAAAAGAAGTGGGGCAACAACTCAGCAACAAAATAGGATTGCAGCATAGCACTGGAGGAGGAGAGCAAGCTAGATGAAGTGCCAGCTTCAAGTCAGGACAAGAATAAGCAAGAGAGAAGTGACCCTGCAAAAGCAGAGAGGCAAGGGGGTAGTCTAAGGGAAAATGGTACAGAGTTCCAGGAAGAGGACAGCTGAGCTGAGAGAGAGAGTCCAGACCAGTGGACAGAAAGCAACAATGAATACAGAAGAAATGAGAGTTGGAAGACGGAAAGGAATAAGCAGAGGGTGCCAAGGGAGAGAACAGGTCAGACAGGTAGTAAAGGAGGAACACTAACCAGTATTTGGAAAGAAAGTACAATGTGATTGGTTCTGCAAAGATGAGGAGGGAAGGGAAACTAGATGGTACAGGGAACAGTGATAAGTAAAAGGAAGGGAATCAGCAGCAAAACAGCAGGAGTGAAAAATAGGGTCTAGTCTGGCTAAAAATGATTTGGAGGCTACACCATGTTGACCACATCCACATAGTTAAACAGCAGGAAGATCATTTTGAGAATTATCTCACAGTGGACTGGAGGTGGAAGGCAGGATTTATTCCTGAAGAGGGTGTCTAATTTGGAGCATATTCTTTGGTAATGTCATCAATGTAGACTAAGTTGAGATAACTGTCTTGCCATACACCAAGGTATCTGAAACAGGGGACTGCCTCAAGATGAGAGCCACTGAGGATTTTGAAGGCAGGATTCTATGCCTATGGAGACATTGGTAGATACCATATAGAATGGTGACAATTTTATTGTCATTAAAGGAGGATTGGTTGACATAGAATCAATATTACATGTTATCAACATCATGTTGTAGGGACTGTTCCAGCAGAGGACATATGTTCTGGTGGCAAATAGAATTGTGGCATCAGCCTACATATGTATGTCAACTGAGACAGAGGCTGAGGGGAACCCATTTAAGGAAATTGAGAAGAGGATTGAGCCCAGGATATAGCCTTGAGGCATAGTGGAGCTGATGAGGAGGTGAGTAGAGAAGGATTCCTCCCACTGGACTGACTGACTCTGACCAAAGAGTTAGGTGCAGAACCAATTGAGTGAGTAAGTAATTAAGTAAAGCTTTATTTGTAAAGTGTCCATCCCTGGAGGCTCTATGCACTGCACAGTAAAATACAGCAATGTAAAATATGACAAGAATAAAATATAAAATATAATAAGCAGGCTATTAGAGCTAAGACTAAATAAAACTGAATATAAGTAAAGCATAGGCAACAAATTTAATATAAGGAAAAAGCTTCCTTAAATAGGTGGGACTTTAGACCCCTCTTAAAGTCTTTTAATGAGGGGACCTCTCTCAATGATCTTGGAAGCAAGTTCCATGGTATTGGACCACCTACAGAAATTGCGTGCTAACCAGACGATTTCAACAGACCCTTGGAATTGCTAGAAGGCCCTCCTCAGAGGAATGGAGAGGACCGGGAGGTTGATAGGAAGACAGTAGGTCACACCAGTAACAAGGATCCAGGCTGTGTAGGGCTTTATAGGTCAGTAATCTGATGATGAAGGCAATCTACCACCTCACTGGCAGCATGCGAGACCACATAAGACCGGTGTTATATGGCAGAAAATGGGAAGGCCCACAAACAGCCTAGCTGCTGAATTGTGCACTAGCTGCAGGAGATACAGGGTGCCTCTATTTAGCCCCAGTTACAGGTCATTGCAGTAACCAATCCTGGATGTTACAAAGGCATGTACTAATGAGGGCAGGTAATTGGTAGGGATAAGAGGTTTAATCCGGGTGATATTTTCAAGTGGTGGAAACCACTTTAGACAGTGGCTGACACCTGAGCCTCTAGTGTCAGATCACTGTAGAGGACTACACCCAGATTTTTCATCTTCATTGAGATGGTCGACTAGGAGTCACCAAGTATTAAACCAGAGTGAGTTCTCCCCTACCCAGACAGCATCCTACTGATAACCAGACTCAATCTCTAATACCTCCATCTTTTCTGGGTTGAGCTCTAATCAGATGGAAGGCAACTAGCCCTGGACCTCAGCCAAGCAGGAGGTAAATACAGAGATCACACCCTGTTGTCTAGGAGTAAAAGACATATACAGCTGAATGTCATCTGCATAGCATGGAAAACCCATGCTCTAGCATCTAATAATGTGTCCCAGAGTCAGCATGTACTCTGTGAATAAGATGGGTGACAAGATCGAACCCTGCTGGATGCAACAAGACAGGGGCATTAGGCAGGAGGAAAAAATTCCCACTACCACTCTTTGTGTCCTGCCTGTGACAGAAGATTTGAACCAGCAGATGACTATGCCAGCAAGTCCCAACATTCCTGAAGGCAATCCAGTAACACCCCATAATCGACGGTGTCAAATGCCATAGAGAGATCAAGGAGAACAAGAATAAAGTGTTTCCCTCGTTCTCTCACCCTAAGGAAATAATTTTGCACCCTGACAAGGGCAGTCGTCATACTGTGCCTGGACCTAAATCCAGACTGGAGCAGTTCAAATATGTCATAGGCAGCAAGAAGTGCCTCAAGCTGTTCAGCCACCACTTTCTCAATAACATTCCCAAGATCCCCAGAAAGGTATGGTTAAAGATGGATCTGTAATTCGCCAGACAATCCAAGTCCAGTGAAGGCTTTTTCAAAAGTGGTTTCATGAAAGCATCTTTCAAGGGCCCAGGGACCCCCCTCCTCGAAAGAGAACACTGGACTATCTCAGAGAATATCAGCACGATGGACCCAACACCAAATTTGGCTGCACCAAATCTGATAGATTTCTTTGACTAGGTGACTAGGGAGATGGATCAGTGAGGGGCAGTGGATGTGGCATACCTGGATTTCAGCAAGATCTTTGACACCACCCCACATAGGCTAGTAAACAAGCTGGGCAGCCTATGAGTGGGTCCCAGGGTGGTAAACTGGGTAAGAAATTGGTGTTGCAATAGGACACAGAGGGTGGTGATGAACAGAGTTCAATCCGAAGTGGAGGTGACCAGTGGGGTCCCGCAGGGATCAGTGCTTGAACCAGTCCTCTTTAATGTCTTCTTAAGCAACACTGAAGAGGGGATGGAAGGGATGGTGTGTCTCCTTGCAGACAACATGAAGTTCTGCAACAGGGTTGACACTCCAGAAGGGGCAGAGAAAATGAGAAGGGACCTAAGCAAGCTTGAGTAGTGGTCAAGGGTATGGCAGCTAAGATTCAATGGAAAGAAGTGCAAGATCATGCTGCAAAGTAGGAGTTAGCTGCACACTCAAGCAGACTAGATAGACTTAGAGCCCCAATTTCTGCTGGCAATTTTCATATACTCCTATCATGCACTTGGGACACTGAAATGCGGGGGAGGAGTACATGATGGGTGGAGGTACTGATGGCAACCAAACAGGAATGGGACCTGGAAGTAATTATATCTGATGATCTAAAGGCTACCAAACAATGTGACAAGGCGGTGAGGAAAGCCAGTGGAATGCTGGGGTGCATAGGGAGAGGTATCTCCAGCAGAAGGAAGGCGGTGGTGATGTCACTGTATAGAACATTGGTGATACCTCATCAAGAGTACTATGTCCAGTTCTGGAGGCCGCATCTCTGGAAGGACATAGAGTAGAAGCAGTTCAGAGAAGGGTGACAAAAATGGTGCAGTGGCTGAACCAAAAGTCATATGAGGGGAGACTGGAGGATCTCAATATGTATTGCCTAGAGGAGAGGAGGGAGAGAAAGGATATGATAGAGACTTTCAAATACCTTAAGGGTGTAAATAAGGTACAAGAGGGTAGCATCTTAAAAAAAAAGATGTTCAGGAACAAGGGACCATGATATGAAAATAGAGGGGGTAGATTTACGGGTAACATGAGAAAGTATTTTTTCATGGAGAGGGTGGTGGATTCATGGAACAGCCTTCAGGCAGAGGTTGTAGGAGCAAAAATGGTAGAAAAATTCAAAAATGCATGGGGCAGATATAAAAGAACTGTAGCAATGGGAAAGGGGGGTAAGCTGCAGATCATAAAGACATGCGTTACTGTATATGAAACAGGTAGGGAAAATGGAAAGACTATGTAGGCCAAGCAGTCCTTATTTGTAATCAAATTCTATGTTTCTATGTAACACAGCCCAGTAAGATGCATGTTGGGCCCAGCTCCAGATCACAGTATGTTGGCCGCAGCTTTGAGACAATCCTACTGACCTCATGCACCCCCACTCTGTCAAACTTGCTCCAGACCTGAGGAGGACCTCTGTTAATCCCAGACCTAATACTGCACACCAACTGTAAGGCCCCAGGAGAGATATCTGATCTGATAAAGCACACTTTGTCAGCTAAAAATAGAGGAAACTCTTCACATCTGGTAGATGACAAGGCAGTCACTGTTGGAGACAGGTAGGGTAATGAAGCTGTTGAGAGGTCTAAACCTCACTTTCAGATTCTTGACAACATTGGGAATGCAAGTAATCACAGAGGCATTGCATTAGAGTAATAAACAAGTTCATTACTACCAAGGAATAAATCACAGTTGCCCTAAGCAGTTCTTACCAATACGAACTGGGAGCCAGTGCTAAGTGTTCCCTACACCTCGAGGTTTCTCTGTGGTCTCTTGGGATCTCTCAGGTCTCTGAGGTGTAAAGCTGGTGCATTACATTATATACCTATAATAATTTCTATTGTTACCAAAAGATAGAAACATTTCTAGTTACAGAGATGAGCCCTATTGGCTAAATTAGAGGTGGCTCCATGGTCCAGGATAACATTATACAATTTTATAAAGTCATCAGTTTGAGAACAAAAGAGTTCTTATACAGAGTCTTACATAACTCAGTGTAGTAATACAAATCACCAAAAGATGGCAATACCGTCTTACATATTATAATTACTTCAAGGACACAGGTGTCTTAGCATCTAACACGTAAGAAATACACAGAAAATACATGGCAGAATATATGTGTATTAGCAAGCAAAGTGTATTACAATAATATGCATTCATATCCTGACATCTACTCTTATACAGTAGATGCCCTTAGCCCTAAATATTAGTATAACCTATACCTAAGCATTAGCTGTCTACGGTGTACCTCTGAGGGTACCAATTAGGGTGCAGGGACCTCGTGTAACAATTTCCTCCCCTTGTTGCCTCCAAGGTCAACACAGGCAAATATCTAGGGAAAGGACAGGAGCAGTGTTCATTTACAATCCCGATGTGTGAGCCTTGTAAGTGAACTCGAGCTGCTCACCGTGTTGGCGTAGTGTGTGCCATAGGCAGCAAAGCATAATAATCAAAGTGAAAATTAAAAATGCTTGTATAATAACAAAACCTTTAAAAGTAATCTCTAACCAGGTGTTAGTTAATGCGTTATTCATATCTCCATCATTAATTAGGTCAAGAACAGCTTCATTGGCTTTGGTCATATTATTGCTGATGTGGATAAGGTGTGTGTCTTTCCTGTCTAAGAGTGATTTTAGTGTAAGTGTGAGTGGGTCTAAGTGTACATTAAAGTATGGCAAGTATTCTGACTGTGTGAGTAGATAATCTGGGTTACCATCGATAATGTCTGCATCCATAAGGGGGGGTTGGGGTTATAACAGTATGTCCAATAACAGTCTTCTGGTGGGGAACAATACAGAAATTGGGGTAATCAATAGCACAGGTAACAGAACCATACATGTAAGTTTTATAGTTCGTAACAATGCAGTATTCACCATCGGAATTGTACTGTGAGTGCACAGTAGGCAGTCTCCACTTTTGCAACTGGACAGGACAGGTATAGGTCATCTTCGAAATCCGTGTTGACAGGCGATGAACTTCCCCACGATAGGACTGGTAGAGCTTATCCAGAGCCAAAGTTGAGTCGAAAGAGTTGGTGCCATTCGCAGTGATGTCATCATCCATTGTGAAAGTCCAATCAATGCTGTCTGGAGAGTAGAAACAAACAGGCCGTATAACATCAAACACATCACATCGGCACAAGTAGCTATATTGCTTTTTCACACAGCAGTCCGTGAGCGGAGCCACCCAGGCGTCCAGGAAAGAATGGTAGACCAGTAGAAGTGGTAGATCCAGGCGTTCTCTTTAGATGTCTTCGTCCAAATGCTTGATGGAATGTACCAGTGCAAGCTTGTTGAACAAGGCTGTAGTGGGATCAAAGCGTGGTAAGGAGACAGTGAAAGAAACAAACATGGTATCTGTTATGGAACATTTCTTAGCAGTGAAGCAAGGACCAGTATTAGGGTGTCTGGTCACAAACTCCAAATTTCTAGCTGTGGAGAGAGGAATAGTCAAAGGCTGTTAGAAACACAGCTAGTGGTTTTAAATCTTGGACAATACCATTTGGAAATGCGTCTATCATGTATAATGTCAGGAATTCTTCCAGATTCTAGATCACAGAAGAGGTTATTGATGGTAGTGATAATGTAGGAGCCATAAGCAGAACAGAGTATCTCTCTAGCAATGTATTGTTTATCTGCTTCCTTGTTGTTCTGTTGTATAAGTGCGTTGATCTTATCTTTAGAATCAGTGAATGCCTTAGCAATGTCATGCATGTTGTATACAGTGTATCTTTCTTCTTGACTAAGGCCATCCACACCATGCAATAATGGAGGTAAAATGTTATTGACCAAGCCAGTGGAGAACTTGTGCAGAATGATTTTGATAGCAGCAATGTCTGCTTTATTCCAGATAACATAGCTGTACAAAAGACCTGTGACAGTACCTGTTGCACCTGTGACATCAGAACTGTCAACTCCGTTTTATTACGTTTGTGATTTAGATTATCAGAGAGGCATCCTCCTGAAGTTGCCTCTATGTTCAGTAGAATAGACCCCGGCAATAGGATCTTGCATACGAATCTGAAATGCAGCTAAACTATCAAGCAATAATGTACTATAAAATGCTGATGTATTAGTATTGTGACACATACCAAACTCTTTCATATTCCAGTAAGTAAGATTAAACAAAACAGGTATATGCATAAACTGTACGTTATTAATCAAAGAACCTGGGAGGGCAGTGGCTGTTAGACCACTGGTAGACTACGGGGACCAGGGGTATGCTTTGGACATTCCAAAAGCTGCTTATCAGTGGTTGGTAACACAGAGATGTACATGGCTGCAGAAGCCATGTGGTGTATAGCACAAAATTTTTGAGTGGACTCTTTGGACAAAGAATTACAGTAAGAAGGATCTATTAAGGCAGTTATGTTGTACAAACCAGAATGTCTTAATGCAGTTTGTAACAAGGTCAGTGAACCATTTGGGGATAATTTAGCATTGGGCCAACCCTGGAAAGTTCCTTTGGAGAGCTTGGCCACAGGGAGAATTTGTCCTTGTGATGTGGTTTGCCACTCAATTTAAAGGGTAGATTTGTCAGGAGCAACAACCCAGGCAGTGAGGTAAGCATCAGAACCTTCCTGGACAGTGATCATACTATCTGGTATATTGATAGAAACTCCATCTGGAGGAGGTGCTGGAGGATCAAGGTGTCTTAGGAGGTCCGGTACCGTGCCTTGGATGCAGGGAATCACTCCTGAGAGGAGGAAATAATGGAACAAGATAGCCATCTTGTCAGTGTATCTGAAAAGAAAGACCAAAGATTAGTATGTTAGTACAATTCCACCCAGTGGGGTGAGGAAAAGTAATTTAAGCTCCTTTATACAGTTTCAGCAGGCTTGCATGTAACCATTTGTCAGTCAATTTGTTGTTGTGGAGGAGTCTAACTTGATAGACTGCTGGACTGAGCTTGTTGACAATGGGGTATGGGCCTTCCCACTTGTTGGAGAAGGAGTGGGTGGGATGTGCAAATCAAAGTACCATTACCTGATTTCCAACTTGCCAATCCACTTCTTGTGCATGTTTGTCAAACTGTATTTTGGATTGTTGCTGGGCCTTACCCATGCAGTTTGCAGTATACAAGTGTGTGTGTATGAGGTCTTTTCTGAGGTTTTCCACATACTGGTCCACAGTCACGCGGTCTGCAGTAGGGGTGTGCAGGTCAAACAACAGGTATTCAGGTAATCTCATTTGTCTACCAGTCATCACCTCAAAGGGTGTGAGCTGGGTGGTGGCTGAGAGTGTGCCCCTGATTGCCATAAGGAGTAAAGGCAATAGGGGAATCCCATGTTTTGGGATTGTCCTCAAAGAATTTGGAAAGCATTTGCTTGATCCGTCTGTTGGCTCTTTCTACTTGACCTGAGGATTGAGGGTGGTAAGGTATGTGGAACTTCTGTTGAACTCCAAGGAGATCAAGGGATTCTTTCATCAATTCACCTGTAAAACTGGTTCCTTTGTCAGAATCCACCTTAAGACGTAGACCCCACCTGGAGAAAATCTGTTCCACCAGGATTTTGGCAGTAGTTTTTGCTGTACATGTCTTAGTGGGGAAAGCTACTACCCACTTAGAGAAGAGGTCACTTACCACAGGAGCATACTTATTATTTCTACTGGTGTTGGTCATTTAGCCAATGAAATCAATTTGAATGGCATGCCAAGGGCCAGAATGTCTTTGTGGTAAAAGTTTGGTATTTTGTTTGGTAGGGATGGGATTGTTTTGCGCACAAACAAGACAGTTGTCTATGTATTGTTTAACATCTTTGATGATACCAGGCCACCAGGCGGTGGTCTTGTGTCGTTGGAGGGTATTTTCTGCTCCCTGGTCTCCACCAGTAGGAGTGCCATGCACTTGGTGCAAGAATTCAGATCTTAGGTGTCTGGACCACCCACTTCTTAGTGGTAGAGTCATCTGGTTGGAACCAAATGAGCTTGTCATCTGGTGACAAGTGTAACTTACCTTCATGCCTTCAATAGGGGTTATGTGTGGGAAGATTCTCTTCAGTACCTTTGTCAAGAAATCTGAACACCTCTTTGAGTTCAGTGTCAAGATGCTGGGCTGCAGAGAGGTCCAAGGGGGAAAAAGGTTCAGGTTTCTTCTTGAGTGCTGCAATGTGTACAGCTGCATTAGCCTCTGGATGGTCCATCATCCAGACGTCCTGCCCTCGGGCCCCTTCCTTAGCAAGGGTATCTGCTGTGTCATTGAAGGCATGATAGGGGTCATGGAGAGAGTGTGGGCCTTAACCTTGTGTACATAGAGTTTGTGTGCAAATTTCTGTGCCAGTGCATGTATGTATATTACCAATTCTTTGTACTTCACTGGACTGCTATCAGAAGAGAGGAAGGAGTTCTTCTGCCAGAAGGGAAGAAATTCTGTAGGGGAACAACAAACCCAGTTAGAGTCTGTAAAGATGATGGTATCCTCGGTTCCCTGTTGGATGAACTCGAGGGCACAGGCCACCACTGCCATCTCTGCATGCTGTGATGATGCTACACTACAGTGCTTAGATATCTTGACAGTGTTCCCATAAGGGTAAATCACCAAAATACCCATCCCTGCAATCTGTTCTCCCTGATAGTGGGATGCTGAACCATCATTAAAGATATGGCACAAAGAGGTACTCTCAAGTATTTGTGGTGTGGCAGGGAGGAAAGGACCTGGATCAGGAAGCTCAGGTGACTGTAGTGTACAGTCATGGGGTTCTCCCTGGAAAAGGAGGCCATGAGCTAACATAGATGGAACCTTAGTTGGTTGTACCTGTATATCCCTGTCCTGGAGAAGAAGTGACCAGTGCATCAGCCTGGTGTTGGAGACTGACCCATCCTTCACTCTGTCTGAGAGCAGGAAGGTGGTTGGTGTATGGTTAGTGTTAATGATCAGTGGTGAGTACCCAATGATATACAAGAAGTGCTTGACAGCCCGGTAGGTGGCCAGAAGGTTCCTTTCACAAAGGCCGTACTTCTGTTTAACTGGGGTCAAGAGCTGTGAGGCATATGCAATGGGCCTCAAGGTGCCATGCACCTTCTGGGCCAGCACTGCTGACATAGCAAAGTGAGAGGTGGCACACTCCAGATGAAATGGTAGTGCTGGATTAGGGTTCACCAGAGCTGGGGCGGAGGCCAAGGCCTGCTTCAGTGACGTCACAGCCTGGGTGTGAATAGGGCCCCAAGTCCATGGTTCATCCTTTTTGAGTAATTCATACAGAGGAGCAGCTTTCTGAGCAAAATCACAAATGAAATCTCTCGAATAGTTCACCATACCTAGAAACCTTTAAAGAGTTGTACTGGTACTGGTGGGTAATGGCAAGTCTTGTAATCCCTGTACCGTCTTCCAGGTAGGACTTTGACCTTGGTCAGTTATTTTTAGACCCAGAAAGAGTACTTCTTTCTGACATAACTGTGCTTTTGCTGGGTTATATTTCAAGCCTGCTTTCTGAATGAGAGTCAATAGTTCATCCAAGAAATCCAAATGTTATTCCTGCATGGCCGTGGCCAGCAACAGGTCATCCACATACTGTAAGAGACATTGGGGGGTTGAGAAACTCTCGGAGGCATCCATCATGTGGAGATGGAAGAGGGATGGACTGTTATGGAATCCTTGTGGCAAGCAAGTCCATGTACTGTCTTCCTTCAAAGGTGAAGGCAAACTTATATTGACTCTTAAGGGCCAATGGCAATGACCAAAAACCATTGGAAATGTCCAGAGCACTGAACCATTTCAAGTCAGGGGTCAGGAGTTGTAACACATCTGGTGCTGATGCCACAGTTGGGGAACAACTGGGGGTGACCTGATTCAGTTTCCTGTAGTCAATAGTAAGTCTCCAGGAGCCTGTGGGTTTCTTCACTGGCCATAATGGGGAGTTGGCAGTGGAAACACAAGTTCTGATTACTCCTTGCTTGAGGAGTGACTTGATCGTTTCTCTAAGGGAAGGCAAGGTCTCAATTGGGAAAGGATATTGCCTTTGCCTCTCATGTGCTGGGCCTGGCACTTCAATGACGGTGTGCATTCTACCACAGTCATGCTTGTTAACTGCAAACACTGTCAAATGTTGTTGCAGAATAGGTAGGAGTTTTGGAAAAAGTTCATGATTCTTGAACAAATCTATGATGTCATACTCTTTGTCATTGGCAGATATTGTTGCCACAACGTGTGAATCAGGAATCAAGATGGTATGGTATTGACTCTGAATCTGTATCAACAGCATGTTAGCTAGGTCCACCACACAGCCGTGTGGCGCAAGGAAGTCAATCCCTATAATACTAGGATGATCATGCAGTACCATCAGTTGGAAAGTGTGTGAGGCCTTTAAGTGGCCTAGCTCTACTGGTAAGGGTAGAGAGTGGTATGTGGATAGCCTAGTACCGTCAACTCCTGACATGTTGGTCCTCCGTCCAGTAGACCAAAGAGACATGTCCAGGTGTTCGTCATGTAGCACAGATACAGCTGCACCTGTATCTAGCAAAATTACTAGTTGGTGGCCCCCGACCTCGGCCTCAGTGCAGGGCCTTCTGTTTGTATCCAAGACCAGCTTGTTTACAATACAGACTGGGGCCTATAATTGTCAATCCGTACTGCCGGAAGCATGCAGGGATTGGGCCTGGCTTGTGTGAATGACTTCACCACGCTGTACTGATGCTATATAGGGAGGAGCTTCTGAGTTCAGGCCTGTGTGGACCTGAGGGCCTGTACCTCCGATGTCTCCATGGCTAGTTGAGGCCTTGGCTGCTGGTTGTACCGCTGCAAGGGTCTGTGAGGAAACAGCATCCGCCACAGAGCGCACTTGTCCCAAGAGCTCTCGAAACTTCCCATTTTCTTCAGCTATCTCCCTCTATGAAGGACCCGTTCTCTGTTGTGGTTTACCTCTATCCTTATGCTTCCTGTTCTTATGCCAGTTCTGGTTCCCACCCCATTGCTGTTGTTGATGCAGTTGTTGTTGTTGTTGTTGGGCCTGTTGAGGGTGTTGATTACCAGCTGGAGGGGCTGGCAGATGTTGGACCTGTTGGCGTTGAGCCTGCTCTTCCACTGTGTAGTGTGTCATGGTCCCCGGAGCGGGTTCCACGGCAGCTACCTTTTTGGAACCGGAGCCCAAATCATGGATATACAGTTGATACACCCTCTCGGTTTTCCGAAGAATATCGGCGAACCTATCTGTATTTGGGTAAGTGGTTGGCTCTACCTTTTCTTTTACTGCTGGAATCATGTTCCTAAGGAACAGGGTCTTATATTCAATAAGATCTACATCCACAGCTTCTTGTGCCAGGTGCTTTCCTGCTCAGTAGGCCATCCAGAGTCTCTGGTGGTAAGTCGCTGGACTTTCTTTTGCATTCTGCTTCACAGGATATGCAAACATCACTCCTACTACACCTGGACTGTGAGCAGAAATGAGCTCAGCTGCAACCTCATCAAAGGTATCGTTCCCATCCTGGCGAACAGCTTCAGGGAGTTTGGCCCATAAACCAGGATCGATGGTCTGGCGTAGTATTTGGACCTGATATTCTGCAGCGAGGCAAAGCATCTCGCATTTAGAATGTACCTTTTCCAAGTGACAGCTGAGGTTGTCGGACGGGCTCATCCGACCAATGCTTCAGCAATTTGCTGAACAGAGTAGGCCATTTGTAGGGGATTAGTGGGTTGATCAGGCAAAGGTAAAGTGTCTCGAGCACCATCCAAGGCTGCATGAGCTGCAGCTTCAGCCACAGTGCGGACAATACCTTTCTGAGTGCCAGCTTCTTGAAAAAGCTGCCTAATCTGGGTTTTAATAGCCCTCATACTCCTCTCAGGAAGAGGACTATTGCCTATCACTCTTTCAATCATGGTTTCTATCTCTTGCCTGTCTTCCACATTAATAAGAGCTACAGGAGGCACTGTCAGGACCAGGCTTGGGCCTGCTCCCCCCCCATCATGGGCACTGCCATGTTGGTGTTTACCATGATGAGTGTCATAACGTCGCTGACGTGTGACCTGGGGAGTTGGGGGCCGGGACCTGCCATGCTGTGGATGGCTGGTTGTGGAGTCTGGGCCATAGTAGGGGCATGACTGGGCATTATATTGTGAAACATCATCATCAGATAACTCCCCTTCTGATGACGAATGAAAGGCAGGGGCTACACCTCCCATTGCTTTAATATGGCCAGCCAGAACCTCTCGCTGATGGCGCAGTGTCGCCATCTTAGTTCTACATTCATCATGATTCAACCTTGCAGCATCCATATCAACCTGATCTTGCTTTTGCTTTTGCAAAACTCGATACGCGGCGCTCAATTCGCGATTGTCCCTGTAAGCTACTTCTAAGTCATTACGTACCTGGTTGATCTCGTCCTGAAGCTCACCCATTTCATCACTCAACTGAGCATTAGCAGCACTCAACAAATCATTCATTTGCACAACCTGACTCTTATCCTGTCTCAAACTTTCACACTCCTGCTTCAACATACATAGTTCCTGTTCACCAGCGTGGGCTGAATGGTGCAATAGTGAATCCTTTTCATTCCGCAGAGTTTGGAGTTCAGACTCCAAGTTCTGCTGCAGTCTAATACATTCTGTTTCCTGCAAACCCATCTCTTGCTTAAGAGATGAAATCTGCAGATCAAGGGTTTGAAACCTCACTTCGGAGGCTTCCAAAGCAGCGTAGAGAGCCGCTACCATCAACCCTTTAGCGTGACGCTTATTGGTTGATTGTCTTGTCTCTGAATACTGGGTTGAAATCACCAGTACAGGGTTGTTGGATTGACTTGCGTCCCGCGTGAAGTCAGCCCATCCTCCATGGGAGGCAAGGAAGTTCGAGACATTGAGTCTCAGTTCTGTGCAGATATCTGATACTGTGGCCATTGTGTGGGAGAGGACAAAAATTCAAACTGTGAAAAAGACAGCGTGCTGCGTATCGATCCACAGTGCGAGTACTTTAAACACAGCCAGGCTACTGTATTAGTTGCAGGCTTGCAATTCAAGACTGCTATGGAGTGGGTCGAGACCGCATCTACCACTTCCAAAAAGGCAGCCAGACTTTGCAAGTGACTGCAAACTGGTTTTAAAATGGGAGAGATGATACGGGAATGTACACCTACTGTCCCCATGGGGAAAGGAAGAAGATTAAGCAACAAGTGAAAACTTACAAACACCAAATATCTCCTGCACACGGTCGCCAATTTGTTGAGAGGTCTAAACCTCACTTTCAGATTCTTGACGACATTGGGAATGCAAGTAATCACAGAGGTGTTGCATTAGAGTAATAAACAAGTTTATTACTACCAAGGAATAAATCACAGTTGCCCTAAGCAGTTCTTACCAATACGAACCGGGAGCCAGTGCTAAGCGTTCCCTACACCTCGAGGTTTCTCTATGGTCTCTTGGGATCTCTCGGGTCTCCGAGGTGTAAAGCTTGTGCATTGCATTATATACCTATGATAATTTCTATAGTTACCAAAAGATAGAAACATTTCTAGTTACAGAGATGAGCCCTATTGGCTAAATTAGAGGTGGCTCCACAGTCCAAGATAACATTATACAATTTTGTGAAGTCATCAGTTTGAGAACAAAAGAGTTCTTATACAGAGTCTTACATAACTCAGTGTAGTAGTACAAGTCACCAAAAGATGGCAATGCTGTCTTACATATTATAATTACTTCAAGGACACAGGTGTCTTAGCATCTAACAAGTAAGAAATACACAGAAAATACATGGCAGAATATATGTGTATTAGCAAGCAAAGTGTATTACAATAATATGCATTCATATCCTGACATCTACTCTTATACGGTAGATGCCCTTAGCCCTAAATATTAGTATAACCTATACCTAAGCATTAGCTGTCTACGGTGTACCTCTGAGGGTACCAATTAGGGTGCAGGGACCTCGTGTAACAAAGCTTATCTACAGTCTAGAACAGCTGAGCTGGTCTAGTCTTCACTGTGGCAATCTCCATGGACAAGAACTCTTCCTTCTTATGGGAGATTGTCTTTTGATAATCCTTATACTGGGATTTCAAAATCAATTTATCTTCCTTAGTCCAGGATCTCCAACCTCTGAGCCTTAGTCTTCGGCTCCCAGAGCTCCACGTCAAACCATGAGGATCTCAAGTGTGAGGGCAAGGGTTGTACATGTACCAGTGCTACAGAATCGAGGGCTGAGATAATGGCCCTGTTATAGGCCATCACTGCTTCCCCGGTCCTGCCTTGCAAGCAGTCAGCAAACCCTACAGATCCAGTACCGCCTGAAATCCTGGTGGTGTCAGACCCCTTAAAAAGGGCAGTAATGGACCATCTCCACAACAAGAGAATTCTTGTGGGGTCCAAAATGAGAATTTTACTGTGCAATGATTTGACCAAATAACTGGATCAACCTTGTGGTTTTCAACTCGAGACCCAATGTGAACACCTGATCCAGGGAGTGACCAAGCAAGTGGGTTGCAGAGGTAATTACCTGTCACAGGCCCAGTGATTCAATGGAATGGGGGAAATCTTTACCAAAAAACAAGAGTTTATTGTCAACCCAGGCAATGAAATCACACAGTGTTAACCATCTTGCAATTCCAACACCAGGTTGGGCATGAAGTCAGTGACTTCCTGCAAGGACTCCTTCTCATGGCCTGGGGGGTCTGTGCACAAAAAGGATCCTGCAGTCTGCTCCTTTTCTCCCTCGAATGGCCACACACTCAAACGGCCTGGTAGATCCCACTGGGAGCACGGAGAAGTTCAGGCTGGATCCAAAATAGAAGGTCACTCCACCACTCCTGCAGTACTTTCTTAGGCAGTGTATGGCAGAAAACACCACTGGGATCATCACCTCCAGAAATGGACTGCCATCGTGACCCAGTCAGGTTTGTGTGATGCAAGTCAGTTCGACTGAGGAATTCAAATCCACCATAATAGTGGCCTTATTCCTCATTGACCTGGAATTACAAAACACTGCCTGAGTAGGACAAATGGAGACTGTTGACATAACTGTTCCCTACCCATTCGAACCAGTGGGACCCATGGGTATTGGAACTAGACAGGGAGGACCCCTTTCTAGAACCCATTTTGCCTCAGGGCACCTCCTGAATCTCACCATCCCAATACCATTCTCCCTGGTAGCTCTCCTTGAGCCCTTCCATCTGGCCCCCCACCTTTAGACAATACCCACCGCCCTGCAGCATCTATACATATCAGCTGATGGGGGAGGGTTTTCGAAAGGGTGGGGGCCCAATAGCTGGGCTGAGAAGTACCTACACCTTGGAAGGTCCAACATCCCAATCCATCAAAAACCTGTGAAATAAACACAATTTAATAATAAAATAATATAAAATAATCCCTTAAAACCCCCGAATAAAGTTTGACGAATGTAATATCTTCACTCCCTAACCCCACACCCTCCAAAACCATAATACAATCCTAGACCCACCCAACCCCTTAGTAAATATGTAAAATTGTATTACAACCCCTCTATCATAAAAAACAAGACCCACCAAAACCCTAATAAGATAATCAGACAAAGAAAATCAGTGAAATCTTAAAAAATTAGAACTCCAGCAGTTCAAAGTCTTGGCGCATATCCTGTAATGCTGTTACAAAACCATAATCGTAGCTGTAATATAGCAGAGTATAAAGAGTCCAACCATAACATTTATATATCAGTCTCTGCTCTCACCAGAGAAAATCAAGTGTTAAATACAGATGAAATGTTGCAGTACTCACTGCTGCAAACAATATAAGTTGCTTTTCAAAGTTTGTTTCCACCAAAATATTGCAAACTATGTCAGATGTATGCTTATGATTCTAAGTCTGAGGATTCTATCACCACCCTCAAGAAGTTCTTTGTAAATTACAGAAGAGCTACTCAAAATTCAGTAAGAAGGATCAGTCCAGCAAAAAATCAAGTAAGAGCCAAAATGTCCTCCTGGATGGCAGCACCAGCTATGCAGAGGGAACCAGTCTATCCTAGACTATATGGCTATACAGTAATTTGTGTTGCTGTACCTTTAAATAGCTCCGGTTTAGAGCCTATATGTGTCCATGCTATACCGAGACCAGGTGTAGAGTGGCAGGCACCCTACCAGTATGTAACTTGTGTCAGTAAAGCACGGACAGCCATTGGCTCCAAACTGGAGGTATTAAAAATTATTTGACTATAGAAATCTTATGGAGGCACCCAGGCTGATCCCTACACAACACCTCTTGCTGGGGACAGTGGCAGGTGGTTGTGGGCACACCGGGAGGGGATTGAAATCATAAAATGCTGACCGGGAGGTCACAGGATCAACCAGATACAATTTTAAATATAACATGGCACAGTAAGTAAAAAAATTATTATATTTATTAAACAGGGTGTCATCCGCATTACTAGCGCCAGCTCGACTGAGAATCCAATTTCAGGGAAAAGGTTTTTTTTTCGAAGATCAGGATGCTGCACAACCATTCTTTGAGAATAATGCTAAGCTACTGGAGGATCTTGGGTCAGATTTTGAACAACAGGAGGTAGAAGTTATAGAATACCATCCCATATGAGCAATTTGAAGGTACCCTTTGTACTACAGAAGGAAATTAATCTGCAAAGGACTGACTGTCTGATTCAGTTGAGGAGTGAAGTGATGGGGCTTGAAAGGAACTCTTAAATGCTTTGGATTTATTTTCTTTCTTTAAATTATCATTGGGATGTACATGCTTGGAGCACACATGAACTTTTTTCTTTCTCTATACTGAAAATGCTCTATATAAACCTTATATATTATTGAATCTTTTTACACCCCCAAAGAATGTTTGCTTTATTTAAGTTAAAATTCTAACAATTTATCCTGTTTCTAAATGTGTTTCTGTCTCTTTGTGGAGTGATGTTAAATGAATTTGTCTTTAAGAAAAGAAAAAAATAAATTATATAAGAAAAGAATTGTGTGTACTGAGTGGGGAAATTGAGGGGTTATAAGTGTCAGTATTCAGATATGGAATCAGAAAATCTGATTATGTCTCTGATTTTGTTCTGATGCCTTAATTTGCATTGAAAGGAATCAGATACAGAACTGGAATTTCTGTTATTCTGACTGACGTAAACATCATGAATTCTAGAGAAGCCAGGCACTCTTAGTTAAAAACAAGCTGCCTGGGCATCATCATCAGGCAGCACCTCGAGGAAATGGTGTCAGGCTGAGATCTGTAGGCTGTAGCTCCAGTGGACTTTTAGTGTCAGAAGTGTAGAGTCAAAGTTACCACATGAAAAGCGTTTTGGTGTTTTGGATGCGGAAATGTTTTTCTCTTCAATAAATAGGTTGGAGACTAAAACTGAGACTGCTATTGCTATAAATAATTACAAAAAAAGTTTTGTTACACAGAAAAATAGAAGCAGTGCAGAATGCTCAAACATACTATAATGATACATTAACAGATTAAATCAATTTGATAATTCATTTGAGAACTTAAAGGACTTGTTCAAAGCAATTTTAACTGAATCTCTCATGTTAGTACCTTAGAATATGTGATTTTGTAGCCAGGCCCTCAGAATACCACAGCAGGAAGTTACAAACAGTAGATACATAGGTGCTGTTGGCAGATAAGGATTCTGGTCCCATCACCAACAGTTATTATAAATAGCCAATCTATTGCTGATATTGAACTTTCAACACACAAGATAAAAATGGCAACAGAATTTCTAATGATATGCGCACTAAAAAGAAATAGAAATGTGCATTTCTTTTGCACTTTCTTTTGCCGCTGACTGAGAGATCATTATTAAAACTATTTGGGGAAAGGTGTTGTATTTTTCTGTAAAACTAAGTTCCACATACTGCATATCAAGATATCTCAAACATATCCTTACAACGGAGGAAGAAATCTCTTAAGTAAAACACCTGTTGGAATATGGCACCACTGTCTCAATATCATACCCAGCATAGATATTTATACAAATGAAGGGGCAAAAATACAGTATATGTTTTTTGACAGAGATCAAGTAAAAATTTTTGTTGAAGCCAGAAAGCATGAAAAAAGAAGCCAAGAAGATCCCACGAAACTGGACAGAGATCTTGACATGAAGAAGGCTTCATTCTCCAGTGAGCTCTAGAATACAATTCAGGATACTGAAGAGCTAGAAATGCCACTTTTGTAGAGGTAAATTCTTTATTTCTTCTTTGATGTCTTGATATTGAAAGCTGGGCTTCGAATGAAAGCAGACTTGAGATTTTGACTTAGCACCAGCTTCCTTACATTTACTGTATACTATACACGTGTTCAAAAAACTGATACTTGCTGGACCTTATCAGAGTTCATGGTTAGCAAAGTATGCAACTACAAAATATACTGCAGATTATAAGTTTAATTAATTATTCATGAGCCCAGTGAGGCTCCTGATTGGCTACTGGATTGGTCATTAACATTTTAGAAACAACCAATCCAGTTGCCAACTGACACTGTGTTGCACACATGGCTCACACCATTCATCTTAGACCTTAACTTATTTAAAAATAAACAAGAAAAAAAATGATTATTGCGATTTGACTCATAATCGCAATAACAACCTCAAATCTGGTTATTTCCCAACCAGTCGTTAATCCCTCAGAAATGACTTCCTTCTCAGTTCTTATTGCTTAATTAGGGTCTGGATCTTTCCTTACCACATGCTACATCTAGATTGTGTCAGTCCTATGGAAATAATGTGCTTCTAGTAGAAAATTCTGTTTTCTTGTATGTTCTGTTTTAAACATTGCAAAGTGGTACAAATAAAAAGAAACATAAATGTGTATTAGATTGGCATGTTTCCATGGTTGCTGGGAAATGGAAGAGACACATCTGAACATGAATTTGGCCCAGGTTTTTTTTTTGTGATGATACAGTCACAATGCAGAAAGACAATATGCAATGCTATTCTGATTCACATAGAAAGTTTTTAATTAAATATTTTTTATGTTACCATTTTTGGCTAGGAAAGACACACTACAGTAATCCAAGGCTTGTTGTCAGGTATGTCCTGGGAGCACAGAGAAGTTATGTGTCTTGCTCATGGCCACACAGTATACAAGTGGTGATTGTGTGATTCATGCCCAGTTCTCCAAGTTTGCAGCTCATTGCTCTTAACCACTATGCTATGCTGCCTCCCCCAATGTTACATATTTCTTCCTTGCTTTGAAAAGATTGGACATTGAGTGACACAGTGAGGTGATGCAGTTCCTGGGGAGTAGTGTAAGATAGTCTAATTGTACAGGCCTCCTCATGGCTCATCTGTGAATTGGTATGTACTATGATATACAGTAGCAGCTCATGTGGATGACAACACAGTGGAGAACATCTATTGTTTCATGGACATGGTTAGAAATGTTGTTTGAAACAGAATTTCAAAACTGCTGCATGCAGGATTTGATTTTAAGTAGTGGTGGGCACACCCCAAATTTTAATTCGTGAATACAATAAATTATGTGCCATGTGGTGCTCATGTCCAAGTACTTAATCATTTACACTATTCAGGAATATTTAGGGAAAGTATTCGGCAAGATTTCAAAATCTATTGGGATTTTCCTGTCAATCAGCAGTCATTTCTAGAAGCCACATTTGCTAGATGTGACCTGATACTTGCTCAAGCGAGACACATGTGAGGTACACTCTGACAGTCTGAGATCCAAATAAATCTTGTCTAAAGACATTCAAATTGTTACAGTTTTTGCAGAAAAGTAACATTTGTGGAAGTGTATTTTTATTAGATATTTGTCCCATCTATCTCTGTTTGCTTTCAGTTTAGTAAAATGCCTACATGTTAAAAAATAATGCATCATT
This sequence comes from Neoceratodus forsteri, assembly GCA_016271365.2. Classification (NCBI taxonomy): domain Eukaryota; kingdom Metazoa; phylum Chordata; order Ceratodontiformes; family Ceratodontidae; genus Neoceratodus; species Neoceratodus forsteri. The sequence continues at coordinate 318,839,234 of CM028132.1, read as the reverse complement.
TTCAAAAGGATTGAATGGAGGCACACATTCATGGTGAGCTTGCATTCGCATCTGACTAAATTCTTCTATGCAGACATAGTTCTATTTTACATAGACATTGTCAGCAGATAAAGACCTCTTGGCCCACCCAGTCTGCTCTATCTGTCCCTTGCTAATATGAGGCTCGATGCCCAAAATGAACAGTGGAGCACTACCCTCTTGCCTCCAGGATACCCCATGGTCTGTTCCACTCATTCTTAAATCATCTGACTGTTTCAGCCACAACCACCCCCTCTGGGAGGCCATTTCATGTGCCCACCACCCTCTCCATGAAAAAATACTTTCTCTAGTTATCCCGAGATGTCCCCCCCCAACTTAATACTACACCCCCTTATCCTGGAACATCTGTTACTTTGGAAGATTCTCCCTTCCTGTACCCTATTTATACCAGAGAGGTATCTGAACATCTTTATCATGCCCCCCCTTTCCTCCTTGCCTCCAGGGAATAAATATTTAAGTCCTTTAGTCTTTCCTCATAGGTCTTCTGATGTATGCCCTGCACCATTTTAGTTGCCCGCCTCTGCATTACCTCCACCCTGTCTCTGTCCTTTCTCAGGTAGGACCTCCAGAACTGGACACAGTACACTAGGTGAGGCCTCAACAGTGTCCCATACAGGTGTAAAATGACCTCCATTCTTCTACCAGTGATACCCCTCCCTGTGCATCCAAGCATTCAACTACAGTAGCTTTTCCCACCACCTTGTCACACTGCCTGGCCTCTTTAAGGTTATCAAAGATGATAAGTCCCAGATCCCATTCATGCTTCATGACTGTCAGTTCCTCCCTTTAGTTTGTATGTTGCCCCTGGGATACTTTGCGCAATGTGCATGATCCTGCATGTTTTTCACTGAATCCCAGTTGCCAGGCTCCTGACCATTTCTACAGTTTTTTAAGGTCCTCCCTTATCTTTTCAACCCCCCTGGCATGTCCACCCTATTGCATAACTTCATGCCATCCACAAATAGGCATACCTTCCCATCCAGACCCTCAGCAACATGCCCAATAAAGACACCGAAGAGGACTGGTCCCAACACCAACTCCTGCAGCAACCCACTCATCACCTCTCCCTCACCTGAGTGTTCCCCGTTTATCACCACCCTATGGCTCCTGTGAGTAAGCCAGTTATCCACCCATTTTACTACTTTATGACCCACCCCTTGACTGCACCACTAGCTTCTTAGTTTTCTATGATGGACGATGTTGAAGGCCTTTCTGAAGTCCAGATAGGTCACGTCCACTTCCCCACCCTGGTCCACCACCTTAATCAGCCAGTCAAAAAACTCTATTAGGTTCATCTGGCAGCACCTCCCTCTGGTGAATCCATGCTGCACCAGGTCCAGCAGTCCACTCATATCAAGGTTCTCAACTATCCTTTCCTTCAGAAGGGATTCCATTACCTTACCACTACTCAAGTCAGGCTGACCGGCATGTAATTTACAACCTCTTCCCTATCACTGGGTCATGTTAACAACAGAACAGGGCAGATGCAGTGAGACTGAGCACCCTTATCTGCCATCAACTTCAATGTTTCTAAGTTTTGTATAGTGGGATCACATCCACTCTCTTCCAGTCAACAGGTACCTCCCTGTCTCTGTTTTCAAAATACTCTTCCGTTTGTGACAAAAGTCATAATTTGTGGGGGGAAAATTACACAAATGTGATTTGTGTTATATATTGCTGCAATTTCATTGCTTTTTTGGACACCAAGTTGGGACAGATGTACAGCATCTAATATATGGTCTATCACTTTGGACAGAAGACTGACTTTGAAACTAGAGGCTGGCAAATTTAGAATGGATCATTTTGAAAATCCTTTCCCTGGGGTCTAAAACCACTCTATTACTGACTATTTTGTACATGTAAAATACTACTGGACCTGTTTTATTGACAGAGTAAATGGTGCCCAGGACACTGGGGAAACTCCAATGCTCTTATGATATGTGTCATAGGATCTTCAACTTTCAGATGAATAGCTACCAGGGATGAGCAGAAGGGACCACATTTTTTCTATCTCATCTGAAGGATGACACATCAACACAGTAGTACCTCTCTAGTGCTGTACTACAGTGTCAGTGTTGGGTACATTATTAGCACATATTCTTGGTGTGGGACTTGAACCAACAGCCTTTTGATCTTCCCACACTAGAGATAAGCATACAGTCTAATGAGACACTTTTCTTTCTAATGATTCAAAGTTTTTTTTTCAACATTTATTTATCACTAAATACTTCCACCGAAGCCCACTTCAGACTAAACCCACAGCCCTGTCACCCATCTCCCTGGGACTTACCTTCACCGTTGTCCTCTGCCACAGGATTTGTGGTTGCGTCTGGCCACTGGTGCAGAGTCTGTGGGGGGGTTAGTCTTCATCATGCTGCCCGAAGGTGTTTTTCCTCAAATTTTCTTCGAGGGCCCATGGATGTGCCATGAGCCTGATGTCTGAGCTCCACCTCCACTGAGATGACCCCAGCACTCTAAACATTGGGTCCTTTCTCCTGCATGGTGGCATGCATATGCTGCCACCCAGGCACTGCTGAGTGGCAGGCAAGCAGTGCACCACACTAACCCCCTCCCTGAGGAAGGAGCGCTGTCCTAGGGATGTTCGATACTTTTTCTCAATGCCAGCCTCTGAGCAACCCCAGTCTGTTACTGACCCTGGGTCACCTTCATGACAGAAGGTAAGGCACACAGTACCCTATCCCTCCACACCACCAAGCCAGCTTAAAATTTTTTTTTTGAGGGGGGTCAAAATTGGTTTGTTTCAAATGATTTGGTTTTAAATTCTGAAAATGCAAAACTGATGATTTTTGGATAAGCCACATATCTTATATCAGCCCCATTCCTCCATTCAGCCATATACTTTAGGGAATTCCTGGATGAAGATGGAGAATTCAAATATTAGGAGGCCTTTTCTGATTATCAGCTTCAAGCTGATTGCCATATCACATAAGCAGCTAAAAAAAGATCATGAAGGATACCTTTGTAGGACTGGATATTGCTTATCTAAAAGGGATAGGGAAATGATTGTTAAGCAACTATTCTTCCATTCTTGATTACAAACAAAGGTCCGTTACGGAAAGGTTGTGCAAAAAATATATGGAGACAGGTGTCCAAGTGTTAGCTGTTTAATAGGTATTCCGACAAAAGGAGAACAGAGTACAAACTAAGGGAACTTTGTTCTCTCTTTGTTGGAGCACCTAATAAACAACTATTATTTGGACACCTGTCTCCATATCTCTTTTGTGCAACCTCTCCGTAAGAGGACCTTTGTTTGTGTTCTAGTTACATTTATGGTTCCAGCACAGGGATTTGAGGGCCATCTTTTTTGTTTTGTTCCATTTTTGATTACAAGGAATTATTTTTATCATTTGGAACTAAATCATTAGCACAAAAATATTTATAATACTAATACAGTATTTTCAGTTCAGATCATGCTGTTATTTTAACACACATACCATTATGTAATATTACAAACTCAGAGCTGGATGTCACTTTGACATATATGGGAGAAAAATTGATTTAAATGGTATATGTATGTATATTCAGGAATAATTTGGCTATCTCTTTTTTTTTTGTATAATTCAAGTTGTATTAATTTTTTAGACAATTTATAACAGACATCAACACTCAGATATTATAGCACACAGTTTCATATTTCCAGGCAAAATAATTCATTGTATCTCTGATTACAAGATTGCTCTTCATAGACACTATGGCTTACATGTCAGTAATATATTAGTTAACATTTCAGGTATTTTCTAAGAAATTAGACAATAATAAAAAGCATAGATAGATAAAAGGAGGATATACATGTAGGTTTTATACAATTGGAGTAAATGTCTTGTTTTTTTCAATGCTGTCCCAATAAATTTACATCTTGTACTGACATTTTATCCTGTGTGATTTATTTCAATTTATTTGTTAAGCTCATTACCTCTAGTTTCATCAGGGCAATTTTCAGTACTACATATATATACATATGGACATGCATCAATATATGGGGGGAGATGGTGTCCCAAACAGGGGGTTCACTCTTGTCCAGATTGTTCCTTTTATTTCTTCTTCCTTTCTCTTTCCTCTATCAGCCTACCTCTTATCTCCCTCTCTCCTCTTCCCCCTCACCTTTTTCTTTTTTTTCTGCTCCTTTCTTCTTTTTCTCTTCCTTTCCATTATCCTTCCCCTTTCCCTCTCCTTCCTCCCGCTCCTCTCCATCCTTCTCATTATCCCATCAAGGGACAATGTTTCTGTAATGTTCCAGCTGAAACATTACTCATTTTTTTCCATTTAAGTTCAAATGTTGCCACTTTATCTGATAGTCTGGCAGAGAGGTGTTCCAATGAATATATTTCTCTGATTGTGGTCAGCCACATTTGTTTAGTTGGAATACTTTCTGTATACCATAGCCTAGTAATAACTTTGTGAGCTGCCACTACCAGAAGTGAAATTTGTTTCAATACTGCCCTGTCTATTTGTACTGCTTCTGGTTTAACAAATGTGAGTAAATATGTGGGTGTAAGAAGCTTTGAGCAGTCATAAATATCAGTCAGCTCCTTCAGTATTTGTTGCCAATAAGAAATTAGTTTAGGGCAATATCATAGGATGTGACTCTGATCTGCAGTTTCAGTACTGCATCCCCTCCATCACTTTGCTTTGGTAAGTTCCCCGTATTTTACTAGAATTGCTGCTGTTCTAAAATGTCTGGATCTGAGTTTCCAGACATATTCCTTCCAGTATGGAGAGGTGGATAGTTTTAAAACCTGGGGTGCAAAGCTGAACCAATCCACATCTGATGTGCTCAGATTTAATTCTTTTGACCATTTAAGTCTGATTGATTCCATGGAATCACTTTGCCTCCTGTGCAAAGTCAAGTAAATATGGCTAATTAAGTGTTCTGTAGAGGAGCCCAGGACGTGAGAGTGTACCAGTAACCATTGGTGAGGGGTCTATACCTATGTCTGAGAGGTCCATCTCATATCTACTGAGATATGCTTTAATATGTAAATAGGAAATAAAGTACTTATGGGGTTTCCGAAATGTTGTTTGCAAAGATACAAAGGGAAGGAGGCCTCTAGGGCCAATAAGCTGGAAAACATATTTTATTCCATATGTCTGCCAGAGTTCAAATGTCCTAGGACCCTGCCCCTTATTGATTTCTTCATCATATGCCAAAGCTTCAAAATAAAGTCTTTCCATATTGGAAAGATATTTATCCCTCAGTTTAAACCAGGCTCTGATTGCCTCTCTAGTATGTGTTGGGTAGAGTCCTAATGTAACACTTTTCTGTGTGTTACTAAAAAAATGTTTTTGTGTTTCAAATAGATCTCCCCACATCTGTTCTAACATTTTCCAATGTGCTACGTACACTGGGTTTATCCAATTTAATACCACCCATTTCTGTGATGCCAGGGCATATTTTTTTAGATCCAGAAGGTTTAATGCACCTTTCTCTCTGGGTGACTGTAATATAGAATACCAAATTCTAGGAAGTTTACCTTTCCAAATAAATCGTGAAATAAGACTATCCCATGTTTGGAAGTAAAAATTAGAGGGGGTGAAGGGGAGGGTTTGTAGGAAAAACAGGGTATGGGGGAAAGCATTTTGTTTGATGGCTTCAATTCTATTAAGAAGACTAAAAGGAAGATGTGTCCATCTGGAAAGACCCTCTGTTAATGTTATCGTTAGGGGTTCTAAATTCAGTATTTCTGAATGAATTGGGTTCTTAGTCAATTTTATCCCCAGATATCACATCACCTGCCCAGACCATTTAAAGGGGTAGCTTTGTTTTAGATTAAAAGGGGATGTATCACTGTGTTGTTTAGCTACTGTACCTTGTGATTGTGCTATTGTCTTTGGGACTTGTCCCCCAGGTCGTATCTGGAATCAAGCAACACTGCTCAGTATGCCTTCCTGGTTAAACTCGTAAATAAATAAATAATTATAGGTCAGCACCTCAGTTTTCTGGCCGTTAATCCTGTATCCAGACAGGTCTCTGAAAATTCTGTTTCCATATTTTGAGGATAGATCTTTCAGGCTGTAATACAGTTAAAAGAATATCATCAGCAAAATGTGAAATCTTATGCTGTTGGCCTCCCAAGGGTATCCTCTCTATTCCCTGCATTGACCTTATGGCTGTTGCCAAAGGTTCAATGTATAGTACAAATAGCAATGGAGTGAGGGGGCACCCCTGTCTGGTTCCTCTGGACAACTCAGAATGGTGTGATAAAGCTCCATCTAGCCTAACATTTGCTTTTGGGGAGGTGTATATATATATTTTAAATCTGCTTTATAAATTGGGTGGGAAAACCAAAGTGAGACAGGCTTTGCAACAACAAGGGCCAAGGTGCCCTATTGAAAGCCTTTTTGGCATCAAGTCCTAATAGAACTAAGGGGACTCATCTGGATAGTGCCCAATCAACCAGCAAATAAGTGTGTCTTATGGCATCATGGGCCTGTCTACCTTTAATGAATCCTACTCGGTCACTATCAATAAGGGTGGAGGGTAGATGTTCGATTCTTGAAGCCATTATTGACATAAATAATTTATAATCATAGTTTAGCATAGATACAGGGTGATATGAGGGTGGTTGTTTCAGGTCTTTCTGAGGTTTGGGAACAGCAGCTATTACTGTGTATTGCCAAGATGGGGGGGGGGTATGTCTCCACTTTGCATCCTAAGAAAAGCAGATAGGAGGGATGGGATAAGTAGATCTTTAAACTTCTTATAAAATTCCGATGGATAACTATCTGGGCCTGGGTCTTTAAAGTGTTTTGGCTAACTTTAATTTGTAATTAATTTCTGTTTCAGAGATCAGTGCCAGCAATTTATTTGCTTGTTCTGTGGTTATACGTGGGAGTGATAAGGTTGCCAGATAAGTCTCAATTCTGATGGGGGATACTATCTGATCTTCTTTATATAAATCTTGATAGTACTGTTTTAAAATTTCTCTCACCTCAGATGGCCTTGTAGCTAAATTCCCATTTTTTGGGGTCATACATGCTTGTAATACATGCTTTAGCCTTATGTTCTATAAGCCTTCTGGCTAAAATTCTAGCCCCTCCAGGGCCTCCTTCATGATATCTTAATTTGAGGTATTGCAATTGCTGTTCAGTTCTTTGATCCAATAATTTCTGCAGTCTTTGTCTCAGTAATCGTACATTTAATTTGACTAAAGGGTCTTTTTGTTCAGGCCATTGCTGTCAGTGAAGCAGTTCATCCTGTAATTCCTGTACTTAAAACTCTCCTTCTTTCTTTATTTTAATTGAAAATTTGACTATATCTCCCCTTAAAACTACTTTTAGTGTGTCCCAAAGTATGGTGGGTGTTACCTCAGGTGCCTTGTTTCGTTGAAGAATTTTGGGGACTGCTTCTTTAACCTATAAATTCCGGATCTCTTAAATGTGGCAGAGCCAAACGTCACTGCGTTTGTTTGTATGTAACCCCTAAATTGACCTTCAGATACAAAGGTGCATGGTCTGACAGAAATTTAATCCCATGCCAGACATCACACAGATTGTCTAGGTGCTCTATTGTAGTAAAAAAAAGTAATCTAGATGAGCTGCTACCCCTGTGTGTGGAGCTATGTGTGTATATTCTCTTTTCTTGGGGAAAACAGTGTCTTGAGGTATCTACTATACCCAATGAAGGAATAGTGCATTTCATACACTTTTGGAGTGCTGTCGCTCTTTGCGGATGTGGCATTGACGCATCTTTGAAAGGATCTATGGTGGTATTTAGGTCTCCTCCCATAAGTAGTTGTCCCTCCAGAACTAATAACAAATGATTAAAAAACTGTATTGCCAATGTTTTAGGAGAGCCTGGTGGAAAATAAACAGAGGCCAGTGTGACTGATCTTGAATAAAGCAATCCAGTAACTATAGCATATCTACCTTCCCTATCAATTATTTCTTTCTTTTTTTTCCAAAGGAAGCCCCTGTTGTTTCAAGATCATTACTCCTCTTCTTTTGCCCTTATTATAAGCAGATTCAGCTGCCAATGTGAAACCAAATCTTTGAAATGTCATGTTCCTCTGAGGTCATATGAGTCTCTTGGAAAAAGATAATTTCTGAACGGTCTTTTTTGAGAAACTGTAAAAGGCAGGATCTTTTAATTGGCTTGCCAATACCATTTATATTCAATGATATCATTAGGGACTGTTTAGCCATAATTGACTTCTCTATGTCTATTCTTATCACAGTAAGCCAGGAAGCATCTAATACTGTCTATTTCCATTTCCCTAAGATTCATTATAGTTAGCATATAGTTTACTGAGTGCGTCTGTTTCAAAAGTTTCAAACCTTCTCTATTAAAACCATATAAATCAATAAACAAATCTATCCACCCCTTGTGGTTAGCTCTGAGTTTATACTTACTCTTATTTGGTGGATTCATAGTATCCTTAAATTTATTAGTAAACCACTAACAGGACGTTGTAATTATACGACGAGTAGGATTTACAACTATCCTATAACTTTGTACATATTTAAGTGACTCCCAAGGAAGGGAGAGAAAAATTTCCCCTCTGTCGAGATTGCTGAAAGAGTCCTGAGGGGGTACATCCTGGTACTACCAGAGGCCCCCAGCAGCTTCAGAGTAAAATCTGGAGCCGTAAGTTGCCACAGTAAGTGAGGCAAGTAACCAGAGGGACCATATATATTGTTCCCCCCAATCACCAGCTCCCCACACTGGCATATTAAATGATCAACCACTCTGAGTTTGGTGTTGTGCCTTCTCTTAGGCAGGAAAACCCAGCATCAAAAGCACACCACTGTTTAGATTTAGTTACAGTGTTGGAGCATAGCTCCTAATCCCAGGCTGTTGTTAAGCTGCAAACTTTTTTTTATAAAAAAGAATCAGAGGTTTCTAGTCAGTAAAGGGGGAGTGGGAAAATACTTAGTAGGGTGGTTGTCAGCGACTGTGGGCTTTATTCTATTTCACTTTACTGTAAATTCTAATAGTTTAATATTATGTTGTCCCAGTCCCCATATCAGCTTCCCCCCTAATGTGCAGCTTGCCCCCCAAACCACGAATAAGCTGCTAGGTATATTTTAACATAATCTTCAGTCTTATTATGGGTTTATCTCACCCATCACTCAGGTTCAGTTCTTTGAAAACGCTGCAGCAATTTCTTGACTTCTTGCAAAGCGGCCTGTCCCTGTCTCTTTCTGGATTGTGAGGTTTTACAGTATCCCAAGTTTCATCTCTTAGTTCTACAAGGAATTTTTGGACCATGGTACTTTCCGTTTGTGGAAGAGCCAGTCCCTTGGCTTGTAATGTTTCTATGGCTTCTTCTGGCAATTCAAAGGTCTGGGACTATCCGCAAACATTACTGTAAGGCGAGCTGGGTAAGGAGTAGTGAAGCGTAACTGTTGTTGCTTTAAAAATGGAGGATAGGTGCGTAGGCTCTTCTTTTTGCAGAAATAAGTGGTGAATAGTCATTATCAAAGTTTAGAAAATGGCCAGAATGAATTCTGCATCCTAACTGGTTGAAAGTAGCTGCAACCTGGCCATTTATTTTTCAATAAATACCCAGTAAACAATAAGTGCCAGTCCAAGTGGCACCTCACTGTGCAACATTCCATAGTGGTGGCCAGCTTGTTTTTAATTGGCTGGACACACCAAAGAAAAATTCAAAATGCCCGCCATCTTTTCCACTCACTTAGTAAGATGTACTGGTCTCCCCCAGCCCAAAGCAAACAGTATTCACCTGCAGCCACTCCCCCTCTTTGAAAAAAAAGAACTAGTACAGTTATCTTGTGGTTGTAAGAATCACACAAAGGCACCACTCTTCCAACCGCAGTGTCAGAGTTCCATTTGAACAGTCTCCTGACTGCGGTCTTGCACAACCGTGCTGACCAAAATCACAAATATAGGGAATACTCCTCACAAGTCCCCCACAATCACTGACCCTTCTGCAGCAAAACAAACAGAAAATACTCACTAGAAAGGAACAAATAAAATGTTTTCTTTTCTCTCCTTTTATGTCACTGTCTGCCTTCTTCGCACATCACGGTCAAAGGTCACGCACTGGGGGTTGGGGCAGCGGTAATCCACCAGAATGCTGCAGGGAGGAACAACAGCACCAGGAGCAGCATATGGACTACTTTTTTCAATACATTCATTTCTAACACCTGTATTCATATTTCACAATCATGTACTGTATTTTTTTATAACTTCATAAAAATGTACTTAGATGGCCATTTTCTAAGTGGAATAATACCCTCTAGGGTGGGCATTATTGGGAAATACTGGACCTTCCAGGGGCTATAAGGCCCTCTGCCTGTGGGGTTGGGCCTCATTATGCCCCTGGGCAGTCCAGTATTTCCCAATAATGCCCACCCTAGAAGGTATTATTGCTTATATATTCTCCTTTCTTTATATTTAGTATCTCTCATTCTCCAAGCTCTGGTCAAAATACGTTGCTTAACTGCGTAGTTTAAAAATTTCAAAATTTTGGAGCGAGGCCTTTGGTCTGGCTGTGTTGGTTTAGGCACCAAAGCTCTGTGCACATGTTCAATATTCAATTTGTAACCTGGATCTAGCTGTAATGAGTCTCACAACAAATCTTCAACAAATGCAAAAATATCTCTGCCCTCCTCGCCCTCTGGAACTCCATGGATTCTCATATTGTTCCTGTGAGAATGATTTTCAAGGTCTTTACATTTGTCTTTCAAAGTTTGCTGTTCATCTATCAGATGCATCACTATTCGCTCCAGTCTGTCTGTTCAGCCAGCTAAGTCCGTAGTGCATGTCTCCACCTCTGTTACCTTAGCTGCCAATTTACTCAGCTCTGAGGTTAATTCTGATCTGAAATTTTTGACTTCTGTGTGGAAATCTTGTAATTCCAAGAGTATAGTGGCATTACTAGGTTGAGAATTTGAGTAGACCTTAGAATTCACAATGTCTGGATCACTCACAATGCCGTTCAGTTGTTTGGCTGCTAATCCTGTGAAAGCCATGGCGGGAGGGTTTCGGCTACTCTTTTTTTCTACCTCCCATTCAGATTAGAGACCCTTCCTCTGAATTTTTTAATGATTTACTTTCTTTTATTAGCTGGAAGAGTCAGTTTTTTTTGGCCGGGATGCACAGAGTTTGTATTCCGGCTTGCATTGCAGGCGGTGACATCACCAGAAGTACAATTTGGCTATCTCTTAACCTGGAGAATAAACTGTATCCCTCTAATCCTCCAGTTCTTATGGCCTGAGAGGTGTGGTAAATACAGTATGTAATTTACTCTCCTGAAGACCAATACAGTCTGGGCTAATGGGCATTTCATTAAACCATTACTCAATCATGGATCTCCTTATCCCATACATCAAGAAAGTATAGATCTCAATTTAATCCAAATCAGCCAGCACACAACCAACCTGCTGGGATATACCCATGACAGATATAGTGTCATAAAAGGATACCATACAAAAGATTTATCCCAAGCAGTGGGATCAGTGTGCAGAAAACTTGCCATAGCAGCTAGACCTAAATGTATTTGAGCCAAAATGCACTTCATCACACCTCTGATGAAGTGCATTTTGGCATGAACATTTTCAGGTACAGCCACCATGGTGTGTTTACACTGAACTCACTGCCTGCTGCTGCTTGTGTGAGTTAAATTATAAATAAAATGATACTTCTGATGCATCTTTTTTATGGTATCTTTTTATGACAGGATATCTTTCAAGGGTATTTCCCAAGAAGGTGGTTATGTGCTGGTTAATATGAATTGACTTGAATACCATTGTAGCTGTGTAGCTTGCAGACCCTGTGGTACTCATATGTGCTACAAAAAGTAAAGTTCTCACTCCCCTTTTGATACAACAGTACAAGTTTATTGTATTTATTAATGTCATTATTAAAGCATAGAAACATAGAAACATAGACTTTGATGGCAGATAAGGACCGCTAGGCCCATCTAGTCTGCCCATTTCCCTACCTACAGGATAGGCTGCAGATCCTAGTTAACCAACAGCCTTTTTCTTCCTACCCCCACAAGAATTGCCCTATGTCTGTCCCATGCATTCTTGAATTCTCCCACAGTTTTAGACCCCACAACCTCCTCAGGAAGGCTGTTCCATGCATCCACTACCCTCTCTGTGAAATAATACTTCCTCACATTGCCCCTGAACCGCCCTCCTTCTATCTTTAAATTGTGTCCTCTTGTTCTTGCAAGTCTCTTTTTCTGAAAGATGCTACCCTCTTGGACTTTGTTGATTCCACTGAGGTACTTAAAAGTTTCTATCATGTCCACCCTCTCCCTTCTTTCCTCAAAGGTATACATATTAAGCTCCTTTAGTCTCTCCTCATACGGCTTCTCTTGCAAACCTTGCACCATTTTAGTTGCCCTCCTCTGGACTGCCTCTATCCTGTCTATGTCCTTGCGGAGATGGGGTCTCCAGAACTGGACACAGTACTCCAGATGGGGTCTCACCAACTGTCTGTACAGAGGGATAACAACTTCCTGTTTTCTGCTGATGATGCCTCTCCCTATACATCCCAGTATACCCCCAGCCCTCCCTACTGCCTTCTCACATTGCATGCTAACCTTAAGGTCATCTGATATGATTACCCCCAGGTCCCTTTCCTTTTTTGTTGTTGTTACTACCTCCCCACCCATTGTGTATTCTTCCCCAGGGTTCTTGTTTCCCAGGTGCATTATTTTGCACTTCTTTGCATTGAATCCTAGCTGCCATACTTCTGACCATTCCTCCAACCTTGCCAAGTCCCTTTTCATCCTTTCCACGCCTCCTTGTGTATCAACCCTGTGCAGATCTTTGTGTCATCTGCAAAAAGGCATACTTTTCCTTCCAGTCCCTCTGCAATGTCACTGATGAAGACATTAAAAAGGACTGGACCCAATACTGAACCCTGCGGTACCCCACTAGTTACCCCCTTTCTTCAGAGTGGACTCCATTTACAATTACCTTCTGTGTCCTGTTGTCCAGCCAATGTTTTACCCAGGGTTACCACCCTGGGTCCCACTCCCAGGCTGGTTAATTTGACTATTAATCTTTGTGTGGGACTGTGTCAAATGCCTTGCTAAAGTCTAGGTAGGCATGTCCACAGCCCCTCCCTGGTCTACTACTTTGGTCACTCAGTCAAAGAAACTATTAGATTCGTCTGACATGACCTCCCACTGTGGAACCCATGCTGCCTTGGGTCCTGTGCTCCACTGACCTCTAGGTACTGACTATTCTTTCCTTCAGAAGTGACCCATCACTTTCCCTACCACAGAGGTCAGACTGACAGGTCTGTAGTTTCCTGCCTCTGTCTTGGACCCACTTTGTGAGGGGAATCACATCCGCCTTCCTCCAGTCCTCGGTACCACACCATCCTCCCATGATTTATTAAAAGAGTAGCCAGTGGTTTCACTAGTTCCTCCTTAATTCTTTTAGAATTCTGGGGTGAATTCCATCAGGACCCATTGCTTTGTCCACCTTCAGTTTAGGAGTTCTTGCAGAACCCTTTCTTCTGTGAAAGGACTGGATCAACCCCCTATCAAAGTGCTTCTGTTAATTGGATTAGGCCTTCCCCTCCTCTTTGTGAATACTGAGCAGAAATATTCGTTCAGTATTCTTGCTTTTCATTGTCCCCTCTGCCCACCCACCGTTCATTCTATTCAGCCTCACTATCCCTCCCTTTGTCTTTCTCACTCGCTGATGTACCTATAAAGGTTTTATCCCTTCTTAACTGAGTTGGCTATCTTTTCCTCAGTTTGGGCCTTTGCTATTCTGACTTTCCTCCCTGCTTCCTTCTGCCTTAACTGGTACAGCTCTCTGTCCTGCTCCTTCTGTGTTTCCTTATACTTCCGGAATGCTATCTTTTTCTTCCTGACTTTCACAGCCACCTCTTTTGAGAACCATAGTGGCTTTTTCTTTCATTTTGATTTGTTTATTTGCTTCACAAAAAGGCTTGTTGCCTCTGTGATGGCAGTTTTGATAATTCCCCAACTGATTGTTTATGTTGTATGTGATGCTTTAAATTGTGTTTTGTTGCATTCATGTATCTGTTTATGCAGATGGTCTTAATAAACAAGAATTGCTTGTATTAGTGGGGGTTCCTTGGTAAATACATTTTAAATTAAAAAAAAACAGCATTTAGGTGCTACTTGTGCATATTAAAGTGCACGTTTTTCAATTTTGTGGTGATGCTTTTTGTCAGATGCTTGTCTGCTGCCCCATGGCTGCTACTAGATAAGACTAGCATGCTGAGAAATAATATCTTAAAAAAACCTCATTTAGTGACTATGTGTGTATGGCATGTTAAAGTGCAAATTTCTAGATATTGTGACACTTTTTTCACACTTTTGTCTCTGCACCTCTATACCTATTCACTCATTCCCTCAGCTGATCCCCAGCCCCTCAGAAACTCACCCTCACATAGCTCCATTAAATCTCAACTTCGTCAACTCCACTTTTCCACCTGTAACTACAAGCAGTCTGCCTTTAGCCAAATGAACATGGTTTAAATTTCAAAACCTCTGTACTGAATATTGTTGTATTCATGTAACTGATTGTAAGTAACTGTATATATGCAACTGAGTGAAAAAACTAATTGGTTCAAAATTATGTGATTGTATGTAATATTCTCATGTATCTGCCAGCCCGGTGGCACTGAGGGTTGAGGTGCTAGATGCCACACCTTGCACCATGCTGATGACCTGGGGTCGGGAGCAACCTCAGGTCTTGGAGGGTCATCCTAGGGAGGAGGATTGAGCATCCCAGGAACTTCTGTCCTCCTCTGGGGAGGGAGGGGTAGGATTACCATGGCTGTGCTGGCTTCTGATGGTGACTGGGGGTCAGTACTAGCAGGGTGTTCACTGTGGGGATGGCATGGATGGTATCAGACGTGCAGTTTGTGGAAGTGCACATGGCAGCTTCATTGATACCTTGCACGTCCATGCCATGGAGAGGGGAACCAACTCAATGTACAAAAAATCCTCTGGCATGCCTGATGACATCTGGTCTGTTGGTGCCATACCATTCCAACTCAAGACAGCTCCTCCCAGATCCAGACCCTCGGCTTTCCACAGTGGTGGGGTAAGTCTCTGCTGTGAAGCAGCAGGCAAGAGGAATGGAAGAGGGGGTCGAGCTTACGTACTGGGAGTGGTATGGGGCCATGGACAAAACAGATAGGAGGGAACCATAGGCAAACACCCCACAGCCAAGGAGAGAATAAAGAAAGCATCTAAAAATATTCTCATGTATCTATTCTATGTATGTATATATATATATATATATATATATATTTATATATACTGTTTGTAACTCCCTCCCTCTCACCTCCAGTTCGCACTTGGAAATGAGCCTCTGCTCAGTGTGCTTTTCCCAGTTATCAAATGTTTAAATTAATAAAAAAATACTTGCTGATAGATAATGTCTAGCAAGACATTGTTTGCACGTACTGTATTGTGGCCATTAAAGAGCACATTTTCTGATTTTTGTCTTTGATGTTTTCAACTATATTCTTGATCAAACTTTTCAGTTATTCTTTTTGCCAGTCTGAGGCAGGTGTTTAATATTATTTGGTATTGTCTGACAGTTTACTGGTGTCTGGTTCACCTCCATTTGTGAACAAGGAGAGCAGCAAACTGTCTCGCCCTTCCAGGTCACAGTCAACTGCTAATGCCTGATGGTGCATGTTCTAATAGTTAACTTATGTGTGACACTTAATACTCCCTTCATTTGCATGCTGGTGGTGTGTATGTAGATTGCAAGGTATAAATATCTATTTAGGTTTCAGTGTTTTATGTTTCAAAAGGCATAAAATTCACCTTTCATCAAGCTGTAATATAGAGTTCTCTGAGTAATCAGTACCCATTGCATACATTTATAACAGTGTGTTATCAACACAGGGAAAGGACTTTGGAGGGATCCCTATATCTTAACGTCACCATTCATAAGTTCTGATTTCATGCCCCATAACCCATTATATCTGTCACTGTTTTTTGTGCCATAAACTGTTTGTGTATGTTCGTGTGGCTCATTACATTATCCTTAGCAGTTCAGAGTGTGGGAGGGGAACAATATCCATATCTAATCCTCATTATTCATCAGCTTCAACTCTATAATGCATACTGTAACTCATCATATAAATTATCCTTTTTGGTTTCCCATAGGTATAAAGTGTATTCATTTGTATTCTTTCACCTTACCCCTCTCACCCTCCACCTCCTTTCCACTGTTTATCTTTACTTACATGAACTTTTGTTCTCCCAAATCTACCTATACCTATTTGACAAAGCACTTTGGGCAGCCTCCTTTTATTAGGTTATTTTTGATATCCTACTGATTCATAATTTTAATTTCAGTTGCAAGGTTAGTGTCATTTTAAATACTTTCTTGTCAAAATGTTATGTATACCATCCGTTGTATGTCTGTCACTCTTCCCACTGATGTGGAACCTTTGTAAAAGTGCTGTTATGTGCTCGAAGGTATTGTAATCTGAGAATGAATAAATAAAGAGAAATAAATGTGTTCCTGCAGTTTAAAATACTTGCCATTTTGGTCTGGCCTGAGGAGTCAGCATACCCATTTGTCATGTTCACATCACTACTGTTACCATCAACCATGTAGAGGACTGTGCATGGGCAAACATACACAGCAAGCCTGTGTCTACATCAAGAGATTTTCATGACCACCAGAACCTTGAGACTGAAGCTCAAGAGGTTTCCTGGGTGCCATGGATACCTCAAGATTCAGACACAGGCTTATCTGTGTATGGTTGCCCATACACAATATTTTATACTGTATGGCAACAATGAATTAAAAATATAGTTAGATTTTTCCCTACTTTTGCAGTCTGATTTAGGGCTGGCAGTTTGCATATTACAAAGTCCTTGTCCCTATTTCAGCTCAGCCCACCACAGCACTACTTGCAATGCTGTGTTTCCTGGTTGCAGGTGGTATTTTTAAATGCCATCTGAGAGAGAAAAGTTCTTTTTCTTTATATTGTTGCTCAGATTAAATTAAAAACAAGTCACTTCAACTGCTCAGTTTACATGACATTTTAATTCAACGAGAGTGGACAATTACAAACAGGTGTCCCTTGAAGGTGGCAGGTGCTTGCATCATTGTTCGATGATGTGCTGCATTAGTGATGTCCACACTGCATCCTGACATTACTACTGCAGCACTGCAATGCTGTTCTAAGTATGAATTTTCATGCAAAACAGTATTCCGCCATACACTATACCCATTTTTGTTTTAACCACAAACTAAGTGTGCTCATCTGATAGTGCTCTTTCTCCTAATCTTCTCCATGGGCAGCATTTTCAATGTGGCCAGTGGACCTTATGAATTTGTCACATTACCTTCCCACTATTTCCATCAGTACAGAACAAATTAGTTTTATTTCAGCCAGTTAGACTTCAGAGCTGCTGTCACAATATTCTGCAATGATAAGACTGTAGGCTCGAAAATGGGATTGTATGCTAATTTCTGCATTATGATTATGTAATATTCATTAACTGTTTTTCACTCTCAGCAGTTTGTCACTAACAGGTACAGTAGCTGGCCTGGTGGCACTGAGGGTTGAGGTGCTGGACGCCACACCTCACACCACGCCTGTGACCCAGGTTTGGTAGTGGGCTCGGAGAGCTGGGGGTTGGACGGGGAGGAGAAGATTGCACATCCAATGAACTTCTCTCTTCTCCTGGATGGGAGGGGGAGACCTGGTTCCCTGACACTAGTTGCACCCAGTGGAGACTGGGTGCACTGCAGTTGGGAACTCAAGAAGGGGAAAACATCGGTCGTCGTCCAGCAGGTGTGAGTGGGAGCATGCATATTGCATGCTGGACAGCATTGCACATCTGAATCTCAGGAGGGGGAACCAAAAACAAGGAAAAACCCTGGCACCCAGGAAGGCGATGGTGGGTCCAGAGGATGGCCCACATTATCGGCACAGGGTCTTCCCCAGCCAGCCCCCAGATCTCCTCCCATGCTCTGGCCATCCTACTAGATTCTAGATAGAGTGCCAGAGGAGTAAGGAGGTCCCACATCAGGGGGCTCAGACCTGGGGGGGTAGGAAATGTGGCAAGGAGAGATCTCGAAATAGAGGCTGGGCCTGTGGAGACCTCAGGCAGAGTGGGAGAAAGTGAATCCAAGTAGCCAAACCAGAGAGACTCTTAGGGGGCCAGAGAGAGGAGCAGAAAGAAAGTTGAAAAAAACAACAACAGGTACGGTAAAAATCACGTGGAGACACTGTGATGCATTATCACCTGGTCTCTTCCAGATGGAAGCCACCTTGTGGGACAGCTATGTTCCCCACTGGAGGGGAGAGAGCAGTTCTCCAGATGCTCAGTGCTCTCTCCCCAAGTTGACCTTCTGATGCATTTGGCTCTTTCCCTCACCCTGGTCATCGACATCAAAATTGGTAGTGCTACTGCTGCACCAGTGGACTAGCAGGAAGCCCATATTAACTATTTTTAAACATTTTCTCTAATTGTTTTTTAATTCAAATACATTTTTGGTGCAGCTGCTATAATAGCATTAGTTTTGGGAGTTAAACTCAGTACTGTATTAACAGAACATGGGACATCATAAACATTTCAACAAGTGCACTCAGGCTATATTTAGAAATATGGTTATCACCTTATAATCCCCACCACTATTTCCTGATCTGTTCATGGGACCAGAGCTCACTGACTGCTAGTGATTCATTATATCCCTATGCTTATCATCCTCTCAGTTTGTAATACACTGGTATGGGATAGATGTCATATTTCATATCTAGTTGTGCTACAGTGTGGTAGCTAGTGATATAATGCAGAATATCTAGCTATGTCACAGTACAGTACACCATAGGAAATACCCATTCATTTAAATTGGATTATCACTGGCTACCACTGTGACTGTTGGGATTAAGATAATCTCTCATTTGGTCAGGTATTCCATTTGGTTTGATGCTGAGTCAGAAAATCCCCTCAATAAATGCAGCAAAGTAGCAGGAGGCAGTGTAGTATAGTAGTCTAAGGCATAGCATCAACACTGGAACCAGGAGATCAATGGTTCAATCTCCTCTGCAGACAAATACTCACTGTGTAATACAGGTTTGCCACTTAACCTCCCAGTGCTGCAGTCAACTGGGCCATGAAAAAGGGCAAAAACAGAACCCCACTGGAAATGAAATGATGCATATTGCCTCAATCATCTTTTCAGCATCTTCAGCACCACAGGGATATATTCACTGAGTGATACAGACACAGTGCTATCACAGCACTCTGGTTACAGATGCTCCTCTAAATGAGATAAAACTTGGGATGACCAGATACCCATTTTGCTCAACAGATATCTAGGGATTTCAGCCAAAATTTAGGATACAGGATTTTCAAATTAAGCAGCTAAAATCCTAAATCCTAAATTTTGTGATTCCAAATCAAATTTAGATATCAAAATTAACCAGATTTGGAACCAATGAAATTTACCTGTAAACCCCCACCCTGTATGAGCCCCAAACCCCAGTGTTGTTAATTAACCCCCTTCCAAACCTCCCCTAACCCCCAACCTCCCTTGCATAAACTCCCTGTGCACACATAATTCTTACACTGTAAATAAATTGTATTGTCTTAAAAAAATCCATCAAAACCACACTAAATCAGAAGCTTCTCACCACCCTCCACCCTTGCACAAGCTACAAACCCCTGCATTTAATAAACAACCCACTGTCCAACATACCCACCAGCAACTACTCCCCCCATAGCCCTCAAATTGTAAAGACTTCCAAGGTCAGATGAAGAGAAGATGGTCCCACAATGGGGTAGCCTGTGTGCATCTTCAGTCCTAAGGTTAAAGTGAAATTGTGATATCATCTTATAGTAACACCTGATTGGCCATTTGACAGCAAATCAACAGTTACTATAGGAGAACATCATCATTTCACTCATACATTGGGACTGAAGATGAGCACAAGCTGTTCCACTGCAGCACCATCTCTTTCTCCAACCTCAGATATCATTACAATCTGGGGATTATGGTGAGGAGTAAGTAAGGGCTAGTGGCTGTGTTGGGTTGGAGATTGTTAACTGAATTCACAGTCACAGCTTGTGCCAATGTGTGGGGAGACTCCTGATTTGGCCCCAGTCAGATTATTTCTTTTTTATTATAAAACACTACATTTAATTCTCATTACAATAAGAATTACATGCTCAAAGAGGGCTTGGGGGGAGGTAGAGAGGTTTGTGGTTTGATGGTGATTTGGACAGGGGTTATCTAATTGCAGGGTGGGGGTGTACTTGTCAGTGGGGGGGTGTTTTACAGTTTTTTTATATTTTAAAATCAGATTTTGGATTTTGGGTTATGATAATTTGAAGTCTGAAATCCATATAAAATGTGTGTCAAATTATATTTTTTTAACTTATATTTTATTAGATTTTCAATACTTTGTTACATAAAAAAATAATATATGACAAAACATAATAAAGCTCAAACAAGATGCAATATTGTTATTAGTTATGATATAGGTGTGTCTAGACCAAACCATAGGGGATGGTATTATATTTAAAAAAATAATAGTAATGTAGACAACAGATCCAAAGCTGCATATTTCTAATTGTCAAGCATCATCAAGCATTATTTAACATTTTTAATTAACAGCATTTTCCTTCAATTTTACTTTTTTCCCACATTACTATATAGAAGTAATACTTCCCATATTCTTAAGAATACCCTTCACTCCTTAAATTTCCTTTGCCATATGCTATAAATATTGAAGCAAAGCAAATAATAAACATCTTCTAAATTGCTTCTCTTTCACATTCTTAATATTTATTCCTCAGAGAGCATTGGTGAATCAGTTCCACTTTTTTGAGAATATTGGGTATGAAGAAATGTTGACAGCTGATCAACATCAAAAAACAAATGTTATACCCCTTTATATTTCACACAGACTTTTGAGGGAGCCAGGAGCTGAAACTCTGCCCCATCCCCAAAACTTCTTGACAATATCCAAGGAAATGGTGTCTTCTCTGCTGTGTAGCAAACACATAGTCAGGAAAATTGAGAATTTAAATGATTTATAAATCAAAACAGCTTTAAGTCTGGAAAGTATCATGATGAATTATCTGTCCAATTCAAAAGCAGAAGACACAAATACTGTTGACTTTTTTCTGGTGTGATTCTATCTCAGATTATGAGGTAATCAGATTTTGATCTGCACTTTGGGTGCTTTGTTTTGGCATTATAGGATACGCTTTAGTAATGAAAGGTAATTTTTCCTCCAGTAGCTCAAAAAGTGACACAAACACATCCTTTAGGATGTCTTGAGTAGTTTCAAAAGGTTCAGCTACAATATTAGGTAATCCCACAATTTGAAGATTTCTGTAACGTTGCTGGTTCTCTAATATTTCTATTTTTCTTCCCACAGTGTAATTTTCTCTAATTAAATTAGCTGTTGTAGTCTCTAGACCAATTACTTTATTTGCATTTTTGTTCATTTCTTCTTCGTTTGCCTTCAAGTTCTTTGTAGTTGTTTTGATCTTTTCCTTATTTTGCTTTGCATCATTCTGAAGAAAGTCAACTTTTTCAAAAAGGGCATGAAATTTATGATCAGATAACTGTGACCATTTAAACAATTTCTCCAATGTGTCTCCCATATAATCAATTGTGTGCCTAGAAACTGTAGCATCTGTAGTTGCCATGACAGTCTCTATCTCCAAATGCTCTTGTACAGGATAAACAGTCAAAGATGAATTAACAATGAGAGATTGAGAAATTCTGATTTCTTAGTGAGTAGACCAAATCTGAGCTCTCTTGCAAAAAGTCAGAGTTTGCCCTTACAGTGGCAATCTCCATTGCTGACAAAATAGTGTTTATGGGGAAGGGTAATTTATTCTGCTTTACAGTTTCATGTCATGGTTCTTTTACTCTGCAAGCACCAGCAGAGGAAATAGGAGTATTATTAGTTGTGTTTATTGTCTTTAGAGAGCTTACTACCAACTATTGTCCCACAGGATTATGCTGGTCAGAAGTTCGGTGTCTCCCCAGAGCAAGACACTCATTCTCCCACTCTGCTGAAGCTCATATTGCCGGTCTCAAACTTGAAGTATTTTTCAAGTGGCTTTATCCTCAGTGACACAAACTCCTCTGAAGACAATGAAGAAAAGACCTTGTGTTTATCAACCATTCATGGAGTCTTAACAACAAATACCCCAGTCACTTGTACGGAGCTCTTAATAGAAGCAGCCACCTGTAACCATGTTGAAACTCCTCCCACCATCACATTAGATTTTGAGCTACCCAATCATCTCTAGACAAAACCTTCATCACCCATGAGTCATGGTGGGCTAAGACTCCCCCAATATCTGTGTCATCTCACACTGATCTCATTCTCATCTCATGCTGATCTCACTCTCATCTCATGCTGATCTCATTCTCATCTCATGCTGATTGCATTCTTATCTCAAATTTATTTCATTATCTAGTCTCTGTACCTCAGGGTAGTTACAGGATCAGTGAGCTATTTTCTTCATAATGTGTAACTGTTGTCATCAGCCCCACATGCAGAAAGTGAGCTCAGCATACAGCTGCTGCTGAATCTCAATCACCCTATGTTTAGTGTGCACTTATGAGGAGGGCATGGAGTAAGTATTGCAGTGAGAAATGCATCGGACTTTTTTGTCTCACACTGCAAAAATCTGACTCCATAATCTATGATTCATTGTGGCCTAGGAATCCACCAGTTTATTCACTTAAAAGTTTTTATCAGGAAGGAACACTGATCTAAATCTCATGGCTAGGTGCAACCTGGAGGAAGGAGTGTATACAGAGTACAGTGAAATACAGTAAATGGTATATATCAATCAACAAGTTAAAATATCGATATTAGTACAATAAAGTCATGTCAAGGTAGGTGGGATGAACACATAAACTGTAGAGCTCATTCAAGGTGTGACCTGAGGAAGGGAAGCATATGAAGTACAAAAAATGCTATAGAGAACTGGTACACATAATCCAGCAGGTTATAACATACAATCAGCAACAAAAAAAAAAAATGGGGCACTCACCAAGAGTAGACTGATTTAAATTTTAATTTAATGATCATTTATATATTTATTTTATTCAAAAATTGGTGACTGGGTAACGTATACTGAGCTGAGGCTCATTTCTAGGTGAGACCCGGGGTGAGAGGAACAGAGGATAAAAATACATTACACAGACATCATTCACAGTTACAGTAAAGTGCTAAATCAAAGAACACAATGACTGTCAAAAGTGCATAATGAGCAAACAAGGCAGAGTTGACCATTTGAACATTTCAAGCAATTGAGTGGGGAACTGTTAAGGGTTAGGAAAACAAGAGCGGGGGGGAGAAGTCTCAGCTGATACCTGAGGGAGCCAGAGGATGTATTGAAGCAGAGGGAGACGGGAGAGGAGAGCGGGTTCCAAAAAGTGAAGGAAAATGATTGGTGAAGGCTGCTTGGCCAGCAGAGGTATAGGGAGGAGGTACAGCAAAATGTGAGGGTCCTGGGAGTGGCAGGGGTAGGATGTGGGGGGGGACAGAGAAGAGATATGATGAGAGGTAAGAGGAAGGTAAGGGACCCAAATGAGTATTTAGATATGAAGGGAGTACAGTGTATCTGGCAAAGTGAGAATAGAGGGAGAATGGAGCAAAGTAATGAATGGAATGAGTAAAGTGAGTAGTGATGAGTCTGAGATGGAGAGCTGGTAGCAAAGCAAAGAAAGAGTTACATTGAGTATCCAGCCTGTCTATGGTGCAGGAGGGGGTGGAGCCATAAACCCCATCTGCATAGTCAGTAACTGGCAGCACCATTTTACTGACAAGCTCTTGGTGAACCAGCAGAGATAGACAATCTTGAGAGTGGTACATGGCTCCAAGTTTAGGTCAGAGCTTGGCATGGACGTGCCAATGTGGGCACTAAAGTCAAGCTTGCTGTCAAGCCACACACCAAGGTACATGGAGGAAGGAACCACTTCAAGCTGGGAGTCATGCAAGGTGGAGAAAATGAGCACAGATGACAGTCTGGTCAGTCTTGGGCTGATACCAAAGGTTTTGGAGACAGTTTTGTTTTGTGTGTGTTTGTGTGCTGACACTGAGTTGATTTGATTGGAATCATTGCAGTATACTGTGGAAGTTTTGCTGGAGCAGACTTTCCACAGCTGTAGTGGAGAGACCAGAAGTGTAGATGACTATGTCATCTGCATACATATGAATATGCAAGTTGGCACAGCCTGAAGGGAGGTCATAGAGGAAGAGAAATAAGAGTTTGAGGCCCAGTATGGACCCTATGGGACCTCCCACATGGATTAAAAGAGGAGGTTACAGGACACTATTAACCTGTACTGACTGAAGACAGCCTGTGAGGTAAGAATGGAACCATTTTACAGTTAGAGATGAGAGGCCAGCAGAACTCAGTTTCTCCAGAAAGAGAGGGTGAGAAATCAAACCAAAGGCCTTGACCAGTTCAATGAAGATGGCTGCCATGATGTGATTCTGATCCATCCCAAAAGGATAGAATCAGTGACACACAGCAAGATGGAGATGATGGAGTGATCCCTTCAGAAGCCTGACTGAAATGGGGAAAGAAAATCAGAGTAGGATAGGAAATTGGAGAGTCAAGTGTAAACAAGCTTCTCTTGCAGCTTGGCAAGAGATGGGTGGAGAGAGATTGGCCAGTAGTTACTGGAGGAGGAAGGGTCCCACCCTTTGTGGAGTGGTATAACTTTGGCCAGCTTCCAGGACTGTGGCCCTGCACTGAGGGAGAAGGAGAGGTTGAATAGGTGAGTCAGGGGAGCTGCTATGGCAGGAGTGGAGATATGGAGGAGTTTAGGATCCAGTTTATCATGAATAGACTTGCATAGGTTCAGGGAATAAAGGGCAGTCAGAGTATCCTGGGTAGTAATGGGGAGAAAAGGAAACCCTGGGAGAGGATGGGAGGGGAGAGGAGGGGAGAGGGAATGTGTGTGGAGAAATGAAGGTTAGGGGGGGGAGCAGTAGGGGGAGCAGAAGTGGTGAAGAACTCATAAAATGATAAGCAACAGAAGTAGGGTCAGACATAGGTTAACGGTTTACCAGAAGGACTGAGGGGCTAAACTGGGTGGAAGTGTCAAACAGGGACTGAATTACAATCCAGGACTTCTAGGGGGAGAGCGTTGAGATTGTGTTGAAGGTTGGCCCTAAAATATTGTGATTTCACAGCCCTGACAGCATTTGTGCAGGAGTTACTGCTAGCCCTATACAGATGGAGGTCTGGAATGGAGTGAGATAATTTATAGCATGCCCAGGCAAGATCACAGGACTTGTTCTGATCAATTATTTCTGGAGTAATCCAGGGGTGATGGTGAGTACTGACCCTGGATTTTTTGAGCAGGGTTTTCTTGTCCCAAACAGTGTAGAATTTGGAGTGAAACATGGAGAAGGCAACATCAGTATCAGAGGTGGTGGGAATTGATGTCCAATCTGATGTAGCAAGGTTGCTCAGGAGAGCCTGTGTGCTGAGTGACCAGATGGACCTGGAGCCAGTGTATTTAGGGGAAGAGAGTGGATGTCAGATTTTTCTGATGGAGAATGTCATGCAGTGGTCACTGAAAGTGTCATGCAAAATGTCTGTTGCAACAATGTGTTGGGGATGGGAAGAGAGAACCCAGACCAAGAGGGAGCGGTTTTGTGAGTGAGGGTTGAGCCGAGTGGGTTTGGTGATAATCTGTGTGAGGTTAAGGGACTCAACCTTTTGGGTGTTTGGCCTGGAAGCAGGGAACAGCCAATTTACATTAAAATACCATAGAAGAATAATTTTACCAGAGGAGGAATGAGAAGTGATTGCATAGATGGAATCAATCAGAGAAGAGGATGATATTTTAGGTGAGGCATAGAGTACACCAATGAAAATGTGTGCAGAGGAGAGGAATGACAGCCTGACAAGGAGAAACTTGTGGGAGGAAGATACAACCTCCCTAATAGTCATGTTACTGAACAGGTTCTGATGGGTGTAGATGGCAACACCACCCCCACATTTACCCCTGTCCAGCCGGAAACATTGATAGTCAGGAAGTGCCAGGCTAGAATCTGGAATCATGGAAGAGGGCCAGGATTCAGCGATACAGAGGATATCTGGTGAATATTGTCATATCTGTACAGACAGTATGTCTATTTTAGGAAAAGGATGCAAGCATTGAGATGAAACAAGCTCAAGCCTTTGGCAGCTGGGTAGGCAGAGAATTGTGGAAAGGTGGGGCCTGGATTGGATTCCATGTCGCCAGACAGCAGAAGGAGCAGGAAGAGGAGTAGCAGTATGGAGTTGAATTTCCACCCCTTTGAGCGGGAGTGGAGGAAGGAGTATGGGAGTGAGGAAGGGAGAGAAAGGTGCAATGGAGAAACTCAGTGTTAAGGAAGGGAGAGGAGAGTAGACTAGGGTGGATAAGAAGGGATAAGGGTAAGAGGGAGGTGCAAGGGATGGCTGGGTGGACAGGGGAATGGGGAAAAGCTTGGTGGGGTGGGGAGGGGGTGAAGTGGGTGAGGATAAGAGAGGGAAAGGAATGAGAAGGAGGAGGGCAATAAACATTGTAAGCATGAGGAGAGTGTGGTAGAACTGTGTTCTACCAGTCAGAATGCCAAGGAGGAGGGATGTCATGTCTGTTCTCTTGTTCTTCTTCCTATATAAATCTATTGCACAACAGTGCTCCTGAATATCTTTTCAATTCATTTCTTCAACTGACTTAGGTTGGCCACCTATGACAATCCTTACTTTGTCTTTCTGAAATATTTTTCCATCTTTGATATTTCTTTTTCACCTTCTGTCCCTCATCCTGACCTCCCATAACCTTGGTTAAAGTGAAGAAATCACAGAGATGGCTATCTTGCCAGACTTATTTGCTGGCTGATTAAAAAAGACACTATATTTTGGAAGTGCTAGTAAATAAAGTGCTCATGTGCAGCAATAAGGTGTTAGGTGTTTATGTGCCAAATGTAAAATTCATACAAATGTTATGCATAACAAACATTATTAAAGGGGTATTGTCATAATTAATTAGAAATAGGAGATGTTGAGAAAGGGACTCCTGGCTGACAAGTGGAAATTCAAAGAATTAATTCAGTTGAGGCTTGCCTTGTCCCCCCCCACCCACCGTTGCCCTTATATATCTGAAAATGAAGTATTGTATAAAGTGACTGGGTGGACAGGCGCAGCAACCCCTTTTTTCTTTCTGTTCCCTTCCCTGCTGCTCTCAGTCCTATCTGTGAGCTCAAAAGTAAAGAGAATCCACAAACAATAATAAAATATGATGTATGTGGCTCTCTTGCCATTTGTTTTCAGATCCCCAAATCCAAGAAGGCCAAAACAAAAGTTTGAGCCAATGGCTTGCAAAAGCAGCCATCGGTAACACACAAATGCCTCATTTTGTTTGTCAGTGTTTAGTATGAAGTTGAAAATAAGGCAGTTTGTGAAGAAATAGTACAAGGTTTCTTTAGTATATAAATAAATAAAAAGGTACAAGAGCTATATAATTAGCTGTGCTTTGAACAGGGATAAGGAGCAAAGGCTTCTGAACATGTGATACTAATGTAAGCATTTAAAACCACCTTTACTATTTTACAAAATGTCTTGCTGTAAACCATCCATTTCTCTGCAACCTTCCCATTCACCTGTGCAAGGCTTACCTGTAGTCAGGAGCTGATGGAATGATTTCCTATAGGGAAGGCATTGCCCTCTAATGCCCTACGACATAGGGTGTTAGAAGTGGGAGCTGGCTGGAAGTCCGTGAATCTGGGGGATTCCAGTCAGGTGGTACCAGCCCTGGTACTTTCTGGGTAAACAGGCAGCAGTGCATGGCGCCAAATATGATGTGGACTACTGGAGGTGGTGACCTGGGTGAGGCACCACAGCAGCATGATGGATTCAAAGACCAGGTGGCAGACCTGATAAGGCTCGTCCATTGGCTGAGTGGGCAATGGTTGGCAGTGGATCAGCGATGGAGAGAGGTGGAGCACCAATACCAGAAGTTGCTGGAGAGGTTCCAACTGGAGATTTCCGGAGAGGAAGGGAAGGATTCTGAGGAGGAGGATCTGTGGGCTCTGGAGGAGGACCCCATAATGAAATTATCGTGGTCCACTACATATTTTGTGATTCCTGAGCTCCCAATGTTCCTAGGCTGTTACTGGATTGAGGATGAAGGAGGAGATAAGTCCCCAGATAAGACTGTGACTGGCTGTGTTAACCCTGGGGTGAAGACTTCAATCAAGTCTGAAGAGGTCAAGATGGTTGAATGAACATGTGTTGCTAATAATGCTACAGATGCCATTGCCAGTACCCCGTGTACTGACTGGGGGAATTAGCAAGCAGAGAATCCTGAGGTGGCCCAGTTAGCGACTTATGTTTCAGTCCAGGAGGGTGGCATGGGTACCGGTGGTAGGGGGGTGGAACCATTATGGTGGTTTAAGCAAAAATAGGGTACCCTATATCATATGAAGCCCAACCACCATACTAGATGTGTAGATGCCAGAGTAGTGTTGCCCATGGCCTATAGAGAGGAAGTGATAGAGAAAGCTTGTTCCAGTCACTCTAAGCCACTGAGCCATGGAGAAATCTTGGCAAAAATAACCCCATTTTTCTACTGGCCAGGAATGAACCGGCAGGTGGCTGCCTATCTGAAAGCAAATACTTGGTGCCATCAGTTAGAGGTACCAGGAAGGAGAGTGGGAGGAGTAACCCAAAGGGTAGAAGGCCACAAGAAATGGCACCCTTGAGAGAGGGGGAGACTCCCACGTAATTCAGAAGTTGCAAGGTGGTAGCAGATGTCTAACCTTGGTACACCTCTGTACAAATGCACAATTGTTTTAAGGAATGACACCCCAGGGGCTTTGAGAGGAACTGGCTGTTTGTTTTCAGCTTGAGAGGCTCTTTATTTACCTGGGTGTGTTTGCTGAGACCCACTTGGGATGGAACAACAAGGGCTTGGAGTCAAAGGAATACCCTCAGATTTTGATAATGGGAATTAAAATGAAAAGTATGCAATTAAAATAAATGTTTTTGCTGTATGTTCAAGTTCAAGTTTATTGCAGGAAAACTCCATTGAGCAAGCACATTCACAAGGAGGTCCTGTGACATAAACACTTAAAGTACAAACACAGATAGGTAATAACAGTATATACATGAAATGCACGTTACATGATACAGGCTGGATATACATACAAGGGTACCACATAGGGTGACCGCAGGTGGTAAACATTGATATGAAACAGGGAAGCGACTTACAGGTTGCATACTGATAAATGAAACATGATGACTGGTGTGTGCAATACATATATTTTGGCAGCTAGAACAAACAACAGACTACAACTGATATTGGGGAGGAGTGATTTGATAGAGTAGCAGTGGAGCGTAAGCATAGATAAAGCCAGGAGTAGAAGGGAAGGAAAGCAGTTAATATGACAAATCAATTCTACCTTACCAGTGGATAAATATGGCACACATGGGAAGGAAGAGACTTAATGACAGTTACAGGTGTCTTTTATTTTGGCTGAACTTAGTGATTTGTAGAAGTTTATTGAAACTGTGCTAGTTAGTTTCAGTAGGTTTGTAATTGGTTCCAAATGGAGGGAAGGGCATATGCAATAGCACGTTACCAAAGGAAGTCCACGCCTTGGTATGTCAAGCATAATAAAGTCAGATTTTCTTAACGAGTATGCACTATGTGAGATACTAATAGGGAAGAGAGATAGTTTGGCAATTTCTGCAGGAGCAGTTTAAGAGTCCATAGCCCAGCATGGAGCAGGCGTCTAGTAGTAAGGGATGTCCAACCAACAGCTGCATATAAGTCACAGTGGTGCGAACGGTAAGGGGAGTTGGTAATGAACTGTAACGCACAGTGATAAAGGATGTCCAGTTTACTTGGATTTGCAAGAGTGGTGGAGGAATAGATTACATCGCCATAGTCGAGTAGGGGGAGAAAAGTGGCCTGTACAAGCTTGTTTCGAGTTTCAAAGGGGAAAAGCGGCCTATTTCTGTAGAAACCTAACCTTGCTTTTAACCTTCTAGAGACATCTTCGACGTGGTCATTGAAAGATAATTTATTGTCGATCCAGATACCCAGATATTTAAATTTGGTTACAACTTCCAGAGGCTCGTTTTGCGTGGTGACAATGAAGTCTTGGGCAAGGGTATTGGGGGGGCCTGTGACAGCACTGCAGGAGAATATCATCGCTTTAGTCTTCTTAGCATTGAGCAGAAGCTTTGCCTTTATTAGATTATGCTCAAGTTGTGCGAAGTCCGCTTGAAGCACTCCCTTGACTTCAGATAACGATGAGCCAGAAGTATACAACACAGTATCATCTGCAAAAAAGTGCAGATTGGACGTAGATATGTTAGCATCTATGTCATTAATGTACAAAGAAAACAAGATAGGGCCTAAGATGGATCCTTGGGGGACTCCTCTTGCAACTGGCAAGGCAGCAGAAAAAAAGCCTTCCGCCTTTACGTTTTGGAATCTTCCAGTTAGGTAGCTAGAGAACCACTGGGTGGTATGGTATGTGGCACCCAACTTTGCAAGGCAATTGGCTGATAGTTTGTGATCAACAGTAACAAAAGCTTTGCTGAGGTCCAAAAAGACTGCACCAGTTACCTTCTTAGCATCTATAGCAGAGATCCAATCATTGGTTACTTTTGCTAGTGTAGTGATTGTGCTATGATTAGCCCAGAAGCCAGATTGAGCTGGGTTAATGAGAGAGAAGGTTTCCAAGTGAGATTTTAACTGAATATGGATCAGTTTTTCGAGAACTTTAGAAAGGATAGGCAATATGGAGTCACCAGATTTAAATAGAGGGAGGATATGTGCTGATTTCCAGCAGGACGGCACAGTAGCAGATGTAATGGAAAGATTGAAGATGTGGAGAATTGGGGCAATGAGATGGGCGTAGCCTGACCTTAGGAAAAAGGGTTCCAAGCCATCATCCCCTGCACTTTTTTTGGTGTCTAAGTTAAGAAGAGAATCTTCTACTTCTTTATAAGTTATTTCATGCAGTTGGAAGGGGCTGGGTGCAGGACTAGATGTAGGGGGAGGGGTATGCTAGCTCACCGCAGCACCAGCATAAAGTGACGAGTCAAAAGCTAATCCAGCTGTGGCAAAGTGGAGTTAAGTTCCTCCAGGATTAGGGACTTGTTTTCCACAATCTTGCCACTTGCAACTATCTTTGTTGGGACAGAGGGGCCATGGGCCATCCTTCTATAGCTTTGATAGTCTTCCATATTTTATGAGGGTTACCTTTAGCTTGTTTGAGAGTAGAAATATAATAGTTAGCTTTAGCAGAGTGAAGTTTTTTCACACAGTTATTCCTGGCTGTTCTAAAGGCCTGCCAATCCGAAGATTCTCTGGAATGTCTAGCTTTAGCCCAGAGCTTATCTCGAGCTATAAGGACTGCCTTGAGATCCGAGGTGAACCAAGGGTTGGAATTGTTCCATACCCTTACTTTGATGAAAGGGGGAATGCTCATTTATTATTGTAGTGAGTTTGTCATTAAGGATGTAAGCTGCCTTGTTAACATCTTTGGCTAGGTAGAGATCTTGCCATCTGATCATGCTCAGATCAGATAGGAAGTTTACTGCACTGAATTTGTGAAAGGATCTTTTTTGTTATAAAGATGGGTTGCGGCCGGGCCTTAATTTGAGATCTTATGCAAGCAACAATTCCATGATCGTTCATGTCGTTGTGAAACACTGCCGAATGAAATATTTTGTGTGGATGGGTGGTTAGTACCACATCTAGAATGGAACTGTTGGCAGTATTTAGAGTGTTGTTCCTAGTAGGTTCACTGACTAATTGCCCAAGACCTAGTTCATCACAAAGGGATTTGAGGCCCTGTGATTTAGGTGACAGCCAGTCCATATTTAGATCTCCTAGAAATATTGTTTCAGTTTTTGCATCTACGAACATGGATTTCAAAAGATTAAGGACTTCATCACCACCAGACGGGGGTCTATAGCCACCTAGGATAGTGATACATTCCGAGGAGGGGAGATGAAGGCTCAGCGAAACTAACTCAAATTTCTTGGCTAGAGATTTGCAACTAATATTGGTGACCAAGTACTTAGATTTTGTGTAGATAACCACACCCCCGCCTCTAGACTCTCTATCTGCTCTAAATAAATTGTAGCCCTGCAGTGATATTTGTTGATCAGTGTTCGTCTTTTTTAACCACGACTCAGTAATTATGATAAGATCAGGGTTAACATGTGCAGCCCAGGCTTGCAGCTGTACAAGTTTTTTAGGCAGGCTTAAAATGTTGACCATCATCATTTTGAGACCTGTAACCCTCAGCAAAATCGATAGGCGAGGTAAGTTGTGGGGAGGCCCAGGGTTGAGCTCCACATTTCCTGAGTAGAGAGAAGCAGAAGTATAACTTTCTTTAAGGAGCTTATAAGAATGGAGACTGCTTTTTATTTCTTCATGGCACCCATATCGTACTGCAAGAGGCGCACCACTGTAATGACAGTTGATCGTGATCAATGTAAGTGCTTCAGTAGACATAGGTGAGGACAGTAGCAAGGGGTGTAGGCTAACTGGGGGGAATAGGCTAAAAGGGGAGAGGAAAATAACATAGTGTCTGCACGGTAGACCGTTATAACATTAGGTATTGATAAGGTACATTGGAGAACTGAATTGCATTGAGGTACTTCGAATTGCACTGTATTGCTAAAAACTCTGCACCTTAGGAGCAATAAAAACATAATAAGGAGAGCCATGGTCCCAGATTGAGTGTATGAAATGGAAAATGTGCCTAAGGCCATAGAGACCACAAGGGGTGAAATTCAGATAGGTGGGCCAGTCTGTTGCTGTCCTCAGAAAGAGACGGTGTGTGTTACCACACTGTACTGAGTTTAAAGCTAAGTTAAGACCAGAGAGGAGTCTTTAGGAATCATTATGGCTGAAGAAAGCTATAACCGGGCTACATAGGTGTGCTGAATTAACACCGTATTTTCTTTTCTGTAAAGATTTATTTTATTATTTCAGTTTTCTACAAAAATCAAATGCTAAACGCTTTAATTCGTTTTTTATGCAACTAACGTTTTGTCTGCTTGTTCGTGTGAAATCCCACACCCTACAACAGAGAGATGCAATAGTCAACTATTATGCAATATAATAAATTTGGGAGATGAATTAGTGCCAGGTCTAGCTCTGAAATGCTATACCTAGTAACAGGCCTAAGCAGTGAATGAAACATTTACAATACCAATACCTGAGAAGTGACTAAAATATGAGAAAGCTACAACTGGTTAAAGAGGATCTATGCAGAGTAGACATGACACAGTATACTAACTTAGCTAAGGTAATGCAAATATGCAGGTTGAAGACGGACATGTGAAATGTAAAGCTTGTCTGGACTTTGTGGGGTTTTCACCCCAGAGGGTTGTAGGTCTGCCTCTCCCCCTTTCTCTACTGCTCTCTCTTTTTCCCTCCTCCTATTTCCTCCCCTCCATTTCATGTTCTCATTCCTCCCTACTCCCAGTTTCCTCCCTCCTGCTTTCTTCTGCTCCTTACGTTGCCTTGTGTCTTGTGCTCATGCCTTGTGGTATGAATTTACTACTATCTTAGCTATTGTTCTAATACACACACTCCCCTTATGTACAAAGCTGTACTAGCATTCAAATGCAGTGTATTTTAGTTTGATTTTATTCTCTTTATATATTTTTCTGCTATGTAGATATAAGCCATGTAATTAGTTCTATTGTTTACTTTTCCCGTTCTCCTTCTCCCCAAGGATGCATCTGGAAACGAGCTCATTTTAGTTCACTATGCCTTCCCTGGTGAAACTTTTAAATAAATAATACATAAAAAGCTTACTATGACAAGTCCCATGAAAACAATTATAGAAGGCAAAGCAAAACTATGGATGCATCCAGAAAGGGATATAGTTGTATTCCACAACATTGATACTAAAATGAGACTAAGGCTACAGGAATCAACATTAAGACAGAAGCAGAGGTGATATGCAAGCAATAACACACAACGAGGTGTGGTTTATCACCTGATAACAACATGCCCAGGGGTGTGCTAAGGCATGAGGTATTGGTGTCATGCTTTGGAAGAATCCCTGAGTCTCCTGTAAATACACCATAGTTCAGTTTAATAAAAGTTAGAATTTTAATGTTTTCTGGAAGGAGTCTTGTCCTCCTAGTACTAGCAACATAGCCAGCAGTGCTAAATATTCTTTCTGAATTGACACTTGTTGCTGGGCAACTTAAATAATAAAGGGCCACATTTTGTAATCCTGGCCAGACTGCACCCTTTTCATGCCAATACTGAAGTGGGTCATCTCGAACATTTCTCTTCCTGGTATCCTTTAAGAAGTCATCCACCATACTGCTTGCTGAGTACCTTGTGATGGGAGAAGTAACAGTACTGTCTTTCTCTATGTCATCCAGTCCTGACCAAATTTTGTCCATGGAGGCACCATACAAACTGCCCCTAATTTCTGACTAATAATGCAAGTTTTTTCTTATTCTTCTCCCTTCACTGGGATCTGTTTCTTGGAAGGGAGCATGACTATTTTCATGATCATCAGCAGCATAACTTCTGGTTGGAGTTTCTGTTGTCATTTTTAGAGCAACTTTATTAATGAGCAGTTCTTTATAATGGCTGAGGTCTATGCTTCCAGAGTGGAGAAGATCTGGAAAACTGATTCTGAAACATGGATCTAACATTGCTGCTATCACATAATGTTCAGATTCCAAAATCATCATGGCAATCCTGCAGTCCATTTCCAGACAAAGACAGCTTTTCAGTAAGAGTGACATCTGTGGTTGCACCTTGCTCTTTAAAAGTTTCTTGGAATTTTCCAGTCTCTGCATGAGAAGATATCAATGGAATAACTTGACTTATGGTTGTGCTGTCGGCACTCACTTCATGTGTGGCTTCCTCAAATGGCTGAAGCAACTGACATAAATGTGATATAAGATTCCATTGCCCAGAGGTGAGGGGACCATCTCATTTCCCTACTGCATGGTCCGTGGTGTACTAGTACACTGCTTTGTGTTATTCTTGGAGCCTCTGTAACATGTGAAAGGTAGAGTTCCACCTAGTGATAACTTCTTGTTTTAGCTGGTGAATTGGTAAGTTATTCTGTTTTTGCAGTTCCCATAAAATTTTGCAAGCTATTGAAGAGTGCCTAGGGTTACTATAGTATGTATACATATCTTACTTGCAGCACCCAGCATATTATGCACTTTCCTGTCATCATTGAGGAAGTCCTGTACCACTAGACTGAGTGTACAATATGTGCAAAACATGATAAATGCAGAAACCCACTGTGGTGAACCCTCCCTTTTGGGTTGTAGCAGCCTTTTAGAGAGTTGTTTGTTTCTGTTTTCTTTTGCTGCCACCAACCTGCTTTTCCAGGGTTTTAGTTTTCTTTCTCCCTTGCACAGAGCCCAGAGGTCACCAAAGGTCAAATTTGGTAGAATGCTCTCAGATGACAGATGCTAACAGAGCAGTTCCCTTGCTAGTGAAAATAATGCAGTTACCTTAGCAGTTAAGCCACAGTCATGACTGTTATGTAAACAGACTTTTACTGCAAAAGCCAGGTAAAAATACAGGATGAATATAGACAATACAAATGAGAGAAAATGCACATTTACAAGAAAAGAAATAAATGATGTTGAATCACAGGTGTCACACAGGAAAATGCTTCTAACTACTTCAGTCTAGCATAAATAATATTTTCCTTCCACTAAGCTCAAAGAGAAAACTGTTATTTAAACTATCCTATAACTTTTCCTTGAAGTTGACAGTGGATGACAGGCTCTGCTTTTCATGGATATTCCCCAGGCAAAAGCACCTCTTGTAATTAACTCTTTAAATGTATAGCCTAAGGCTTGTAAAAAAAGAAATGTGGTAGCCATGTTAGTCCAGTCAACAATGCAGAGAAAAACAAACAACAACAAAAAAGCAAAAAATCATTTTATTAGTCCAATAAAAGGTATCACCTGCAACATATGTATTGTTTTTTTCTCTACATAGCCTAAGGCTGAAACTCTGTGAGAAGTAATTCTTTTGAATCAACCAACCATTTAACATGTATGTGTTTAATTGTTTCAATCAACTTAAAAACTTATAAATGTTCAATAAGATCAATTCTGCTACCAGTTTGTATTTAAATGCCATGATACTTTTAAATGTGCCTGTGTATAAGTTAAAGAATGTGATTGCTGAGGCATACCTCTTTGAGTTACCCTGTGGCAGCTAAATATGTGCAGTCTTAACTACTGATAACTGTACACAGCATAATGATGCAGAGTTATAATGCCACATATGTACCACTCTCACATAAAGACACTTTATTATATGCTTCCTCTTAAATATAGTCCTGTCAACTTTGTTCTTTTGCAAGTTTATTCAAATAAGATCATGGCTATAAAGCATAACTGTAATATGTCTTACTGATAAACTACTAATAAAAGTATTAACCTTAAAATGTGTGTGTGTGTGTGTGTGTGTGTAAATGTTCACCCACCTTGATCACTCTCTGAGATTTATTACCTTGAGCAGGGGCCCTAGCCTGCTAGTGAAGTAGAATCGAAAATGTTTTTCCCCTTGTTGTTAACATGCCAAGCAAAACCTCTGGTGAGACTCAGAAGACTAGGAGATAGTTTCAGTAAACCCAAACAATTAATCCCATTTCTGTCACATCTCCACCCCCAAGTGATGAAGGTGTGTCCCTTAGGCCACCCCAAGAGACTGACTATTCATGCAGAGGCTGTAAAGTGCCCTAAGTATCTAGCCATGCTGTTGGGAACTGCCATGGCAGTTCATTCACACTAGCATTCTGTTTACCACTGCGGTGCTGGATGGTCATGTTGTAGATCTACAGTACCAAGCTCCAGCACAGTAGTTTTTCATTTTGACTGCTTGACCTATTAAGCCAGATCAGGGGTCTATGATCTGTGACCACAGTAAATTCTCAAACATACAGGTAAGGCTGCAGCTTCTGTAAGGTCTACACTATTTCCAAGCACTCCTTTTCAATCATGGCATAAGCCTCCTGCCTGAGCGGCAGCCTTCAGCTCAGATCTACTACAGGGTGTTTCTCCCCCTGCAGTGTAACCTGGCTCAGCACAGTGCCCAGCCCATGGTCTGAAGCATCTACATGAACAGCAATCTTTGGACTGTAATTGGGGCTAGCTAGCACAGCTGGCCTACTTAAGGCCTCCTTTAGCTTCTGAATGGTAGACTCACAGCCATCTGTCCACTGAATCTTTTCAGGCTGTCTCTTTGTTGTTAGGTCTATCAGGGGCTTGGCCATATCACTGTAGTCAGGGACAAACCTCCTGTAGAACTCAGCTGTCCCCAGAAATGCCCTTATCTGTTTCTTAGTAGTAGGACTAGGCTCTGGACGGATGTGTCCACTGCACATCTGGTTGGAGTGGGACACTTTTGCCATACCTATCTGGAATTTTTTGCCTTGACTGTCAACCCCTGCATCTTGTAGCTGGTGGAACACCTCCCACATATGCCGGATGTGATCCTTCCAGGTCTCGCTGCAAATGGCTGTTTCATCCATATAAGCCAGTGCTAAGTAACCTACTCCAGACTTTATAAAATCCATAAGCCTTGGATGATAAGAGCACTGCTTTGAGGTATCTCATGGCATAATTGATGACCACCAAGATATACTGCTTGCGGTGTGACTTGTGGTGCTAGTTGCCCACTATGTCCACTGCTACCCTCTTAAAGGATTCATTCACAATGGGCAGGGCATCAAGGCTGCCTTGGCCTTATCCCCATCTTTCCCACCCTTTGGAACTGTGAACAAGTCCAACAGTAATTTGCCACATCACTGCTAATACCAGGCCAGATGAAATTGTTGGTCAGCTGCTTTTTGTGTGCTTCACACACAGTGGCCTGAAAAGGGATATCATGGGCCAGGGAAGATGTGCTTGCAGTAATCTTTAAGGACTACTAGCTGCAGGAGTACCTCTCAGCTAGCTCCCTCAGGTGTACACTCCTGTACAACCGACCATTTTCCTAGTAGACTGACTATTTACTCCCCTGAGAGCCCTCAGCCCTGTCAGCTATTTTTCTCAGTTTCTGCAGGGTAGGATCAGCTAGCTGCACAGTGCCTAGCTCATCTCATCTGACCTTACCCAGCTCATTTCAGTGTCAGTGGCTCAGCAGGTAGCACACTCACCTCTGAGGCTGGATGATCACAAAACTGTGGGTTCTAGCCCCACACCAGACACTTGGGTTAATATCCCAATACTGACACTGCAGTGCAGCATGAGGGGGTGATGCACTCCTGAGGTGCTGTCTTTCGGATGAGACATTAAACCGAGGTCCCATCTGGCTGTTCTGGTGGTAGTTCAGGTGGATGTTAAAGATCCCAAGGCACTTTTCGAAAAAAGTAGGTGAATTTTTCCCGGTGCCCTGGCCAAATTTCCCCCCACTCACTAAAATACCATCAACAGCTTAATCTGGTTCAAAATAAGTTGCCATTCACCTGTACCTCCCTTCCCAGAGTCATGCCTGAAAATAGGCAGAATTTGTCTAGAGCACTTACCCAGTCAACAAAACCTAAATAAAATAAGTAAATAAAAAAATAAGCTCGCCCTTCAGAAGGAAGTACTGAGATTTCCTCTGTTTGCAAGTCGGGCTCGGGACTGCTACTCCTAGCTAGAGATGCAGCGAAATTGCCAATTTCACCCAGCAAAACATTTTGCGTAATTATATCCTTTTATTTCACCACCAATTTTGTCTACGCATCTGAGGTGAAATTAGGTGA
Source organism: Neoceratodus forsteri (assembly GCA_016271365.2). Taxonomy (NCBI): domain Eukaryota; kingdom Metazoa; phylum Chordata; order Ceratodontiformes; family Ceratodontidae; genus Neoceratodus; species Neoceratodus forsteri. The sequence goes on along the minus strand of CM028132.1, from coordinate 318,800,485 downwards.
AATTGGCTATTTACTCTGCTGGTGGTGACATGGTTGAGTCTAAACAGGCAGGAAGTGAGTGAGTGGTTCATTTCCTGTGCTATATATCTCAAGGAGCATTTATACTCCCTGTGACTGCAGAGTGCACTTTTACACCTAAATTGCTTAATTTGTGCTATTTTTTCCAACTTTTTCTTGTTTGTGTTTGTCATAGTTCATATTTTAGTACCTGGTGATTGTGTGTGTGCGTGTGTGTGTGTGTGTGATTGTGTGTGTGATCCTTCCCAGCTCTCTCTCAGTCTCAATCTCTGTTTCTTTTTCTTTTTTTTTTTTGAATTGATGGTGTTTGTGGATTGTGGACATAATGGAGACGATGAAGACAGTGGGCACCTGTATGCATGTTTCAACTAACCATCACAAATGAAATGCCACAACAGAAGGCTTTTGGCTCCAGCACCAGCACCCAGCAGCAAACTGTGCCCCATCCCCAGCAGCAGGAGGAGACCATGGCCCCTCCACAGCAGCAGCAGTTGGAGACAGTGCCCCCTCCCCAGCACCAGGAGGATACTGTTCCTCTGCCCAGGCAGCAGGATACCATGCCTCCTCCCGAGCAGCCAGAGGAGTCAGTGCCCTGGGCATTATCTGCAGACCTCCCCACAGCCCCATCATCCCTGAAGTTCTCCTGTCAGGGAATTTTTCTACCTAATATCAGTTGGTGACCCAGTGGTCATCTGCAATTTATGCAGGCAAGAAGTGCATTGAGGAAAGTGTGGATCCCACTTCAGGACAACCGGCCAGCATAGCCACATGGTCTACCACCACCTGCTGCAATGGGACCTCAAATTACAGGATGTGGCGGCATCATCAAGTGCAGCTGTTGGGAGCAGTGCGGGTGTAAGCACTGAAGGGGGTGAGCAGGAGGGAGGAGTGGCTGAACCAGTTAAACGTCATCGCCGTACCAGAAAACAGCAGCAATCAGTAACATCAAGACCCCTCCAGGCTGCTCCCATCCAAAGCCAGCAGCACAAGAAGCTCCCCCCCCGCCAGCAGTACCAGTGACACATGTGAACATATCAAGGTCCTGTCTGAAGTCCAGCATCACTGACAGGAGTTAAACAATTTCAGACAGGAATTTAGTGATGCCCAGGGGTAGATTTCTAAACTGCAGTGTGATGCTAACAAAATCAGGAGCATCCTGTCTGAACTCCATGGCAGCGCAACTGCCACTTAATGTGGCATCACAAATTAATTTGTCTTTTTGTTTTCATTTTCTATCTTCCATTCTGGTGTTTGTATGTTCCCACCCATACAAAAATAAAAGCCAAAAAAGCTATTCTGTTCTCTTTAATCTACATCCATTCCTTATGTCCTCTTGTTTATTTTGTATGTAAAATAATTTTATTGATCATTGCTGTTGTGTTTGCTACTGTCTTATGCTCCTTATAGAATTCAGTCCTTTTCTTGTTCTCTTTCTATTAGTTCTCCTGCTCATTGTTGTATTACCCTTGGCCAACTGATCATGCCTGTTAATTGTTATGCTTATTCTGTACTGTGTCTGTGTACCCTCCCTAATAAACATCTTATTCTCTTATCATTTGTGGTGTGTGTTACTTCTTCAAGCTGTTTACACCTACAAGATTCCTTTAACAACATAATGATGTGTAATGCAGATGCATTCCTATATATTGAACTTACGAAATGAAATGCACGGCTCCTGCCAAAGGCTGTTGGCCATCTGGGCCTTGTGCACAGACTAGTGTGCATTGTTTTGGAAATCAAATACCTTGTGTGAGTTGCTTCAACTCAAAATTAGAAGTACTCACCACAGCACATGCCCATAAGGTGCTCATTCTTTATTCGATCCTCTAGTGTGGAAAGTAAACAATGTAAAAAATGTTTCCATATAACCAAGTTAAAAATGCCCGCTCCCCCAAGGCACCATCATTTCTTATATGTACTATGAAGCATAGAAACATACAAACATAGAAGTTGATGGCAGATAAGGACTGCAAGGCCCATCCAGTCTGCCCATTTCTTTTTCTACCTTATGAATGTGCCATAGGCCTTTGCTCTGTCAATGGCCTATCTATTCATACTCATCTGTACTGCTCCCTTATGCCTATCCCATGCTTGTTTGAAGCCCTGCACTGTATTCATATCCACAACTTCCTGAGGTAGGATGTTCCATGCATCATCACCCTTTCTGTGAAAAAGAGCTTCCTCACATTACCCCTTAATCGGCATCCCTCAAATCTCATGCTGTGTCCTCTTGCCCTGCAATTTTTCTTATATTGAAACATGTTAGACTCTTTCACCTTGTTAATGCCCTTAAGGTGTTTGAATGTTTCAATCATATCACCTCTCTCCCTCCTTTGCTGTAGGGTATACCTATTGAGTTCAGTTAATCTGTCCTCATATGTTTTCTGATGCAGTCCCTGCACCATTTTGGTTGCCCTTCTCTGGACTGCCTCAATTTGGTTAATGTCCTTGTGAAGGTGTGGCCTCCAGTACTGCACACAGTGGTGCCTTGAGGAAGTGGGCGAGTTTTATGTTAGTTATATGGGAGCATTTTTTACATTGTTTGAATGCTACACTGTAATAAAGAAAGAGCACTTTATGGATATGTGCTTGTGGTGATTACTTCTTACTTTGAGTCAAAACAACTCACATGAGGTATTTGAATTAAAAATATAGACTCTGTGCACAGGGCCTAATGGCTCACAGCCTTCCACTGGTGCTGGCCTTTTCTTTGCAAACTCCATATATGGGAATGCAGTTGAATTGTTGATCATTGTTATGTTTTGTTAAAGTTATGTTGAAGGTGTCACCTGCTCTTTAACAGGTTTCCTCCTCCTATCCACAAATGTCAAGTATTATGTCAATAAAAAAAACTGTTTCACAATGCAATGTGATGTTGTATCACATATTGTTGTGTGCAACATTATGAAGATGTAACACATCTGATGCCGGCACTGACAACATGTCCCAGAAGGCCAGAATTCCCAAAATGTTTCCCCAAAAATGTTACAGTACATTCAGACAGAAATCAGGTGTCAGACATGCAGTTACATGGTTCACATCCGCCATAAAGGACCCAAATCTGCTGTTTTTTGCACAGTTTCTAATGGTTTTCAAGTCTAATCTGGGTGGTGCCACTGCCTAACATGCCCCACAAGTCAAGAAATGTTTCCCAAAAAATGTTACTGTAAATTCAGACCTAAATCAGGTGTCAGACATGCTGTTATATGTTGCATACCTTCCACCTGGACCAAAACATGTTTTTTGGCCCACTGTTTACCAATGGTTTATAGCCTAATCATGGTGTTGCCACTGCCTAACATGGTCCAGAAGTCCAGAAATGTTTCCCAAAAAATGTTACAGTACATTCAGATAGAAATCAGGTGTCAGACATGCAGTTACATGGTTTACATCTACCACCAGGAACCAAATCTGCTGTTTTATGCACTATTTCAAAAGGTTTGCAGGCCCAACCATTGTGCTGCCACTGCCTAACATGCCCCCATATATAGTAGGATCAGGTAGTAAACACCAGTGATGTAACAGGGAGGAAACGGTAAATATGATAAGCAAATTAAAAAGACAAACAGGAATGCTGCAATGCAGAGGCTAGATCATAATTTTAATTTTTGGGAGCAATTCAACAATGCAGTGTACCTGGATATGAACAAGTCAAGTGGTAAATATACAGGAATACTTCCAATAAAGAAATAAAGCACAAAAGTAATTAAGCAAAAGGAAAGAGGAACAGAACTACTCAGAATGAGTAATTGTTCAGATAAAGTTACCCAAAAATGGGTCAATATTTAAGAAAAATCTAACAAATAAGTAGCACACCAACAAAAATATTAAAACTTTAAAGAAATTACAGAAACTCACTCACAACTTGTGAGAAATCTGTCAAATATTAGGAGCTAGTCTGTTCTGCTCACACACACACACACACACACACACACACACACACACACACACACACACTCACCACTGGTTTACCCTCCCCCACTCAACTCCCTCACAGACACAGACACAGAGAAAACTGAAAACACTACCTAAGTTTAACAAAATATTATCCAAAGATACCAAAATAAAAAACGGTTCACTAGCAGCACTAGGAACTAAATTGAGATTTTGAGAACAATTAACTCTTGAAAATCACAAATAAAGAGCTTCGTGAAGGGTTTATCGGCTGTGATGCACCACACTGAACTGCTCTCTGACTCAACAGACAATATATTGTGCAGGAAACAGCCTGCATGTGATATTTCAGCTATTTGCCCACAGTGCATTGCAATTTTGCTGGCGAAATTAAAAACATTGGCAAAATTTGGCATAATTTGGTGACATTTTGCCTTACGTAAAAGTGAAATCAACACAGTCTTCATCATTCATTCTGGCAAATGCATGCAAAGCACATCCCGTAAGTAATGGCATGAGATGGGTCACCCATGAAGCCTTGTCCAATTGAAACTGTAAGTACATTCTTTCTAATGACCTTAAAAATAAGTCAAGATCATCCCCTACCTTTTATTGAGGAAACAATTTAAAATTATGTTTGGCTTCACGTGGAAGGCCACAGGTCACAGGTGTCAGACAGGAAAACACTACAGACTAGTTCAGTGCAGCATAAATAATACTTGCCTTACACTAAGCTCAAAGGAAAACTGTCATTTAAACTATCCTATTACTTTTCCTTGCAGCTTACAGTCGATGACAGGCTCTGCTTTTCATGGATATTCCCCAGGCAAAAGCACCTCTTGTAATTAACTCTTTAAATGTATAGCCTAAGGCTGAAACTCTGTGAAAAAGTCAGTGTTTTGAATCCACCAACCATTTAACATGTATGTGTTTAATTGTTCCAATCAGCTTGCAAAACTATAGATGCCCAAATAGAGTGTGTGTGTGTGTGTGTGTGTGTGTGTGTGTGTGTGTGTGTGTGTAACTATTCACACACCTTGGTCACTCTCTGAGATTTATTACTTTGTCTAGGGGCCTAGCCTGCTAGTGACATACAATCCTAATGTTTTTTTCCCTTGTTGTTAGCATGCCAAGCAAAACCACTGGTGAGACTCAGAAGACCAGAAAATAGTTTCAGTAAACCCAAACAATTAATTCCATTTCTGTCACACCCACCACCCTTTAATGATTTCACAATGTTATTGTGTACAACTGCAAATCTTGGGGAAAGGCCGTTACGAGAAAGCCATTGTGAGAAAAGTTTCTTTAGCTCCTGTAAGATGTTCACACCAGTGTGATTTTCATTGTTAAAGCTTGCAATAGAGAGCGCAGCCAGTGTGTGAGGATTTTTTTGATTGCTGGTGGTGCTACAGGATGTTGCAGAGGAAAATTATATATAGCGGGTGATGACAGTTATATAGTCTACTGTTTGACCCCTTATCCACATATCTGTTTTTTTATGTACTTCTTCAATAGCTGATGACTGCAAGAACTATTTATCTTCTGGTGCAGTTCCCTATAAAGAGCTGACAAGATATTCTTGAGAGATACATCCGTGATGACAGCTGATATCGAGGGCCAGCAAGTTTCATCACCTCCCAAAACCCAGAAGAGTCAGCAATAGAAAATGGGCACATGTCTAGTGCAATCATTGCAGATACTGCTTTATTTAACTGCTGAGCACCTGAATGGCTTTTGGTCATATTTAGTTCTCCATTCAAAAGCCAACTACATCCTTAACTGTTTCTGAGATGTGACTGGCACACAAAAAGGCTGACGGAGATAGAGAAGAACTAATTCTGTTGTCAGTTGGGGAGCTTTCTGAGTCTAATAAACACCTAGCAGATAAAGGGGGTGATGCAGTCAAAGTCCTGTCTTTTTTGGTTTTGCCCCTGGCATTGCAACTTGTGAATCATCATTCAGTATGTATATGTGTAACCCCCTACAAATGGGGGTTCCCAAAAGTTTTCCTTAGAGCTTGCTTAAATGCTCACTGCCAGGTTGGTGTCCAGCATTCTAGCCATTTAAATATTATTGCCAGAGAGTGCCTGTATAGCCTCTGTATACTGTCACTTTAAAGCTGCCTGGACTGCAGTCATAAGTAATCTGAGAGGGAGCTCTGTTGAAGATGTAATTATTGCTGAAAATCATTTAGAGTGATAATGATAATGTAGTTTGTCTAACCTGCCTTCTTTGCAGTGAGGACTGTTTTGTTTATCTCCACTATCTTGCTCCTGGACTGCTGAATTGGACCAATCAGTACTGGTGGGACCTTAAATGGAGCCAGACTACAGGAGCTGTCTGGAGTCAAAATCTGTAGGAATTGTAGTTTTGGGCTTTTGGTGCCTTTTTGCCCCTGAAGGGGGAGCCTTTGTTGTGACTGACAGACAGATCAGCTAACCAAACCTTTTGAATTCTGTGGGAAATCCCCAAGCTTGGTGGCAGTTGAGTCAGATCTAAGTTGGGAGCTGAAAAGGCAACAACTCAATACAGTCTTTGTGGAAAGGCCCAAGTTTTGACCTGCATACCTGCCTGCTGCCCCTGAGAGGGAGCAGAGAATCAGCTCGGACTGAATCCAAGTTTGTGACAACGAAGTAAGACACTGATTTTTTTTTTACCAGGTTCATACCTGAAGAAGACTGAAGATTTTGTTGAATGCGATCGGTCTGTCAGGATTTCCAGCTGCTTTTGAATCCCTGGTTTGTGCAGAGACTTTGCGATCATGACCAAAGAGTGGTTTTCCTGGTAGAGTAGAATTTCCTTACATGTAAATGTGCTGCGTATTGAAAGTGGGTCGTGATTTAATTCCCCACTGTGTGAACTGTGTTCTGTTTGCTGGAAGCTGTATCCAGCCCAAAATGGACTATATCCGAATTTGTTTCCATTTGGCCAGGGCCTTGCTTCACTGGCCCATCCAGGCTACCCACTGCACAGGGAAACCAACGACCAGAGACCTGCCTGGGAATCAGCCCTGCTCCACCCCTGAACAGGAGCAATGCCTCAGCAAATCATATGGGCCCTGCTTCTCCTGGCACTCCAGATCAACCACCTGCAGTCTCAATTTTCATCCAGCCTGTGTCCAGTCTTGGTTATCGTGAGTAATCATCAGGGTAGCACCCTACAACAACTGCTTAATCTAAATGTGTGTCTTCTGAGTGTCTTGTGGTTTTCTTTTCATGAACTGAGCCCTCCGTCTCCAGATTATTATTGTTGTGTGTGGTGCATGTTGATTTCTTCCATCACAGGGCCCCAACCAGCTGCAACGTTCCTGGCTAGTTCACCATTCTCCATCTGGGTAGCCAGAGTGTGTGACTGTTTATAGACCCTGAAGTACATGCATAACATACAGTAAGTCAGTGGCTCAGCAGGTAGCACACTCACCTCTGAAGCTGGGAGATCAGAGGTCTGTGGGTTCAGTTTCCACATCTGGCACTTGGGTTAATATCCCAGTACTGACACTGTAGTGCAGCATGAGAGGGGTGCTGCACTTCTGAGGTGCCGTCTTTCAGATGAGATGTTAAACCGAGGTCCCATCTGCCTGGATTGGTGGTAGTTTAGGTGGATGTTAAAGATCCCATGGCATTTATCGAAAAGAGCAGGGGAATTTCCCCGGTGTCCTGGCCAAATTTCCTCATTCACTAAAATACCACCAACAGCTGAATTTTGTCTAGGACAGTTGGCATTCATCTGTATCCCTTCCCTGGGTAGTGCCTGAAAATAGGCAGGATTTGTCTAGTGCACTTACCCAGTCAACAAAAACTAAATAAATAAAATAAATAACAGTTTGAATGATAGAGTCTTTAAGCAAATTAACCTGATTACGCCCCTCCCTTGTTCAAGTCCCTTAAATAAATTAGATCTAACTCTTTTTTGCATTTACCCTGACTGTAGTTCCAGTTTGTGCAAGAGTACTGTACTGCTGTTATTTGTTGTGCATAACCTTGTTTTACAGGGGGTCCCCAGGACCGAGCCAGAAGAAAGCCCTGGTGACAAGTGCAAACAGTGTGGGTACTTGTGTGGTATATCAGGGTATTGTGAAAGTGATTATTGTGTATGGTCCCGCCACTAGTAAGGAGGGGGGGAGTTACAGTGTCCAGGAGGGCTGTGCTCAGGTTAGCTTGACCACTACCAACCCTGACCTCCTGGTGGAGGCACCCTTTTCAGAACTCAGGCCCCTTAACCTGCTACTAGCCAAGCAGGCAGGGGTAGTAGCCCTTGAGATAGTGCCACCTTGGGGTTACATATGTCAATTTCTATATTTTGATTATTTTCCTCAGTGTCCACATTGGATGATTGGGTTTGAGGCCTTCCCTAATTGGAGGAGACAGGCAAGTCAGGCATAACTTCCTTTTCAGTTTCTCTGGCCCCAATGACCTTTCCTCTGATGACCTTTCCCCAGGTTTTTTTGGTCTGGCATCTCACAGGTTCATCTGGCTCTGAGCCCTCACCATCAGAGCCCCCATTATGCACCGCCTGCTCTTCAGGAATGTACCCGCTGCCATTGATATCCACATGGTCTGAATCTGAGGAATGAGAAATGGTGGAATCTTGAGAAAGTGGCACAATGTATGCATGTGTGCTTATTCTTTCCTTTCCACTATGTGAACTGCCTTTATGTTTTAATAACTGTACCTTTTGCAAATCTATTTTCTTAGTCGCTAGCTCAGTACCCAAGCTTTTCCTGTTGCTTTACTTGGCCTGTATTAGTTAACTGGGTATCACCTGTAGCTGCAGACAAACCTGATGGAATCTCAAGATAAGGACTCGCACAAGGAAGCTTCAATCAGTAAAGAAGAGGATGTATCTACTGCAGTAAAAGAAGCACTTTTTGGTTTTGTGACTGTTTTTTTCTTTCTTCTGAATTGCTGTATTTGTCTTGTAAATGTGTTTTACAGGCCTACTCTTTTCTATCATTATTTTAATAACAGTTGCTGATCACTAATGAAGGCAGCTCCCTTAGAAGAAAAAAAACAGTACCTAACCGTACTACTGTGCCTTCCTCGGTCACCTTGGGGAAATAGGTGGCAATGATGATGAGTTGCTAGTAGTACACATCTCAAGACAAGGAATATGAACTGGTTAACTAGCAAAACTATGAGTTAAGGCTACTATGCAACTGCCAAGAGCTGCCCCATACCTCCAAAACATTTCACATGTGACACAAGTCTTTATTTAACAGGACTACACAAAAAAAATATGACCCTCATGTCCTGATTCCTGTTTGTGTGGGAAATTGCAGTTGATATTGTGCAGGCAGAGGCCACTCAACTACAAGACTGCTCCTTCCCTCCAAAATGTTTCACACATGATGCAAGCATTTATTTGACAGGACTAGACAAAAGAAATATGATCCTTCTGTCCCAACTCCTGCTTGTGTGGGAAATGGCTGTTGACACTAGTGCAGACAGAGGCTACACAACTGCAGGGCTGTCCCTTCCTCCAAAATGTTTCACATGTGATGTAAGCCTTTAGTTGACTGGATTACACACAAAAATATGGCCATCCTGTCCCGTCTCGGTTCCTGCTTGTGTGGAAAATGGTTGGTGACACAGGGCAGATAGAAGCTACTCAACTGCAGGGCTGTCCTCATCCAAAATGTTTCACATGTGATGCAAGCCTTTATTTAATAGGACTACAAAATAATATGGTTCTCCTGTCCTGACTCCTGCTCAAGTGGGAAATGGCTAGTGACACTGCTCTGGCAGAGCTTTGGGGTGGTTACACAAGTGACTTCTTCTGTGTCTAATAGTATGCTGCCAGTATCTCTGCTAAGCTGAATAAGCTCAGTCATTGCTCTACTTTCAGCTTAGGCCTACTAGTAATAGGTGCCTGTTTTCAAGTGCGACCCGGGAGCACTGAGAAGGTTAAGTGACTTCCACAGAGTCACACAGTATGCAAGTGGAGGTTGTGGGGAAAATATCAAACCCATGTCTGTCTACTTGATGTCCAACCAAGTTAATTTGCATCACTTTACTCTGAAGGCTATACTGCCAGGCAGCAAGACAACTAAGTGCCAGTGCAGTGGAACTAATTGAACTTGAACTGATCATGTTCTTGTACTGCAGCACTTGTGCTTTTGTTTCTGTCTGGTGCTGCACTTGCACTGTGCCACTACTGTGCTTTGTGGTTAATGCAGTTCCACTGCCCCCCCAACACAGTCTTCCTCCACTAGCACCTTTCTCTTTGCCAGCTTCTGCCATTGAGGCATCCCAGCCCTCCCACACACATATAGTTCCTGGTCAATGTCCCTTCCGAGTCCCGACCCTCTCAGATTTTTTAATTTTTTTAGTTTTTTCTTTAGAAGTGGTCCACCATGAAGACCCATTGTTTCCTTCCTTCCCACCCTGCCACTCACTCCCCAGTCCCTGGTCCTTGTCCCTCCCGTGTCACCAGTCGAATATCTCGATTCTTTTTTTCTTTGTTTTTTGTTTTTTAGTTAAAGCTCTTGCTTGTTTTCATGTGCCAGTCAATTCAACTCCACACACTCTCTGAACATGGAGAATCTTCCTTCCTGCCCCACCGCTTGCTAGCAGAGGAATGTCTGAGAGCTCCGCTCTGCTTTGTAGCTCAATTCAAATGGTGTAGAGGAGGCTCTTCATCCAGCTATACTCCAGTTTGCACATGCACAAGCCAGAGTATTTGAGTGGCTACCTCATAGGCTCTCTTCTGACCTCTCACATGACAGGCAAGAGCTGGAAAACAAGAGGAAAATGTCAGAGATCCGGAGCCAATCCGAGCGTGGAGTCACCAAGGTTCAGTCTATATCTCATGGAAACTGAGCCAAGTGTGATTGGGACAGCTTGGTTTCACCTCTGCAGGCTTGGCACACCTCTAGCAGTAAACACAGTGACAAGAGATGATGAGATTATAAAGATATCTGCTTTTGTGAGATGGAAGGAAGGGCAAAGAGTAGACAAAGCAGTTGTGGATACTGGGGAGTGGTTGATTGCAAAATGGCAAGACTGAAGGAGAGGTACAGTAAGGCAAGAGGCTTTAGAATCAACACCAAAATCTACTCCCTATAGTCAAATGTCAGGAGGATAATTTCAAAACAAATCTCCAAATGAGCAGGGAGGGGATAATGGATTTATTTCTGTACAAAACACCTACAGTAGTTTGAGGAATAGTTTGGAATAGATGGCATCAATATGTCTTGAGAATGTCTGGGCAATCTTTTGGTGAGCTTATTCTTATCTCATATTGAAGTCATCCTCATCTAGCTTCTGTACTTTGGTAGACTGACAGGATTATCCAGCTATTTCCTGTATGATTTACAACTATCAGCTGCCCCAGTGCAGTAAGATAGCTTGTCACACAGCCACAGCTGAAACTCAGTCACTCTGTTGTTTGGCATTGCAGTGCATAGGTCCTTACACCTAAAATGGGGTCAAGCATTTTGGCAACAATTGTCAGTTTTACTACTGTGGGCTGAGCCTACAGGAGTATTGCATACAAAAAGAGTGATGTCATGTTTTCTGTCCGTGGAACTGACTGAATGTGTAAATATTCTCCTCTGCCTTACCCTCCTCCAAGAAATGTTTTACACCCTCAAATAAATGCATTTTCATGTTAGTCAATGGTTGCAGGGTAATACTTTCTTTCTTAAATGGGTGGTATAAGAACTGAGACCTGAGTAGTGGGAGGCAGCATTGTTTTTTTTGGGGGGGGAGTAAGGTCCTCCCCACCTCCACCCAAAAAGCTCCAAAAGGTGCATCCCACCTTTTTTTTAATTCATGTTGGAGGGGCAGGAGGTGGATCTTTCATACTGAAAGAAGAGTCACTAGAGTCTGGGGTGTGGACCAAGAAACAACACATCTGTGGAGTCCCTGCATTTTGTTAAGGACTAAGAGAACAGAATATGCTTAAATTGCCTTCAAACTGACTTAAAAACCCTTGGAACAGATAATTATCAGAGTCGCCTGGTGTCTCAAAAGGAAACACTAAGAAATGTCTGAAACTACAGCTTAAGGATTCAACTTCAAGGAAATCCTTGGAACAATGATTATCAGAGACACCTGGTGTCTCAAAGAAAACACTAAGAAATGTCTGAATCTACAGCTTAAGGATTCAGCTTCAAGGAAAATAGACAATGTTCAGGTATTTCTTAAACATTTATATACTAAAATGGGCACAGTACTTGGTAAATACAGTCTGTGATGAAATGTATTTTTCTTTTTAAGTTTGAGAAGTGGAGTTGACTTGCATATGTTAAAAATACCAGCTGCAATTAGCAACCACAATAGTTGTAGAAACAAAATGCTGTTTTTTCCCCCATTTACTTTTTTTCCTGGCTCAGTTTGTATCAGTGAATAGCTGCCATCCAACTGGACAAGCTACTTATCACTCATTTTTCATTTAAAATAACATAAATGTGGTTTCACATTTTTACCATGAGGGAAGCAAGATAAACCAGCATGGTTAACAAATACATTCATTGACACCTCTGAATGAATGGGGTAGTATTTTTAACATTCCTTTTGAGTTAATTACTACTTGGAACCTGTTATTCCAGTTTTACAACTGTGCTCCTGGAACTTTCTGCATGACAAGTTCCCTTAGGCACTTCACAGCACCTCATTAAGCCATGTGACATTGCTATCTTTACAGGACATTGCATACTGTAGGAAGAAACCCAATTCTTTTTGCATTTTTCCAAATAATATACCAACTTCATTCTCAGGCAGGCAGTTCTGGGCTAGTGTTAATATTCTACTGAATTTTCTTAACTTGCAGTTTGTGACTATAGGTGTTTATAACTGAATGATAATTACCACGTTTGCTTCTCTTGCAAATAGCCAGGCATTTGTGTGTCTAATTTCTGTTTGACTTACTGTAGGTTACACATAGAATCTGAAAAATTCATAACATGTTGTATTGTGATTCAATGAACAGATAAATGGGGATTTTGCTTTCTTTTACAAATTAATTTTTCCTGACCATGGATATACTAAAACAAAAATTTCTCAACAAAATGTTTTTAAATTAATTATCTGTTTTGGGGGGGGGCTGCCACAAGTAGAATGGGATTTCACAGATCAGGGAACTCACAGCAGAAAGAAGCATGTTGCAGGGTTTTAAATAATTGATTAGCAGTTTTTTCTTGGGATGATACTAACTGTACAGTAAGTATTTATATAGATTTTCTAGAAGTGCTGTGTTTGTTAAACACAGTGAGGCAAAAGCTATTCATTTTCACAAAGTTTTAGCACTTTTATGAGCAAAACGCTAATTAATTTCTAGAGTTAAATAAACCGCTTTACCTGATGCTCATTTTTAGGCCTTATATAGCAATATCTTGCTACAAGAGAACAGTTTGTAATGAAATGTGTTGAATTTACATTGGCATTTGGGCATATGGACTTTTATATTATATGAATTTTGTGTGTGAACTGTATATCAGTCTCAAAAACAAACACATGAAATGTCTTCAAAAATTTGTCTCAACATTGTGTTTTTCTTCCACCTTGTCACAACATACAGCTGTCTCAGCAGTGTTTTCAGTTAGGGTACAGTACCTTCATGTATAGGATGGCCTGGTTGGAGGTAGAAGACTTGGTTTGCTGGCCAAGGCACCTAGCTTCACCTGAGCTCTTTCCTTCTAAGACTGCTTGAAAGGCAGAGTAGAGAAACTTACCAGAGCAAGGGAAAAGGATTAAGACTTAATTTGGCTAAGCAGATTTACTGTGTGGTGGTGTTTTTATTTTTTACTCACAGGGATTGCTACTGTTTGTTGCTAACATTTCATTGCTTTATTTTTTCTCTGATTCAAATTGTTGTTGCTGGTATATCTTCTTCTACATTATTACAAGGTGTGCCTACAGGTGTGTGCTAACAGATTACTCCTGTAATCCTCTGATTCAAATTGTCTTTTGCAAGGTATATCTTCTGTTACTGCTTTATTTTTCTCTGGAGCAAAGTGTTTCTTACAGAGTATATCTTCTCTGAAATTACTGTATTACAGGTGGAGCTTACATTTTTGTGACTTTTTTATCATTGGGCTAAGCAAAATTACTGTTTGACACTGTGTTTTATTTTATTCTTGTTTGTTGAAAAGGTTTGTTGTCTCAGAGGTGTTTCAGTCTCCTTCTCACATTGAAGGAGCTAATTGCTTTCCTCCCACAGCTCTTCCAAAGGATTAGGTGTGTATGGGGGTGGAGTTGGCAAACTGTCAGTATTTCCAACAGAAAGAAGGGTTAAAAAGTCAGGTTAGTTGATATCTTGGAGGTAGAAGACTTGGTTTGCTGGCCAAGGCACCTAGCTTCACCTGAGCTTTTTCCTTCTAAGACTGCTGAAAGGCAGAGTAGAGAAACTTACCAGAGCAAGGGAAAAGGATTAAGACTTAGTTTGGCTAAGCAGATTTACTGTGTGGTGGTGTTTTTATTTTTTACTCACAGGGATTGCTACTGTTTGTTGCTAACATTTCATTGCTTTATTTTTTCTCTGATTCAAATTGTTGTTGCTGGTATACCTTCTTCTGCATTATTACAAGGTGTGCCTACAGGTGTGTGCTAACTGATTACTCCTGTAATCTTCTGATTCAAATTGTTTTTTGCAAGCTATATCTTCTGTTACTGCTTTATTTTTCTCTGAAGCAAAGTGTTTCTTACAGCATATGTCTTCTCTGAAATTATTACAGGTGGTGCTTTACAGGTTTTACAGTTTTATCTAACATTAGGATAAGCTTTCAGGGTTACTGCATTTGTTGTTGACTGATTGTTTCTGGTCTTATCTCCGTGTTCTTTCATCCATGGTTCTTCTTTTTAGGCAGGGAAGGCCCAGCCACCCACCCCATCCCCACCACCCCACGCTACACTCCTTTTATAGGGTACCACAGTTGTGACATTTCCTGTGGCAGAGCAGGAAGGGGTGGATCAGTGGGGCCTCCACAAGGTGATCTAATTTACAGGGGCACTAGTAATTTAACTTGTTATAACAAGTTAAACAAAGCACAATTAAACCATTACTTGCATTTTTTTTCCTTTGTTTTCTCCTTCTAATTACTCTGACTAGGTTACAAACCCAGCAACTTATTTGGAATGGATTTCATTAACTGCAGGTACTGTGGAACAATTTTCAGAAGGACAGTCTTACAGGATTTAGGACACTGTCCTACATGCTGGGCCTTTGGATATCTTAGGGCTCAGCTCCGGGCAGCATGGGCAGAGATTGTACGCCTCAAATTTCATATTGAAGAGGAAATACATTATAAGAACCACCACATTTCCCCAGCATCCAACAGAAAACCTCGACCGCAGAGGGTAGTTGGTCCAGGAGGTTGGCAGGTGGTTAGGAGGAGCAAATCAGGCCCATTACTCTCTGCTCTCCAACACATTACCTCAAAACCATATAAACACTACAAACAGGTATCTGCCTCTATCTCTGAAATCAAATAAAGAGGCAGAAGACACTGCAGAGCAGGACACTGCGGCACAGGAGCTAGCACAACAAAACTCACCCAAATCAGGAACCAAAACAAAACAAGCACAAAGGAAATCCAAAAAAACTTCTGATCATAGGAGACTCCATGATTCTGGGAGTTGATACCCATTTCTAGCCAGGGGTGATGGTCAGATGTCTCCCAGGTACATCAGCATGGAGAGACACTGACCGCATTGCTAAAATTGTTCACAAAGCAGGAGAAAACATTGATGTCCTAGTACACATAGGGACTAATGATCTCACCAGCCGGTCAGTTGTGGAGACCAAGGAACACCTGACTAGGCTGGGTGACATACTATCATCTATTTCATTCTGGCATCTCCTTCTCTGAGATCCTGCCAGTCTGGGGAGAGGGAGCAGATGGATGGAAGGTCAGAGAAGGGGAGATAGAGCTAAACATGTGGCTCAAGGGCTGGTGCAAGGAAAAAGGACACAGATTTGTAGGAACTGGCAACAGTTCTGGGAGCGAAAGTTCTTTAAATTTGATGGACTGCATCTGACTAAAGAGGGAGTCAGTGCATTGGGGCAGAAGTTTGACATCTTTGCAGAATATTTAAACTAGCAATGGGGAGAGGGTGCAACACCCCATATGTCGAATGGGAAGACACCCTCCCCAGCTAGTGGTCAAACAGGAATTCAGCATGTTTGCCGTTCATTTGCATCACCAGGTAAGAAAAAGGTTTGTCTCCCCATACGACGCACAGGGGTAATGCCAAACTTCACCCAACAACTAACACACCAAAATCCGGCCAATGGAAAATCACGTACACAAATGCTCACAGCCTGGGAAATAAGATCCCAGACCTGCAGGCAATAATGTCAGAGGCTAAACTGGACATAGCAGCAATTAGTGAGATGTGGTTTACCAGTAACCACACTTGGGAGACTTCAGTACCTGGCTATGTATTGTTCAGAAGAGACTGAGGTGCAAAAAGGGGGGGAGGAGTGGCCCTGTATGTTAATGAAAATATCAAAGCTACAGAAATTCAGAATACACATAAGGAGCCAGAAGAACTGTGGGTCACCCTGGAAACAGGAAATGGGACAGCCATAAGAACTGGGGTTGTCTACAGGCCCCCAGACCAGAGGGAGGACATAGACACATTACTGTTAGAAGATATGCAAAACATGACAGCTAAAGGGGAGGTTCTGATAATGGGAGACTTCAACATGCCGGATACAGATTGGTCAATACCAGCAGGAACATCTGCCAGAACTAGACTCATAGTGGATTCCCTGCAGGGGGAGGGCCTCAAACAACTGGTACAGCAACCCACAAGAGACAGGGCTATCCTAGATCTAGTACTGACTAACAAAGAAGGGATCACAGATCTCCAGGTAGAAAGTCACCTGGGGCCAGTGACCATCACATGGTATGGTTCAATTTGGCTACTACATCTAAATCATCCCATTCCAAGGCAAAATATGGGACTTCAGAGGAGCTGACTTTGATAAGATGGCCAACAGAGTTAAGCTAGCCCTGGCAAAAGAAACACAGGTGAGGGGTACAGGCAAGTGGGCAAGCATTAAGGATGCAATACTTGAAGCAACATCCCATTGTGTTAGACAGAAAAGGAAGTGCAAAGAAGAAGGAAACCACTTTGGTTCTCAAATACAGTAGCAGAAAAGGTCAGAGCCAAAAGGCTGGCCTTCAGAAAATATAAGGGAACACAGCGGATGAAGATAGGAGGCATACCAAACTGCCCTAAGGGAAGCAGGTAAGGCAGTAAGGCAGGCAAAGTTCCAAACTGAGGAAACACTAGCATGAACAGTGAAAGAAGGTGACAAGACTTTCTATAGATACATTAGTGAAAGGAGAAAGTCCAGAGGGGTATTGCTAAGCTTAATGGAGAAAAGGGAGCATGTGAGGAGGAGGACCCTGTAAAGGCATCTATCCTAAATAGATACTTTGCTCAGTATTTACTGAAGAGAAGGTAGGGCAGGGCCACAGCTCAGCATCATGGACACAGGGGGGAGGGAGGTGAGCACTACTCCCTTCACAAAAGAAAGGGTCCTACAAGAGCTTGCTAAGCTCAGGGTGGATAAGGCAATGGGACCTGATGACATACAACCCTGGGTACTTAAGGAGCTAAAGGAGGAACTAGCAGAGCCATTAGCAGAATTGTTTAGTGAGTCTCTGAGCACAGGAGAGGTCCCAGAAGACTGGAGAAGGGCTCATGTGATCCCGCTCCACAAGAGTGGTAGCAGGGAGGAGGCGGGAACTACAGACCGGTCAGTCTTACCTCAGTAGTGGGCAAGATTATGGAGGCACTCCTTAGGGAAAGGATAGTGCAACAACTGGAATCCATAGGGGCACAGGATCCAAGACAGCATGGGTTTACAAAAGGAAGGTCCTGTCAAACTAATCTCATAGATTTCTTTGACTGGGTAACCAGAGTGGTGGACCAAGGGGGAGCAGTTGATGTCGCCTACCTTGACTTCAGCAAAGCTTTTGACACTGTTCCACATAAAAGATTGATAAATAAGCTGGGCAGGCTTGGGGTGGGTCAGAAGTTGGCCAACTGGGTGGCAAACTGGTTGACGGGCAGAAAACAGAGAGTGGTGGTAAATGGTATATAGTCAAAAGAGATGCAAGTCACAAGTGGAGTACCTCAGGGATCAGTCCTGGGGCCAGTCCTCTTCAACATCTTCATTAGTGACCTTGCAGATGGACTAGAGGGTAAGGCTTGTCTGTTTGCAGATGACACCAAGATCTGCAACAGAGTAGATGATCCAGATGGGGTGGGCAGAATGAGAAGAGATCTAGATAAACTAGCAGAATGGTCAGAAGAGTGGCAACTGGGATTTAATGCAAAGAAGTGCAAAATCATGCACATAGGGAAGAGAAACCCTGAAGCCACCCATAGGCTGGGAGAGGAGTTGCTAGCAGTCACAAAGGAAGAAAGAGACTTGGGCATCATCATCACTGATGACCTAAAATCATCCAAGCAGACCTCTAAAGCAGTAGGTAAGGCTAGGGGGTGTTAGTGTATTAGTAAGGGTATCACAAGTCGTAAGAGAGGTAATAATCCCTCTGTACAAGACACTGGTTAGGCCCCATCTGGAGTACTGCGTGCAGTATTGGAGCCCACACCTTCACAGGACATTAACCAAATTGAGGCAGTCCAGAGAAGGGCAGCCAAAATGGTGCAGGGACTGCATCAGAAGACATATGAGGACAGATTAATGGAGCTCAATATGTATACCCTTGAGCAAAGGAGGGAGAGAGGTGATGTGATTGAGGCATTCAAACACCTTAAGGGCATAAACAAGGTGAAAGAGTCTAACATGTTTAAATATAAGAAAAATAGCAGGACAAGAGGACACAGCATGAGATTAGAGGGAGGCCGATTAAGGGGGATTGTGAGGAAATTCTTTTTCACAGAAAGGGTGGTGGATGCATGGAATGGCTTACCACAAGTGGTAGCTATGAATACAGTGCAGGGCTTCAAACAGGCATGGGATAGGCATAAGGGAGCAATACAAATGACTATGAATAGATAGGCCACTGACAGAGCAAAGGCCGATGGCACATTTATAAGGTAGAAAAAGAAATGGGCAGACTGGATGGGCCTTGCGGTCCTTATCTGCCGTCAGCTTCTATGTTTCTATGTTTCTATGGTTCTGTTGAGCTGATTGCTATAACAGCGCATAGAATAAAATGCAAAACATATAGGTAACTGTAATACAGAAGGTGGCATTATTTTTAATTATACAATGACAAGGAAAAATGTAAGAAGCTGACTGGCTGCTGACCCATTGAAACAGTGATGTTAGTACACAACAACATCACCATAGCTGGTTTGGATCATTCCTTGCATTCTCTCTTAAGAGATATTGAACTGATAAATGGGGATTTGGGTTTCGTTTACAAATTCATTTTTCCTGACCATGAATATACTAAACCAAAATTTTCAACAAAATGTTTTAAATAAATTATCTGGTTTTGGGGGCTGCCACAAGCAGAACATGATTTCACAGATGAGATAACTCACAGCAGCAGAAAAAAGAAGCACGTTGCAGGATTTTAAATAATTGATTAGCAGTTTTTTTCTTGAGATGATACTAACTGTACAGAAAGTATTTATATAGATTTTCTAGAAGTGCTGTGTTTGTTAAACACAGTGAGGCAAAAGCTATTCATTTTCACAAAGTTTTAGCACTTTTATGAGCAAAACGCTGATCAATTTTTAGAGTTAAATAAAGCCCTTTACCTGATGTCCATTTTTAGGCCTTATATAGTAATATCTTCCTTCAAGAGAACAGCTTGTAATGAAATGTGTTGAATTTACATTGGCATTTGGGCATATGGACTCTTATATTATATGATTTTGTGTGAACTGTATATCAGTCTCAAAAAACCCATCAAATGTCTTCAAAACTTGTCTCAACATTGTGTTTATCTTCCACCTTGTCACAACATACAGCTGTCTCAGCAGTGTTTTCAGTTAGGTACATTACCTTCATGTATATGATGGCCTGGTTATGTTGAGTTGATTGCTATAACAGTGCATAGAATAAAATGCAAAACATATAGGTAACTGTAATACAGAAGGTGGCATTGTTTTAATTATACAATGGCAAGGAAAAATGTAAAAAGCTGATTGGCTGCTGACCCACTGAAACAGTAATGTTATTACACAACAACACCACCGTAGCTTTGGATTTGGATCATTCCTTGCATTTTCTCTTAAGAAATATTTTTCCACACTAACAAAAACATCCTTAAAATGTATTTTTTATTCTGTATATAGCAACAAGCCATTGTATAATTGCAATAAGGCACTCCAGGGTGTGTGTTATCTTGTAATAATGTCACTCCTGGGTGGTGGAAGCACTTGGCTTGCCTCATGCTTCAACCCGCCCCAGGAGTGATATCATTACATAATAACACACACCCTGTCATGCCTTATTGCTTAAATATGCCCTTTCTCAATGTACTGTACTTTGATTCAGTTAGTGTGTATGCAACAGCCTTCATGTGAACACTCTGGGCTTCTCTTTGACTTCTGATGTCTATTTGCTTTAGCTATTGTATATTGTTTGAACTGCTTTGATCTTCTTGATGTGGTGCCTGTGTGCCTAAACTATGTAATCTATTTATCTACTGTTACCCATGTATCTCCAGTGAATGATTGTTATAAATGTCTGCTCTCTGAGTCATTGTTTTTTGACTTAACTGTGCAGTCTTTGTATTAGTTTCCATGAGGTGCCTTTGTAAACGAGTCTCTGACTCAAAGGTTTGTAAATCTGATATTTTAAAAATAAATAAATAAATAACTGTTTATGTTTAAGAACATGAAACACCCATATCTAGTTAATGCATTCCCAGTCGTAGTGGCTCTGCCAGATCTTGTTATTATTAGAGATGCAGCGAAATTTAAATTCGCCTGCAAAATTCTGGCAAAACTGTGAATTTCACAGAGCAAAATATTTAGTGAAATTCACACATTCTGCAAAATGCAAAATTTCACCTGTAAAGTGAACAATTTCACCCATGAAATACAGAATTTCACCCGCGAATGGGGAAATTTCACATGAGTGGTGAAATTCTTCCATTCATGGACAAAATTCTGCATTTCACCAGTGGAATTTCGTATTTCGCAACCTCAAAATATTTTGCGAAATGTGTGAATTTTGCAAAATATTTCACGGAAAAAAATTTGTGGATTTCACCCATTTCTATTTATTATTCAAGACTCTGCAAAATATAGCCTTCATTTTGCTTGTTTGGTGCTCAGAATGGACAGCCACCTGGTGTAGAGTCTGACCTAGCTCTTTGTTGGTCTAGTTTGACCATTGTCTCCGTAATTTCTTTGAATAGAAATGAACTCATAGGTGCCCCTGTTTAATGGGGCACACCATTACCATGCCCCTTGTCACTGCTCAGTCCTGCTTGTCTAGTATTCCCCCAATTCCAGTCTTCATGCTTATCATATGAAGGGCCTGCTTCTGCTCCCTGATCATAGCAAGCCAAATGAATGTTGAGTTCTATCATGTTACTGTACATCCAACATCTTGGTAGAGTATGTTGGTAAAGCTAAAGGCACTTTTGCACTTGTTAAAGATGGTTGAGGGCTCTGACAGAATACTAAAAATGATTACAGATGGCTTAAGCTGTCTTCAGAGTGGTGGAAACCACAACCCTGTGTTTAAGTGCACATGTGATGACCAGATTGAGAGTATGGGAAAAACAGTTGATATAGTCAAAATAGCATATTTGTGGCACTGTCTGTTACCACAAACCACACATACCAGTTTGTGCAAGTGACCCACATACTCCACAATTTCCTCTAGGAATTCCAGGACATTACCAAAGTTGATAACCACATTACAGGAATGGGAAATTGGCTAGTCAGGATAATGGTGCTTCCCGACCCACAAACTAGGCCAGAAACCCTGTCCTCTCCCCTCTTGTACTGTAGCTGCAAGAGTAACCTCCTCAGGTACAGTAATCCTGCTGCTCACATCACATGCCTAACTACTCCAGATGTGCCTAGTGCTGCAACTGTGAGGTTTCCTGAGGGAGCCACAAGTGCAGTATCTATCAGAGTTTTCAAGAAGTCTTGTGTGACCACCATGGGATGGGGCATTTGTCCAGCTGCCCTTCTGGGACACACAGGGACTGCAGAATGGGAAGGTTTCTTTCTTAGTATGTGCAGGGATATTCAGACCCCAATGGCGTTCCTCTTCACCAATATCTGAGGGCAGATATTCACATTACAAGCATGGGTGAAACATGCCAGTGGTGGTCAGGGCAGTAGCACAGGCAAAGGTGGATACTGGGAGCAGTATTTATGGAAGCAGTGGATGTTGGTAGCAGTAGTTATAGCAGTGGTGACCTCCATCCCTAATATGGGTCAGAACTCACCATGCTAACAGCAGCAAAAGTAACCTCTCTGGTACTGTAGTGGTTTCCTACACCAATGTTACTTCATTATATGTAGTCAGTGTCTGAACAATACATTTCTCTGAGGTTGATTCATGCGCAGTAGTAGTTGGAGGATCCCAAATGTCCTGTATCACTGCCAGTGGAGAGTGGTAGTCAGCCAACTACCACCCTTGCCCATACATGGACTGCAGGCCATGATGGGGGGATTTCTATATGTAGATGGTATTAAGAGAGTTCATTTCATTTATTTTTATTTTGGAAAGGAAGGCCTATGGACAAAATTGCCCATTTGTATGGTCAACATATACAAACAACAATACATGCACATAACAATAAACAACAAATATTAACTACAGGTTATAGCAGTTACAGGTGTTAGTAGTACTAACTATGTACTGTAAGTAAAGTGATAAAGTGCCCATATTTCTTTCAAACCTAACACTTTGAAGCAAGAAATTCCAGAGGCTACCAAGCAAATAATAAAAAATAAATTTGTCCAGCTGTATATTTGTGTAACATCTTGGTAATTTTAAAACAAAGTCAACATATGATCTTGTGTTTATACTTAAACTTACTGGTTCTATAACCATGAATATTAACTTATTTAATACATCACCATGTGCCAGTTTTCAGGCCCAGCAACCTAGATGACACTGACTTTTTTGAGGTAGGGTTTGCCGAGTTGAAACACTATATAAGGAACAGGTATGGTGGTCCAAAAGAAATTCAAAAATGAATGAACCTGCTTTGTTCATAAGAATTTCTACTCTCTGTAGAAGTGTTTTGCATACAGAAGAGTAGATCATGGGTTGATGTGATAATGGTGATCGTGGAAAGGTGATTGCCATTAGGGCGAATGTACATCAACGAAAATCCATTTCACCAATGTACACTCCCTGCGCACGGCAAAAGAGCACCAGGAACTTTAGTTTCTTTGTTTATGCAGGGGGCTGCCCCCGCACCTCCTACTAAAGATTCTCAACTCCAGGGGTGCATGTCGGGGAGGGAGTCAATTTCATACCGGCAAAAATCCCTCACGTGACCCACACCAAAACTGGCACCTCCCAACCATAGCCTGCCATGAACCCACCATGCATAGGCCAGCTCAGCAATCCACCATCGCGACTACACCTCACAAACCCTCCTTCCTCTCCTGCCCGCCACCAGCATGTTCACTCCCCCATGCACGCCAAGATATACATATAGCGACAGGATGTCTCTATAATCAGATCTGCCCTCCCATCCACTAGCCCTGAGAACAGGCACCGCTATTGTTACCCTTTTTGTAAGTGCTCAATAGCAGTTTTCTTTTTCACAGGATCCGGTAGATCATTAATCCATGATCTGTTACAGGAACAATTTGACTCAAAATAAAGTGTTTGCTTCAGAAGTGAAATTTGATCTACTTCTGGTTGACAACTGTGGCAAGATTTTCAATGTGTTGATGAAAACTACGGCACCTATAAAGGGTAAAGCCAAGGTATTTATATGTGTTGACAAGGAAGAGATGTAGGATTGTGCCACAAGCAGTGAGGAATAATATCTGCTGGTTCAATTTTACCAACAGAAGCTGTATTTCTACACAGCAATGCCCGTAAAGAAAGTTTGACATGCACTTAATTGGTGTTTGTGCATATAAGCCCCGCGGGTTTACTAATTTAAATAGTTAACCCTGGCACCACCAGGGACTGTCTGTGGGTCAGGAGGTAGCAGTAGGTGCAGGCAGTATAAATTGGGATGTTTTGGTAGGATTAAGGGGGGAGGCAGTTGGATTGTGAGGGAGGAAGTGGGGAAAGTAAGTGCAGCTATGGTGGAGGTGATTGCCGGCCCCCGCCTATGCAGCCCAGCTTAGTAGAGTGGTTAGCAAGTACTAGTCTGTGGCAAGAATGTGGCTGTATTTTGGATCCCCAGCTTTGGTTTGGGCAAGGCCTCTGTTTACTCTTCGTCTGGTGCCCATTAAATGTAAAGTTTGGAGGGAGCTGAGACTTGCCCCTCTGTGAGGGCTGAGACCAGCAAACAGCATGAAGAGAGTCACAGTGACCTGATGAATGTGCCCACAGTCTCTTTCTTGAGGATCTAAGTAACTTGTTAAGAAGAGCACAGTGACCTGCTACATCAAACAGATATGACCTGCTTGGCGTGATCCCTAGTGTCCAAGAGTCCACTGAACAGATGGCATTTATATAGAGAGGTATAGAGTTGGCTAGCAATCTGGAGAGCTGCAGCTGGGAGTAAAAAGCTGAGCGTCCCTGTCTGGAAGATCTGATGCTGTAAGGTAGTGCTATATAGGACTCAGAAAGGTGTCCTTGAAGCGCTATAATTCACAGATGTGAGAAGTGACACAGCGAGAGTCTTAGGCAGAAGCTGCATCAGCTGTATCATGGCCTTATTCTGCTCACCATTTGTGCTGCTGGTGCTGTGAAGCCTGATTCAGCTCCCAGATGATAAATTTAGTGGAAGACCATCTCCGGTCATGTTTGCCACTATTCTGCTTGGTGCTGTTTGTGCCTTGGACTTGTTTGTTGGCCCCCACAAACCCCACACTACGTGAAGTAATTGTTATGCCTTGTGTCCCCACCACATTAAATTGATTTTTTATTCTTCTAAAATTTGGGTGGACATTGGACTTATCTATGCACTGTTGCCTGCCAATTAGCTGCCTTTTCCTTGCAGCAGCCAGACATCTCAAGTGAAAGGCATCCCACACACCTGAGGCTTTGGAGCAGGTAAACACAGCCTTTTTCTGGTTATGAGCTTCTGCTGTGTGATCACCCCCTCACCTTGGACAATACACCACCATACCCGTAGACACTGGGGGGGGCAGCAATATGGGCTCATCCGAGATTTAAATTTTGGGGTGCCTGTCAACACCTGAGCACACTGTGAATGCTGGCTAGCAATGTTAGTCTGAACTGTCTGCACTGAGTGAGTGAGTGAGGAGCTGGAGCACACTACCTGGGAAATTTTGTGCCCTTTTGGAGACATTGGTACCTGTTGGTTTGGTGATAGGAGAGCACCTCGGGGAAATGGAGGGTATGCTAATGCTCTGCATTGAAACTCTCTGTTGATTGGTTGCTGGGACTAGTTGCTGTGGAAAAATTAAGCTGTAGTGGAAGGTTGGAGGTTATAGCATGAGGAGAGGGCGTGGGGAGACTGACTGAGCAGCAACACCATTTGGAAGTTTAAGTGGCTTGTACAGAACTTTGGAAAGAGAAAATGGCCCAGGCCCCGATGTCATCATCCAAAGTAAGGTCCCAGGCTCTATGCTAAAATGGCCCAGGACCGAATAGAGAAGATTATGATGACCGATGTGTGTGTAGTCTGCCAGTACAAGGGCCCTGGTGTCATGGAGCTGCCTGTTTATCCAAAGTGCTCAAGGGGAGCTGCAATTGCCCCTGCCCCTATACCAAATGGGAGCTGGCCTGGGCTCATTACACCTTAAGAATCAAAGACTATCAGCACAGAACTCTCCCTATGTCTAAGGCAGTTCCCAAATGACTGGAAGGTGGCCACCATCACGCAAATACTAAAGAGTGGGGACCTCACATTGCCCAATGACTACAGGCCCACCTCCATACTCTCTCCCCTCTCGAAAGCCCTGGAAAAACTTGTTGCAACCCAACTCACAGACTACCTACTTGTACATAACATCCTATGTAGGGAACAACATGGTTTTAGAGCCGGACACAGCACAACCACTGCCCTCATAGAGTTCTCCAACTCGCTGCACAATGCCCTAGATAAAAAGCTGCTAACAGAAACCGTATTCATAGACCTGTTGAAAGCGTTCAACACTGTCTCCCACACCCTCCTCATAAATACTCTTTGCTGCACAGGCCTGTCCCATGGACCCATTGCTTGGTTCACAAGTTACCTCATAGACAGGTCCCAATATGTGAAGATAAACAGCACCCTCTCACCCACTCTACCTGTCCACTCAGGGGTGCCCCAGGGTTCCATCACTGGCCCACTGCTATTCAGCATCTCCCTGAACACCCTGCCTAAATCCTGTCCTTATGGCGCGGTAATGTATGCCTCTCAGTTGGATCCCACAGTCCTTCAGTTCTCCCTACAAGTAGCATTCAACCATGTTGAAAACTGGTTCACTGACCACAGACTCATGGTCAATGTAAAAAAGACCAAATCAATGCTCTTTTTTCAGCGTCGGAGTAAGGACCACAATACCAAGCTAACAATCTTTTCCAAAACCCTCCTGCCACTGGAACAGGTCTACACCTATAAATATCTGGGCATTACCTTCAATCCTATTCTCTCATTTCACCCAGATAGAAGTAATCTTTCCTCTGCCATAAATATATGCACAGGACTGCTGTATTGGCACAAAGCCTGCCTACCTCCAGAGGCCCTAAACATTGCTGTTACCTCCTCTGTTCTCACCCTTGTAGACTATGGGTTAACTGTCTACTTGGCCACTGACCACACTGCACTAAATAAAATCCACCTATCCATTAACAAAGCCTGTAGGCTCCTTGCTGGAATGGATAAGCGTACCCACAGCTTCACCCTGTATGCACTAACAAAAATCTTCACCCTAGACGAAAGAATACTTTATCAAACTTGTCTCCTTACTAAGAAAATCCTCCTAGGCCTCAATCCTACTGGAGTCTCAACCTCCCTCCGTGCTGCACATACCTCAGCAAACACCTGTGCGGCAGATAAATTAACGTGGGCTGTTCCCAGGGTCACAACCACCCTGGCACAACAGTCTTTTTCCTACAGAGCACCATCCTGGTACAATGAACTCCTCCCTGACCATCGCCTCTATCTCCAGACTAGGTCCCTTCAAAACAGCCCTCAAGAACCACACAATGTCCGCCCGCTTCTGCCTTTGTTCCCACTAATAAACAGATATCTGCAAGCCAAGACCATGGTTAAGATATCCCCTCACTACTACCTGTATTAATCCAATATTGGTAATCACTGTCGCATCACCAGCACATATAGGTGCCATGGTGTGCTGGCGTTAACCGACTCCACAAGCTCCATCGCCTTAATCAGCCTGTGGATAGCAGCACTATTCATACCTATTTTATCATGTCTCCTACTTATTGCATACTGCTTATATTTGACATGTATTATTCATACCCTGTTGTCTTTTCCTTCCTCTACCCCACTGTAATATTGTATAATGACTGCTTCTTGTTTATGTTTTGCAATCTGACGTGGAGCCTTTGGAAAAGAGTCCTCGACTCAAAGGTTGTAATCCAATTACTCACTATATAAATAAAAATAAGTTGTGGGAAATGATAGTCTCAGAGCCCTGTAGCCAGGACGTGATGGAAAGTGTCACCAGTAGCCTGCTATGCCTGCCATCTGAGCAAGAACCTGCACTGCCTGCTGGTTAAGGGACTGGCCATGGCCACGAGGCCCACTTGTCAGAAAAGTTGCTGCTGTCACCAGCTGGAACTGCCAAGGAGCTTGCACAGTTGAAAGAGAAGCTGTACACACCCATGGCATCAGGTAAGGAGCAGCCTGACATGGAGATGAAAGAGGTGGTGGAGCAGGGCAGCACTTCAGACTCAGAAATTTCAGAAGATGGACAAGGTACCAGTACTGCTGTGGAGTATATTGGCATCAAAGTGGCTTTTGAAGATGATGATATTGAGAGGGATATCCTGAAGCCGTATAATGCACCGGCTGTCATTTAAGGATGAAAAGCCCAGTTTATCTGCCTAGAGCCATCTATGACGAGAGAAAGTAGACCACCTCTGGCCACCAACCCTAAGGTGAAGACCTATCATATTGATGTATGGCTCCCCAAAGGTCAGGCCCCTCACACCAGTATGTGATGTATCCCGAACTGGTTTCAGGCTGAGCGAATCATCTGGAGAAAGACTAGGCAAGAATACCCCTATCAAGAATATCCGTACCTGAGTCACATGATGCAAGGAACCAGCTAGATGATTCTCTCTTGAGCTCCCACTTCCCTAAGCTGAAAACCCCCTTTATTTTCCATTCAAGTTCTAGAAGTCTTACACATGTTACTTACAATATTTCCCTGTATCCTTGGCTGTGATTTGGAACAACTTTCTTCCTCACATGGCTGGCAGTATAGCCTAGATGTTGGCTGGCATTATAGCCTAGAGGTTAGAGGAACAAGGTGTGAACGAGCTTGGTACATCCAGCAGACCAGACCTGAGTTTGATTCTCACAACCTCCACTTGCATACTGTGTGACTCTGAGCAAGTCACTTAACTGCCCAGTGCTTCCAGGTCACACCTGAAAACAGGCACTTGTGCCTAGTGGGCCTTACCCGGTTACCAAAGACTAAAATCAAAATAAAAAAATAAAATGGAAACCAAAATGAAGGTTGCGCTGCCTAGACATACTCCACCACCCACCTCTGACATATCTACCAAGCATTCCAAGGCCCACATACCTTCCTCCAGCCTCCCTCCTACTACTACTTTGGGGACGACGCCATAAACAGAAGAATGTTTCTGTTGGAGTTTCTCCCTTTAAAGAAGAATTACAGGGCTAACAAAGAGCTAAGGCAATGTGGGTTTCGTGGAAGAGCTTACCCGCCACATTGGAGACATTGAAGCACACACCTGTTCTCTTGAAAAATGGAAAGATAAAATGAATCCTGAGCTTGCTACACTCCAGCAAAAGACAACCAGGTTGGAGGCTAAACTGGAAGACTCAGAGGGTCGGAGCGGCAGGAACAATGCTGTAATTACTGGACTCCAGGAGAAGGCAGAAGGCTCCGACCCTCTTCTGTTTGCTCAGAAGCTGGTCACCATTATTGCTGGTCCCTCACCTTATGGCATAACTTATCCCATTGAGCATGCTCACCACTCACTATGACCTTTGCCTCCAGACAGCCCACCTCCCAGACCCTTTATTTTTAAGTTCCTAAATTTTTTGGATAGGCAACACCTGTTAAATAGATCCAAGGAGCTTAAACAGATGTTTTGGGTGGGCATCTGTCTTAGAATCATTCAAGATCTCCCCGGCACAGTGAGACAGAGACGAGCTGCATTTCATCCCACTGTCTCAAAACTGATCGTGTCTGGCATATAGTTTAGGATGATATACCTGGCCTGATTGCAAGTTTCTGTGCAGGGCTCTTGGAAATCTTTTGATTTGTATGAGAAAGCCACCTCTGAACTGAAGGAGTTACTTCCTGAACTGTTTAAGGACCATTGACTTGGTATTGAACAAGCTTTCTCCAGCTAACATATCTGCCATATCCTTGTTCGAACCATAATCTACATTTGGATATCCTTACTCTGCCTTACTACCATCAGCTACAAAGTGGGCTTTACCCACTTGGCTGCTGCCTACACTTGTTTTATGCCTCTCTCTTCAGCCTGATCTCCGGTCAGTATCACTTTCTAGGAGGACTTCCTGATACTCTTGGAGACCTATTGCTGGTTTTAGTTAAGGGAATGACTGCTTTATTTTTTCATGGATCTCTTATCTAGAAAGACACCTCTTTACACTGTTTGGGAGATCCTGGACGGTCGCTCTGATAGATATCTCAGATTATTGTTTTGCCGTCTTTCCTCACTTTGTCAGCTAAACCTTGGTGGAGAAATGGCTTCCTGTCCAAAGCAGACCGGGCGAATGATTGGGTAGTGTCTCCAATTTATTTAATTTCTTGGGCACCCTCCAGCTCGATGCTCCATACTGTTGTTTTTTTTTTAGTAATTGGGACTCAACATGAGAACTTTTGAGGATGAAAACATCTGTTTAGAAGTTTTGATCAGGGGACCTGATTGGCATCTGTTTTGTTTTTCTGCCAAGGCTCCACTTGGACTTACAGACTGCACTTTCTGTTAATATCCTGAAGTGGATCTAAGTGTTTGACATTTAGTTTTCTGGTTGTATTTAACCATACAAACTGCCCTAATTTCTGACTAATAATGCAAGTTTTTCTTATTCTTCTCCCTTCACTGGGATCTGTTTCTTGGAAGGGAGCATGACTATTTTCATGATCATCAGCAGCATAACTTCTGGTTGGAGTTTCTGTTGTCATTTTTAGAGCAACTTTATTAATGAGCAGTTCTTTATAATGGCTGAGGTCTATGCTTCCAGAGTGGAGAAGATCTGGAAAACTGATTCTGAAACATGGATCTAACATTGCTGCTATCACATAATGTTCAGATTCCAAAATCATCATGGCAATCCTGCAGTCCATTTCCAGACAAAGACAGCTTTTCAGTAAGAGTGACATCTGTGGTTGCACCTTGCTCTTTAAAAGTTTCTTGGAATTTTTCCAGTCTCTGCATGAGAAGACGTATCAATGGAATAACTTGACTTATGGTTGTGCTGTCGGCACTCACTTCATGTGTGGCTTCCTCAAATGGCTGAAGCAACTGACATAAATGTGATATAAGATTCCATTGCCCAGAGGTGAGGGGACCATCTCATTTCCCTACTGCATGGTCCGTGGTGTACTAGTACACTGCTTTGTGTTATTCTTGGAGCCTCTGTAACATGTGAAAGGTAGAGTTCCACCTAGTGATAACTTCTTGTTTTAGCTGGTGAATTGGTAAGTTATTCTGTTTTTGCAGTTCCCATAAAATTTTGCAAGCTATTGAAGAGTGCCTAGGGTTACTATAGTATGTATACATATCTTACTTGCAGCACCCAGCATATTATGCACTTTCCTGTCATCATTGAGGAAGTCCTGTACCACTAGACTGAGTGTACAATATGTGCAAAACATGATAAATGCAGAAACCCACTGTGGTGAACCCTCCCTTTTGGGTTGTAGCAGCCTTTTAGAGAGTTGTTTGTTTCTGTTTTCTTGCCACCAACCTGCTTTTCCAGGGTTTTAGTTTTCTTTCTCCCTTGCACAGAGCCCAGAGGTCACCAAAGGTCAAATTTGGTAGAATGCTCTCAGATGACAGATGCTAACAGAGCAGTTCCCTTGCTAGTGAAAATAATGCAGTTACCTTAGCAGTTAAGCCACAGTCATGACTGTTATGTAAACAGACTTTTACTGCAAAAGCCAGGTAAAAATACAGGATGAATATAGACAATACAAATGAGAGAAAATGCACATTTACAAGAAAAGAAATAAATGATGTTGAATCACAGGTGTCACACAGGAAAATGCTTCTAACTACTTCAGTCTAGCATAAATAATATTTTCCTTCCACTAAGCTCAAAGAGAAAACTGTTATTTAAACTATCCTATAACTTTTCCTTGAAGTTGACAGTGGATGACAGGCTCTGCTTTTCATGGATATTCCCAGGCAAAGCACCTCTTGTAATTAACTCTTTAAATGTATAGCCTAAGGCTTGTAAAAAGAATGTGGTAGCCATGTTAGTCCAGTCAACAATGCAGAGAAAACAAACAACAACAAAAAGCAAAAATCATTTTATTAGTCCAATAAAGGTATCACCTGCAACATATGTATTGTTTTTTTTCTCTACATAGCCTAAGGCTGAAACTCTGTGAGAAGTAATTCTTTTGAATCAACCAACCATTTAACATGTATGTGTTTAATTGTTTCAATCAACTTAAAAACTTATAAATGTTCAATAAGATCAATTCTGCTACCAGTTTGTATTTAAATGCCATGATACTTTTAAATGTGCCTGTGTATAAGTTAAAGAATGTGATTGCTGAGGCATACCTCTTTGAGTTACCCTGTGGCAGCTAAATATGTGCAGTCTTAACTACTGATAACTGTACACAGCATAATGATGCAGAGTTATAATGCCACATATGTACCACTCTCACATAAAGACACTTTATTATATGCTTCCTCTTAAATATAGTCCTGTCAACTTTGTTCTTTTTGCAAGTTTATTCAAATAAGATCATGGCTATAAAGCATAACTGTAATATGTCTTACTGATAAACTACTAATAAAAAGTATTAACCTTAAAATGTGTGTGTGTGTGTGTGTGTGTGTGTGTGTAAATGTTCACCCACCTTGATCACTCTCTGAGATTTATTACCTTGAGCAGGGGCCCTAGCCTGCTAGTGAAGTAGAATCGAAATGTTTTTCCCCTTGTTGTTAACATGCCAAGCAAAACCTCTGGTGAGACTCAGAAGACTAGGAGATAGTTTCAGTAAACCCAAACAATTAATCCCATTTCTGTCACATCTCCACCCCCCAAGTGATGAAGGTGTGTCCCTTTAGGCCACCCCAAGAGACACGGCTATTCATGCAGAGGCTGTAAAGTGCCCTAAGTATCTAGCCATGCTGTTAGAACTGCCATGGCAGTTCATTCACACTAGCATTCTGTTTACCACTGCGGTGCTGGATGGTCATGTTGTAGATCTACAGTACCAAGCTCCAGCACAGTAGTTTTTCATTTTGACTGCTTGACCTATTAAGCCAGATCAGGGGTCTATGATCTGTGACCACAGTAAATTCTCAAACATACAGGTAAGGCTGCAGCTTCTGTAAGGTCTACACTATTTCCAAGCACTCCTTTTCAATCATGGCATAAGCCTCCTGCCTGAGCGGCAGCCTTCAGCTCAGATCTACTACAGGGTGTTTCTCCCCCTGCAGTGTAACCTGGCTCAGCACAGTGCCCAGCCCATGGTCTGAAGCATCTACATGAACAGCAATCTTTGGACTGTAATTGGGGCTAGCTAGCACAGCTGGCCTACTTAAGGCCTCCTTTAGCTTCTGAATGGTAGACTCACAGCCATCTGTCCACTGAATCTTTTCAGGCTGTCTCTTTGTTGTTAGGTCTATCAGGGGCTTGGCCATATCACTGTAGTCAGGGACAAACCTCCTGTAGAACTCAGCTGTCCCCAGAAATGCCCTTATCTGTTTCTTAGTAGTAGGACTAGGCTCTGGACGGATGTGTCCACTGCACATCTGGTGCCTGAGGTAGGACACTTTTGCCATACCTATCTGGAATTTTTTTGCCTTGACTGTCAACCCTGCATCTTGTAGCTGGTGGAACACCTCCCACATATGCCGGATGTGATCCTTCCAGGTCTCGCTGCAAATGGCTGTTTCATCCATATAAGCCAGTGCTAAGTAACCTACTCCAGACTTTATAAAATCCATAAGCCTTGGATGATAAGAGCACTGCTTTCGGGTATCTCATGGCATAATTGATGACCACCAAGATATACTGCTTGCCGGTGTGACTTGTGGTGCTAGTTGCCCCACTATGTCCACTGCTACCCTCTTAAAGGATTCATTCACAATGGGCAGGGGCATCAAGGCTGCCTTGGCCTTATCCCCCATCTTTCCCACCCTTTGGAACTGTGAACAAGTCCAACAGTAATTTGCCACATCACTGCTAATACCAGGCCAGATGAAATTGTTGGTCAGCTGCTTTTTTGTGTGCTTCACACACAAGTGGCCTGAAAAAGGGATATCATGGGCCAGGGAAGATGTGCTTGCAGTAATCTTTAAGGACTACTAGCTGCAGGAGTACCTCTCAAGCTAGCTCCCCCTCAGGTGTACACTCCCTGTACAACCGACCATTTTCCTAGTAGACTGACTATTTACTCCCCTGAGAGCCCTCAGCCCTGTCAGCTATTTTTCTCAGTTTCTGCAGGGTAGGATCAGCTAGCTGCACAGTGCCTAGCTCATCTCATCTGACCTTACCCAGCTCATTTCAGTGTCAGTGGCTCAGCAGGTAGCACACTCACCTCTGAGGCTGGATGATCACAAAACTGTGGGTTCTAGCCCCACACCAGACACTTGGGTTAATATCCCAATACTGACACTGCAGTGCAGCATGAGGGGGTGATGCACTCCTGAGGTGCTGTCTTTCGGATGAGACATTAAACCGAGGTCCCATCTGGCTGTTCTGGTGGTAGTTCAGTGGATGTTAAAGATCCCAAGGCACTTTTCAAAAAGTAGGTGAATTTTTCCCCGTGCCCTGGCCAAATTTCCCCACTCACTAAAATACCATCAACAGCTTAATCTGGTTCAAAATAAGTTGCCATTCACCTGTACTTCCTTCCCAGAGTCATGCCTGAAAATAGGCAGAATTTGTCTAGAGCACTTACACCAGTCAACAAAACCTAAATAAAATAAGTAAATAAAAATAAGCTCGCCCTTCAGAAGGAAGTACTGAGATTTCCTCTGTTTGCAAGTCGGCCTCGGACTGCTACTCCTAGCTAGAGATGCAGCGAAATTGCCAATTTCACCCAGCAAAACATTTTGCGTAATTATATCCTTTTATTTCACCACCAATTTTGTCTACGCATCTGAGGTGAAATTAGGTGAAATTGGCTATTTACTCTGCTGGTGGTGACATGGTTGAGTCTAAACAGGCAGGAAGTGAGTGAGTGGTTCATTTCCTGTGCTATATATCTCAAGGAGCATTTATACTCCCTGTGACTGCAGAGTGCACTTTTACACCTAAATTGCTTAATTTGTGCTATTTTTTCCAACTTTTTCTTGTTTGTGTTTGTCATAGTTCATATTTTAGTACCTGGTGATTGTGTGTGTGCGTGTGTGTGTGTGTGTGATTGTGTGTGTGATCCTTCCCAGCTCTCTCTCAGTCTCAATCTCTGTTTCTTTTTTTTTTTTTTTTTTTTTGAATTGATGGTGTTTGTGGATTGTGGACATAATGGAGACGATGAAGACAGTGGGGCACCTGTATGCATGTTTCAACTAACCATCACAAATGAAATGCCACAACAGAAGGCTTTTGGCTCCAGCACCAGCACCCAGCAGCAAACTGTGCCCCATCCCCAGCAGCAGGAGGAGACCATGGCCCCTCCACAGCAGCAGCAGTTGGAGACAGTGCCCCCTCCCCAGCACCAGGAGGATACTGTTCCTCTGCCCAGGCAGCAGGATACCATGCCTCCTCCGAGCAGCCAGAGGAGTCAGTGCCCTGGGCATTATCTGCAGACCTCCCCACAGCCCCATCATCCCTGGAAGTTCTCCTGTCAGGATTTTTCTACCTAATATCAGTTGGTGACCCAGTGGTCATCTGCAATTTATGCAGGCAAGAAGTGCATTGAGGAAAGTGTGGATCCCACTTCAGGACAACCGGCCAGCATAGCCACATGGTCTACCACCACCTGCTGCAATGGGACCTCAAATTACAGGATGTGGCGGCATCATCAAGTGCAGCTGTTGGGAGCAGTGCGGGTGTAAGCACTGAAGGGGGTGAGCAGGAGGGAGGAGTGGCTGAACCAGTTAAACGTCATCGCCGTACCAGAAAACAGCAGCAATCAGTAACATCAAGACCCCTCCAGGCTGCTCCCATCCAAAGCCAGCAGCACAAGAAGCTCCCCCCCCGCCAGCAGTACCAGTGACACATGTGAACATATCAAGGTCCTGTCTGAAGTCCAGCATCACTGACAGGAGTTAAAC
The DNA here is from genome assembly GCA_016271365.2 of Neoceratodus forsteri. Classification (NCBI taxonomy): domain Eukaryota; kingdom Metazoa; phylum Chordata; order Ceratodontiformes; family Ceratodontidae; genus Neoceratodus; species Neoceratodus forsteri. The sequence continues at coordinate 318,764,920 of CM028132.1, read as the reverse complement.
AATTTCAGACAGGAATTTAGTGATGCCCAGGGGTAGATTTCTAAACTGCAGTGTGATGCTAACAAAATCAGGAGCATCCTGTCTGAACTCCATGGCAGCGCAACTGCCACTTAATGTGGCATCACAAATTAATTTGTCTTTTTTGTTTTCATTTTTCTATCTTCCATTCTGGTGTTTGTATGTTCCCACCCATACAAAAATAAAAGCCAAAAAAAGCTATTCTGTTCTCTTTAATCTACATCCATTCCTTATGTCCTCTTGTTTATTTTGTATGTAAAATAATTTTATTGATCATTGCTGTTGTGTTTGCTACTGTCTTATGCTCCTTATAGAATTCAGTCCCTTTTCTTGTTCTCTTTCTATTAGTTCTCCCTGCTCATTGTTGTATTACCCTTGGCCACCTGATCATGCCTGTTAATTGTTATGCTTATTCTGTACTGTGTCTGTGTACCCCTTCCCTAATAAACATCTTATTCTCTTATCATTTGTGGTGTGTGTTACTTCTTCAAGCTGTTTACACCTACAAGATTCCTTTTAACAACATAATGATGTGTAATGCAGATGCATTCCCTATATATTGAGCTTGCAAATGAAATGCCGGCTCCTGCCAAAGGCTGTTGGCCATCTGGGCCTTGTGCACAGACTAGTGTGCATTGTTTTGGAAATCAAATACCTTGTGTGAGTTGCTTCAACTCAAAATTAGAAGTACTCACCACAGCACATGCCCATAAGGTGCTCATTCTTTATTCGATCCTCTAGTGTGGAAAGTAAACAATGTAAAAAATGTTTCCATATAACCAAGTTAAAATGCCCGCTCCCCAAGGCACCATCATTTCTTATATGTACTATGAAGCATAGAAACATACAAACATAGAAGTTGATGGCAGATAAGGACTGCAAGGCCCATCCAGTCTGCTCATTTCTTTTCTACCTTATGAATGTGCCATAGGCCTTTGCTCTGTCAATGGCCTATCTATTCATACTCATCTGTACTGCTCCCTTATGCCTATCCCATGCTTGTTTGAAGCCCTGCACTGTATTCATATCCACAACTTCCTGAGGTAGGATGTTCCATGCATCATCACCCTTTCTGTGAAAAGAGCTTCCACTACCCCTTAATCGGCATCCCCAAATCTCATGCTGTGTCCTCTTGTTCTGCAATTTTTCTTATATTGAAACATGTTAGACTCTTTCACCTTGTTAATGCCCTTAAGGTGTTTGAATGTTTCAATCATATCACCTCTCTCCCTCCTTTGCTGTAGGGTATACCTATTGAGTTCAGTTAATCTGTCCTCATATGTTTTCTGATGCAGTCCCTGCACCATTTTGGTTGCCCTTCTCTGGACTGCCTCAATTTGGTTAATGTCCTTGTGAAGGTGTGGCCTCCAGTACTGCACACAGTGGTGCCTTGAGGAAGTGGGCGAGTTTTTATGTTAGTTATATGGGAGCATTTTTTACATTGTTTGAATGCTACACTGTAATAAAGAAAGAGCACTTTATGGATATGTGCTTGTGGTGATTACTTCTTACTTTGAGTCAAAACAACTCACATGAGGTATTTGAATTCAAAAAATATAGACTCTGTGCACAGGGCCCTAATGGCTCACAGCCTTCCACTGGTGCTGGCCTTTTCTTTGCAAACTCCATATATGGGGAATGCAGTTGAATTGTTGATCATTGTTATGTTTTGTTAAAGTTATGTTGAAGGTGTCACCTGCTCTTTAACAGGTTTCCTCCTCCTATCCACAAATGTCAAGTATTATGTCAATAAAAAAAACTGTTTCACAATGCAATGTGATGTTGTATCACATATTGTTGTGTGCAACATTATGAAGATGTAACACATCTGATGCCGGCACTGACAACATGTCCCAGAAGGCCAGAATTCCCAAAATGTTTCCCAAAAATGTTACAGTACATTCAGACAGAAATCAGGTGTCAGACATGCAGTTACATGGTTCCATCCGCCATAAAGGACCCAAATCTGCTGTTTTTTGCACAGTTTCTAATGGTTTTCAAGTCTAATCTGGGTGGTGCCACTGCCTAACATGCCCCACAAGTCAAGAAATGTTTCCCAAAAAATGTTACTGTAAATTCAGACCTAAATCAGGTGTCAGACATGCTGTTATATGTTGCATACCTTCCACCTGGACCAAAACATGTTTTTTGGCCCACTGTTTACCAATGGTTTATAGCCTAATCATGGTGTTGCCACTGCCTAACATGGTCCAGAAGTCCAGAAATGTTTCCCAAAAAATGTTACAGTACATTCAGATAGAAATCAGGTGTCAGACATGCAGTTACATGGTTTACATCTACCACCAGGAACCAAATCTGCTGTTTTATGCACTATTTCAAAAGGTTTGCAGGCCCAACCATTGTGCTGCCACTGCCTAACATGCCCCCATATATAGTAGGATCAGGTAGTAAACACCAGTGATGTAACAGGGAGGAAACGGTAAATATGATAAGCAAATTAAAAAGACAAACAGGAATGCTGCAATGCAGAGGCTAGATCATAATTTTAATTTTTGGGAGCAATTCAACAATGCAGTGTACCTGGATATGAACAAGTCAAGTGGTAAATATACAGGAATACTTCCAATAAAGAAATAAAGCACAAAAGTAATTAAGCAAAAGGAAAGAGGAACAGAACTACTCAGAATGAGTAATTGTTCAGATAAAGTTACCCAAAAATGGGTCAATATTTAAGAAAAATCTAACAAATAAGTAGCACACCAACAAAAATATTAAAACTTTAAAGAAATTACAGAAACTCACTCACAACTTGTGAGAAATCTGTCAAATATTAGGAGCTAGTCTGTTCTGCTTTCACATACACACACACACACACACACACACACACACACACACACACACACACACACACACACTCACATGGTTTACCCTCCCCCACTCAACTCCCTCACAGACACAGACACAGAGAAAACTGAAAACACTACCTAAGTTTAACAAAATATTATCCAAAGATACCAAAATAAAAACGGTTCACTAGCAGCACTAGGAACTAAATTGAGATTTTGAGAACAATTAACTCTTGAAAATCACAAATAAAGAGCTTCGTGGAAGGGTTTATCGGCTGTGATGCACCACACTGAACTGCTCTCTGACTCAACAGACAATATATTGTGCAGGAAACAGCCTGCATGTGATATTTCAGCTATTTGCCCACAGTGCATTGCAATTTTGCTGAAATTAAAAACATTGGAAATTGCATAATTTGGTGACATTTTGCCTACGTTAAAGTGAAATCAACACAGTCTTCATCATTCATTTGGCAATGCATGCAAAGCACATCCCGTAAGTAATGGCATGAGATGGGTCACCCATGAAGCCTTGTCCAATTGAAACTGTAAGTACATTCTTTCTAATGACCTTAAAAATAAGTCAAGATCATCCCCTACCTTTTATTGAGGAAACAATTTAAAATTATGTTTGGCTTCACGTGGAAGGCCACAGGTCACAGGTGTCAGACAGGAAAACACTACAGACTAGTTCAGTGCAGCATAAATAATACTTGCCTTACACTAAGCTCAAAGGAAAACTGTCATTTAAACTATCCTATTACTTTTCCTTGCAGCTTACAGTCGATGACAGGCTCTGCTTTTCATGGATATTCCCCAGGCAAAAGCACCTCTTGTAATTAACTCTTTAAATGTATAGCCTAAGGCTGAAACTCTGTGAAAAAGTCATTGTTTTGAATCCACCAACCATTTAACATGTATGTGTTTAATTGTTCCAATCAGCTTGCAAAACTATAGATGCCCAAATATGTGTGTGTGTGTGTGTGTGTGTGTGTGTGTGTGTGTGTGTAACTATTCACACACCTTGGTCACTCTCTGAGATTTATTACTTTGTCTAGGGGCCTAGCCTGCTAGTGACATACAATCCTAATGTTTTTTTCCCTTGTTGTTAGCATGCCAAGCAAAACCACTGGTGAGACTCAGAAGACCAGAAAATAGTTTCAGTAAACCCAAACAATTAATTCCATTTCTGTCACACCCACCACCCTTTAATGATTTCACAATGTTATTGTGTACAACTGCAAATCTTGGGGAAAGGCCGTTACGAGAAAGCCATTGTGAGAAAAGTTTCTTTAGCTCTGTAAGATGTTCACACCAGTGTGATTTTCATTGTTAAAGCTTGCAATAGAGAGCGCAGCCAGTGTGTGAGGATTTTTTGATTGCTGGTGGTGCTACAGGATGTTGCAGAGGAAAATTATATATAGCGGGTGATGACAGTTATATAGTCTACTGTTTGACCCCTTATCCACATATCTGTTTTTTTATGTACTTCTTCAATAGCTGATGACTGCAAGAACTATTTATCTTCTGGTGCAGTTCCCTATAAAGAGCTGACACAGATATTCTGGAGAGATACATCCGTGATGACAGCTGATATCGAGGGCCAGCAAGTTTCATCACCTCCCAAAACCCAGAAGAGTCAGCAATAGAAAATGGGCACATGTCTAGTGCAATCATTGCAGATACTGCTTTATTTAACTGCTGAGCACCTGAATGGCTTTGGTCATATTTAGTTCTCCATTCAAAAGCCAACTACATCCTTAACTGTTTCTGAGATGTGACTGGCACACAAAAAGGCTGACGGAGATAGAGAAGAACTAATTCTGTTGTCAGTTGGGGAGCTTTCTGAGTCTAATAAACACCTAGCAGATAAAGGGGGTGATGCAGTCAAAGTCCTGTCTTTTTTGGTTTTGCCCCTGGCATTGCAACTTGTGAATCATCATTCAGTATGTATATGTGTAACCCCCCTACAAATGGGGGTTCCCAAAAAGTTTTCCTAGAGCTTGCTTAAATGCTCACTGCCAGGTTGGTGTCCAGCATTCTAGCCATTTAAATATTATTGCCAGAGAGTGCCTGTATAGCCTCTGTATACTGTCACTTTAAAAGCTGCCTGGACTGCAGTCATAAGTAATCTGAGAGGGAGCTCTGTTGAAAGATGTAATTATTTGCTGAAAATCATTTAGAGTGATAATGATAATGTAGTTTGTCTAACCTGCCTTCTTTGCAGTGAGGACTGTTTTGTTTATCTCCACTATCTTGCTCCTGGACTGCTGAATTGGACCAATCAGTACTGGTGGGACCTTAAATGGAGCCAGACTACAGGAGCTGTCTGGAGTCAAAATCTGTAGGAATTGTAGTTTTGGGCTTTTGGTGCCTTTTTGCCCCTGAAGGGGGAGCCTTTGTTGTGACTGACAGACAGATCAGCTAACCAAACCTTTTGAATTCTGTGGAAAATCCCCAAGCTTGGTGGCAGTTGAGTCAGATCTAAGTTGGGAGCTGAAAAGGCAACAACTCAATACAGTCTTTGTGGAAAGGCCCAAGTTTTGACCTGCATACCTGCCTGCTGCCCCTGAGAGGGAGCAGAGAATCAGCTCGGACTGAATCCAAGTTTGTGACAACGAAGTAAGACACTGATTTTTTTTTTACCAGGTTCATACCTGAAGAAGACTGAAGATTTTGTTGAATGCGATCGGTCTGTCAGGATTTCCAGCTGCTTTTGAATCCCTGGTTTGTGCAGAGACTTTTGATCATGACCAAAGAGTGGTTTTCCTGGTAGAGTAGAATTCCTTACATGTAAATGTGCTGCGTATTGAAAGTGGGTCGTGATTTAATTCCCCACTGTGTGAACTGTGTTCTGTTTGCTGGAAGCTGTATCCAGCCCAAAATGGACTATATCCGAATTTGTTTCCATTTGGCCAGGGCCTTGCTTCACTGGCCCATCCAGGCTACCCACTGCACAGGGAAAACCAACGACCAGAGACCTGCCTGGGAATCAGCCCCCTGCTCCACCCCTGAACAGGAGCAATGCCTCAGCAAATCATATGGGCCCTGCTTCTCCTGGCACTCCAGATCAACCACCTGCAGTCTCAATTTTCATCCAGCCTGTGTCCAGTCTTGGTTATCGTGAGTAATCATCAGGGTAGCACCCTACAACAACTGCTTAATCTAAATGTGTGTCTTCTGAGTGTCTTGTGGTTTTCTTTTCATGAACTGAGCCCTCCGTCTCCAGATTATTATTGTTGTGTGTGGTGCATGTTGATTTCTTCCATCACAGGGCCCCAACCAGCTGCAACGTTCCTGGCTAGTTCACCATTCTCCATCTGGGTAGCCAGAGTGTGTGACTGTTTATAGACCCTGAAGTACATGCATAACATACAGTAAGTCAGTGGCTCAGCAGGTAGCACACTCACCTCTGAAGCTGGGAGATCAGAGGTCTGTGGGTTCAGTTTCCACATCTGGCACTTGGGTTAATATCCCAGTATTGACACTGTAGTGCAGCATGAGGGTGCTGCACTTGAGGTGCCGTCTTTCAGATGAGATGTTAAACCGAGGTCCCATCTGCCTGGATTGGTGGTAGTTTAGGTGGATGTTAAAGATCCCATGGCATTTATCGAAAAGAGCAGGGGAATTTCCCCGGTGTCCTGGCCAAATTTCCCTCATTCACTAAAAATACCACCAACAGCTGAATTTTGTTCAAGGACAGTTGGCATTCATCTGTATCCCCTTTCCCTGGGTAGTGCCTGAAAATAGGCAGGATTTGTCTAGTGCACTTACCCAGTCAACAAAAACTAAATAAATAAAATAAATAACAGTTTGAATGATAGAGTCTTTAAGCAAATTAACCTGATTACGCCCCTCCCTTGTTCAAGTCCCTTAAATAAATTAGATCTAACTCTTTTTTGCATTTACCCTGACTGTAGTTCCAGTTTGTGCAAGAGTACTGTACTGCTGTTATTTGTTGTGCATAACCTTGTTTTACAGGGGGTCCCCAGGACCGAGCCAGAAGAAAGCCCTGGTGACAAGTGCAAACAGTGTGGGTACTTGTGTGGTATATCAGGGGTATTGTGAAAGTGATTATTGTGTATGGTCCCGGCCACTAGTAAGGAGGGGGGGAGTTACAGTGTCCAGGAGGGCTGTGCTCAGGTTAGCTTGACCACTACCAACCCTGACCTCCTGGTGGAGGCACCCTTTTCAGAACTCAGGCCCCTTAACCTGCTACTAGCCAAGCAGGCAGGGGTAGTAGCCCTTGAGATAGTGCCACCTTGGGGTTACATATGTCAATTTCTATATTTTGATTATTTTCCTCAGTGTCCACATTGGATGATTGGGTTTGAGGCCTTCCCTAATTGGAGGAGACAGGCAAGTCAGGCATAACTTCCTTTTCAGTTTCTCTGGCCCCAATGACCTTTCCTCTGATGACCTTTCCCCAGGTTTTTTTGGTCTGGCATCTCACAGGTTCATCTGGCTCTGAGCCCTCACCATCAGAGCCCCCATTATGCACTGCCTGTCTTTCAGGAATGTACTCGCTGCCATTGATATCCACATGGTCTGAATCTGAGGAATGAGAAATGGTGGAATCTTGAGAAAGTGGCACAATGTATGCATGTGTGCTTATTCTTTCCTTTCCACTATGTGAACTGCCTTTATGTTTTTAATAACTGTACCTTTTGCAAATCTATTTTTCTTAGTCGCTAGCTCAGTACCCAAGCTTTTCCTGTTGCTTCTTACTTGGCCTGTATTAGTTAACTGGGTATCACCTGTAGCTGCAGACAAACCTGATGGAATCTCAAGATAAGGACTCGCACAAGGAAGCTTCAATCAGTAAAGAAGAGGATGTATCTACTGCAGTAAAAGAAGCACTTTTTGGTTTTGTGACTGTTTTTTTCTTTCTTCTGAATTGCTGTATTTGTCTTGTAAATGTGTTTTACAGGCCTACTCTTTTCTATCATTATTTTAATAACAGTTGCTGATCACTAATGAAGGCAGCTCCCTTAGAAGAAAAAAAACAGTACCTAACCGTACTACTGTGCCTTCCTCGGTCACCTTGGGGAAATAGGTGGCAATGATGATGAGTTGCTAGTAGTACACATCTCAAGACAAGGAATATGAACTGGTTAACTAGCAAAACTATGAGTTAGGCTACTATGCAACTGCCAAGAGCTGCCCCATACTCCAAAACATTTCACATGTGACACAAGTCTTTATTTAACAGGACTACACAAAAAAAATATGACCCTCATGTCCTGATTCCTGTTTGTGTGGGAAATTGCAGTTGATATTGTGCAGGCAGAGGCCACTCAACTACAAGACTGCTCCTTCCCTCCAAAATGTTTCACACATGATGCAAGCATTTATTTGACAGGACTAGACAAAAGAAATATGATCCTTCTGTCCCAACTCCTGCTTGTGTGGGAAATGGCTGTTGACACTGTGCAGACAGAGGCTACACAACTGCAGGGCTGTCCCTTCCTCCAAAATGTTTCACATGTGATGTAAGCCTTTAGTTGACTGGATTACACACACAAAAAATATGGCCATCCTGTCCCCGTCTCGGTTCCTGCTTGTGTGGAAAATGGTTGGTGACACAGGGCAGATAGAAGCTACTCAACTGCAGGGCTGTCCCTCATCCAAAATGTTTCACATGTGATGCAAGCCTTTATTTAATAGGACTACAAAAATAATATGGTTCTCCTGTCCTGACTCCTGCTCAAGTGGGAAATGGCTAGTGACACTGCTCTGGCAGAGCTTTGGGGTGGTTACACAAGTGACTTCTTCTGTGTCTAATAGTATGCTGCCAGTATCTCTGCTAAGCTGAATAAGCTCAGTCATTGCTCTACTTTCAGCTTAGGCCTACTAGGCACAGGTGCCTGTTTTCAAGTGCGACCCGGGAGCACTGAGAAGGTTAAGTGACTTCCACAGAGTCACACAGTATGCAAGTGGAGGTTGTGGGGAAAATATCAAACCCATGTCTGTCTACTTGATGTCCAACCAAGTTAATTTGCATCACTTTACTCTGAAGGCTATACTGCCAGGCAGCAAGACAACTAAGTGCCAGTGCAGTGGAACTAATTGAACTTGAACTGATCATGTTCTTGTACTGCAGCACTTGTGCTTTTGTTTCTGTCTGGTGCTGCACTTGCACTGTGCCACTACTGTGCTTTTGGTTAATGCAGTTCCACTGCCCCCCAACACAGTCTTCCTCCACTAGCACCTTCTTGCCAGCTTCTGCCATTGAGGCATCCCAGCCCTCCCCCACACACATATAGTTCCTGGTCAATGTCCCTTCCGAGTCCCGACCCTCTCAGATTTTTTAATTTTTTTAGTTTTTTCTTTAGAAGTGGTCCACTCATGAAGACCCATTGTTTCCCTTCCTTCCCACCCTGCCACTCACTCCCCAGTCCCTGGTCCTTGTCCCTCCCGTGTCACCAGCCGAATATCTCGATTCTTTTTTTTCTTTGTTTTTTTGGTTTTTTAGTTAAAGCTCTTGCTTGTTTTCATGTGCCAGTCAATTCAACTCCACACACTCTGAACATGGAGAATCTTCCCTTCCTGCCCCACCGCTTGCTAGCAGAGGAATGTCTGAGAGCTCCGCTCTGCTTTGTGGCTCAATTCAAATGGTGTAGAGGAGAGCTCTTCATCCAGCTATACTCCAGTTTGCACATGCACAAGCCAGAGTATTTGAGTGGCTACCTCATAGGCTCTCTTCTGACCTCTCACATGACAGGCAAGAGCTGGAAAACAAGAGGGAAAAATGTCAGAGATCCGAGCCAATCCGAGCGGAGTCACCAAGGTTCAGTTCATATCTCATGGAAACTGAGCCGTATGTGATTGGGACAGCTTGGTTTCACCCCTGCAGGCTTGGCACACCTCTAGCAGTAAACACAGTGACAAGAGATGATGAGATTATAAAGATATCTGCTTTTGTGAGATGGAAGGAAGGGCAAAGAGTAGACAAAGCAGTTGTGGATACTGGGGGGAGTGGTTGATTGCAAAATGGCAAGACTGAAGGAGAGGGTACAGTAAGGCAAGAGTGGCTTTAGAATCAACACCAAAATCTACTCCCTATAGTCAAATGTCAGGAGGATAATTTCAAAAACAAATCTCCAAATGAGCAGGGAGGGGATAATGGATTTATTTCTGTACAAAACACCTACAGTAGTTTGAGGAATAGTTTGGAATAGATGGCATCAATATGTCTTGAGAATGTCTGGGCAATCTTTTGGTGAGCTTATTCTTATCTCATATTGAAGTCATCCTCATCTAGCTTCTGTACTTTGGTAGACTGACAGGATTATCCAGCTATTTCCTGTATGATTTACAACTATCAGCTGCCCCCAGTGCAGTAAGATAGCTTGTCACACAGCTACAGCTGAAACTCAGTCACTCTGTTGTTTGGCATTGCAGTGCATAGGTCCTTACACCTAAAATGGGGTCAAGCATTTTGGCAACAATTGTCAGTTTTACTACTGTGGGCTGAGCCTACAGGAGTATTGCATGTACAAAAAGAGTGATGTCATGTTTTCTGTCCGTGGAACTGACTGAATGTGTAAATATTCTCCTCTGCCTTACCCTCCTCCAAGAAATGTTTTACACCCTCAAATAAATGCATTTTCATGTTAGTCAATGGTTGCAGGGTAATACTTTCTTTCTTAAATGGGTGGTATAAGAACTGAGACCTGAGTAGTGGGAGGCAGCATTGTTTTTTTTGGGGGGGGAGTAAGGTCCTCCCACCTCCACCCAAAGCTCCAAAGGTGCATCCCACCTTTTTTTTAATTCATGTTGGAGGGGCAGGAGGTGGATCTTTCATACTGAAAGAAGAGTCACTAGAGTCTGGGGTGTGGACCAAGAAACAACACATCTGTGGAGTCCCTGCATTTTGTTAAGGACTAAGAGAACAGAATATGCTTAAATTGCCTTCAAACTGACTTAAAAACCCTTGGAACAGATAATTATCAGAGTCGCCTGGTGTCTCAAAAGGAAACACTAAGAAATGTCTGAAACTACAGCTTAAGGATTCAACTTCAAGGAAATCCTTGGAACAAATGATTATCAGAGACACCTGGTGTCTCAAAAGAAAACACTAAGAAATGTCTGAATCTACAGCTTAAGGATTCAGCTTCAAGGAAAATAGACAATGTTCAGGTATTTCTTAAACATTTATATACTAAAATGGGCACAGTACTTGGTAAATACAGTCTGTGATGAAATGTATTTTTCTTTTTAAGTTTGAGAAGTGGAGTTGACTTGCATATGTTAAAAATACCAGCTGCAATTAGCAACCACAATAGTTGTAGAAACAAAATGCTGTTTTTTCCCCCATTTACTTTTTTTCCTGGCTCAGTTTGTATCAGTGAATAGCTGCCATCCAACTGGACAAGCTACTTATCACTCATTTTTCATTTAAAATAACATAAATGTGGTTTCACATTTTTACCATGAGGGAAGCAAGATAAACCAGCATGGTTAACAAATACATTCATTGACACCTCTGAATGAATGGGGTAGTATTTTTTAACATTCCTTTTGAGTTAATTACTACTTGGAACCTGTTATTCCAGTTTTTACAACTGTGCTCCTGGAACTTTCTGCATGACAAGTTCCCTTAGGCACTTCACAGCACCTCATTAAGCCATGTGACATTGCTATCTTTACAGGACATTGCATACTGTAGGAAGAAACCCAATTCTTTTTGCATTTTTCCAAATAATATACCAACTTCATTCTCAGGCAGGCAGTTCTGGGCTAGTGTTAATATTCTACTGAATTTTCTTAACTTGCAGTTTGTGACTATAGGTGTTTATAACTGAATGATAATTACCACGTTTGCTTCTCTTGCAAATAGCCAGGCATTTGTGTGTCTAATTTCTGTTTGACTTACTGTAGGTTACACATAGAATCTGAAAATTCATAACATGTTGTATTGTGATTCAATGAACAGATAAATGGGATTTTGCTTTCTTTACAAATTAATTTTTCCTGACCATGGATATACTTAAAACAAAATTTCTCAACAAAATGTTTTTAAATTAATTATCTGTTTTGGGGGCTGCCACAAGTAGAATGGGATTTCACAGATCAGGGAACTCACAGCAGCAGAAAAAAGAAGCATGTTGCAGGGTTTTAAATAATTGATTAGCAGTTTTTTTCTTGGGATGATACTAACTGTACAGTAAGTATTTATATAGATTTTCTAGAAGTGCTGTGTTTGTTAAACACAGTGAGGCAAAAGCTATTCATTTTCACAAAGTTTTAGCACTTTTATGAGCAAAACGCTAATTAATTTCTAGAGTTAAATAAACCGCTTACCTGATGCTCATTTTAGGCCTTATATAGCAATATCTTGCTACAAGAGAACAGTTTGTAATGAAATGTGTTGAATTTACATTGGCATTTGGGACATATGGACTTTTATATTATATGAATTTTGTGTGTGAACTGTATATCAGTCTCAAAAACAAACACATGAAATGTCTTCAAAAATTTGTCTCAACATTGTGTTTTTCTTCCACCTTGTCACAACATACAGCTGTCTCAGCAGTGTTTTCAGTTAGGGTACAGTACCTTCATGTATAGGATGGCCTGGTGGAGGTAGAAGACTTGGTTTGCTGGCCAAGGCACCGACACTCTGAGCTCTTTCCTTCTAAGACTGCTTGAAAGGCAGAGTAGAGAAACTACCAGAGCAAGGGAAAAGGATTAAGACTTAATTTGGCTAAGCAGATTTACTGTGTGGTGGTGTTTTTATTTTTACCACAGGGATTGCTACTGTTTGTTGCTAACATTTCATTGCTTTATTTTTTCTCTGATTCAAATTGTTGTTGCTGGTATATCTTCTTCTACATTATTACAAGGTGTGCCTACAGGTGTGTGCTAACAGATTACTCCTGTAATCCTCTGATTCAAATTGTCTTTGCAAGGTATATCTTCTGTTACTGCTTTATTTTCTCTGGAGCAAAGTGTTTCTTACAGGTATATCTTCTCTGAAATTACTGTATTACAGGTGGAGCTTACATTTTGTGACTTTTTATCATTGGGCTAAGCAAAATTACTGTTTGACACTGTGTTTTATTTTATTCTTGTTTGTTGAAAAGGTTTGTTGTCTCAGAGGTGTTTCAGTCTCCTTCTCACATTGAAGGAGCTAATTGCTTTCCTCCCACAGCTCTTCCAAAGGATTAGGTGTGTATGTGGGGGGTGGAGTTGGCAAACTGTCAGTAATTTCCAACAGAAAGAAGGGTTAAAAAGTCAGGTTAGTTGATATCTTGGAGGTAGAAGACTTGGTTTGCTGGCCAAGGCACCTAGCTTCACCTGAGCTCTTTCCTTCTAAGACTGCTTGAAAGGCAGAGTAGAGAAACTTACCAGAGCAAGGGAAAAGGATTAAGACTTAGTTTGGCTAAGCAGATTTACTGTGTGGTGGTGTTTTTATTTTTTACTCACAGGATTGCTACTGTTTGTTGCTAACATTTCATTGCTTTATTTTTCTCTGATTCAAATTGTTGTTGCTGGTATACCTTCTTCTGCATTATTACAAGGTGTGCCTACAGGTGTGTGCTAACTGATTACTCCTGTAATCTTCTGATTCAAATTGTTTTTGCAAGCTATATCTTCTGTTACTGCTTTATTTTCTCTGAAGCAAAGTGTTTCTTACAGCATATGTCTCTCTGAAATTATTACAGGTGGTGCTTTACAGGTTTTACAGTTTTATCTAACATTAGGATAAGCTTTCAGGGTTACTGCATTTGTTGTTGACTGATTGTTTCTGGTCTTATCTCCTTGTTCTTTCATCCATGGTTCTTCTTTTTAGGCAGGGAAGGCCCAGCCACCCACCCTCATCCCCACCACCCCACGCTACACTCCTTTATAGGGTACCACAGTTGTGACATTTCCTGTGGCAGAGCAGGAAGGGGTGGATCAGTGGGGCCTCCACAAGGTGATCTAATTTACAGGGGACTAGTAATTTAACTTGTTATAAAGTTAAACAAAGCACAATTAAACCATTACTTGCATTTTTTTTCCTTTGTTTTCTCCTTCTAATTACTCTGACTAGGTTACAAACCCAGCAACTTATTTGGAATGGATTTCATTAACTGCAGGTACTGTGGAACAATTTTCAGAAGGACAGTCTTACAGGATTTAGGACACTGTCCTACATGCTGGGCCTTTGGATATCTTAGGCTCAGCTCCGGGCAGCATGGGCAGAGATTGTCGCCTCAAATTTCATATTGAAGAGGAAATACATTATAAGAACCACCCACATTTCCCCAGCATCCAACAGAAAACCTCGACCGCAGAGGGTAGTTGGTCCAGGAGGTTGGCAGGTTAGGAGGAGCAAATCAGGTGCCCCATTACTCTCTGCCTCTCCAACACATTACCTCCAAAACCATATAAACACTATAAACAGGTATCTGCCTCTATCTCTGAAATCAAATAAAGAGGCAGAAGACACTGCAGAGCAGGACACTGCGGCACAGGAGCTAGCACAACAAAACTCACCCAAATCAGGAACCAAAACAAAACAAGCACAAAGGAAATCCAAAAAAACTTCTGATCATAGGAGACTCCATGATTCTGGGAGTTGATACCCATTTCTAGCCAGGGGTGATGGTCAGATGTCTCCCAGGTACATCAGCATGGAGAGACACTGACCGCATTGCTAAAATTGTTCACAAAGCAGGAGAAAACATTGATGTCCTAGTACACATAGGGACTAATGATCTCACCAGCCGGTCAGTTGTGGAGACCAAGGAACACCTGACTAGGCTGGGTGACATACTATCATCTATTTCATCTGGCATCTCCTTCTCTGAGATCCTGCCAGTCTGGGAGAGGGGAGCAGATGGACGGAAGGTCAGAGAAGGGGAGATAGGGGAGCTAAACATGTGGCTCAAGGGCTGGTGCAAGGAAAAAGGACACAGATTTGTAGGGAACTGGCAACAGTTCTGGGAGCGAAAGTTCTTTAAATTTGATGGACTGCATCTGACTAAAGAGGGAGTCAGTGCATTGGGGCAGAAGTTTGACATCTTTGCAGAATATTTAAACTAGCAAATGGGGAGAGGGGTGCAACACCCCATATGTCGAATGGGAAGAACACCCCTCCCCCCTCAGCTAGTGGTCAAACAGGAATTCAGCATGTTTGCCGTTCATTTGCATCACCAGGTAAGAAAAAAGGTTTGTCTCCCCATACGACGCACAGGGGTAATGCCAAACTTCACCCAACAACTAACACACCAAAATCCGCCAATGGAAAATCACGTACACAATGCTCACAGCCTGGGAAATAAGATCCCAGACCTGCAGGCAATAATGTCAGAGGCTAAACTGGACATAGCAGCAATTAGTGAGATGTGGTTTACCAGTAACCACACTTGGGAGACTTCGTACCTGGCTATGTATTGTTCAGAAGAGACTGAGGTGCAAAAGGGGAGGAGGGCCCTGTATGTTAATGAAAATATCAAAGCTACAGAAATTCAGAATACACATAAGGAGCCAGAAGAACTGTGGGTCACCCTGGAAACAGGAAATGGGACAGCCATAAGAACTGGGGTTGTCTACAGGCCCCCAGACCAGAGGGAGGACATAGACACATTACTGTTAGAAGATATGCAAAACATGACAGCTAAAGGGGAGGTTCTGATAATGGGAGACTTCAACATGCCGGATACAGATTGGTCAATACCAGCAGGAACATCTGCCAGAACTAGACTCATAGTGGATTCTGCAGGGGAGGGCCTCAAACAACTGGTACAGCAACCCACAAGAGACAGGGCTATCCTAGATCTAGTACTGACTAACAAAGAAGGGATCACAGATCTCCAGGTAGAAAGTCACCTGGGGCCAGTGACCATCACATGGTATGGTTCAATTTGGCTACTACATCTAAATCATCCCATTCCAAGGCAAAATATGGGACTTCAGAGGAGCTGACTTTGATAAGATGGCCAACAGAGTTAAGCTAGCCCTGGCAAAAGAAACACAGGTGAGGGGGTACAGGCAAGTGGGCAAGCATTAAGGATGCAATACTTGAAGCAACATCCCATTGTGTTAGACAGAAAAGGAAGTGCAAAGAAGAAGGAAACCACTTTGGTTCTCAAATACAGTAGCAGAAAAGGTCAGAGCCAAAAGGCTGGCCTTCAGAAAATATAAGGGAACACAGCGGATGAAGATAGGAGGCATACCAAACTGCCCTAAGGGAAGCAGGTAAGGCAGTAAGGCAGGCAAAGTTCCAAACTGAGGAAACACTAGCATGAACAGTGAAAGAAGGTGACAAGACTTTCTATAGATACATTAGTGAAAGGAGAAAGTCCAGAGGGGTATTGCTAAGCTTAATGGAGAAAAGGGAGCATGTGAGGAGGAGGACCCTGTAAAGGCATCTATCCTAAATAGATACTTTGCTCAGTATTTACTGAAGAGAAGGTAGGGCAGGGCCCACAGCTCAGCATCATGGACACAGGGGGAGGGAGGTGAGCACTACTCCTTCACAAAAGAAAGGGTCCCACAAGAGCTTCAAGGCTCAGGGTGGATAAGGCAATGGGACCTGATGACATACAACCCTGGGTACTTAAGGAGCTAAAGGAGGAACTAGCAGAGCCATTAGCAGAATTGTTTAGTGAGTCTCTGAGCACAGGAGAGGTCCCAGAAGACTGGAGAAGGGCTCATGTGATCCCGCTCCACAAGAGTGGTAGCAGGGAGGAGGCGGGAACTACAGACCGGTCAGTCTTACCTCAGTAGTGGGCAAGATTATGGAGGCACCCTTAGGGAAAGGATAGTGCAACAACTGGAATCCATAGGGCACAGGATCCAAGACAGCATGGGTTTACAAAGGAAGGTCCTGTCAAACTAATCTCATAGATTTCTTTGACTGGGTAACCAGAGTGGTGGACCAAGGGGAGCAGTTGATGTCGCCTACCTTGACTTCAGCAAAGCTTTTGACACTGTTCCACATAAAAGATTGATAAATAAGCTGGGCAGGCTTGGGTGGGTCAGAAGTTGGCCAACTGGGTGGCAAACTGGTTGACGGCAGAAAACAGAGTGGTGGTAAATGGTATATAGTCAAAGAGATGCAAGTCACAAGTGGAGTACCTCAGGGATCAGTCCTGGGGCCAGTCCTCTTCAACATCTTCATTAGTGACCTTGCAGATGGACTAGAGGGTAAGGCTTGTCTGTTTGCAGATGACACCAAGATCTGCAACAGAGTAGATGATCCAGATGGGGTGGGCAGAATGAGAAGAGATCTAGATAAACTAGCAGAATGGTCAGAAGAGTGGCAACTGGGATTTAATGCAAAGAAGTGCAAAATCATGCACATAGGGAAGAGAAACCCTGAAGCCACCTATAGGCTGGGAGAGGAGTTGCTAGCAGTCACAAAGGAAGAAAGAGACTTGGGCATCATCATCACTGATGACCTAAAATCATCCAAGCAGACCTCTAAAGCAGTAGGTAAGGCTAGGGGGGTGTTAGGGTGTATTAGTAAGGGTATCACAAGTCGCTAGAGAGAGGTAATAATCCCTCTTTACAAGACACTGGTTAGGCCCCATCTGGAGTACTGCGTGCAGTATTGGAGGCCACACCTTCACAAGGACTTTAACCAAATTGAGGCAGTCCAGAGAAGGGCAGCCAAATGGTGCAGGGACTGCATCAGAAGACATATGAGGACAGATTAATGGAGCTCAATATGTATACCTTTGAGCAAGGAGGGAGAGAGGTGATGTGATTGAGGCATCAAACACCTTAAGGGCATAAACAAGGTGAAAGAGTCTAACATGTTTAAATATAAGAAAAATAGCAGGACAAGAGGACACAGCATGAGATTAGAGGAGGCCGATTAAGGGGGATTGTGAGGAAATTCTTTTTCACAGAAAGGGTGGTGGATGCATGGAATGGCTTACCCAAGTGTGAAGCTATGAATACAGTGCAGGGCTTCAAACAGGCATGGATAGGCATAAGGGAGCAATACAAATGACTATGAATAGATAGGCCACTGACAGAGCAAAGGCCGATGGCACATTTATAAGGTAGAAAAGAAATGGGCAGACTGGATGGGCCTTGCGGTCCTTATCTGCCGTCAGCTTCTATGTTTCTATGTTTCTATGGTTCTGTTGAGCTGATTGCTATAACAGCGCATAGAATAAAATGCAAAACATATAGGTAACTGTAATACAGAAGGTGGCATTATTTTTAATTATACAATGACAAGGAAAAATGTAAGAAGCTGACTGGCTGCTGACCCATTGAAACAGTGATGTTAGTACACAACAACATCACCATAGCTTTGGATTTGGATCATTCCTTGCATTCTCTCTTAAGAGATATTGAACTGATAAATGGGGATTTGGGTTTCGTTTACAAATTCATTTTTCCTGACCATGAATATACTAAAACCAAAATTTCTCAACAAAATGTTTTTAAATAAATTATCTGGTTTTGGGGGGGGGGGGGCTGCCACAAGCAGAACATGATTTCACAGATGAGATAACTCACAGCAGCAGAAAAAAGAAGCACGTTGCAGGATTTTAAATAATTGATTAGCAGTTTTTTTCTTGAGATGATACTAACTGTACAGAAAGTATTTATATAGATTTTCTAGAAGTGCTGTGTTTGTTAAACACAGTGAGGCAAAGCTATTCATTTTCACAAAGTTTTAGCACTTTTATGAGCAAAACGCTGATCAATTTTTAGAGTTAAATAAAGCCCTTTACCTGATGTCCATTTTTAGGCCTTATATAGTAATATCTTCCTTCAAGAGAACAGCTTGTAATGAAATGTGTTGAATTTACATTGGCATTTGGGCATATGGACTCTTATATTATATGAATTTTGTGTGTGAACTGTATATCAGTCTCTAAAAAAAACACATCAAATGTCTTCAAAAACTTGTCTCAACATTGTGTTTATCTTCCACCTTGTCACAACATACAGCTGTCTCAGCAGTGTTTTCAGTTAGGGTACATTACCTTCATGTATATGATGGCCTGGTTATGTTGAGTTGATTGCTATAACAGTGCATAGAATAAAATGCAAAACATATAGGTAACTGTAATACAGAAGGTGGCATTGTTTTTAATTATACAATGGCAAGGAAAAATGTAAAAAGCTGATTGGCTGCTGACCCACTGAAACAGTAATGTTATTACACAACAACACCACCGTAGCTTTGGATTTGGATCATTCCTTGCATTTTCTCTTAAGAAATATTTTTCCACACTAACAAAAACATCCTTAAAATGTATTTTTTATTCTGTATATAGCAACAAGCCATTGTATAATTGCAATAAGGCACTCCAGGGTGTGTGTTATCTTGTAATAATGTCACTCCTGGGTGGTGGAAGCACTTGGCTTGCCTCATGCTTCAAACCCGCCCCAGGAGTGATATCATTACATAATAACACACACTCTGTCATGCCTTATTGCTTAAATATGCCCTTTCTCAATGTACTGTACTTTGATTCAGTTAGTGTGTATGCAACAGCCTTCATGTGAACACTCTGGGCTTCTCTTTGACTTCTGATGTCTATTTGCTTTAGCTATTGTATATTGTTTGAACTGCTTTGATCTTCTTGATGTGGTGCCTGTGTGCCTAAACTATGTAATCTATTTATCTACTGTTACCCATGTATCTCCAGTGAATGATTGTTATAAATGTCTGCTCTCTGAGTCATTGTTTTTTGACTTAACTGTGCAGTCTTTGTATTAGTTTCCATGAGGTGCCTTTGTAAACGAGTCTCTGACTCAAAGGTTTGTAAATCTGATATTTTAAAATAAATAAATAAATAACTGTTTATGTTTAAGAACATGAAACACCCATATCTAGTTAATGCATTCCCAGTCGAGTGGCTCTGCCAGATCTTGTTATTATTAGAGATGCAGGTAAATTTAAATTCGCCTGCAAAATTCTGGCAAAACTGTGAATTTCACAGAGCAAAATATTTAGTGAAATTCACACATTCTGCAAAATGCAAAATTTCACCTGTAAAGTGAACAATTTCACCCATGAAATACAGAATTTCACCCGCGAATGGGGAAATTTCACATGAGTGGTGAAATTCTTCCATTCATGGACAAAATTCTGCATTTCACCAGTGGAATTTCGTATTTCGCACCCTCAAAATATTTTGCGAAATGTGTGAATTTTGCAAAATATTTCACGGAAAAAAATTTGTGGATTTCACCCATTTCTATTTATTATTCAAGACTCTGCAAAATATAGCCTTCATTTTGCTTGTTTGGTGCTCAGAATGGACAGCCACCTGGTGTAGAGTCTGACCTAGCTCTTTGTTGGTCTAGTTTGACCATTGTCTCCGTAATTTCTTTGAATAGAAATGAACTCATAGGTGCCCCTGTTTAATGGGGCGAGCACCATTACCATGCCCCTTGTCACTGCTCAGTCCTGCTTGTCTAGTATTCCCCCAATTCCAGTCTTCATGCTTATCATATGAAGGGCCTGCTTCTGCTCCCTGATCATAGCAAGCCAAATGAATGTTGAGTTCTATCATGTTACTGTACATCCAACATCTTGGTAGAGTATGTTGGTAAAGCTAAAGGCACTTTTGCACTTGTTAAAGATGGTTGAGGGCTCTGACAGAATACTAAAATGATTACAGATGGCTTAGCTGTCTTCAGAGTGGTGGAAACCACAACCCTGTGTTTAAGTGCACATGTGATGACCAGATTGAGAGTATGGGAAAAACAGTTGATATAGTCAAAATAGCATATTTGTGGCACTGTCTGTTACCACAAACCACACATACCAGTTTGTGCAAGTGACCCACATACTCCACAATTTCCTCTAGGAATTCCAGGACATTACCAAAGTTGATAACCACATTACAGGAATGGGGAAATTGGCTAGTCAGGATAATGTGGTGCTTGCCCCGACCCACAAACTAGGCCAGAAACCCTGTCCTCTCTCCCTTCTTGTACTGTAGCTGCAAGAGTAACCTCCTCAGGTACAGTAATCCTGCTGCTCACATCACATGCCTAACTACTCCAGATGTGCCTAGTGCTGCAACTGTGAGGTTTCCTGAGGGAGCCACAAGTGCAGTATCTATCAGAGTTTTCAAGAAGTCTTGTGTGACCACCATGGGATGGGGCATTTGTCCAGCTGCCCTTCTGGGACACACAGGGACTGCAGAATGGGAAGGTTTCTTTCTTAGTATGTGCAGGGATATTCAGACCCCAATGAGCGTTCCTCTTCACCAATATCTGAGGGGCAGATATTCACATTACAAGCATGGGTGAAACATGCCAGTGGTGGTCAGGGCAGTAGCACAGGCAAAGGTGGATACTGGGAGCAGTATTTATGGAAGCAGTGGATGTTGGTAGCAGTAGTTATAGCAGTGGTGACCTCCATCCCTAATATGGGTCAGAACTCACCATGCTAACAGCAGCAAAAGTAACCTCTCTGGTACTGTAGTGGTTTCCTACACCAATGTTACTTCATTATATGTAGTCAGTGTCTGAACAATACATTTCTCTGAGGTTGATTCATGCGCAGTAGTAGTTGGAGGATCCCAAATGTCCTGTATCACTGCCAGTGGAGAGTGGTAGTCAGCCAACTATCACTCTTGCCCATACATGGACTGCAGGCCATGATGGGGATTTCTATATGTAGGTGGTATTAAGAGAGTTCATTTCATTTATTTTTATTTTGGAAAGGAAGGCCTATGGACAAAATTGCCCATTTGTATGGTCAACATATACAAACAACAATACATGCACATAACAATAAACAACAAATATTAACTACAGGTTATAGCAGTTACAGGTGTTAGTAGTACTAACTATGTACTGTAAGTAAAGTGATAAAGTGCCCATATTTCCTTTCAAACCTAACACTTTGAAGCAAGAAATTCCAGAGGCTACCAAGCAAATAATAAAAAATAAATTTGTCCAGCTGTATATTTGTGTAACATCTTGGTAATTTTAAAACAAAGTCAACATATGATCTTGTGTTTATACTTAAACTTACTGGTTCTATAACCATGAATATTAACTTATTTAATACATCACCATGTGCCAGTTTTCAGGCCCAGCAACCTAGATGACACTGACTTTTTTGAGGTAGGGTTTGCCGAGTTGAAACACTATATAAGGAACAGGTATGGTGGTCCAAAAGAAATTCAAAATGAATGAACCTGTTTTGTTCATAAAGAATTTCTACTCTCTAGAAGTGTTTTGCATACAGAAGAGTAGATCATGGGTTGATGTGATAATGGTGATCGTGGAAAGGTGATTGCCATTAGGGCGAATGTACATCAACGAAAATCCATTTCACCAATGTACACCCTCGCACGGCAAAAGAGCACCAGGAACTTTAGTTTCTTTGTTTATGCAGGGGGCTGCCCCCGCACCTCCTACTAAAGATTCTCAACTCCAGGGGGTGCATGTCGGGGGAGGGAGTCAATTTCTCATACCGGCAAAAAAATCCCTACGTGACCCACACCAAAACTGGCACCCTCCCAACCATAGCCTGCCATGAACCCACCATGCCATAGGCCAGCTCAGCAATCCACCATCGCACTACACCTCACAAACCCTCCTTCCTCTCCTGCCCGTCACTCAGCATGTTCACTCCCCCCCATGCACGCGCATATACATATAGCGACAGGATGTCTCTATAATCAGATCTGCCCTCCCATCCACTAGCCCTGAGAACAGGCACCGCTATTGTTACCCTTTTTGTAAGTGCTCAATAGCAGTTTTCTTTTTCACAGGATCCGGTAGATCATTAATCCATGATCTGTTACAGGAACAATTTGACTCAAAATAAAGTGTTTGCTTCAGAAGTGAAATTTGATCTACTTCTGGTTGACAACTGTGGCAAGATTTTCAATGTGTTGATGAAAACTACGGCACCTATAAAGGGTAAAGCCAAGGTATTTATATGTGTTGACAAGGAAGAGATGTAGGATTGTGCCACAAGCAGTGAGGAATAATATCTGCTGGTTCAATTTTACCAACAGAAGCTGTATTTCTACACAGCAATACCCCGTAAAGAGAAGTTTGACATGCACTTAATTGGTGTTTGTGCATACTTAAGGCCCCGCTGGGAGTTTACTAGAATTTAAATAGTTAACCCCTGGCACCACCAGGGACTGTCTGTGGGTCAGGAGGTAGCAGTAGGTGCAGGCAGTATAAATTGGGATGTTTTGGTAGGATTAAGGGGGGAGGCAGTTGGATTGTGAGGGAGGAAGTGGGGAAAGTAAGTGCAGCTATGGTGGAGGTGATTGCCGGCCCCCGCCTATGCAGCCCAGCTTAGTAGAGTGGTTAGCAAGTACTAGTCTGTGGCAAGAATGTGGCTGTATTTTGATCCCCAGCTTTGGTTTGGGCAAGGCCTCTGTTTACTCTTCGTCTGGTGCCCATTAAATGTAAAGTTTGAGGAGCTGAGACTTGCCCTCTGTGAGGGCTGAGACCAGCAAACAGCATGAAGAGAGTCACAGTGACCTGATGAATGTGCCCACAGTCTCTTTCTTGAGGATCTAAGTAACTTGTTAAGAAGAGCACAGTGACCTGCTACATCAAACAGATATGACCTGCTTGGCGTGATCCCTAGTGTCCAAGAGTCCACTGAACAGATGGCATTTATATAGAGAGAGGTATAGAGTTGGCTAGCGAATCTGGAGAGCTGCAGCTGGGAGTAAAAAAGCTGAGCGTCCCCTGTCTGGAAGATCTGATGCTGTAAGGTAGTGCTATATAGGACTCAGAAAGGTGTCCCTTGAAGCGCTATAATTCACAGATGTGAGAAGTGACACAGCGAGAGTCTTAGGCAGAAGCTGCATCAGCTGTATCATGGCCTTATTCTGCTCACCATTTGTGCTGCTGGTGCTGTGAAGCCTGATTCAGCTCCCAGATGATAAATTTAGTGGAAGACCATATCGGTCATGTTTTGCCACTATTCTGCTTGGTGCTGTTTGTGCCTTGGACTTGTTTGTTGGCCCCCACAAACCCCACACTACGTGAAGTAATTGTTATGCCTTGTGTCCCCACCACATTAAATTGATTTTTTATTCTTCTAAAATTTGGGTGGACATTGGACTTATCTATGCACTGTTGCCTGCCAATTAGCTGCCTTTCCTTGCAGCAGCCAGACATCTCAAGTGAAAGGCATCCCACACACCTGAGGCTTTGGAGCAGGTAAACACAGCCTTTTTCTGGTTATGAGCTTCTGCTGTGTGATCACCCCCTCACCTTGGACAATACACCACCATACCCGTAGACACTGGGGGGGGCAGCAATATGGGCTCATCCGAGATTTAAATTTTGGGGTGCCTGTCAACACCTGCGCACACTGTGAATGCTGGCTAGCAATGTTAGTCTGAACTGTCTGCACTGAGTGAGTGAGTGAGGAGCTGGAGACGCCACTACCTGGGAAATTTTGTGCCTTTTGGAGACATTGGTACCTGTTGGTTTGGTGATAGGAGAGCACCTCCGGGGAAATGGAGGGTATGCTAATGCTCTGCATTGAAACTCTCTGTTGATTGGTTGCTGGGACTAGTTGCTGTGGAAAAATTAAGCTGTAGTGGAAGGTTGGAGGTTATAGCATGAGGAGAGGGCGTGGGGAGACTGACTGAGCAGCAACACCATTTGGAAGTTTAAGTGGCTTGTACAGAACTTTGGAAAGAGAAAATGGCCCAGGCCCCGATGTCATCATCCAAAGTAAGGTCCCAGGCTCTATGCTAAAATGGCCCAGGACCAATAGAGAAGATTATGATGACCGATGTGTGTGTAGTCTGCCAGTACAAGGGCCCTGGTGTCATGGAGCTGCCTGTTTATCCAAAGTGCTCAAGGGAGCTGCAATTGCCCCTGCCCCTATACCAAATGGGAGCTGGCCTGGGCTCCATTACACCTTAAGAATCAAAGACTATCAGCACAGAACTCTCCCTATGTCTAAGGCAGTTCCCAAATGACTGGAAGGTGGCCACCATCACGAATACTAAAGAGTGGGACCTCACATTGCCCAATGACTACAGGCCCACCTCCATACTCTCTCCCTCTCGAAAGCCCTGGAAAACTTGTTGCAACCCAACTCACAGACTACCTACTTGTACATAACATCCTATGTAGGGAACAACATGGTTTTAGAGCCGGACACAGCACAACCACTGCCCTCATAGAGTTCTCCAACTCGCTGCACAATGCCCTAGATAAAAGCTGCTAACAGAAACCGTTTCATAGACCTGTTGAAAGCGTTCAACACTGTCTCCCACACCCTCCTCATAAATACTCTTTGCTGCACAGGCCTGTCCCATGGACCCATTGCTTGGTTCTAAGTTACCTCATAGACAGGTCCCAATATGTGAAGATAAACAGCACCCTCTCACCCACTCTACCTGTCCACTCAGGGTGCCCCAGGGTTCCATCACTGGCCCACTGCTATTCAGCATCTCCTTGAACACCCTGCCAAATCCTGTCCTATGGCTGAATGTATGCCTCTCAGTTGGATCCCACAGTCCTTCAGTTCTCCCTAAGTAGCATTCAACCATGTTGAAAACTGGTTCACTGACCACAGACTCATGGTCAATGTAAAAAGACCAAATCAATGCTCTTTTTCAGCGTCGGAGTAAGGACCACAATACCAAGCTAACAATCTTTTCCAAAACCCTCCTGCCACTGGAACAGGTCTACACCTATAAATATCTGGGCATTACCTTCAATCCTATTCTCTCATTTCACCCAGATAGAAGTAATCTTTCCTCTGCCATAAATATATGCACAGGACTGCTGTATTGGCACAAAGCCTGCCTACCTCCAGAGGCCCTAAACATTGCTGTTACCTCCTCTGTTCTCACCCTTGTAGACTATGGGTTAACTGTCTACTTGGCCACTGACCACACTGCACTAAATAAAATCCACCTATCCATTAACAAAGCCTGTAGGCTCCTTGCTGGAATGGATAAGCGTACCCACAGCTTCACCCTGTATGCACTAACAAAAATCTTCACCCTAGACGAAAGAATACTTTATCAAACTTGTCTCCTTACTAAGAAAATCCTCCTAGGCCTCAATCCTACTGGAGTCTCAACCTCCTCCGTGCTGCACATACCTCAGCAAACACCTCAGCGCAGATAAATTAACGGGCTGTTCCCAGGGTCACAACCACCCTGGCACAACAGTCTTTTTCCTACAGAGCACCATCCTGGTACAATGAACTCCTCCCTGACCATCGCCTCTATCTCCAGACTAGGTCCCTTCAAAACAGCCCTCAAGAACCACACAATGTCCGCCCGCTTCTGCCTTTGTTCCCACTAATAAACAGATATCTGCCCAGACGGCAAGACCATGGGTTAAAGATATCCTTATCCCACTACTGCTACTGTGTATTAATCACAATATTGGTAATCTGACTGCTCGCATCACCAACTAGCATATAGGCCATGCCATAACTTCTGATTGTACTGTTCGCTGACGTTCACAAGCTCCCTGCAGGGCCTGTATAGCTATCCAGCCTGTATGGGATAAGCAGCACTGTTCATACCCTGTTATTTATCATGTCTCCTACTTATTGCATACTGCTTATATTTGACATGTATTATTCATACCCTGTTGTCTTTTCCTTCCTCTACCCCCACTGTAATATTGTATAATGACTGCTTCTTGTTTATGTTTTGCAATCTGACGTGGAGCCTTTGGAAAAGAGTCCTCGACTCAAAGGTTGTAATCCAATTACTCACTATATAAATAAAAATAAGTTGTGGGAAATGATAGTCTCAGAGCCCTGTAGCCAGGACGTGATGGAAAGTGTCACCAGTAGCCTGCTATGCCTGCCATCTGAGCAAGAACCTGCACTGCCTGCTGGTTAAGGGACTGGCCATGGCCACGAGGCCCACTTGTCAGAAAAGTTGCTGCTGTCACCAGCTGGAACTGCCAAGGAGCTTGCACAGTTGAAAGAGAAGCTGTACACACCCATGGCATCAGGTAAGGAGCAGCCTGACATGGAGATGAAAGAGGTGGTGGAGCAGGGCAGCACTTCAGACTCAGAAATTTCAGAAGATGGACAAGGTACCAGTACTGCTGTGGAGTATATTGGCATCAAAGTGGCTTTTGAAGATGATGATATTGAGAGGGATATCCTGAAGTCAGATAATGCACCGCTGTCATTTAAGGATGAAAGCCCAGTTTATCTGCCTAGAGCCATCTATGACGCGAAGAGAAAGTAGACCACCTCTGCCACCAACCCTAAGGTGAAGACCTATCATATTGATGTATGGCTCCCCAAAGGTCAGGCCCCTCACACCAGTATGTGATGTATCCCGAACTGGTTTCAGGCTGAGCGAATCATCTGGAGAAAGACTAGGCAAGAATACCCCTATCAAGAATATCCGTACCTGAGTCACATGATGCAAGGAACCAGCTAGATGATTCTCTCTTGAGCTCCCACTTCCCTAAGCTGAAAACCCCCTTTATTTTCCATTCAAGTTCTAGAAGTCTTACACATGTTACTTACAATATTTCCCTGTATCCTTGGCTGTGATTTGGAACAACTTTCTTCCTCACATGGCTGGCAGTATAGCCTAGATGTTGGCTGGCATTATAGCCTAGGAGGTTAGAGGAACAAGTGTGAACGAGCTTGGTACATCCAGCAGACCAGACCTGAGTTTGATTCTCACAACCTCCACTTGCATACTGTGTGACTCTGAGCAAGTCACTTAACTGCCCAGTGCTTCCAGGTCACACCTGAAAACAGGCACTTGTGCCTAGTGGGCCTTACCCGGTTACCAAAGACTAAAATCAAAATAAAAAAATAAAATGGAAACCAAAATGAAGGTTGCGCTGCCTAGACATACTCCACCACCCACCTCTGACATATCTACCAAGCATTCCAAGGCCCACATACCTTCCTCCAGCCTCCCTCCTACTACTACTTTGGGGACGACGCCATAAACAGAAGAATGCTTTCTATTGGAGTTTCTCCCCTTTAAAGAAGAATTACAGGGGCTAACAAAAGAGCTAAGGGCAATGTGGGTTTCAGTGGAAGAGCTTACCCGCCACATTGGAGACATTGAAGCACACACCTGTTCTCTTGAAAAATGGAAAGATAAAATGAATCCTGAGCTTGCTACACTCCAGCAAAAGACAACCAGGTTGGAGGCTAAACTGGAAGACTCAGAGGGTCGGAGCGGCAGGAACAATGCTGTAATTACTGGACTCCAGGAGAAGGCAGAAGGCTCCGACCCTCTTCTGTTTGCTCAGAAGCTGGTCACCATTATTGCTGGTCCTCACCTTATGGCATAACTTATCCCATTGAGCATGCTCACCACTCACTATGACCTTTGCCTCCAGACAGCCCACCTCCCAGACCCTTTATTTTTAAGTTCCTAAATTTTTTGGATAGGCAACACCTGTTAAATAGATCCAAGGAGCTTAAACAGATGTTTTGGGTGGGCATCTGTCTTAGAATCATTCAAGATCTCCCCGGCACAGTGAGACAGAGACGCGCTGCATTTCATCCCACTGTCTCAAAACTGATCGTGTCTGGCATATAGTTTAGGATGATATACCTGGCCTGATTGCAAGTTTCTGTGCAGGGCTCTTGGAAATCTTTTGATTTGTATGAGAAAGCCACCTCTGAACTGAAGGAGTTACTTCCTGAACTGTTTAAGGACCATTGACTTGGTATTGAACAAGCTTTCTCCAGCTAACATATCTGCCATATCCTTGTTCGAACCATAATCTACATTTGGATATCCTTACTCTGCCTTACTACCATCAGCTACAAAGTGGGCTTTACCCACTTGGCTGCTGCCTACACTTGTTTTATGCTCTCTCTTCAGCCTGATCTCCGGTCAGTATCACTTTCTAGGAGGACTTCCTGATACTCTTGGAGACCTATTGCTGGTTTTAGTTAAGGGAATGACTGCTTTATTTTTCATGGATCTCTTATCTAGAAAGACACCTCTTTACACTGTTTGGGAGATCCTGGACGGTCGCTTGATAGATATCTCAGATTATTGTTTTGCCGTCTTTCCTCACTTTGTCAGCTAAACCTTGGTGGAGAAATGGCTTCCTGTCCAAAGCAGACCGGGCTAATGATTGGGTAGTGTCTCCAATTTATTTAATTTCTTGGGCACCCTCCAGCTCGATGCTCCATACTGTTGTTTTTTTTTTAGTAATTGGGACTCAACATGAGAACTTTTGAGGATGAAAACATCTGTTTAGAAGTTTTGATCAGGGGACCTGATTGGCATCTTGTTTTGTTTTTTTCTGCCAAGGCTCCACTTGGACTTACAGACTGCACTTTCTGTTAATATCCTGAAGTGGATCTAAGTGTTTGACATTTAGTTTTCTGGTTGTATTTTACAACTGTTCAGCTCTACCATGCTGATGTTTGTAACTTTATTTTTATATGCCTCTGATGTTAATCTTTTATTTCCTATTTTTTGCTCATACATTGTTAGATCTAGTGCTCTGATTTATCAATAGTTGTCTGCAATATGTTTCTTTTTAATGTTTTGATTATTTAGTACTTTGTGCAGTCAGGGGCGAAGGGTTAAACAGCCTATACACTATTTACTTTGATATTGGAAAGGGATGATTTTGTATTTCTTATGCTGGTATTTGAACCTGTATTTTCACATGGCCTTCTTTGTTTTGGGATTTTCGGGTTGGGGGCCTCAGAGAAGAAAGTTTGTCAGACCTGGTTCACAATTAGCCTGTTAGTGTGTGTTTCTTATTTTATGAGGGGGGATTGTTTATGGTTTGTTTCCTTTTTATGGTTGGGGTGTGTGTTACTGGGGACTCTGTATGTCTATTTGTATGGGGCTGGGATGGGGTGTTTTAGACTTATTTTTCAACATGCCTCTTTGTATTCATTCTGCTTAATGTTTTGAGAATGTTTACATGTTTATCATTCCTTATTTCATGTTTTGGGCTGAGAATTATATTTAAGAGGCATGATTCAGCACGTGTTGGTGGGGGGGAGGACGGCAGAGTAGATTCCTTTGATTCATTTTACTTTTTTTGGCCGACAGGAATTTCTTACCTGTCTGTTTTTCACACTGTATGTACTCATGGCATCCATAACTACATATGCTTCATGGAATATAGAGGGAGCCTGTTCTGAGGTTAAATGGTATCAACTTATTAAACATATGCAACAGTTCCAGTGTAATGTTGTTTTCTTATAGGAGACCCACCTTCTTGCAAATGAGGGCAATCTTTTCCATAGACAATTTGTTGGCCAGGTTTTCACTGCAGGAGGCAGTACAAATAGTAGAGGGGTGGTTATTCTTATTTCTAGGACTGTTAATTTTTCCTGCACACAATGCTTGGGGGAACCCCATAGTAGATTTATATTTGTCAAAGGTTTACTGGAGCATACAGAGGTTTTACTTGACTGCATTTATGGCCCTAAAGTGGACACTCCCTCCTTTTTTATGGAATTGTTATCACTTTTAGCTCCATTCCTCTCTCTTCCTATGATTATTGGAGGAGACTGGAATATCTCCTTTTCTCAGGATTTGGATAGAATGGACAGGACTAGGGCTGGTTTGTCTCCTGCCTATCGTGCCATCTGGGAAATGTCCAACTCGCTAGGCCTTTGTGACACTTGACGTATACTGCACCCTCAAGTCAAGGACTTTACCTTTTATTCCCTGGTCCATGGGTCTTCTTCTCGAATTGATTATATTTTCATTAGTCAGACATTGATGGGTGGGTTGCTGGGCTGTGAGGTCGCCCCTAGAGTAAAATCTGGCCATTCTTCAGTTTGGCTTAAACTCCCCTTGTTGCCCAGTTTCAGTAAGAAACTTCTTGGCAGTTGAATAATCAACTGTTAAAGAATGAATATGCTGTCTTCTGAATCAAAGCACAGATAGAGGTGTTCACCTCACAAAATGCCAGCTCTACAGGAAAAGTTGATATGGAGTGGAATACTTTGAAATGTTTCCTTCAAGGGGAGCTTATCACCTTGCTTCCAACAAAAGAGGAAAAAGACTTCGTTGCTCTGTTAAATCACATTAGGGACATAGAAAAAGCCCTGAATCCTAATACCCAGATGCCCTTCATTTTGAGCTCCTGTTGCTTCAGGACCAATATGCCAAACTTTTGGGGGAACAGGCAGAACATACTATTTTTAAAACCCATTCTAATTATATTGACCAAGGGGAGAAGGCAGGTTATCTTTTGGCCCTACATCTCTGGAAGCAGGAGGCATCTCAGCTTATGACCACCATTCAATCAGCCGACTATGGGACTATTAAAATGGCACCTAAGGATATTGCCCTTGAATTTGAGAAATATTACCAGGAGCTTTATGTTCCTATGCCCTACCCCATCTCTCTCTCTCTCTCTCTCTCTCTAATATTAAAGAATACTTGGCCTCTATTCCTCTCCCTACTCTAATCGCAGATCAACAGTCCCTTTTATTGGTCCTTTTAACTGTGCCAGAAATTTTAGCTGCCGTTAAAGCACTGCCACTTGGCAAAGTACTGGGACCGATGGTTTTACCCTGAATTTTTGCAAGCGGTTTGCAAAGAAGCTTGCCCATGGTTGCACTGCTTTTTTCAATACATATACAAATCAAGTATCTCAGACAACTCCCTCTTTGAAGCCACTACTGTCCTGTTTCCTAAACTTGATAAGGCCCTGGATAAAGTTACTAACTACCAACCTATTTCTTTGCTTAACTATGATATTAAGATATTATCCAAAATTCTGGCTTCAGGGATTAATCAGGTCTGGACCAGTCTTATTAGCATTGAACAGGTTGGCTTTATGCCTTCTCATTCTTTGGTGGACCATCTTCACAACTGTTTCATATCTTCTCCACATCCTGGGACTTGGTGACTCCTGTAGCCTTGGTTTACCTGGATGCAGAGAAAGCCTTTGATAGGGTTAATTGGATTTTTTTTTGTTTCTACCATGGAACAATGTGATTTCTCCTTATCATTTCGTTGTTGGGTTAAAGTTTTATATTCCTCCCCTAGTGCCCGAATACATTATAATTTTTTTTCTCTACCTTTCCTTTATATTTGAGTATTAGACAAGAGTGTCCTTTGTCTTCCCTGCTATTTAACCTTTATTTGTAATGCCTCTTACTGAAATTCAGAACTAATCAGAATTTGACTGGAGTGCAGGTCAGTTCTTGAGATTAAAATTCTCCGCTTATGCAGATGATATTTTACCTCATGCCTCACAGCCTAATTTAGCTATTCCCACTGCTCTAGCCACCATTCAATAATTCAGTGTCCTTTCTAATTGTAGACTCAGTTTAGATAAAACCAATGTTTTGCCCCTAAACTCCACTTTTCTTAAATACAGTATTCTTGCCCTTGGTCCCATAAACAGATTAAATATTTAGATATTTTTCTTTCCAGAAGTGCATTTCAATCCAAAAAGCTTAACCTTGACAAGTTAATATCTCTGTTGCAGTAAGATTTGCAGAGGTGGAAATCTTTGCCTTTGACACTTTGGGGCAGAATCAACATAGTTAAAATGAATATTCTACCCAGTATTTTTTACCCCATTAATATGCTTAATATTTGGCTTCCCCTTTCTGGGTTTAAAAAATTGCATAGCCTAATTTCAGAGTTTATCTGGTCAGGCAAGACTCCCAGATGAGCATACAATGAACTATCAGCCCCTAAAGAGTTTGGGGGCCTCTGGCTTCCACACTTTGCCTTATATTATATGGCTAGTCATGCCAGCAAATATTTAAAGTGGTGCTGCCTGTATCCGAAGGATGGATCTCCTTTTTACTCCTTATTTGATTAGCCATAGAGAAAGATCAGATATCCAAGGCAGGTCTGTCTCCATGGGCCTTGTTATATACATCTCCTAAAGATCTGCCTACTTGTCTCCATAATTCCATGATTGGTCTTTCCATTTGGGTTCACTCACAACTGTGTGCATTCATGTGGTATAAACAGAAGCAAGATATTTCTCAGCTTGTTATCCAGAATCCTAATTTCAAAATTGGTGGGAGGGTCCTTACGGCAACATGGTTACCACAACTTGTGAATGTCAGGGTGTACAATTTACTCCAAAATGGTGTTCTGCTATTCCCTAGGGAGATTCTGGGACATTTTCAGTTAGATAACAAGTTAGCTTTTAAGGTTTACCAAATATGTCATGTTGTTTTTCAACGATTTAGGACTACCTTTGGGGATATTAATTTATCTGAGTTCCTGCAAGTGTTACAAGACCTGGTTTCTCAACCACATGCAGTTTCCAAATTGTACTCTCTTCTATTTTCTCAAACCTCCCTGGAATTTGATGATACTTCTCTATACTGGACTGCCCAACTTCCACAGTATACTTTCTGTTGGTGTAAGCTCTGGAAAGATCTATCTGTATATACATTTCAAGATAAGTTAAGGCTTACCCAATTTCAAATATTGAATAACTTGTACTTTACACCTACTAAGTTAGTGAAGATGGGCAGAATCCAATCCTCCTCATGTACTTGGTCTAGGCAAGCTGAGGGGATGCTTTTCCATATTTTTGGGGAATGTCTTAAGGTAGCCCCCTTGTGGACTTTAATTAAGAATAAGGCTGACCCCCTTCTTGGGATAGATGGAGATATTACTCCTGATGTCTGCATAGTGGGTGATTATAGCAAGGCAGAGGTGAAAGAGTGAAGATATTTTATGGCTTTAATCTCTTTATCAGTTAAAAGGTTAGTACTCAATCGTTTGCTTGATCCAACCTTTCTGTCATATCACGGATGGTTGCAGGAACTCCTATTTAATATTTGAGTAGAATGGATGATTACTAGTATAACTAACAGGCTCTCCTCTTTTAATAAGAAATGGAGTAAATTGCACACCTTGTATATGGTGTAAGTGGTTCTGGTGTGCTTCCCAATTGGAGTTAGTTTCTCATTGTTTACAGCAGTCTAGTGGTATTTTTCTAGCCTGCTTTACTATTTTTTTTACTTTTAGATACTGTGTTTTCTTCCACATGCGTAACAATATATTTCCTTTAGCCATTTTAAGTTTTTTCACTCTGTCAGGGGAGGGTGCAGTTGGGGAAGGGGGAAGGGTGAGTTCTTGGGGTTGTTTATTTGTTGTTGTTGTTGTACTGCTGTGGTGTTGTACTTGTATTTTTATAATGCTTTCTATAAAGTATATTAAATCTTAAAAGAATACCCGTACTTCCCCGAATGTTTATGGAATGTAATAGAGGAGAGCCACCAAAATTGGGGTTTTTGAAGGGTGCTGGACAAAATGGATAAAAAGCATCATTGAGTGCCACCAGTTCCACTATGGAGCTCCAGAAAGACCAGAGTCATTCACGAGCAATGTCCACCAAACATGTGTATAATGAACTTATGCTTTTAAAACTTTTACGCTAGTCTAAGACATCGTTAGAAAGAGGACCAAATATTATGTCATCAGTGTGGATTGCCTCATTGCTTCTGAGAGGAAGTGACCAAGACGGATCCTCAATATTATTATGCAAGACAGTAAAGGCCCACTTGCTCTACGAAACTATTGAAGAGACTCAAGATCAAGGTGCCCCCCCCCAAGCATGAACATTGATGTGGTGTTGTTTGCACTTTGGACTGCAACATGAAAGAGAGAAGAATTGTCTCCAGATATCGGGTGAGGCATTTTCTTATCCTACTGTTGTTCTGCTTGTTGAGGGTTACTTACTTGTAAACTGTTTACAGAGAGACTTTATATTTGAACAATTATGCCTCAGCATGCCGGTATGCCTCAGCATACAACTGATTAAAGGACTGAGCATTGCTATCTCCTACCGGGTCAGTATCTCATACGGTTAATAGCATATGTTAAAACAGATCAACAGGAACAGTGCTGTAGGGTGGA
Source organism: Neoceratodus forsteri (assembly GCA_016271365.2). NCBI lineage: Eukaryota > Metazoa > Chordata > Ceratodontiformes > Ceratodontidae > Neoceratodus > Neoceratodus forsteri. Next base: position 318,730,335 of record CM028132.1, on the reverse strand, counting down.
GCAAAAGGGTACAAAACTGTGAAAGGGTGTATATGCAATAGTGCACCCTCTCACTCTTCCCAGGAAGGAGATGAGACCTGTGCTGGGAGGTGGGGCTAGTGAGCAACTGCTGTGGCTTGACGGGATGAACCACAGGCAGCAAGGGAGGTAGATGGTACATTTGAGACCGGGTTTCAATTCCTGGTCCCAGACACAAGGAATTTTTTATTTTCATACTCTTTGTGAAGTTAAATGTTAACCCCCACTTGGAGTTGGTTATTTTAGTTGAGATGGTTCATGGGGTGCAGCTCCTCACAACAGAGGGTGTGGGGGTGCTAAGAAAGACATATACCACATGCAGTATATCATGCTGTATTGGCAGTGCAGTATATTGCTGCTGCACACTGTCTTGTGACATTATGACCTCATGGCTTGCTAGCTCACAGTTCAGAGACATTAAATTATTATGGACTTGGTATCATGGTGCCAGTAACTAAAGGGGAGGGGTAGAGCACATATTATGATAGGTAAATCCATTTACGTTTCTTTGTTATATTGTTTTTTGGTAAATCGTATCCCATACTTTGTGTAGTAGTGTGGACTATATTGTTTTAACTGCTCATTTGTTGTATGGTGGGTGGTGTTGTGGGGATGGTTTGGGCTGCCAGACCATGGCAGCAGCAGATAATTTAGCAGCTTCTAATGTTATAGTAAGTAGTTTAGGCAGTGACACCGCCACTGTAACTTAAGGGACTCTGTCCGCAGATGGGAAGGGTTGGGTCACCAGGGCAGCATAGTGTAACATAATGGGAGTAGAGAAATTGAGGGTAATGGGGTTTATTTTAGTTATGGGAAATCCACCATCTTGGCAGTGTTACCAACAGTGCCGGTTGGGGTCTGTGTGGAGAGAGTGCGCATACCTTCCCATGGGTGTCACTCTGGTAACTGGCCAGAGCGCTCACCAGGATCAGAGAGTGTTTGTCAGGGGGATATGTAAGCCCCCTCTGGGAGCTTACTACAATTAAGTACCTTGGGATCACTCTAAAGACTTATGTAACTTACAGTGCACACATTAACTTTGTAGCCAAAGCAGCAAATACTTACCTTGGACTTCTCTTCCGGCACAGGCAACATCTTACCCCAGGTGCCCTGACTGTCGCTGTTCGGAGCTCTGTTGTCTATATTATTGACTATGGGCTTAACATCTATGGCTCTGCCTCTGCTACCGCTCTTAGATGCATATCCACCTCCCTCAATAAGGCCTGCCGACTTCTCACTGGATCCCACAGCTACACACATACATGTGACCTCTATGCAAAACTAGATGGCTGCAACTCACCAATCAGATAAAGTACCTAACCTGCACCATTTCGAAGAAAATAACTATGGGCCTTGCATCCCCCAGAGTTTGTGCACTCCTGCACTCTAGCAATAACCCCTGCTCAACTAGGGGGTCTGAATCACAGTTCCTACAGGTTCTACATTGTCGTACCTCACAAGGTCAAAGATCTTTTGCCTACAGTGTGCCCAGCTGGCTAAATGGTCTAAACAGTTGCATCTCCTCCACTCCACTATCGGTGCATTTAAATCAAGGCTCTGCCTCTCTCTCTCACTGCCTCTCTAGCTCATGTGACTGCCTCAACTAGCTGACCACGTGAATATTCTCTAACCTTATGCAGTTCTCTCTCCTGTTAGCACTTGGTTACCCCTTAGCACGCACTTCCCCATGTTATATCTATGACAATGCCTTTGGCTGTGTTCCTCCTCTATAGCTCTCTGCTCCCCTCTACTCTTCCTCTCTCTTGTCCTCTATCCTCTCTGCACCTCATCTGCTATCTCCTTGTAACCTAGCCTCCAAAACTAGTTTTGTTTCTCAAATGCTTTGTAACTCTGTTTAGCTTACACTGTTGTAACCTTGTCCTATGTATTGAATTTGTAATCTGACTTACATGTCTTATGTTTTGAATTGTAACCTGACTTGCAACCTTTGTAAAAGAGCCCTGGCTCAAAGGTATTGTAATCCTAGACCTAATAAATAAATAGGTAATCCCCATCACCCCCCTAGTGACCGCCTGCTGGTCAGGAGTTTGCAGTAGGCATGGGCAGTATAAATTGAGAGGTTTGGGTGTGATGGGGGGGAACAGTTGGATTGCAAGGGGGGAAGTGAGGAAAGTGACAGTAGCTGGGGTGGGGACAATTGTCCAACCTAGCCCCTGCAGCCCAGTTCGGTAGAGTGGTCGGCGAGTACTAAGCTGTGGTGGGAATGCGGCTGTAGTTCAGATTCCCAGTTCCATTTGGACAAGTCCACTGTTTACCCTTGGTCTAGTGCCAATTAAAAGTAAAGTTTAGAGGAGAGCTGAAACTTGCCCTTCTGTTAGGGCAGAGATCAGCAAACAGTGTATATAGAGAGTTGATGTGACCTTCTGAAATTGCCTATAGTGACCTACTTGAGGATCTAAGTGACCTGTTGAGAAGGGCACAGTGACCTGCTAGATCAAACAGCAGTGATCTGCTTGGAGTGATCCTTAGTGTCCAACAGTCCACTGAGCAGGTGGAATTGGTATAGATAGAAATGCAGAGTTGGCTAGCAAATCCCAAAGAGGTGCAGCTGGGAGTAAAAAAGCTGAGCATCCCCTGTCTGGAAGATTTGGAGCAGTAAGGTAGTGCTGTATAGGAGTGAGAAAGATGTCCCTTGAAGCGCTATCATTCACTGATGTGAGAAGCGAGAGAGCGAGACACTTAGGCTGCTGGCACTGTAAAGCCTGATTTGGCTCCTGGATGGTAAATATAGTGGAAGACCATATTGATCACATTTTTGTACTAAAACTCCCCTACCGAGGTGGCTACCAGCCTGCAGTTGGACTTTAACAATGTCCAGCGCTGGTTTAGCCCTCACCAGCTCTCACCAAATGCCAAATAAATGGTCTCCATGACCTTTGGGACAAGACAAAAGCTGCCCAGATTAGACTCCAACCCATCCTTTCACACTCTGAGAGGTTCCATACTGGATGATATCAATCTAATTTAAGTACCTAGGGCTATGGCTGAACAAAAATCTAGACTTCAGGGTACATGTTGATGCCATACACAAGAAATGTCTCCCTAAGTTCAGTGCTCTGTACAGACACCACAGTTGCCTGCCAGTGCAAGCCAGGTGAGAAACTGTCTAAAAGATGATTCTCCCAGTATTCAGCTTCAGGGATATTGTCTACAGCTCTGCCCCAAAGACCACCCTATCCAGACTGGATACTATCTTCAGTTCCTTCTGCTGCTATGTACTTGGTTGCCCCCTCTCATCTACCACTGTAATCTCTACTCCTCGCTCTCCCTTCCACCCCTCTCTGCCAGACGTCTATCACACAGATAATCTAGTAGGAAAGTACTGGCTCAGTGCTCTGCTTCCCTACTTGTCCTCCCTCCTTTTGATCCCTCCTCCATCCTGCTATTCCTTCCAATCCCCCACACATCGAACACTTTCTCTCCTACCCCTGTGTACATCATCTGGGTGATCCACCTTCTCATACAGATTACTAAACATCTGGAGCTCCCTCCCCCTCGAGATTTGCTCTGCCCAATCTCACCACTACCTTTCCCTCCTCCTTCGCAAGCAAACTGTTCACTGATGCAACTGCAATTAACCTGTTAGTCTCCTTTTGCCAATCTTTTTCCTCCCCTGTCCCTCTCCCTCTAACTTACCGTCTCCCATATATGGCTCCCCTCCCTTCCCCCCAGAACACCTTGCTACCGTCCTCCTTACCTCTTTCCTTATTCCTGCAATTTCCTTTCCTTCTGTCTCTCCCCTGCTACTTCTACCCCCCACATTTCTCCCTTTATTAACTTGCCAACTCCCTATCCCCTTGCAGGGTTCCTGGCTTCATGTAGGGGAGTTCGTTCTTCTGTTATTCACTCTCCTCCACCTCCCCCCTGCTATATCTACCCCTCACTTTTCTCTCTCCACTAACGCCAACTCCCTATCAGCTTGCTGGGTTCTCAGTATCCTGAAGAGGAGTAGATTTTTGGGCTAAACTAACTCCTTGTCCTTTCTCCCATCCCCCATATTGATCCCCCCTATTCTGCCTTTCACTCATATTCTGTCTCTCCCCCTGCTCCATCCACTCTTTACTTTCTCTCTCTCCATTATCTTGCCAACTCCCTGTCTCCTTGCTGGGTTCTTAGCATCCTGAGGGGGAATAGGTTTGGCTGCCCTTTCTCCCCTGCTCCTTCTCCTCTCACATTCTCTCTCTCTCCATTATCTTGCCAACTCCCTGTCCCCCTGCAGGGTTCTCAGGATCCTGAAGGGGAGTAGGTTTTTGCTGCCCTTGCTCTCCCTCCCACCCACTCTACTTCCCCCCTCCCACTGCCCCACTATTAATCCCCCTTTGTTATGTCACTCTACAGCACTTAACATCCTTCCTTCCATATTCTCTCCAGCACTTGTGCTGCATATGGTCAAAATACTTGGCTACATGTTTGCATTCGTGAGTTCATAGCACTGTACAATCGCAAAGTAAGGCACTTTTGTATTTTCTGCTAGTATTTCATAAGTATGTGTAAATTCATATTGTGCCCGAAAGACATGTGCTGACAACATTAATAGCCATTCTCTGTCTCTGTTACATTGTCTTTGACTGTAATGCACTATTCTGTTTTCTGATTTTGTACAATTTGTTCTGTATTCTTTTTTTGCTCTCACCCTTTATGTAACCCTTTCCCCCTAGGACACTTCTGGAAAAGAGCTGTTTACAGCTCATGTTGTCTTTCCTGGTGAAACTTTTCTAAATAAATTGGCACTATTCTGCTTCATACAGTTTGTGTCTTGGACTTGCTTTTTGGCCCCCATGAACCCTACTCTCCATGGAGTAACTGGTATGCCTTGTGCTCCCACCTCATTAAATGGATTCTTTAGTCTTCTAAATGTTGTGTGGACATTGGACTTATTTATGCACTGTTGCCTGCTAATTAACTACCTTTCCCTTGCAGCAGCCAGACATCTCAAGTGGAAGGCACCCCATACACCTGAGGCTTTGGAGCAGGTAAACACAGCCATTTTCTGGTTATGAGTTTTCTGCTGTGTGGTTGCCCCCTTCCCTCGGATAATACATCACCATACCCATAGACACTGGGGGGGGGGCTACACATATATAGTGGCATCCCCCAGGATGAAACCCAATTCTGCAGCATTTTACAGCACTCTGCAGAATGTTGCAGCAGATCTACTAAATAAAGCAATGTAATTGCAATGGTAATTAGTCCCTAGTGTCATTCAGGAAAATGTGACACTGACAGGATGAAGTGAATACCAGTTTCCTGCATGACAAAGGGGGCTAATTGCCACTGTAATTACATTGCTTTATTCAGTAGGTCTGCTGCAGCATACTGCAGAGTGCTTTAAAAGTGTGTTTCATCCTGATGGATGACACTGTATATTAGAGGTATAGTGGAAACCAATACTATCAGCCTATGACAATAGCTTTCTAATAACCTTTTGCATACCATGAAAACATTTGGAAATTAAGGGTGTGTGGGAGGTACCTGGTACCATTGATGTCAGATAAAACAGCCAGCAAACACCTCTGCCAAGGAAAACAGCTGTAGATCTAATACCATCATGTCTTTGATCAACTATGTCATTAGCTGTACTGCTGGATGACTGACATAGTGTCCAGTCCTGGCATTGAAGGATTGCATTGTGGGTATCAAAATGATCCTAATCATGGCATACCTATTTTGAAAACTTGTGTCATATCATATCATAGTAATGTGTCAGCATAAAAGGACCATCCAGTTCCAACTAGTCTGCCCATTTCTCACCCACCCACCCTTACTTGTCTCCACTTCCCTGGGATATTTTCCTTTGCCCACTACCCAACCCTCTGTATCTGTCCCATGCTCTTGTGAATTTCTCCACTGTTTCTGCACATACCACCTCATTAAGTAATGTGTTCCAGGGTCTAACCACCCTTTCAGTGAAATAACATCTGCTTACATTGCTCTTAAGCCTTCTCCCTTCCAATACTCAATTATGACCCCTTGTTTTAACTCCTACTTTCTTTTTGAATACTCTACCTTCACTCACTTTAGTTATTCCCTTCATATACTAAAAGTCTCTATCATGTCATCTCTATCTCTTCTAACTTCTAGCAGGTATAGATTTAATTCCATCCATCTAGTCTCATATGGCTTCCTTTGCATACCTTGCACCATCTTTGTTGCCCTTCTCTAATTCCTCTCCAACCCATCTATATCCTTTCTTAAATGTGGCCTCCAGAACTGTACTCCATACTCCAGGTGGGGTCTGACCATGGTCTTATACAAAGGCATCAACACCTCCCTCTTCCTATTTGTTATACCCCTTCCTATGCATGCCATCATACTATTAGCTTTACCTACTGCCTTAGTACATTGGACTTCTACATAAGGGTGGTTTGAGATTATAATCTTCAGGTCCCTTTCCTGTTCTGTTTGCTTTATCAGTTCTATCCCCAGTGAGTACTCAGCCAGTTGATTTTTACACCCCACATGCATCACTGCACACTTCTTAGCTTTGAACTTCAGCTGCCAAATGTCCGACCACTTCTCTAGTCTAGTCTTATCAGTGAGAAGAGGGGGAAGGGTGGCAGAGGGACATAAAAAATTCAGCTTTTTAGGAGTCTGTGTTCTGGGCCACACACTGTGAGTGATGTTATCAGTGGGAAAGGGGGAGGGGCAGAGGGACATCAACACTTCAGCTTTTAAGGAGATTGTGTTCTGGACCACACACTAAGAGTGGATGTTAGTGAGGTGTGACTGACTGTGACTGAGGTGGAGGGGCAGAAGAAACAGTGTATAATTTACTAACACAATCACCATCACCACTACTGTTACTGAATGGATGAGCTTAATCACTGATACCAGAAGAGTGGTTGATACCACATAATGGTGAACCACAGATGGTGACCACAGGATGTTTCAGCCTCAAGTGATTAATAGAAATATAGACAATGTCAACAGAAAACAACCATTAGTCCACCCAGTCTGTTCAGTTTTACCCTACATTAAATACATCTAATCCCTGATGTAGTGGTCAAAATTAAGCCTTATTTCTAGTGACTTATAGTAAACCAGCACACTCTACAAATAAACTCAGTCACAACCTCTTTCACAACAGAGAAATGCAACCCTGTGTATTCTTCTTCCATGGACACTAACACTGCTTCAGCAAGACTACTGTCTTGAGCAACACTTTTGTTTTTGCACTGTGTTACTTGGGTGTAGTGAACTGTTCTTTTCCCCTAACAACTGGCACCCCACTCAGTTCAGATTGTTGTGATAGTGTTTGTGAAACATAGGAAAATATGAAGGAAAATTACTGCTTTTCTTGGGAGAGAGGGATTGGTCCGCATGCCACAGCCCTGGCATTTACATTTTTTTCTTAACTTCTATTTTCTCTGGTCCTGCACATACAGTAAGTCACATATTCAGCCTCTTGTGTAAAACACCCTGTGGTGAGTGTCACTGCCTGGGGAGGATTCAACTGTGGTCTTATATTGTAATTATTGGGGTTGACGGTGCCAGTCAGAAGAATCCTGAGTGATGTTTCTGCTCATCTTCATCATCATCACCATCATCAGGCAATGTGCGACTTTATATTATGAGGTTAGCATCGTTCATCAAAGTATGAGTACTCACAGACCCAGGGGAAGTAGTCATGGCCTTGGTTCTGGTCACAGTGACTGTTGTAACAGTGACTATAACTATGGCAGTGATAATGTTCACAGTGTCTGCACTCATAGCAATCATAGATCACAGTGCCTGGGATGCCTCAGTCATAGTTCTGGATACAGATTCAACAATGGTCACTGCAGGGAAAGAGTGATGTTCACAAACGTGTAAAAATGGAGTTAGAGTTTCAAAGGCCCATAAAAGTCCACAGCTGTGAGGGAAAAGGTGGCACAAGTGGGTCTCCAGTTGCAGAGCCACAGTTTTTCCCATTGCTGCAGTATTCTCAAAAGTGGAACCAGTTTATGACTGACTCCATGATTTACGACCACTGGCAGATGACTTTTGGGTGCAGCCGGGGGTACCAGCCCTGGATCTGCAAAAGTCCAGGTTACAGGTAGTACTAATGCTGCTAATGTTTAAAGTGGAGTGCTCACCACCTCTTCTTATTAAAGACACTAGGCAGATTCAGAGTCAAATAGGTAATAAATGCCTATTTGACTTTGAATCTGCCTTGTGTCCTTAATAAGAAGAGGTGGTGAGTGCTCAACTTCTAATGTTGTTAAACTGATTTTCTCATCTGAAGCATCACCAGCCCAGTGTGGGACTTCATTTGTAACTGTTTAATGTTTAAAGTGGTACTGGTTTCCTCACTTCCACTACCATGTGAATGAGAACCAGTCTTCTTGAGGAAAAAAACAAACATTTTTGCACAGTGAACATGCCAGGTCCATCTCTAACCCTCTCCCATAACATCTGTTGGGGAATATTTGTGAATTTTATCATGTTTTGTCAGGTTATGAACATAATTTCTGTGCTGCTTATTTAACACTTTGTGCAAAACCCCAAACTGGAGCAAATACATTTAACAGTTAAATGCACAGTAGGAGAGTCAGCTGACAACTGCCCTACTATGTCACACACAGAACTGAGTCCAGGACAGAGACGAACCCTAGAAACATATATATCACTAGGCTAAGCCTGACTCACAGCAAATAGACAAAACTCAGACTAAAAGAATATTTTCAGCAAAAATATTTCTGTTTGTTACGTTTCAAGTGTCAGACTGCAGAGTTTGGTTCAGAAACATGTGAGTGTCTCCTGTTCTGTACCAGTATATACAAATAATCTCACTATTTGGTAGTTTTGCATATTAGACTACAGAGCACAGTTTAGTATTCACCTTCTCACAGATCATCTATCATTCCATCATGTCTCCATCTCAAGAGTGTAACAAGACCATATGCACAGGCAGGTTGTGTTCTGACTTTTATGAATGCTGCAAAGAGCCAACATCCCTCCTCCTCCTCCTCCTCTTCCTCCTCAGTTGCACATGCACTTTGGATACTCAATGGATGACCGCCATCCAACATACTCCAGAGTTATACAATGAGTCAAGCATGATTGTGTCTGCTGTTAGAGATGCTATGAATGTTTAATTCACCATCAAAGTTGGTGTGAATACACGAAAATTCACCATTTGCAAAATTCCGGAATACTACTGCAGACATACCAATTCAAAAGTGGATTTTTTTAACTTAAAAAAAAAAAAATACTCCAACCCACTATACTGTAAAACTATCCCTTCCCTCCACCAAAGAACATAGAAATCATGATACTCCCCTATCACCCCACCAGCTGCCCCCCACACACACACACACACACACACACACACACACACACACACACACGCACAGAATTGCACACTGCTGCTTTTGGCTGTTGGCTGTGGCTGCTACAAAACATAATCCCTTCCCCCCACCCATATGCCAAACACACTCCACCCACCTCTTTATGAAGGACACCCAGTACTCCACCCAGACCTCTTCTGGTCCCCATCACCCTACTACCCCCACCAGCACCCAGAAAATCAACCTGTAAATAAAGAAAACAGTCCTAAAGTGCAGTGTGTCTGCTTTGTTCGGTGTCCCATCTTGTAATGACACAAATGAATGAATAGTGGTGACATCTTTGCTCTGGTTGAAATTTCAGATAGTGCAGCAAACAATACTCCAGCACTTTCAGCTATTAGTGTGGCTCTTTATCTGGGCACAGAAGGAAAAGAATGTGTAAAATAATGAAATTATGTCAAATACATAGAGAATACTGGTTGGTCAACCATGTGCAACCAGCCTGAGCTACCACCGAGAGGTTCAGATTACAGCAGACCTTGAGAGCAAAACTCAAAAAGTCCACTGTAATGTGAATCTCAAGGTGCCAGCACCAGTTGGTTGGGCATGGTTTTGCCCAACCAGTATGTTTTATAGTGTATAGAGATAAAAATAAAAGTTTCTTATTTTTTTAACTGTTTAAACTGTTGTGTCCAGTTCTCGGCTGTTCTCCTGTTGTCATGTCCAGTTCTCACTGTTCTCTCATTGTCAGTTACAAGTGACACTTAATACAGAGAAACTGATTTTTTTTTAAAGAAGGATTAAGTTAATGTCTTTATACATTATACATTTATACTCCCACAGCGACCACCGTATGATTTTTTTAGTGCGTAAAATCTTCCGACCTCCGGCCCCCCCAACCCGCATGCTGTACAGCAGAGTTTATAAATTACTGGATCAGACTGCTCTCCTAAATGACCTTACCACCATAGACTGGTCCTTCATCCCTAGAGCCACCTCCATGGATGAGGCCCGGAACTATTTCTCTACAAATTTCCTCACCATTTGGGACATACATGCCCCACTAAGAAGATCCAGAGTCAGAGGTTTCCACTTATCCTGGGTTACAACAAACCTTATGGAACAACTCCATGCCAGAGACCGTGCCTGGAAATCCTTCAAGGCCACAGGTGCTCATGCGGCCCGGCAACAATACCGGTCTCTACGAAATGCCTGTACAAGACTCATAAGGCTGGCCAAATCAAACTACTTCAAAATGGCGTTCAACAATAACTACACCCACCCTTATCAATTTTGGAAGTCCATAAAATCCCTTCTCACCCTGCTGACCCAACCTCCCACCCCCACTCTCAACCTCGAAGGTAAAATCATCAAAGCTCCTAGTCTGGTTGCCACCAAGTTTAATTCCTACTTCTCCTCCACTACTTCCTCCCTACTCTCCTCCCAACCCCACCCCCTACCCTTCGTGCTCCCCAATGTACCCCCCGTGCCCCCCAATGCACCCCCCAGCCTCCTTCTCACTCCGCCAGTCGCTCCTGGCCCGGTGCTAAAATTCTACTCTCACTAAACCCATCCAAAGGTAAATGTCCATCGGGCCTTGATTCCAAAATGCTCCTAGTCTCAGCACCGGCCATAGCCCACCCTCTAACCATGCTCTATAATCTGTCCTTTAAATTAGGGGCAGTCCCCACAGCATGGAAACAAGCCACAGTCATCCCTCTTCCCAAGGGAGGGGACCTCTCCTCCCCTTCAAATTATCGGCCTATATCTCTGCTCCCCATCCTAGCCAAAATTCAAGAGTGCCTTGTTCTATCCCAGCTACACTACTATCTAGATACTATCTCCTTTTTCACCCCCTACCAAGCCGGGTTCAGAAAAAATCACTCCACCACCACCTCCCTCCTTCGCCTCACAAACTCCATCCTTACAGGCATGGACAAAGGGGAAATAACCACAGCCATATTTATAGACCTGGCAAAAGCATTTGACACAGTCTCGCATCCCCTGTTGCTGTCTAAACTTGCCCAAACGGGTCTGTCTACGGTAGCAAAAAACTGGTTCCACTCATACCTATCAGGGAGGTCACAATCAGTCCACATTGGAACGGCTCGATCCACCCCTCTCCCTGTCACCAGTGGTGTACCCCAAGGGTCTGTACTCGGCCCTCTGCTATTCTCAATTTTCCTCAACGATCTGCCTGCTGTCTGCACACAAACTGCCATTCATATGTATGCGGATGATACGGTGCTGTTCACCTCTGGCCCATCTGCAACCGTCGTGACAGAATGTCTACAGAAGGATTTCGACTCCATCCAACGCTGGTTCCTTGGGAACCAACTATTCTTAAACACAAAAAAAACTGTCTCCCTCACTTTCGGCTCCTGGGCCAAACTAACCCGGCTTACCGAACCACCCACATTCTATACCTTGGACAGATCACCACTTGCAACCTGCTCCACATATCGCTATCTCGGCATCTGGCTAGATCAGTACCTTGACTTCTCAGCGCACATAGACGCTCTGTGCAAAAAACTGCATCCCATGCTAGGAGCTCTCTATTGTAACAAGTATTGCATCCCTCTACCAACCAGACTAGCTATTGTCCAAAAAATGATCCTCCCAACTATTGACTACGGAGATGTCGTCTACGGTGCTGCCCCCCATACGTCTTTAGTCAGGCTTGACCTCCTATACAACTCCTTCTGCCGGTTCCTTGGATCGTTCTCCCAATACCCACCACTGTGACCTATACCAGTCCCTTGACCTCCCATCACTCCAAAACTGGTGCTTGCTGCACGGTACTAGAATTGCTGCCAAATTCTGGTTGCATACGCTCCCTTCCTACCTAACTACATCCCTAACCGCCCTCTCCCCACCTACTTACGATCTCAGGAACATTGACTCCAGGCTCCTGCACATTCCACACAGATCCACCCGATCAGGTCAGGTAGCTTTCAGTTTCAGGTTGCCCAAGTTATGGAACTCACTGGCAGCTGACATTAGACACACCACCAGTACTCCCCAACAGAATGCCCTTCTCAAATCACATTTTGCTACCAAATGCTCATGCTTTCCCCATCTCTGAATTTCCCTGCACAACTCCTACCCAATCTATTCAGCTACCTGCACAACTCCTACCCATTCTATCAGCTATTTGCTCCAGTCTGGGACCCATTTTTTTTTCGATATTGTCACATAGTGCTATTTAAATGCTTATTGCTGAACCTACTACTGTTGTAAGTTGTACGTACGCCTTACCCATTTTGTATATACAATTTTCTCACTTGTATTGTTGTATTTCTACTATACTACTGTACCACTGTCTGTTATAACCTTTTCACATATGTATGAACTGTTCTCATGTTATTACTTCACCTATGTAACCCCCTACTCCACTCAGTATGCCTTCCTGGTAAATCTCTTAAATAAATAAATAAATAAATAAAACGATTTTATTTTTTCAAACTTTAGTGAAAACAGAGCAAACTAGCATCGCTCCACATTATCATGTTCTGTTTTGTGGTATCTGTTGGGAGTGTGTATTTTTTCAGCTCTGGTTTCATTAAAGATGGTCACATGCACATTGTGTTCACCTGTGTAGAACACTGTTGTACCACAGAAGGATACAACTGCATTCCATGACTTTTGTACTGTGGTATAACAATGTTCTGCTTAGGATGAAAATCCATGCAGAACAAGTCTTCTCTATACACTATAGTTTAATATATTACATTGAACATTTATTTATTTAGTTATTTATGAGTTTTAACAGGAAGACATACTGAGCAATTTGCTCATTTCCAGATGCGCCATAGGGAAGGCAAATGGGTAGGTACATTAATGGATACAGGGTAACAATAGGCAAAAATACAACATGATACAATACAATGGCACAGGGTACAGTGAAGATATCAATGCAGACAATACACACAGAGTACAATGTTATGTGATTACAGTTATCCATTTCATTGTTAGCTAGCAGTAAAAGGATAAATGCTTGAGATAACAGGTCATAGCTAGGCTCCCCATGCAAGGCAAGGGTGGTGGACCTGAGTGGGGATTGGTGGATAAGTGCTTGGTAATGGTCATAGCTAGGATACCAAATCAAGGCAAGGAGGGGCAATCTGCTAGGGGTTAGTGAGGGAAAGAAAACATAGAGAGAGTAGGAATTTGCAAGGGAACTATAGCAAGGGAAGCATAGGGTGAATTAGGTACAGTTGCAAGTGGAGGAAGTGAAGGAGTGCAGGAGTGAGGAGAGGGTGCAGAGTGAGGGAGCATTTTGAATGGAGGTGTGGAGTAAGTTCCAGAGCTTGGGGAAATGATGGGAGAAGGATGCCTGGCCTGCTGATGAGGACCTGAAGGAGGAGATGAAGGAGTGAAAGGAGGTTGGTGAGGGGAGAAAGGGATGATTATAGGTAAGATGGGAGTGTGGAAAACCAGATCTTGCCAAGGAAGTTGACACAATGAACTAGTCAACGATCATTGAGGGAGGGGAGAGCCAGGGATTGATATAGGGAGCAATGGTGAGTGTGAGGAGGACAGCTGAGATTAAAGTAGCAGAAGGAGTGGAAGCAGGTGTCCAATCTGGCTAGGGTGGTTTTGGGGGCGGCACTATAGACTGTCACCATAATCAAAAGTTGGAAGGATCATTCTCTATAGAATTTCTCTGCGATCTGGCAAGGGGATGCATTCATGATTCCAGTATAAGGCTCCCAATTTTGGAATAAGTTTCTTGTGAATAGCATCCATGTGACCAGAGAAGCCAAGGTGCTTGTTGAACCAGACCCCAAGGTACCTAAATGAGGCAGTGTCTTCCAACATGGTCCCATTGAGGGTGTGGAAGGAAGGGAGCCTGGTGAGTCTCTGTCTTGTGCCAAAGGTCATATAGATTGTTTTCCTGGAATTTAGAAACAGTTAGTTGGAGTGTAGCCAGTGTTGGGCATTACCAAAGTCCTGCTGAAGAGTGCATGACACTATTGGAGAGGAAGGACTGGATCCATAAAGGACGGTGTCATCCGCATACATGTGGATGGATGCAGATGAGCAGACTGAAGGGAGATCATTAAAGAAAATGGAGGAAAGAACTGGACCAAGGACTGAGACTTGTGGGACCCCAGTGTGGATGGAGAAGGGTGGAGACAGGGAGTCCCCGATTCTGACTGATTGTGATCTGCCTGATAGGTAGGATCTGAACCAGTTGGTGGCAGTAGGTGACAGACCTGCAGCTGAGAGTTTGTCTAGTAGGAGAAAATGTGAGACAGTGTCAAAAGCCTTGGCTAGGTGAACAAAGATGGCAGATGTGATGAGACCCTGGTCCATACTAGTGTTAATGGAATCAGTGAGCCTGAGCAGGGAGGTGACTATGGAGTGGTTCTTGCAGAAGCCTGATTGGAAAGAGGTGAAAAAGGAGGTGGAGTCAAGTTAAGGAGAGAGATGGGAGACAATGATATGTTCCTGCAATTTAGCAAGGATGGGAAGGAGGGAGTTGGGGCAGTAGTTGCCAGACACAGAAGGGTCACCACCTTTAGGGAGAGGTATGACAGTAGCAGCATGCTTCCAGGCAGCCAGGACAGATGCTGGTGTAAAAGCGAGGTTTAGTAATGCTGCTATGGGATACGAGATGGCAGAAGTAGACAGATAGAGTAGTTTGGCATCAAGCTCATCAGGGCTTTTGCATTTGGAAGGGTTCAATGCTAGGCGAGCATTGAGGGCAGAAGAGGGAACATAATTTATGCTAACACAATAGCAGAGCACATTGGTGCATCTGCTGGCCACTTGCCCTTAAATTAGAAATACTTGGGAGTAAGATTTGGTTTCTCTCAAATATTTTGGAAAACAACTTTCTGTTTGACCATAGAATCCTTTTACAATGGTGCAATTAAACAAAAGATTTACTGCAGTCTGATTGGGTAGGCTCTTTTATAAATACTGTAAATGTCTAGCAAATACATGGAAATTAATTCTTATGCATTTGAAAGGCTGCCTACTTCCATCATTTGAACATCAGCTACTACTATTATTATTAGACTGCTGTAAACTTGAGAGCTGCTTGGGGAGAAGTTCCTGCCAGTGCATGTCTCTCTTGCCCTTCCAGTGAATCTGTGCCCTCAGCCATAGAATCGATATGTTCTTCCTCCAGGCTGATGTCCCACTCTTTCTGCTGCCCAATGGACAAAGGAATGTCTACAGATCCTCACCTGCTTGAAGCCACCAAGGGAACCATAAAAACAACAAGATAATGTTAAAGCAAATGCAGGTGGACATAGCGTAAAAACACTTGGAACCTTCACTGCCCCATGGCCTGGATCTCACCATCTGAGTCCTTGTTGTTATTGCTGCCTCAGTCCTAAAGGAGTCAGTGTTGAATTCATTTGCATGCAGGCTAGCCCACAGGCCCATTAACCCCAATATGTGTCTGAACTGATAGGCTGTCATAGGCTTGCCATCTGCATGCCATGAGAACACCTTGCCCTTTGCCAGGTGGAGAACCATGTAAGTGGCCACTATGGATTTTATGTCCCATGATGACCCAATCAGGGCCTGCTCTAGTCACCAGCAGCCAGTATCCTTCTGGTCAGCTTTACTCTGGCACAGCCAGACAAAAACACCCTCTTGGGCTGTTGCGAAGATCAATTCCTCAAGGCTCGCCATGGCCCCAGCTTGTGAAGCTTACACCAATATGGAGACCCAGAATGCCCCACAGAAAGCCAGAGCAAATACAGTCTTAGAGTGGCCTCATATGCAGGCCAGCAGACCACTGAAAGAGTTGTGCATACCTGTTCAAGGATCGCCAGCATAATTGGGTACCTGGAATTCGACTGCTTGGTTTGACCCTTACCCCATCCTAGGAGTACTTTCCGAACCTTGAAGAAGCGAGTGGTGTATGTCAAACCCCAAACTCAGGAAACCATGACAGACCTGCCCAATGTTGCCCCACAACCCATGGTGTCAGGTACCATAGTTTGGCTTCCATTATATAGCTGCACTGTTGGTCCACTGGAATGGGTCAGCTGGTTCACCATCCTGCCTCTGTTTGGACTGCATGGTAATGTTCCACACCATGCCAGTAAGCTTCTCTTGTCTGAAGCAGCAATACAATTATCTATGCACTTCCAGGTCTCAACGTCACTGCTTCCACAGCTATGGCAGGAATGGTCATGGATTCTGGTCTGCTTCTGGAGCCAGCTCCTTGAATTTCTGTCATTTTAAATGAGATAAAGCATTAGCAATACCATTCTCTATGCCAGGAACATGTACAGCTTTAAAATGGACATTCAGCAACATGCATTTCAGGACAAATATCCTCAACAGGTCACCCAACAGGCCCTTAGCCCAAACTGCCTATTTATGGTGTGGACCATCCCTATGTTGTCAAAACCAGAAAGAGTTCCAATGATGTTATCTGCTTGGTGAGCCCAGCAGATATCCATGCAGAGGGCCACTCCATGTGCACCATTTGTCCTAAAAGTATGGCTTGAAATCTAGCCCTCCTTTTGCATCTATGAACAGTCCCAACTCCTGGCTGTCCACTGTCTTTGGTCACATTGAAATGGACAATGAATATCTTCCACATCTTCAAGTCCTCAAGGAAACCCTCCATCAGTCCAGGTGCCTGTCACCAGCTTTGCCACCTGCTGAAGAAGGTTCTTGCCATGGGGATAATCCAATGGGTAAAGGTGAGATGCCCCACTATCTGCTGTCACTCCAATAGGATTACCTTTTTCACTGCTATGGCCTTATTCAAAAGGCTCCTCAGGGAGTCGATCTTATCATGGGGCAAGTGACATTCCTGCCTCACTGCATCAATGTGTACTCCTCAAAATGTCATCACTGAGGTTTTTTGGGCTCTGCTGGAAGAGGCATCCTGAAAGGCACTCTGCTGAAAACACATATCACCATGCTTTAGAATTCCTAACCTGACAATTCTGAAGCCCCTGTCTTGGTCTTATCTTCCTGGGGTTTCCTGGGTACTTTCTCAGGAGGTGTTGCTGGCAACCTTCACTGGATGATTTTGCTTCTCCATTGCTCATGCCCCTTGTGGAGCTCTGGTCCCCTCTAGGCATGCCTTTAGCCATTCATCTTCATTCTTTTTGTACATTGCCCCCAGCTGTACATCTGGAGCTGTGGTCACTGCTGCCTTCACGAAGGTGGGTTTGTTTTTGCTGGGCATTGTACAGGAGCTGAAATGACAAACTACTGCACCCAGAAGGAAGATTATGTTAATATTTCTTTGTTCTTTAACCTGGGTGTATGGGGGAAGGGTCTTCCTGTAGCGGTCTGGCTTTCCACCAGCACTCCCCCCATACACCCAGTAAAACTTTTATGTTGTTGTTGAGGAATAAATCGAGGGAGCAGGCTGAGTGACTAAACCCCAAAACAAGAACTGTGGCACTGTGCATTCACCCTTGATTTCCTTTTAGCTACCTCAACTGCCTTTATGCATCGTGTTTTCTCCATGCTTCTCCAAACCGCAAGTCATGAGTGACATAAGAACTATGAGATGACATATATGAGGCCACCTGCCATGCAGGCTTGTGACATATCCATCTGCTGCAATGGGGCTTCCCCGTGCCCCACCATCTGGCTTCTCTCTGGCAGGAAATGTAAGGGGTGAGCACAGTTTGTTTGTTTGTTTGTTTATTTATTTATTAGGTCTACGATTACAATACCTTTGGGCCAGGGCTCTTTGACAAAGTTTCCATGTCAGGTTAACATTTCAAAACGTAAGACATGTAAGTCAGATTACAAATTCAATACATAGGACAAGGTTACCAAAGTGTAAACTAAACAGAGTTACAAAGCATCTGAGAAACAAAACTAGTTTTGGAGGCTAGGTTACAAGGAGATAGCAGATGAGGTGCAGACAGGATAGAGGACAAGAGAGAGGAAGAGTAGAGGGGGGCAGAGATCTATAGAGGAGGAGCGCAGCCAGAGGCATTGTCATAGACATAACATGGGGAAGTGCGTGTTAAGAGTAACCAAGTGCTAATAGGAGAGAGAACTGCATAAGGTTAGGGAAATATTCACAGGGTCAGCTAGTGGAAGCAGTCACAGGAGCTAGAGGCAGTGAGAAAGAAAGGCAGAGCCTTGATTTAAATGCACCAAGGGTAGGAGTGGAGGAGATGTAACTGTTTAGACCATTTAGCTAGCTGGGTGCCCTGTAGGCAAAAGAACCTTTGACCTTGTGAGGTACGACAACATGGAACCTGCAGGAGCTGTAATTCAGACCCCCTGGTTGAGCAGGAGTTATTGCTAGGGTGCAGAAGTGCACACACTCCAGGGGGCACAAGGCCCATAGTTATTCTCTTCACCATGGTGCAGGTTAGGTACTTTATCTGATTGGTGAGTTGCAGCCATCCAATCTGTACATAGAGGTCACACATGTGTGTGAGGTGGTGCGATCCAGTGAGAAGTCTACAGGCCTTATTGAGGGAGGTGTATATGTATCTAAGAGTGGTAGTGGGGGCAGAGCCATAGATGATAAGCCCATAGTCAATAATGGAGACAGCAGAGCTCTGAACGGTGACAGTCAGGGCTTCTGGGGTAAGATCTGGGCCCCATGTTTACTGCGGCAAAGTGGGCCCACATTCTGCGGCAGGACCTCATACTTTCTGTGGCCAAACAACTTCTGACTCTGCGGCCATTCGGCAGCTGATAAATTGTGGTTAAACAGCATACCTTCAAGGGGATTAAGTCTTAGTTTACCCTTTAACTGCCTTCGTGTAATCGCTCCACTACACTGAAAGTGGAACAGCAGGCCATTTAACAGTATACAGTCTTCTTATCACAAATATTAAACTGCAGTAACCCAAACCTGGTGTTCTCTTTTAATAACTTTTACCTCCCACCCAGAATTTGAAGGCTCATCTGTTTTTCTACACACTGGTGACTTTTGCTGTTCTCCTAGGTTATAACTGGAGGACAGAAACACTCTGCTAAAACTACACAGAAGGCAAAACCTGCTTGGATTTCTTCTGGTTTATATTTACAGTTAGCAGAAATAAAGAGAGACTCCAACTTAAAAGACATTTTATTTATTTTTTTCTGATTTTGATCAACGTTCTTTTAGATTACAATGTTTTAAAACTAGGAATACCCCAGCTGTCTTGCAACAAATATATTGAGTGCAGTGTGAAAATCTGTGTGTTAGGGAGTGGGGGATTATCTTCCAATAATAGTGACGGAGGGTGTTACTTGCAGTGTCTGTATGATTTGTTGACTCCTGATTTTTCTTTTGGGGAACACACAAAAAAATGCAAGCAAGCCATTCTTATTAAACTGGAGTAACCTTAGTTAGCATATTTTCTTCTCCTCGCAACTCAGGGGGTTGTGGTGTTCTTCAGTCAGTGACCCTCATTTCACTTATGTATAGCAGCAATTTATTTATTTATTTAAGTCTAGGATCACAAGTACCTTTGAGCCAAGGCACTTTTACAAAGGTTCCATGTCTGGGCAAGACAATACAGTGGTACACAGTGGAGCAAAATGCAATAAACAAATAAAGTAAGTGCAGGTTTAGAGCAGATAAAACAGAGTTAACATACAGTTTCATAATACAAGGAGAACCTGCCAGAGGCAGTTGTCAAGTAGAACATAGGTGTGGGAAGAGGAGTGGTGGGGAGAATGGCTGAGGGTGAGGGGGAATATGGTAGAGGGAGGAAGAGGAAAGAAGGGGGAGGTGCAAGGGGAGCACCGCGGCTAGGGCTGCTGGACTGAGCTGAGGGGGTCAAGCTAAGTATGACATTCACAGGTGATGGAGGCAGAGAGGTGGAGATGGAACATTGATTTGAATTGATCAAGTGTAGGAGCAGAGGAGATTTCAGTGATAAGGCTAGTCCACCAACAAGGAGCCCGATTGGCAAATGAGCGCTGACCCACGAGGTTCTGCAGAGTGGGACCAACAGGCGATGAGATTCCGAGCGTCTTGTGTGACGAGGGTTCCTACTAGGGCTTAGGAGCGATAGAAACCCAGGCGATGCCAGGCCCATAGTGATCTTCTTAGCCACGGTGCAGGTTTGGTATTTTATGTGATTTGAGAGTTGCAGCCAGTCAGACTGAGTGTAGAGGACACAGGTGTGGGTTAGACGGTGGGGCCCAGTGATTAGATGACATGCTTTGTTGAGCAAGGTGGAGATACGTCTGAGGGCAGTAGAGGTGCCGAGCCATAAATGATGAGGCCATAATCGATGATGGAGACAATTGAGCTTTGCATAGCAAGGTGCAAGGCAGCAGGAGTTAAGCTGGACCTATGCCTGTAGAGAAGGCCAAGCCGCATGTTGGCAGCCTTAGCGACATTGTCAATGTGAGACACGTAGGACAGGTTACTGTCAAGGGTGATCCCTAAGTATTTGAAGGTTAGAACCTGTTTGAGGGTTGAGCTTTGCAGGTTTGATATGATCGGGGGGGGGTCTTCCGTGTTTGCTGTGGGAGTTACAGAAAAGCATAGTCTTGTTTTTTTTGTAGTTGAGAATAAGTCTCTGTGTACTGAACCATTTTTCCACTGGTGAATATCCAAGTTGGAGTTTTTTTTGCAGGGAGTGCTGGTCCTTATGAGAGGAGAGAATTATGCGTCGTCTGTGTAGAGGATAATTTGTTCGAGGCAGGATTTAGGGAGGTTGTTCAGAAAATGGAAAAAAGAGAAGTGGTCCCAGTATGGAGCCCTGGAAGACTCCCACATGGACTGGCATAGCATTAGAGAGAGTGTCTGCAATCTTTACTCATTGAGATCTGTTTAACAGGTAGCTTTGGAACCAGGCAGTAGAGTCTGGGGAGAGCCCTGCAGCTGAGAGCTGGTTCAGAAGCAGGTTGTGGTGGACAGTAACAAAAGCCTTTGTTAAATCGATGAAGACCGCCCCGGTAAGGTGGCCATTGTCTAGGGAATTGTGGATTGCTGTGGTAAACTCCATAAGGGCGGATGTGGTGCTGTGCCCTTTCCTAAAGCTATGTTGCTGAGAACACAGGATGTTGTGGTTGTGTAGATAGTCGGTGAGTTGGTCGGCAATAATGAGTTTGAGTGCCTTTGAGAGAGGGGTAGTATGGAGTTTGGTCAGTAATTTCCATGGTGAGTCTTGTCCCAGTTCTTGTGTATGGGGGTGACGTAGCTGATTTCCATAAGTCAGGGATCTGTCCAAGGCAGAGGGAGAGGTTAAAGATCTTGGTGAGAGGTCTGATAACTTTGTCGAGTGTGAGGGACAGCAGTTTAAGGTCCAGTGAGTCCCCGCTATACCTTGTGTTGGCAATGGCTTTGCTAATGTACTTGCGAGCTTCATGCTGCATGACTGATTTGAAATAGAAGGATGGGTAGGGAGTAGAGTGGGGAGCATTGAAAGTGTCGGATTCAGTGAAGAAGTCAGGGGGGAGAACGGAGCTGAGGTCAATGAAAGCGGTATTGAAGGTATTGGCGATAGTTGTGGGGTCAAGTATAATAGTTCCATTGATGCTAAGCATAGCTGGGAAGGTTTTTGGCTGTTTACCAGTCTATTCCTTGATGTTGTTCCAGAAAGCTCTACCATTATCCCAAGTGTTAGTGAGGACTTCCCTGTGATAGTTGCTTTTGTGTAGTTTAATGGCCTTAGTGCAGTCATTCCACGTATGCTTGTAGTTCTGGATGGCCTTTGGTGACCCCGAGTCACGGGCCAAGAGCCAGAGGCTGTCCCTTGATTTTAGCCTTGCTATTAGGTCGGTGGTAAACCTGGGGTTGCAAAGGGACTTAACTTTACACTTTTTGTAGGTGGCTTAGGTATCGCAGGCTTCGCTGAAGATGAAGATGAAAGAGTCCAAGGCTGTATCGACATCATTTGCCTTGAAGATTGGTGTCCAGTCAAGGTTTCTGAGATGAGATTTAAGGAGATTCAAGTTGCCATGAGGGAGGATTCTACTGGTGATGACTGATGGTGGGAATTTGAGGAATTTGTTGGACCACACACAGGTGATAGGAGAGTGATCACTGAGGGACTCTGGAAGGATGGACATATTGAAGATTCAGGTGGGGTGGCTGGATAAAGTCCAGTCAATTAAAGAGCTGGTACCAGTTTTGTAGTTGTGTCTGGTGGGGGAGTTGACCAGTTGAGCAAGGTGAACAGAGGAAATGGCATCCTTGAGGCCTCCAGGATCGGGGCAAGCCAGTTTATGTTAAAATCCCCAAGCATGATTAACTCAGAGTCAGGTGGCTGCATTCAGGTGAATTCCAGGACAGCGTTTAGGCGTTTACTTGGTCTTTGGGGGGATGTAGACTGCGGCAACTGTGAGTACTTTGCCATGGGCTCCAAGTAAGATACGGAGTGGAAGGATCTGTGCCAGTGAGTCTGAGGGCAGGGCAGTTATGGGGTGGCCCAGGAGGGAGGTCTTTAAGGTATAATGCACAGCCCCCCCTTTTAGCCTGCTGATCCAGCCTGAAAACAGTGTAACCAGGCAGGGCAATTGCATAGTAAGGAATTTGGGGTGTGAGCCAGGTTTTGATAACTGAGATGACTTCAGGTTTATGCAGGTTTGTGAAAACTTGTAGGGCATCAAGCTTGGGAGGGAGACTGCAAATGTTTAAGGATGCAAGGGAGAGAACTCAGGTGTGTTTTAAATTATTTGATGGCCCATTGGGGGGGACAGGGTTAGGGTCAATATTCCCTGACAGAAGTAACAGAAGGAGTAGAAGTTTCAGAGAGGACAATCGCAGGGCCCTGATGGAGAGTTTGCGAGACTCTCCATTCTGATATTTTTCCTTATCTGCCTGCACCAGTTCTAGTATACCCTGGTCTCCAACTCTACTGCACCTGAGCAACTTGACCCTCCTTAAGAATTGAGCTTGATGCCACCACTTAGGCTGCAGGTTTAAATCTACCATGAAATTACTCTCACACTTGCAGGTACAGATCTGCAGCCCACAAATCAAAACTGATCAATGTCCATCAGTGGGGACTGAGTCTTCTTCCCAGTCTGCTGCTAGCCACATGTTTCTGCAATCAGCTCCTCCTCCAATACCTGCCACCACAATGACATTGATTCCACCTCCATGGGCACCACTGAATCTTCTCACATCTTGACTACTGCTCGCTGTTCTTGCAGTTCTTCCTTCCAAATTTATCTTCCAGGGTTTCAGCCTGCACTGTCAGCAGTCTTTGAATGAAAAATTTACATGGCTGAGCTAGCCAGACCTACACGACAGCAAATCATAACTGCTGTGAAAATAATCAAGCTCTGCTACTCTTGCGTCAGTCTCCCCTGCATAATACTGGCTGGACTGAGTTATGTAACAAGAGCCAGCATGAGTCAAGATGCCATGCGGCCACTAGCTTTTCAGCTTTGTAGTGGGCGGTATCAGTTTTGTTGCTCCTTCTAATGAGTATGCATGCCATGCCATACTTAACATATCAGTAGCTATGCCCTTTCCTTTTGTCACTGTATAACATTGTTAGCATTTCTGTGGCCATATGGCTGTTTTTCCTGATTTCTGCGGTCAGCCCTGATTTCTGCGGCTACTGATGCAACCGCATAATCGCAGAAAACACAAGGCCAGAAAAGAAGGCCAAGGTGAATATTTGCTGTTTTGGCTACAGAGTCAATGTGGGCATGGTAAGTTAGATGAGAGTCTAGAGTGATCCCAAGGTACTTAAAGGCTTGAACCTGTTCCAGGGTGACTCCATGAATGATTTTGGTGGATAGGGGATGCAACTTAAGCTTGTGATGAGAGCTGCTGAACATCATAGTCTTTGTTTTCTTATTATTGAGGACCAGATTGTGATTTGAGAACCAATTTTCAACAGATGTGAAGCCAAGCTGAAGATTGTCTTGTAGAGGCTTAGGATCCTTGTGGGAGGCAAGAATTACAGCATCATCTGCATAGAGGATGATTGAGTCAGCAAGAATTTGGAAGGGAGTTCAGGAACAAGCTGAATAGTAGGGGACTCAGAATGGATCCCTGGGGGACACCTGAGTGAACAGGCCTGGTATCAGAGAGGACATCTTCAATTTTTACTCTTTGAGACCGGTTCTCCAAGTAGCTTTTGAACCAGGCAGTGGAGACGAGAGAGTCCAGCTTTCAGAAGTTGCACAGGCAATAGGCGGTGATGGACAGTGTCAAACATCTTAGATCGATAAAGATGGACCCAAGTAACTGACCATTGTCCAGTGAGCTGTGAAGAATGCCAGAGAGTTCCAGTAGGGCAGATGAGGTGCTATGTCCTTTCCTGAAGCCATGTTGTTGTGAGCACAGGATATTGTATTTGTGCAGGAAATCTGTGAGCTGATCTGCTGCAATATGTTCAGGGGCCTTGGAAAGGGGTGGCAATATAGAGATCGGACGGTAGTTTCCATGAGTTGCTCTGTCACCACTTTTATGGATGGGGTAACAGTAGTGGATTTCCATTTGTCAGAGAACTGGCTGAGCCTAAGTGAGAGGTTGAAAATATATGTCAGTGGCTGTAACACCTCATCAAGGGTGAGGAACAGTAGTTTAAGGTCAAGTGTAACACTGCTGGATCTGGATTTGGTGATGGCTTTGGTAATGTATTTGCAGGCATCATGCATCTTGACTGCTTCAAAATAAAAAGGTGGGTGGCTAGAGGAGGAGGAGGAGGCATTGGGGGGAGGAGAGGGAGAGTCATAGTCCTTGAAAAAGTCAGGAGGGAGAACACTGCTGAGATCGGTGAATGCAGTGTTGAAGGTATTTGCTATGATTTTAGGATCAAGTGTAGTAGACACATTTATGTTGAGCAAGGTAGGAGAGGTATTTGGCTGCTTCCCAGTGACCTCTTTAATATTGTTCCAAAATGCCCTCCCATTACTCCAGGCATCCGTGAGAGCGTTCTTGAAGTAGGAAGGTTTATTTTGCCGGATAGATTTGGTACAGTCATTCTGTGCACGTTTATGGTTTTGGATGTCAGTTTTTTTACCAGTGGTTCTGGCCAGATCCCAGAGGTGATCTCTAGATTTTAGTTGATGTATGAGATCAGCTGAGAGCCAGGGATTGCTAAAGGCTTTGACTTTGTGCTTTTTAAAAGGAGCGTAGGAGTCACAGGGTGCATTGAAAGTGTTGATGAAGTAATCCAGCGTAGTATTTACATCTGTTGCATTGTAGATAGGGGACCAGTCTTAGAGGTTGAGGCATGTTTTGAGGTGTGACAACTGCCCAAGTGGTAGGACTCAACTAGTGATGATATTAGGAGGGGGCTTGTAGAATTTGTTTGACCATTCACAGATGACTGGGGAATGGTTGCTAAGCAAGTCAGGAAGGACTGAGTTATTTGTGATATGATTTGGGTGGTTGGTAAGAATTCAATCCAGCAGTGTGCTGGTGACAGATTTGTAGTTTTTCCTGGTTGGAGAGATGACCATCTGGGTGAGATTGGCTGATGAGATGGCATCCTTATGGATCCCTGCATCAGACGAGAGCCAGTTTATATTAAGTCTCCAAGCAGAATCATTTCAGAGTCAGGAGGTTGGGATCTGGTGAATTCGAGACAGCACTAAGACCATTCCCTTGTTCTTTTGGGGGGATATACACTGAGGCTGGGATTTGTTATGGGCACTTAATGAGATTCTGATAAGGAGAATCTGCACAGCAGTGGCTGGGAGGGGGGTAGTGATGGGGTGTCCCAGTAGCAAATCTTTAAGGTAAATTGCACATCCACCACCTCTTTTGGACTTCCGGTCCAGCCTGAAAACATTGTAGCCTGGAAGAGCGATAGCCAGGTCAGGTATTTTGGGTGTAAGCCAGGTTTCTACAACTGCCAGGCTATCCAGGCTGTGCTGATTGGTAAAGATTTGTAGGGCAACCAGCTTGGGGAGTAGACTACAGATGTTGAGAGATGCTATGGAGAGCACTCCTGAGAATTTTTCCTGGTAGATAGAGTTTAGAAGAGAAAATGCCAATTATCCAGATCTCTTCCACAATTTCCTCTCAGCCATGTGGTGCTAATGCATCAACACCCACTCCACCACACCTAACCACCCAACAAAATCCCTAAGGATTCTGTGATCTCTGAGAGAGTCCCTGCCATCCTGTCTGCCAGAGATGGGTGGAATGGTCTTCCTACACCACAAGGTGTGCAGTAAAGTAAGGGCATCACTGGAGCATGACATGCTGGGACTGGCATGGTGAGTAGTTTGCCCTCACATTGCCTGACACTGACCTCTCAGGGCCCAAAATGGCAGCTGGATCCACAGAAAGCAGCAGGAAGGAGACCACAAAGGTAACACATCTCCTTGAGAGCTAGGCCTCCAAGTCTATTGGACTTGCAAAATACCACCAGAACCAAATCCGAGGAGCAACATTAGCCTGGCAAAAATGTGGAGTAAGCCCCTTCAAAGAATCAGCAATATTGAGGAACTGGGCTGATATTAACAAACATGACTGGCTGTGTGAACAAACAGAGCCCAAAAATGTCTTACCCAAGTAGAATCAAGCAGGCTGCTATTGACCTTTATAGTCCTATTGTCCTGAAGATCAGCAGATCTGAAGAGGGAGGCTGAAGTGAGCGGGAACTATTGACTTCAGATCTTTTTAACCCCTCACTCTGTATTACTCCAAGTGCCCCATGCCCTATGGTGACCCCAGTGCTTCCTCCCACAGTGGTGGTGCCAGGGTTAAGCCTGCACCTCCAAGGGTTGAATTCTACCTGCCTGACTATAGGTTGCAGGAGAGGGGACACAGACAAGAAGATGTCTGCTGCAATGCTTTGGCAGACTTTGTATTTAAGCATGGTATTCCCAATCACCTAAGCACTGTACAAGAAACTGAGTATTATCCAAGCCCATGTAACTAAAAGGAAGATTACCTCCAATAATGCTGCCCTTTTGATTTTCTCCTGTAGCTCCATATCTGCCACACCCTTTTGATGCGGTGGTCTATAAACAACACCCATTTCCTACTTCTTGCCTCTACCTGTTTTCAACTGTATCCTCAGTGACTGTGTCTCTGTGGTCTCACCCTCAATCAGATACCTGATGGCTTGATACCCTCCCTCATGTGCAGAGCCAGTTCTCATTCCCTTACTCATAACCCTATCCATTGTAACATTTGAGCAACTCGGGATTATGAGGTCACCATCATGGTGCAGTGTAGTCCAGCTTTTATGCATGGCCACTAAGACCAGCTGGGATTCCATAACCAGAGCCTGAAGATCCCCCACTTTGTTCACCAGATTTCATTCAATCAATCAATCTTTATTTTACCAGGCAAAACATCATTGAGTCAATCTCATTTACAAGATGGACCTGGGTGGTTTACATATGACAATAGTTCAGTAACAATTCTTACAATAGTTATTCACATAGCAATAAAGAAAAGGACAAGGGTTCAGGATAAAGGTGTGGTAGAACAACAGTACAAGAAGAAATCACTCATCATGATATTATTCACAGTATATATGTACAATATGCAAGGTGCAACAGATGGGCAGTTTACATATGTCAATAGAGCAGTAGCAGTTGATATAATAGTTAGTGACATAGCAAAAACGGAAAAAATAAGGGCGAAGATTCTAGAGAAAATGTGGTAGAACAATAGTAAAAAGTCTCTCAACATGATATTATCCACAATATATACTTAAAATACACAAGGTGTAAAAGGTAAGTGACCAATAGCTAGGCAGGTAAGGCACAGTTTAGCTGGAGGAAGAGTAGGGGTAAGGAGTATAAGACTGTATGATAACGGGTTATCATGGGAAACATTTACAGGACTCATTGAATGAGCATGCAACCTGAGTTTTAATGGTGGCCAATTTGACAGGGATCAATATTTTTAAGGTTCTTTGGTGGTTGTTCCACAGAACAGGAAGGGCATGGCTTATAGAGGCCTTACCAAAGTGTGTTCCGACTCTAGGGATGACAAGGGAGATGTGGAAAAGACTCCTGAGAGGGTAGTTACCCTCTGTACAAACAGAAAGACAATCTGAGATGTACCGGGGCAGCTTGTTGATGAGGGATCTGTAGATCCCAGTGACAGCATTTTTTTTTTTTTCCATTCAACTTTTATTGAAATTTTAACAAAAATAACAGTAGTAAGAAGTACATTGAGAAAGGAAACAGGCTAACAATGAAAAGTCACTGCCATTAGAAAAACAGATAATCAGGATGTAGACCTTACGCCCCATCCCTTAACCCCCTTCCCACCCCACCACCCTCCTTTTACACAGCACTAAAAAAAAAGAAGCTGGCGGGAAAATTAGCTACCGCTTACAGGAGACAGAAAAAAAAGTATACAAGGAACCCTAGGTCTGATTAAACTTAGAAGTCTATACTGCAAGCTTGCAATGGTTCTATCCGTCCTAAGATTGGCTAAAATTCTCTTGCAACCATTAGCCATAGAAATCTCATAATCTTTCCAATGCCTCCAGAATTAATGTTTTTACTGGAAGCCGAAATCAACCCCATATGATATTTCCTGCACCGGACCCCAACCTGAGACATATCCCTAAAATACAAACCTCAGGGGTAAATAAGTTTTCCAAACCCAGGAGGGGTCAAGATTATTCTTAATAGTCTCCCATAGCCCTATTACTTTCGGCAATGCCAGAAGATATGAAGTAAATCTCCACCCCTTGCTGACATCTGAAGCATGAGGATGAGAGACCATGCCCCTTTCAACCAGTTTAGCAGGGAAAAATAGGAATTATGTAGTAGTTTGAATTGCATTAATCTGAGGCCTATCCTGTGTTAAAAGTTGTGACATGCTCCCCAAATTGCCCTCCAATCAAAATTAAGTTCTGGGAACAATTGCTGCCAATATTGTTTAGGGGCATAGATATTGGGGTGCAGCCAGCCAATCAATACTTTGTACACTTGCGAAATGGCGTGAGCCTTTCCAACCAATGGAGTCAAAGTATCCACAAAGTCACACACACCACATTCCCCGGACAAGATACTCCACTTCCCCACTAGAAGATGACGTAGCTGAAAAACTCGAAATATCAGACGTTGAGGAATTTGAAACTTGTTCAAGATGTCTACTGATGAAAGCAACTTACCCCCCTCATCTAATAAATCTTTGACCATCACTTTATCCAGTAATGGTAACCAGGTAACTTGGATGGGTTTGCCATCTATCAAAAAATTAGGATTCCCTGTTAACGGTTGGAGCGGATCCCCTGTGTGACCATATTTTAGGAAAGAGCAGAGTTGTATGTGTATTCTAACTGAGGTTTCAATGGGTGACTTACGCAAAGCAGGGGGGAGAGCTTTCAAATGACAGTATAACAAGGCCTTCAGGCCTGAATCCAGATTCTCTGATCCTGGATATTTCAAGAGTTTACCCAGAGGGGTATATAGGTATCGCTTTGTTTTTTAAGCCAATTAAAATATTTGGATACGTTCCTGGCCCAGTAATATAATGCAAATGGGGAGTCTCAACCCACCATGCAATTTAGGGCAGATAGTTTTAGATAAGACAATCTAGGTCTCTTATAGTTCCAGATGAAACCGAGAGATGATTCTATGCACTCCTTTGAACCAAGTTAGTGGGAGCCAGATATTTAACATACTAATGGGGTAAAACAACCAAGGAAAACATTCATTTTTACCAAATTAATTCTGCCCCATATGGACAAGGGAATAATCGCCCATCTCCGTAGATCACTTTCAATGTCACGCAACACCGAGTCCAAGTTGTTTTGCTTAAGTCTAGATACGTCTCTAGTTAGCGTTAGGCCTAAATATCTGATAAGCTTAGCATTCCACGCCAGCCCTAAGGTGGCAATCTCATGTACACCTGTCCTAAAGTTTAAAGGAAAAACCACTGACTTGCTGATGTTGAGCTTGTAATTGGCGACGGAACCAAATTTGTCAATGGTATCCAGCAAAATTGGAATGGAGGAGGATGGATGTGAAATTTGCAACAGGAGATCATCTGCATATGCCAGAACTTTAAAAGTATGTCCCCAAGTCTGGATACCTTGAATTCCCCATTCCTGTTTAATCCGTAAAATAAGAGGTTCAATATATAAGTTAAAAAGGAGCGGAGAGAGAGGACATCCTTGTCTGGTACCAAGAAAAAGTCTAAATAGGGATGAAGTAACACCATTGCATGTAATTCTTGCTGATGGTAACTTATAAATAGCTTTGATCCATCCAGAAAATCGCTGGGGAAAACCGAAATAATCCATAACTTTTATAAGAAAATTGCCGTATACCCTATCGAATGCCTTCTCGGCATCCAGAGAGACCAATACCATAGGCTGATCGGAATCCCTGGAGGCCGAGAAGACATGGGCCAAAACCCTTAAGTGATCAGCAGAAGATCTACCTTTCATAAATCCCACCTGCTCAGGTCCAATTAAACCGGGGAGGACCTTACTTAATCTATCGGCCAACAACTTAGTGAGAATTTTGATATCCTGGTTGAGAAGGGATATGGGTCTATAATTTGCAACAAGATCAGAGGCCTTACCCGGCTTAGGTAAAAGTACAATTAAAGCTTCAAAGAGAGAACTATCAGTGGCCTCACCATCCAAAATGCATTGAAACAGTCGTACCAGGGAGGGAATAACTTCCTTCGAAAAAGTTTTATAAAAATTGGCGGAGAGGCCGTCTGGGCCAGGTGTTCTGTCCAAAGGAAGGGACTTGATAACCCGGTCAACTTCCTCTTCAGTAATGGGGACCAAAAGTTGAAGTTGATCGAATTCATGTAGTGAGGGAAATTTGCCCTTAAAAAGTGGATCGCATCTTATCATCGGTAGTCTTTCATGGGTCCATAGATCCCTTTAAAATAATTAACAAACTCCTTTAAAATATCTTAGGGAGAGTTTTGATTGGGCCTCCTCTCAAGGGATGGATAGCTGGCACCCACCTAGAGGACTCTAACTGCTTAATTGCCTAGCTAGTAGTCGGCCGGCCTTCTCCCTTGGTCTGTAAAGTAGTTTAGATCTTATGAACACCCACTCAGCTTGTTCATTTAATATCCTGAGATACGAGTCCCTTAGTAAGGATAGCTCCTATCTGTAGGCCTCTGAAGAAAAGTCCACAAGGCCCCGCCTTTATCACGAATTTTGGTTAATAAATGAGATATGCGGTGCAGCCTTTCTTTCTTTCTACGGAGGCCAGGCCAATCAAAATACCCCGGATATAAGCCTTGAAAGCCCCCACTCCATATCTGGTTTATCAATGGAATTTAAATTAAAGGAGATAAATTTGTGATTTGTGCTGAAAGACAGGCAACCAATTTAGGATCCTTAATATCTGGTTATTAATTTTCCATCTGCTCTCTGGCTTAGGTAGAGATGAAAAACAAGGAGGCATTTTACTAAGGAGTGATCCGATAATGGCCCGAAACAATGCTTGTGTCTAACACCCCAGCCAGGAGAGTATTGAAAATTAGGATGTAATCTATCCTGGATAAGGTGTTATGCACTTATGACATGAACGTAAAGTCCCTGCAGTCGGATGGAGCACTCTCCACACATCACAAAGACCTAGGCCATCCATCATCTCCCTAGCAGCCCTCTGACCCGGCGTTAGACTCTTCCTAATGGAACAAGATCTATCCAGTAAGGGGTCCATAACCAGATTAAGGTCCCCTCCCATCACAATAGGCAGATTACTCCAGGAGGAAAGTACCTCGATAATTTGGACAAAAAAACTCGGGTATCAATATTAGGGCCATAAACTGAACCCAAAACAATATCTAGGGTTAGTAAAGTTCCCTTTACAAAAACATACCTCCCACACTTATCTTCAATTACTTGAGTCGGAAGAAATGGGATTGATTTACGTATCATAATCATCACCCCCCTGCTTTGGGAGCTACCTTCTGCAGAAAAAATCTGGCCGATTTGGGATCTACATAGCTGGCTGCTTTCATTTTTTGACAAATGGGTCTCCTGTAAAAACATAATGTCTGCTTTTACATAATCTAAGTGTTTCAAAATTTTATATTGTTTAGATTTATGGCGAAGTCCATGCACGTTCCAGGTCACCACATTAATGTATCCTGCCATGGTTTAAGATAAGGCCTAGACCTGAGTGAACCAGAGACCAACCCTGTGCTGATAAACCCAATAAAACAAAAAGTGCTGTGTAAAAGGTCCTCCCCCATCCCGATATCCCCAGAAGCCCCACAACAATACCAAGACCTAAACCCCAACAATCCCTCCACCCCTTACCCACCCGAGCTACCAATGAACATGATACCAGAACAATGAGAAACTATACCTCCACCCCCCTCCACCCATGCTAATATATCTATAATCAGGTCCCTTCCACAATTAACAAACACACTGTTAACCTAGTTTGATTCCCCCCCCCTTTCAGAATTTAGTTTAATCAGTCCCCAATAGAGAAGGGAAAAAAAAAAAAAAGGAAAACAGGTGAACCACCAGGTTAGGCTAGCAGAACTAGCGGGAGGAAAAGAATGACATTCATAGACAGAGCAAGTTAACATTCAACAAGATGGACCGTACTACGCTCTGTTTAAATTTGGGCTCCACTAATACAGGAGATTCCAGTCTAAGAATGCCCTTTCTGTATTCAGTACTAACAAAAGTTGTAAAAAAAAAAAAGGGGGACAGTAGTCAAGTGTCCATAGTTTAATATCACAAAAAATAGTTAGGTCCCCCCTTTTGTTAGGGTAATGGAAAAAGATAGACTGTCCTCTTAAGATCCGTCGTGGCTGTAACAATGCTGCTTCTTTCTGGATCCAAGCCTTGATCTTCAGCCCCGAATCTCCTCTCATCTAATAGTTGTACAACATCTCCTGGCTAACAGGCCCTTAGGGAGGAGAGAAAAAAAAAAAAAGGGACTAGCTCCAGGGAGAGACAAACCACTGCACCCAAGTTGTGTCTCCTAGGCATACAGTTATTTGCAATGATCATCGTGTGTCATCCCTGCAAGTAATCGCACCTTTCCATTCTGATCGACTGTCGCACTTGCTCTATGGTATACCAATGACTCCATCTAGTGGTGATTGGCGAATCTGTCAGGGTAGCCTTGAACTGTAGCCCAGTCAAATCCCTGGAACAGCCCTTTTTTTAAAATAAGGAGGGGGTAGGAGTCAAAGGGCCCTCCGATTCCGTTCCTGTACACCCCAAGCAAACATTCATAAATGTCCCGGAACAGGCGCGAACCCCCCTTTCCAGGAGGGGGACCGAGGTAGTATCCGAATCCCAAAGAGACATATAAACGGAACACAGGCCGCAGCTTGGGATATCCAAAAGCCAAATCAGAGCAGCTCACATATAGTCAGGGAGCACCCAGAGAATCAGCACCAAACTAAATGTCCCAATGCTCTCAGCATTCATAAGGGTCCTTCCAGAAAGCAAAGCTGTTAACAACCGCCAAGGCTCACTCTCATGGGTCCCGGAATAAATCTGGGAACAGCTGCTTGAGCGCCGGTAGTGCGGTCTCCACATTTTCAAAAGTATGCCAAGTTTCCTTTGCCAACACTTGAAGTCGGGCTGGGTACCTCATCCGGAATCGAATTTTAGCTGCAATCAGCTTGGAAATGAAAGTGTGGAATGACGCTCTCCTCTGCCTGATGGAAAAGGGTAGGTCTTGAACTACCCTTATTTTGCACCTTCCAGGATATTCTTTCAATTTCTGACCTTATTCAAGAAGTGCTGCTGCCTAAGTAGTTTAAAAACTTAAAATAAATGTGCGAGGCGGTGCACCAGTTGGAGCATGGCTCTCAGCGCCCTGTGCGCCTCTCTATGATGTACATCTGCCGAAGGGTGAGGGACCAGCTATCTTTGACACGAACCTTTGGGCAAATTTAATCGGTTCTAAGCCCTCCTCCCTCTCTGGCAAGCCTATGACCACAACATTATTGCGGCGGGATCGACCTTCCAGATCCTCAACCTTGCTCTCCAATTTAGTAATCCGCTGCTTCATCGCAATTATATCTGGGACCAGCTTTTCTTGCCTTCGCTCTACTGAGGTAATGCGGGCTTCTGCGTCGGAGGTTCTGCGCATTAAATCTTCGAGGGCTCGGGAAGCACTTTTAACCTCCACAGCCAGTTCTTTCATTTCTTCCCGAAATGGCTGAAATTCCATCAGAAATTTAGACAGGGTAAGTGGCTCTGTTTCAGAAACCCCAGGCGCTTGCGATGAAAGCTGCTGGTTACCCGAGGCCCAGGCTTTTTTGGGGGTCTTCTCGGGAGTCGCCGGGGGCGTATGCCTGGGCAGGGGATCTTTAAATTCTGCATCCATTTTCTTAATCTGGATGCCATAAGAGACGATCTGACGCCTTTTACAGTGGCAATAGGGTTCCTGGGACCTGGAAAAAACGTGGTTTCTGAATCGGGTAGAGGGAGCTCCAGGAGGCTGCAGCTAACCCCTGCTCTGCATCACGTGACCCGGTGACAGCATTTTTTTGGGCATCTGAGTTTGAGTGATAACCAGCCTAGTTAAGAGTACAGAGAACAGTGATGAATTGAGTAAGGGGCTCCAGTGATAAATCTAAGTTATCTGTGGTACAGAGTGTCAAGTTTAGCTTGAGCTGTACTGGGACCTTGGCCATAAAGGAAGTCTCAGCGTAGTCAAGTAAAGGTAGAAAAGTGGACTGTACCAGTCAAGTTTTGGCTTCCTGGGTAAGAAAATGCTTGATGCAGAAAAACAGACCAAGCCTTTGTTTTAATTTTTTTTTTTTACTAATTCATCAATGTGGCTGAGGAAGGACAATTTATGGTCAACCCAGAACCACAGGTATTTGAATTTGGTCACATATTCCAAAGTCTTCCCCAAAAGGGAAATGATTGGAGGCACAGGGCAGGAATTGGATGCATAGACTAAAGGTGTGGAAAGCATGGCCACAGTTTTTTTGGCCTTTAATAAGAGTTTCAGATGCAGGAGGTTTTGGTGCAGAAGGTAAAACTCCAGTTGCAAATCCCTGCAAGCCAGTTCCGAGGTAGGCCTATTTATGTAAAGGACCAAGGCATCAGCAAAAAGGTGTGTATTTGCTGATGTAATGCCAGAATTGATATTGTTGATGTATAATGCAAATAGTAGTGGACCTAAAATAGACCTCTGAGGCACTCCTCTAAGGTGAGGTTTCAGACGAGAGAGTTCCTCTTCTGCTTTGACCTGCTGATAATGCCCCGTTAGGTAACTGGTAAACCATCTCAGTGCTTTGGAATCTAGGCCAGTGGTTTGAAGAGTGTGCAGCAGCAATACATGGTCCACTGTATCAAAAGCTTTGCTAAGGTCAAGGAATAAGGCACATACATAATGTTTAGCATCCATGGCCTTTAGTCAATCATTAGATACCTTAGCAAGAACAGATACTGTAGTATGGCAAGGTCTGAACCTAGATTGTTCAGGGTTGAGCAGATTATATGTCTCCAAGTGCTTTCTAAATTGGAAATTGACTATTTCTTCGAGCATTTTGAATGGAATAGGAAAGAGGGATATGGGTCTATAGTTGTTCAAGCTACTAGGGTCACCAGATTTGAACAGTGGGATGGCATGGGCAGTTTTCTAAACAGACAGAAGAGCACCCTGCTTAAGAGGTAGATTGAAATGGTGTGTGACGGGGCAGACAAGATGTGATACCCTAGCCTTAGGAAGTAAGGGTCGATGTGGTCAGCACCCACGCTTTTCTTGGTGCCTAGTTCAAGGAGAAGATCTTCCACTTCCTTTATGGAGACTGGCTGGAGGGAGAAGAATGCATCACATGCCATGGAGGCCAGGGCAATGCCAGAAGTATCTGGAACACAGAGCTGCCCTCAAAGATTGAAGGCAGGGGAGGAGTCAAATGCCAGACCGGCAGTGGCAAAGTGGTTGTTAAGAAGATCTAAGATAGTGTGCTTATCAGCGGTGTAGGAGCCACCTGTGGAAATTTTTGAGGTGAGGGAGATTGCCAGGATATGCCTTTCAATGTTTTTTAAGGTCTTCCAAAACTTTGCAGAGCAGTTGGAGACAGAGGTCAGTTCAGTTCTAAAGTATTTCACTTTTTCATCTCTAACTAGCTTAGTGCATTGATTCTTTACTGCTCTAAAGGATGCCCAATCTGATGGAGATTTAGTTTTCTGTGCTTTTTTCCATAGGGCGTCCCTATGGAGGAGTGCGGATTTCAGATTGACCATAAACCAGAGGCAAGATTTTCTTCTGGTGTGAATTTTGGCTAAGGATGCATGTCAATTTATGGTTCCAAGTACGATATCCTGAAACCGCTTATACGCCTCACTCATGGTGGGGGCCAAGTAGAAGTCCTGCCAGTAGGCGTGCTGGAGGTCCATGAGAAAGGCATGAGGGTTGAAGTTGTGGTGACTTCATTTATAAGTGAATCTAGAAGTGGAAGCAGTTTTTGGGGAGGCCCTTACACAGGCTATGGCACAGTGGTCACTTAGATCATTGAAGAAGGTGCCAGCATGAGAGAAGAAATTGTTTGTTTGCTAGAATTAGATCAAGTAAAGTACTGTGGTCTGGCTTTTTCGTATTTGGACTAGTAGCTTCTGTAATAAGTTGAGTGAGGCCAAACATGTCACAGAGGTCTTTTAGAGGTTTGGAACTTGGAGAGAACCAGTCAAAATTGAAATCACCCAAAAAAATGACTTCAGAATATAGTTTATCCAAGGTGGCATACAACCTAAAGCATTTTCAAGATGGGACTTATGGCTTTGAAACATTCCCTGTCCAGGTAACCTGATACCCCATTTTGCTTTTGTTTGCACTCATGCCATTATTTACTTCAACATCTCTTGCCTGCTGTGACTTATTTCCCTAGCAAAGCCTTTTGGTGTACCTGTTTGTTCTGTGACTGTCCCATGAACATCCCCCATCCAACCACCCTCCCACTCACTACCCATCTTATTTTAACTCTGCAGGGGGGCTATGGCTTCCATCTTGAAAATGCTTTAAGTTGTATGCCACGTTGCAGCCATACTCCATGTCTAGTTTAAATTCTGGTTGACAAATTCTTCCATCTTTCTCCCCTACACCCTGATTCCTTCTCTGGCAATATCACTCCTAATATAAGTGATCTACTGTATGCTGGAGCAGTACTCTCTTCGGTCATTTGACAGCAACTAATGTGAATCCCTCTCCTGCTACAAATCTGGATTTTGAATATACTTCTCCTTGAACATGTGGCCTGCAGTATGTTACCATTACAAGGCATTTATATATCTATATCTATCTATTCAGAGTTAAAGCTAATGCCACCAAAGTAGGGAAATGTGGCATTAGTGTTAACACTGAAACATGAAAGTTGTTGGCAGATATGGATTTCTTAACCCACCTAGTCTGCCCTGTTTTCCCTATCTACCATGTCTCCGCAGACCCTACTCAGTCTCTGGTTTGCACCCCCCTTTGCCTTACTTCTAAGTTCCCCTTGTGCCTAAACATAGAAACATAGAATTTGATGGCAGATAAGGACCGCTTGGCTCACCTAGTCTGCTCATTTCCCTACCTAACGGATAAGCTGCAGCTCTTAGTTAACCAACAGCCTACTTCCTCCTACCCCCCAACAGAATTGCTTTATGTCTGTCCCATGCATTCTTGAATTCCTCCACATTTTTGACTCTATGACTGCCTCAGAAAGGCCATTCCATGCATCTACAAGCCTCTCTGTGAAGAAATACTTCCTCCCATTACCTCTGAGCCATCCCCTTTCTATCGTCAAATTGTGCCCCCTTGTTCTTGCACATCTCTTTTTCTGAAAGATGCTACCCTCTTGGACTTTGTTGGTTCCCTAGAGGTATTTGAAAGTTTCTATCATGTCCCCACTCTCCCTCCTTTCATTGAGGCTATACATCTTAAGCTCCTTTAGTCTTTCTTCATATGTCTTCTGGTGCAGACGCTGCACCATTTTGGTTGCCCTCCTCTGGACAGCCTCCACCCTGTCCATGTCTTTGCAGAGATGGAGTCTCCAGAACTGTACACAGTACTCCAGATGTGGTCTTACCAACTGTCTGTAGAGATGGCCAACAACTTCTTGTTTTTTACTGGTGATTCCTCACCCTGTGCATCCCAGTATCCCCCCAGCCCAGGTACAGTAGGTATGCTTACACCTAGTATGAGTATATAGCACATGGATCATAAGG
The DNA here is from genome assembly GCA_016271365.2 of Neoceratodus forsteri. Taxonomy (NCBI): domain Eukaryota; kingdom Metazoa; phylum Chordata; order Ceratodontiformes; family Ceratodontidae; genus Neoceratodus; species Neoceratodus forsteri. The sequence continues at coordinate 318,692,066 of CM028132.1, read as the reverse complement.
ATGTTACCCATTCCTTTATATGATCTTCCTTCCATTTTAGGGGTCAGCACTGACTTGCTGTATCTAAAGTGGGTTGCCAGCAACCACACAGCTAAGTACAACACCACACTCTTTGTCTTATAAAATAATTTGCATGCTGACATTTTCTTGGCTCTGGGTGGCAATGTTAGAACATGCACAAATCCAACTAGCCACCCAATCTATTTTCATATATAGTATTTTAATACTGAAGAAAAAAAATCAAGACAATCCAGCTGGTGGGTATGTGCCTATCCTTATACTACACACAACTACACCAATGCCATGCATCACCAAATTAGCCAAATTTGGTGCTATTATTGTTAGTCATTTAAATTCAACAACTGGCTACAGAGCTAGCTAATCAAAAAAGTAAAACCCTTAACACTACTTTTGGATCTTCAATTTAATAGGTCTGTAAAGCACACAAAAAAATATGGTAATACCTTCAAAGGTTCAGTGATAATAGTATTGTCAATCACTGGTAACAGTATTGTCAGTCACTGGTAATACTATACTTTCGTGCTGATAATAGTATTGTTGCAAGCTTCTGAAAAGATACCTCCTGCCCCCACATTCTAACCGTGCCTCCTCATGGGGCATTTTTCCTGTGTGGGCTGGCAGAACAGTTTAAAAAACACGGCGGTGCTTCTGTCGCTCACCGAGAGCAAACTTGGTTGTCGCGCTTCTCGATTTTTATTTCATCTTTTCCCCTCAGCAAATAAAAATATCTGGTTGATCCTGCTGTTCTGGTCCTGAAAAGCAGGTAGGCTCTCAAGAATAAAAAAAAATGGGCAGGAGTGAGACTGTCAAGAGCAAGCACAAAGCTCAACGCACAGCGTAGGACAGTGCGGCGGTCAACCAGTACAAAGTCAGTCCACTGAAACGGTCAACCACCCATTAGAAAAAAACATCACATCCATATATTAAATAAAATAACCGATAGGTTTGTGTGTCCATTACCAGGGAGTACTGGCATTTCGAGGTTCTGGACACATTGGAAACTCTGGAGCTTCGATCTCGAGGTTCATGTGTCCAGAACCTCTCGATGCTATTACTCCCTGGTAATAGACACAAACCTATTGGTTATTCTCAATATACTACCTGCCATGGTAACTGATCTATTGGCTTTTTACAATAATAAAGTATCATCAGTAAGAGGTATCAAGCTGCATCATCATACAGAGCTATTTATAAATGGTGCTATAATCTGGTTATATTCCATTATTGCCAGTTCTTCAACTTGGAAAAGTGGCAGGACCCTGTTAAATAATGACATACCTATATGCTTGGCAAACTAAGAAATATTCTGCCTCACAATTTTGCCAGTTGCAGTATTTTAAGAACTAGTAGGCAGGCTCCCACTAGGAAATGAATCATACCTTGGAAGACATTTGAGTGACACTAAATAGAGCACCCACTTCACACTGCCACTAAGAACAAGCATTTGTCAATGCCAAATGTTTGCTTGCTGGCATTGGCAGTGGTAATGTGGAAGTTACAGAGCTGTGTAATAGGAATGGCAGTGAAGTACTGAACTGAAGCCAACCCCACCACCACCCTGCAGAGAGTGACAGGCATTGGGGTGTGCATTTGGGTCATCAGGCATAACGGCCTCGCCATTTCACCACACCCCACCCTGCAGACACTGACAAGTATCACGGTGTTCCTTGGGGTCTTTGGTCCTTATGCGCACCCATTTCATTAGAAATGCGGTGAGATGGGTGCTATATAGGAGAATGGGGTGAACTTTGGGCTGAAGAGTCCAAGGCATACCCCATGCCTCTCACTGGCTGCAGGGTGAATGGTATGAGCATTACAGGCAAGAATCCCAAGTCACACCCCTGATGCCTGTCATTCTCTACAGGGTTGGGTGTTATGGTTGGAAACCCTAATACCTCAGGCATTCATTGGTATTTTCACTCCAAATTTTCAACATTTTTTTTGTGACCCCACCTCATGAACAGGGGGAATATCAGTTTGTTAGCCGAAAGCTGCTTATGCACAGCGACTACGGCATTTAGCACCACAGGTGCAAAAACATTCCAAACAGGATGTAAAAAATGACAGCTGTACTGTTCATGGGGAGGTGTAAAAAATGGCAATGTTGCAAATCTGCAGTAAAAATATTAAAAAAATGGTGAAGCCATGAGCATACATAGAAACTGTGCAACGCACACCAGTAATATAATTAGGTTGGGGATATTTTACAGCAGATTGTCAACTCAGGCATTTTGGTGCCTCCGATCATGAACAGTGTCACTGTGATTTTCTTTATCTGTGCCGAACAATGACTTCCCACAGCAACCATGCATCTCAGCGCTGAAAGTGTGAAAACACACTTCAGCCATGTTGTGAAAAATGACAGCTGTACTGTTCATAAGGAAGTGTGAAAAAATGCCACTGGTGAAAATCTGGACTGAAAATATTACAAAGTCATGAACTTACGAGGGTGCGTGGAAATTGCGCATTGCTCACTCGTAACACAGTCATTTTATGGACTTTTGTCACCAAATTTTCAACATAGCCATTTTAAGACCTCTGCTCATGAACAGTGTAACTATGATTTTCTTAATCTGTCCTAAACATTGCTTTCGTCACACCAACAGCACCATTGTGCGCTACATGTCGAAAACACATTTTGGGCGATATATGAAAAATGGCAGCTGTACTGTACATAAGGAAGTGTAATAAAATGGCAATGTTGAAAATCTGGAGTGAAAATATTAAATTTGCAAACTTACGGGCATGCATAGGAACTGCGCAACGCACGCTCGTAAAACAGTCATTTTTAGGAATTTTTTCACCAAATTTTCAACATAGCCATTTTAAGACCTCTGCTCATGAACAGTGTCACTGTGATTTTCTTAATGTGTCCCATACATTGATTTTGCACATACTGCGCCATTGTGCACTACATGGGCGGAAACACATTTTGGGCAAGATGTGAAAAATGACAGCTATACTGCTCATAAGGAGGTGTGGTAAAATGGCAATGTTGAAAATCTGAGGAAAATATTGAAAATTTTGAACTTACAGTGTGCATAGTAACTCACATAATGCACCTCATAAAACAGTCATTTTAGGAATTTTTTCACCAAATTTTCAACATAGCCATTTTAAGACCTTTGCTCATGAACAGTGTCAATGTGATTTTCTTAATTTGTCCCATACATTGATTTGCTCACACACGACTGTGCATTGTTGCACTATCATGGGTGAAACACATTTTGGTGAGATGTGAAAAATGACAGCCTATACTACTCATAAGAAGGTGTGGTAAAATGGCAATGTTGGAAATCTGGAGTGAAAATATTGAAAATTCATGAACTTACAAGCATGCATAGGAGCTGTGCAACGCACTCTCGTAAAACAGTCATTTTTAGGAATTTTTTCACCAAATTTTCAACATAGCCATTTTAACACCTGAGCTCATGAACAGTGTCACTGTAATTTTCTTAATTTGTCCCGTACATTGATCTCGCACACCGACTGCGCCATTGTGTGCTACATGGGCAGAAACACATTTTGGGTGACATGTGAAAAATGACAGCTGTACTGCTCATAAGAAGGTGTGATAAAATGGCAATGTTGGAAATCTGGAGTAAAAATATTGAAAATTCACGACCTTACTAGTGTGCGTAGGAACTGCACAATGCATCCTCGTAAAACAGTCATTTTTAGGAATTTTTTCACCAAATTTTCAACATAGCCATTTTAAGACCTCTGCTCATGAACAGTGTCACTGTGATTTTCTTAATTTGTCCTGTACATTGATTTCGCACACCGACTGTGCCATTCTGCGCTACATGGGTGAAAACACATTTTGGGTGAGATGTGAAAAATGACAGCTGTACTACTCATAAGAATGTGTGGTAAAATGGCAATGTTGAAATTCTGGAGTGAAAATATTGAAATTTAGCGAACTTACGAGCCTGCGTAGGAACTGTGCAACGCACCCTCGTAAAACAGTCATTTTTTGGAATTTTGGCACCAAATTTTCAACATGGGCTTTTTGGGACCTCTTCTCATGAATGATGTCACTGTCATGGCAGTATTTGGGCCCAAAGGGTGATTTCACAGTCACTGCACAGTCACTGCATGAAATCACCCTTCGGGCCTGAATAACGCCATGACAGTGACATAATTCATGAGAAGGGGTCCCAAAAACCCCATGTTGAAAATCTGGTGCAAAATTCCCAAAATGCCCAAGATATGCAATAGTTGAAACCCCCATATAACCTATTATACAGCTTACCGGCATTTCCTCAGTTACGGATCGGCTTTGAAAGAGTGCAGACGTGTTCCCAGTCCACCGAAGATAAATTGCGTCAGTCGGAGGTAATATGGGGTAGAAGTGTAGGGGGAGGATGAGTGCGCGGTGGGTGGGTGTGGGTTGTGGGAGGGGTTGGGAGACACGCCCTTGGGACGATTTTATTTTGGTCTAAAACCAAAAAGACATCGTGGGGCGTTTGCCGCGGCTGGGGTGGGTTCCCAGCATGGCAGAAGGACTTGGGGGCGTTCAGCAGGCGGGATTGAGCACCCCCATCGGCAAAATAAAAAAAATTGGGCACCGTTTGCCACATTGGGTGGGCCTCAGCATGGCAGAAGGACTTGGGGGCGTTCAGCTGACGGGGATTGGGCACCCCGTCGGCCAAAGGACTATAGTGCTTGCCACGCTGGGGTGGGCTCCCAGCGTGGCACCTACAACTGGGGGTGGGGGCGCAGCTCAGCCGACGGGAGTTGGGCACCCGTCGGCTATACAATCGAGGCGCACGTCTGTCTGTGCGTGGGGGGGGAGCTGCGCGTGAGCAGCCGATATCTTATCGGTGCTCACTCAAGCATAGCTCCCCCTTTCAACTGTATGCCACTGCATTTTGGAGCGTGTCATAGACAGCTCCAAAATGCATTGGCTTACAGGGGCCGCGCCTGCCAGCCCACTGACTGTATTGGAGGAGGAGGTGACACACCTCCGAAATCTCCGATGAAGGCACTATGTTTCTTGCACATGCGTGCAAGCGAACATAAAAATGGCAGAGGAAATATTCTAACTAAGCACCACTGTCATAACTGAGTTACAATACATGGCTTATATTGCTAAAGAAATGCCCTCATATTTTGAATGAGAAATGCAAAGGCGAGACTCAGGCTTGTGCTTCTGAACAGTTTCATTTCTTTCCTCAGAGATGGAAATAGTTTGGATGGCGCTGTAGAATCTGAATGTTGCAACTGCGAGGCCCATGATGCAAGTTCCCCTTCTTGTAGCAGGAACTTGAGACTTTTGTAAACCTCTTGCTGTTGTCTGCTTGAAATAGCAGAAACTGACTGGCTGTTAGTAGCACACTGGTGCCTTTGTGAAGCAATTTGTCTTTTGTGTTGCAACTGCTGATCAGCCAAAAAATTCCATTATTGCTACCTGTGTAAGCAGTCTAGTAGGGAACATGCTTTCTTGAATCCTGTATCTATTTTAGCCCCGATCACCACCGCTGGAAAGCTGTTCCAGGCATCCACCACCCTTTCCATGAAGAAGTACCTCCTCACATTTCCTCTCAACCCCCCCCCAGCTTCATAGTGTGATGCAGAGGGCCCTGTGCTTCTGCATTTCCTATCGTAACTCCCCAACTCTATCACCTAAGCAGCAAAAGGCAAAACAAAATTATTAGGATTTTGGATCTCTGGAGTCTTGTCAAATTAGTGGTGGTGTTTTCGTTGGGGTTGCCAATCCTAATACTCACTCCTCCCAGCCCATAGCCTCCTGTCTGAATCACAAGGTACAGCGTCAAGCCAGTGCCTCATAGTGATACACTCTTCTAAGTTAGAGAAGTATGTCTTGCCACATGTTGCCAACACAATCTGCTATAGCTTTCTTATGCACGGTCTAAAGAATGGAGATCACATCTGATGCTGTTTGCTCAAGGAAAAGGATGGACATTAAAGGACGTCAACCCAAATAGAGACCCCACCACTGATTCACCAAGACTCCAGAGACCAAAAAACCTAATGTTTTTTTACTTTTGCTGCTTGGGAGGTGAAGGTGGGGAGTACAGGGTGGAAACCCTAATGCCACATTTCCCTACTTTTGTGACATTAACTTTCACCCTAACTAGTGTAGTAATGCAGGCTTTTGCAGTTTCCTTTCCTTTTGAGATAGTGGAATTATATTATTATTCACGCACATGCATGAGCACATGCAGACATGCCAGTCCCTCCAGAATCTGCTTCAAGGGAAGACCCTGACTGTCAATAGAAGATAGGGACCATGCAGGCTGTGCACTTCTGTTCAGCAAAGGATTTCAAGAATTCAAGGAGTTGTCTGGTTGGATGCAGAAGTGCAGGGACCTCCTGGCCTTGCACTTCCATGTGGCAGAAAATACAGATGCACAGGACAAAACCTGACTTACCTTATTTTCTGATATCGCAGAACCTGGTTCCAGCAACAAGATGCATCTTCAGTCAAAGACTGGAGCTAAACTGTGGGACATGTTCAGGTGAGTGAGGCTGTGGGGAGATGCTGAGTGGGAGGTTGGAGTGGGGTGTGTGTGTGTGGGGGGGTCAGATTAGTCAGGGACCATTTACTTTTTTACAGGTTTAAAACAATCAAGATGGACTGTTTTCTTTATTTCAGGGGACATTTTGACACTGGGGACTGGCCATGCCAGTGTCGGGCTACTGTACAGTGACACAGGGGATAATGGGAGTGGGCACTACAGTTCCTTACTTATTTCAATGGTAGATAGATAGATAGATAGATAGATAGATAGATAGATAGATAGATAGATAGATAGATAAGTAGGTAAATACTGTAGATAAATAGACAGACAGATACATACATATGTACATACAGAGAGAGAGAGAGAGAGCAAGAGAGATAGAGAGACAGCAGTGTATCACTGTCCCACTGCTGTAACTGCAGATGGTAGCATGATTCCTGCTGCATCTCCATATTTCAAGCAAGCCCCACTGTATTCATATTGAGAAGGCAGGTGAACAGCCCATCTCATTAAGAATATTTGGGTAACTAGAAATGTTATTTCCAGTGCAATTTTCAGCACACCAGAATTTAGCTAAATGGGTCTCGTTTACCTAGATTCAGGTGTTTGTTTTTTGAAAACACATCATTTCCAGTTTTTTTTTAAGTTGCAAAATCAAGATGGTGGCTACCACAATCATTTTTTTTAAACTACAAGTTAATCATTTCTCATGACAAGTTAATCATGAAAATAAGCACCCATGATTGGAGTTTTTTTATTGCTCGAGCTTGATGGCTATCAAGAAAATCCTTATAACTCTGGAGCCACATAATATATTATCACAAAAACTTTGGAAGGCACTACCACAGTACAGGCTGGTTCTGCCCTGAGAATTTCATGAAAAAATTCTGCACTGTCTAGGCTGTGCTCTGCTCTATCTGGGCTATGAATAAGAACAATGAAAACAAAGCAAAAAGAAAATAAACACATGGGCCCATATATTCAAAAGGGTTGCACATGACGCAGCAGTGTTGCACCATGCGCAACCCATTGATGCGCCCCGGTGCAATATTTAAATGGGAATTGTGCCCGGCACAAATCCCAATGTGCTGGAGCACATCAGTAATGTATGCAGGCACAGGTAGGGGGGGCATGCCCATGCACACTCTGCACAGCCCGATATTCAGCCTGGGTTGTGCAGAGCCATGCATGAGCAACACTACCTGTGCCAGCACAAAGTTGATCCAAAAAAAAAAGGAACAATGGCTGGCCACCCACAGGTGAGCTGCCGCATTTCAGGGCACAACACGGCAGCTGCCACCTGTGGGTGGCCACCCGAGCTCTGGCTGCACCTCCGTGGTGGCACCCCCCCATGCCCGATTGCAGGCATCAGTAAAAAAAGGATTAATCCTAAATGCCTGGTGGTTCAGTGGACCGCTGCCCACCTGATCGTGGGCTAAGTAAGAAAGAGATTAATCCTATATCCCTCATGGTCCAGTGGACCTGTCTGCCCAATCACGGGCTAAATTAAAAAAAGAAACCTATTATCCCTGGTGGTCCAGTGGACCTGTCCGCCCGATCGTGGGCTGAAGTAAAAATAAAAGAAATCTATTATCCATGGTGGTCCAGTGGAACCCCTCCCCATCCTACCAGTCCCACTGCCCCATTCCTTCAGCGGCGGTAGTAGCACCACCTGCCTGCCACCCCACCACCCGCTGACTGACATTGTCGGTAGGGCTGTACGCCCATTCACATATCTGGATCCATTCACATATCTGAATGTGCAATGCGGTATGGGCTGCATGCCCATTGGTTCACGCTGTGGACCAATGGGCATACAGCTCTACCAACTGATGTCAGTCGGCGGGCAGCAGGCGGCAGGCGGGTGGGTGCTGCCACCCACCGCTGACCGGGATGGGGCAGGGGATCAGTGGGCGGGTGGGGAGGGGGTCCACTGACCATCAGGGATAATAGGTTTACTTCTATTTTACTTCAGCCGCGATCGGGCAGACAGGTCCACTGACCACTAGGGATAGAGGTTACTTTTTTAACTTAGCCCGCGATCGGGCGGGCAGCGGACCACTGGACCACCAGGGATATAGGATTAATCTCCTTTTACTGAAGCCCATGATTGGGCTGCGGGGCACATTGCTGCGCTGCAGGGGGCGTCGGTCCCCGATGGCTGCTGCCTGGCAGGGTGCCAGGTGCAAGTTGTCGGGGATCGGCGCACCTGCATGTAAACGGGGCCATAATGACATGCAAATGGCCCCATGTGTGCCTTGTATACATTATGGCCCCATTTGCATGTCAACTTTTGAATATCGCAGTTGCTGCGGCTTGCGCAATGAAACTTGCGCTAGCGCATCCTCATGCTCCACTCTGGCCACTGGCGCTGGCGCAGTGCCACTGTGCCATGCACACTGCAGGTGGCCAGGGTGCGATATTCAACATTGCTGAGCCATGGCGCAGCTCCGTTGAATATTGCCCAATCCACGCCCCTGCGCAGCCAAGTTGAGCTATGCCCAGGCTTGCGCCACAGCCTGGCGCAGTTTGAATATCTGGGCCATTAAGTATAGGAAAATGTAAACACTTTCTTTTGCATAATTTGGTGTTCTGTATCTCAAAAATTAAAAAAGATGCTATCAAGAAACTTTTCATGTCTTGAGACTCTGGCAGCCTGCCCATGCATGCCAACTGTTCAGCTATTTTGTCGAATGCTGCCGAAATTATTAAGGTGTATAAATGTTTGGTTTAACATTAAACAACCTACTCAACCCTAACTATAGGGATGCTACTGTACCCCTTTTATATACACATATATATATATATATATATATATAGTAAAAGGGTCTAAGGACAGTAGTACATAATAGCTCAACACAGTACTTATACTGCATTTTATGAGTAATATCTGACAAATAAAATAGTGTAAGGTTTAATCCAGACAGTCATGGCAACAAGCATTTGTTGATGCCGAATGTTATCTTGCTGGCATTGGCATTGGTAATGCAGGAGTTGGAGAGATGCATAATAGGAATGGGATTTATGTGATAATGGCAATCGCAGAATAGCGATCGCCATTACGGCGAATGTACATGGCCAAATATATTTCAGAAATGTACTCCCCGGGGCACAGCAAAAGAGCACCAGAGACTTATGTTTTACTTGTTCATGTGGGATGCTGTGACCCCCGCACCTCCCTACTGAAGGATTCTCAACTCCAGGATGGGGTGCATGTTGGGGGGGTGCAAATTTTTTAAAAATAACGTTTTGTGCTGGGTGCAACAAAAGGTACCTGCACACAGACCTGAACGTAGGACCCTGTGCAGCCCATCCCTGAACCCACCCACCACGCCATGGGAGCAGATCAGCAGCTCGCTGTAGCACCACCCCTCACAATCCGTCCCTCCCTCCACCCCTCACTGAGCATGTTCACTCCCCCCTGCATGCGTATGCATGTAGCGACATCTTTTTGCTATATGAGCAAACCCCCATCTGGTCGCTCTGCCTGCTGAGTCACCCCAATGACAGGTACCTTGACTGAGTCTCCATTTTCGTAGCTGCCCAATCGCAGTCACCTATGTCATGGGATACCATAGGAATGGCAATGAAGTATTGAACTGACATCAACCCCACTCCCACCCTGCAGAGACTGACAGGCATTGGGGTGTGCCTTTGGGTCATCAGCCATAACGGTCATGCCATTTCACCTCAACCTACCCTGCAGACACTGACAAGTGTTGCAGTGTGCCTTAGGTCCTTCAGGCCTTACGCTCACCCCATTCCATAAGGAAATACATTGAGATGGGTAAAGTATAGGAGAATGGGGTGAACTTTGGGGCTGAAGAGTCCAAGGCACACCTCGATGCCCGTCACTGGCTGCAGGGTGGAGGTGGCAGTGGAATGGCATGAGCATTACAGACAACAATCCCAAGTCACACCCCTGATACTTGTCTGCCTCTACAGGGTGGGGTGTTATGGTTGGAAACCCTAATGCCCTGGGCATTTGTTGATATTTTCATTCCAAATTTTCAACATGGGCTTTTTGTGACCCCACCGCATGAACAGTGGCACTATCAGTTTGTTAGTTGAAAGGTGATTTTGCACAATGATTGCACCATTTGGTGCCTCAGGTGTGAAAACACATTTCAGGCAGGATGTGAAAAATGACAGCTGTACTGTTTATGAGGAGGTGTAAAAAAATGGCAATGTTGAAAATCTGGAGTGAAAATATGAAAAATTGGTGAAGTCACGAACATGTGTAGAAACAGCACAACGCACGGCCATAATGCAACTATTTGAAGGATTTTGTTAACCAAATTTTCAACATAGGCATTCTGGGACCTCCACTCATGAACAGTGGCACTGTGATTTTGTGAATCTGTCCCGAAAGTTGATTTTCCACAGCAACCACACTATTGTGCGACAGATGTGCAATAACACATTTTGGGCAGGATGTGAAAAATGAAAGCTCTAATGTTCATAAGGAGATGTGAATAAATGGCAACTTTGAAAATCTGGAGTGAAAATATTAAACATTGTTGCAGTTACGAGAGTGCGTGGAAACTGCACAATGCACGATTGTAACACAGTCATTTTTGTGGAATTTTTTAACAGATTTGCAACATAAGCTTTTTGGGACCCCAGGTCCTGAACAGCAGCACTGTCATTCTGTTAATCAGTCCGGAAAAGTGATTCTGCACAGTGACAGCAAAATCACCTTTCAGAACTGAATAATGAGATGACAGTGCATGTGATTATGAGGTGGGGTCCCAAGAACCCCTTGTTGAAAATTTGTAACCAAAATTCAAAAACATGGCTTAGATATCCAATATCCACCTAAGTTGAACCCCTCCCCATTGATGCCATTATACAACTTACCAGCAATTCTTTATTTTGCAGTTCGGCTTTGAAGAGTCCAGATGTGTTCCTGCTCCATTGAAGATTGCAGAGCCAGCCCTCCAGAGGTAAGTATGGGGTGAGGGGGGTGTGGGGAGGTGCGGTGCTCAGAGGGTAGGTGCAGGTTGGGGGGCACCGTGGACAGTGAGGACTGTTTCCTTTTTCAGGTTAAAAAAGGATGTCATCGTTAGATGGGTTTTAGGCACACGTGGTGTGCTCCCAGTGTGCCACACAATGGTGGGAGAACATGCTGACATGGTCAGCTTTATGTGAGTGGCAGCACACTGGGGTGGGCTCCCAGTGTGCCACACAATGTGGAGAAGTGGGGGACATGCTGACACGGGGATTGTACCCTTGATGTTAGCTTTGTTTGGAGCCGCCGCCATGTTTATTGAAATGTTACACCAGGAAAGGCATGTACGGGAGGCATGTCATCTCTGCTGCTGCATGATGAGCTTGTCTCTGATTGCAGTGGCACATTTCTTTCAAGTTGGTGGCACTTTAAATAAATTTTGCATCAGCACTAGCATGCTGGCTAATTCGGGAATGAGGGATGCCCCTACTAAAGTGTGCCCCTCATTTGCCAAGATTGACACACCTCTCACTGTGCCATTAGTACCAGAAGATGTTGCTTGCACATGCGCAAGACAACATAAAAACAGACAGGCCTATACAATTCAGTACAAGTCATCACATTTCTCACTTAACATCATTGAATATGTTTACTAATCTTGGTATCAGTTTTAAGACATACATTTATAAATGTCCACTATCCATGGCTATCTTTACAGGCCGTCAAATAAAGTTATAAAGTCTGGTTATTTCTGAACTTGAAAAAATACATTGATCGCAGAAACAGATATTTCTATAGTGCATATGTTGTTGGGTCCATGTATTTCTGTAATCAGGTAATATATCCTTGTGCATTATTAAGCATGATGCTCATACGTTTCATTGCTGGCCCTCCTTTCTTATTTTTTTATTTATATTTTTTCATGGCTGAAATACCCTTAGTACAAATTCAGATCCACATCAAAGTATATGTTAAGAATATTATTTATAGTAGTGAATATAGAGTACCTTCCTTGTAATTCACTGACCTACGCAGCCTGCATAGTGTTATGCTTGTGCAACTGTGTTAGTTTGGTTTTAGCCATTCGCACTCTCTATTCCAGAGGAATTACCATCCTGTAGGGGTATGAAGGCAAGGAACCCTCAGAGAGAGTTCCACCCCTAGAGGTGCAATGGAATCGTTCCTGTGGCTAAAGGTACCTTAGAAACCCCCTAAGGAGAGAGTGCTGCTGCTGGAGAAGGAGGGGAGGATGGTGGAGCAAAGACAAAATGCTTCACAGTGAGGCTTAGTGGAACTGCTTATATAGCTCAGGAAGTGGGAATGGCTGGCTGCGTGGTCAACGAACTACAGGCATGCCTTTCATTTCACTGACCTACGCAGCCAGTATAGTGTTATGTTTGTGCAACTGTGTTAGTTTGGTTTTGGCTTTTCGCACTCTCTGTTCCAGAGGAATTACCACCCTGTCGGGGTATGAAGGCAAGGAACCCTCAGAGAGGGTTCCACCCCCAGAGGTGCAACGGGACAGTTCCCATGGCTAAAGGTACCACAGGGTCTCAACAGCCTTATGGCTGAAAGATTACAAATAAATCTGCCATAAGACTATAAACCTTGTTATAACCATTCCTAATAACATTTCAAACTTAATCAAAGTTCATTAAGAATCTCGCTTTTATTTTTATTTCTGGTTGCAAATAAAATATTGGCCTTGCTTGGCACTTAAAACCTTGAATCCTGACTTTGTGTCCATCCTTTTCCATGGCTCTTTGACACTGGTGTTAGAAGTGGGATTGGTTAAAGAGTGGATAGTTTTTCTGCCCAGGTGGATGCTAAATGCAACAGCATGTCACTGGAGAGAAGTCTGAGGGATCTGGCGGTGTTTTGACGCGCACTATGGCTCACAAGATAGAAGAACCTTTGATGACTGGACTGGAGGATGTTCGTAGGAAGACATACATGGCAAAGACAGAAGTAAAGGAGGACGGGGTGACTGGAGGGCCCTCTGAAGATGTCACTGCTGCAGGTGAGCCTCCTGAAGATGTGCCCTCTGATGACATTTGAGAACTATTATGGTGGCTATGTGTAAAACAAATTGAGATGGATAAGAAACATGAACTCTCCTAAAGAGCTATATGGGCTATGGGTACACAACCTCCTTCTTTATCAACTGACCTCCCTAAAGACATTAATATTGCAAAGTTTGGAGAAACAGACAATATTGAGTCGTATCAAATGACCTTTGAACGAGTGGCACAAGCCTGTGGGTGGCTAAGGGAGGAGTGGGTCATCCAGCTGGCACCATACTTAACAGGAAAGGCGCAACTGGCTTATAACCACATGGACAGCCAGCAAGCCCAGAACTATGATACCGTGCATCAAGAAATCCTACACCAGTATGACATAAGTCCAGAGACCGATCAACAGCGATTCCGAGCCTTCAGGTACCATGCTTCTGATAACCCACGAGAAGAATATGCTAGACTTAAGAAACTGTGCCATAAGTGGTTGCAACTCGGTCCGAAGAGACCAGGGCAGATCATAGAGATGATCATCCTGGAACAGAATATTAGGGTCTTGCCATTTGATGTTAAAACTTGGGTGAGAGAGCATCAGCCAGAAACAGCAGAAAAAGCCATCTCCCTCGCTGAGGATTATTTGGCTGCTTGTCCGAATCATCACAGAGGGTATTGTGGACCTGGTACTGGGACTGCCAATCCTACAGTAAGACCTACTCCTTCTGCTTCTACTGGGACTGCTATGGGGGCACACAGACATTTAGACCTAAAAGACAATTTAACCCTGACATCATATGTAGAGAGTGCCAGGGCACAGGTCATATAGCCCGCTTCTGTCCTAAACATATGACCACCCAAATACAGTTGTCTCTGGCTAACTGGAGACAGTATTTAGTACCTATAATCATCTGCCATAAAGTTGTAAATGGACTGCTCAACTTGGGCAGTAAACAAACCCTGGTTAGAGCAGATGTGGTGGAAAGTCATATGACTTCTGGTGATAAGACTGGAGTGGCATGTGTACATGGAGACACCCATTATTACCCAATGATGCAAATCAAGATGTCTATTAAAGGACTTGAACAACAAATGGATGTGGGAGTAGTTCCATACCTTCCAGTGCCTGTGGTAGTTGGACATGACCACCCTGATTTTAAACGCTTGGTGACTGAGGTATTTGATATGAATGCTGTAACTACCAGGGCACAAGCACAGCAACAGGAACAGTGAGCACATCTTTTCCCTATTGATGATGAACTTTATGGGCCCCCAGGAAAAGACTGAAAAACCAAGAGGGAGAGAAGGCATGATAAAGCCCAATGGACTATAAGTCATGTGGACACTACGAAGGACATTGTGAGAATGTAAAAAGTAATGTGTTGGGGTTCAACAAAAGAATGACACATTGTTACATGCTTTTTTTCAGCAGGTGGGGAAAGGTACTGTACAAGGACCCAGGTTTATGATCAAAAACGGAGTGTTATGTAGAGAATGTATACATCCCACTACAGGGGAAATGATAGAACAGGTGGTAGTCCCTAAAATGTACAGGGAACAGCTTATGCACCTTGCTCATGATATCCCCTTGGCAGGGCATATGGGCAGAGACCAGACTTTGAGCTGTCTCCTGCTTAGATTCTATTTGCTGGGGATGCATGACCAAGTGGCTGAGTATTGCCACAGTTATCCTGAATGCCAGAAGGTGGCAATAGTAAAGAAAAATGAAAAGGTGCCCCTACAGCCCTTACCTGTGATTGCTACACCATTTAAGAGGATAGCCATGGATATTGTGGGGCCCTTACAAAAAAGTTCAAAGGGTAATAGGTTCATCCTGGTTATTTGTGATTACTTCACAAAATATCCAGAGGTGATCCCTCTGCGTACCATCACCACTGAGAAAATAGCAGAAGAGCTAGTAAAACTTTTCAGTCGAGTTGGAATACCAGATGAAATACTCACTGATTGTAGTACCAACTTTTGTTCTAGACTACTGAAAAGGCTTTACTCTACTCTGAATGCTGAAGCCCTGCACACATCCCCATACCATCCCCAGACTGATGGTTTGGTTGAGCAGTTCAACCAAACCATGAAAAAGATGCTTCAGAAATTCATGCAGGAGGAAGGGAAAAGATGGGATGAACATTTACCCTTCCTCATGTTCGCATACAGGGAGGTACCACAAGCATCTGCGGGGTTTTCCCCATTTGAATTGTTGTATGGCAGAAACCCAAGGGGCATCCTGGATGTGATTAAGGAAGAATGGGAGGAGAATAATGGGGAAATGGCACAAAGTACACTAGCCTATACGTCCATATTGAGAGTAAGACTTAAGAAGTACAGTAAGCTAGCTCATCAGCAGAATACAGAGAAGCAAGTCTCCCAGAAAATCCAATATGATAAGGGGGTAAGGCAGAAACAATTTCCACCTGGAGAGAAAGTATTATTATTACTGCCCAGTTCTGACCAAAAGCTGTTGATGAAATGGCAGGGGCCATATACAGTCCTCAGGCAGACAAGTCCAGTAAATTATGAGATCGAGGTGCCTGACAGGAGAATTAAGAAGGGCATATACCATGCCAATCTCCTGAAGAGATGGTACCAAAGGCCTGCCCCAGGACTATATGTATGCCCTGATCAAAAAGAAAATGAAATGGATATGGTGTACTATAGGCTTGAGAAACAAGGAGAAATTACAGATTTGGTTATAAATTCAGATGTAACCAAACAACAGTGACAAGAATTGGAGCAGGTACATAGTAAGTTCAAAAATACTTTTACCACCATCCCTGGAAAGGTAGATGGCATTCAGCACCACATCACTTTTACCCAAGATACCCCAGTAAGGTAAAAGCCATATAGAATTCCAGAAAAACTGAGGGATGAAGTGATTCAGGAGGTGAGGAAAATGCAAAACCTCAATGTAATTGAACCTTCACAGAATGATTTGGCATTTCCAATGGTTATAGTGGGTAAAAAGGAAGGTGGTATCAGAATCAGTTTAGATTTTAGGAACTTGAATGCTATGTCCAAGTTTGACACGTATCCAATGCCTAGAATCGACGAGATAATTGATAGGCTAGGAAATGCCAAATATATACAGTAACTACATTTGTTTTAACTAAGGGTTATTGGCAGATTCCTTTGGACACGCAGTCAAAAGAGAAGACAGCCTTTGTAACCCCTATTGGCCTATTTTATTTCAATACAATGCCTTTTGGGTCACATGGTGCCCCCACTATGTTCCAGTAGTACATGGACCATACATTACATCAGCACACAGCATATTGTGCTACCTACTTTGACGATGTTGTGGTATTTAGTCAAACATGGGAGGAGCACCTACACCATCTTAAGACTGTCTTACATGCCATCACTCAAACAAAATTAACAATAAACCCTACCAAATGTGCCATTGGGATGCAGGAGACTAAGTACCTGGGTTTTTATATTGGCAATGGACAGGTTAAGCCTGATATAAGTAAGATAGATGCTGTAGCCAGTAGCCCACATCCAGTAACAAAGAAACATGTGCAGTCTTTTTTGGGGTTGGCTGGGTAACTTGGTAACTTGGTTTGGAGGACAAAAGGAGGCGGTTTGTCTATCGAGATTGTCCTCCATATACATGGAACATTTAATCCAAATTCTGATCTTCCATCCATTTATCAAGTTTATTCTTAAATATTGTAATGGTTGATGAACCAACTATGTCATGTGAAAGTGTGTTCCATATTCTAGGTGTCCTAATGGAAAAATAATTTAGCCTCTTGCTATTATTTGCTTTTTTTACTTCTAGTTGTTTATTGTGGAGTCTGGCCACAATTTTCCTTGACGAGTAAGCAATACCACATGTTGTCATTTGAGCAGGAGATTCCAGAATCCTAAACAACTGCAACAGATCACCTCTGATCTGCCTACGCTTAAGTGAATGGAGTCCTCTTTTTCTAAGTCTGGTATCATAATCAAGATGAGCGAGGTGGGGGACAATTTTAGTAGCTCTTCGTTGAACTTGTTCAATTCTGTTAATATCGGTTTTCAAATAAGGACTCCAAAACAGGGATCCATAGTCCAGATAGGGCCTAACATGTGACCTATACAAAGTCATGAGGCATTGTTCTGTTTTGGAAATAAATGTCTTATTAATCTTACAAAGTAGCCCTTTGGTTTGGTTTGCAACTCTGGAGCAGTGAGAAGTGGAAGATAATTTATCGTTTACTAATATTCCTAAGTCTTTTTCTACTACGTTGGAGGTCCTAATAATGGTATTATTTGGGATATAGGTTTGTCTGGGGTTGTTTTTTCCCAGATGAAGTACTACACATTTAGAAACATTGAAGTACATTCTATTATTAAAGCTTTAGGTTATGACTATTATTCTGGTTATTAACCTTACCCCCGAGTTTGGTGTCGTCAGCAAACTTAACCATAAAATTGTTGGCTGAGATACCCATATCACTAATAAACAGGTTGAACAAAGTAGGACCCAGGACAGATTCCTGGGGAACCCCACTAGCCACCTCACCAAAATCAGACATTGCACCATTAACTCTTACCCTCTGAACTATAGAAGGTTTATCCCGAATTTTTCTACCATCGCCACACTCCTTTAATGACCTCACAAAGAAGGATATCCTACAAAGGTAAAGTGGACTTCAGGGTGCTAGGAAGCATTCTGTACTATTAAGGCGCAGCTGTGTAGTTCATCTATGCTAAGAAGTTTGGATTTTAAACTGCCCTTTTTAGTACAGACCAATGCACCAGATAGAGGTATTGGAGCCATATTATCACAAACAATTGAAGGGGAGGAACATCCTGTAATTTATGTCAGCCATAAATTACATGACAGAGAAACCCACTACTCAACTATTGAGAAGGAACGCCTAGCCATTAAGAGGGCTATCAAGGCATTAAAATTTTATCTGTGAGGTGCGGAGTTTGATGTTATCACAGACCATAACCCACTCTGTTGGCTGCATGTGATGAAGGACAAAAATCCACACATAATTCGGTAGTACCTCTCACTGCAGCCATACATGTTTACTGTCAAACATAGGGCTGGTGTCCTTAATTGTAATGCAGACTTTTTGTCCCGGTATGGGACAGATGTACAGTCAGACCAATGAGACCTCGGGGTAAGTGTTTATGCATGGATACAGAGACAGGTGTCTCTGTATCATTTAGTAATTATTCTGTTTAAGGGACCTCGAGGAAGAGTTTTGGGAGTGGGAGGACTAAAGCTCCATCTCTCCTCAGAGAGATCTGACACTGGTTCTGACCTTAAAGAAACAGAACGAGTATGAAAACCCTTTGCTTCTGCCTGGGTTTTCCTCTTGAGTGAGGAGGAGATTGTCATAGGGCTGCTGAGACCCTGTATGATAACTGGTGTCCATTTATTTTCTTCTTCCTACAAAAGCCTGCTGCAACAGCACCTTCATCATCCTGTGCAATTTGTCTATGTAAATATGTCTTTTCACCCTTTTCCAGTTAGGCCAACTGATATTGATATTTTAAGGCCTTATTATTAGCATCTACTTCTCTTTTCAGTTTTACTGTACGTTTCACATAAAACTGTTGGTTTATTTGGAAGTTAGATGTTTTAAACAGTAGTGGGTGGAGTTTAAGGTAAACCACCTGACTCTACCAGTATAAATGAAGCTCTTTTGTGAAACCAATTTAGATGAGTGGAGAGATTGGTGGAGTGCTGACCCCATCCGTAGCTCTAGCTGCTTACTAGAGAGTTGTTGTTCATGTTATGCTTTTGTTTTATTTTTGCCATTTTCCAGTCCGCTTTTATTTCTATTTCTGGTTGTAAATAAAATATTGGCCTTGCTTGGTGTTTTAAACCTTGAATCCTGAGTTTGTATCCATCGTTTTCCATGACTCTTTGACACTTTCCCTGCAACAAGTGAAGCTCTGTGTCTGAATAACCAGTGCATCAGACTGCAGTCATTTTATTCTGAACCCAGACAAATTACTATAATCCTTAATCAGGTAAACAAAGTATAACTGTATATGACAATACCATCTGCAAATAAAGATAATTTAATAGTGGGGACCCAATATTCAAAAGTTTGCCTGGTGGGCAAAGTGATAGTGTGCCTTTTGCCCAGGATTTGTGCTCATGTGCAATATTTAAATGGGGCAGTAGTGCACACTAAAGAAGGTAGTGTGTGCACAAGGAGAGATTGTAATCAGTGCATAAAGGGAGGGGCAAAGACATGAAAGCAGGTGCAGCACAATATTCAGCACATTAGCACTACCCAACGAATAGCACCAGCCACTTTGTGCAGCACAATTACTGCTGAAAAAAGGTCAATTTACTCCAAGCAACCCTAATGGCTGGTGGACACATTGCAGTCAACAACCAAATTGATGGTTGGGGGAGCACATCTGCTCCCTGATGTCTAGTGGCACCCTCATCCTCTGATCCCAGTCCCTGAAATGGTAACTGTAGTCCCTGGTGTCCAGTGGCACAACCCCCCCCATCCTCCAGTCCCTGTTCCCATACATAAATAGGTGTTCCCTGGTGTCTAGTGGCATATTTCATCCTCCGATCATCCAGATGCATATTGTAATATGTAGTCCCTGCTGTCTAGTAGTACCCCTGCCCTCCAATCATTCAGCACTGTACTGTAATATGTTGTCCCTGGTATCTTGTGGCATCTCCGACCCTCCAATCTCTCAGCCCCATATTGTGATATGTACTTCCTGGTGTACACTGCCACCCCTTGCCCTCTGATTCCTGTCCTCATAAAATAAAAGTATTCCATGGTGTCTAGTGGTACCCCCTCCATTGAGCCCCATCCCCATACAAGTGTATACAGTCCCTGGCATCTAGTGGCCTCCCCTCACTATCAGCACTGAGCAATCCACCCTGCCAACCTCCCCCCTTACCTTTGTCATCAATGCCACAGATCCAATACGGCAACTGGCACAGTCCTCCACTCACTGTTTACAGTTGTTCATATATGCCATTTAGTGCACCTTGCCTGCTGTGTGTGCATCCCTCCTTGCCATTTTCAGAGTGGATGTTTCCCTTACTACAGTCATTTTGCTTGCATAAGTGCAGGGTCCATCCTATGCCTGTGCAGCAGTCCCTGCAGTGCTGTGGACATCACCGGCCATGGACCATGACTGCTATGTGGCTCTGGTGTGAGGATGCCTATGTGGTTTGCTTATGCACATTGTGTAGAGCACACTATGGGTCTGCATGCATTGCATTTGCACATTTTTTTTTTTTTTTTTTTTTGTGGATGTTATTTCTCTCCACAGGAGCTCCGGCCGCCCCCCCTCCGCACTCCGACCGTTCCTCCGGCGCCATCCCCGGACATGAGACCCCCTCCCTTCAGCACCCCGTGACTTACCCTTCGCGGCAGGGTGGTGGGGAGTGACTCAACCCACCCGAACGGGTCCATGTCAGGGAGGCGTCCTCCGGGAATGGTGCCGGGGAACGACGTCGTGCTGCCAGGCTCCATTTTTTCCTCAGTTTTCTTCCCAGGCGGGTATAGCATGCAATGACGCCAGCGACTGAGTGCGCGCATGCTCCTGTGCACGCACTAGTCAAGCATCTGCCATGTCCCACCTCCTCTCTTTCCGGCTGCATGCTGTTGATCCCCAGCTTCTGCTAGGGGTCAGGCAAGCACCGGCCGCCTAAATCCCCCCAACCCGGAGATGGAGAGCAGTCCTCCGGACGCTCAACTATTCTCCGCCGACCCCGCAACCCGCGTCGTTTTGAACACGGGGTCGCCAAGTGCATGCGAGGTAGCGACCAGCGCCTCAACCCTCAGTGCCACCGGGCCGGCTATTTGCACACATTTCTTGCATATCTACATGTGCATCTGCCTTATGTGTCCTCATAGGATATCTGGCCATTTTGTGGAACAGACCCTTAGTCTTCTCATCCATGTCCCCTCTCCTGTGCAAAAGGGAGAATATGTCCACATATTTTTGCCTCCATATGTGTACTTCAACAGGTGGAAGACCAAAGATTTCAGGCTACTGACATATTGACCCTTAGGCACAGGTGGTGTCATTGATTGTGGGTTCTGCCCTGATAGCTCCAGTGTTGCCTAAGCAACTGTTATTTCTGACTCTGAGTTATTTGGGGCCCCTCCTGGCTAACATCTGGCTACAACACAGCTGTGGATAGAGAGACACTGCCTAAACAACCCAGACAGCAGCTGGGACCAACAGGGTGATAATAACTCCTTTTGGGGCACCATTGTGAATCTTAACTGCTACTGCTGCAATGTACAAAGGATGTGTCTCAGCATGCCATCCATCTGAGGGGCCTGCACTGCCTGGTATTATCCTGTCTGACTACACTGGCATGCTAGACTGCTGTCCTATTCCTACCACTGGCTGTTGACATCATTTCTGCTCCCACTCTCAGGACTGCCCAGGTTGAACACCATTTCAGACTCTTTAAACATCATCTGACACCCTTGGAAACCACATTGCACCAGATCAGATGATGGGTGGATGCCAGTGTGAAGTGGCAGAGGGCAGTTTCTCACATAGACCAGAAGAACTGAGGGACCAGATTCCACCTGGACCAGAAGTTGGGGAGGTGAATGTAAATCGTACCCAGCATGCACACTCACAGGCTGGAGCCCACTTCACTGTCAATATAATCTTCACTCAATGCAGAACCTATGTTTGCTGCTGGACTGACTGCATCCCAACCATAGCATTAGCAATCCCACAGACCTCACTTGATACAACAGACAGAGCCCATGACTCCACAAAGTGATGCAGACCTATTCAATGATAAAGGAACACAAATGTTCTCTGCACTAATGTGGTGCACTTAGTTACTACCAACTGCCATAGCGCTGCCCAGCAGGGAACAAACAACTGGTGGAATAATTCTGGGTTTAAGGTGCCAGGATTTAGCCTTGGCTTTTGGCATGCTATATATGACTGGTGAGTCCCTGATAGAATGACATACCTTCTAACTGCTGTATGCCTGCTGTTATTATTAATTTTTTTAATGTCTGACTGACATAAAAAGCACCTAAAGACAACTTAGTTCTCCTTGGGGACCAGCTGCAGAAGCAGGCAAAAAAGGTGAAATCTCCAGTCCCTGCAGCTTTGCAGAGGCATCAATCAGGGTCAAGCACAGGATCCTGCAGAATTCTACAGAAATGCATAGAATGCTGCAGAGAACAGTGCAACATAATTGGATTTCATCCCTTTTGTCATCCAGGAATCTATGCCAGTTTTGTCACTGCACTTGATCATAGCAGACACCACTGTATATTGTTCACTTTCCTGTGAGTGGATCACACTCAGACTCTATGTCCTGATTTACCATTCAGGATTCCTACAGTACCTGCCTAGACATCTGGGTCTCCAGTATTGATGACCTTTTTCTGGATGCCCCTACCTTGGGTGCAGGCTTCCCAACTGTAGCTTGCAGGTGCTGCCCAACCTGTAATCAAAACCATGTCAGGCATGGCTGGTACAACAGGTCGACTTACTCAGACCTCAAAGGGCAAAGTGCCACTGCCCTCCAATAGCTACATATGAAATCAGAACTATCCATTGTTTATCTGACACAAAATGGCCACCCAGGAGGTAATGAGTTAAGTTGGCCCCTTGGCAGAGTACTGCCGGGAAGCTCTATTCCTTGTGCACCTGATCCCTGTTCATAGATTGTAACGTTTTTTGGGATACAGTGTGCATTAGGCATGAGGCACTATTCAATTCAAATTCCTTTCCTTTCTATTTGTCTCACCTCAGTCACTTATAAATGTTTAACAATACTAAAGAATGTTTTCCAGTTTTCTTATGGTCAACATTATTATAAGTAAATTTGCTTTTTCTGTTCTAGTAGTTAGTAACATCAAAGTCTGACTACAGGTTTTTTCTTAATTTTCACTACATATTTTCATCAATTTGTACACTGAATGCATTGATAGCCTTGCTGACTGATCATGTTGCACTGTTTTAAACCACACCCAGTCAAGTGCTTATGGGATGCAGGGAGGTATGTCACAGTGCAAGGAGGCTACATGAAGATGTACAGTCATTATTCCGTTTTTGTCCTTTACGACCTAATGGGGCAATCACACTTCCTCAGATGCTGCAGTTCCATGATGCTCCTTCACTAATACTAACATTTGGTGCCAAATAGGGAGCAGGAAGAGGTACTGCAGCAACAGCAGTGAGGCCATGGAGGACCCAAAGGTATGGGTGCTCATCAATGGACTATAATGTTAGCTGTGAGTTAGATGGAGTGTAAGGTGCATCCTGGAGCTGGGTTAGACCTTGTTGGGCTTTTAGGGGTCTTGCAGGCAAGTTTCATTTGTGTGTCCCAGCTAAGCAGGGAGGAAAGGGAGGCTTCCAACTTACTGGGGGGACTAATGACTGGGAAGCTCATTAGATTGCTGACAGCCAAGTAATTATATTTTAGGCAGTATCCAGTGGAGTCCAAAAATAGAACTTCTGGTCTGAAAAAAGGTGTAGGCACAAGAACCTTTCTTGAATTTATTTTTTGTCCAGTTTTGAATTAGGTCTGACCCAAGCCACAAAAGGCTCTCCCATCCTTGGAATCTTCTGACTAGTAGTCATTTGCTCCAGTCAGAGGACCACACACTACCGCCTTATTGGCTGCCTGACAGGAGACAGCATGAATCCAAGGGCTTATATTACCACTCTGTTTCTAACAGTAGTTCTCTATTCTTTAAACATAATGAAGTACCATGCCTCTGCCGACACTTTGAAAAATGGCTTCCTCTCTTACATGTCAAGCCTGTCCTGTGCTCGTTTATATAAGCTACACTTCTGTTTATTTTAGAATGCTGACCCCCCAATATTATAAATCTCAAAGTGAGAGAGGGAGAGAGAGAAACCCCACATGTGTTCTTTGTTTGGGTTTTCTTTTTACAATGAGATTTAAAGCAGATTTTACTTACCAGCAGCTCTGCAACAGTTCTATCACATGTGAGTAAAGAAAATAGTGAAATGTTTTCTCTAAAATCAGGAACTATTCAGGCCTTATCAATAAAACCTACTGTTCTACAGATCTCATGGAGCTCTCTTCAGCAACACTATATGAAATAATGCATCCTTTTTCTCAATCAGGCATTCCGGAAACAGGCAGCTGAAGGACATGAGGTCTAGCTACACATAATTAGAAACATAGCAACATTGATAATAATGGCAGAAAGACACCAGTGGTCCATCCAGTCTGCTTAAGTTCCCTATTAAGCTCTGGGATCTACTATACCTCCAGGGTCCTAGCCCTCCCCATCTTCCTATCGATTTTACTCCCTGATTCTGTTGCCCCATGCCACAACTATACCCTTCATTCTGCCCCAACTATGCCTGAAACCACAAATGTTTTTTTGCACTGACTACCTTGGCTGGTAGACTGTTTCATAGCACTACCACCCTTTCAGTAAAATAGTACTTCCTCACATCCCCCTGAACCTCCTACCTGTTAGTTTCCGCTCATGTCCATTTGACTACGAGTTAGTATTCAAGCTAAACAGTGCCCTATAGTTTTTACCTTGTTAATTCCTTTCAGGAACCTGAAGATCTCTATCACATTTCCCCTCTGCCTCCTAGTCTCCAGCAACTACATTTTCAGTGCCTTGAGGAGCTCATCATAGGACAAGCACTGCTTTCCCTGAATTGTTTTTGTTACTTTGTGCTGCACCATCTCTAGCCTATGCCTAGCCTTCCTGAGGTGAGGGCTCCAGAACTGGACACAGTACTTCAGGTGTGGCCTCACCAGAGATCTATATAGGAGAAGTATTACAACTCCCTTTCTGCTATCACTACCCCTCCTGATACATCCAAGCATCCTACTTGCCTTGATATAAGTCTTGTTGCACAGACCTGATTACTTTAGGGAGTCACTAACAATAACTCCAAGGTCTTATTCCTCAGCTGTAGTACTCAGTTTCACCCCACCCTTCCAGTTCTCTATCCTGGGAGTCTTGCTCACTATATGCATCACCTTCCACTTTGTGGCATTGAATTTCAGCTGCCAAACCCTTGCCCACCCCTCTAGCTTTTGTAAGTCTCTCTGCATTTCTCTTTTTCCCCTTGTCACTATCCACCCTCCCACAGAGCTATGTGTCATTTGCAAAGAGACATAACCTACCCTGGATTCCCTCACCAATGTCAGTGATTAACATGTTAAAGAGGTCCAGACCCAGGACAGATCCCTGTGGAAACCCACTCATAACCTTCCTCTCTTCTGATTTGACTCTGTTGACCACAACCCTCTGCTGTCTCCACTTTAGTCAGTTACCTAACCAGTTTACTATGACTTTAGCTGCACCCTGACCCTCCATCTTCTTCAGCCAGCATTTGTGAGGTACTGAGTCAAAAGACTTGCTGAAGCTGAAGTGGAGCAAACCCACAGCATGACCTCTGTCTAATTCACTCATGATCCACTCAATGAAAACAATGAAAACAATCTGGTTAGTCTGCCAAGACCTCACTGTTATGAACATGTGTTATGTACTGTCCTGGAGACCATTGTTCTCCAAGTAGTTTATAAGGTCTTCTTTGACCAATGATTTAATTGACTTGCTTACAATACAAGTAAGACTGACAGGTCTTTTGTTCTCTGCCCCCTCCCCCATCCCACTTATGGAGCAGAACTATGTCTGCCACCCTCCAATCTATTGGAACTACCCCAGTCCTAAGTGAACTGTTGACTATTTCTGCTCCCAATTCCCTTAGTATCCTTGGGTGCAACCCATCGGGTCCCAGGGCTTTATATATCTTTAGGGCTGCCAGCCCTTTCAAGACCCTTTCACTAGTAAATATTGGCCTCCTCATCTCTGGAACAGCCCTTAGTAGCCACTTTCATGCCACTCCTGGCAAGAGTCCTCCATCCTCCCTAGTGAAAACTGAGCAAAAGTAATCATTAAGGATGGCAGCCTTTTGCCCAGTCTCCTCTGTCACCCAACCCCCTCAGTTAATCTCACTATACCCCTCCTTTCTTCCTTTTTTCCTTAATATATCTGAAGAACTGTTTTTCTCTGTTCTTGACTGCCTGCACAATACACAGCTCTGTGTCAGCTTTTGCCTCCCTTACCTTTCAGTCTCCCTATTTTTTAGTAGATATTCTCCCTATCCTTACTCCCCCCTACTTTTCTTTATTTTTGTAGAGGTCCTTTTTCATGGACCTCACTAATTCCCTGACCCTTGCTGAGAACCATAATGGTGTCTTCAACTTGCTCTTTTTGGTTAGCATTCTCATGTATACTTTAGATGCCTCAAAAATGGCCACTTAATGAGCTCCAATCTCTTTTCCACCCCATCTATGTTATCCACCACTACTAACTTACCCCAGACCAGCTCCCTCAGCCTTTTGAAGTCCACTCTTCTAAAATCAAGGACTTCAGTTTTTGATTGAAATTTACTGGAACCAAATAGAGCTATGGTCACTGTTACTCAGTGGCTCCCCTACTCCCACAGCTCCTACCACTTCTGTGTTGGTGAGCACCATATCAAGAATTGTGGTCTACCTGGTGGTTTCCTTAATTAGCTGTACCAGTAGACAGTCTTGGAAGGTGTCTATCGAGGCCTGATTTCCAGTGTTCTTGTTCACTGGAACATCACCCACCACAACCACTTCCCCTTAGCTACTCCTCTTTCAAGTTTTTCCCTGAGCTCCCTGTCCCTTTCTTCTCCTTGCCCTAGAGGTCTATAGATCACCCAAGTGCATTTTCTTGCCTGAGGCTTCCATGAAATGCACCTACAGTGACTCTGTTTCCCTATTGCTACCCCTGATGCACACATCTTCCACCACCTTGATGTCCTCCTTGACAAAAAGGGCAACTTCTCCTCCTCTACCTGTTCCTCTGTCCCTCCAGAACAGTGAGTACTCAGGGACTGTCAGTTCCCAGTCATTATTTTCTGAAGCCCATGTTTCTGTGATGGCCACAAGATCCACCTCAGTGTCTATCATCAGCATCTGGAGCTCACTTATTTTGTTACTTAGGCTGTCTTCATTAAGACTTACCCATTCCATCTGACTCCTGAGCCTACCTTGCTACTGCCATTGGGTTTTCCTAGTCCTCTCATCCCCTTGATGGTTCTTGCATCCTTTACATTCTTTTTTTCCTTTTTGTTCCTCCCTCTTAGACTTCTCGGCACATCTCTCCTTCTGGCCAGCCATAGACTCCACCAACACCTTTGCCCTGTTCCCCTCTACCTACCTCATATTTGCAGCCATCCCAGTGGTAGCCCGGTGTATCCCTTCACCAGTTGGGTCCCTCTCATCCAAGGGAGAAGGCTCCAGGGGGGACAACCAGCGCACTAACTGTTCAGTCCCTGGGTGCTGCTGAGGTGGTTTTGGGGACTCAGGACATTCACAGTGGTGGGAGCTGGTGACCATCATCCGGCCAACGGAGAAGCCATTTTCCTGCTTGCTCTCCGGGGACATGGTGTGCCACAGACATCAAGGCATATGCCAACATCCAGCATGCCCCTCGTGATCAGTGGAGCATGCCAACTGTCGCACTTCTGGCCTCCGCTAGGAGGTGACATACAGTGAGCCGCATCCCCTGCCTCCCCCCCCAGGAGAAGGTAAGCAGTCAGCAGATGCTTGAGCCTTCTTCTCCTGGCTGGCCCTCCAGTCACCCGGGTACATTCCTGAACCCAGGTCACTGGTATCACAAGCGGAAATCCAACCACTGCACCAACAGGCCAGCCAGTTCTCTTTTCTCATGTCTATTCCCCTGTCATGTAAGGGCCATGGCTCTGTTTGTTCTTGCTGTGTTGCTACAAGCCACCAGATATGGGGAAGTACTAGCTAGGATATTCTTCCTTTCACCTACCTCTGTAGTTCCCTCAGACCCAGTCTACCCTGCAGTCAATTTAAATTTCTGATATAGCTGTCTAACTTCTGCCCCAGTCTGCAGGTTCCATCTCTCATCAGGTGAAGTCTGTTACCTTTGAAGAATCTCCTGTCCCACAAGTCCTCCAATCATCCCACAATGTGATACCACTTTTCCTAACACTATCCCTTATGCCATCCATTAAATTCCTCTATTACATCTCTCCTTATCCTAGCCTGCTTCCCCTTCCTGCCCCACACAGAGAGGACTTCAGAAAAGGCCAGGGAGTCTGAGTGTGCCATCAATCTTTCTCCCAGTCTACAGAGTTCCACTTCACCATCTCCCTTGACTAGTTCACCAGATCATAGGTACCCAAGTGTACCAGTACCCCCAGCTCCCCCTCCTCCCTCTACATGATCCTCCCTGTCCTGTCTAAATCCCGGATGGCTAATGCCCCAGGATGGCACCAGACTATCACCCTCCCATCCAACCACCCTCCACCACCTTCTCACACCCCCAGTCATTTAGTTCCTGACCATTAAGATTCTCCTAATAGATTTGCTCCCCTTGGGTACCATCACAGTGTTCTGCCCTTTCCAAGTGACTGACTCAGAATCGCCACGAGTGGAGTCAAGTGCCTGAACCTCCTCTAGGTGTGTGAAGAGATTCATTGTCTTGGTGGCTGGACAATCTCCTTATGACTAACCCTGCCTCCCTTCCCCTTCCCTCTGCTCCCTATCCCCCTGGACCAGTGGGTCTCTAGGGGAGTGGGGGTGGGCTTCTGCTGAGCTGATGTTCCAGCTGAGATATTTGTAGTCTTGTTGCCACCAGCTGAGCACTGAGCTCTGCTAAGGTCCTGCAGATGGGCAATGCCCTCTCCTCCTGAGCATATCCCTAGAGAAGAGTACCTCACATCCACCACAACTGACTGCCCCCCTGTGATCCCCATCCATATAAAGACCTGTACTAAATTGATGACTAATTAAATTCATACTGCTTACCCAGAGAGGGTGTAGCTGAAATGCTCAGCTATAGCAATGAAAACAGGAGTATAAACTACCTCGTAGTGCTCACCCAGATAGGGTGTAGCTGTAAGATTTAACTAAAGCACAAAACAACCTTGCAACTTTAAGCTACACTAGCTATGGCAAAAACACAAGTAAGATATTAAACGTTGCCTAAGCAATGAGTATTAACTGCAACTAACTCAGACTACTCCATTAACCTGCAGTACACACCAAGATAGAAATTTATTGCTATGTGATTATATTACAACTTCCTTGGCCAGCAGAGCATGGCTTGTAGTAACCTATCTGTGCTGTGTCAGCCCAGTGTCATGAGGCTTAGATTACTCCTGCCAGAAGTCTGTCAGAACCACAGGAGTCCTGGAGCCAAGTTTGACTGACTGCTGTGGACCCCAGCCCTCTGCTTGCCAACAGTCAATCAATTCATCATTCAATCATTATTTTACCAGGTGAAACACCATTGTGTGAAACTCATTTACAAAGTGGACCTGGGCAGTGAAAACAACGCTGATACAAAACAACAGAGATAATACAAAGTCTTAAGGAAAAACAATAACAACGTTACAAACTGGTATACCAAACGATCACATGATGTGCAATACATTCATATATAAACAGGGCGTATAATGCCCAAGTGCATTGCAGAACACGTACATTTCCCTATGGAAAAAAGTGCAATCAATCATTAGTAAAACGGATGTATCAGAAGATCATAGGAAAGTAACATAGGTAGAAACTCCAAACAGTTGATATAGTTAAGATAGATAGGAGGAGAGAAAAAGGAAGAATAGGAGGAAACACTAGGGAGTACTTGGAAGAAGTCTTTTAAGGGGTTTATTAGAGAGTGGATGGACAGGGGCAGTACAAGGCAAGCTAACCACATGCAGCTAGGAAGCTAGTCGGAAGTTAAAAGAAGCAGTTGCAGGTGCCCCTGACGTGTTGTCTGAGTAATGTTTTGAAGGTTGCCATTTTATCAATAGTGGACAGCATTAGGGATTTTTGAAGGTTGTTACATAGGGCTGCAAACGAATGGCTTATAGATAATAACTCAAAGCTCATTCTAGAGCTAGGATTGTCGATTGATGTGTAGAAGTGTCTCCTGAGAGAATAACTTCCAGGGGTGCTGGTTAAGAGGCTAGATACGTACAGAGGGAGTTTACCAATTAGGGTTTTATATATCCATAATCCCACATTTTTTACTCTCCTGGGGCCCAATTTGAGGTCGAATGTCACAACTCACTGTGTATGGGAGTTATGCATTGCCATGCCAGGACCCTGTGCCACATTCCAGCAGCAGGGTCCCTGCTCTTGTGACAAGGGGTTACACCATGTGGGAGGCTAATGCCACGAGCATGGCATAGAAGCCCCACATGTCACAAGTCATGGCCCGATACTGGCAGCCCCCCTGATGCCCCCCTCACCCTGGAACACTACGGAACACACCAGGACTCATGTGGACAGGACAGGTGGCACAGGAGTCTGGGGGCACACTGTAGATTGGACCACTGGGGGTTCCCGACTGTTAGGGGTAGGGGGATGGGGTGTGCTTATGGGGGCATGGGGAGCACATCGGCACCGTTACTGCAGCACTGCGGAGCTGGCATCCAATGGATGTCACTTTCAGATGCCCTTAGAGCAGATCTGGGCTGCTCTAACTTAGCTCTGCCAGTGTGGCTCCTAGAATTATGGCAGTGGGTTACGGCAGCCTCCGTCTTGGACTAGAGCACAGTTGCTGCCATAACCCGCCCTTGCGTCATGTCATTGCAGGCTGTGGTATAGTGGATGGTGTAAACCATGGTTGGCATAGCCTGCAGCCGACATGGAACAAGGCACCTCTTGGAATCGGGGCTGGCATACCACTTGGCGCAAGTCAAGAGATACGCTAAGGTGGTTGGTATATCTTGGCTTACACTGGTGTACACCAACTTGGAATCAGACTCCTAGTTTTTAGGGACTGCCAGCTAAGGAGAGCATGAAGGGAGCAGTGGTGAGTCATGTATGGAGCACCAGTAATGAATATTATCACCCTATTGTACAGGGTGTCAAGCTTGGCCAATACTGTGCATATGCCATGACTATACAGAAGGTCGGTATAGTCCAGAAAGGGAGGACTGTGGATTGCACTAATCTTAACTTAGCTTCCTGTGATAATAAGTTTTTGATTCTGAAGAAAAGTCCTAGCCTTTGCTTTAACTTTTTAGCCAGTTCCTCTATGTGAACTGTATAGGAGAGTTTGTGAGCAATTCAGAGTACAAAATACTTGAATTTGTCTACTAGTTCAGTCGGTTCCCTTAGGAGGGATGTTATTTGCTACTGGGCTCCTGATAAGGGGGAATTTACTGAGCTGAGTTTATGGGAAAATATCATAGCTTTTATTTTTTTGGCATTCAGCAAAAGTTTGAGATTCAAGAGATTTTGCTGCAATAAGTTGAATTATTGCTGCGGTGCAGTGCAGGCATGTTCAAGGGAGGGTCTGACAACACAGAGAACAGTATCATCAGCAAATAAGTGAACACTTGCTTGGTTGATACTCACATTAATATTGCTACTATATATGGTGAATAGTAAAGGTCCTTGTATTGGACCCTGTGGTATACCTCTCAGAAGTGTTTTCAGTGGTGGCAAATCCCCTTGTGCCTTGATTTGCTGTTGCCTACCTATAAGGTAACATGTAAACCATTTGACAGCAGTGCCATCCAGGCCACCATCTGGTAATATAGTCAGCAGTAGGTCATGGTCTACTGTGTCAAATGCCTTGCTTAGATCGAGGAATAAGGCGTTCACATGAAGTTTAGCGTATAGTGCCAAGTGCCAGTTGTTTGTTAGTTTGGCTAAAGCAGATATCATGCTGTGCTTTTTCTGAAACCAGACTGAAGGGGGTTAAGCATATCAGATTTGTCTAAATAGTTTCTTATTTGTGTATTGACTAGTTTTCAAGAAGTTTAGAAAGGATGGGTAAGAGAGATATGGCTCTGTAATTATGGAGGTCGCTCGGATCACAGGACTTAAAGAGCAGGACTATGTGCACTATTTTGCACATAGTAGGAAGTTCACCATGGGAAGGCACATGTTAAAAAGATGTGGAATGGGTGCAGTCAACACATGGTAACACAGAGTATGCTAAGGAAGCAAGAAAGAAAGGATTAATCTTACTTATGGAGTACCAACAGTAGACGAGCAAGATGGATACGGGAGGCAGACAGGAACCCCAGCAAGGAGATCCGAATGCGATGGGGAAGAAGCACAGCTGATAAGACTATGGACATCCCCAGGGATCCACAGCTGTGAGGTCCGTGAGCCAGCCAGCCAGCCAGCCGGTAAGTGGGGTGGGATGCAGAGGAGAGCTTTACGGCGGCAGGAGAAGCCTGGACTATGGCTGATGCCATTAGTTTTTTTATGGAGCAAGGAGACACCACCAAATTAGCAGCAGCTAGGACAGCCCATCTGAACAAAGAAATGAGAAAGGAGCAAGCCGGCAGGAGGGACAGGCGAACCTTTGAGGAGTGAGTCGGGAGGGGGAAGGAAAACAGAGACAAGCATAGAGCAGCCTAAGTCTCGATGCAGCAGTGAAAGTAGCAGGACTACAGAGTAAGGCGGTAATTAGGCTGCAAGACAGGGTAAACTGCACCCCGAAAAAAAACTACGTTGATGTAAGCACACGGTACAGGATGAGACAGGAAGAAGGGGAGCAATAAAGAAAACATCACAGAGGAACTAATGGGCAGCCAGAAGCTGCCACAGAAACAAGAAATGTAACATCAATCCAAGATGTAAGGGGTGCAGCGCCTCCGGCTGAAACAAAAACGAATCCTGGGGTGTCAAGTGTAGGTGACATATTTATGCTCAGTGGGGTAGTGATGTTGTTGCTCCACCCATTGAACCTCGGGCATAAAGCCTTCCCATTACCTAGTGTGCCACAATCAGTTTATGTCTTGGACACACAGAGCTGTGGTATCTTGAGTGGTCTCTTGACTTCTTGACTTGGGAACTTGAACAACACAGTTTAAAACCCAAGTAGAGCCAAATTATCACTGTGTGACCTTGTGCAAATCATTTAATCTCCTAATGCTCCAGACCACCCAGTTGTGGAAATGGGTAGAGGCAGGTCCCACTGTAAACAATATGCTGCATCTCAGTTGAGCTTCTCTGGGTGAACAATTTCTAAATAAGAACAATTAAAATAAACCTCAGCATCCCTTTCCTCTGCCTCATAGGCAGCAGAAAAATTGCCATTTTGTGGCACTGTTGCATCCTGGTGAAGTCCTGCACTTTTTAAAGGTTGCTTAATAATCCCCCTACTTAGAAAAGCTGGAACAGTGTGCTATTTGTAGGGGAGTGGGAGTAACAAATATTATTTCCTGAATACCTCGAATAATGCACTATTCAATATTCGGATCCCAAGTAATGAATAGTGGCACTATTCGTGCCTATTTATTCAGGAAATACTTTTTCCTAAACAAGTTAAAGAAACAGCCCCCATCCTCCTCCTCCTCCTCCCCAGCCCAGATCCTTTTAAATAGACAAGCCTCCAGCCTCCCCAACTTTAGTTTGAACCCCAATCCTCCCCTCCTCCAGCACACACAATTATATTAAAAAAAAACTGTAATGAGGGGCGTCCAGCACAACCCACCCACCTCCTCGGCCTACCACTGTTTTTCAGTGCTTGTTGCCCTAAAACAAATATTTTCTCCCACCCTGGCAGCAGCACCCTCCCCCTCCCCCCACACCCGAATTATAAAGCTCAACTGGATTAAAGAAGCTAGACTCATCCCTCCCTTCTCAATGTCCAGCCACCCTCTAGTCTATGAAACCACTCCGATGCTTACTTGCATAGTGAAATAACTTTTTCCTTTTGATCTTTCATAACTGTGTTCTCTCTGGCCAGGTCAGTGACTATATCTTAGAGTTTGCTGATCCGCTGCTCGGATTCATCCAGTCTAGAGCCATGAGAAGCTGAAGTCTCTGCTAGCCCAGTAACAACAGTTTAAATGTGGGATGCCTGGCTAGTAAGGTTTTCAAAGCCAGCTCTAACTTCATTTTGCAGGCCAGTAATTAAGGCAGGTAGAGCCACTATAGCAGGATCTTGAGTGCCCTGTTCTTGAGTTGTCTCTGAAGCCAGTAGCTTAGGTCTGGTTTAGTCCTCTGTTGGTGCTGTTGCAGATTCCTGGCCCTTCAAAATGAAGGTAGTCTGCTTTTTTGTCAATTTCTGTGATATCATGGTAGGATATTGCTGCTCAATGCTATTTTGTAGTGATAGAGAACCTTTTATATGCCTAGGTTAGCTGTTTTAATGCAGGTGCTTGTGGGAGTCCAGCTAATGTGCATTTTATGTATTTGATTTATTTATTTAAAAGAGATTTACAAGGAAAGACATGCTGAGCTGTGAAACTCATTTCCAGATACACCCTGGGAGAGGGGGAGGGAAAAGTACAAACAAGTAGAAACACATTAATAACAACACAGCAATATACACTGGCCTGGATATTCAAAGAGGTTGCACATGGTGCAACACGGTTGAGCCGGCACAACCCCGCACTGTGCCCCAGTGGGATATTGAAAAGGCTGCCAGGCACAACGCATATCCTGATGTGCTGGGGCACAATGGTAATTTATGCAGTGCAGATATAGGGTGTGTGTCCACACATAGGCGGCACATCCTGATATTCAGCCCAGGATGTGCAGCACATATGCTGGCACATCCCTGCATTGCGCCACATAGGGGATGCTCAAGGTTGAGCCCATGAATAGGAGGAGCAACTCCTGGTCACCCACAGGTGGGCTGCTGTATTGCAGGGTGAAACACAGCAGCCGCCAGCCATGGGTGGCCACCCGCCCACCCAGAGCACTGTCCACAAGCACATCTCCCTGGTAGTCTAGTGGAACCCCCCTCCTGCCCGATACCCCAATCACCAGTAAATGTCAGTAAAAACGTTCCCTGGTAGTCTAGTGGTACCCCTCTCCCTCCCATTTCCCCGATCACCGGTAAAAGTAGGTAACAACATTCCCTGGTGATCCAGTGGCACCCCCCCACCCACACAGAACTCCTTGCCTACCCCACTCCCCTCCTCGTCATCGGCGGGCAGCAGCAAACCTGCCACATACCACCCAGCCACCCACCGAATGTCAGCTTACAGTATGTGCTGTAAGCCCATTAGTCCACACTGTGGACCAATGGGTTTGCAGGGCATACTGTATGAGAGAGTCACAAATATGTGAATGACTTCATTCACATATTTGTGACTGTCTAGTACAGTATGCCCTGCAAGCCCATTCATTCACATATTTGCTACTGTCTAGTACAGTATGCCCTGCATGCCCATTGGTGGGCTGCTGGGAGGTATGCAGGTGGGTTGCAGCCACCCGCCAATGATGGGGGAAGGTGGGGGGCAAGGGTCCCATGTGGGTGGAAGGGTGGGGGTGCTCACTGGATCACCAGGGAATGTTGCTACCTATGTTTACCAGCGATCAGGGAAATGGAAGGGAGGGGGGGTAACAATAGACTACCCTGGAATGTTTTTATGGACATTTACTGGTGATCAGGGTATCAGGAAGGAGGAGGGTTCCACTAGACCACCAGGGAATGTTTTTACCTATGTTTACCAGTAATCGGGGAAATGGGGGGGGTACCGCTAGACCACCAGGGATCATGTAGCACAAGCATACCCGCGATCATGGCTATAGGGTGGGGGATGCCCCGGGACACCCTCAGTGTACACGTCATGCTGTGCAGAATGCCAGGTGCAAGTTGCCGGGCTGCCCTGTGCAAGGCATGCAAATGGGACCATAGTGACATGCAAATGGTCCCATCACTGTGCTCCCTATCTGTGGCTTGCACCAGTGCAGTGCCACTGCACCATGCACTGTCACTGCCATATTCAACGGTGCTGCACCATGGTGCAGCACCATTGAATATCACCTGGTCGTGGCTCTGGCACACCCTGGTTGCGCTGTGCCCATGTGCTTGCTTCACTGTCAGGTGCAGTCTGAATATCCGGGCCTATATGTACAATAATATAAATTACTAGAGCAAATAGTAATGTAGGTTAAACATCAGAAGTATGAAGTGCGTTCACCACGCTTTTCAGGTAGGCCAACCCCCATCATTTACATTGCTTGTTTACAAATGTATTCATGGAAATTAAAGTTCCATGTTGGAAGTACAATGTGTTGTTTCAAAGTAGTAGCCAAAAAGTCAGTCGATGGATTTTGTATTGCAAACTTTTGTCTTCAAATAAGTGCACAGACTGAAGATCCCAAGCAATTTGTCATCAAGCCCACACCAGTTAGCATCCTGAGTACCTTATCATGCTAAACAGGAGAAAGTGTTGCAATACTGTGGGGTGCAGCTACCAAAGGTAGCCTGGAGCAGTGCTGCATTTATAAATTATGAGCTTTGGGAGCTAGAGGGGTCCATGAGGGCCCAATCTTTAAATTGAGCCCCCTTCCCATTATAAGTCAATGGCAATGATGTTTGCACTACCAGGGCTCACTTCAGAGCTGGGGTGGAGTCAAGCCCTGGGAAGCACACCCCACCCCCCCCCCATAATTCCAACACTGGCCGAAGACTAATGGTACAGTAAACCATGAGGGATCAAGAGTATGGATGCTGGAAGGGCTGAAGCATTTCTGCAGAGAGGCTCGACACAACCAGAGAACACTTGCAGAGGGGATCCATATTATCAAATTACATATCTGGTTATCTGCCAAATTTCTAGTTGCATATGTACGTATTCACCTTGCTGCCTTTCCATTTAGGACCGGATTCTGCTGTTAATAAAGTCGTGTTAGTTTCTTAATTTTTGTGTGTGAGCATATTATTAGTGATCTCCTTTAATCGTGATACAAAGTATATTTCTGTAAAATTAAAGTGTGTGTACTTGTTTGTCTAGGAGGTGTCCTGCATTTGCTGGGGAGGTGGGTTGGAATTGCCTTTCAAGGGGGCAGTATCGTGTTTGTAACCTGGTTAACTATTTCTTACTCTGGTGGAGGCACCATGCAATTTTCTTTCCCCCTTCCAAACCAAACCACTCTTTTGAGGAGTTTAGCAAGACAAGGCCCCGCAACCTTGCTTGGAACCCATAGGTGCAAGGCAGGGTTAATAACCAGGTGCAAAAAAAACAGACATTCCAGGCTGCATCTTCCCACTTAGGGATTCATAATATCTTGGAGTTGGGAATGTCCTTGCCAACTATAATTCATCACAAAATGCAGAATAAAGGGCTCACTACACGTGTGAAAATAGTTTTCCAAAATCATTTTTCATTTATTTTCTTTCCACAAATCCAGACAAGTGGGTGATGTTTTAGGGCTCCACTTCTTAGTCAGATCATCACAAGCTACAGTAACCTTCTATGTTCAAGTTCAATTTTCTTGTCAAGGGATAAATCCACTGAGCAAGCTCATTTTCAAGGAGGACCCTTTTTAACAATAACAGACCATACATACTGTTGATAAGGGGACACGATATTAATTAACAGACACTATTTAACAAAATGTACAACGTGAGCTATACAAGGCAGGGGTGAACAGGCAATGCTGGGAAACATATAATCAATACATGAGGATGGTATATACATAAACAATATAAACAGGAATAATTACAGTGGTACCACAAGGTAAACGCAGAGTGATGTTGGACAAAACAGTAAATATATACATATATACAAAGTAACAGGAGAAGAATCATCATTAGGCATACTGTAGTACTAATGAGTGTTTGGTATAATGGACAAAAGGCAGAGAGTAGAAAACAGGCTAGCACCTAAGACAAGTATGCCAGAGTGATGGTTTAGAGGTAGTCTCACAGGACCAGATTCACAAAGATTGATGAAGGCTGCATCAAACAGCAGCTTACCTCGATTGCCAGTGCACTGGGGAACTTGCACCTGATTCACATAGGGTAGGGGTCCCAGTGTCAAACACCCATACTGTGTAGCAGAAACTCCCATGTGCCAAAGACAGGGTGCTTGGGAGAGGTATGAAAGATGCTGGCCATAGCACATACAGCATGCTCCATTAGCATACTGTACCTGTGTGATACTGGCAGGCAAGAAGCATAAAGGGTGCCTGACCTATCACAAAGGTGGCAGGACACAGGTGTGGCATGTTGTCCCTTATTTGTGTATTGCAGTCAGTCATTCCATAAAAGTGGAACCACTAGTGCACTCTGATATGAACCCTTGTGGGGATTGTAGTGGGCATGGGAGATGGTCAACGGGGGGTGGGGGAAGGGGTACCTGTGCCAGCCTACTGCACAGCTAGATGTCGCATGGCCACTCT
Source organism: Neoceratodus forsteri (assembly GCA_016271365.2). NCBI lineage: Eukaryota > Metazoa > Chordata > Ceratodontiformes > Ceratodontidae > Neoceratodus > Neoceratodus forsteri. The sequence goes on along the minus strand of CM028132.1, from coordinate 318,653,486 downwards.
CCTGGTGCTCACTACATATGCCCAGTGAGGTCATCCAGCACATCTGTGAGTCACACAGTGGCAAGCTATACACTGATAGCTGGTGCCCATCCCCTGTCAGGGCTGCTGGCTCACCAGGCGTCTCACATCACTTGGGGTCTTGTCCTGCAGTGCCAAACAGTAGCAGTGCATGGGGAGTCAGATCAGGCCCTGGTCAGTCTAACACCTGGAGGTTCCAGTGAGCTTCTGGAATCCCACCAAGAGGATACTGCAGCATGCACCCACTGCAAATCTCCTACCACCATGGTGCAGGCAGTGACCTGGCACTCACCTGGTGCAGGTGACTCCAGCACAGGCGGCCCCCCACCTCCTGGAACAAGATGTGTTGGAGAATCATGTCTGCTGCAAGTATTGATGCAAGGTGCCACTTGAGAGGTACAGTATCACTGATATGTGGCGAGTTGTCAATGGGTTCCTTACCTCTTGACTCAAAATGTTTCTATGAACCTAAGAGTCACTTCTTTTCAATGCAGCCACCTTGTGTCAATTTTGGATGCATTGTGAATTGGGCACACAATATTTTCTCATCTGCCCAAGGCATATAGATGTGAATATCACTTATATTTCCTGATTTTGCCAGACTCTAACAGGCTACCACTTTATGAATCACTGGATGGTATTCAAGTTAAATGAGTGAGTAAGCCTGCCTCTGACTCCCGAGACCAAAGGTTCCCGTTGGTCTCAGGATTAGGTTGCAGGCTCATGTACTCATCTAATTTGGAGAGGAATCCTAAATAATACCCCTCAGTGATACATATAAAGTGGTACAGTAGCTTTCTTGAGACTGACGTGATCAGAAAACATAAGAGATATTCCCATCTATAAGCCTAGGGCAGATGAGAAATTGTGAGTCTGCAGTGACAGTTACCATAGCTTGCAAGGACCTGATGATGGAGCAGAGCCCCTGAGACATCATCCACTTGTCTGGATTTGTGGCAAGAAAATAAATGAAAAAAAGGTTGTGGAAACCTATTTAATATGTAGGCTAGAGATTTTATTTAGAGTTATTCTGCATTTTGTGAAGGGTTAATAATGATGAAAAAACTATCAACATCTGCACAGCAACCCAGCTGCATACGGATTGTGGAAAATAAATCTGCAGTTTATTTAAACGGCATATTATTAATCTGCAGAAATCAGTCCACTTTCAATATTTTGGAATTCTGCTACCAATTGAAGTCTGACGCATTAGATGGAATTTTCTGAGATTTCATGGATTTTTTTAATGTCAGAATTTGAATATCTTGCACAGCACTACTGCATATTTTTATATGAATTCTGAAAAAAAGTGATGACATTTCATTTAGAGCAAAAAATAAAACTTTTCTAACTTGATTTACTTGTTGGGATCTTTCCTATGTTCTTGTTAGGCATGCCTTTTCCGCAGCAAACTTAGAATTCTAAAAGTACTGTACTATACAGTATGTGTTAAACTTTTTTCAAAATGCTACCATGTGTTACAAAAGGCTGCTGTAGTTAAAAACATGTCCTGTGTGGACTATTGCCCTGAGAGAGAAAGAAAGGGTTAATATTATTTGCTAAAATGTCAGAAGCATGTAAATTGTTCATGCCTCTGTAACCCCTTTTTTTTTACAAAGCTATCATAAACACTCAAGGGATATAATGGCATTTCCTATTCAGTCTGAGGGAACAAAGGGTTAAGATAAGGAAGGCAATTAACAAAAACACTGAATTATGTTCTGAAATGTTTCTTATGCATAGTGTGCGTGTGTGTGTGTGTGTGTGTGTGTGTGTGTGTGTGTGTGATGGGGGTTATAGATATTATAATTAACAGAATTAAAATTATTTTATATGCAGAGTTCTGAACATTTTCTGTATTCCAGTGACATCTAGCACTTCTTGTTTTCTAAAATTACTGAAGTAAGTCCATGCATCTAACATTACATAGAAGGTTTTTAAGACAGTTCATACACATAATAGACTACCATGAGAGAAAGTTTCTTACGAAGCATGCTGTTTAAGCACAGATTCCTGGCACTTAATTGTTTCCACTGTGCTACATGTGTTCCTCAGTAATGTAATTGCCAGGTGCTGCTTGCTGGACAGGTATGGTGTAAATCATTGTCTAATATTCTGTTTTGCTTTGCTCAGTTCAGCTAACAAATACTACCTTATTTAAACTTACTATACATGCAGTATTACAACTGTGAGAATGTAGCATTTGTTGTTAGATCATATATCTGGATGTCTTCAGGCTGTAAATGAAATGCTGTTGTATGCAAGTACTTTAAGTCAAAATTATATGCTATATAAGATAACAGATATTTGAAAGATCTCTGGAGAAGATCTTGTGTTTTAGGAACTAAACTCATGTAAAGCAGAAGATCTGAAAACCAACTAATTGGACTCTCTGGGGTAAAAACAGGCGTTTGGCAGAAAACCAAACTTTTTCCTTACAAGGTCAAGGCAGTATGAATAACAAATGGGAGCACACCTCCACCCCTTCCACTCCCCCACCATGTACAAAAAAAACTGTCTGAAACTTTAAGAAAGAACTCCTGTGGTATCTCAGCACAACTTAGGAAGAAAGAGGCTAAGATGCTGTTAGTGCTCTCTGTAGCTCTTCTGCTGGCTTCCAGCACAGAAGCTCAGAATCAGATGCTGCATGAGAGGAAGCCGTATGCAATGCTGAGGGCTGCTATGCAATCTATTTCCAAAAAAAGTTTCTTGGATTCCTGGAGGAGCTGCCGTGACAAAGGAGGTAATCTGGCAACAATTAAGCGACCAGAGGAAGCAGCATTGATTGAGGAACTGCTTTCTGGGCTGGAAATAACTGAGGACCAGGGGCAATTCAAGTTGGATTGGGCTTCAAAGACAGCCTCGGCAGTGCTCTATACACGGCCTAAGGGGCTTCACCCTGGATGACTGGGGATCAAGACACAATATACAAACTGGCTGAAACCAGCATCTACTTTATGTGCAGCCCTCGATGTGTAGTTATGACCTATGGTGCTGCAAAGAGGTTCAAAGTGAGAACTTCAAATGGCTAGATGGATCATGCACCCTTCCAGTAGATGGATACTTATGTAAATTCAACTACAAAGGGATGTGTCCCAAAATCAAAATGAGCAGTGGTGGTGTAGTGAGCTATGCAACACCCTTTAACCTGGTAAGCACTCTTCTTGTTTATGTGCCATTTGGATCTGTTGCTACTGTTCCATGTGGGGGTATCAAACCTGACTTGTCAGTTCTTTGCATGCAGAAAGAGGATGGACAGATTGGCTGGTCTAAAGACGAGCCATTTTGTGACCAGGATCCTCATGGGTTCTGCTTGAAGGATAATGGGGGATGTGATCATATGTGCATAGATGCAGGAGACCATTATTACTGTGACTGTGAGGAAGGTTATTTACTAGAGGATGATAACCAGTCCTGCAGCCCCATTGACCACTGTGAGGGCAATCCATGCCAGTACACCTGTATCAATAATGGGGACAGCTACTTGTGCACTTGCCCTGATGGCTACATGCTCACTGAAAATGGCCGTGACTGTGAAGATATAGATGAGTGTTCCCAAGCCACACCATGTGAACAGATTTGTGTAAACTCTGCTGGGAGCTTTGAATGTCAGTGTGCTGAAGGATACCAGTTGGAGGATGGCCACTGCAGAGACATAGATGAATGTTTAGATGAACTTTGTGAACATGAATGTGAGAACACTGAAGGATCTTACAATTGCCACTGCCACCTTGGATTTATACCAGGGGAGGAGGACCCCCACAACTGTGTGGATATTGATGAGTGCCAGATCCCTGGTATCTGTGACCAGATGTGTGTTAATTATATTGGAGGCTTTGAGTGCTATTGTAATGAAGGATTTGAGTTAAACACGGATGCAAGTTCCTGCAGGCAGATCCAGCAAACAGACAGTAAGGAAACAATAACATTGCCAGCACAAATTGCAGATACCTCTGTAAACACTGACCCACTGCTGAGACAATTTGTAGAAAGCATAGTGGAGGATGAATTTACAACACAGCATACAGTAGACTATGTAACAGAACCTGAAAGTATAACTGAGCTTACCCAGACAACAATACAGCAAGAACCTACAGACAAAATCATGTTTGAAACATCACAGACTGAGGCACACCACATAAAAGAGGCAGCAACCAGTCCTCAAACAGAAAGAGAAGCAAAAATTGACTTATTTACTACTAATACAATTGACACTACTATAGTAACTGATTTTACATCTAAAGAAGTCTCTACGGAACCCACTGGGGTCAATCAGATGAGTGCAGTGGAAATCACTACTTTGAAAGAAGTTATTTCTAAAACAAGCAGTGGCAACCATGGCATTCATCTGACCTTTAGTGTGAAGACCCCACTGTCTTGGACCCTGATGAATTCCATCCCAGAATCACGCAATACCTCCTCAATTCAGGCAGAAGAGAATGCTAACGTGAGCCCTAGAAAGGATGACCGCTGGCTCATTGTGGCCTTACTAGTGCCTCTCTGTATATTCATGGTGATAATGTTGGCCCTTGGCATTGTATACTGCACACGCTGTGGGGCTAAAAGCAAAACCAAGAGCATCACTGACTGCTATAGGTGGATAACAAACACATCAAATAAAACTTCTGCCCCCAAAGGCAATGATCCCACCAAATCAAGTGTGTAAGTACTGAACTCATAAACAGGGGGCAACATTTATGACCAAAAGAGATCTGAGTCATATGCCATGCATATCTGAAAGGGGGAACCAAGTTATTATTGTTTTGTCCTTTCACTATAAAACATAACTAGGAGAGACAAAGCTTCATGGCTATTGTGCAGGTTGGTGTTCTGTGAAACTGAACTTTTCCTAGTGTTGAAAGGAATGCTACTGAGTACTAACAGGCTAGTAGTACTTTACTACACTGAAGAAAGCAGTGAGGATTAAGTGATATTTCCTTGTTCTCAAATACGTGGCCTATGGACCAGCTATGTCAGCTTTATTTCATTGCCCTGTTGTAACAAGGTAAAGAAACTGTGTGTGAATTTTGCGTCTGCTAACACTTTATTTTATATTTCACCCATTAAATGTTGTTACATAGTTACAGTATGACAAAGGAAATGCACCATCCATTAATCATTATACTATCACAGGGGTGATGTACATATTATAGTAAATATCATGAACCAAATCTAAAAAAAGCTTGTGGAAATTATTACCCAGTGATTTCTTTGCAGCTGCACAGAACATACTGCTTTTGGAACTGACACCTAAAATAAAGTGTTAGTGAAAGTGTGCAGACTTTTTTTGTTGCAATAGGATTACTGTTAGTCAAAAATAATGTCACTACTGTATACAGGTCTGTATGTAAAGTATTTTTTTGGGGGGGCTCTTCTTTGAAATCAGGAACTGGGGCTGATGATCTGCTTGTACTGTTGAGATCCTCTGATCTAATGTCTTAGAAGCAGGCTGTTTATTTTAACTATTTGGAAGGGGAAAATAGGGAGTCAGCCACCTGTTCCCATTTACCTCACAGACTAACGTGATGTCTCACTATACATTCTCCCTGGTACTTGCCCAGTGCAAACCAAAGGCTCAGGGAAATAAAAAGAAATGTGCATCAGTCTAACCTTTCTCAAAGCTGCACATACCGGCCTTTTATAGTGTGGCATTCAGGACGCATTAGACAACGCTTTCCATACTGTATATTGTAATAAACCTATTTGTACTAAAACATACTGTAGTGAGCAAAGACACAATCACTTGATGTAACAGAAGAAAGTATCCAAACCTTATAAGGAGGACGGAGTGTGCTGTATGTATATAACAGTAGGTCAACTTGTCAAGGACATTAATCATGTAAAACCTCAGCAGGCTCTGAGCCAAATTGTTCTGCCAGTAGTTTGAAACTACTTGAGAAAAATAGCTTGGTAACAGATATTGTAAATATAAAACATGAAAAGAAGAGCATTGCCTCTCTCTCTCTCTCTCTCTCTCTTTGTAACTGTTTTTCAAGATGCCTGCTTTCATACCTCAAGGCATGATTTCTTGTGTTGCCCACTTCAAACTCACCTTAGTCCAGACTGTCATCATAACCACACTTTACCAATCTGTTTTCCTAATTGACCTTTGGCTGAAATAGTGAGCTTTATAAGTACTAGTCTATTCTTCTACTTTGTGGTACATGCCCTTGAACTCAGTGGCCAGAAAATGCATAGACCCTACTTATTAGGGAATGATAACATTGCCCTGCTGTCTGTTAGGATCCCAGGCATGTCAAAAATATCCTTAGTTAGAGATCAGCAGAACAAACATAATAAATGTTTTTTAATCTGGATCCTGCAAATGTAGAGTAGGTGCGTTGCAAATCTGCAGTTCGCCCACAAATTGCAGTGAATCAGCACACTATGCACTATGTAGGGTATTTGCATAGTGCACTCTATGCAAATTTGTTACAGTTCACATTTTGCAGTGAATTTGACTACATAATTTTACTGCAATTTGCACTTTTGGAGAATTTTTACATGAATTTTGGTAAACGTTTACTCAAAGTGGTGAACTGCAGCAATTTGCATAATAAAATATGTCACAAAGTGTGAATTGCATAGCACAAATTCATGCAATTGGTGCTCCGCTACGTGAATTGTGGAGTTTTTTCCCCCGATGCAAATGTAAAGTCAATTCTGAAACAATACATGGACTTCTTTGTTTGAGATTGTTTTACAGTTTTTGATAATGCCTTATGTCTCATGAATCACAACACATACTGTACAGTAGTTTGAATTGCACAAAATACTGTATTAGTGCTGTAGGGCAGGTAATAGGACATGGTTCTGTAAATACTGTTCTGTGTTCCCTGACATAATACAAGCAATACATGGTCATGCACAGTAGTTAGAGCACAAATTGCAACAGAATTACATTACAGTATAAAAAAAAATGTGTCCATGTCAAGTGAAATACTACTTCAAATATTAGGACTTAAAGCACCACTTAACATGAAAGCATGCCTTGTTGGCTGTGTTATCCTCACATCAAGTGACAGTTGGTGAGGGAGAATGTGAACCATTATGCCTCAGTGTTTTTGTAAAATCATTTGTATGTCTTCCTCTTGGTACAGTAGTTTGTAGATCACATTACTATTTATTTGCAGCTCTGCAGTCTTGTAATACGGTTTCCACCAGGGTCTGGTAATCTGCTGGAATGATAACCATGCATGATCTGATCACTTATGTCTTTCCAGCTTTCCTCTTCTTGTTTTTTTTTATGCTGATCAGCACTGGCTGATACTATGGTTTTGCCAAGTTGTTCAAACTGACTGGTTACCCATGCATTTCAGTACTGTGTATTTCTGTTTTTGGTATTACTACCCTTTATATCATATGACACTTATCCACCAACATATCCACTGGTTTTGTCTGATTGAGTTGCACTAAGTCTATCTTTTTTTTAACTAGCATGTTGTAATAACAGAAGTGCATTGACAGACGAACAACTCATTAGTTTGATCTAGCATCCCAGCAGTTCAGTTTCTGATTATTCTGGCACGAGGTGAAAACTGCAGTTCAACAACCAGCAACTTATGTTTCTAAATAAGAGTTTCTGGCTGCTAAATGGACAGCTTTTCAAACTGAAGGCAACAACCTCTTGGTTCAAGATATCACTGGCCTGGCTCTGTAAGTAAAGCTGGCCTTTATAATCAAATAGTCTGTCTACAGTTAACAGTATGCTGGCTAGGAACACTGTATGTGTCACAATTTAAAGGTTTGTGAAGGCAGACTAGTCTAATAGATCACTGGCTTGGGAATCAGGAAATCATGTGTTCAAATCCAGCCAGAGAAAAATACTTGATGTGTGGCCTTCCACAAGTTACTTACCTTCCCAGTGCTCAACTTCACCCAGCTTCAGAAATGAGTAGAAAAAGCAATGAGAATTTAATTTTGCAACTCAGCTGGGATATTCTGGGAGAATAAACTGCAAAACAAATATGAGTAAAAAAAATTGCTAAAAATAGTGGAACACTAGAAGTAGTATCCTAGATTATATATTTGTTTTAATTATAATTCTTGCTCCTTCACGCCAATTTGCACCCATCAGCCAGACTCCCAGCCCCATCATTAACCTTCTGTGGGACTTATCCTATCCCTCTAATCCCCAAAGGTTTGCCCACCCCCATGGTGAGGCTCCTGGCATGGAACCAGACTCCTCAGGAGAATCCATATCCAGCGGAAGCAGGAGCCAAGGTTGGTGGGGAGGGGACTGCAGGGACTGAGCTTCACTCTGCAGAGGACAGCAGACTTTCCTCCATCTTTCTTTCCTCACCCCAACAAGTCTGAATATGCAAGCACAGTGCACACAACCAGAATGCACACTCGCTAGATCATCAATCTCTCCACCTACAGCTGCCTGCCTGTTGTTCCACCTGAAAAATTCAGGTTTCATTTGCACTGTGAAATCAGTATTCATCTCTCCCTCCCTCACTGGAGAAGGTGGCACCCTATAGGATGTTCAAACAACCATCCCTTTAACTGGACTCAGGCTCGTTTCCATACTGAAGAACTGGTGTTGTGAGTGGTAGCACTAACACTGCTCTGACAGGCCAGCCTATCTTAGGTGATAGTTAAAGTGAGATTGGTTCTTTACTTCTGTAGATGTTTTTTCTCCCTGACTACTTCCACTGTTCTAGGGCTGTACAGTACCCTGGTCCCAGGGATGTACTCCTTTGGGGCCTGCATCTCTGGTCTCCCTTGGCCCCCAGCAGTCAACTGGCTAGCCCCATGGTCTTGCCATATGTGGCAGCAACTTGGGGTAGGTGTCCTCCCCTCTGAGGCAATCTAACATGTGGAGTGGATCCAGTGCCAGAAGGCACTAGGACTCAAGAAAACCAGGAATGCAGAACATTGTTCCAAAAGCTGTGGATTTTTCACCCATTTTTGCTGGTACCTCCCACCTCCCTAATGTGAGTGCAGTCTGTGTTGGCCTTGCATGCATGCAGCACATTGGCTGCCACAGGAGCGAGCTCCCTAGCCCAACCACATGGGGTCCCTGCAGAGCCTGAGCTCACTGTCAACGCTCTCCAGCTGAAGCAGACTGCAATGCAGCAGCTGCCTCAGCTTGGCCTGACCCCAATGTAACTATACAGGTTCACTCCCAAACCCCAAGTCATCAGCATGACATCGCAACCCCCTGCTACTTGGTCCTTGGGGCAGCCATCAGTTGGCTTCTTTTCATAAACTTAAAAGATAGCATTAGGCACAGTTTAGTGCATATTTATATGTAGTCTGCATTTCCCTACATTTATTATTCATAACTATGTTAAGTTGCATGGAAACCCTGTCCCAGGAGTCCATTCAGCTTCTGATTCTTGTACCTTTATTGACTTCATAATCCTCTGTGGCATCATGATTTGTTGCTATAGAAATTATTATGATGTAACAGAGAGATGACTGTGACATTAGAGCAAAGGATTAAATAGCAGGAGCAGCAGGTGATTTTCACCACTACCATTTGGGGGATTACATTTTATTTCTCTTTGTTCTACTGCTTATTTACCCAGGATATCCCAGCTGAGATTCAGCATCTTTTTTTTCAGTGCAGATTTACGGTTGTGTAGACTAAAGTGGAGGGTTAGTACATTTCTCAAGGCAATAGAGTGAAGAAGATAGTCTGGAGGACTTGGCTCAGCCTTCAGGTTTACAGTTCTGTTCTTCTGGTTACTAGACTATACTGGCTTCCAATTAAATAAGCTCAGCCCCATGTATGCAGCAAGAGGAATTTTATTATGCATTAAAACTGCAGAAACTCTTAACTACTGACTTAGTTTTATTTCATTTTAATACATAACATTTCCAATGAGGGATGCTTACCTGCTAAATGTTTACCCTTCCATTTCCCAGTCAAAACCTAATTAGAGTGATTCTGTCCTCCCTGTTTAAGCCTCAAAATGTTGTAACCAAACTAGATTTAAGCCTTGATTAAGCACACCAAGAATCTGTGTTTGTCCTTTGTGAAAAAATAAATTGAAAGGGAAGACAACATGGTGACTTACTGCAGAATGTGAATCTGTCTTCATTTTTAGTGAGTTGACAATGATTTGGTCCTACCATAGTTTGATTTAATATGCTGCTTTTTAGTTGAACTGTTTTGTGGAATTCATTTATCTTCACAGGAAAAAAAACGAGAATGTGCAATGAATGCATTGTCAACTTATAAAATCCATTCATGAGTAACTCAACAGCAACACACTGAAAAAGATGTATAATATGAACTATGATGTAATGTTGCTCACATGCCTGTCTTAACATATTTGTGGGAGCCCCTCAAACAAACAAACTGTAGATTGATTGATGTTTAGTTTTTGGTGAATCTTTCTGTGAAATAATATTTCTGTTAGAAAACCACACAAATGAAGAAATGTTCAAATTCTCAGTTGCAAGGGACTGCCACTAAATTTTTGTGATCTGGTGCAAATAAGAAGGTGGAGTTGGCATGTAAATGGCAAGCAATGCCATGAAGAGCGCCAGCCACTGGTAGTGCACTAATCACATTATTTTTGTGACTGCCCCTAAATACCACCAGACAAAAACATTAGGGCACACTCCTGGGTTTGGGTGGTGAGGCTAAGCTCAGAATAGGACCAGATCGGAGAGAGATAGAACTAGATACACTTATGTAGGGGGAAGGGAACCACTAGACTACTATGGATATTACAAATATTCTACAAGGTTTGGCCACCAAAGGGACTACTATGGAGATCACTTGGGGACATTACTTGCCACATCTTTGCTAGGCCAGGAGTGGTCTTATGGTACATTGCAGGGGGTGGGGGGGTACCTTCTCTACTGTATACTACCCACACGTATGTGCATGGCACTGCATCATGTGCATAAATATGAAAGGAGATAATCAGCACCATTTCTGTGCATGAACCATGTTTCTGCACAGCAACAGCTAGCCACCTTCGTTTACTGCAAATATTCAAATTAGTGCTATGGGATCTCTGCCCAGTGCAGCTCCTTTATCCTCAATATAGCCATTATTTTTAGCCATTGTACTTTGTGTCTCGTTTTTCTATATAAAAAGATGTGAATGAGAATTGGGTCCTATGAATTTAATGTGGTTTTACAGCAGATTTATTTATTTTTTGTTCTATAGATCTTTACTATGCCAAGAGGGTAGACATCATTACATTAGAGTATGGTTTTCTGTATACAGAACTGCATTTAGAAAAAAATATCTTCTCTTCCACAATGCTTAAATGCTTTTTTTTCCAGCAAAACGTTAGAATTTTGCCAATTTATTACACAACTTATTCACACAGGATAGCCCAGCTGGGATGCACCATCTCATTTCCAGCCAGGCCCTCCTTGTGCTCACTTATCATTTGGCCTACTGGAACAATTGTAGGTTTTTCTATTCCATGTTTCTGCTCCTCATGCCACTGCTCCACCCCTTCCTCCCAATGGCACCCTCTAGCCTGGTCACTGAACTGCAAGTGGACTTATAGCATTCATCCACCACTTACCTGGGGCCACTGTGGGGATGGATGGCCTGCCATGTTAATCATATTTGGGCCTGTAGGGGATGCCAGCATCTCCTCTTGGCTTATCAGGGCATTTTCCTCCATGATTTTCTCTCAATGGTGCTGGCATGCAGTGATGCAAATGCATACACACAGAAGTATGAATGTGTGCATGGCTTCAAGTAACAGTTCCTGCCCCTGCAATATGTTTCCATTGCTCTTCAACATGCCCTCAACCCGGTGGCAGTTTAGCAGCATGACATATCATCCCCCTCCCTGAGAGAAGAGACCTGTCCCTAAGATATTCAATCTTCCCTCCCAGAGCCAGCTCCTGAGTGAGCCAAGATCCTTCTTGAACCTGGTCACCACATTAGTGAGTGGCTTTGGGAGGTTAATTAACTTGCTCAAAGTCACACAGTGAGTATTTGGTTCTAATGGGTTTTGAACCTGTGATCTTCTGGTTCCCACCCTAGTGTTCTAAGTACGACTAAAAATGTTTCTGGAGGAAAGTAGCAGGTCACAAGACAAAAATGTACTCCTTCTATACTGCTTTAACTGTAAATTAGAGACATTAGGTACTACATTCAAAAATTGTCTCCCTGGAGCAATGGACTGGCTACAACCAAACAGTTTTCATTCCTCAGTGGGTTAAACAGTTACGGCTGCCTTGAAACTTGAAAAGACTAGAGCCCCCGCCTTCAGAAATCTGAGACATTTTGCATAATGAAGAACACATGGGAAGTGTGTTTTTATACCATTATCTTTCCTGAGTTATTCAGATGGGGGTGCTAGTTTATGTGTTGCATTACCCTCCTAAGATGTTGCCTCTGAATTATGGCAGTGACAATGTCTCCTCAGTGATTGTTAGAATGAAATGCTATGATTTAGGTTCTCAAAACAGTTTTGTTATAACAATGGTGCTTCAATGTTACATTGACATAGAAACCATTAAAATCTAACACAAAGGCTGTGTGGCAGCACTTCTCACATTTTTGGAACTGCAACTTGTTTTATCCACATGTACATTTGTGTCACTCACCCCCAAGTGAAACAAATGTACATGTGGATAAAACAAGTTGCAGTTCCAAAAATATGGGAAAGACTGTAGAAGAGGATATGTGCCAGGTTTGTATGAGACACATATTGTATATGTCCACATAGTTTGTTAGCACCTAGTTGGACCTCTGTTTCAGTGCCACCAGATTTCTGCATTTGTGAAAGCAGAAAAACTTCACAAGCATCTGGAAGTTCTACACAACTCTGGGATATAGTGCAAAATAGGTGTTTAGAGTACAAAGCTTATTTATATCACTAAAAAACAGAGAAATCTCTGATGATTGCAAGATACATGCATTCCGTAATTTGCTGACTTAACTGATAGGAACTATGCAGCAGTCTGTTTTAAACAAAGTTCCTTTTACTGGGGCTGGGGGGGGGGTAAGAAAAGCAAATCTAGGGTCAGAGTTTCAAAAGGCCACTAATATCCTGCTAGCTATAGCTAGAGGGGAAACATTTGTGGATGTTTTTCATCCTGAAACATATAATTGTCAAAATCAGTAAGGTGATTAAAATCACTCGGCACTTGTTTGCAGAACTGTTGATCCACAAAAGATTAGGAGATGGCATAGATGGCAGAGAACTATACAAATAATTTACTTTCTGATGTCTGAGTAACAAAATTTCAACTCTTGACTGAGGCACCAGCATGGGGAAAAAATTCCAGCAGCTGTGATTTAGTCAAAAATGGCCTTTTGAAAATAACACCCAAATAGCTAACAGATCTATAAATTGTTTTATCCTTATTTTTTTCACGTTACCTTTAATGTAGAAACATAGAAGTTGATGGCAGATAAGGACTGTGTGGCGCACCCAGTCTGCACATTTCACCTACCTATTACAAATGACAGATCCTAGTTTATCTGCAGCACACACTTTCTTTCCTGTCCCTATGGTACTCTTATGTCATCTCATGCATTCTTGAATTCCCTAACTGTTTTTGCCCCCTACCACCTCCTTTGGGAGGCTGTTTCAAGTACCTACAACTCCTTCAGTGAAAAAGCACTTCCTCATGTTACCCTTGGACCTCCCCCCAACTTCAGTTCGTGCCCCCTTGTTCTTGCATATCTTTTTTGAAAGATGCTACCCTCCTGTACCTTGTTTATACCCCTGTTACTCTATAGCTTTTAACAGCAGTTGCCATGTCCAAATCTATCAGGGAAGACTAAGTAAAAAAGTATGTAGTATATGGATGGTCATTTTTCCCATATGAAAGCATGGCACCCAAAAGCTGTTGTGTATGGTTATGACATCACATAGAGAATAATGCATGGCAACAAGGCTGTATTTCTATTGAGGGCTTCTAATGACATCATATTAACTTAGAGCGAAACCCATGAGTGGTCCTTGATGTCACTAGAACCCTGAGATGGAAACAGAGTTGAGTTATGCATGTTTACCCATGTGTTGTTTTGTACAGTATATAATCTGAAACATAAAATAGCAGTATATTCCATTTTTCCCCCAACAGATGTTTATTTTATTATTTTAAAAAATGCACCCTTACTCAGCTGTTGAAAACTCACCCATGTGAATTTTTTACCATGAAGTGTGGAGTTTTTCCACATAGTGCATAATTTCACTTGAACAATTATGCACTTTGGGGTAAAATTCTGTACTCCACAGCAAAACATTTTGCAATACTGGTGAAGTCAAAGTTTCCGAGGTTTGGGGAAGCTATGTGAAGTGCCGCAAAGTGGCAAATTCTGCCACTTTGCAAGAAACTTCACCAGTGAAGTTTTACTTCACCACATCTCTAATTACCATGTCCTATGAGGATAATAATGTATGGGTAACATTATACAACAAGACTGTGTTGCCCTCAAGAGGTGAGATGACATCATAGACCTCGAGAGAGAATCTCAAGAAGCCTCTGTGATACCATCTCACCTTGAAATGGAGACACAGCCTTGTTATGCATGAATGTGAAACTATACAGATCCCCATAATGCAAAGCATTATGGGAAGTATATGCAACTCCAAGACAGAATTTAGAGTGGGTCTGCTTAATATGGTATGGTTGCCCATGCATTATTTGTATCGTATATGTTTGTTTTAATTAATTAACATTCTTTCTGACTCTGTCTTGAACTGTGGTCAAATAAACAGAAAACAGCAAACAACAAGCAGCAGGATAAGATTAGAAACATTTATTGTAATTTAAGTAATGGCTGCATGAGCTGGTAACATTTCTAGTAGGTTAGCTTTTAACAAAACAGTTCACTTTGGGAGTTTTCAGCATTGCTGATATTTTCATTATGAGGAATTATCAGTGCAAGCAAGCATGAGGAATCTTGATAGACACAGGATTATATCATGTTGTACCACAGTAGTGACATAGCTGCTGTGGTACAACAGCATTCTGACACCACTGCTATGGTGTAATAGCAACTGGCACTGTATGAATTTCTATACATGGCAACCACTGAACTGAGCTGTTGCACCATACCCTATTGATCTGATGTCAGATCAGTAGTACAACAACTTAAAACCTGTAAGATTCAATCCCCCCTAGTGACAACTGGAGGAGCATATTTTGTCCACAGTTCTGAATGAAATTTAGAAGCAAGCCTCAAAGATCCATATACTATAAAAAAAAAAATAGACAGCAAAGGAAGTGTAATACATCATGCCATTCCATCTTTCGGCTCTTGTAACATCATAACTTGAGCTACTCTATTGTGGTATATGATGTCATCAGAAGCCCTTGATTGATTATTGTATTGTTACACATGGTTTCTGATCTATTAATCTATTTAAGCAGCATAATGTCAATATGTAAATGTTTTCCTCATTGCACTGGTAGATCTTTAAAAAAAGGCTGAACTTTACTGTTAAACTCCATAAAGGCCTCTGAAAATGTTTCTTAAAAAATAATAGTGGCAGCTCTACTTTTAGTATCATAGACTTCTACTTTTACTTTGTGTTTGTTAGCATGATTTCTAAAAACCCAGAGGTGCTCATGAAAGGTGAAGGACTAAGCCACAAGAAACAGCTATACTCTAAATCTTTGAAGGTACAATGTAACCTGGGTATGCTGAGACCTCTCTGGTTTCTTGGAAGTCAGCAAATCAGTCACATTCTTAAACTCTTATGCTACCAAAGTCTAACAAGCATTTGTCAATGCCAAATGTTTGCTTGCTGGCATTGGCATTGGTAGTGTAGGAGTTACAGAGCTGCATAATAGGGATGGCAGTGAGGTATTGAACTGAAGCCAACCCCACCACCACCCTGCAGATACTGACAGGTATTGAGGTGTGCCTTTGGGTCATCAGGCATAACGGCCACATCATTTCACCACACCCACCCTGCAGACACTGACAAGTGTTACAGTGTGCCTTGGCATTTTGGCCCTTATGTTCACCCCATGCCATGAGGAAATACAGCAATATGGGTGCTGTATAGGAGAATGGAGTGAACTTTGGGGCCGAAGAGTCCAAGGCACACCTTGATGTCTCTCTCTGGCTGCAGGGTGTGGGTGGGGGTGGAATGGCATGAGCATTACAGGCAACAATCCCAAGTCACACACCTGATGCCTGTCAATCTCTATAGGGTGGGGCATTATGGTCAGAAACCCTAACACCTCAGTCATTCGTTGGTATTTTCACTCCAAATTTTCAACATTTTTTTTTGTGACCCCCACCTCATGAACAGTGGCAATATCAGTTTGTTAGCCAAAAGCTGATTTTGCACAGTGACTACACTATTTGGCACCACAGGTGTGAAAACACATTTCGAACAGGATGTGAAAAATGACAGCTGTACTGTTCATGGAGAGGTGTAAAAAATGGCAATGTTGAAAATCTGCAGTGAAAATATTAAAAAAACTGGTGAAGTCACGAGAGTGCATAGAAACTGTGGAACCAACACCCTTAATGTAATTAGTTTGGGGATTTTTTACAGCAGATTGTCAACACAGGCATTTTGGAACCTCTGCTCATGAACAGTGTCACTGTGATTTGTTTTAATCTGTCCCAAACAGTGATTTCCCACAGCGACCACGCATTTCTGTACTGGAAGTGCAAAAACACATTTCAGCCATGGTGTGAAAAATGACAGCTGTTCTGTTCATAAGGAAGTGTGTAAAAATGCCAGTGGTGAAAATCTGGACTGAAAATATTACAAATTCATGAACTTACGAGGGTGCATGGAAACTGCAAAATGCTCACTCGTAACACAGTCATTTTATGGACTTTTGTCACCAAATTTTTAACATAGCTATTTTAAGACCTCTGCTCATGAACAGTGTCACTAATTTTCTTAATCTGTCCCAAACATTGATTTCGCACACCGACTGTGCCATTGTGCGTTACATGTGCAGAAACACATTTTGGGCGAGATGTGAAAAATGACAGCTCTACTGCTCATAAGGAGGTATGGTAAAATGGCAATGTTGAAAATCTGGAGTGAAAATATAAATAATGTGCGAACTTACGAGTGTGTGTAGGAACTGTGCAACGCACACTCGAAAATCAGTCATTTTTGGGAATTTTTTCACCAAATTTTCAACATAGGGTTTTTGAGGGCCTACCTCATGAACTGTCATTTTGTAAATCGGTCCCAAAAGGTGGTTCCATGCAGTGACCACGAAATCACCTTTTGGAGCCAATTCATGCCATGACAGTGCCAGAATTCATGAGGATGGGTCCCAAAAACACCATGTTGAAAATGTGGTGCCAAAATTCCAAAAAATGCCTGAGATATGCATCAAAGTTGAAAAAAAACCTTATTTATTCCATTATACAGCTTACCAGCATTTCTTCAGTTCATGGTCGGCTTTGAAGAGTGCAGATGTGTTCCCGGTCCACCGAAGATTATCTCACCGGCCTCCGGAGGTAAGTATGGGGTGAGGTGGGTATGTGGAGGTGGATGCACAAAGGGTGGGTGCAGGATGGGGGGGCAAGCCAATCAACAAGGGGCCATTTTTTTCTTTTCAGGTGTTTGCTTTCTTTTTAGGAAGATGACATGGGATTCATGCCATGCTGGGGTGGACTCTCAGCGTGGCAGCTTGAAGAATTTTTTGGAGGGGTCAGAGGAGCCGACAGAGGATTGGGCACCCCCATCGGCCATACAGATGTGTGCCACACTGGGGTGGGCTCCCAGCATGGCAACTGGAAGTCTATTTCTTTTGGGGGGGTTTAATTGAGCTGATGGGGGATTGGGCACCCCATCACCATTCTCACTTATGCCACGCTGGACTCCCAGCTTGTCACCTTGAACTCTGGGGGGGGGCACAGAGCTGATGGGGGATTGGGAACCCCTGTCAGCCATACTGTGTGTGGTAGGCAGGGGGCAGCACTATTCAGAGACACTTAGAGGGTTGGGGAATATTATTACAATACTGATCAGGTGTGCTAACAGATGACAACTGTGTCTACTTTTTCAGTGTCTTTGGGGTTCTGTTTTCCTGCTTTTGTCAATGCCACCCCTACCCTGAACTCTGACTCAACAATTAGATCTTTTTTTGGAAACATTCCAAGGGTGTCATTTTAGTCACTTGCCTCCTTCCGGAAAGATAGTCCTAGGAAAAGTTCACTTCAAACTGAATTTATGTTCCAGGAAGAGAAAGCAGAGACGTATACAAGCAGGATTGCCGGTAATATGCTAATCAACACTATCTTATCACTGCTAACTGAAGTGGCCTCTCCCTTTCAACTTTATGCCACTGCATCTTCAACTGCTGCCATAGACAGCTGCAGCATTCGTTGGTGAACTGTGGCCGCACCTGCAAACATACTGACTAAATTGGAAGACAAGGTGCCACACCTACAAAAACTCAAATGATGGCAGTATGTTTCTTGTACATGCATGCAAGCAAACATAAAAACTAGTTATACTCTGTAACTAACTCCATACCACTCAAAAACCTGTTTTTTTATATTAATGCATGTTGGTTAACATAAGATTGGCTAATCTGATGATTAATCATCTTAAATATTGCCGTACAATCCATGGTAGATGTGATATAGGCCCCCCCCCACCACACACACACACACACACACACACACACACACACACACACACACACACACACACACTTATCTCTGAATTCTGGCTGTCTTCTGGAATTCAGTTAACACACACACACACACACATATCTCTGAATTCTGTCTGTCTTCTAGAATTCAATTAGCACGCTAATTAAATATAAAAAAAAAGAATATTAATAATATCTGGCATTTTGCACAGGGCATTGGAACTGATAAAATGATGGGTTATACTATTTTATGATAAGGTCTTTGGATGTTATAGTTGTATTACATTTGTTTCTATTGTCATTGCTGATGTATTAAAATATTCAACTTTTGTGTAAATGATGATTGCTTATATGTTAGATAAGTTAAGGTCATATTCTGTGTAAAGTATCATTTGCAGTGTTCTGAGCATTGAGGGAAAACACAGCAGAGACTGCTCTGGGGAATGGGTGCCACCAACAACAGTGAAATTCAAATGGAAAACAGAAAAGTTGGGCACTCCCCACCTTTGTTATAAGACAAATATCGCTAACACTTTTAAATCTTTGTGAAATGTGTTCATTTTATTTTGATGCCATTCACCACAATAAAGAGATGCCAGGCACATTTTGGATTAACCCTTTTTGAAAAAGTTTTTTTTAATCCACCATGCATCAGGCATCTTGTTATTGTTGTGAATGGTTCCAAAATAAAAATGAGCACTTTCACAAGGTTTTAAAAGGAGCAGTGTCATTTGTCCTATATCAAGGGTAGTGAATTTTCAACTTTTCTTGTTTTCCATTTATTCTGAGCATTGTGGGAAAGCACTTCTGTCTATCTGTCCGTCTGTCTATCTATCCATTGTACAGGTCTGGCTATTGTGCCAAATAGTGGCTTTATCAGTATGCCATTTTGGGAGCATTCACTAATAGCTGATAAGGACTGATTCAAGATTATTAATTGTATGATATAAATCACCCTGGCCTCCAACTGTCTCTACTTTATAAAAATGCATTTATGACCCGCAGTAGATTTTGATAATGTTGTATTTTTTTCCTGCTTCTTGTTTATTAATAAAAATGAAAATCCCATTGTTGGTGTTACCATACTGTACCAAAACTGACTTTTGTTTATAGTCCTTCTACTCCATCATGGTATCATTCCTAAACATTAAAAATGTCCACAGTCTAGCCCATCATACATTGCAATACATTAGAGAAAACATGGACATTAAAATGACAAGCAGTTAATCTAAAAGGCCTTTCTTTGTCTACATGATAAGTGGCTAGACTGTGTGGGAGATGCTCTGAACATTTAGGAAGAAAGCTGTGTGGGTAGATCAAGGATTGTTAACAAATGATGCTTTTTTGTGGTTACACTAATACAGCATGGTGGGAAGTCAGCCGTTCACTTAGATTAACAAAAAATGAAGAAGACAAAAATTACAAGCTATATCAGTATAATCTAGAAAATGTTATCAAATTTAGAATGTGTGTGAAACCTGGGAAAATTTTAGGCCTAAAATGATTAACAGTGTCCCTTCAAAGGAGAACTGCATTTACTCTTAAACCGGTATTTTATGTCAAAGCTGTTATTGTTAAATACTAGTTTGCATTCCCTAACTTTTCTATCTTTACTGGCCTCTTAGTAAATTCTGTGGGTATTCCTAAATTGCACTTTGATGCTAAAGATCATCTTCAAACAGAAAGATACAGTTCATGTCCTTTCTATACTCTTACATTGCTGGCACAATGTATCTATGTTCTACGATGCAGTTTTGCAACTGAAAGTCACGTGCATAACCTGCATCATCAAGATGAGTTCTAAAAGGGTACTTGCTAACACAGTGCCAATCAGAAACACCAACTGAGTTTACTAAGAGACAAGTAATGATAAAAAAATGCAGTGGAACCAGCATTAAAAAGAAAGCAGCATCTACATGAAACAAGCATTTGTCAATGCTGAATGCTTCCTTGCATGGTTTATGTGTTTGACCAAGTTTTCAACATAGCCTTTTTGGGACCCCACCTCATGATGAGTACCACTGTCATTTTGGTCACTCATCCCGAAAGGTGATTTCACAGAGCAACTGCGCCATTCTGCAACAGAGGTGTGAAAACATGTTTCAGGCAGGATGTGAAAAATGAGAGCTGTACAGTTCATAAGGAGGTACAAAAAAATGGCATTCATGAAAATCTATAGTGTAAATATTAAAATGTGGCATCGTTAGGAGAGTGCATAGAAACTGTACAACACATGCTCATAACACAGTCATTTTTTGGAATTGTTTCACCAAATTTGCAACATGAGCTTTTTGAGATCCCATCTCATGAACAGTGGCACTGTTGTTTTGTTAATCAGTCTCAAAAGGTGATTCTGTGCCGTGACTGTGAAATCACCTTTTGGGACCAAGAAACAAAATGTCAGTGATAGTATTCATGAAGTGGGGTCACAAGAACCCCATGTTGAAAATGTGGGGCCAAAATTCCTAAAAATGGCTGTGATATCAACCTAAGTTGAACCCCACCCATTGACTGCCATTGTAGGGCTTACCATCATGTCCTCAGTTTGCTGGTTGCTTTTGAAGAGTGCAGACGCATTCCTGGTTGACAGAAGAACACTGCTTCCAACCTCCAGAGGTAAGTATGGGTGGGGAGTGCGGGAGGTGGAGTGCACAGACTGTGGGTGGGGACGGGGAGGGGCACCGGGGAGATGACAAGGGATCGCTTTAGCTTTTACAGGTCAATTTAAAAAAAATACCTTGGGGGATGGTTTTCTTTCTTTTCAGGTACAAAATCCAACATAAATTTGGGCACACTGAGATTTTATTTTCAGCCATAGGGTCGGCCAGTGAATTAGGGAGCAGGGAGAACAGCAGTAGAGGGATGAAGTGGGAGGGATTTATTTTCACCCATAGAGTCAGTCGGTGAATGAGGGAATGGGTAGGATAGCAGTAGAAGGTGGAACTGGGAGGGATTTATTTTCAGTTGGGGAACATGGCAGTGGGGAGGACAGCAGCAGAGAGAGGAAGCAGGAGGGATATATTTTTAGCTGGGGAATGAGGGAGTGGGGAGGACAGCTGCAGAGGGAGAAAGTGGGACGGATATATTTTCAGATGGGGAATGAGGGAGTGGGGAGGACAGCAGCAGAGGGAGGGAGGGAGGGAGCAACATTTATCTTCAGCTGGGGGTCAGCCAAAGAATGAAGAAGCAGGGACAACAGCAGCAGAGGGAGGGAGTGGGAAGGATTTTCTATTTGTTCCAAATCAGATCGGAGGGCTGGAGGTGCTTTGTGACATGAGTTGTAATGGCCACCATGCAAATGAGAGGAATGAAGTGCACTCTTTCATTGGTGCGGTTCATTTCTTTCAAGTGAAGGCCAGCTCCCACTGTTAAATTCCAACGGCTGTTACACTGGGCTTCACAGTTCATTGGTGTGTCAGGGTGATGCCCACTGTGCAGTGCTCTGCATTGAACTCATCCCTGACACGCCTCTAGAATGCAATACTGTCCCAAGGTGTTTCATGCACAAGCACACAGTGAAACACAAAAATGACTCATGGGTCCAGACAGCTATCCTTTAACCTTTTCACTTTTGACAAGAGCTCTTTTTAAATTCCATTTCCTGGAAAGTAATGACCTATATAATATTCTCTGTGGCCAAGTCCTTCCCAACATGGCAACACACCAGTTACTGCTACAGGCACCCGTTCTGCACAAACTAATTTATTTGGAATGTTTCCATTATATTAATTTTATGCCACTTCAAAAAGAAAAAATGAAACCATGAATATGTGTGCTTAACTGCAATTGCCAGTTTAACTGCTCCCATAACTTTGCAACACCTCAGTTATTTTCTGATTGGTTTAGGTTTGAACTGCGCAATGACTAATAAATCACTGCAGTGAAGAATTGCTTTTCTGCTGTGAGAATAAAGCTGTGTTATTTCTTACTCTGAATGTTAGGTTTATGCCTGAGAAAGTTTGAACATTGCCATTTTTACAGGGGGTTATACTACATGTTATTTTTTTTTTAATGGATAACACTCCTTGCTAAAAGACGAAAAAAGTATGAAAACATGAATAAAAAGATACACTAATTTCTGCTGTGTTTGCAAAGGTTTCTAAATGGAAGAGTAATACAACTATTAAGGGCACAATTTTCAGTATCTAAGTTCCACAGAAAAAAAAAAATTAAAGGGGTGAAGAAAAAATGGACATAATTAAAAGTGGTTTAATAGTTCTTAACCCTCATTTGAATAAATAAAATGCATGCATTATATTTAATTTTCTGCTTTATGCCAACTTATATTGCAACGGTTATTGTATGTAGAACTGTTTCATTCTCACTTACTTGGAAACTTGTTCAAATATACTTGAAAATAATGTAAGTTCCTTCTTTAGAACATATTTATACATGTTAATGTTTTATTTAAAATTGAGGTTACAGGTGAAATGTTGTCTGAATTAGTATTTGCTCACAACAAAATAAACAATTTTGCTGTGATTCTAAAATGCCAAGCATTTTGCCCTGTTCTGCCTCATGTATCCTAACTAGTGTGAAAAGATCTAAAAAGAGTATTGAAGCACTTCAGCAGGAAGACCATGGATTTTATGGATGCATAATTATCATCATCATCATCATCATCATCTTACCTATTCCAAAATATGCAGCTTGTAGTTCATTATTATTCCCAAACAAACAGCAGATATTTACAGAACATGGCACAAAAAACAAAAAGTGATCACAGATTCTCCTTGAAAGAAATGGCATCATCATGACCCACATCTATTGCCTCCCTTCAAGGTAACATGGACTCATACTGGACAGACATGTCTTCCTCTGGGACTACTGCATGCCAGTCATGCAATTCCATAAGAGAGCTGAATGAACTGCAGAAACATTTGGAAAACATGGCATCCTCACCCGACACCATGATCATTTGAGTTGAAGTAGCTATGTAATATCACTTATGCTGACCCCTTTTATGACATTTTGGTACAGTAAAGTATACTAAATCTTTGTCTTTGGTGATGTCATATGTTGAATGATGAAAACTGAATTTAAAGATCAAGAACCTGGTATAGTACACCACAACATTTATTATTTGGGAAAGGAGCAATTTCAAATGATTGATATGGCCATAATAAGCAGAGCTCAGTGGTGCTGTCCACTATGTGTGAGACCTGGGATTGATTCCCTTGTCCTGACTCCTTTGCGCATGCTGGTGAAGTCTGTAACACAATGCAGTGGTATCTTGTGACAGAACCGCGGGGGAGGCTGCTGAGCATCTTGTACACAGAGCACCACAGGAAGGTAGGAAGAAGGACTACCTTGATTCCGTGGATGATCATGCAACCTTAGCAGCTCCCTATCTACACACTGGTGTTATCAAACTCATTTTCTATGTGATGTGGAGGCAGGATGGTCTAAGCAGAAAATCATCAGAGTGAAGCAATATGATTGGCCCTGGTCTCCAGGCCCAGCCACTCTAATCCTGCCATGGTTATCTCCCACATCATTTGCAGGAGCAGTGGGTAATTTTGAAAGGCTATGACCAAACCTCACCACAAGGAGTGAGCAGAGTACCATGGGGTATGGAGGTAAGCAAACACTGGAGATGAGGGGGCCAGGAATTGTCCTGACCAGAGGGATGGGAATGCCACACAAGGAGGGTGTATTGTAAATTGCAAAAAAAAAAAATATATGACCATCATAATGTTATTTTATTCTATGCCTTGTCATACTTAAAGCAGTTCTAGCATATGATGATGTAAATCAAAATAATATCTGTTTATTTGAATCTAAGTAGAACATAACTGACTGTAAAAGCACTTCTGTCTACAGACATTTAAATAACTGGGAATGCTAAAGTATGGAGATGTCACATTTAAATTTCTTTAAAAAAATTTGAGATATTAACTTAGCAACAGGGTTGCAAATAATAAGACTGTCTTTGCTGTTCTAGAACAGTTTAACTACAAACACCAGCATAGTTTCAGTTTATGCCTCATGAAAGGTAATGTCACTTCGCTCCATCACAGCTTTAATCTAAAGAGAAATAGACTTAATTTAAAAGCACTTATTGACCTGGCTGCCTAATTTTAATGAAGTGCATAATCACCATCATCATTATCATCATCTTCATCTGCATGGTCATCATTATCATCACTTGTGTCAGTTATAGAGCTGGGTGAAAGTTGCAAATATCACTTTATTGGGACTTCCATGAAATTTCACAACTTTAATGGAATTTTCTGAAGTTCTGCCTTTGGTGAAATCAGAAATTTTCAGAATGTCTTGTAGTACCCACAGAAGCAGAATTTGCAACTTCCACCCAGCTCAATATGGGGGCTGACATCCTTTGCCTTTCATAGCTCTTGATGTTACTGATCTCAAAAAATGATATATTGTGGTATAAAACTGGCAACAACACAGTTACCAGTTCACTCAGTTATTGAACCCATTTCTATCTTACTACAGATTAAGCCAAATGTGCTGCTGTCTCTACTATGTTGGAATACAAATGAAACCAGCAAAATGTATTTAATTCCATACCACTTAAACTGTATTCACTCAGTCTGGCTCTAGAGTGTACACTGCTCTGTACTAAACATTTATACAAGTATATGGTTCTCGCCCATTTGGACCACAAAATTTAGCATTGCCTTAACAGGATGCTGGCATGCATCACTAGGAGGATCACCTCCAGAAGGAGGGAAGTGATACTCCCTCTGTATAACTGCTTGGTAAGGTCACACCTCGAGTACTGCATGCAGTTTTGGAGGCCACACTTAAAGAGGGACATCAAACTCCTGGAGAGGGTCCAGAGGAGGGCAATCAAAATGATCTGGGGCTTGGGGGACAGGACCTATGGGGAGAGGCTCAAAGAGCTAGATATGTACACATTGGTAGAGAGAAGGGACCGTGGGGGACATGATAGAGGTCTTCAGGTACATGAAGGGGGTAAATATGGGAGGATCAGTCAGGGTGCTCTGAAGGAAGGATGGGGGCAACTAGAGGACATGGGTTGAAGCTGGAGGGGGTGGAGATTCAGGGGAGAAAGGAGGAGGTGCTATTTCACTGAGACGGTGGTGGAGCCATGGAATGCACTGCCAGGGGGATGGTGGAGGCAGAGATGGTGGAGGGGTTCAAGAGGGGATGGGACAGGTACAGGGGAAGGGTTCTGGAAGCAAAGTCCTGTGCAGCGAGAATATCTGGGAAGGGAGAAGCCAGAGAGGGCGAGGGGGGCAGCAAGGTCTGCTCCCAGAGTGGGGGCTGACCAAACGAGTAGACACGAAAGACCATTAGGCCTATTCTGCTGGAATTTTAGTATGTTAGTATTGATGTTTTGCAAAAGCAGGCATTGGTCTGTAGTGCAATATAATTTAAATGTTTTTAAAAGAAAAGATGGAGGGTCTATCAGGCTACTCTTGAACTGTTTGTTGCTCACTTGCCTTAGCTCACTGTTATTCACTTTTACTGAGAAAGAATACAAGCTCAGCTTTGACTGTTTTTATTGCAGAAACTCTGAGTGAGACCAACTGGCTTATTGCATTTCCTCTATGTAGAATTTGCAGCCAGCACCACACTAACTGACAGAGCAGCTTTGTTGGATTTCTGTCTTAATAAATGGCACACAGTTTTATAACAGTTCAAATTTTCCGTCTCAGTCTGGATGTGATATCTGCATCAGAATAAAAAGAGTGCATTAAATTAGTTAACGTTCTTTATGATACATGATTAATTATTTACATTTGCATGTTAATATGTATATCATACTGTTAAAGCAAAAACTAAAGTCCCAGCCCTATATTATTTTCCAGTATTGTCCTGTGACCAGACATCATGTCTGCCTGAGATCGACTGTTCAACAAAATGTTAATCTAGCTCACTCACTAAACTTTCTAGATACTTCACATCTGTTCTTTCTTAATGCTTA
This sequence comes from Neoceratodus forsteri, assembly GCA_016271365.2. NCBI lineage: Eukaryota > Metazoa > Chordata > Ceratodontiformes > Ceratodontidae > Neoceratodus > Neoceratodus forsteri. Next base: position 318,627,016 of record CM028132.1, on the reverse strand, counting down.
CGCCCACAGACTTTGCTATTCAGCAGCCAAAACTTCAGCTCCACCCCACCAGGCATCTTTTCTTAAAAAAAATTATAAATTACATTGTACGACAGACCAATGCCTGCTTTTACTAAAATCAGTGCTGTGCTTTGCAGTCCAAATGGGCAAGAACCATATACTTGCCTATACTGTTAGTACAGAGCACTGTACATCCTACAGCCAGACTGAATGAATATGGTTTAAGTGATATGGAATGAAACACTTTGCTGCTTTCCTTTGTACTCTGACATAGTAGAGACAGCAGCAAATGTGACTTTCTCTGCAGTAAGACAGATCTGGGTTCAATAACTCAGTGAACTGATAACTGTGTTGTGGCCAGTTTCATATAACATTTAAAATGAATTATGAGCAACTGATGGTATTATAAAGAGTCAGCATTAAGTTAGACCACAGTGCAAAAAGTTCAGTTGATTTGAAATTTGGGAAGTTTGGGTTTGGATGTCTGTATGCTCCAGCTGCGATTTTCTTTGAATGCCAACAACCCAGAACTGCTTTTTTAGCATGTGTGTGTAAAATGCATTTTGCAAATGTCCAGATTAGTTCAGTCACTTCTATACTTGGAATTAATATGAGTTTAGTGATTAAAACCAGTTTTCTAATATAATATCATAGAGAGTGCAATAGAGTGAACTGTTTATTTTTCCTGAATGTGTTTTCTCGCATTGACATAAGATTATTGGTAATCTGTAATGTCAGACTTTGTAGTGTGAGCATAGGAAAGTTAAATCATTCCAAACCTAATAAATACTTGATTAACTATAACACATAAACTAATGAATACTAAGACATAGTGCAATGATTTTTTTACTACCACGGTGACCATTGTTGCTGACTGGAAAGGAGACATGGGAGCTGAGACATGTGCAATAGTACAAGGACAAAAGCATATAGCAAAAAAAATGTTATATCTTTCTGGCCATTTTAAACCATTACATGATCTCATCCAGATGGAGTGGTTTGTATAATGTACTACCACTGTTACCACTGTGGTGGGGTGAAGCTGATGTTTTGGCAGCTGAATGGCAATGTCTGTGGGTGTACTTATTAAGAAATAACAGATGCAAAGTATCTAGAAAGTTTATTGAGTGAGCTACATTAACATTTCATTGAGCAGCCAATGTCAGGCAGACATGACATCTGGCCATAGGGTAATATTCAAAAATAATGCAGGGCACAGACTTTAGTTTTTGCTTTAACAGTATGATATATCTATTACATGCAATTTCTTTAATAATATATCATAAAGAATGAAAGGTAATTTAATGCACTCTTTTATTTTGATGCAGATAACACATCCAGACTGAGATAACATATGCAGTTCTGGAGACCCCATCTCCACAAAGACATAGACAGAGTGGAGGCTGTCCAGAGGAGGGCAACCAAAATGGTGCAGGGTCTGCACCAGAAGACATACGAAGAAAGACTAAAGGAGCTTAATATGTATACCCTTGAGGAAAGAAGGGAGAGAGGAGACATGATAGAAACTTTCAAGTACCTCAAGGGAATCAACAAAGTCCAAGAGGGTAGCATCTTTCAGAAAAAGAGATGTGCAAGAACAAGGGGACACAATTTAAAGACGGTGGGGGGATGGCTCAGAGGTGATGAGAGGAAGTATTTTTTCACAGAGAGGGTTGTGGATGCATGGAACAGCCTCCCTGAGGAGGTTGTGGAGTCAAGAACAGTGGGGGAATTCAAGAATGCATGGGACAGACATGAGGCAGTCCTAGTGGAGGGTAGGAGGAAGTAAGCTGTTGGTTAACTAGGATCTGCAGCTTATCTGTTAGGTAGGAAAATGGGCAGACTAGGTGGGCAAAGCAGTCCTTATCTGCTGTCACATTCTGTGTTTCTATGAGATGGAAAATTTGAATTGTTATGAAACCATGTACAATTATTTATTAAATTAGAGAGCAAACAAAGCTGCTCTGTCAGTTGCTGTGGTGCTGGCTTAAAATTATACGTAGGGAAAATGCAATATGCTAGTTTATCTCACTCAGAGATTCTGCAATGAAAGCAGTCAAAGCTGAGCTTATATTCTTACTCAGTAAAAGTGAATAACAGTGGGCTAATGGTAATAGTGAGCAACAAACAGTTCAAGGGTAGCCTGTTAGACCCACCACCTTGTCTTTTAAAATATCATAAATTACACTGGTACTGCAGACCAATGCCTGCTTTTGCAAAACAGCAATGCTGTGTTTTGCAGTCCAGATAGGCGAGAACCATATTCTTGTCAATATGGTTAGTACAGAGCAGTGTGCATCCTAGAGCTAGACTGAGTGAATACAGCTTAAGTGGTATGGAATGAAATCAATAAATCAATCAATCAATCTTTATTTAACCAGGTGAAACACCATTGAGAAGGACTCATTTACAAAGTGGGCCTAGACAGTTCCCAAAAATACACATAATTGTTTTACAAAGGACAAAAATGCAAAAATTACAAACAGCTAATGATACAGAGATATACGAACAATGATTCATACATGGATATATACTAACAGTATTAATAGTCCACAAAGTGTAAATTGTATCAAATGAGAATAACAAAGAAGTACAGTAGTATATACATAATAAGTGTATAAAAGTGCATGACCCAAGGAGGATGAGCTTTCAGCAGATAGTTCCTGGGGAACTATAACAGAGGGCAGAAAATAAACTCAAACCCTAGGCAAAAGAGGCAGGAGAGCAGGATTATAGTAGAAGATTAAGGAGGTGAGTTAATGAGCAGATCAGTGGGACATACGAAGTAGGCTAGGTATGATGGCATAGAGTGAGCTTTAGGCAGTAAGATAGTAGTTAGTTTTGAAGGGATAGGGGTTGGAGAAAAGATGGTAGGGTTGGGCCTAAAAGGGGGAGAGCTTATGCAAAGCAAGTACAACTGTCCTGCAGGGACTGACTAAATACATTTTGTTACTTTCCTTCCTACTTAAAGGTAGAAGAGACAGCAGTGGATTTGACTTAATTTCTAGTAAGATACAACATTTCAATTACTGAGTGAATTGGTAACTGTAATTGTTGCCAGTTTTATATCACATTATATCATTTTTTTAGATCAGTAACTTCAAGGGAGGCAAAGGAAGAAACAGGGCATCAGCACCCAGCAACTAGGGACAATCAAGCTTGCCTATAAAGGGCAAGCCATTTTGTCCCAGGGACCCAGCCAGAAATCATAAGATGGAAGTAAGGGGGAAGGGGTAGGGGCAGAGCTAGGGTAGTGACATCATGAAGGAGGGACCAAGGAGGGTCAAATGACAGGATGAAAGAGCTTATTGGCCATTGGCTGGGGAGAGGGACTTTTAAGGGTCCTGAGTTGGGGGTCCTTAGGGGCTTTATAAGGTCAGGCAACCCCTGGAGAGCCCTCTTTTCTTGCTGATTTGAATTCAATTCCTATCAGCACACCGCTGGCAATTCTGTGAGGTAAGGCACCACATGGGAAAACTAGGCCTCTAGGTCTCAAGAGTCCCAGCATTGGTGGCCTGTTTTTTAAAGAGTGGTTGCATTCTGTGGTTTTAAAATGCTGAAAACGTTTGTTTAAGTTTATTTCTGTGGATTGGTAAAATGTGGGCAGTGTTTTCATGTTTAATACTGCAATGTTTATTTTGCAATGTTTGTTTGGTGGGCTGTTTTAAAGAGTGGTTGCATTCTATGGATTAAAAATGCTGAAAACATTTGTTTAAGTTTATTTCTATGGATGGGTAAACTCTGGCAATGGTTTCATGTTTAATGCTGCAAGGTTTATTTCACAATGTGTGTGTTGCTACAGTCTATATTTTACAGTGCTGAGAAAGCTGTGGCCTCTTGGTGTGGGTGGTAATATGTGGAAAGCACTGGAGTGGGTTTTTGGGCAATCTGGTTTGGGAGCAATGAGCTGCATGCTTGGCTCTCACTGGCCCAAGGACCCCAAGATAGAAAGAAGATGGCTTCTAGCTTATGGTGCAGAAAGTGGCTAAAGGGAAGCTGGGGTGGCAGACCCAGGCAGTGCTACATCATGAGTGATAGGCAGCATGCTCCTGGCCATGCACTGCTGGTGTGTTTTGCAGCAAGGTGAGGTGGAAGATAGCAAGGCTCAAACAACAAAAGAAAGAAAAATAATGGAGGAGCTGGTGGTGGTTTGCAGTCTCAGATGCTGTGGCATATGTTTTAATGACACAAGCTTGGGGAGGTAATGGGACCATAGGGCCAGCAGGCTTTGGCTGAGCTGTGTATTGTGAAGGTCTGTCTGGGCCGTGTAGTGGCCAGGAGAAGGCAAGGAGGCATCATGGCTGCAGGAAGGCTGGGATGAAGGAGAACATGCAGGGCAGCCTAGTGGACTGCTGTGGGCGACTGGTCCTCAGGCATCATGGACCACATGGCATGGGCCGGCTGGAAGCTGACAGGGTAAGGGGGAAGGCCTGCATAGGCAGGGCTCCACATAGCAAGGAGGCACACACAGCATGGGCTAAAGGGCCTACATTTTGCTGCAAGTGGCAGAGGTGATGACGTGGGCTGCATTTGGGGGGAGCCTAAGGACACAGGAGAGAAAAATGCCTCAAGAGGATCTGACACTGGTGCAGGTTCAGAAGGTGGCACTTCACTGCACATGCAGTCAAGCCTGTGTGGGGTTGGTGGCCCAAGGGGGGAACAAGACGGAAGTTGAGCAGAGCGGAATGTGGATGGATGCAGGCCACTGGGGAAGCATGGCCCATGTGACAGGAGCTTTGGGCAGGATGGAGCAGGCCTGGATGCTTGATGTGTGGCCAGGTGGGGGCAATGAGGGTCAGCCCTCTATGGGGCGATGCTGGGCCTGGTGATTGTGGGTTAGCCCGCAGCATTGTGGGCCTGCTGATGCAGGGGGGCCTCCAGGAACAAGGGAGGCTGCCAGAGAAAGAGGGCACAAACAGTACATGGGAGGCAAGCAGAGTAGGGGCAAAGTTCCATGGGCAGGGCCTGTGGGCCAGCTCAGGAGGGCCAATGGACATACCTCAGGGCAGAGGCGAGGAAGCTCAGGGTTCGCTGGGAAGGAATGAGTGGAGGAGACAGTTGGGAGGTAATAGTAACTGTTGTTTGGTATGTATTCTAGTAGGAAAATATGGCTCCCGAGAAAGCAGCGGCCTCCAGCACCAAGATGATGGAGCTGACAGTGAGGCTGATGACCCAAATGACCGAACTGATGGAGGTGGCCAAGAGAAAGGTGGCAGAGGAGGAGACCCAGAAAAAAAGGAAAGATAGAGATGAGGGAGTTGGGGACGAAGGCCAAGCAAAAAGCCCAGGGGAGAAGAACCCAGCCAGGCCCCGGCTTCCATTCCAGATTTGACACCAACACCACCAGCACCACAGTGGGCTGGGAATAAGACTGGAGTGGACATCAACAATGAGGGGAATTTGAAGCAGTATTTGGTGGGCCTCCTGGGGGACATGGGGGATGAGGGGGTGAAAAAGATGAAGTGGGCACTGCAAGCCATCAAAGAGGGGATAGAATGGGGGCGGTGAGGTGAACAAGCCCACTGGGAGCCAGAAGTTGCAAGATGGACCACCAGGTTTCATCCTGGGGGTCCATGTACCAATTTCCCTGAAGGAAAAATTTGGAAGGACGAATAAGTGGATATTTTTGGCCTAGTGGACAAAGAAACAGCAAAAAGGTAGGAGCAGAAGGAATCATTGGGCAGGTCAGAAATCTCGTTCGCTCTGGCGGTAGTCGGATACAGGTCTGAGGAGGAGAAGTACAAGAGGAAGAGCATTGACATCTGACAAGTTGGTTTTCTGATCTACAGTGTGTTGGTGTTGGAGAAACAGCAGAAGTTGGCCATACTACTCTTGACTTATATGATGATCATTAGGGATGCATAAAAGGCGAAGATTGGTTTTGGATGGTTGAAGTATGATAAGATCTTTTTTAGAAATGGATGGTGGCAAAAGGGGACCTGAGGTGGGACTGCACTCACTCAGAGTTATGGGTGTGGACCCTATCTGGACTGACGGTGGGACTGGGGTCGACCAGGTGAAAAGAACCACACAGGCCCCGTGGGGTGAAAACCTGCTGGGCTTACAACAGGGTGTCATGTACCCTGCCCAGCTGCAAGTTCCGGCATGTTTGCTCCTTATGCAGGGGGGGAGACACACCCAGCAATGGCCTGCAAGGTATGGGGGGACAAGACCTTCCAGAAAGGGGGACAGCAGGGACAGAAGCAGCCCTTTCAGGGGGGTTGGAGAGGTCAGGCAGAGGATGAGGCAGGGGTGGCTGAGGGGGTTTTAACCTCAACTCTGACTGGAACTAGGTGGATGATGGCAGTCGGGCAGTGGGGCTATGAGCTTGCCTGCATGTCTATAGTACTCGGGCTGGTGAATGCATGGATGGCCGGATACCCAAGGTAGGCAAGGCTGAGCTGCTGAGTGGAAGGGGTCGGGGGGGTTCCCGTTAGGTTTTATGGGGGGGTGGGTGGCTATGAGGGCTCAGAACTTAGGTTCTGTAAAGGGACAGAAGACATGGTCCTGGCAAAAATCCTGAAGGAGGTCCAGGTAGGTAGGGTGGGGACCCTGCAGGACCCACCTTGCAAGAATTTTTGGGTATCCCTATTGGGTGTGGTGCCCAAGAAACAGGTGGGTGAGATCAGGCTCATCTATTACCTCTCTTACCCAAACAAAGAGTTGGTCAATGAGGGGATCCTGGGTCACTTGAGCACAGTTTCCTACACATCTCTGGACCAGGCATTCATGCTGATCAGGGCAGTGGAAGGAGCATGGTTAGCCAAGACAGACATCAAGTCTGTGTTCAGCCTCTTGCCAGTGTGGCCTGAGGACTGGAATCTACTCAATTTCCAGTTTGATGGTGGTTGGTACTTCGATAAGGCCATGCCCAGGAAATGCTCTGTAGTGTGCTCAACATTTGAGGCTTTCAGCTCTTGAGTTAAATGGGTGTTCGGGTTCCATTATGGACACAAGAGGGTGAATCATTATTTGGATGACTTCCTTTTGATTGGGGCCCCCTTTCCTGAAACCTGTGGTATGCTCTGGGACTTCCAGGACATGTGCAAGGTCATAGGGATCCCCCTAGCAGAGGGGAAGACAGAAGGACCGGCTCATGCATTAGAGTTCCTAGGGATTGAGGTGGATACAGAGCAGGAGTGTTTTTCGTTACCAGGGGACAAGGTAACAAGGTTGCAGGGCCTGCTGGCACAAGTTGAAGGGAGGAGGAGGGTGCCACTGGTACACATGTAGCAACTACAGGGGCACCTTAATGTTGTCTGCAAGGTCATCAGCCCAGGTAGAGCTCTTACTAGGTGATTGGGAAGGGCCATATGGAAGGCAAAACAGCCACACCACTGGGTAGACATCAGCAATGGAGTCAGGGAGGACCTGAAAGTGTGGGAAGAATTTTTGGGGGCATATAATGGGGTGATGTTCTGGCAGGATGACTGGTTACACAATGCAGGCCTTGAACTGTATATGGATGCCTCAGGAGCACTGGGAATGGGGGTGTATATTAAGGGCAATTGGATGTCAGAGCCATGGCCGATGTAGTGGTCAGAATGGGGTATCATCAAGGACATCACCTTCCTGGAGATTTTTCCCATTTGGATGGCAATGGAGGTATTAGGGGATCAGATGAGAGGAAAACGTATCAGGTTATGGTGTGACCACAAGGGAGTGGTGGAAGTCATCAACAGACAGAGTGGGAACATGGAATCAGTGGGTCGAGTTTTGAGGCACATGCTGCTGTTGAGGCTGCAGCTGAACCTGACATTCAGGGTGCAGCATATTGAGGGGCTCCAAAATGAGGTCGCTGACTGTCTTTCCCATTTCCAGATGGAGAGGTTCTGGGAGCTAGCTCTTGGAGCAGAAACATCCCAGACCAGAGTGGTGGACAGATATGGAAAATTGGAGGGAGAAGGCTAGGGCCCTGTATACAGGTGACTGGGCAGACAGTACCCTAAAAACTTATGAAGGGACCTGGGCAGATTTCCAAGAATTCAGGGACCAGCAGGATTGGGAGATGGGTGAGTCAGTGCAGGAAGAGCAGGTGATACAATATATCATAAAAAGGTGGGAGGTGGGCATCGCCCACACCACCATGGTGGTCCAACTGGTAGACATCAGTTGGGTGTGCATCGACCGAGGGTGGGCAGATGCAACAGGAGGGAGAGCTGTCCAGAGGATGGTGATGGGCTGGCAAAGAGGGCAGGGTTACAGACAGGAGAGGAGATGGCCCATAATGGGACCACTGCCCTAGAAGGGATAAGGGCCCTGGAGCAAGTGTGCTCCTCAGCCAAAGAGGCCCACCTGTTCAGATCCATTTTCTCCATCATGGCCAAGGGGGCATTCAGGGTTGGTGAAGTGGTGGCATTAATATGGGGATGTCCCTACAGGCACTACAGCTCGAGGATGTCACTTGGGGGAATGTCAAGGTGAACATTCAACTTCCTAAGTCCAAAACTGACCAGAGGGTCTGGGGCACATCAGTGATGGTTTGGAGGCACCTGGGGGATGGAGTGTGTGTGGTCAGGGCCATGGAGGAATACAAGAATGTGTGGTGGGTAGGAAAGGGGGCATGGTTCCAACATGGGGATGGATCCCCAGTGACAAGTGACCAGGTAAAGGCTGTCCTCAAGAAGGCGCTCGCATTCATGGTTGAGGATCCCAAGGTGTATGCCCTGCTCTCTTTTAGGATAGGGGCAGCATCTGAAGTGGTAGCAAGGGAAGAGTTGGCAGAGGGGGCACAGGGGGTGGGGCATTGGAAATCCAAATGTTACGAAAGGTATGTGAGGTGTTGATGGATAACCCTTGTTTCTTTCTTTCCACAGAGAGCTCCAAGTGACAGATCTGGATTGTGTGGCACTGGTTCATTTATTGGGTGGAGAGGTTTGTGGCCACCATGAGGAGAGGAATGTAGTTACACCCAGACATGGAGCAAATGAGAGTTCTGTGGAAAGACATCCAGGGCATGAGGTGGTCCCAGCTCCTGTCCCTGCTGGAGGAGTTGTGGGTGCAGTGACCCAGGCCAGGCTGCATTATTATTCACTTGGGGGAAATGACCTGGGTGGAGTACCATGGGGTACTCTGGTAAAGGACATGGTGGAGGACCTGGAGAAGGTGAAGAGCTGATGGCTGGGCATAGTACTCAGCTGGTCAGAGGTCACATCCCAACTGGTGTGGAGGGGGCAAAAGCAGTGGAAGTGGTGCAGAAGCTCCTCAGCAGAAAGGTAGCCAGGGTGGTGCTGGAGATGGCGGGAGTACACATTTATTTTTATTTTTTTTATTTTAGCTTTTGTTGACCATTTAAGTGCACTAGACAAATCCTGCCTATTTTCAGGCACGACCCGGGGGAAGGGGATACAGATGAATGCCAACTGACCTTGAACCAGATTAAGCTGTTGGTGGTATTTTTAACGAATGAGGGAAATTTGGCCAGGACACCGGGGGAATTCCTCTACTCTTTTTCAATAAGTGCCATGGGATCTTTAACATCCACTTGAACTACCACCAATCCAGGCAGATGGGACCTCGCTTTAACATCTCATCCGAAAGACAGCGCCTCAGAAGTGCAGCACCCCTCTCATGCTGCACTACAGTGTCAGTACTGGGATATTAACCCAAGTGTCAGATGTGGGAACTGAACCCACAGCCCTCTGATCTCCCAGCTTCAGAGGATACAGCACACAGAGAAATATCATTTGAGCTGGCAGAGGTGTACAGAGCAGATGGGGTGCAAATGTCAAAATTTGGCATGTGCTTGTTCCTTAGGCCATTGGGGGACCTGTTTGTGACAATTAATAAGAAAGGTCTGAGATACTAGCCTGCAAGGGGAAGCCCCATCTTCTTTCACAAGCTGGAGATGGGTCAATGGAAAGGGGGTGGGAGCAGAGGAAAAAATGGGTGTCAGGAAGGGGGTGGGGGTAGGAACCACATGCTGGGGCAAAGGGACCCAGGTGTGGGAGTAAATGGAGGGAGGGGATAGAACTAGGGGAAGGATCACCATGTTCGCACCTAGTGGGGAGGGGAGTCCAGGTAAGAGTCTGGTGCCTGGTTCTGGTGATGGAAGGGGGGAGTCAGATCAGAGTGTGCAGACCCCAAAGAGCATCTAAAACAGAAGAAGGGGTGATGAGAGAAGATGGGCAAGGAGGAAGACCTTGACTGATAGGTCCACAATAGACTCATATGTCTGATTATAAAATGTACTGTGTGTTTCTATGATATAAGGAGATGCAAAGAACGTAACGTGTGGCTTTTAAATAAATAGTTCCAGTGATCATCCAAAGTCAGAAGATGTAGGGTGATTAATTTCTGGTAGGGAATCAGGGGACAATCAAGCTTGCCTATAAAGAATAAATCATTTTGTCCCAGAGACCCAGCCCAAAATCATAAGATGGAAGTAAGGGGGAGGGGGAGGGGTGGGGCTAGGGTCGTGACATCATGAAGGAGGGACCAAGGAGGGTTGAATGACAGGGTGAAGAAGCTTGCTGACCATCGGCTGGGGAGAGGGGCTTGTAGGGGTCCTGAGTTGGGGTCCTTAGGGGCTTTATAAGGTCAGGCAGCCCCTGGAGAGCCCTCTTTTCTTGCTGATTTGAATTCAGTTCCTATCAGCACATCACTGGCAATTCTCTGAGGTAAGGCACCACATGGGAAAACTAGGCCTGTAAGTCTCAGGAGTCCCAGCATTGGTGGGCTGTTTTTTAAAGAGTGGTTGCATTCTGTTGTTTAAAAATGTTGAAAACGTTTAAGTTTATTTCTGTAGATGGCTAAAACTCTGGCAATGGTTTCATGTTTAATGCTGCAAGATTTATTTCACAATGTGTGTGGCTACATATTTTGCAGTGCTGAGTGATGCTGTGGCCTCTTGGTGTGTGTGGTAATATGTGGCAAGCTTTGGAGTGGGTTTTTGGGCAATCTGGTTTGGGAGCAATGAGCTGCATGCTTGGCTCTCACTGGCCGAAGGACCCCAAGATAGAAAGAAGCTGGCTTCTAGTTTATGGTGCAGAATGTGGCTAAAGGTAAGCTATGGTGGCAGACCCAGGCAGTGCTGCATCATGAGTGATAGGTAGCATGCTCCTGGCCATGCGCTGCTTTTGTGTTTTGCGGCAAGGCGAGATGGAAGATAGCAAGGCTCAAACAACAAAAGAAAAGGAAATAATGGAGAAGCTGGTGGCGGTTTGCAGTCTCAGATGCTGTGGCATATGTTTTAATGACACAAGCTTAGGGAGGTAGTGGGACCATAGGGCCAGCAGGTTTTGGCTGAGCTGTGCATTGTGGAGGTTGTCTGTGCCGTGGAGTGACCGGTAGAAGGCAGGGAGGCATCATGGCTGCAGGAAGGCTAGGATGAGGGAGAACATGCGACGCAGCCTAGAGGACTGCTGTGGGTGACTGGTCCTCAGGCATCATGGACCACACGGCATGGCATGGGCCGGATGGAAGCTGGCAGGGTAAGGTGGAAGGCCTGCATAGCAGGGCTCCACGTAGCAAGGAGGGGCACACAGGATGGGCTAAGGGGCCAACATTTTGCTGGAAGTGGCAGAGGTGATGACGTGGGCTGCATTTGGGGGGGAGCCTAAGGACACAGGGGAAGAAAATGCCTCAGTAGGATCTGACACTGGTGCAGGGGGCAGAAAGTGGCACTTCACTGCACACGCAGTCAGGCCTGTGGGTTGGTGGCCCAAGGGTAGTAAGATGGAAGTTGAGCAGAGCGGAATGTGGATGGATGCAGGCCACTGGGGAAGCATGGCCCATCCTACAGGAGCTTTGTGCAGGATGGAGCAATCCTGGACCCTAGATGTGTGGCCAGGTGTGGGCAATGAGGGTCAGGCCTCTATGGGGTGATGCTGGGCCTGGTGATTGTGGGTTAGCCTGCAGCATGGTGGTCCTGCTGATGCAGGGGGGCCTCCAGGAACAAGGGAGGCTGCCAGGGAAAGGGGGTACAAGCAGCACATGGGAGGCAAGCAGAGCAGGGGCAAACTTCCATGGGCGGGGCCTGCGGGCCAGCCCAGGAGGGCCAATGGACACACTTCAGGACAGATGCAGGGAAGATCAGGGTTCGCCAGGAAGGAATGAGTGGATGAGACAGCTGGCAGGTAATAATAACTGTTGTTTGGTATGAATTCTAGTAGGAAAAGATGGCTCCCAAGAAAGCAGTGGCCTCCAGCACCAAGATGATGGAGCCGGCAGTGAGGCCGATGAGCCAAATGACCAAATTGATGGTGGCGGCCAAGAGAAAGGCGGCAGAGGAGGAGGCGCAGAAAAAAAGGCAAGTTAGAAATGAGGGAGTTGGAGGATGAAGGCCAACAAAAGCTCAGGGAGCAGAACCCAGCCAGCCCCGGCTTCCATTCCAGATTCGACACCAAAGCCACCAGCACCACAGCGGGCCAGGAGTAAGACTGGAGTGGACATCAACAATGAGGGGAATTTGAAGCAGTAATTGGTGGGCCTTCTGTGGGACATGGGCGATGAGGGGTTGAAAAAGATGAAATGGGCACTGCAAGCCATCAAAGAGGGGGGCAGAATGGGGGCTGTGAGGTGAGCAAGCCCACTGGGAGCCAGAAGTTGCAAGATGGACCATCAGGTTTCATCCTGGGGGACCATGTACCAATTTCCCTGACTTTAAAATTTTGAAGGACGAATAAGTGGATATTTTTGGCCTAGTGGACGAAGAAACAGCAAAAAGGTAGGAGCAGAAGGAATCGTTGGGCAGGTCAGAAATGTCGGTCACTCTGGCGGTAGTCGGATAGAGGTCTGAGGAGGTGAAGTACAAGAGGAAGAGCATTGACATCTGGCAAGTTGGTTTTCTAATCTACAGTGTGTTTGTGTTGGAAGAACAGCAGCAGTTGGCCATACTACTCTTGACTTATATGGCGATCATTAGGGATGCATATAAGGCGAAGATTGGTTTTGGATGGTTGAAGTACGATGAGACCTTTTTTAGAAATGGATGGTGGCAAAAGGGGACCTGAGGTGGGACTGCACTCACTCAGAGTTATGGTGTGGACCCTATCCGGACCGACGGTGGGACTGGGGGTCACCAGGTGAGGAGAACCACAGGCCCCTGGGTGAAAACTTGTTGGCTTACAACAGGTGTCCGGTACCCAGCCCATCTGCAAATTCTGGCATGTTTGCTCCTGATGCATGGGGGTACACACCCAGCAAAGGCCTGCAAGGTATGGGGGGACAAGACCTTCCAACAAGGGGGACAGCAGGGCAAGAAGCAGCCCTTTCATGGGATTGGGGGGACAGGCAGAGGATGAGGCCGGGGTGGCCGAGGGGGTTTTAACCCCAACTCTGACTGGAACTAGGTGGATAATGGCAGTCAGGCAGTGGAACTATGAGCTTGCCTGCATGTCCATAGTACTCGGGCTGGTGGATGCATGGACAGCAGGGTATCCCAAGGTAGGCGAGGCTGAGCTGCTGAGGGAGGGGGTCGGGGGTTCCCGTTAGGTTTTATGGGAGGGTTGGTCTCTATGAGGGCCTCAGAACTAGGCTCTGTAAAGGGAAAGAAGACATAGTCCTGGCAAAAATCCTGAAGGAGGTCCAGGCAGGTAGGGTGGAGGGGCCCTTGCAGGACCCACCTTGCAAGAATTTTTGGGTATCCCTATTGAGTGTGGTGCCCAAGAAACAGGTGGTGAGATCAGGCTCATCAATTACCTCTCTTACCCAAACAAAGAGTTGGTCAATGAGGGGATCCTGGATCACTTGAGCACAGTTTCCTACGCATATCTGGACCAGGCATTCATGCTGATCAGGGCAGTGGAAGGAGCATGGTTGGCCAAGACAGACATCGAGTCTGTGTTCAGCCTCTTGCCAGTGTGGCCTGAGGACTGGGATCTACTCAATTTCCAGTTTGATGGTGGTTGGTACTTCGATAAGGCCATGCCCAGGGAATGCTCTGTAGTGTGCTCAACATTTGAGGCTTTCAGCTCTTGAGTTGAATGGGTGTTCAGGTTCTATTATGAACACAAGAGGTTGAGTCATTATTTGGATGACTTCCTTTTGATTGGGGCCCCATTGACTGAAACCTGTGGTATGCTCCATGACTTCCAGGACATGTGTAAGGTTATAGGGATCCCCCTGGCAGAGGGTAAGACAGAAGGACTGGCTCATGCATTAGAGTTCCTAGGGATTGAGGTGGATACAGAGCAGGAGTGTTTATGGTTACCAGGGGACAAGGTAACATGGTTACGAGGCCTGCTGGCACAAGTTGGAGGAAGGAGGAGGGTGCCACTGGTACACATGTAGCAACTACTGGAGCACCTTAATGTTGCCTGCAAGGCCATCAGCCCAGGTAGAGCTCTTACTAGGCAATTGGGAAGGGCCATATGGAAGGTAAAACAGCCACACCTCTGAGTAGACATCAGCAATGGAGTCAGGTAGGACCTGAAAGTGTGAGAGGAATTTTTGGGGGCATATAATGGGGTGATGTTCTGGCAGGATGACTGGTTACACAATGCAGGCCTTGAGCTGTATACAGACGCCTCAGGGGCACTTGGAATGGGGGCGTATTTTAAGGGCAATTGAATGTCAGAGCCATGGCCGATGTAGTGGTCAGAATGAGGAATTGTCAAGGACATCACCTTCCTGGAGATTTTTCCCATTTGGATGGCAATGGAGGTATTGGGGAATCAGATGAGAGGAAAACGTATCAGGTTATGGTGTGACCACAAGGGAGTGGTGGAGGTCATCAACAGGCAGAGTGGGAACATGGAATCATTGGGTCGAGTTTTGAGGCACATGCTGCAGTTGGGGCTGCAGCTGAACCTGACATTCAGGGCTCAGCATATTGAGGGGCTCAAAAATGAGGTCGCTGACTGTCTTTACCTTTTCCAGATGGAGAGGTTCTGGGAGCTAGCTCTAGGAGCAGAAACATCCCAGACCAGGGTGGCGGACAGATATGGAAAATTGGAAGGAGAAGGCTAGGGCCCTCTATACAGGTGTCTGGGCAGACAGTACCCTAAAAACTTATGAAAGGACCTGGGCAGGTTTCCAAGAATTCAGGGACCAGCAGGGTTGGGAGATGGGTGAGCCAGAGCAGGAAGAGCAGGTGATACAATATATCATAAAAAGGTGGGAGGTGGGCATCACCCACACCACCATGGTGGTCCAACTGGTAGACATCAGTTAGGTGTGCATCAACCGAGGGTTGGCGGATACAACAGGAGGGAGAGCTGTCTGGAGGATGGTGCTGGCCAGGCAAAGAGGCCAGGATTACAGACAGGAGAGGAGATGGCCCATAATGGGACCACTGCCCTTGAAGGGATAAGGGCCCTGGAGCAAGTATGCTACTCAGCCAAGGAGGCCCACCTGTTCAGGGCCATTTTCTCCATCATGGCCAAGGGGGCATTCAGGGTTGGTGAAGTGGTGGTGTTAATATGGGGGATGTCCCTTCAGGCACTACAGCTCGAGGATGTCACTTGGGGGAATGTCGAGGTGAGCATTCAGCTTCCTAAGTCCAAAACTGACCAGAGGGCCGGGGCACATCGGAGATGATTCGGAGGCATCTGGGCGATGGGTTGTATGTGGTCATGGTCATGGAGGAATACAAGAATGTGTGGGGGGTTGGAAAGGGGGCATGGTTCCAACATGGGGATGGATCACCTCTGACAAGTTACCTAGTAGAGGCTGTCCTCAAGAAGGTGCTCGCATTCATGGTTGAGGATCCCAAGGCATATGCCCTGCTCTCTTTTAAGATAGGAGCAGCGTCTGCAGTGGCAGCAAGGGGAGAGTTGGCAGAGGGGGTACAGGGGGTGGGGCATTGAAATCCAAATGTTAAGAAAGGTATGTGAGGTGTTGATGGATAACCCTTGTTCCTTTCTTTCCACAGAAAGCTCCAAGTGACAGATCTGGATTGTGGGGCGCTGGTTCATCTATTGAGCAGAGAGTTTTGTGGCCACCATGAGGAGAGGAATGCAGTTGCACCCAGACATGGAGTAAATGAGAGTTCTGTGGAAAGGCATCCAGGGCATGAGGTGGTCCCAGCTCCTGTCCCTGCTGGCGGAGTTATTGGTGAAGTGACCCTGGCCAGGCTGCATTATTATTCACTTGGGGGAAATGACCTGGGTGGAGTACCATGGGGTACTCTGGTAAAGGACATGGTGGACAACCTGGAGAAGGTGAAGAGCTGGTGGCCAGGCATAGTGCTCAGCTGGTCAGAGGTCATATCCCAACAGGTGTGGAGGGGACAAAAGCAGTGGAAGTGGTGCAGAAGCTCCTCAGCAGGAAGGTAGCCAGGGTGGTGCTGGAGATGGCAGGAGTACACATCCAGCACAGAGAAATATCATTTGAGAAGGCAGATGTGTACAGAGCAGATGGGGTGCAAATGTCAGAATTTGGCATGTGCTTGTTCCTTAGGCCATTGGGGGACCTGTTTGTGACAATTAATAAGAAAGGTCTGAGATACTAGCCCGCAAGGGGGAGCCCCATCTTCCTTCTCAAGCTGGAGATGGGTTAAGGGAAAGGGGGTGGGAGCAGAGGAAAAAAGAGGTGTCAGGAAGGGGGTTGGGGTAGGCACCACATGCTGGGGACAAATGGACCCAGGTGTGGGAGTAAATGGAGGGAGGGGATAGAACTAGGGGGCAGATCACCATGTTCGCACTTAGTGGGGAGCGGAGTCCAGGTAAGAGTCTGATGCCTGGTTCTGGTGATGGAGGGGGAGTCAGATCAGAGTGTCCAGACCCCAAAGAGCATCCAAAACAGAAGAAGGGGTGATGAGAGAAGATGGGAAGGAGAAAGACCTGGACTGATAGGTCCACAATAGACTCATATGTCTGATTGAAAAATGTGCTGTGTGTTTCTATGATATAACGAGATGTAAAGAAAGTAATGTGTGGCATTTAAAAAAAATATTTCCAGTGATCATCCAAAGTCAGAAGATGTAGGGTGATTCTTTTCTGGTGGGGAATCAAGCTTGTCTATAAAGGACAAATCATTTTGTTCCAGAGACCCAGCCCGAAATCATAAGATGGAAGTAAGGGGGAGGGGAGAGGGGCGGGGTTAGGGTAGAGACATCATGAAGAAGGGACCAAGGAGCGTTGAATGACAGGGTGAAGGAGCTTGCTGGCCATTGGCCGGGGAGAGGGGCTTGTAGGGGTCCTGAGTTGGGGTCCTCAGTGGGTTTATAAGGTCAGGCAGCCCCTGGAGAGCCCTCTTTTCTTTCTGATTAAAATTCAGTTCCTATCAGCACATTGCTGGCAATTCTGTGAGGTAAGGCACCACGTGGGAAAACTAGGCCTCTAGGTCTCAGGAGTCCCAGCATTGGTGAGCTGTTTTTTAAAGAGTGGTTGTAGTCTGTGGTTTTAAAATGCTGAAAACGTTTGTTTAAGTTTATTTCTGTGGATTGGTAAAATGTGGGCAGTGTTTTCATGTATAATACTGCAATGTTTATTTTGCAATGTTTGTTTGGTGGGCTGTTTTAAAGAGTGGTTGCATTCTATTGTTTTAAAAATGCTGAAAACGTTTGTTTAACTTTACTTCTGTGGATGGGTAAAACTCTGGCAATGGTTTAATGTTTAATGCTGCAAGGTTTATTTCACAATGTGTGTTCCTACAGTCTATATTTTGTGGTGCTGAGGAAGCTGTACCCTCTTGGTGTGGGTGGTTATTTGTGGCAAGCATTGGAGTGGGTTTTTGGGCAATCTGGTTTGGGAGCAATGAGCTGCATGCTTGGCTCTCACTGGCCAAAGGGCCCCAAGATAGAAAGAAGCTGGCTTCTAGCTTATGGTGCAGAAAGTGGCTAAAGGGAAGCTGGGGTGGCAGGCCCAGGCAGTGCTGCATCATGAGTGATAGGCAGCATGCTCCTGGCCATGCGCTGCTTTTGTGTTTTGCGGCAAGGCGAGGTGGAAGATAGCAAGGCTCAAACAGCAAAAGAAAAGGAAATAATGGAGGAGCTGGTGGTGGTTTGCAGTCTCAGATGTTGTGGCATATGTTTTAATGACACAAGCTTGGGGAGGTAGTGGGACCATAGGGCCAGCGGGTTTTGACTAAGCTGTGCATTGTGGGGGTTTGTCTGTGCTGTGGAGTGGCCGGTAGAAGGCAGGGAGGCATCATGGCTGCAGGAAGGCTGGGACAAGGGAGAACATGCGGTGCAGCCTAGGGACTGCTGTGGGTGACTGGTCCTCAGGCATCATGGACCACATGGCATGGGCCGGCTGGAAGCTGACAGGGTAAGGTGGAAGGCCTGCATAGGCAGGGCTCCACGTAGCAAGGAGGAGCACACAGGATGGGCTAAGGGGCCAACATTTTGCTGCAAGTGGCAGTGGTGATGACGTGGGCAGCAATTGGGGGGGAGCCTAAGGACTCAGGGGAGGAAAATGCCTCAATAGGATCTGACAGTGGTGCAGGGGGCAGAAGGTGGCACTTCACTGCACACGCAGTCAGGTCTGTGTGGGATTGGTGGCTCATGGGTTTAGCAAGACGGAAGTTGAGCAGAGCGGCACGTGGATGGATGTAGGCCACTGGGGAAGCATGGCTCATGCGACAGGAGCTTTGGGCAGGATGGAGCAGGCCTGGACACTGGATGTGTGGCCAGGTGTGGACAATGAGGGTCGGCCCTCTATGGGGTGATGCTGGGCCTGGTGATTGTGGGTTAGCCTGCAGCATGGTGGGCCTGCTGATGCAGGGGGACCTCAAGGAACAAGGGAGGCTGCCAGGGAAAGGGGGTACAAGCAGCACATGGTAGGCAAGTAGAGCAGGGGCAAATTTCCATGGGCGGGGCCTGCGGGTCTGCCCAGGAGGGCCAATGGACACACCTCAGGACAGAGGAAGGGACGATCAGGGTTCGCCAGGAAGGAATGAGTGGATGAGACAGTGGGGAGGTAATAATAACTGTTGTTTGGTACGTATCCTAGTACGAAAAGATGGCTCCCAAGAAAGCACCGGCCTCCAGCACCAAGATGATGGAGCCGGCAGTGAGGCTGATGACCCAAATGACTGAATTGATGCAGGTGGCCAAGAGAAAGGTGGCAGAGGAGGAGGCCCAGAAAAAAAGGAAAGATAGAGATGAGGGAGTTGGGGGACGAAGGCCAAACAAAAAGCCCAGGGGAGCAGAACCCAGCACGGCCCCGGCTTCCATTCCAGATTCAACACCAACACCACCAGCACCACAGCGGGCCGGGAATAAGACTGGAGTGGACATCAACAATGAGGGGAATTTGAAGCAGTATTTGGTGGGCCTCCTGTAGGACATGGGGGATGAGGGGGTGAAAAAGATGAAGTGGGCAATGCAAGCCATCAAAGAGGGGGGCAGAATGGGGGCTGTGAGGTGAGCAAGCCACTGGGAGCCAAGTTGCAGATGGACACAGGTTTTCCTGGGGACATGTACCAAGTTCCTGAAGTTAAAATTTGGAAGGATGAATAAGTGGATATTTTTGGCCTAGTGGATGAAGAAACAGCAAAAAGGTAGGAGCAGAAGGAATTGTTGGGCAGGACAGAAATGTCGGTCGCTCTGTCGGTAGTCAGATATAGGTCTAAGGAGGCAAAGTACAAGAGGAAGAGCATTGACATCTGGCAAGCTGGTTTTCTGATCTACAGTGTGTTGGTGTTGGAGAAACAGCAGGAGTTGACCATATTACTCTTGACTTATATGGCGATCATTAGGGACGTATATAAGGCAAAGATTGGTTTTGGATGGTTGAAGTACGATGAGACTTTTTTTTAGAAAAGGATGGTGGCAACAGGGGACCTGAGGTGGGACTGCACTCACTCAGAGTTATGGGTGTGGACCCTATCCGGACCGACGGTGGGACTGGGGGTCGACCAGGTGAGGAGAACCACACAGGCCCCGGGGTGAAAACCTGCTGGGCTTACAACAGGGTGTCGTGTACCCAGCCCAGCTGCAAGTTCTGGCACGTTTGCTCCTGATGTGGGGGGGGGACACACCCAGCAATGGCCTGCAAGGTATGGGGGGACAAGACCTTCCAGCAAGGGGGACAGCAGGGCCAGAAGCAGCCCTTTCAAGGGGTTGGGGGGGTCAGGCAGAGGATGAGGCAGGGGTGGCCGAGGGGGTTTTAACCCCAGCTCTAACTGGAACTAGGTGGATGATGGCAGTCGGGCAGTGGGGCTATGAGCTTGCCTGCATGTCCATAGTACTCGGGCTGGTGGATGCATGGATGGCCAGATACCCTAAGGTAGGCGAGGCTGAGCTGCTAAGGGAGGGGGTCGGGGGGGTTCCTGTTAGGTTTTATGGGAGGGTGGGTGGCTATGAGGGCTCAGAACTTAGGATCTGTAAAGGGAAAAGAAGACATGGTCCTGGCAAAAATCCTGAAGGAGGTCCAGGCAGGTAGGGTGGAGGGGCCCTTGCAGGACCCACCTTGCAAGAATTTTTTGGTATCCTTATTGGGTGTGGTGCCCAAGAAACAGGTGGGTGGGATCAGGCTCATCTATTACCTCTCTTACCCAAACAAAGAGTTGGTCAATGAGGGGATCCTGGCTCACCTGAGCACAGTTTCCTACACATCTCTGGACCAGGCATTCATGCTGATCAGGGCAGTGGAAGGAGCATGGCTGGCCAAGACACACATTGGGTCTGTGTTCAGCCTCTTGCCAGTGTGGCCTGAGGACTGGGATCTACTCAATTTCCAGTTTGATGGTGGTTGTTACTTCGATAAGGCCATGCCCAGGGAATGCTCTGTAGTATGCTCAATATTTGAGGCTTTCAGCTCTTGAGTTGAATGAGTGTTTGGGTTCCATTATGAACACAAGAGGGTGAATCATTATTTGGATGACTTCCTTTTGATTGGGGCCCCATTGGCTGAAACCTGTGGTATGGTCCAGGATGTTCAGGACATGTGCAAGGTCATAGGGATCCCCCTAGCAGAGGGGAAGACAGAAGGACCGGCTCATACATTAGAGTTCCTAGGGATTGAGGTGGATACAGAGCAGGAGTGTTTTTGGTTACCAGGGGACAAGGTAACATGGTTGCAGGGCCTGCTGGCACAAGTTGGATGGAGGAGGAGGGTGCCACTGGTACACATATAGCAACTACTGGGGCACCTTAATGTTGCCTGCAAGGTCATCAGCCCAGGTAGAGCTCTTACTAGGTGATTGGGAAGGGCCATAGGGAAGGCAAAACAGCCACACCACTGGGTATACATCAGCAATGGAGTCAGGGAGGACCTGAAAGTGTGGGAAGAATTTTTGGGGGCATATAATGGGGTGATGTTCTGGCAGGATGACTGGTTACACATTACAGGCCTTGAGCTGTATACGGACGCCTCAGGGGCACTGGGAATGCGGGCATATTTTAAGGGCAATTGGATGTCAGAGCCATTTCCGATGTAGTGGTAGGAATGAGGAATCGTCAAGGACATCACCTTCCTGGAGATTTTTCCCATTTGGATGGCAATGGAGGTTTTGGGGGATCAGATGAGAGGAAAATGTATCAGGTTATGGTGTGACCACAAGGGAGTGGTGGGGTCATCAGCAGACAGAGTGGGAACATGGAATCAGTGGGGCGAGTTCTGAGGCACATGCTGCTGTTGGGGCTGCAGCTGAACCTGACATTCAGGGCGCAGCATATTGAGGGGCTCAAAAATGAGGTAGCTGACTGTCTTTCCCATTTCCAGATGAAGAGGTTCTGGGAGCTAGCTCTAGGAGCAGAAACATCCCAGACCAGGGTGGCGGACAGGTATGGAAAATTGGAGGGAGAAGGCTAGGGCCCTCTATACAGGTGCCTGGGCAGACAGTACCCTAAAAACTTGTGAAGGGACCTGGGCAGGTTTCCAAGAATTCAGGGACCAGCAGGGTTGGGAGATGGGTGAGCCAGTGCAGGAAGAGAAGGTGATACAATATATCATAAAAAGGTGGGAGGTGGGCATCGCCCACACCACCATGGTGGTCCAATTGGTAGACATCAGTTGGGTGTGCATCGACTGAGGGTGGGCAGATGCAACAGGAGGGAGAGCTGTCCAGAGGATGGTGATGGGCTGGCAAAGAGGGCAGGGTTACAGACAGGAGAGGAGATGGCCCATAATGGGACCACTGCTCTCGAAGGGATAAGGGCCCTGGAGCAAGTGTGCTCCTCAGCCAAAGAGGCCCACCTGTTCAGGGTCATTTTCTCCATCATGGCCAAGGGGGCATTCAGGGATGGCGAAGTGGTGGCGTTAAAATGGGGATGTCCCCTCAGGCACTACAGCTTGAGGATGTCACTTGGGGGAATGTCGAGGTGAGCATTCATCTTCCTAGGTCCAAAACTGACCAGAGGGACCGGGTCACTTCGGTAATGGTCTGGAGGCACCTGGGGGATGGGTGTGTGTGGTCATGGCCATGGAGGAATACAAGAATGTGTGGGGGTAGGAAAAGGGGCATGGTTCCAACATGGAGATGGATCCCCAGTGACAAGTTACCAGGTAGAGGCTGTCCTCAAGAAGGTGCTCGCATTCATGGTTGAGGATCCCAAGGCATATGCCCTGCTGTCTTTTAGGATGGGGTAGCGTCTGAAGTGGCATCAAGGGGAGAGTTGGCAGAGGGGGTACAGGGGGTGGGGCATTGGAAATCCAAATGTTATGAAAGGTATGGGAGTTGTTGATGGATAACCCTTATTCCTTTCTTTCTACAGAGAGCTCCAAGTGACAGATGTAGATTGTGGGGCACTGGTTCATCTATTGGGTGGAGAGGTTTGTGGCCACCATGAGGAGAGGAATGCAGTTGCACCCAGACATGAAGCAAATAAGAGTTCTGTGGAAAGGCATCCAGGACATGAGGTGGTCCCAGCTCCTGTCCCTGCTGGAGGAGTTGCAGTGGGTGCAGTGACCCAGGCCAGACTGCATTATTATTCACTTGGGAGAAATGACCTGGGTGGAGTACCATGGGGTACTCTGGAGAAGGTGAAGAGCTGGAGGCTGGGCAATGTGCTCAGCTGGTCAGAGGTCACATCCCAACTGGCATTCAGGGGGCAAAAGCAGTGGAAGTGGTGCGGAAATGCCTCTGCAGAAAGGTAGCCAGGGTGGTGCTGGAGATGGCAGGAGTACACATCCAGCACAGAGATATATCATTTGAGCAAGGAGAGTTGTACAGAGCAGATGCAGTGCAAATGTCAGAATTTTTCATGTGCTTGTTCTTTAGGCCTTTGGGGGGACCTGTTTGAGACAATTAATAAGAAAGGTCTGAGATACTAGCCCGCAAGGGGGATCCCCATCTTCCTTTGCAAGCTGGAGAAGGGTCAATGGAAAGGGTGTAGGAGCAGAGGAAAAAAGGGGGGTCAGGAAGGGGGTGGGGAGTAGGCACCACATGCTGGGGCAAAGGGACCCAGGTGTGGGAATAAATGGAGGAAGGGGATAGAACTAGGGGTCGGATCACCATGTTCGCACCTAGTGGGGAAGGGAATCCAGGTAAGAGTCTGGTACCTCATTCTGGTGATGGAGGGGGAGTCAGATCAGAGTGTCTGGACCCTGAAGAGCATCAAAAACAGAAGAAGGGGTGATGAGAAAAGATGGGCAAGGAGAAAGACCTTGACTGATAGGTCCTCAATAGACTGATATGTCTAAAAAGACTGATATGCCTGATTGTAAAATGTACTGTGTGTTTCTATGATATAATGAGATATAAAGAATGTAACGTGTGCCTTTTAAATAAATATTGCCAGCGAACATCCAAAGTCAGCAGTTGTAGGGTGATTCATTTCTGGTGGGGAATCGGGAAAATTCTACATTCATTCTGAAGTTCAGTGACTCACTAAGCTGTAAAATGACCGTATGAAATGCCCACTGTTCTAAGTTGGAATTTCCATGAAAGTTGCCAAAATGACTGCCGAACTTTTGAAGAAGAGAAAGTCCGACTTTCATGCAAATTCTGTTGGCGGAAGATTTTTTTTTTGCATAGCACTAATCGGTTAGATCCTGTTAATGACACTTTGGCTAAACTCTGTTCCTGAGGAGGAGATACTTATGTATTTTGTGTGACTTTATCCTTTCCTTTGACATGGTCATTTTGGAATGATACATAATGTGTGTACTTCTAAAGTCAAATGTTTTCTGAGCTGAATTTTTCTCTGAAAATTACAAATTGCTCAAATTGAGTTCAATCAAAAGCATATTTTTTTGAGAGAGGTAGGCATTTGTTTCAGGATTTCTTAATCTTACCTCAGGCAATTTATCTGGGGCAATTATGTGGGCTGGCAGTCAGAGAATGGGCTGAAAACAGCTCATCTTAATGTCCATAGCCTTCTGCCCAACATGGCTGAACTCCCTGCCTGGGTCACCCACTACAAGCCTGACATCCTAGGGATAACCGAATATTGGCTTAAACCCTCGATCCCAGACTCTGCTTGTGTGCTTCCCGGCTTTGACTTCCTCAGGCAGAATCATCCAGGAAAAAAGAGGGAGGGTGGTATTCTGGTTTACTACAGGAGCCACCTTAACTTGTCGGTACTGACCTGCCCTCAGCCAGAGCAGTCTTCCTGTGAGCTGTTGCACACTGTTCTGCTACTTAGGAATGCAAAGAAACTGCACATTATATGTAACTATAATCCCACCTTGGGTGGTGTACTGGGCTTATCCTCCCTTCTTGAATCTGTTGGTTCCAGGACAGGAAACAATGAGGTAATAATCCTAGGGGATCTCAACCCAAACTGGCTTGGAGGCAATGTCAAGCAGTATGAAACTCTGCTAGCTGGCTTCTCAATGTCCCAACTCATTCAGGAGCCCACCAGATGGTCGTCCATAGGTGGTAACAGCTCTCTCCTGGACTGGGTCCTGACCAACAGGCCTAAGCAGATTAGCTCTTCAGGTACCCTCCCAGACTCCATCTCTGACCATGCCCCGGTGTACAGCATATGGAAGATCTCCGCCCCCAAGATCCCTCCCAAAATCATCCAGGTCAGGGACTTCTCCAGGTTTGACCTGAGGATTTTCCAGGAGGATCTCATGTTCCTTGACTGGTCTTCAGTGATGGATGCCCAGAATGCTTCCTCGGCAGTCTGTCACTTCAATAGTATCTTCAGGATGTTACAGGATAAGCATGCCCCCCTCGTTAGATGGAGGGTAAAGGGGGCTGTCACAAAATGGTTGCATGGGAGCCTCCTTGCTCTCATGAGGGCTAGAGATAAATGTTGGGTCAGTTTCAAGGTCTCAATGGACCAGACCATATCCCAATGTTACAGGAGGCTCAGGAATGAGTGCAAAAAGGCTATCACAATTGCCAAAAGTGGCTTCTGTAAAGCTGCCTTGCAGACCTCAGCTAAGGACCCTAGGAACTTCTGAAGGTATATTAAAAACATAGTGAGTGGTTCCTCCTCCTTCTGTGAGGCTCCAGACATGCTCATTGATGGTGCTAGCTGTAATAATCCTCTAACTATCGCAAATGCATTCAATGCTCACTTCTCGGACCTGTCTGCGTTCACCTCACTATTCTCCTCTACTGGTCATGATAGTCCTATCCAAGTCCCTCTGCCTCAAATGGCACCTTCTTCCCATCCTCCATTCTATCTCAAGGCTGTGACAGTAAAAGAAATGCAGAGATTGCTAACTGATCGCTCACCCTTTTCTAGTGCTGGCCTTGATGGCATGGAACCAAAGCTTCTCTGCCTTGCCGCTGCCTACATTACCTCCCCGTGACCCATTTCATCAACCTATCCTTAGCCCCTGGGGTTATCCCAGACCTGTGGAAGGTGGCACGGGTTGTCCCTGTGATCAAACAGGGCAACCCCAGGATCCTTGACAACTATCTTCCGATTGCCATTCTGCCTGCCATCAGCAAGCTCCTTGAGAAAGTTGTGGCTGGACAACTCTTGGATTATATCCAGGCTCATGAGCTTCTGTATCCCTAGCAGCATGGCTTTCAAAAAAGGCACAGCACCACCTCTGCACTGGTCACTGTCACTTCTGGGATAAGGGCTGCTATGGACCAGGGCAGACTCTATGGGGCCATCTTTATTGATCTCTCTAAAGCCTTTGACCTTGTTGACCATGCCTTGCTATGCTCTCAACTTGGGTTTTTGGGCTTATTCCCTCCGGCCCTGAGTTGGTTCTCCAGCTACCTTCATGGAAGGCAGCAACTGACCAAATATAGTAAGGTGCTCTCGGACGCCACCCCCGTGTCCTCAGGGGTCCCCCAGGGGTCAGTCCCTGGGCCCCTGCTTTTTTCCATCTTCATCAACTACCTTCCCTTCTCGGTGGCCTCCTGCAGGGTTGTCCTGTATGCTGATGACCTTGTTATCCTCACTCATTCAAAGGATATTGGAGTCATTAACCACCAACTGTGTGAGGGTTTCAGGAGTGTCCATTCCTGGATATCATCCCATAAGCTGGTCCTAAATCTTAAAAAGACCCAGGCCATGCTGTTCAGTTCCCTGGCCAAGTTAAAGGCCTCCTCTGTTCCTATGTGTGTCTTGGGTATTGATGGCACTCCTGTTCTCACCACTGACTCCGTCAAATACCTTGGGGTGACACTTGACCTGCAGCTCGATCTTGGTCAACATATCCAAAATGCGTGTAGAGCTGTTAACTGGAAATTTGGTCTGGCTTACTGGGCAAAGAATAACCTTACTCTGGCTGCTCACCTAGCACTGTCAAGAGGGGTGTTTCTATCATCCCTCTGTTATGGGCTCCTTTTGTTTGCCAATACCTCCAAGATCCACCTCTCTAGATGGACCGTTGCCTGTAATAACATCTGCCATTTTGCTCTTGGAGTCCCTCGTCTCACTCACCACTATGATCTGTACAGTAAGCTCAACTGGCTCTCCCCACCCAATTATTTGAATTTTGTTGTGGGCAGTTTCACGGGTAAGGTACTGGGTACTGGCACCCCCCCCGGACAGGCAGAGCTCCTTGTGCCAGCTACCCCCGCTACCTACCCCCTAAGGTCACTGGGCCCTGTCATCCTTAAGGTCCCTCCTACTCATACCAAAATGGGGGACAGGGACTTTGCATCATGTGCCCCTAGACTGTGGAACTACTTTCCTGTCCAGGTCCGGACCTCCCCCCAGTCGGGCCTGCGCACCTCCCTGTGGAACCACTTGAAGCTCTCGTCAATATGTGACTGTCTTAACCCTCCCTGATTAGGCTTGTCCTCTGCACAGTATACTCGAGTGTATTCAGTCCATGTATCTTGCAAATGTGTAAATTTTGTACATATCTGTATATATATTGCTGGTGACATTGTGTCAGTGACACTGTACCTTAGCATATTGACTATGATTACTGTTGTGACCTGAGATATCTTATTATGTATGTTATGCTTCTTCTGACATCTGTGTATCTGCTCAACTTGCTTCAAATTGTACTCTGTATGTTCTTTGATTTCCTGTACTCTCCTGGGTCATACCTGAAAATAGGCATGTGTTTGTCTAGTGTACTTACCTGGTTAACAAAAGCTAAATAAATAAATAAGTACACTCAGAGGTAGCATACTGAAGATATGGTTTGCAGAAAGATTGTGCATAGCATTTGTAAAAGAAAAGTAGTTTAGAATTCAAGTTGCAAATATAGGTCTTTGTCTTCTTTAACATATCATGACATCCTTTTTAACTCAACTTTTCTGATATTAATAGCTTTGATTTCCAGTTATTCATAAGTTAACAGGTATGTTAGGCAATATTGTTGTGTACTTATCTTCTGCACCTTAGAATGGTATCTTGTGAGAAGCAGACTGTTAATAAGTAGCACAGGTTTATGAGTTCATGATTTATATTTCTGGGTTCCCACATCTACAGTGATTCCTGAATTGTAAAAGAAAAGAGATTGCACTACAGGAAATTTGTTTTTATAAACTTTTGTTGCTTATAAGGAAAACAGAATAATTCAGATTCCACTGCATATCAAGTAATTTAAAAAATCATCCTGGTGTTACAGACAAATTGTCGAATCGATCAGAGAGCCCTTGAGTGTAGCAGTCTTCTCTGATTGTGAAGTCATTCTGAACATTGAAAATGTAATTTTAAACACATCACTGGAAAATAAATGAGCTAATTTGTTTTCTAAAGATTTTAGCAGTTATTTATCCCACCACCACCACCGCCACATACATTTTGATGTTTGGCTTGTGGTACTCTCTCTTTTTTGGTTACAGTGCCTATTGCATAGCCCCTTCTTGTCTGTTGTGTGGCAAAAAAGAATTATTTGCACTATCATCCCAATAAAAAGTAGAGCTCCTTCCTCCACCCTGTAACAAATAATAATTGTCATTTATTGCAAATAGTTGCTACTGTTGTTCACACAAGCATTATAAAAATTGTTACAAGGGCAAGAGAGTTTGTGTGAGTGTGCATGTGTGTCTGTGATGTGTTTAGGTCCTACAGAAGTTCAGTTTCAGAGGACATAAAAAAGGATCACTCCCAGTCTTCAGGGAACTCAGCTGTGTGCATCCCATCCTCCATTGCTCCCAACTCTGATAAATTGTTTCCTGGAGCTCCATTATGGGGTGGCAACATGGTATAACATGCCACCAACTGACTCATGGTAGACAAGGCTGGACTGAAGCACTGAGAGGTTAAAAGATCTGCTCAAGGTTACACAGTAGCTGTAGTTGGATTTGAACTTTGATGGCTTTTGTTTTCTAACCTGTGGTGTAACCACTAGACTACACAGCTTCATTTGCAATCCACTGGTCTTTGTGACTTACCAGAAAACCTGGTGAATTCCAGAATTTAGCTGGCCTGAACACTGATAAAAATAAAGAATTTTATGGAATTTTGCATTTTAAAGATCAGTAAATCTACAGACTTGGAATTCTCTAATAATTGCTTCTTACACTATCTTCAATTTGCTTCATTTAATTTTTTGCAATTTGCTTCAGTTAATCTGTTGTATAGTACGCCTTCTTTTATTCTGATTATTTATATACATACTAAAAGAATGACAGTAGAATCCTGGTAAAATCCAGAAATTAGACTATCAATCATCTGTGCAATTCCCAGAATTTCAAGTCTTGAAAACAGAATGTCATTAGTTTAATCACTGCAAATCAATGGACTTGCTCATTTGTATGTGAGACTGCGGCCCAAATAGCACCACATAAGGGCCTCCATGCATCTTTGTGGTGGCTTTCCGCTAATCAGAAAGCTACCATTTCCCACTACCCTGTTGCCCAACTGTACATTACATTTTCTCTGTGGGTTGGAGCTACCAATAAGCCCTTCTCAGATTTCAGAGCAATCCTGTTAACAGGGATCCCCCTTCATGTATTGCTGCAGGAACATATCAGTTGCCCTCAGAACTGCTTTAATGTTTTGCTGCAAGTATTGGCTGTTGTAATGTAACACAATTCATACACAGTCAGAACTCTTTCTCCATTCAATCCAGCTGACTTAATGACAAAGCCAGCTAACTAAATGACACTGCTACTCCACCTTTTACTAGAAGTTGTTCTACCTTCATTCATAAGGTAGAAAAAATGGTCAGACTGGATAGGCCTTGTGGTCTGTATCTGCTGTCAACTTCTGTGTTTCTAAGTTACCTGATGGCCATAGACTTGGGTAGGTATTAATATTACAGATCTGGGGCACATGTTAAACCTAATAGGCCATGTAGTGGAAGGTCAGGGCAATAGTGAGATGCTATATGAAGACGCTTCTCCGTGACATATGAATGGGAGGTCTCTTGTCAGGGCAGGCAATTGTAGAGATATGCTGGGCCTGGAGGGCCATTGGAAGCCTCCAACAAAATATCAGTGGTGGGATTCCAGAGTGGATCTCCAGCTTTGTAAAACCCCATTCTAAGATGGTCCAGTGCTGTGGTGGGCTGAGGCATGGAGTGCCATATCATGCTCATCACACCAGCGATCCTGGTTCGTGAATGGACAAAGATTGCTGAGGGTCAGCCATGGTAAGGAGGATCAAGCAGCCATAGACAATTATCCTCCTTTGGGGAGGGGGGGACACAGCATGCAAGTGCTTGCCTGCCCTGCAGTGGTGGCTGGGTGGCATGGTGTCAGCAGATGCTTCCTAGTGGTCTGGGAAGCAGGTAAGTACTGGGCAAAATTGCAAAAATCTGTTTAATGCACTTTATGTGAAATTGCACCATTTTGACATCATTTTGCACAATGTTGTGAATTGAGCATAGTACTATTTAGCTTTTTGCTCCAAATTAGTTTTTTGCAATTTTGCAGAACAAGGCTTACAAAAATGCACACTTTCAAAAGTTTATGCTCAGCCAATGGTATTATTTGATGAAACTGCAAATTCCATTCTTAAAAATGTAGACTTTGGGGGAAATGGTTCTAGTTGCAGAATTTGTGCTTTTCAAAGAACTCACATTTTAAAAAATACGCAATTTGGCAAACACATGCACAATTTGGGGGGAAAAAGAGAAACAAAATTACCCTGGATTTTGATGTTAGTTTGGAAAACTTTCACAATTGCAAAATCAGTGATTTTGCTCAGTTTTGCAAAAGTACTAAATATTTCACCCAGCACTAGAGGTAGACACTCAAGTACATATGGAATCTTTATGCTGTACTCCCATGACATGGCATGTATTCTCAACCTCAGAGATGGGTAGAAATAAGAAGGAAAACCCCCCTAAGAACCAGTATGATGGTCCGTGACCCCACAAGCTCTGCTTCACCATCTAGTGTGCCCTCTCATCCATAGTGATAAGGCCTAGAATGGTGAGAGACAGGGCTGGGGATCATTGTCAGAATGGGGGACAGTCAGGAAAAAAATGGTAAATAACCAAGTAATGAGAAAAAGTCCTAAGTGACTTCACATAACTTGAATGGGGTCATAATCACAAGGAAAGGGTAATGGTTAAGCCACTAGTTCACACTGGCCTTTTAAGTGCAGTAGATTCAGAGCTGCTATGTAATGTTATTCTGCTTCTTAAATTGATTGCACCATTTTTTCCTACATATTAAATGTTTGGTTCTGGTACTGATTTCCCAACCTGACTAAGATCTACCCTTTAGAATCAAAAAAGTAGACCCACACTGTGTATATATGTGTGTATGTACACGTGCACATGGGCATGCATTTTGAAATGTCCACTGGGGAACAATGAAGTGCTGTGAGAACTATGAACTAATGTTCTTAGTTCAGGTATACTACCTGTATATAAAAATACAAAGGTTATTTATGTTTTGCAGCACTCTACCAAAACACCTCAAGCCTGAAAGGGAGATCCTTTTATTTGCAGAGACTACAGGATTAATTCAATCTTCAATAAGTCCTCAACCTCAGTAGTAATGACTGACAACAGTTACAAGTCATTTGCAGTAGATTTGTGACTGAGCCAAGAATTATTCAATTTTACATTTGCTTGTGGATGCAGCATGAAACAAACATCATGCTACAAAAAGGGCTTTCAGAGATGTGTCACTGTTGGGTCCAATGCAAATCAGGCTGTAATGGGCTCAGCAGTGACAACCCAATGATCAACAACATTGTTCATGACACAATATTCTGCTTGCTTGGTGGAAACTTCT
Organism: Neoceratodus forsteri; assembly: GCA_016271365.2. Classification (NCBI taxonomy): domain Eukaryota; kingdom Metazoa; phylum Chordata; order Ceratodontiformes; family Ceratodontidae; genus Neoceratodus; species Neoceratodus forsteri. The sequence goes on along the minus strand of CM028132.1, from coordinate 318,595,675 downwards.
CATAGCTGAAAGAGACCCACTCCTAGCACATATATTGATCGCCCCTGTTTTTTTCTTAGTTTGTAACCACTTTTGTGTATTTTTTCATGTTTCTGTGTTTAATTTCTTTCATTAGCTAGACATCTTATAAGTGTTTCAGCTGAATTAAAACTGTCTGATAAAGTATTCTGCCAAGAGGCATGCCAGAGGGCTCTGGTGAGAGATAATGATCTCTTTAGACAGGTTGAAAGCAGAATGCATCCCTTTTGTGTTTCATGGAGAGCCCTGACTAAAGTGTGGAGGAGTCACTCCTGCTGTGTGAGACCTGAGCAAAAATAAATTAATAGATCCTGCAATACTTGAAACCCAAGATTCCAGCTTGGTCCAGTATCTCCAGATGGAAGCTTTCCAGGACTCAAAGAATGTTAAATCTATGATGTCAAAGTGACATACTGAATACCATGTCATGGGGCAGCTGTAGGGTCTTAAGGTCTGGCAGAGCCTGAAAGATACAATCAGGATTGGGACTATGAACAAGCTACCATCTAAGGGTTTGAGTCTGCTCTGATTCACCAAAGTGTCTTGTGTGCAAGTCATTCTACCTTGTTAAAGAGAGAGAATGTGCTATAGGTTTTTCAATGTGGAACTTACTGTTCAAACAATTCAATTTGTTTTCATTTCTTTTCTGTAGAATCACTGTTCCCTATAGTCTGTGTGTGTAGTATCCTGTATTATATGTGTACATCTCTTGAAGTATTAAAAAACATTATTATTTTAATATATTTCATCTTTCTGTGACTGAGATCTTTTAGGTACAGCTAACTGATTTATAATTGTCAGGAACTGTGTTTCCACCACTGAAGAGGAGGCAACAGCTACCATTTCTGTTTCTAAAATAAGGAGTTCACAGCTCTGACTGAGCAGGGCAGGTTGGTTGCCCTTGAGCAAGGATCACTGCACTGTGTGAGCAGTGTCTCTGGAGGGGCTCAGACCCAGAGATATCCCAATAGATTGTGTTGAGTGGTGTCAGCTACTGATTACCTTTGCAGATTTCTGAATGGTTTGAGAAATCTTGTAATACTGACAGGCTGAGTCTGGGAAAGACCAGTTTGTCATACAGTTATTAAATGTTTTCAGCAGAATTACATGCTGCAAGCAGGTCATTTTCATATGTGTTATGGGGAAAGGGGACAAAGGAATAGTGCAATAAAATCCAAAAGGTTCAACATTATAAGGCAGAGCAAGAATGCCAAAGGGAAGATGTTAAGTGTACATAATTGAAAATTAAACTCAACAATTTCTATGCCTTTGTTTGTAAGTTTGATTTAATTTCTTATATTATTGGTTTACTAAATATAAGATAACTAACTCAGCACAAATTTCACATTGCATTTTAAAACCATCCCTAACCAACTAACTTCACAATTTTTGTGATGTTACAGTCCGTTGACATGGTGAAGACCATGATGTCATGAAAAGAATTATGAGGTTAGTTGGGAACAATCAAATGCTTTCTACACAGGCATTGTGTATATATATATATATATATATATATATATATATATATATATATAGATATTACCAAGACCTATTATAAACCCTGAAATGGAAAACTGTAAAAAATATGTATGTAATAGCTGAAACATTATGTTCATTAAAAAGTCCATTTTGTAGTGCATATGAACACAAAAATTGTTTTGTTTTGCATCTGTCATTCTTCTGTATGATGTCTGCTATCTATGATGAATCTATCATCTTTATAAGTGTCTAAGAAGACCAGAATGTTGTATAATATTTCTGTTTATGATCCACCCCTTGGGACTGTCACCCAGTCAAAACATGCACACACGCACACACACACACATATACACACACACACCTGACACAGTGTTCACTGCAATGACCAACATGGAAGACACCTAATAATATAGCCCTAGACAGGGCTGGACCACAGGAAATGTTGGCAGGCTAAAACTTTTTATTGCAACTATTTGTTTTCCCCCACTGGTCAAGTGATATGATTAATTTGGATCTGGAAAACTGTCTGGTACATAATGGCATGTTATGAAAAATAAGCAACAAAGGTTCAGTTCTGTATGCTGATTTGCACTGGGCTTTTGATTTTTCAGTTCTAAAATGTCATAGAAATGGTAGATCTCTTGATTTACCAAGTTGCGTTTCAGTTGGACATACAGTTTCTGCATAGCGAAACACAAAAAATTCACTTTTTGCCAGTTTTGATGTCTTTTTTGCCCATGGCACTGAGACCACACCGTTTTGTAGCTTTGTCTGTGGGTGACATTTGGGCCAAATGATGCATGGGTTTTGTTCATGGTGACAGCCTCTACAAAGCCATGCCTTTGGTTTTGTTTGTTTTTGTGAAAAAATAGCTTTTAAAAAATTTAAAATTCTTCTTTCGTGACTCGCTAATGATCATAGTTCGCGAGCCTACAAAATCCTGGTCCATGAGATGATCCTGGTCCGTGAGCATTGTCCATCATGGGGTGACCAGAAAGCTGGAAATTTGTGCCAGATGTCCCTGATGGCATGACCAGATGTCTCCTCGAGGACTAGAACTTTGCTAGCTCACAGACTAGGATTGATCTGAAGGCCCAGGATTTTGCTGTGTCACGAATGAAGAATTTTTAAAGGTGTAAAAACTTTAAAATTGCATATCTCATTAATGGTTTGGTCTTTCTACTTGAAATATACAGGGTGTTGAGGGGATGCCCTACAGATGTGAATAATATTTAGTGTTTGTCCCCTTCTGACTGGGGTGCTTTAATTCAGTTTTAGCTGTATACAGGATTTCTCCCCATTTTGCAGGTTGCCTTAATTTTGGACTTCTGCCTACAAACTGCATCCAGAACATGATGAACTTAGCCAGGTCATGGAGAGGCAAACTAACACTGCGCTCTGTATGTTCTATTAATTTAAGTGCAGCTATATTATTAATTTAAAGTTCTCCCAGCTAATGTGTGCAGCTCTGTGTTTATTTGCACCTAACTCTGTAGTGCTAGGTTTACTCCAAAATGAAGTATCTAAATGCTAAACAGAGCACTCCTTTAATATTCAGAACTGTCCAGCCTCTACTGTTAGTCACTAACCTGCCTCAAACAGCTTGTTACTTTTGTTCATTTTAATCTCTGTAGCCCAGTTTTTACCCCAGCAAATGCGTAGTTCAAATGTTTAGCTGAGCTGTCCCTTAGAATCACATAGCCCTGCCTCTACTGTTAGTTCTTAATCCGAATTTAACTAATCTTAAACACTGCTGCTTGCAAATTACAAATGTCTGTCTGCCTAGACCCTCCTCCCTACTTGATATAACCCATCCGTTTCTCTGTTTTCTCCACAGCTGGTGGTCCTGAGGGCCATCGGGGGTCCTGCCCTTCCCCAATACCACATCGCTACGGAGCCAAATTCAGGTACTACACCACGCTGCACCAGGGTCTTGAGTGCCAGCTTTGAATTTCATCTGCATTGATGTCCCCACTTCTGCTCTGGACCAGCTGCCCCTCCACCCCTACCACCACCCTTGGTCGGCTCCGCTGTATGTAGGTTGAGTCATATGAGCCTAATAATCAATCAGCCCACTTTCTCCTTAGCAGCTTATCTTGTCTCTCCACTAGAGGCTGCACCCTCAGCATCCCTGCTGACTAATACCCAGAAACACAACATGTTGCCTCTATCTCTTGCTGTATTGTGCCTACTTACCCCCCTAGCATCCCTTCTGCCTGCCGCCTACCCTGAAGTTCAGTTCAACCCCCAGACATGCAACACCAGGGCAATTATGCCAAACCACCATGATTCCACCACCTCTGGCCATTTCCTACACTCAGCAATAATTAACTGGGACATAGGAGCTCACATCCTGCTGCCCTCCTTTCATGCAGAGCTGTCAGCCTTACACCTCCCTCCTAGAAGCAACGTTGCACCGACCGCCCAGCAACCTTCACCACTCCAAAAGTCAAGATGGGCAATGCTTGTAGCTAAACAGCTAATAACTCTTCTGCTACTCCAAGCTGGGGATGTTGAGCTAAACCCTGGGCCAACCACCCCCTCCTCCCCAATGTTCCAATTACCTCATGGCTTTAAAATAATGCACCTCAGCATATGCAGCATCCTGAATAAACTAACCTCACTCTAACCAAGTGTCCTTTCCCTGTGTCCTGATATTTTAATTATCACTGAAACCTGACTGAAACCCCATAACTTGGATGCTGAATTATCTATCTCTGGCTACTCCATCACTCGGCATGACCTCCCTGGGAAAAATAAAGGTGGTTGCATTGCCATGTTCATCTCCTCTGAGTTACAGTTCACCCCTGTTCACCTCTCCCTGCCCACAAAGTCCCTAGATTCCCTTCTAATCAAAATCTCACTGCCACACTCCACTCCCCTATATATAGCAGGGTCCTACTGTCCCCTGGACACCCCCCCACAAGTCATTCCAGACCACCTTAGCACCCTAAAATCCCTTGCTTTGGGGGGTGAGTTACACATCCTTGGGGACTTCAATTTTAACTGGCTCTCAAATGCCAGCTCTAAGCTTCACAGCCAAGTGATTGTGCTAAATCTGTCCCACCAAATAACAGACCTGACTCACCTAAATCATAAGTCACAGAATCACTCCCTCCTGGACTGGGCCCTTACCACACACCCCCATTGGATCCTAGAAGCAGGACTCCTGCCTGACTCTGTAAGTGATCACCACATGATTTACGTGGTAAGGAAAATATTCAGGCCCCAGGTGCCTCCACCATGTACACTACTCACTAGGTCCTACAAATCACTCGACCTTACTGCACTCTTAAACGACCTGCCAAATACTGATTGGTCTTACATCCCATGCGTATCCTCCATTGGCTCAGCCCTGGAACTATTCAAGTTCAATTTCCTCGCAGCTTGGGATTTCCCTGTGCCACTCCAAAGGACTCGTGTAAGAAGTGCCCACCTGCCCTGGGTCACCGCAAATATCATAGATCAACTCCATGCCAGGGACAAGGCTTGGAAAATGTTCAAGACAACTGGAACCCAAGTGGCACTCCAACACTACCGCCAACTTCGCAATTCCTGCACTAGAATTATACGCCAAGCCAAAGCTAATTATTTCAAGGCCTTCTTCCACACAAATCTAAATCACTCAGCAAAAATCTGGAAAGCAATGAAATCGCTATTCTCCCCACCCAACCAGCCACCCACCTCTTCCCTAAACATAACAGTCTCCATTGTCACCGAATTAGGTGAAGTGACCTCAGCTTTTAACACATTTTCACTAGCTGTGTGTCCTCTCTTCTCTCTACCCGCACCCTCCCACGAGCCCACCACCCCACTTCACCCACCCCCTATCAGACTGCTTCTCATTTTGTCGGGTCACCCAATACGAAGTGCTAAAATCCCTGTGGGCACTCAACCCATCCAAAGGTAAATGTCCCTCAGGTCTGGACTCCAAAATGCTATACTTATCTGTCCCTGCCATCGCATCCCCTCTGGCCACCCTCTTCAATCTCTCTTTCTCACTGGCAGCAATTCCATCTGAATGGAAGCATGCCATAGTCAACCCTCTCTCCACAGGAGGCGACCCCTTCTTGACGGGCAACTACCACCCTATCTCCCTGCTCCCTATTCTGGCCAAAGTTCAAGAGCAACTTGTTCTCTCCTGACTATCCTCCTTTCTTGACTCCTCTTCCTTCTTCTCATACTACCAGTCCGGCTTTAGGAAATCACTCTCTACCATCACGTCCTTCTAAGGCACACCGATGACATCCTTACTGGCATGGATAATGGACACACCACCTCAGCTATCTTTGTCAACCTAGCAAAGGCTTTCAACACTGTCTCTCACTCCCTTCTGCTATCTAAGCTATCCCTGGCTGGTCTCTCCAGATCTACCTCCAGCTGGTTCCACTCCTACCTGGCAGGCAGGTCACAAGCAGTTAGAATTGGCTCTCACACTTCTGTTCCCCTTCCTGTCACTTCTGGGGTCCTCCAAGGCTTGGTCCTTGGCCCGTTACTCTTCTCCATTTTTCTAAATGACCTGCCCTCAGTATGCCCACACACATCCATACACTTGTATGCTGATGACACAGTACTGTATGCAACAGGTCTCTCCCCTAGTGAAGTGGTCTCTAGGCTCCAGTAGGACTTCAATGCTATTCAGCTCTGGTTCTGCACAAACCAGCTATTTCTCAGTCCGAAGAAAACTGTCTCCCTAACTTTCGGCTCGAGGCAGAGTCTCACCCAACTCCCCCCACCCCTACTTTCCACATCATCAATGGGACCCCTTTGGAGACATGCATCTCTTTCAGGTACATCAGGTTCTAGCTTGACCAGCACCTTGACTTCTCAGATCACATCAACACGATCCACAATAAGCTGCTTCCCAAGCTGGACACCCTATACCGCAACTGAGGATGCATACCCCTAGCAACCCACAAAGCAATCATACAGAAAATGATCCTCCCAATATTTGACTATGCAGACATAGTATACAGCATGGCTCCTAAGACCTCCTTAGCCAGACTTGACTCTCTCTTCCACTCCTTCTGCCATTTTGCACTGGACTGCCCTCCCACAGCCCATCACTGTGACCTCTACAGGTCCCTAGACCTACTCTCACTCCAGGATCGGAGGCAGGCACACTGTGCTAAGTTCACAGCAAAATTCTGGGCTCAGTCCCTACCCCCTTACCTTGCCCCTTCCCTTATAGCTCAACCTCCTCCCACAAACTCTCCCCAGAACTCTGACTCCTGGCTTCTCTCTGCCCTACATATGTCCTCTTTTAAAGAACAAATGCTTTCAAGTACCATATGCCTAAAGTACGGAACTCCCTGCCAGGATACATTAGATAATATGCCAACACTCAGCAGCTAAATTTCCTACTCAATTTGTACTTCTCCTCCTCCTGCTCATGCACCTAGTTCTGCAGGAAGAACCAATGCCCCAACACTGCCCTGACAATGATTAGGTGTAAGTTAGTATATTCTGTATTTTCCTTGCAGCTGTACTTAGACAGTATGAAAAACTAAGCCATTCCATGTATTATAACTGCATAACATCTTAACCTAGTGTGTTCTCTTTAATGCAATTCATCTGTAAATCCTTTAGCATAGTATTTTGCTTGTTTTCCCCAACCCCCACCCCAGGGCGCATCTGGAATCGAGCATTGCACTGCTCAGTATGCCTTCCTGGTAAAACTTTTAAATAAATAAATAAATAATGCTGTTTAGGTGTTGGGGAATTAAGTGGTTCCATAGATATGCCATCATGAACTTGAGATTTTCCCCATAGGATAACATTGCAGGGTCTGTCATGCATTTTGGTGCCTGTGCCTCAAAAATGAAGCGAGATACAGAGTTTTTGCTAATGGCAGCTTAGGTCACCTGTAAGTGATCTAAGCCACTTGAACAAGATTTGAAACCATATAATACTCCTGCAGTGGAATTTTTTCTGTGGGTTTCACGGTTTATGAGATATGGTCAAATTTGTGTCATAAGACTTCAAAAAGTGCCTGTATAGTGCTTTTCAGTGCCTGTATCTCAGAAACAATGTGAGATATGGGTTCGGTCATTACATTGCTGTGTACAGTACTCGCTGTGATGATTTCAACACTTGAATTTTTTTCTACCTGCTACAGTTCCTGACATATCAGCAAATTGGTGTTAAATGGTTTCTTGCCCTGTAGAGCTGCTCTATGGCTCTGTAGCTATGCATATTGCTATGCAGAAATGGGCAACTTGGTGGGAGCGCAGGGCCTGAAGGGTCCCACGCTCCGACCAATACATGTTTTTTCATTTTATATTACACTTTTTCAAAAGTGAAAAATTCATGGCAAAACTGTATTTAATGCTCATATAGGTTAGTAACAGAAATGAACATATTGTTGAGTTTTCATTTTCATTATTGCCCACATTTCATTTCTTTCAGACTGACAGATGCTACAGGTGTTATGGTCATGAGGCCTAACTCTCACCCTGTTCTCCTTTACTGTAGCATGTCAGCCTGCTTACATGTGGAATGGGGTGAGAGTTGGGCCACATGACTTATGGTACACCCCAGCATCTGTCAGTCTGTGGAGATGGTGTGGGTTGTAGGGGGGAGTGAGGCTCAACCTAATGTTTCATTTCCACACTTTATTGCTTAAGCCTAACTGATGCATTAAATGCATTTTTCCATGATTATATATATATATATATATATATATATATATATATATATAATACGCCATGGTCACGTCACTATAGTTAGGGTTCAGCGGTCAGTTGCATACAAAAGTCAAATGTTTGGGCGTTAATAAATTTGGACTCATTCAATGTATTTGCCTGAAATTTAGTATGTGTGTTGGGGCATGGTAGATCTCTTGATTTGCCAAATTGTGTTTTGGTCGGAGTGCCAGTCCTTGTGTATGAAAGCTCTGAAAAATGCAAAACTATCCATTTTTGGAGGCACCTTTTGGCATTCTGAATGTGGTCCTGCACAGCTGTCATGTGGTATGCTGCTCTGCAAGATGGCTTGTTTGGAGGAGCTTTGGTGGCTGAACATGCCACTTTTTGTTTGGTGAAAAAATATTAAGGTATTCAAAAGTTATGGCACTTTTAAGTTTTAAGTTCCCATTATAAGTCAATGGGAAAATTTATATGTATGTTTTGCGAACAAAGAATTGGGTTCTGGCCATCTCGTCCCACCTGGCAATCAAAGAATTTGCAGCCTCATGGTTCAAGAATCTTTGTTCCTGAGGAATTTAAAAAATTCTTTGATTGCGAGGTCCATCATCTTGTTTTCAGTTTTCCAATCGCACAAACACAAATATCTCCGCTCAGAGGTCACTTCTGAAGTAAAACTTCAATGGGTTTTACTCAGGGGACCCCGATCTATTGAGCCGTGGCTTTAGTTCCATCCAAATTGGTCCAAAAATAGAGTTAATAGCTTTTAAATTCTTCATTCGCGGCTCACTAACGATCTTTGATTGCAAGCCCACAAATTCTTTGATCGCGAGCATCTTTGATCGCGATCGTGCATCACAAGTGAGGGACAAGATGGCTAGATTTAAAAATAGTTTTTTGCAGCCCAGGGGTACCCTATTAAGTGACATAAGGGTGGGTTTTGCTCAGGGGGCTTTGCTCTTCCCCATCTGAATAAAAAAACAGTGGTTGCCATTATCCCTGGTAGTCTGGTGGCCACTCCCCATCATGGTAATGTACTTAACCATGCTTGTATCCCTAGTAGTCTAGTGGCCCCCCAATGAGTATCTTATTAATATCTTTACTTTTTATCCATGGTAGTCTAGTGGCCCCCCATGTGTATTTATTTATATATTTTTTTAATATCCCTGGTAGTCTAGTGGCCCCCCGAGCTGTACTTCATTATCAGTATCAGTGACATCCCTGGTAGTCTAGCAGCCCCCCCATCATAATAAAATAAATTTGCATTCTTCACGTCCTGGTAGTCTAGTGGCCCCCCATCCAGCCATGCCAGCCCACCCAGCACCCACAACCCTTCCCCAGCCGGCGACTGGCACAACCCACCTCTCACCTCCATGGCTAGCCACTGACTGTGTGTTTTATGAGCGATAATGGACAGAGACGCTCTGAAATTAGCACCTCTTTCCATTAGCACTCATAAAACACATATGCGGTAGCAATAGTGGGCGCGAATTCTGGTGCACGTGAACACAATCAGTTCTACAGTAGCCTGTTTCTCACTCCTACCTAAAACTAACTCATTTAGCATTGCAAAACACACTCATCTGTCTCCCAGAGTTTGTAATACTGCCAACCCATTCACACACAGAATGAGCAAACACATAAACAGGAACAGAACACAACACATCATAACAATACTTCTGAAACTCCTTGCCCTATTGTATAAATCGAATACATGATGCACAGATCATGTGCTATGGCAAATATTGTCACTCCTGAATCATGAGCTCTGGATATCTCACTTGTGCCTTTAGCAGGAGTGACAATATTTGCCATATCACACTCATGCCCACCATGTATTCCATATATATATATATATATATATATATATATATATATATATATATATATATATATACTGGAGCGGTAACACCAGTATACTTAGGGTTGATGAGGCTGTTTAATGTTAAAGGGCACTTTTTGCAGCTTAATAACTTTGTGGTGGTTTAACAGATTTCCAAAAAATTTGCCATGTACTAGCACTGGTGGTAGGTCTGTTCATGTGGCACATTTTGTTTTAATTGTTTTTGTGGTTTCTGAGATACAGAGTGTTGAAAATACAGAAGGTTTGTGCTTTTTGGCTGTTCTTTTTTTGTCCACCTATATCTCAGAAACTATTTGAACTTGTGGTCTGAAATAAACAGGGTAGAAAGCCTTTACCTCACAGATGTGCCCTTTTGAAGGTTTGGTGAAAAAATATTAATTTGTTCAAAAGTTATTCCATTTTGAATTTCCCATTATCCCTATGGGAAAAAAATAGATGTCGCTCACGAAAATGTATTCTATTTTTAAACTGTGGGAAGGTAATGGCCATTATACATTCCATATGAAATCCTTTGAATATGTTTACATTACAGACATTCTATTATATCACTGCTGGAATCTCCAGGGAGGTCGTGAGGCACACGAAGCACAACTCTCCCACTGCAGACCGCTTCACCGGGCCCTTCCCCTGCATAACCGGAGCAACGGAGGTTGTGAGGTCTGAGACCCTCCCCCAAGGAACTGTGCTTTTCCCCCACGCTCGGACTGAGCCTCGCTGACCCCCGCCACTCGGCTAAAAGGCACTGCTGGAATCTCCAGGGAGGTCGTGAGGTGCACAAAGCACAGCTCTCCCGACGCGGATCGCTTCACAGGCCCTCCCCGCATAACCGGAGCAACGGAGGTCGTGAGGTCTGAGACCCTCCTCCAAGGAACTGTGCTTTTCCCCCATGCTCAGACTGAGCCTCGCTGAACCCTGACACTTGGCTAAAAGGCACTGCTGGAATCTCCAGGGAGGTCATGAGGCACACGAAGCACAGCTCTCCCGCCGCGGATCGCTTCACCGGGCCCCTTCCCCACATAACCGGAGCAATAGAGGTCATGAGGTCTGAGACCCTCCCCCAAGGAACTGTGCTTTTCCCCCCCGCTCGGACTGAGCCTCGCTGACCCCCGCCACTCAGCTAAAAGGTACCTTTTCTACAGGTGCCAGGCTCTTGTGCCTGGGTGGACTATATCTCATGCCTGCTATCTTTTACAGTGATGAGAACAATGGACCGAGACTAATTTGGCGCCTTTTTTGAAAATCGGCGTAGTAGTGGAGATAGTCTCTTGATCTTCACTTTTCCTGCCCAAGCCTACCTTTTTGCTCCTTTGAGACTGTTGCCTTAACATCTCCCTGGAAAACCCTTGTTTCTTAGCTCATATCAGACTGTTACCTTAAGAAAAAAAAAAAACTGAACCTAATGATCAACTTTTAAACTGTCTGCCCTTGGTTTCTCTTCTTGTTGTATGGTTTTGCTAGCATCCGACTAGGGCTTAACAGGAAAAAAAAAAAAAGGAAAAAGTCAGAACCTAGAGATTGTCTTTTAAATTGTCTACCCTTGGTTATTACTTCTGTCGAATACAGTAAGCTGTGCAGTGGTCACTGGTGAGCAGATAGTATACTAATCACAGTCTGCCTTGCATTGTAGAAAAATAATAAGACCGTGACTGGGGCTGCGTGAGTCTGGTAGCATTACCAAATCATACCTGCCACAACCCAGCTGAATCCCTATTCGGGTCCACCGTGGAATGCTCTGCCTGTTGCCGGGAGCACTAGCGAGCGGTCAGTCCTACAGTTGGTCTGCAGAGCAAACAGTAATTTGGGACAGAAGCAGCTTATGGCCGTCTCTCTGAAAATTTGAATGTACCCAGCCCTGTACTGCTCCTAGGATTTTTTACATGGTAAACTCCCCGATTGGTAGCACTGCTCGCACACCTACACCACGCGGCCAATCCCTATGCGACTGGCAGGATCCATCTTGCAACCCAATATTGAAGTCATCTTAAACTTCTATTCCTGTGCCCTACTTAAAGTCACCCTCTGTCCTTTACTTCTTTAGGCACTGCTGGAATCTCCAGGGAGGTCGTGAGGCGCACGAAGCGCAGCTCTCCCACCATGGATTGCTTCACTGGGCCCCTCCCCCGCATAACTGGAGCAACGAAGGTCGTGAGGTCTGAGACCCTCCCGTAAGGAACTGTGCTTTTCCCCCCATGCTCGGATTGAGCCTCGCTGACCCCCGCCACTCGGCTCAAAGGTACCTTTTCTACAGGCGCCAGGCTCTTGTGTCTGGGTGGACTGCATCTCATGCCTGCTATCTTTTATAGTGGTGAGGCCCTGCTGGCGCTGCGCGCCGGCTCCCCACCACCCCCACCACCACTCTTGGTGAGCATCTGCATTTATAAGAGAAGTCATGTGAGCTGTAGATCCTATCAGCTCACTTTTCCATCTGCAGATTATCACCAATACCCACTAGAGGCCGCTCTCATTATCCTATTCCCTCTGACCTGTTTCTGCTAATTTAAAGCAACACTACTGCGTGCTGCTAGCTGTAGCAACCTCCACTCCCATCCTCCTCACTCCCCTGTGCTCTGCAACTCTGCAAAAATCTCTACAAAACGTCCCTCTGTCTCTCGGGATACCCTGCTCATTGCAATAATTCCTTCAGAAAGGCCAAGCCTCAGGAGGGCTAAGATGCTCCTCCCAACAATGCTGTTGGCCCACCCTTAAGCCCTCACCTGCCATAATTCCCCCCCCCCAGTCATAAGGGCTCTCTGCCCAGCACTCTACTGCTACACGGGGGAGATATTGAATCCAACCCTGGTCTTTTCTCTCCAAACTGCGTGCTCAGTGACCCTACCACCCCCTCCTGGGCAAACTCCGGGGGGCTCAGACTGGTACACATGAACATTGGGAGCCTGCGATGCAAGGTGGCTGACCTCGAGGCTTGGACCCTACTCTACAAGCCGGACATCTTAGCTGTGACTGAGACGTGGCTGAAGCCCGACATCCTCCCTCATGAAGTCGAACTAACAGGATATCAAGCCATACGAAAAGACAGACTTGTAAAAAAAGGGGGGGAGTCCTAATCTATCTGAAGTCCCCCTTGAATGCCACCCTGATCTACCTCTAAGCGTGGATGGAACTCAGGCTGAGGTATTATTTCTCAGACTTATCCTTGGAGGTACAAAGCCTCTCTATATTGGATGTGCCTATCTCCCACCTCAATCTGCCACCCCCTCCTTTGAATCTCTTGCCAATGCCATCCTCCAACTCCCCCCAGGGGAGAAAATCCTCCTAGGGGACTTCAACCTCAACTGGCTTGCCCCTAACTCCTCCTGAACTAAGAACCTGTTACTAGATGCTTCCCTCACCCAAGTGATTGACATGCCAACCAGGCATAATGCTAAAACCGGCAACCATTCGCTTCTTGACTAGGCACTTACCTCCAACCCCGCTCGGATACTGACTGCTGGGATCATGTCGGACTCCTCGAGTGACCACTGCCCTATCTACTGCATCTAGTCCAATAAACCCCCTAGGCTGGCTGCCAGACTGATCGTTGCAAGAAATTACAGCAGATTCGAGACGGCAGGCCTCTGCGCTGACCTCCTAAAGGTGGAATGGGGTCCTATTGTCTCCCTTCCCTCTATAGATGCAGCCCTCGAATATTTTTCCCAGATGTTCCTGGGCATAGCTAACTGACATGTCCCCTGGAAAAAACTAAGGGTTCAGGGAAAGTGCCATAAATGGCTATACCCGGAGCTAAAACACACCATGCGGCTCCGGGACAAGGCATGGGGGCTCTACAAATCCTCTGGCACAATTTCTGACTGGGAGAAGTACTGGTGCCTGTGCAACAAGTGTAAACAAGCCACAAAACAGGCCAAATCAAAATACCTCAGAGACCTCCAGGTGGGCAACCTAAGAGACCCTAAGAAGTTCTGGGGCCATATAAACTCCCTCCTGAAGGGTCGCATGCAGGAACAATGTGTTACGGTCATAGCCGGGAACTCACCTACTGCTGACCCCTCTAAGGTGGCTGAAGCATTCAGTACATCCTTTACATATCCCTCAGGCTGCTCCCCTTCTGTGCCTGGACCTCCTCCTCTCACCCACCCTGACACAGTGCTCTCTCGACCATTATTCCACCTGAAACTAGTGGACCCCTGCATGGTACTACCACTATTCTGCAAAATTAATCCTGAATCGTCCACTGGGAATGATCAGCTAGAGCCACGCCTACTGAGGGCTGCGGCACCAGCCATTGCCTACCCCGTTGCCCTACTCATTAACCGATCCCTTCATGAAGGGATGGTCCCCAGTAAATGGAAAGTTGCCACCATAGTTCCAGACCATAAAAAAGGAACCCGGGAGATGGTGGAGAACTACAGGCCCATCTCCCTGCTCTGCCCTCTGGGAAAAATCCTGGAAAGATTAGTCTACGATCAGCTGCAAGGCTACCTGGAACAACACTTACTCCTCTCCAAGGTCCAGCATGGCTTTCGGAAAGACCATGGCACAGACACTGCCCTAGTCAGTTTGACATCCGACATACTCAACGCCATGGACCAAGGCACCCCAATGGGGACACTATTCATTGACCTATCCAAGGCCTTTGACATGGTCAGTCATAAACTGCTCCTTTCTAAGCTTCAAAGGCTTGGCATGGATCAGCTCTCTCTCTCCTGGACCACAAGCTACCTGACAAACAGAACTCAGACAGTCTGCTGGCAGGGGGTCCAATCAACCCCCAAGCCTTTGATCACTGGGTTACCCCAGGGCTCCATCTTAGGCCCCCTGCTATTCTCTCTGTTTATGAATGACATAGAAGAGGTATGTGCACCCTGCAACCTGATACTCTATGCTGACGACACTGTAATCTACCACAGTGACCCCAAATCCTCCATCATTGCAACTGAACTTCAAGCTTCCCTGGCAAAACTTGAAACATGGTTCACTGCCAACCACCTAAAGCTAAACGAGGATAAAACAAAAGCTGTCCTCTTCGGGACTCAGCGACTGGGTAAAGACCGTAGCGGTCTTCTCCGGATAACGTCAGCTTGAGGAATGTGTGTTGAGGTCGCTGACCAGTTTAAGTGTCTTGGGGTTACCCTTGGCCAGGAGCTAACCTTCAAACCCCACATAGATGTCTTAACAAAATCTATCCACCAGAGACTGGGCACTATACCATGAGGAACTCTCTCTGGAGAAGCATGTAGAGCCATTGCCAATTGCAACCTCCTCCCTCTTTACTGTATGGCTCTCACTACCAGTCCCTCAGAGAGACCGAGCTAACCAAGCTCTCCACCATCTACCACCACATTGCTCGCTTTGCAACCCACTCCTCCCCTAGGAGGCATCACTGCCAAGCTCTTATGGGCCTTCACTGGCCGACACTCAGGCATAAACTATCCTTTTCCCCTGCCTGCCTTACCTACAAACTCCTCTCCATCCACCACCCACCTCACCTTAGCGACTTGCTTACCCATAAAGTCTCCCTCCGCAACCTCCGGTCTACTTCCAGTCAACTCCTGAACATACCCCGCATCCGTACCAATCAAGGAAAACGCTCCTTCCAGTTCACTGCCCCTCATTTCTGGAACTTGCTCCCTTCTTCCCTGCTTGACAAACCCTCCCTCTCCTCATTTAAGACCAGTCTTAAAGTCTACCTCCTTGAACTGAGCCACTGCTGCTACAACCGCTAGATAAAGCTCCCTACCTCTCCTTACTGAAATTTGGCTACTGACAAATCCTTTGCCCCCTGTGTACTAGCTAACCTCTATTGACTGTTACCTCTGTACAAACTGTGTTATGTTTTTTGAAGACTCATGGACTTAATGTACCCCACTGACAATGCAATTTCTCTGAATCTGTTACTTGCTGCGTGCTCTCTGTCTCTGCCTTACTGTTACCCAACCTCCTGTACAAACTGTATATGTATTTTTGAAGCTGTATACTGTACCTAATGTAAAGTTGGTGGTGTACTCACCCCGGGTCGCCCCTGAAAAAGGGACCTCTGGTCTCAGTGGGTTTACCTGGTTAACAAAATCTAAATAAATAAATAAATACTTTATGAGGCCTTACAATAGTGTTTTTCATCCTTCATTTATCACTATTCTCAAGTGGTGGCAAACATGAATATAATTTCAACATTGTCATTCTGAACTGAGAAACTATTTCAACAACTAACAAACTTCTAACTAAGATGATCTTTTTTTTTATTGAATCTGTACCATATTTTTATGTCAGTGGGTCTTCTACATTTGGATACTCTTATTTCGGTATCCAGCTATCACATTGGGGACCTTTCTGTGTGGAAGGGATGCCAGTGCACTAGCATTTTGTAGCCTCCAGGCTGCCTAACTTCTGCTGCATGGACCCTCATCAAGGTCCACTCACCTGGGTGGATTCAGGCCTCTCCTGGGGAACCATGTCTGGGTCTTCATGTCTATCCCAGGACTGCCAGAAGGCCTGGTGTTTGTCTTTAGTGAGTATAAGAGTTGCAATGAGCTCTTTCATTCTGCGAATATTTCTCACCCTTACCACCCTGGTGTCAAAGGAGGGTGATTGTATCCTCATTCATTTCACTGTTATTTCTTTTAAGGCCACTAAAATAAGAACCCTCAGGAGAGACATTCTTTTCTTGCCCCAAAATGTGGGTGATTTTAACCCCAAGATCATAGTGGTAAATGTAAATGGGATATCCTCCCCCAACATTTCCTCGAGACATAAGTGAATTCTGGACCAAAATTCTGCTATCCCTGGGCACTGCCAGAATAAATGAAAATGCATTCTGACACCCCCACAACCCCTTCAACAACTGTCTGAGTTTCCTGTTTTGAATTGTTTATTGATCGAGTGGGTGTGGAAGAACCTAGACAGGTACTCACATCTGAATTCCCTCCACCCCGGGGGAGCTGTTGTCCTCCAACCATGGAGCCAAGCTCCTTTCCAAAGATCATCTGGTATTGGGCTACCCGATTCCTCCTCCCAACCTCAGATGCTCTACTGCCATGGTTTGGCCATCCCTGATAGCTTTGTATGCCCCTGCTATTAGCCTACCTCCATCTCTCAATCTGACCATCTAGTAAACATGGGTCTCCAGAGGTGTGAGTTCTCTGACAATTTTGGGGACAAGCTGATTAGAGATTGGAAACATCTGTCCTAATCTCTTTCCAAAGCTTTACGTAGTTAAGTTTAAATAAGCTTTGTAGTTTGGGGGATATTTATACCCCCAGGTATTAAACCATGTCACTGGCTGCCCATCTAAATGGGAAGACCTCCAGGTCCCCCCTCAGAAAGGTACCCTTGAATCAAATTGCCTCTGATTTTTCTTTGTTTATTTTTATAGACTGATGCCTGGGCATAGCTTTCCAGTTTGGTGAGGAGCACCAGTAGGGAGGTTTTGGGGGAAGTAATGTAAAAGAGGGCATCATCAGCATATAGGGAGATCTTATGTGATCATTCCCCTATGACAACACCCGTTATAGACTCATTTGACCTGAACAGCAGTGGGAACAGTAGACACCCCTATCTGGTGTCCCTTCTCAGGTGGAAACTATCCAAAGTGAAGCCATTCAGGCTTGCTGTGGCCTGGAGAGAGGCATACAGTGCCTTGATGCTAGCTTTAAACTTCAGCCCATGCACATGCTCATTCACTGAAAGGGCTCTGACAAGCTCATTTGTAAAAGAGCTCAGTTGTGCTGTTGGCCGTGGAGGTGAGTGGAGGGCTGTGCCAGTGACTTGCTGGGGTCCTAGATGGGGGGTCCACTAGACAACAGGAATATTTTTTTTTTATTATTACATGATGAAGAATATGATGAGATGACTGATGTTGGCCCCAGTGTTGGGCTTGGTGGTGGCACTTACCAACAATGGGGGTGTTAGGTGTGAATCTTGAGGGGTCATTAATCTTTATTTGGCTGATGACTGGCCAGGGAGTGGGGCCACTAGACACCAGAGAAATGTATTTTTATTTGAAATTCTGGATGGGAGATGGGGCTGAATCTCAGTGGGGGGGATTCTTCATATTGGCCAACAATCAGCCAGGGGGATGGGACCACTAGACACCAGGGATGACAGTGGGGATTAAGATTTTAATGTTGGCCTGGATGGGATGGGGAAAAGCCTCACTGCAGCTAAGTGCAGCAAAGTGCTCGGGAGTCAGTGGGTGGGTGGCAGACCCCACTGACACTGATGATAGCATAACCCCTGTGTGCAGTTTAATTATTCTACTATCACCTGCTGGAGTTTGAGGGTATTCAATCATTTCTATACTGCTGCCGTATTGGGCACTGTCCTGAAGACCAGAGGTGTTGATGTTTCCTAGCCAAGTGGCACTTGCCTGGTGGTCATAAGTGGGGACGTAGCCTGGACTCATAAAGTCATGGATTAAATTGTTGCAGTATTTGAGTGTCAATGTAATTGTCATGATGTTTATCACTGCCATTTTATTAGTGGATGCTGTGAACTACATTGTGCGATTTTACTACAAGCTGCTGCCTGTGACTTTTTATTCTGTATGTGATTACTGCATGAAATGTTGTTTGCTGCCTGAACTAGCTGCTTATTGTGTGCTCCTTCACTTGTGCTGCTGCTGATGTTTAAGCCTAGTTGCCTGTGCCTGTTCTGCTTTTGTAGCTATATTGCAGCATGTTTGACTGAATTGTGCACTAGGGTGTGTTTGCTGCTTGTAATCTGTTAGCCGCACCCCCTTCCCTCCTGATTGGTGGTGACAGTCCATGAAGGTGGGGTTGTGGTGTTTAAATTGGCAAGCCGGTAAATGCGGTGGCATCTACTGTGGTGGCCTGTCCACAGCTAAGTGTGGCAAAGTGCTCAGAGAGTCAGTGGGGTCCATGGAAGACATGGGAGAGTGAGAGGCTGGGTATATTGGTGGTAGGAGTTGTGTGGTGAAAGCATGGGCTAAGAGTTATTATTTATGTGTGTTAGTTGTTTGTGGTGTATGTTTGTGGTATATGTGATAAGACTGTAGGAGAGGCAGTGTCTAATGGGGTTACCAGGGGTTGTTACAATGATAATGATTACACCATGTCCAATTTGTTGGTGGGTGGTAACATGCGGTTTACTACCAGTGCTTTATTACATAGGAAAAGTTATGTAATTGAACAATGTGGATATTTTTTTCAAAATACCCCTAAGTTGCTTGTTTCAGGGTTGGACTAAGAACATAATGAATTCTTTTAAATCTTGTATCTGGGGATGTAGAGACTAACCCTGGTCCTCCTGAGTCTAATGCAGAGTTCTGTGGACAGGGTGCTTCTCGTTTGTATTTATGTAGAGTTTAAAGTTGTTCAGTTTAATGTTAGAAGTTTGGTTCCTAAGTTAAGTGAATTAGAATATTTTGTTCATCAGCAGCTGGAAGTTTTGGCTATATCTGAGACCTGGTTGAAACCCCATGCTCCAGATAATATATGTTTATTGCAGGTTATAATTTGCTGAGAGCTGATTGTAAAGGTAAAAAGAAATGAGGGGGTAGCAATTTATTTCAATGACCATCTACAGTTGACTGTTTTAGGTTCTAGTGTGGAGTCTGATCAATGTTGTGATTGTTTTTTTTTTTAATTTATTTTGGGTGGGGAAAAACATTTGATTTTGGGTTGTCTTTATAATCCCGCTCAAACTGGTATAAATGGTTAAAGGATTGTTTGGATATTGTTTCCCCAATTTGTTTGCGTAATGATGTAGTTCTGTTAGGAGATGTAAATTTGAATTGGGAGCTTAAGGATGATCTTGGTTTGGAATCCTTGTTGCAGTCTTATAGCCTAGTACAGAACATTTCTCATCCTTCCCATTTAAATTCTCACTCAGTTAATCATTCAATTCTTGATTGGGTTATTACTAATTATGAGAGTATTATGACTGATTCTGGCATATTGCCAGATGCTGTAAGTGACCATCAGGGTATTTTTTGTATTTTGAGCTTTAGGACTGTAAAGATTCCACCTCGTATTTTGAAACTTCATTGTTTTAGTAGGACTGACCTTGAAGCAGTTACTGCCTCTCTTTCCACTATTGATTGGTCATATGTTTACTTAATACTTGATGTGGACTGTGCTCTGGATTATTTTTTAAAGCAATTATTGGTCATTCAAAATACCTTTTTTCCATTGCAAACAGTTAGACTGCGAGGCAAGTTAAATAAGTGGTTTCTGGATGACAATAAACCATATATTAAACAGAGGAATCATGCATGGGTGCATTATAAATGTAACCCTTCTTCTGCCTCACTGGCTAGCTACCATAATTTGAGAAATAGGGTCTCAGAATTGGTGAAAGGTGCTTAAAGTGATTTCTACAATGCACAGTTTACAACTAATTAATCAGATTCAAAAAAACATTTTGTCAGAATGGTAACTCTTTACTGTCTCCTAGGATTAATAGTGATGTGGATAAATTGCACAGGAATGATGAGACAGTTGACCAATCTGAAATTGCAGATTTATTTTATATCAAGTTTTCTGATTATTCAAGTTACAGGTTAGGATTGTCTGATGTTATTCAGGATGTGGAGACTGTTCAAGAGTCAAGGTCGCCATTTCGGTTTAGGGTAATTGAGTCG
The DNA here is from genome assembly GCA_016271365.2 of Neoceratodus forsteri. NCBI lineage: Eukaryota > Metazoa > Chordata > Ceratodontiformes > Ceratodontidae > Neoceratodus > Neoceratodus forsteri. Next base: position 318,575,112 of record CM028132.1, on the reverse strand, counting down.
TATGAAATGTTTAATTTACTCTGCACTTTGCCTTATAATTGTGCTGACTGTGGAAGGGGTCTTGAGGCTAGATTTTTGAAGCTAGCTCTTGCTTATATTACTGATCCATTGTGTTATATTTTTAATTTATCTTTGACTTTGGGTCAATTCCCACTTGACTGGAAGTGTGCAAAGGTTGTTCCGGTCCTGAAAAAGGCCCAGGCTGCTGTTTTGGACAGTTTTAGGCCCATATCCATCTTAAATCCGCTGAGTAAATTGTTAGAGAGAGCAGTGTCTAGTCAATTGAAAGATTACTTGGATTGTTATAACATCTTAAGTCCACAGCAGCATGGGTTTCAACTGGGATATGGAACTGGTACTGCCTTGGTTAGGTTCACAGACACCATCCTCAGGGGCTTCGAAAATGGCCTAATGACTGGGGTGGTGTTTGTGGACCTGACCAAGGCATTTGATTTAATTGATCATGGTTTATTATTATGTAAGTTGAAAGCTATTGTTTTTTCCAAAAGTGCATTATCCTGGGTTAATAATTGTTTAGTAAATTGTCAACAGTTTGTGCGTGTTGGGTCGCAGGATTCCCAAATGGCTTTGCTTGAGTGTGGTGTCCCACAGGGGTCCATATTAGGACCCTTGCTGTTCTCCTTATGTGTTAATCAATTGCCTGCTCATTGTGGATCTTGCGATTCAATAATGTATGCAGATGATTTGATACTTTATAGTCAGGGTAAATCACAAGATGATCTGGTAAATGCTCTGGATGTTGGCTTTAGGATTGAGTGTAATTGGTTTGTAACTAGTTCCATGATCATAAATTAAAAAAAAAATGAAATCAATGATTTTTGGGACCCCAGTTATGTTGAAAGATAATCCTTGTTTGTAGCTTTCTGATGGGGATGGTGCTACAATAGATCAAGGGCTGGATTCACAAAACTTTCTGAATGTGCAAAATTTTCCCTAAGTCCCCAAAACTGCCATAGCTATGGAAACAAGGGGGAATTTGCACTAAGTGCTATTCACAAAACCCTCTGCAGCTGTGGAAAAAAACACTAAGGACTATGGAAAAAAGTGCAGCTGCGGAAGTTCCTGAGGAAAAAAGGTGTTATATAAATAAGGCACAGCCCCTGAAAGGCTATTCACAACCAATTTTTTTCCTGCAATTGCAGAAAAAATGTTACACATAGTGGAATGAGGTGTAACACTCCCTCAGCAAACTACAGTAGTGCCCCAGCAATTGGAATCAATTAAAGTGGAGGTGAGGCACAGGTAATAGCATCCCAGATAGTATAACAGTGACTGCTGTAACAGCAACAAAAGCACACATTGCCATGATATGGCAACAGGCAGCAACCACCAGATACAGTGCAGCCCATGACGGAGCCCCACAGGCAGTAGAACCTGGACAGCCTGCAGTGAATGCTAACCCTGCAGGCAACAGGAACACCCCAGGGAGGGAGGACCAGTGCTGACAGTTGGCCACTGTGGTGCCATGGTATTGCTGGTACCTGTGGGCTGCAGTGGTCCCAGTTGAGGGACTGGTTGCTGGTCTCTTTGTGGGTGCTTTCAGCTTCATTCTATGTCAGCCCTGTTAAAGTCTGCTGTTCCAGCTAATAAAGTTCACTGTTGCTGTGCCTCCTAAGCTATTTCTGCAGCTGTGGATCTGCAGTTGTGGATTTTCAGCATGTGTGCAATTTCTGCAGCTGTGAGGATTTTACAAAATTCTGCACCTGCTCAAACTTTCTTTATGAATATCATACAAATGCGTTTTGGTAGTGCTGCAGGCCTTTTTCCCACAGCTGTGAGATTTTTGGCTTTCTCTGGGACTTCAGAGGAGCTGACTTTAATATGATGGCCAACAGAGTTAAGCTAGCCCTGGCAAAAAAGAAATACAGGTGAGGGGGTACAGGCAAAGTGGGCAAGCATTAAAGATGCAATACTTGAAGCAACATCCCATTGTGTTAGTGAGAAAAGGAAGTGCAAAAGGAGAAGGAAACCACTTTGGTTCTCAAACACAGTAGCAGAAAAGGTCAGAGCAAAAAGGCTAGCCTTCAGGAAATATAAGGGGAATGCAGCAGGATGAAGATAGGGAGGCATACCAAACTTCCCTAAGGGAAGCAGGGAAGGCAGTAAGGCAGGCAAAGGCCCAAACTGAGGAAACACTAGAACAAACAGTGAAAGAAGGTGACAAGACCTTCTATAGATACATTAGTGAAAGGAGAAAGTCCAGAGGGGGTATTGCTAAGATGAAAGAGGATAAGGGGGCGTGTGAGGAGGACCATGTAAAAGCATCTATCCTAAATAGATACTTCTGCTCAGTATTTACTGAAGAGAAGGTAGGTTAGGGCCCACAGCTCAGCACCATGGACACAGGAGGGAGGGAGATGTGCACTAGTCCCTTCACAAAAGAAAGGATCCTACAAGAGTTCAATAAGCTCATGGTGGACAAGGCAATAGGACCTGATGACATACATCCCAGGGTACTAAAGGAGCTAAGGGTGGAACTAGCAGAGCCATTATCAGAACTGTTTAGTGAGTCTCTGAGCACAGGAGATGTCCTAGAAGACTGGAGAAGGGCTCATGTGATCCCGCTCCACAAGAGTGGTAGCAGGGAGGAGGCAGAGATCTACAGACTAGTCAGTCTTACCTCAGTTGTGGGCAAGATTATAGAGACACTCCTTAAGGAAAGGCTAGTACAACACCTGGAATCCATAGGAGCACAGGATCCAAGACAGCATGGGTTTACAAAAGAAAGATCCTGTCAAACTAATGTCATAGACTTCTTTGACTGGGTAACCAGAGTGGTGGACCAAGGGGGAGAGCAGTTGATTTTGCCTACCTTGACTTCAGCCAAACTTTCGATACTGTTCCACATAGAAGATTAATTAATAAGCTGGGTAGGCTCAGGGTGGGTCAGACATTGGTCAACTGGGTGGCAAACTGGTTGATGGGCAGAAAACAGAGAGTGGTGGTAAACGGTATACAGATCAGAAGAGATACAAGTCACAAGTGGGGTACCTCAGGGATCAGTCCTGGGGCCAGTCCTCTTCAATATCTTCATCAGTGACATTGCAGATGGACTAGAGGGTAAGGTTTGTCTGTTTGCAGATGACACCAAGATCTGCAACAGAGTAGATGATCCAGATGGGGTGGGCAGAATGAGAAGAGATCTGGATAAACTAGCAAAATGGTTGGAAGAGTGGCAACTGGGGATTAACATGCAAAGAGTGCAAGATCATGCACATAGGGAAGAGAAACCCTGAAGCCACCTATAGGCTGGGAGGGGAGTTGCTGGCAGTCACAAGGGAAGAAAGAGACTTGGGCGTCATCATCACCGATGACCTGAAATCATCCAAGCAGATCACTAAAGCAGTAGGTAAGGCTAGAGGGATGTTGAGGTGTATTAGTAGGGGTATCACAAGTCAGAAGAGGGAGGTAATAATCCCTCCTTACAAGACACTGGTTAGGCCCCATCTGGAGCACTGTGTGCAGTACTGGAGGCCATACATTCATAAGGACATTAACCAAATTGAGGCAGTCCAGAGAAGGGCAACCAAAATTGTGCAGAGACTGCATCAGAAAACATTTGAGGACAGATTAACTGAGCTCAATATGTATACCCTAGAGCAAAGGAGGGAGAGAGGTGATATGATTGAAACATTCAAACACCTTAAGGGCATTAACAAAGTGAAAGAGTCTAACATATTTCAATATAAGAAAAATAGCAGGACAAGAGGACACAGCATGAGAATAGAGGGAGGCCGATTAAGGGGTAATGTGAGGAAGTTCTTTTTCACAGAAAGTGTGGTGGATGCATGGAATGGCCTGCCTTAGGAAGTGCTGGATATAAATGCAGTGCAGGGCTTCAAACAGGCATGGGATAGGCATAAGGGAGCAATACAGATGAGTATGAATAGATAGGCCATTGACAGAGCAAAGGCCAATGGCACATTCATAAGGTAGAAAAATAAATGGGCAGACTGGATGGGCCTTGTGGTCCTTGTCTGCCATCAACTTCTATGTTTCTATGTTTCTTTGTGAATCCTGCCCTAAGTTTCCCAATTTAAATATGTGGGTGTGTGGCTGGATTGTGGCTTAACTTCTTTGTTACATATTAAGTATGTTAGTCAAACAATAAATCAGAAATTGGGTATTTTGTTTATATTTCGGTCTTATTTTACTTTTGAAACTAGAAAATCAATTTCTGTTTGTTCATTACAACCACATTTTAATTATGTTTGTTATCTTATCAGAATTTGAATGTTAAGGAATATAATGTTTTGTCTGTGGCTTATAATACTATATTATAATAATATCTGTAGGTTTATTTTATTGGTCCCCTTTAGGATACATCATTGTTTGTTGTATTCACAATTAGGTTGGCTATCACCTAGGGAAAGAATTAATTAGTTTTCCTGTTGTTTGCTTCATAAGTCTCTGTTTTCCTTTAAATTTTCTTTGGCAGATATGGTTATAGTTCATCAGTCCCTTCCCATATTGAGATCTGCTAATGGGATTTTATTAAATCTTCCAGCTTTTAAGACTCGGAATGGTCAGAGATCTTTTTCTGTTGCAGCCCCTTCCCTTTGGAATTCCTTATCTTCCTCTCTTTGTCAAACTGTCTCTTTATTGTTTTAAGAGTAAGCTTAAGTCATTTCTGTTGAGTAAGTCTAAATGTGATTGTTGACATGTGTATTGTTTGTTATTATTGTTCTTTGTAGTTTTTTTCCTGGTCGGACCTGAAAAAGGAGATTGTCCAGAGTCTCTACCCAGTTATCAAATGTTAAATAAAAATAAAATAAATAAAAAATATATATATTATCATCCCCCCGGCTTTCAAATGCAGAATTTCACCTGCAGGTGGTGAAATTCCTCATTTTGCAGGTGAAATTTGCATTTCAAGGGTGAAATTCTGCATTTCACAAAAGGCGGATTTCACATTTCAGACTCGCAATATATTTTATGAAATGCAGGGATTACATGGAATATTTTGCTGGATGAAATTTTCTAATTTTGCACATCACTACTCACCACCCCACATCCATCCCCACTTACCCTATACTTACCTCTGGAGATTGCCCACTGTCATCTTCTGTGGACCACAACACATCTGCACTCTTCAAAGCTGAACCACAAACAGAGTGCTGTATAATGTATTTCAGTGGTGTTTTGAACTTATGTTGATATCTTTGCCATTTTTAAGTTTTTTTCCAAAAATTTTCAAAATGGACTTTTTGGGAACCCATTTCATGAACACTGTCATTTCATTACTGTGGCCCAGAAGGTGATTTCTTGGTCACTGCACAAAATCACCTTTTGGGATAAGTTCATGAAATGACAGTGCTAGTGTTCATGAGGTGGGGTCCCAAAAGGCCCATGTTAAAAAACTGGTGAAAAAATTTCTATAAATGGCTGAATTGCAAGTGGTCATTGTAATTTTTCTATGCATGTGGGTAACTTTAGTAATTTTTTCAAATTTTGACTCCAAATTTTCAACATAGCCATTTTTCATACCACCCCATGAACAGTACAGCTGTTATTTTTCACTTCCTGTCCAAAAAGTGTTTTCACATCTGCGGCGCAAAATGGTTTTTTCGGCACTGATTTGACAGTTTTCACCTATGGAATTTATCAGGTGGGTTCATAAGAAGACTATGTTCAAAATTTGGGGTAAAAATATGAAAACATATCTCAGTTATGACCATTCATTGCAGCTTCCGTATGCCTTCTCATAACATTGACAGTTTTAAATATTGTGACCCCACATTTTTAACATGGCCTTCTTATTACCTGACCTCATGTATGTCACAGCTGTCATTTTGATAATCCTGCCCCAACTGTGTTTTCACACCTGTGGCACGGAATGGCATTGCAGTTGTGCAGAATTACATTTTGGTGTGGATTCAAACATTTTCTGTGCAGGGGTACATGAAGTGGGGTAATAAGATGGCTGTGCTGACAATTTGATTACTGTTGTCCAATGAATGGAAGTGCAGGGCCCAGAGGGTCCTGTGCTTACACACATACATATATATATATATATATGTATGTATACAGGGATGGGAGTGTCACAGACAAATAAGGATACTATCTGAAAAAGTATGAACGTACTATCTGAAAAAGTATGGAAATTCATTGCAAAAATCTTTGTTGATGCATCAGTTAGAGTTGAACTAAAGTGACAAATGCATGGAAATGGGGTGTTAAGGTTTCCAACCCTAACACCCCACCCCACCCTGCAGAGTCTGACAGGTGTTGGGGAGGTGTCTTGCAGTCATCAGCCCTAATGCTCCCACCTCCACCCTGCAGAGGCTGACAGGTGTCAGGGGGTGTGACTTAGAGTCATCAACCATAATGCTCACCCCATTCTCCTATAGTGTGCCCATCTCAGCTTATTTACTTATGGAATGGGTGACTGCTAGGGCTGATGACTCCAAGTCACACTCCCAGACACCTGCCAGTCTCTGCAGGATGGGTGTGTGGGCGTTAGGGCTGATGACTGCAAGGCACCTCCCAAACACCTATCAGTCTCTGCATTCACAGCCCATTTCCATGCTTTTGTCACTTTAGTTCAACTCTAACTGATGCATTAATGAAGCTTTTTGCCATATATATATATATATCTATATATATATATATATATATATATATACACACACACACACACACACATATATTATATTCATGGCAAAAAAAAAAAACTCCATTTAATGCATAAGTTAGGGTTGTTCCACAGTGACAAAAGTGAGGAAATTCAGTGTTAGGGTTGAAAACCCTAACTCCGCATTCCCCCCCCCAGCTACACACACACACACATGCAAGTAATGGGCAGGACCAAGGCAACATGACCAATCACAGACAACCAGCAGCAGGTGACAGAAATAACATACAACTGTCTAAATGTACTTTAAGACATATCCATTGTCATGGGCCAACAAGTGTGCAAGTTCTGCTGCCATCCAAGTGAGTTTATCCTCTGCATGCATGTTGCCCATCAGTTGTTACTGTATTACAGTATACAATTTTTACATCTAATAGATTTTGACTATCTTCTCAATGACAGCGTGTTGCTAATCATCACTGTAATAACATGCCAATATCTGTCAGTAGTGTTACAGCCCTTTGTTGACTGTTAACGCCTCCTGATGTTACCCCAGAATAAGATAATCCTGTGTCAGTATAATATTCTCTGCACATCAGTACTGTACAATCATCTTACATTGTAGAATATAACATCAGTGTGGAAATCTCAGACCTAATAAATCACATGGTAAAACTATACAATAGCTCAGTTGTTAAAACTTTGTCATTTTAAACACAGAATTGTGTGCCTCCACTATTTGATATACTGCTGCTACCATGGTATTCAAATCATCAATGTTTAGATGTCTAGCTTCATGAGCACATAGTAGCAGAGATCAGTTTAAGACACTTTAGTGTGTCTAACAACGCACTGATGTTACCATACTATAAGAAACAAAATTGCAGCAGTACAGTATTATCTACTAACTCATTCTCCAGTATTATTTGAACCTTTACAGTTCTATAAGACACTGTCACCTAAAGTATTCTATGTCACTAGTTCAGTCTTTTTGCCTTGCTCAGACTCTGTAACTGTTTGCACATGTTTATGTTTGTATACACATTACTACCTTTGCGGTATTAGTGGTGGTCAAACACAACATTTTTCCACCTCTGTACCTATGAATGATTTATATTAGACAAGCTTAATACCAGGGTTTCATGTCTGTAAATGGCTCCTAATATCACCCCAAGAGTAGCAAATAATGCATTGTAATGCAATAATCAACACTATGCTGCTCACTTCTATCTAATCCTAAACACATCAACAGCAATGCCAAACTGTAGGTAATAAACTGTTAAATATCATAATGGTCCATGGTGGAAATTATCATGCAAAGCATTTTCATATATTCATGGTCATATGAGTATTGTCATAGGCTGGCAACATCATGAGTCATCTATAACACTATTAGTTTTGTTAGTGGTTCTGCATGAAGCAGTAAAATTACTAAATATTTATTTTGCATACTGTTTTGAATCGCTAATAACAGAACTGTCACACAACTACTGAGTACTGTATGTATTAATAGATATATCACAAGAAATTATCATTCATGCAACATGTGTGTCTCAATGTAAACAAGCACATCTTGGTTTGAACAAATGTCTATTTAACAATACATGTAACTTAAGGGGTCTCATACAGTTTTTTTTTCTGTGTTTGTCCACATTACATAACACACAATGTTATAGATAGTTTCTTAATGTTGATGCCTCATTATATCATCGCAGCATGAACAAACAATCTATTTCATAGAAATTCTATGTGTAACAGTATTGTTGTGACATCTGACCATATGAAGATGTGCACAACACTCTGTATATCCATGACTGTTCAAATGCAACAGTTGTTGGCCCATGATGATGGATGTGTCTTGTAGTATGTTTAGACAGTTGTATGTTATTTATGTCACCTGCTGCTGGTTGTCTGTGATTGGTCATGTTGCCTTGGTCCTGCCCCCTACTTGCATATGTGTTGTGTGTGTGTGTGTGTGTGTGGAGCTGGGAGGTGGGAGGGGAAGCAGAGTTAGAGTTTTCAACCCTCACGCCGAATTTCCTCACTTTTGTTGCTGTGGAACAACCCTAACTGATGCATTAAACAGAGTTTTTTTTGCCATGAACTTCCTGTCATTTTGAGAAATAATTATGTCATATTAATTTTAATATGTTGTTTAGATCATGCCTCTATTTTCACAACACAGACTCACCAAGACATAGATACCTTTGTCTGAATATGTAGTTCTCTGATAGTATTTATCCAGCAATAGGTTATGTTCTGCACCCTTGATGTAAAAATACTATGATCAATCAATGGAATAGGAGATGAAGCTATTCACAACATTAGTCTATAGCAGATAAACAGTGCAAAGGACATAATCTGCACTAATGAGCATCATACACTAAGTTTAGATGCACCAATACACCAACAGCAACATACATATTATTACTATTACTTTATGCTTAATTAAAGACACAACACAGGTAGATAAGGCTTACAAAAGATTTATTGCCCAATTAAAAATTGTAAAAAAGGTTGAATATAAAAATCCAATTGGTGCACAAAATCAGTCTCACAAAACAAACATTCAAATGTTGTCACCAGTGTTTGAAATACATGTAAAACAGTCTCACAGATAGTCAATGGCTAAGATGTGACAGTAGTACACAGTACATGAACACATTTACCACAGCACTCTCTGCACACTGCTTACACATATCAAACAGTTATGATGTTGTTGTCATTGTGTGACTGATAGTGTGAATGTTCCTGGAGTGGGCGAAAAAACCAGATGCAACCATTAAAGTAATAGCAGCAAAAACAGACTATCCTCCCTAGAAAAATATTCATCTGAAACTTAGTGTTAAACATTAAATGAATATTTGTTATGTGTACACATACGCATATGCATACGTATACACATACATATATATGTCAAGACATATCAGTATGTTACTGCATTTGGAAAATTCCCCCCTGAACCCTCAATAGAGGTGAACAAAAAATATTATCAGGAACACAAAAACTCAGTTTTTTATCAGTGAAAGTGTCTGATGTACAATTGTTAGCTATTATAAACATACATTTAATTAACTTAGCACACAACTAAATCAAATAGCGTATGGTAACAGGGACTATATACATCAGTAAAAAGTATTGGATCAATAATCAATTACTAACGAAGTAGTAAAGCACCTAGACCTGTTACATCTTCTACTTACATAAAATAAATAGTTACCAAAATGCTATGAATACATTTAATTATATTATAATCAGAAAATGTAATCTATACACAATTAAGAATATCTAGTACAACACTTAACTTTGATATCTATTATGGCTATATGGAATTACAAAATACTATATATGTGCAACTACATATCTATGTAATAGTAATAAGTATATTCACATAACATTTAAATGCTTATGAATATAATACTTCAAAACAGTCAGATATTCGTTATTTCTGCAATACAGCAACTAATATGACAATTAACACAACTACTGTACATGTCACAGCTACAAACTATTACTAAGTGATGTATTAACTATTATATATACATAAATGCAATACAGATGTATGACAACAAAACAGGTATGGTAATACACTGTTGCGACACAAAATGATGATATTCAATGAAGACGCAAGCGGATAAAAAAAGGAACACAGAGCACATCTGATACTACTCAACACGTACAGAGTGATGTAACATTTTTGAGTATTGTAGTCTTAAGTACAGGTTATCCGACCATGGAAAAAAGAGACCTGAATAGTGCTGGGACAGAATTGGAACAAACACCAGGATATCTTTTAGTTATAAAAGATCCTAATAATGTTAAGATAAAGAAAATTGTTACAAACAGATATGTAACACTGTTATCTTAATGCACATGGACAAGTATTGTGCCTTAGTAGAGGCACAGAGTTGGCAAGTGTGCCAAGTAGTGCTTGGTATGTCTGCATACAACATACTTACAAGAAAAGACAAAGACAGAAGAGGGCGACCAGATAGGAATATCTCTTTTGACATTAAAAAGTCTTTCTTAGACATGTAAGAGTGTTTTTTCTAGTGACTGTGAAGACAGCTGGCACCAATTAAAGACCACTGGAACTATTTTCACTGTGTCACTGATCAACACAACAATCTTGCATGTCACATTGAGTAAGCATATGCTATTAAACCATGTGATATGTTGCAATGTAGTAATGAATGTACAGCTGTAAGAAAAAATATGATAATGTACCAGAAGTCACTCTGTAACAAAATGGAGAGCAAAGAATGTCACATGTTGTATGACTATTCCTCTGACACATGAAGATTATCGTAATTCTTCAATATCAGCACATATGCATTTTTTAAGAGTCATGGTAGTTTCTGTTTGAAAGAGCTTGTTGAGTCATCACATTCAACCCAGCCAGTTCTGTACCTCAACAAACAGGTCTAATGTCCAGAATGTACAGACTGGCCATAGTGGTAGATCACAGCATGAGTGTCAAACACTGCTTGGTTAAATACAATTCTACCAGCTGTGAAATCAGTGATAGGTGTGTCAACTCTGAGCCCATTAGAGTCAAATCTATGCAATACAAGCATAAGATATTGAGATGAAGTCCTGAGATGTATGGACTGAGTACGTGTACTTCAACACCTTACACACAAGTGACCACTTTCTGCATTGGTAAACAGCTGCTGGAACTTGACACTTTTTATGTGAGGCACAAACAGAGAAACCCAAAACATGTCTTCTGTAGTTTCTTGCTCTGAATGACCATTTAACACACATACATATTTGGTTGCATATGACACAGTGAAATACTGATGCATTGAAATCCCCTCTTCATCCAAGCAGTTTATGATTGCCATCATGAACTCGCTGGCGTCCTGCTGCATGTTAGCAGCAAATGTACTGCATCCGTCATATGTCCCCAACACCTGTCACAGAGGTGAAAGTGACTGTACGTTGTTAGCTTGATCAGAAGCCACATTGACAACCTGCTTCAATGCTTTTGATAAAGCAGTGTCTTGTGAACCAGATATTGCCTGCACAAAGTGTGGCATGTGGAGAAAGACTTGCATAACTGAATTAGCATAGCAGTTTACTCTAGTACTGTTATCAAACACTGGGACAACAGCCATACCAACTGACTTCTGACCAACATTTGGTTCTGCACCTGTATTTGACATTGTGACCTTCTTACCACTTTGCACAGTTGAATCAGTTGTAGAAGCTCATTTTCTTTTGTTGCCAGGTGTAGCTGTGACTGTTGCCTGTGAGACAACCACACACATAGGTAGTGGTATTAAAGACATCTGTGGCTGATATAGAGTATGTAATCTGCTGTAATTGACAATACATCGCTTGTCAGCGTGTATCTTCTGAGGTGCGAGTGTTATGATGTGCAACCCAGAAAGACTACGTACGAGTGAAAGTGCGACAAAGCTCATGCCATCTTTGAAAATGTCTGTCCCTATGTCCACCACTGCTGAATACAAACTCAAGCCTTGAGACTTGTGAATTGAAACAGCATATGCAACACATATTGGGAACTGTTTCCTGTTAACATAGATATCCTTAAATACCTGAAATTTAACACAGGTATGATCAATCTGTACAGGTAGTTCCATGTTGTCAAAGTGGACAAGAAGTGTCTCAATAAATGTTTTCTGAACATTGTAAACAAAGTCAATGATATTACCCATGGCACCATTTACCATGCCATGCTCCACATCAAGATTGCAGTGTAGCATGACACGTGTATTCTTACAAACTGTAAGAACAGCTTCCAGTCCAGCTGTGCATGAAACATCTGACTTCAGTTCAGAGAGTCATTCAGTCATCTTCACTAACATTTTCCTACTTAGAATGACTCCCTCAACTGTATCAACAGCATGCAGTGTGAGAATTTCTTGATTCTCTCTCTGCAACATGACACTGTTGAACTCAACACATTTGTTCAGCAGTGGCATAAGACACACAATGCGTGTGCCTGTGGAGTACACATCACTGAAAACATCACATGCTGTTTCCATGGATGTAATATCCATTCTGATTCTTTGACCATGTAACATTGAAACATGTTCTGGTGACAGAGAACCTGTACGAGCTTGATCCAACAGTGCCTTGTAAGCCAGATCACCACTTTGTCACATGTTCTGATACAGCTTGCCATAGGTAAATAACTCCCACAGGTTAAAACCTCCAATGCAGCCTAGTGTATTCTTAGCTTGCTCGACAGTCAGAGCTGCAAAGACATGTTCTGCATTAATGGGTGCAAGCTGTAAGAGGTCTCCAAATACAACAATGCATTTACCACCAAATGCATCTCCATAGTCAGTCCCCAAGATCTCCTGTAGATGTAGGTGTATACAGGCAGGCATTACATTGAAGACCATACTAATCTCATCAATGATGAGTAACTTCATCTTAGTAAACATAGAATGAAGCTGAGATGCAACCTCAAAAGACAGCTTATGATACTCTCCTGCTTTGCCATGCTCCACTGGCAACATGAAGAGATGGTGTAACGTAATTCCACCAATGTTGTATGCAGCCAGTCCAGTGGGAGCACTAACAGCTACAGACATTGATGACCCTGTCAGGTTCCGTATTTCTGCCATTATGGCCTCTATAAGGAAACTCTTCCCTGTGCTGGCTGAGCCACTAACAAACATCAGCAGTGGACTGTAGTCAAGGCAGTCACATTTCTTGTGCTCATGTAGTAATCCATGCCGGACAACATCAGTTACCTCAGCGTGAACCACACGTTGCTGCTCATTGAGTGTCTCTCTTGACTCAGCTCGGTCAACACTGCAGTGTGTGCCATGTTCCATAGCACTCTCCACTTCCAACATGAGTACTTCTGGGGCATTCAGAGGCAGAGGTTCTCCAAGGATACCTTGTCTTTCTGGATCAAGATTGTCCTGTGAACTGATGGGAGTGTCCTCTTCAAGTTGTTTCTGTAGCTTCTCAAGTTGCTCCTTCTCAGTGTCTAGCCTCTGCATACATGTGTCTGAGTATTCACTTTTGAATGTCTCATAACTGTGATTAAATTCTTCCTCTAATTTATCACAGTCACCTTTTAATTCAGATTCATTCCTCCAGGGTCTAAATAGAAACAGAAGAGCAAAGTGGTAATGCTCTCTGCTCTCAGATGTGCCTAAATGTAACTTATAGTGGTCAATGATCCAAGGCTTATGTCTCTTAAGGAGACAGCTGTCCACTCCTTTAACCTTGTAAATGTTGCGTGTCCAATCAGGTGAGACATCCTTCTTGTAGTCATACCACTTAGCCACCTCAAATAAACACATTTGATCCATGTCTTCGTGTCTACAGGGGTAGTACATGTAAATGAGGTTATTCTTTAAAATGTGTCTTGAAGACGGTCTCTTGAGAGCCAGTTCCTCAATCTCAGCATGAGGAATAAGTACACATTTTCACTTCTCGTTGTAGTTTACACTGAGAAAGTGCACAGCATCAGATTTGCCGTACAAATGTGTACCAATCAAGAGATCGCTGGCCTAATAGGCAACATATTCTCTGTGTGATAGGGTCTTCAACCCCAGTGACCACAACTGAGATGTCAGTGACTTGCTTGAACTGGCAATATCTTCCCAAAAATCTTGCAAGCTAGTCTGTTCATGTTCAGTTATGTACGAAGTGACGTACCGAACCAGAGCCAACGCGTTGTCAGCCACAAACTGAACATCTATGTTTGCTTGCCACATTAGAAGAAAAGTAGGATTGTAGTCATTGATGTACACCTCATTCTCTACGCTGGGTAACTCATAAACCCTCTTGGTAGATTTTGCCTTCAACTGGTGTCACACAGCTGAAAAAAGTTCATTCATGCAACCATCCTGACAGACACGTCTGGGAAATCTGAAACAGCATCTTGTGTACCAATCAGATTTTTTCTTCACTATCCAGTGGCAGTATTTTGCACAAATATGGTGTTGAAACTTCTGCACCAACTTCCACAGTGTAGGACTGTCATACTTGTCCAGAATGCAGCAAGTGATGTACTGCTTAATGAATGCTAGCACTTATGCTGCTTCATGTTCACCTATGCGTGGGGCATCCTAGATCCACAGTAACATGTGAATATGAGGAGCGCCTTGTGCCTGATACTCCATTCTCCAGAAGTAATGCTCCACAATACCAAGAGGCAGATTGTCCTTTGACAAAATGAAAGTCAGAATGTCATGGAATTGCTTGTGGAAATGCCTTGTCACAGACACAGGGTCAAGTGAGCACATTTCTCTGACAGTCATTGATGAAATGCCCTCTACATCACAATTTGCCCACTTCAACAGTTCTGTAACCTCATCCCAGGCATACTTGGCACAACTGAGTGTGACAAACCATGTGGCTGAACCATACTCTCACAGCATGGTCATCACCTCAGAGCGCCTACGATGCCAGTATTCATTGGTGCCACGTAGACTTGACAGAATGGAAGACAAATTCACTTGCACATTTTCATCCTTCTGCTTTAGTTTCTTCAGGAACACTGCAGCTGTTATTCCATCAAGTGGAGTAGTAAGATGAATAGGATGCACAATAGATGCAGACAGTATGCTAAGCTCACTCTCCCACAGGAGATGAAACAGGTACTGTACATTACGTCTGAATTTGCCATCTTTACTGAGCACATGGCTAGTATGGTACTCAGCACCCTGTACACACACTTCTCTTTCATCTAGGCATCCACCTGACCCTTTTGGGCATAAATCTGGGAAACAGTGTGCTTCCAATGTAGCCTCCCAAATGCTGACTGGCTCAGCTTCCACCTGTTTCATTTGATAAAGATCAATGTTGTCCCCTACTGGATCTCTGCCATGCAGTGGGTGAATTGTGTACTGTTCATACACGTTATCATTCGTCTGCACATTGACCTTCTCAATCATTGGTTTTGTGCTTTCCAACAGATCATGTTCAACAGACACAGTGGTCATGCGATCAATATCAAGGTCTGCATAAAAGGGATTGTTGCTCTTTAAATAAGTAAGAGCAAGCTTCACCTTCTCTACATTGACAACATCCTGCCAAATGACCTCTGACTTAGTTGGAACACCATTGACAAGAATCACCAAAGTGTTCTCAATAGAGATCGCCTCCACATTTTCCCTACAGAGGAAGTGGAAGATACATAATGGAACCCTTAAGGGATTTAATCAGTTCTTTTTGTGGAATATTCCATGTCTTTGTGTTCAGACGTAGAATAGTTTGAAATGGTTTCATAGTCTGAATTAGAATCTGTTCAAACATATTCAATGTGGCAATCTCAGTTGGTGTAACATGTGCCTTCATGTTGTTCAAGACTAACCTTGGTGGCAGAATGTTAGCCTTCACTTTGGAGAAACAGTGCTTGCACATCACAATGATTGGGTCTAACTGAAAGTCACACTTTAACAGCAGAAATGCTGATAGTCGAAACCACATGTCATTGTATGGTGACAACGTTTCCAGGTTCACTGTGACCGTTTGTTTTTTGTAACAGAGGCAATCACATGACACACATACAGAGTCAAATTTCTCTGTCTTTGCCAACTTAAATTTGGCAATTGATTTCCCAAATTGCTTGAGAATATCACTTTCTAAGACAGACACAGAATTTCCATCAGCAATTGATGACTGATCAATCACAGTATCTGTCACGCTGCTGACACACTGCAGCTGTTTCAGAAATGTCATGGCATCATGCATGTCACCAGACTGCAGTAACTCATTCAGACGAGTATACTGAGTGACAACTTGACGAATGTCATAGACCCCGTACACAAAGTTTCGCATGCCTGATTGATGTACTCCCAGCATACGCATGTGGTAAAAAACACTGTCACAAGCACCACTATCTAGACATGCAAGCGAGTGACCCATTAGTCCAGTATGTGGACGTATCTCACAAAGGTCTATACTCTCAAACAGTTTATGCCTGTCTATGGTCAGTAATGATAAACAGGCTGATAAAGTACTCAACTTTGTCAAATGATGATTGCCTCTGGTTACAAGTCTCATCACATGTCCATGAGAGACAGTGACATTTACAAGGCTGAGTAGTTGCCTCACATTCGTCATCTGACTCCATTGTAGTGTCATCACAAACACTGAGCACATTACACACTTTACCGGACTCATCAATGCACAAGTTGCTGTCCTTTGTGAGTAATATGACTCCTCCCAGAAGTATGCCTGTGAGTGCTGTGTGTGCAGCCACTGTCCTGTAAAAACATCACAGAAATTGTGCTGACTCAAGACAGGATACCATTGTAGCCTTATCTTTATGTCATACTCAATTTTTGTGAACTGCTGAAGCACATGAGACATCTTACGACATAAACGTTGAAGAACAAAAAATTGCTCTATTAACAAATGTGCTTACTTAGAGGCCCAATTTCATCAAACTGAGATGACTTTTTATTTTTTGCGCTCACGTGTCCTCACAGCAGCAATAAGTCTGTCAATCTTAGCTTTAGAAGCCAGTGATCGAAAATACTTTTACTTCCTCAGATACGCATCAGCAGCTACGAATCTATGACACTGCTTACCACGTGTACGAATGCATGTCTTTGCAACAGTAGTCTTTCGGCTCACAGATCTGCACAACTGTTGCTTAGCTACACATTCTTTCCTTGCTGTTGAGCAAGTACGCTCTTTTTCTGCGGAGTGATGAAGCGCTGAATGCAGGCCTTCACTGGAATGCTGAATCGTTTTACGTCTTGAATTACTATCACTGGGTTTCGCATCACTCTTAAGCAACAGTGAACTACTATGATACCTGTTTCGTCTCTGCATAGACCTCTGTCTCTGTTTAGAAAGCATCTTCCCTGTTTGAAAATTCACAGTTGTCTACACCAATCTTATAGAAGAATCAGACACCTGTATGGGAAATGGAGAAAACAAATTAGCTAGTATTGATCTCTTTTGGTTTTTCCTACATTGCATAGTATCATGCACTATCCATATGTCATATAAGAACAGTAAATACTACTGCCTACTAAACATTGTAGAGATAATTACTGTGCTAAGTGAAGGTCAGTAAAGCAATAGACAGTCTTTTCAAATGTTGCAGAAGATCAGTTAAATAATAATATGATAATAAATATCTAAAAATGTAAAGATCAAGCATTGGCACAATGTGAAGCATCCACAGTACTGTTTCACCTAATAATAACTGTTTTTTACAAACATTTTAAAAGTAGTGTAGAACGTGTGACACTTTCGCAAAATATAGTGTCGTTTACACGACAGTGTCACAAAAGCCAATGTCGAACACACAAAAGTGTCAAATATAGTGTCGCAATGTAGTGTCGAATGCACAAAAGTGTCTAATAAGTGTCGCATGCATGAAACTTTCACAAAATCAAATCGCTAAACACCCCCTTTAAGACTCAGCCAATCACAGACTGGTGCCTATTTGAATGACAGACACTGCAACCAATGTATCAGCACATTCATCAGGTCATATCAAGCAACCAATCACAACTACAGAACAGTGAAGAAGAAGAAGGACATAGCAGCCATCTTAGGAAGAAAGGAAACACCCTGCTTCTCACAGTGTAAGTATATCACATTTTCTAAACAATTTTTCTAGCATTGTAAAAAATTAGCAGCACAAAAATAGTATTAAACAAGCTGTTTTTTAATGCTGTATTTGACTATGATAATCTAATTGACCTATTAGGCTGGTAAACAAAGTTATAGTAGTTTAAAGTCAGAGTGTCAATTAGTACTTACTAGCACAGATACAGCTGCAAATGGAGGCAGAAAGCAAGCAGCACGTGTATCATAACAGGAGATGCAACCAATCACATGCCTCTGTGAAGCTGTAATTGTTTGAAGTAGCCTATGAAAATGTATTATTTTCCCACTAAGAAATCTTCCTGCACTTCTGGTTGACAGTAAGAACAGCCATTCAGTGTTATAAGAGTCAGTGCATCCACCATATTGGTTAGCTATGACAAATCATTAACCAATAACATGTTAAATGACTGTGTTTTCGAACAGCCCACAAAAAAAATGTTTAAGCTGAGAGAGAAATCTTAATTTCACATTCAGTTGTGGCTAGCCACTGAAGGAGAAACACTGATTTTTTTGGTAGCTGTCTGTCCACTTCTCAGCTTAAAAACTCAGAATGGCAGAAAACAGCAAATGGACAGTGTGGATAGTGGGAAGCAGCATAGTAAGGCACACTTCAGAGTATGCTCAGAGGAGTAATTTTGGCACAGACCTGCAGCTTCCAAATTGCTCTGTTAAGTGGCTTGGTAGAGGTAGCATGAGGCGGGAGCAGCTCATGCCAACAATGCATAGACTTTTAAGTACTCAAGCTCAACCAGACATACTGCTGATCCATCTCGGAGGTAATGATTTGGGCACCAAAAGATGGATAGATTTAGTGTCAGAAGCAAAATTGCTTCCATTATGGGTATGTTACCTGCCTGTAAGATCATTTTTTCTTATATCACAAAGCGTAGGGTCTGGCAAGCAGAACAGCACATGTACCTGCTTGACAGAGCTTGGAGAAAGGTAAACATACAAATATCCGAATATCTGTGCATGGCTGGGATGCACACCATATGTCACCCTGAAATTAAATATAATAATGATCGGCTCTACCTACCAGATGGTGTGCACTTCTCACATGCTGGCAATTGCCTTTTCCTGGGTGACCTTCAAGATGGGATCCTCACAGTCCTCTAAAAATATCAGGGTGTTACAGCAGAAACAATTGTAAATAAAAGGCTCTTTTAAGAGCCCCAAAACTTGGTCAAAAAATAGAAAAGCTGCACTGATTACATACACAAACAAAACCATGCTATGTCACTGTTACACCACTATAGAAATTCAGATTAATGCAGATGTTGAGAACAGTGGCATGCATACAGACATAGTTAATAAACTGTTGTATTTAAGTATCACTATGTTGTTTCACTATACATGTAAGACATAGTGAAACACAGAATTACAAAGACAGTACTCTTTTCTCAATGTCATATTATCTAACATTTACTCAACCATTAAACATTGTGGGCAGGATTCATAAAGAAGATTCGCTGGCTGCACCTCAGCTCCCCGGCACAGAGGAGATGCACTCAGTGCAAAACAGGCTATTCTCAGAGGAGGCACGGGGAGATGCCCCCAGTGCATCCACTCTGTGAATTGCACAGGTGCACCCAGCCCAGGATGCCCTGGAGCATCCCAGGCTGCTCCAGAGCATCCCCATGACAGGCTGTGAGCCCTCTGGGGCAGGGCATCTCAGGATGCCCTGTGCCCAAAAATGCGATTCACATCCAGGGGCATGCAAATGAGCCCATTAGGCATGCATGATGCAATGGGGTCGTTAGGCTACCTGATGAACACTTATATTTTATGAACTTTGTTCCTGTTCACCACTGGGCAGCTCCCCCCCCCAAGCTAGGCACTCAGGACAATCAAGCAACTGAAGCAACTGAGGCAACACAAGCAGCTCACCTGAGTAGCTGAGGAAGCCAAATCTCCAGCCTGATAACTTTTGAGGCAGCTCCCCGCCCCCAAGCTAGGCACTCGGGACAATCAAGCAACTGAAGCAACTGAGGCAACACAAGCAGCTCACCTGAGTAGCTGAGGAAGCCACATCTCCAGCCTGATAACTTTCGAGGCAGCTCCCCCCCCAAGCTAGGCACTCGGGACAATCAAGCAACTGAAGCAACTGAGGCAACACAAGCAGCTCACCTGAGTAGCTGAGGAAGCCAAATCTCCAGCCTGATAACTTTCAAGGCAGCTCCCCCAAGCTAGGCACTCGGGACAATCAAGCAACTGAAGCAACTGAGGCAACACAAGCAGCTCACCTGAGTAGCTGAGGAAGCCAAATCTCCAGCCTGATAACTTTCGTGGTAAAGAGAGCCTCTTCTCTTCATCTGGACGCCTGCAGAGGGTGCTACCTGATGAACACTTATATTTTATGAACTTTGTTCCTGTTCACCACTGGGTGGGCTTGTTATTTGCCTCTCTTTGTGCTAGTAATACTGAAGTGTAAAGCTAGGGACTCACTGGTTTTTCTAGAGTTGCCTTGCTGATTTCATCTTAAAGCCAGATATACCAAGCAGCTAATATAGATCAGACTTGTTTAATATGGTGGTATTTGGAGCTAATTGCTGATTACATTTTAAAGCCAGATATATCAAGCAGCTAATATAGATCAGACTTGTTTAATATGGTGGTATTTGGAGCTAATTGCTGATTACATTTTAAAGCCAGATATATCAAGCAGCTAATATAGATCAGACTTGTTTAATATGGTGGTATTGAGCGAACTGTGCTTGTAACTGAAGGCATTAGGTTAGCTGGATCCTAGTGTGACCTCATTTTGGAATAGCCCTGTTTGCTTAGAGTGCAGCTCCTTTGTGTAAGTCACAACATATTCTCCCGCTGCATAGTAATGAGAGGCTTTGTTTTCTCCACAACATAGGCAGCTCCCCAAGCTAGGCACTCGGGACAATCAAGCAACTGAAGCAACTGAGGCAACACAAGCAGCTCACCTGAGTAGCTGAGGAAGCCAAATCTCCAGCCTGATAACTTTCGAGGTAAAGACAGCCTCTTCTCTTCGTCTGGACGCCTGCAGAGGGGTGCTAGCCCGACGGCGCTTCACACCGTCTGCCCCGCCCGCCCCAACCACCCTCCCACCCAGGGGCGGCTGTCAATTCATTGATCCACCCCGTGACATCACATCCGGTGTCATCACGTCCTGTTACCCACTTTCCCATTTGCAGGTTATACCTGCTGGCCACTAGAGGGACCTATGCTCCCTCACTACTTCCTACTCCTACCTGTACAGCACTACTTCCCTGGGATCTTACTCACCACAATGTATTGGCCCTGCATCACGCTCTTCCTGTGCCTATCCCCACTAGCAGTGCACTTACCCACTTACCCATCTGCTAGTCCACACTGTGCCCTGGCACCCCTTCCTCCCCTTGCTCCTGAACCTCCTCTCCTGCCCCTTGGGACCTCTGTGTGTCCCCATCCTCCCTGCCCTCCCCATAGCTTTCTCTTCAACTCAGGCACATCTGGGTGTCTTCTTATTTGCTTTCCCTCCTGTACCTCCCTGCCCACCCCTGCCCCTTAACCTCCCTCCCCCATGTCAATCGTAGGAAAATCTCTCACCATCTCCCAGCCAGGGTGTTAGTCATGCTACTACTCCTGTCAGGAAACATTCATCCAAACCCTGGCCCAGTTCCCAGGAGCTCCCCAACTCGCACCACAGGCCTATGCATGGTCTCCATGAATATCTGTAGCCTCCTAAAAAAGTTTGACTCACTACAATGCCTGGTCACATCAATTAACCCTGATGTTATCACCCTGGTTGAGACTTGGCTGTCGAAATCCTCCCCTGACTCCCTAGTCTCCCTTCCTGGTTTCACCCTTTTCCAGTCCGACCGTGTTGGGAGATGGCGGCGGCTGCGCTATTTATGTCAAGGAATCTCTCCCCGTATTAGCCCTGCCCGCTCCCATCCTTGACTCCAGGGCCCAGGCGCTTACGCTGAAACTAACCCCTGACCCTTTAAAGGGACCCCTTTATCTGACTACTGCATACGTGTCTCTAGGGACCAAATGCAGGCCATTGCCTCTTACAGAATACCTTCTCTCTACCTCCTACCGCTGATCAAATTCTGGTGGGTGACTTAAATGTCAACTGGCTCAGCCCTCCTCCTCCTCTACCCGAGACTCCTTTTCTGCAATAGACCTAATGCAACTAGTTACCCACCCTACCAGGACTAACCCCAAGAGAGGCTCCAGTACCCTGCTTGATGTGGTACTCACCAACCGCCCTAATCGGATCCTCAATGTACAAGTCCTCCCAGACTCTCTCAGCGATCACTCCCCCATTCTATTCCACTGGTCAACCTCAGTCCCCAAACCCATAGCACAGTCCACATGCCGCGCGTCTAATACCTGGTGGACTGATAAAACTTAAGGAACTTCTGTCCCAAATTGACTGGTCTCCTATACTGGCAACTCTGACATCGACACAGCTCTCCTTCTTTACCCAAACTTTTAATAATGTCTGTGATATCTTTGCCCCAGTGTTGACCCACCGTTCTAAAAGGAAGAATGCCCCTGGGTTACCCCAGCTTTGATCCACCAGCTCAAACATAGGGACAACCTATGACACCGTGCCATTGAGACTGGCTGCCCAATGACAGGCGGGTTATATGCTGCCGCTCAAACAAGTGCACTCGGCCATCAGAAAGGCCAAGTCTGAGCACTATCGGTCCTCACTCACTGCCTCATGGGGAATCCCAGAACCTTCTGGGATAACATTAAACAGTTAAATGGGAGTGCACACTCCCACCCACCCAGATCAACATTAATGGTGTGATCTCCTCAGACCCAGCCTCATAGCCAACCACCTCAACACCTCATTCACTGACCTAGCCCTATCCTCCCTACAAATTTTTTGACCCTCCTCCCCAGCACCTGCCGTAAATCTTTCTCACCCTTATTTTCTCCTCCGCTGTGTTTCTGCCCAAGAACTTAGGCGCACCTTGTCACTGCTCTCAAGAGTAATAGTACAGGCAGTGACACCCTGGATCCGTGTATCCTACGGCTGGTCTTAGACACAGTCCTTACCCCGATCACATGCCTCATCAACCACTCTATTTGCCTGGGGAAGGTTCCAACTGCCTGGAAAGTCACCACTATCACCCCTATCTTTAAAGGTGGTGATAGGACTGTGGCTGGAAACTATCGACCGATCTCCATTCTCTCTCCTCTCTCCAAGGCCTTGGAAAAAGTGGTGGCCTCTCAAATCTCTGACTACCTCTCCACCTACAATGTCCTTTGTCCTGAGCAGCATGGCTTCTGAGCGGCCACAGTACCAACACAGCCCTCCTAGAGTTCTCCAACTTTCTCCACTCCTCCTTAGACACTGGTTCTCTGGCTGGTGCTGTCTTCATTGACCTCTCAAAAGCTTCCGACACTGTCTCCCACCCTCCTTCTTGATGCCCTTAGTCTCTGGTTTTGCTGTTGGGCCTATCTCCTGGTGCACCAGTTATCTGTCTGATCGCCACAGCGTGTAAAAATTAATGGGACCTGCTCAGACATCTGTCCCATCTTTTCTGGGTTCCCCAGGGCTCCATTCTGGGCCCTTACTATTCTCCCTTTACCTTAACACCCTTCCACACTCTTGCTCGGGAACATTCTATTGTACACTGATGATGCAGTCATCTTTGCCTCAAGTCGTAACCCTATTGCCCTCCAGGACTCGCTGCAGAAGTCCTTCACTGAAGCCGAGGGCTGGTTCAAGGAACATAGATTGGTGATAAATCTTAAAAAAACAAAAACTATGTTCTTCTCTCATCCCCAAAACAAGTCCTGCAACTTCAAAGTCCTCATTCACTCTGGGTCCTCATTCCCACTCGAACAAGTTTGCTCCTATAAATACCTGGGGATCCATTTTGACCCCTCCCTCTCCTTCCATGGACACATCGCTGCCCTAGCCACTGCCACTAATATCCGATTGGGCATCTTACATCGGTATAAACACTGCCTCCCCCCGGAGGCTCTTCAACTTGCAGTCACCTCCTCTATCCTGTCCCTAGTGGACTATGGACTGCCGGTGTATGGTGCTGCTGATCAGACCGCACTCCATAAAATTCGCACTACTCTGAATAAGGCCTGCAGGTTAATTACTGGAGCACCTAGGATGACACACACCAGTCTACTGTATGCTAAAGCACTGGTACTTGATCTTGATGAGCGCCTCAAATATCTTACCTGTACCCTTACAAAAAAGACCCTCCTTGGGCTTTCCCCACCAGGATTGACCACCACCATACGCCACTCTGTCCCACTAGTTCATACTCGGACCTCTGGGAAAACCTCTCTTGTTATCCCTAGAGCTAGGTCCTCTCATGGCCAAAGAGCCTTCAGCTTTAGGGCCCCCTCCTGGTTCAACACACTCCCCCTCCATCTCCAGAGCTCCAACTATATCGTGCTTCAAAACTTCCTTACGTAACCACCTTATTAACACCCGATGCTGTAACTGCCGCTAGTCAAAGCCTACAATACTTATGACAAAGCTTATTACTAAGCTGCTAAGGACAACATAACTCTGGTATTGTTTGCATCCATCCTACCTGTACCAGCTTGTTTGTATCTATGTCTTAATTTACTGTTATACCTATGTGTTGTACTGCTATACTGTGTATTTTGGTTTGTCTTACTGTGACAAGGTACCTTTGTAAATGAGCCTATGGCTCAAAGGTTTTCAAACTGCTGTTTAAATAAAATAAATAAAATAAAAATAAAATAAAAATAAATTAGTATGCCATAATAGCTCCATTTGCATTGCACCAGCTGGATGACCCAATCAAATGCACCAAAGTGTGTGCTACCCTCCCCACCCAACCCCAGCCCAAGTCATGCCGCTCCCAGTGGCGTTGAAAGTAATGAATCACCCCATGCCTCTGTAGAAGGAGGCATTACCAAGGGCTTGGGGCTAGCAGGGGTTCAGCCTGCCATTTACTAGCACCAGGAGTGGCATCGTATGATCACTGGGGGCCACATTGTTACACAGCCACCAGGAGCAGCATCGTATGTGGCCGGGGTCATCTCTACTACTACTGCTGCTGCCATGAGCGCCACTCTTACGGGGCTTCAGGAGGGGGGATCAGTGGTTTGGTGATGCCACTGGGAGTGGCTTGTATGGGGTTTGGGGCACCATGGCCATTACTGCTGTCAGGGGCAGCATTGTACAGGAGCTGGGGCTCACTGGACTGCCCAGGTGGGCAGGCACCAGTGCTGCTGCCTGCAGTGCCACAGCCTGCCTGTTGGTGTCCACTGACATAAGTCTAGTTTTCTAGACTTATGTTTCTGTGACACATCCATGGACTTGACCCAGGATTGCACCACAGGATTGGGCTGTGAATGGGGTTGCACCTCATATGCATGGGCACGCCCCTCACAGCTCCTCCAGATGCACCGTATAGCATTACTAGTGGTATGCAGCACATCGGGGGTACACCAGCACATCGGGGTTGTGCAGGCACATCAGCTCCCTGCCTGAATCACACTGGGTGCATCCCTTCTGTGAATCCTGTCCTGTGTGTTATTACAAGTATACAATCACAAATATTTACCTGTGTTCATCCTTAGTATCACATGTATGCAGAGGGAGAAAAATGCACATGTCACAATACAGTGCTCTAACATACTGTTTTATGTCTATTGGTTACAGCTTTGAAGAAATAAACAAAGAACATGTGACTCTGGGCCATGAAGGAGGTGTGCAGCCTGGCTGATGCAGCCCAGGCCAGAGGGAATGCACTAACAGGATGCTGGATGCGATGTGGAGGCGCATCTATGACTTCATGAGGATGGTACTTAAAGTGAAAACAAAATCCCATGATGTGTAAGAGGAAGTGGAAGCTGTTGTGCCAGTGTTTTATCACCCTTAAGAATCGAGAGGAGATACCAGAAAATGATGTTTGCTGGTACTACCTCGCTTATGAGATGTGGGTGACTGCAGGGAAGCTTGAATGCGGGAGTGCCTAACACACCGTGAGTAAAGAAACTATCCGCTACTCAACACAATATTTTCTTCTACAGGAATAATAAAGAAGTGTACGATTGTGTTAATTATAAAAAGAATCTCACAAATTGATCTTTCTGATTGGCTGCAAACATTCTAACAGCCAAATGTTAATCTTTTATTAACATACATGACGAGCTTAGCCATACACTGACCAAGGTTTTACACTATTTATATGCATTTTGATAGTAATAAATAATAAGCCACTGTCATACATTATGTCAATGATTACTGAATCAATGATTAGGGCATGTGGCACTCAGCAGCACTTCGTGTCACAGTACACTGCTAGAATGTGTTTAACAGACCTGTAACATAAGTGTTGGGCCTGCTTTATTGCTTAAATAACATGACGCCTCAGGCAGCTAGCTACAAGACCACAGCCTCAGTGCATCCATTTCCATACATTGCCTCAGCATAAGAAAGGCTGTCCACTAAACCTGCACTGCCTGGTGTTGAGTGTGTGTGGGGGGTGGATATAGACTTGCTGATTCCATCAACTCCTAAGTATCATAACTTTGATCTACCTAAAATCAAGCTAATATTATATTGATATCCATGCCCTTAGTATCACAATCAGTCAGCAGCGAGGATGCAGAACCTCCTCTGTCACCACAGTGGGTGCATTGCCTAACTGGCAGCCTCAAACTCTTAAGTCATGTAATCCTACAATATAATAACTTTAACCATTGATGTATATGCTTGTTTTTCAACTGAGATCCTCTATACACAATGCTCTGTCTGATCTGTATTACAACACATGGCATTAAGTACATTACACCATTCAATTTCTAACTTCCTCAAGTACCGATCAACAAGAATAATACAGTTGTAACATGAATATTTATTAACTTTCTTTTTCTAGCAGCTGCTCTCAAAATACAATACCTTTCTCATGGGGTATGTCGAGGAGATGTGGGGACAGTGAGTCATTGACACTGTACAAGTTGTTACTGTCCCAAACCCATCTGTTGCCTTAACTATATAACTGTACTGTTTATTGTAATAGCCTTTGTTTGACTCTGATTGCCTACAGATGGAACAGTAGCCCTTTTCTCTTTGGGGGTCATAGGCTACCTGTATCCCAAACAATCTGTCACCATAGTCATTGAAATATAAAACGTTATTTCCATAATGGTTATTTCTCTGTGGTTCTCCACTATTGATGCACTGCCCTAGCCACAGGTTGTTACATTGCCAGGCTGACAGCAAATTGCTCCTAACCTCTGTACAGGCAGTGGAACCACAAAGGCTGATTGATGTTTTTTTTTTCTTCTTGTCACTGCCCACTCACAATGCACTACCTGACAAACAGTATTACGGTTGTGCATGGGTCCCACTATTTACTAAGTAACACCATGCAAATCTTAACTGTCCTAAATAGTGTTACTAAAATCATTCACCTGTACCGTCTATTTTTTTTAACCTTTATTTACTGTGAGTATTGTCTCACAATGCACAACCCATTGTAGATGGGTGGCTGTGGTACACTACCATAGATAGCATCTTACTGCTATCATCTGGTTGTAACATTTAAATCCATTAAATATTTTTTTTAATACTAAATCATTATACAGCACCTCATCTAGGTGTATCTTAACTGGCAGGCTAGACTATAATTGTTCAAATAAATGTATTTAAAAATACGCAAACACACATTTACCACAGTCAATTAAAATCATTACTAGCTCTCATTTATTGATCATCAGAGGCATCCCCCACCACAAAAAGTGAGGTAGTGCCAGCAGAACCAGAGGCTGTGGAGGCCAACCATTCAGACTCAGACAGTGTCAACATTGTTGAGTCAGAAGGTAAGAACATTCTACAAGGAATTATTAATTATATTTAATGTCACTACTGGATGTCCGTCGCACTTTTGATGCTGTGCAACCACTGAGCTGCTGTTACATTGCTATGTATTGTACTAGTTTTGTTCAGACTGTACACTGGCAAAGGAGGAATTCCTTGTGTATCATCACAGCACATATCTTTGCTAACCACATAAAAGTAGTAATTGTCTAAGCATATGTACCTCTACAATCAGCAAGCTGATCTGTAATTGTTGATGTCACTAGTTTTCCTGTGGTTCTCTACTAAGACACATCATGTGTCAAATGTATAAGTAAGGACTAATACGTGACACAGTATTAATTACTGAGAAAGAATTCTATAGAGAACAAGTAAGTAGCTCTCACAAAATAGAGTTTTAGTTGTGCAATAATCAACAGATAACTATTTAGCACAGGTATAGCCATACTGACTTTGTCAACATTCTTGAAACTGTCCGGGGTCCATGGGGCATTTTGCCCTATGGTGGTTCCATCGGGGTTCTGAGAGTTGCCCCTCCAGTCCCTGATGTGTGGAGAACAGAGGCTACCAAGGTGGTGGTTTTGCAGCAGAAAATGTTGCTTGCCTCCATGCAGGAGAGTGTCCTGTGGGATGCTTGAGACACCACCCCCCAAGCTTGCCCTCAATGTTCGGGCTCATAGTCAGACACATGTCACTGATGTTAAAAGCTGCAACCTACCACTCGCTGATTGGCTGGTAAGAGGGTGACGTCTTGAAGAAAACAGATATGTTCATTTGGTGGGGTTGAATTTTATTTTGCGGTTAAACTTCACAATATGAAAGCATCTGGGACATCTGTAAATATATTTTTGTTTAGTGTCTTCTGCTTCCTTCAGGTAATTTACCCTTTGCTTCACAAGCTTATCATGTGCCTGCCAAGCCAACTAAAAGGCTTCCACTCAAACCACTTTAACTGCTTCTTCTGGCAGCCTCCTAAATACTGAAAATACATCTCAAATCCACACCAGAGTAATTATGACTTTTTCATTGAAAACAGGTTGAGAAATTGTAATAAAATTAGCTTGAAGTAAAGGTTTGTTATCTTATAAAGGGGTCACGTTCCATTTTTTTTCCTTTTTTTCTATTTTTTTAGTTTCTTTGTTTCTCCCCTATTCTGGCCAGCCCCTCCTTCCCAGCTACTTTTTGGACATTGCCCCTGCCATCCAGAATGGACAGAGACAATTTTTGGCATATTGCCTAGAAGTCCTGGCCTAAGGTGCATTCTTGTTTTACTGTATCCCTCAAAGCACTTGATAATCTGTCACTCCAAAAAATTCCATTTGTTTAATCAGACTAGCAATAACCTTTTATAGAAAACCAAAGAAAGTAGAAATGAGCATTAAAGGAGGAACACAAACAAGAAATCTAGCTGATGGGAGTTAGACTTTTATTTAGAGAACATGTCTGACATGCCAGACCTTGAACTGTGAACAGCAAGTAATGTATTATTTGCTTAGTTTGGATGACTGAAGAACAGACCATTTAAATTTTAATAATCATTTAAACAGTGTTCAGTGACGATGCGCAAAATTGCTTAGCGTGATAAGTTATATCATTGATTTTTTCCAGAGGAACCATAACATAATGAGACAAGTTCAAGCAGTAACAGAAGAGAGAAATTTCTGATATTTGAGGAGTTTTGTAGTGCTGCATTTTAAATCAGTTATTTATTTCAAAACCTTTACCAGGAAAGACACACTTAGCTGGTAGCTGCTAGTTTCCAGATGTGTCCTGGGGGAATGGGAGAAGGGAGCAACAGTGCAAATAGTACAAGAATAAGGTGCATACAGTACTGGAATAATAGCATGTTAACAGTAAAATAAAATGGGATCCGAACAGCAGAGCAATTGTACTAGTGACAATGGTACATTACTGGTATGCTTGGAATAAAATGTCAGACAAAGAATAGCAGACTAAAGTAAAAGAGCAGTTGTAAAGTAAACCTTGCAGTGCAGATTAGGGCTGTACTAGTACTGAGTAATATTTTCTGAGCACCATGAATAATGCAGTATTCGTTATTTGGATCTGAATAACGAATAGTAGCACTGTTCATCTCCTAGTCGGGGAAATACGATTAGAAAGAAAAGGTTTAGTAGAAGAGAGAGAGAGAAGGAAGATCAAAGAGTAGGCCAGAAGCACCTTGTAAATGGGACTTGTCCTAATGGTGTTATAACAGCTAATCCTGACTAAAAATAAAGATTTTACTACTACTAAGAAAGAAAGACCCTCCTCCCTAGCCCAGATCCTTTAAAATATGTCCCTTCCCTCCACTCTCAGAGCCCCAATCCCCCCTCCAGCGCTCACATTTTGATAATAAAAATACTTTTTAATTAGAAGTGCAACAGTGGGCAGCCGGCACAACCCACCCACCTCCAAGGCTGGTTGCTGACTTTCAGTGTTTTCATAGCACACTGCAACAGTTACTATCAACCCACCCCACCCTGGCAGCAGCACCCCCCACACTCCACACCCAGTTCTGATTACTACAAGAGGGAAGAAAGGTATCCAGCACAGCTCGCCCTTCACGACTGGCTGCCGTCTTCTGACTAAAATTGCCCTCATGCATGCTCATATAGTAAAACCAGCTGGTGTTTCTTCTCTTTTATTTCCTTTTTAAACAAAATTATGATAACACAAATAACAAATGCCAGCTATTTGGCAGCCCAAAAAGAATATTGGCTGAATACTTGAATGAGGTATTCGCACACCCCTAGTGCAAATTACACAATAAATTAGGATGCAGTTATTCAGATATATAACCCCAGAGGGCTGCAGACTACAGGAACTGCATGTAAAGCAGTATGAGGGAGGGCAAGGAGGGTCATGGGCATTTGTAGGAATGAGTCAAGAAGTTCTGAAGGAGGGGTTTAATAGAAGAGAGACAGAGGAGGCAGATCAAATTGCAGTAGGGAGAGTAGACCAGAACTTAGAAAATCAAAGGAGAAAGCAGCTTCACCTACAGATGATTTCACAGGAGGGAGAGAGAGAGAGAAAGAAGGAAGAGGGAGCAAGTGTCAGTTTGATGAAGGGGAGTGCATTAAAAGGGATTAGAGAACAGGGAGCTGAGGAAAGGGGGGGGGAAGCCAAGCTAGAGTTTGGAGTTGAAGGAGGCACAGTGAGAGAGACATCTAGTTTCAAGAGAGGGACGAGAGAGGGGAGGAATAGAGGGAGCAGTGGTTGGTGTGAGGAAAACAGTCCAGGGCAAAGAGACAGAAGGAGCCTATGGGTCCAGTCTGTCCAGTGTGGATTTGGAAGTAGCATTATTAATAGTGTCACTCTAACTGAAGCTAGGAAGGATCATCTTTCAGACAATATGTCTCTGTGCAGGATGTGGGATACATGCTTTTTTCCACAGAGTCCCAAGTTTAGGGTGGAACTTCTGATGGATGGCACCCACATGCAGAGAGAGAACTCAAGGTGATGTCCAACCAGACCCCAGGATAATTAAAGGAGACATCTTCTATCACAGTTTCATCAAGGGTATGAAAGGAGGGGAAGGGTGAGAGTCTTGCCAGCCACTGCCTGGTGCCAGAGGTTATGGAGACCATTTTGTTGGCCTTGAGGGATAGTTGGTTCTCCTGGAACCAGAGCTGGATAGTGGAGAAGTCCAAAGGAAGCCAAGCAGCCAGATCTGGAGTGGAGGCACCAGATACTATCATCTGCATACATGTCCATGGCCAAAGAGATATACTGACATTTGGGAGGATATATAAGAAAATCAAAAACCGGATCCAGCCAAGAACAGAATCCCAAATGAAAGGTCTCCCCCCAAAAAAAACTTTTATTCTGTTTACCTTTGTAGTTTGTAGGCATGAACAATGATTGCCTCTATTGCACCCTCCTAATTTCATCAGGATTTGAAATAAATGAAAGTGCTTAAGTATGGTGTGAAAATTTGCTTTGACTCCATTGCAAAGGTCATGACCCCGACTCATGTAAAGCATCCTGGAATTTTATGATGTTTTTAGTGCTAAACCTACAGTAGTTATACTGTATTAGTGCTGTTGTGATCCTCTGCAGCCCCTATGTTCTTGTCTTATGCTGGGCATTAAACTTTTTAAGGCATAGTAAGTGCCCTGCTGTTTTCGGTAGTTTAAAGTGTATCCGAGTAGAAAAAAATGCTTTTAGAGAATACAGAAACTTCACAAGACATGTAACAGAACTGTCTGAGAAGCTAACTTCTGCTGGCTTGTGCAGAGAGAGAGAGAGAGAGAGAGAGAGAGAGAGAGAAAGACACACATCAACTCCCATGATGCCTTCCATTATCAGCGTCATGACCTTTGCAATGGAGACAAATCTATTTTCATACCACAGCAAAACAGAGTGAAGCAACCTCATTTATATTTAAATTAGGAAGAAATTAGTGGGATGCAAGAGATAGAATCATTGTTCATGCCTTTCAAACTACACAGGTATACAGAAAATAGGTTGAGGGACTTTCCTCAAATGTACACCTGAGCAGACAAGTATAGGGTGAGGAGAGTGTGTCAATGATATGGACAGTGCAAAATCTATCCTCAAAGCAGGAGCTGAACCAGCTAACGGAATGGTCAGAGAACCTTCCCATTTCAGCTTACTGAGGAGAAGGAGATGTGCAACTGTGTCAAATGGCCAGGTCCAGAAAGATTGTACAGGTAATCATGCCCTGGTCCATTTCAGTCAGAATGGAGTCGGTGAGCTAGAGAAGGAGGTGGAAGTAGAGGGACTTCTGTAAGCCAGACTGGAAGGAGTGAAGAAGGAGGAGTCAAAAAAGAAGAGATTTGTAAGTGGACTGGTGGTAGGACAGCCAAGAGCAATGCATTTAGTTGGTACTGCAGAACTTCATAGTGTGCATTCCTCCACACACACGCTCAGATGTACACGCCTAACATCGGGAGGAAAGAGGATGGAAAATGGGAGGACAGGCTAAATGAAGCGCTGCCTATCTCCCTGTAGCCCACTCCACCAAGCCGTGAACCAAGATATCTGGACATGCTGCTGGGGTGACCTACCCCTTCTGCCCTGCGCAGGGTTGGAGGAGTACAAGCAGGTTGCAACAGGGACAGGACTGAAGGAAATGCCTCTGACCAGTCTCACAAGAGGGTAGCATCTTTTCAGAAAAGAGATGTGAAGAACAAGGGGACACAATTTGAAGATAGAGAGGGACTGCTCAGGGGCAATGTGAGGAAGTATTTTTTCCAAGAGGGTGGTGGATGGCTGGAACAGTCTTGTGAGGAGGTTGTGGGGTCTAAAACTGGGAGAATTGAAGAATACATGGGACAGACATAAGGCAATTTTGTGGGGGTAGAAGAAATAGGCTGTTGGTTAAATAGGATCTGCAACTTACCCTCTAGGTAGGGAAATGGGCAGACTAGGTGGGCCAAGCGGTCCTTATCTGCCATCAAAGTCTATGTTTCTATTTTTCATAGAAAATCAGTAACATGAATGTTTTCATATCTGACTCTCAAGTTGGAATATCATACCAGTCCATCTGTGTGTGTGTGTGTGTGTGTGTGTGTGGAGGAGGGAGGGGCACAGCGACAGTACCTGATTAGTATCATACAACAGTTAAGAACACTAAATTTTCTCTTGAGATTATACTGATATCTATTCACTTAAATTAACACTGTGTGCCCAGTCAGCATACAGTTGCCAAACATGTAACTGAAAAATCCTAGATAATGCTGTGCACCCCAAAGATGTGTAGTTTGTGTGTCGGTACAGTAAAACTGTGTACTGTTCATATTCATAGCCTCAGTCTTACCAAAAGTCTCCATTCAGTATAAAATATCTTCTTTGAACAACGGATAGGGAGGTGGAGTGCCTAGCTGATGGCATGCAACTACTAACTCTACTAATTTATGTGTTCTTATAACCAGGGAGGCACACCATTCATCTCCATATGCTTTGTTTACCTATCACTGTACAGTTACTATTAAAAACCTTATCAGAAGAGGTGGGACATTGCCTGCCTCATGTCATGCAACAGCTAAGTGTTCCAACTTGTGTCTTATTCAATCATGAACCTGTCACTTTGATGTCCATAGCCATTGTTTTACTTACAGTATGCACTCTCAATTCAGTTCCTCATATGCAGTGATGCAGTGGGGGCTTTCTTATTTCATGCCATCTACCTCTTAACAGTTTAAATTCTCTCTAACTGCAACCACAGAGGTACAGCATCACTGTTTCTGTACGTCCTTTACTCTGACTCTCCACTCAGGATGCACTTTCTGCTCTAGGTGGGGAGAAGGAGTGTCATTATTTAGATGATACTGTACAAGTCCTTACTCTTTCAATGAGTGTGTACTCCAATGATAGGGCTGAACCATATAGACCCATAACCTTTGTTTTACTATCAGTCTCCAGTCAGAATACAGTGAACACTGTGTCATTTTTTTAACGGGGGTGCATACCCTAGGTAACAACATGCATGCATAAGCTTCCCACCCAGGTCCACAACATGATCTTTTGTCAGGCAGTAATGCTGACTACAACACTAAGTGGAACAAAAGTGCAGATGAAAATGGTTAAAAGAATGAAACACAAGCAGTAACATGAATGCAAACAGTGACGCACACATTTGTACACATGAGAAAGGACAAGGAAAGGTGTACGTAAAGCCAAATAGATACAATAAGAGTAACAGTAACAAGAGTAAAACCCCCTGCATCTATTTAAGAATATATTTCTCCATCTTACAGTGGTTGGGGAGACTGGAGCAACATCACGGCCGCAGGTGAAGCAGGAGCCTGACAGCAGTGCTGAACGGAAGTCTAGTAACATAAAGTGACACAAACGTCATAGACTGCTGGCAACAGTATGAGTTGATTTTGTTTCATAGTATTTGTTAACACAGTAATTACAGGTGAACAGCAGATCTGCACCTCATCTGTTGGGTGGCAGGCTGGGGGCACTGCCTAGCTGACAACATACAACTACTAACTGTTCCACGTAGTATTTTACTGCAATGATACAGATGTAACACTTATATCCATTGCCTTTTTTTTTAAATCTAACTCTCCACTGAGGATCCAGTATCTGTTTTTTTTGAGCGGAGCCATTGACTGCCTCATGCCATGCAACTGTAAACTGTCCTGACTACTGTGTTACTGCAATTATGGAGCTGTACCATTTATACCCATAGCCTATTTTTTCTTGGGAGTCTCACTGAACACCCAGTTCCTGCTCTGGGGATGTGGGACATTGCCTAGTTGATACCGTACAACTCCTAGATATGCAAGCCATGTGTACCTGCAACCATTCAGGAATACCATCTATATCTATTTACTAGCTTTCACAGTAACTTCCCACTCATAATGCACTACCTGTCCTAGCAGGGGAGGGGAGGGTGGTACATTGACTAGGTAACACCATAGAACTCCTAACTGTCCCAACTAGTACGTTAGTGCAATCACACAGCTGAGTTGTTCATATCCATAGCCTTTCTTTCCCACTGAGTTTGGACTTAACATGTAGAACCTGCTCTGGTGCTGGGAAGGGGGCATTGCCTCCCTCATGACGTGCAATTTCCAACTATCCCAACTATTATGGTACTGTAAACATAGAGCTGTACCATCAATATCCATAACCTTTATTTACCTGTGAGTCTGCAGTCATGATGCAGTATCTCATCTGCAGACACAATGGGTGGGTGGAGGACATGACCCAGCTGATGACATGCAACCCCTTAATGCCATAACATGTGTTCTCCTACAAACAGACATGTATACCACTAACATCAATATCCATTATTTACTGTACTTATCCACTCAAGATAGACT
Organism: Neoceratodus forsteri; assembly: GCA_016271365.2. Taxonomy (NCBI): domain Eukaryota; kingdom Metazoa; phylum Chordata; order Ceratodontiformes; family Ceratodontidae; genus Neoceratodus; species Neoceratodus forsteri. Next base: position 318,539,351 of record CM028132.1, on the reverse strand, counting down.
TCCTGCTGTATGTATCTCTGGCTGTAGGGTGTGGGGCATTCTCTGACTGTATGTATGTGTGGCAGTAGGATGTGGGACATTCCCTGGTTGACACCATACAAGTACACACTTTCCTAACTTGTGCCCTACAACCACAAAAGTGTACCATTCATGGCTATGGTCCTTCTTTTCCTGTGACTCTCCACTACAGATAAACTATGTGCCGGGGAGACAAGACATTGCCTACTTGTGAGGAGGTGGCCATTCCTAGCTGATGTCATGTAACAATTAACTGTTCTAACTAGTGTAACATTTTATCATAAAATGGTTACATCAATATCCATACCCTCCATTTTCCTGATGGTCTGCACTCACAATACAGTACGCTTTGTGCGGTGTGTTGGGGGATTGGCTACCTAATGCCATCCAACTCTTAACTGCATAAGTTGTGACCTCCCACAGAGATGTATCCCATTAATGACTAAACCGTTTATTTTCTCTGGGTATCCGGTCAAGATACAGTTCCCACTGTGTCTCTGTGATGCGGGCAAGTGGGGGGTATTCACTGGGTAATGTCATGAAAGTCCAAATGTTCCTAATTTATATGTCCCTACAACCACAAAGCTACACCTCTGATGCCTATAGACCTTGTTTTCCTCTCACTCTACATTCAGGAATCAGTGCATGCTGTTCATGGTGGGGAAGAAGACAGGCTATACAACCTGATCTGTGTGGCGAGGGGCATTCCTACCTGATGCCATGCAATAACTTACTGTTCCAACTTGTGTGTTACTTTATCATGAAGCTGTAACATGAATATCACTAACCTTAACTTACTGACAGTATGTACTTACAATACAGTACCTCATCTGGAATGGGGGGTACACTAGCTCATAACTCTCTCCAACTTCTAACAGGGATGTATGTTACTAATTTCCATAAAATTGATTTCCTGTGCTTCTACACTCAAGATACAGTTGCTGGTATGTGACTGTGTGATGGAGGGAGTTTCCTAAGTTGTGTGTATCTCAACCAAAAAGGTGCACTATACATGTCCATGGCCCTTGTTTTCCTCTATCTCTCCACTCATGGAACAGTATGTGCTCGAGATGGGGGAAGGGGGCAGCTGTCTGCACGGTTTGTTTTTTCTCTTTACAGATCAGCCAGGTAAAAAGTGACACACTGTGCACTGTCACTGTGTTTGTAGGCTCTAACACAAGGTTGACTGTCTGACAAATGAAATTAAAAAGCTCCGCCAAGAACATAAAACCATATTAGAATTACTTATGCCCAACAAGCAACAGTCAACCTTGTGCTTGAGCCTGTGGGCACAGCGGCAGGTGCCAGTGCAGACAGCAGCACTGCTTCATCTGTGACCATAACCAGTCTCCCTAGCCAGTGATGGACGGCCTCCACAGTGATGTCCCGGTATCTCCCCTCAACCTGGCGCAACGACTTCCATTTCCCTATGCACCTCCACATCGATCCAGCTTCCTGCCTAGGCTGCCTCAACCAGTCAACTGCACACCTCCCTTTTCTATCTGATTTATTTTGTTAATTAATATAATATTATTTTTTACAAAATCTTTATTTTTTCAAAACAAAAACCTATTTTATTAAAAAAATCTGACTTGATAATTGTAAAAAGTGTTTATTTTTTCATATTGCTCTACAAAAATCATTTATATTATTTATATGTCTGTTTTATATTAATAATTTTATAACAAATAAATATGTGTTTTATAACAAAACAGAGTTTTTCTTGCTCAACTTAAAACAATTTGTATTTATTACACTTATTGCAATGCTGACTAGTGAGGGTCAGTGCTCATAATAGAGTACCTAATCTGTGTTGGCAGGAGGGTGGAGGGACATCACGTGGCTGACACCATGCAACTACTAACTGTCATAGCTTGTGTACTTCTACAAACACATATCTATACTGTAAATATCCATATCCTTTATTAACTCTGGATATGCACTCCTGGCTAATGGCAAATAACTCCAAACTTTCCTAACTAGGGTGTCCAAATAACCACAAACGTGCACCATTAATGTCTATGGCCCTTCTTTCCTCGAACTCTCCACTCAGTACACACAGAACATCCCAGGAGGGTTGCAGGTGCGGGGTGGAATTGGAGGAAGAGAGACATTATGTAGATGGGGGCATTACCTAGCCAATGCCATGCAACAACTAACTGTTAAAAGTTCTGTGTTATTCAGTCATGAACCTGTAACATGAATAAGCATAACCTTTGTTTCCTGAGACTCTCCACTCACAATAGAGCACCTCATGTGCAGTGGAGGTAGGATGGCGGAGGAGGGTGCTAGGGACATTGCCTGGCTGCTGCCATGCAACTGCTACCTGTCATATCTTGTATCCTCCTACAAACACGGATCTATACCATGAATATTCATATCCTTTATTTACTGTGATATCCACTCAAGCTACTGTTACTGCAATGCATTGGTATGGGATGTGGTGCATTCATGGGCTGATGGCATACAGGTCCAAACTTTCTTAACTTGTGTGTCCCTACAATGACAAATGACCACCACTGATGTCAACAGGCCTTCTTTTCCTGCAACTGTCCAGGAGGGTTGTGGGAGGGGGAGATGAGGCCCATTGACTAGATGGGGTGAGGGTCATTGCCTAGCTGATGCAATGCAACAACTAACTGTTCCAAGTTCTGTATTATTCAATCATGAAGCTGTAACATGAATATTGATATCCTTTGTATGCCTGAGAGTCTTCACCAACACTTCCTAACTTGTCTGTCCCTACAACAACAAAGGTGCACCATTAATCCCCATGGGACTTCTTTTCCTGTAACTCTCACTCAGGATACAGTACATTTCGGGGTGGGATGAGGGGCATTGCCTAGCTGGAGGGGTGGGAGGGGCAATGCCTAGCTAATGCCATACAACAACTAAGTGTTCCAAGTTCAGTGTTATTACATCATCAAGCTGTGAAAACAATAAACATAACCTTTGTCTCCCGAGACTCTCCACTCACATACAGTACCTCATGTGCAGTGTGAGGTAGGGTGGCAGGGGTGTGTGGGGCACATTGCCTGGCTGCTCCCATGCAACTGCTAACTGTCATAACTTGTCTCCTCCTACAAACATGAATCAATACCATGAATATCCATATCCTTCATTTACTATGGTTATCCACTCAAGCTACAGTCGCTACTATCTGTTGGTGTGGGGTGTGGGGCATCCCTTGGCTGATGGCATACAGGTCCAAACCTTCTTAGCCTGTGTGTCCCTACAACCACAAAAATGCACCATTAATGTCTATGGCCCTTCTTTTCCTGTAACTCTCCACTCAGGACACAGTAGGTGCCCGAGAGGGTTGTGGGAGGGGGAAGAAGAGGGGCATTGCCTAGCTGGGGGGCATTGCCTAGCCAGTGCCATGCAACAACTAAGTATTCCAAGTTCTGTGCTATTCAATCATGAAGCTGTAACATGACACCATGCAACTCCTAACTCTCCTAAGTTATGAACACCTACAATCACAGAGGTGTACCATTGATATACATCATCTCAGTTTTGATACAGCTCTCACTGGGATACAGAACCTGATCTCAGGGTTGTGTATAGTTGATGTCCATAGGGTTCCTTACTTTGTGATTGTCCACTCAGCATGCACTACCTTGCCGGGGGAAGGCATTGCCTAGCTGACACCGTACAACTCCTATGTGTCCCAATTAGTGTGTTACTGCAATCATAGAGCTGTACCATTTATATCCATAACCTTTGTTTTCCTGTGAGTTTTCACTCAGGGTGCAGTTCCTGCTGTGTGGGGGAAGAGGACCATTCCCTGGCTGACGCTGTGCAAGTCCTAACTGTTCTAACTTGTATATCCCTGCAACAACAGAGCTGCACCATTGATCTCTATGTACTGTCTTTTACTGTGACTCTCCACTCAGGATGCACTACCTGGCCTGGGGGAGGGCACTATCTGACACTGTACAACTGCTATCTGTACCAACTAGTGTGTCACTGTAATATTGGAGCTGTACCACTAATATTCATTATCTTTGTTTTCCTGTTAGTTCACACTTAGGATCCAGTACCTGCTCTCTAGGGAGGGATGCATTCCCTAGGTAATGACATACAACTCCAAAGTGTCCCAACTTGTGCATTCCTACAATCATGGTGCTGTACCATCTTTACACTCAGGCTGCAGTGCCTGCTCTGTGGGGGGGGGAGTGCATTCCCTGGCTGATGACATTCAGTTCCAAAGTGTCCCAACTTCTGTTTTCCTGCAGTGATGGATATGTACCATCGACATCCATTACCTAACTTTTTTTCTGTGACTCTCCACTCAGTATGCACTACCTTGCCTGGGGATAGGGGATTGCCTAGATGAAACCATACAACTCCTAACTGTCCAAAGTAGTATGTTACTGCAGTCATGGACGTGTACCATTTATATCCATTTTCTTTCTTTTTCTCTGAGTCTCCACTCAGCATGCAGTACCTTCTCTGGGGGGGTCATTGGTACTAACTCTCGCCCCATCACATGTGTAAACAATCTGACATATAAGAGAATGGGGTGAGAGTTAGGACCGATGACCACAATGCACCATGTACCCTGTTGATGTTTGGGGTTGCAGGCTGGGGAGGTGCAAGGGGGGCTTTCAACCTTAACACTAAATTTCCTCACTTTTGTCACTGTGGAACAACCCTAACTGATGCATAAAATTGAGAGTTTGCCTGTAATTTCACTTCTTTTTGAGAATGTGCAGTAGAAATAGTGAATGGAATGTGGTGGTGGGAAAGGTCCCCGTGCTCCCACCACATGATTTTTTGTGCCATAGTAACGGTGAGTGCAAGGGAAACACAACCAGTAATGGCTGCGCACATGGTGACTGAAACATAAATGGAAAAGCAAATGTTAGTAGAAAAGCAAGCACAAAGTGACGCCAAAGTGAACAGTGACGCAAAAGGAGATGCAAGTGCATAAGGAAACGCAAACCGTCATGAGCACAGTGACGGTACTGCAATTTGAAATGCAAATGGTAACATTAACAGCAGAAATAATGCCAAAGAAAACAGAAATGGAAATGCAAATGCAAGCACATGCACAAACGGGAATGTAAACGGTAACACACACGGTGGTGTACACGGAAACAGTAATGCAAATTGTCATGGAAACACAAGTGTAAATGCCAACTGTAACACTAACGGAAGCACACATCCTGTTTTTGCCCAACAGCTGCATACAGAAACACAGTGTGTACAAAGAATGTATGCATAATAATGGGCCTCAGAGCAGAAAATGACCTGTTGGAATACTAAATTGCTTATATCTCAGAAACCATGCAACGTAGAGAAAAAAACTTAAATTTCACATCATTAATCGGTTTCCTGGCTAGGTGTTCACTGAATGCATAGCCCACATGATGAAAATTCCGTATCTCACACCGTTTCCAAGATACGAGCCCCGAAAGGTGTGGCGAACGTTACCATATTAGTCTATGGGGAAAAACGTCAATGTCAGAGTACCGTAACTTGACATCCATGCAATATTCTGTCACCAAGCCACCAAAAGGCACATCTGTGAGATTTTGGCTGCCTTCCCTCCAAATTTGAGCTGAAAAGACCAAACTGTTCTTTTGCAGCAGGGTGGTAAAGGACGCCTGTCATTTTGGCCATAGTCTGGAAAAGCAATTTCACAATTTGTGAAAGCGTTCGCGAATTTTGCGAAAGTGTCAAACTTGCAACACTACTTTGCGACACTACTTTTTCCAGAAATTTGAAAGACACATTTCTGTGGTGTTTAACCCCAAAATAAAGTCATGCCTAGCATCCTCAGGGCTCGACTAGGTAAACACAAAAATAATTGTGTCCTAGATGGTCCCAATTTTAAATGCCAAGCATTTTTCTGATCACCAACTGAAAACAAAATGGCTTGTTTGCGACACTACTAGGGCCATTTGTGACACTAAAAAGTGCATTTGCGAAAGTGTCAAACTTTTTGTTAACTTTTCCCATTGCCTTATAATGGGAACTTGTTTTATGAATAACTTTTGAACCGTTCAATATTTTTTCACAAAATCTTCAATAGGCACATCGGGGACCCCAACCACACATTCCCTGAAGTTTTAGGACTGGTCATACAAACCATGCGACCTGTAGGTGCAAGCAAAGAATTCACAAAAAACATAATTTCACACATGAATGTCCTTAATAACTCCACAGCCATGTAACCGACCAGTACAAAGTTGGCAGATCCCAAGATCATATGCTTCCAGTCTATACCTGCCTAATTTTCAGGTAAATCCATTGAACGGTGGTCAGAGTTATTAAGGTGCACAATTTCACCCTTTAATCTTAAAAGGCTACTCAACCTAACTATGGTAGCACTACCTTGCTACCATAATATATATATATATTGTACCGGTCAGATATATGGCTGTGGAGTTATTAGGCAACATCTGTGCACACAATTACATTTTTTTATGCAGTCTTTGCTTGCACCTACAGGTTGCACGGTTTGTGCCACTGGTACAAAAACTTCAGGGAACGTGCTGCTGGGGTCTCCAATGTACCTATTGAAGATTTTGTGAAAAAATATTGAACAGTTCAAAAGTTATTCAGAAAACAAGTTCCCATTACAAGTCAATGGGAAAAGTTAACAAAACGTATGACACATTTGCAAATGCACTTTAGTGTCACAATGGTCTAGTAGTGTCACAAATCCACCATCTTGTTTTCCATTACTGATCAGAAAAATGTTTGGTGTTTAAAATTGGGACCCTCTAGGAACACAATTCTTTTTGTGTTCACCTAGTTGGACCCTCAGGGTGCTAGCTGTGTCTTTATTTTAGGGTTAAACACCCCAGAAATATGTTTTCCAAATTTCTGGGAAAGTAGTGTCACAAAGTTGTGTCGCATGTTCGAAACTTTCACAAATTTTTGCAAAATCTTTCGCAAATCATGACACTACTTCTCCAGGCTAGGGCAAAATGACAGGAATTCTTTGCCACCCTGTTGCATAAGAGTGGTTTGGTCTTTTGGGCTGAAATTTAGAGGGACTCCAGCCAACATCTGACAGATGTGCCTTCCAGTGGTTTGGTGAAAAAATATTGCAAGGATGCAAAGTTATGGTACTCTGAAATTGACATTTTTTTCCCATAGACCAACATGGTGGTGTCTGCCACTCCTTTCGGGGTTTGTAACTTGGAAATGGTGCGAGATATGGAATTTTCATCAAGAAAATGTGTAGCCCTATGGGTTATGTATTTCATGAAAACCTAGCCAGAAAAGTCATGAATCTTGTGAAATTAAAATTTTTTTTTCTACGTCGTATGGTTACTGAGATATTACCATTTTAGTATTACAATTGCTCATTTTCTGCTCTGAGGCCCATTATTATGCATACTTTCTTTGTTTTCACTGTGTTTCTTAATGGAGCTTTTGGGGAAAAAATATGGTATGTGCTCCAATTACTGTTACACGTAGGCTTTACACTTGTGTTTCCATGACCATTTGCGTTAGCATTCCCGTGTGCGTTACCCTTTGTGTTTCTGTTTGCGTTACCGTTACCATTGTGTCTCTACTACTGTTTGTGTTTGTCTTTCGCTAAGTGTCACCATGTGCATTACCTTTTCTGTTGCTGGCCACCCTTCCATTTTTGTTTGCGTTTGTCTTTCATTTTGCATTATCGTTTTTCTTACCATTACCATTTGCATTTCTAATTGCTGTCTCATGCCCATGTGCATTACGATTTGCATTTCCATATGCACTTATGGTTGCATTTGTATTTCTGTTTTCATTAGCATTATTGCTGCTGTTGCCATTACCATTTGCATTTACAATGTGGTACTGTCACCGTCGGCATTACTGTTTACATTTCCATATGCACTTGCGTTTCAGTTTCTGTTTCCTTTCATGGTATTGCTGCTGTTACAGTTATCATTTGCATTTACAATAGCAGTGCCATGACCGTGCACATTACCAGTTCTGCTTCCATATGCACTTGTGTCTCTGTTTGCATCACTGTTCACTTTGCGTCACTTTGCCTGCATTCTATTATTGCTTGCTTTACAATTTATGTTTCTGTCACCATGTAGCGAATCGTTACCACTTGTGTTTGCGTTGTTGTTACTGTTACTATGTCACAAAAATCACATGGTGGGAGCATTCCATTCACTATTTATAGTCCTCATTCTCAAGAAGAAGGAACATTAGAGGCAAAAAACTCAGTTTAATGCATCAGTTAAGGTTGTTCCACAGTGACAGAAGTGAGGAAATTCAGTGTTAGGGTTGAAAACCCCCTTGCACCCCCTCAGCCTGCCCCCCAACGGGCATCGGGGTGTGCATTGGGGTCATTGGTCCTAACTCTCACCCCATTCTCCTATGCCTCAGGTTGTTCATGCAGGTGATGGGGTGAGAGTTAGGGCTGATGACCCCAATGCACACCATGATGCAGGTTGAGGGGGCAGACTGAGGGGGTGCAAGGGTTTTTTTCAACTCTAACACTGAATTTCCTCACTTCTGTCACTGTGGAACAACCTTAACTGATGCATTAAACTGAGTTTTTTGTCTCTAATATATATATATATAAATATATATTTATATATATATATACACACATACACAAACACACAGTGGTAATTGTGGAAAAGTTGACTAGTGACGTACACCGTGCATCATTGAATGGCAGCACTATACATGCTATTCAATGGTTACCATGCTTGTGCACCACACAGTATACTGTGCTACTTGTCAACTTTTATGAGACTATCACTATATATATACATATTCTTTGCAAAAAAAACTTTGTTAATGCATCAATTAGGGTTGTTTCCACAGCAACAAAAGTGTGGAAATTCAATATTAGGGTTACCAGTCCTAACACCCCCTGCACTATCCCCCACCCTCAACATAACAACAGGTGTTGGGGTGTTCATTGAGGTCATCATGTCTAACTCTCACCCCATTCCATTTGTAGGTAAGCTGAGGTTTTGTAGTACAGGAGAATGGGGCAAGAGTTAGGCATGACAACCCCAACGAACACCCCAGTGCCTGTTGTTGTGTGGAGGGTGGGGGGTAGGGCAGGGGGTGTTAGGGTTGGTAACCCTAATGTTGAATTTACACACTTTTGTCACTGTGGAAACAACCCTAACTGATGCATTAAGGAAGTTTTTTGCAAAGAATGTCCTTACTTTTTGAAAAAGTGTAATATAAGTAGTAAATGGTATGTGTTTGTGCTCCCACCAGGCTGCTCATTTGTGCATAATGATATGTGTCTCTGGGAGTGTAGAACCTGTGATCCCACTTACACGTAACTATGGAGCCATACAGCAGCCCAATAGGGCAAGGAACCCTTGTAACACTAATTTGCCAATATCTCAGGAACCATAGCATCTAGAATAAAAAATTCCAGAATCATTGTAATCAGGACAGCGAGACCTCCATGGTAGATAAATCAACTAAATCCATATCTCACATCATTTCCAAGATACATTGTACTGAAAAGTGCTGCAGATGTTAACTTTGAGGGCATTATACTGGCCTATGGACATGAAAATGAGCCATTGGAATACTAATTTCCAAATATCTCAGTAACCATTCAAAGTAGAGAAAAAATTCAAAATTCATCGTAGTCATGACTTTCCAACCTACATCTGTACTTAGTTGCCTTATTGTGGACTAAGAATTTTTGCAATGAAAAATCCATATCTCGAACTGTTTTCAAGATATGGGTGTTTAAAGACACCATGGGAACCACAATGTTATCCTATGGGACATTCCTCAATTTTCAAAATGCTATAACTGCAGAACCACTCAATATTTTTTCACCAAACAAGCAAAAGGTGCAACTATGAGTCAACAGCTTCTTATCCTGTAAATTGTAGCCAAAAGCACAATTTACCTTGCTGCAAGGAAATGCCAAACTTTTTACTGTACCCCTATTCATTTTAAAAGGATGTTGTCGTACATCAACAAATGTTTGCACAATTGTTTTCATGCTTCTCGAGAAAGTTGTCATGCATGAAAATTATGTTTGCGTGACTGAAATTCCAGAAGCTTGATCAAAAATCAAAACCACATATTTTCAGACCATATTGACAGAAACTGATGTCAGGGAAGTGTTCCTCGTGGCCCGATTAGGTAAACATAAGTGGCGGTATTTAAAAAGGGGCTGTATTTTTTGAGTTCTACCAATTTTTGTCTTTAGCTAGCTGAAAACAAAATGGCGGCAGCATGAACACGTTTTTCCAGAGCCCGAATGAAAAAAATGTTGCTGCGAAGGTTTTCGAGCCGCCCATATAAATTTTCCATAGACTATAATGGGACAAAAAAAAATGCAATAACTTTTGAACCGATTAATATTTTTTCACCAAATCTTCTAAAGGCACCCCTTCAATCCAGTCTACATGTACCCAACACAATTTCCCATCAAACAGACACACCACATGGAAAAAACGGACAATGAAAAAATTCAAAAAAGTGAGGATTTTTCATCTTTTTTGATGCTCCGCATCTCAGAAACCGTAAATCTGACCAGAATGAAACTTTCCAGATCTAGAGATCAATAGTACTACACTGAGCATGCAACATGTCAGGCAAATTGGACTAAAATTTGGGTTTAACATAGAAGTGGCAGTACAACCTAACTATACCTAATATAAATATATATATATATATATATATATATATATATATATATATATATATATGTTTAGGTGCACAATATTAGGCCTATAGTTAAAAGAGATAGTCCACCCAGCAGCAATGTTTGTGCCCTTCTAAAGTCTACCTAAATGTCAAAATCTTCCAGACACTGTTAAAGCCCTTTCCAACAGTGTCTCACCCACTTGTCTCAGAGGCCATCTGGGACATCAACACCCATCCTGTGGATTGCCATCTGTTGCCATTCTGTTGCAGTCTCTGCTCATGTATGATTGATTTTCAGTGTGACTATGACATCAATGTGACCAGCCTTTGCAGCCTATTATAGCCATGTGTTGAATGTTGTCTTAGCTACAGATCTCTTGGCAACCCTGGGATGTAGCTGTTAATGCGTGCTTGCCTAACAGTGATTGGCTCTCCTCCTTAGCCCTGTATTGGCTGACACACCTTACAGGAGCCACTGTTGGCTGAAAATTTTCTCCATGAGTATGTTCTGTTTTGGAAATGACTGGGTTTCTCAATATGTGCAAGCATGAATGTTGCCTAAATTTCTTTTACTCACAATGTGCAATATTTGTCCTTGTTTATGTAACTCGATGCAAGTCCCAGCCACAACAAACCTTCACCACACTAAGAATAGCGAAACTTTGGTCACTTGTCTCTGGTTTTGTCCCTCATCCCACAACCCTCCACCCACCCACCATGTCCAGAGCTGTTGTTGACCCAGCGGACTTCCAAAAGTATCGCCATTTCACACTTTGCCAACAGCACATTTCAATCATAATAGCAATATGAACTGCTCAACATCCCATCACTGCTGCAAACACGACTAGCCTAAAACACGTCTCCACCATCCAAGGACATCATATCTGACTTACTGGCATGTGTGGCTGTGTTGTTGAATATAGAAGTGTGGCAACAGTAGTGGTTGTACTCAGTGACACTATATGAAAATCCATTTCAGCCCCTAGAGGAGGTGGTTGGGTCAAAAACAGCGGGGAGTTCAAGATTGCATGGGACAGACATAAGGCAATTCTACTGGGTAGTAGGTGGAAGTAGGCTGTTGGTTAACTAGGATCTGCAGCTTATCTAAACGTGGGTATATGGTCAGACTGGGTAAGACAAGCAATCTGTATCTGCCATCATAGTGTATGTTTCTATGACAATAACTTACATTCTCTCTAAGGTTGATACCATGAACACAGCATGATGCCATATAGAGTGTGCATATGTAGTGGTTTGATTTCAGAAGCACATATATGCACTGCATCATGACACCACTGTTATTCACTGCAGCTAAGGGCAACCATGGTTAGCCATAGGGATGGTTCTGGTGTCACCATGCCTTGTGGTTATGCCCTGTTGTTCTGCAAGCACACACTGTTGATCTACTACATGTGCTTTAAACACTCTTTTCTCCTGATGCAGTGATAGGGTCACCATCTCAGAGGGTGATTCACGGAGTTTACAGTGGCCCATGTTCAACACTCCCTTCCTGTCATGTGCACTGTGGATTGTCCCTGCAGATGGGAAGGATAGGATAGAGATATGTCAATAAAATTCATCAATGCAGCAGAAAGCATGAGACTGACAAAAGATGGGAAATGTGGATTGCATGAGGTAATGTGAGAAGTATGTCTTCACAGAGAGGTTGTGGATACATGGAACAGCCTTCCTGAGGAGGTTGTAGAGTCAAAAACAGTGGGGAATTCAAGAATGCATGAGACAGACATAAGGCAATTCTAATGGGGGTAGGAGGAAGTAGGCTGTTGGTTAACTAGGATCTGCAGCTTATCCATTAGTTAGGAAATGGGCAGACTAGGTGGGCCAAGCAGTCCTTATCTGCCATCAAATTCTATGTTTCTATGTTTCCAACATGAACACACCATTCAGCACCTAGCACAGACTCACTGGGGTGGGGGTGGGGTGGGAGTCTGTCTTGCAAATGGCAAACATAATGATCAACCTTTTACATGAGTAAAGAAGGTTCCACGGGTACTGAATATGTGAATGGAGCATGCATACCGGTTGCCAGCCACAAGACAGCCCCCCCCAATGGGATTGTGTGAATCAAGTCATGTTACATAAATAAGTCAGCAATTCTGATAAATGAACAGAAACCATGGCATGTCTACTACCTGAGTTCTATGAACCTTGCAGATTCAAAATTCCACATCATTCTGTGCACAATGTGAGGAGGAAAACAATGCAAGAACTGGGACCTTTTACTAATTTTCACCTACAGCATCTCTGAATAGGAACATGCGACCTGAACAAATTGTGGCACATATAGTGATATGCCACACATGATAACACACACCAAATGTTTTGAAATTCCATTGTTCGGTTGCATACTTATTAAAGTGCCAAGTAACTGGTTTAACATTAACTTGGATACTCAACCATAACTATGGACACTACTGTATATATATCTAAGTATGAACAAGTTTTTAGATTTAATGATTGACATTTTGTTGTAGAAACCATGACAGAGTATTAATTGAAACACACATTTTCAGGAGTAACAGAGTATAATTTGGAGGTAACATGGGGTTACCCATGAAAATCAGGACATCTCAAAGCTATGCTCAGGACAAACACCACACTGCAATACAATAGTTTTAGCAGTACTCAAAGGACATTTATAAATTGTTCTTTTAAAACATAAGCTCAGGATATACTGAATTTTATATGTTTTTGTGCAGGACAATACCTATTACCCACCAACCTCATGACTTATGACGAGGCATTAGAAATACAGGGACAAATGACAGACATCAGAGAATCACATAAATTATTGATGAACACTGGGGAAGTATGTAGAAGCACAGACTTTGTCTGCAATGTCTTATCTAAGTATGAACACATTAGTGACTGTGATAATTGCTATGAGTTTCTGATTACAAGCACCCCAGTGTGGTAATGTATGACTTTATTGCATTTGCGAATATTGTGTTTGGGTGGCATATGTATGCCCATTGAAACTAGAAGTCTCTTTTTTCATGGGAGGCCCGTGGGGGTTATACAGATATCAACCACATGAAATGGAACCAAATGATGCTGTTGCTGGTATTGTTTGTGAGTGGTGGAAGGTGAACAATCCCCAGAACAGGCAGACAGGATTGTGATTTGATTGAGCATTAGAAAGATGGAAAATCAGGAGTGCACCAAACACCCTCATGCTGCAGTACAGTGGCAGTATTGGGAGTTATCACATGTGCCTGGTGTGGGGCTAGAACCCAAAACCTTCTGATCTTCCAGCCTCAAAGGCAATTGTGTGAAACCAGCTAAGCCACTTATACTGCAAGCAATGGAAACAACACTCTGTAGGAGTGTCAGACAAAACTTTGAATGCAGAACTGTGGACACCACTGAAAATCAAAAGGCAATTGAGAACAATGTGCCAGACACACATTATGCTGTGACACTATATTTTCTGCAACATTTAGAGGACAGTCACAACATGATATTTCCCCACTATAAGGGCAAGACATATTGTATTTTGTATGTTTTTGGGTAGGACTGCAACTCTAAATCTCTTCTTGCATGAATCGCGGAAATAGGCATATACAAAAATTTGGGTCAAAGGACCAACATGAGAGAAACAACTTCCAAGGCATTGCCAATCAGAAATCATTGTGTGATCACAAAATACGCACTGTAGTAGTGGAACCACACATTTGATCAGTGGCAAAGTAGGACTGTGAGGCAACATCAGCAACACCATTGAAAATCTTGGGCAGTTGTGAGGCATGAGCCAGACACACAATGTACTGCAATTCCATATTTTTCAGCTACATTCATCCGACAGTTAGAAAATATTTTAGGGACAGGACATGTAGTATTTGACATATTTTTTTTCAATATCACAGCTATAACAGTCTAGCATCATAAATCAGGAAAAGAATAAGAAATGCCGGAACAAAGGACAAACATGACCAACATGAGGGACACCTCTTACAACTGATTATTGAACACCAGCAGAAGATGGCAGAATAAGGGAATCATAATACAAATGCATTGTCTAAGTTAGAACAAAGTCTGACTGTAATGCTTGGCATTCTGTTGTGTCAACAAACTTCACACAGCAGTAATAGAAATCCATATTTTTAGCTGTTGCATAGTAATTGTGAGTCAAAACCGTGGACAACTATGAAAATCGGGGACAGTGGAGAGCTGTGGGAATTACACAAGCTATGCTGCTGTACCATACTTTTCTGCCTCATTTAGAGAACAGGGACATCTAGAAAGTGGTGTTTTGTAATGTCATGGTGGGCTATATATTGTATTATTTCATGTTTCTTGCCTCAGAAATGTGGCATGGAAGATAAAATCAGGAACAAAGAACAAGGACACATCTTCAAAATGTTGAAGAACACCCAGGTAGATGGTAGAATAAAGGGCTGAATGAAACATGTCTTGTATAAGCAAGCACAAGTCAGTGCCTGGAATGCTGAATTATGTAGTGCTTACAGAGGACACAGTGTAGTAACATTTTAGGAGTGACACAGTACAATTTTGGGACACCACTGAAAATGAGGGACAGTTGAGAGCTATGTGCTGGACACCCACAACACAGTGCAATGTATGTGAGATTTGCAACATGTATAGAACATTTAGCTAATTTCTTTTATACTACTATGTCAGGACATTTAGTATTGTCCCTCAATTTTGAACACTACAGATGAAGATGGTAGGGTAAGGGGTTGGCTGCGACATGCACAATTATTGTTGATGACCCAACAAGTGATGTGATGGGGCAAGGAGGCACAACTGTTACAACAGGAAAAATGTAAAGAGATAAAAAACTGCAACAGCTGATTGTGGCTTGTTTACAGCCCAGAAAGAGGGACAGAGAGACAGAGAGAAAGAGAGAGAGAGAGAGATAGACTGAGTTCTGTAGACACTATCAGGAGGGACAGCAGTGGTGGAGTAGCAAGCACATATCATCAGTGGAAGACCATGGGCCAGGACACATCACTTCATCCAACAAGCTGCCACACATCACACACACCCAAGAGTGTAGTGAGATGTCCACTTCTGTGTGAATGAGACAACAATGTGATGATGATGAGGCAAGCAACATGACCAAAGAATGATAAAACAGACTTGCAGAATGTGGGTTATGAACCGCTGACATGCAGAGTGGCTCAACAAAAGAAACCATGATGATATCCCTATCCCCCAACCACGGACAAATAACCCTCCACCCCACCACCTTCTCCAATCAGTCGCACAACATGGAGCACTGAGCAGTGGCAGTGTGGAAGTTGTACTGGGGTCAGTGGGCTGGGGTCACTTGTAGAATGCACAAGAGATACAAGAGATCATCACAGGAACACATAAACACACAAGGATTATGAAAAGGCAGCAGGCACAGGAGTAAGATGTGGAGAAAAAAATCACTTCTGAATAAGGACTGCTGCAGTGCATAATGCAAAGCTATGAAATTGTCACCACAGACATGCCACAGGAAGTAAGACAATGCAAGCATGGAATATCGCAAATGATGCTCGGGTGAGTTGCTTGGAAAATAAAACTGGATAAGGGCTAAGATAAGATGAGATAGAGAGTCAGGAAGTGAGATATTAGCACAACCACCTGGCATAAGTCATAGAGGAAAGTAAAGAAAGTAAAGATGTATCATTTCAATGTAGGGTTAAACCATGAAAGATAAGCGAGGGTGTAAGAAATGTAATATAACTTGGAAAAAGGTGGAATACAAGGAGTAAGGAGTCAGGACAGTTTTAGGCAGTCATCCTGTGATGTGGTGATTACAACTTTGGTGCCAAAGAAACAAAGTACAGCAGACACAACATAATGGGTAAGAAAATACATTCCTTCAGGATAGGAATTTTCAGGGTTCTTCTGCTTTGCGCCTTGTTGCAGCACTGAGTAGGGGAAAAAAATAGTTTGAGCGCATATTCAGATCCTGCTTGGCAGTCTTAGCATTCCTAAATAGCATCCTAGCACAATTCTCTGACACTCTGAAATGGAGTGGAAATTGACAAAGAAAGAACAAAGAGCACAGAGGGAGGAATTTGTAACCCAGGACATATACGAGCAAGACACAGAAATGATTCGGTAGGAAGCAAAGGTGGACAGAGTTTGCAATACGAAACAAAATTACTTACCAGACAGTCACAGAGGGGACAATGAAACTCAATCAGTGCTACAAAATAGGGTAGTTTGAGACAGTCACATGGACATCATTGCCAGATGGATTCTGGGACAAAACATTGATTGAAGGGACTATAAAAGAAGCCTTGATGGCAACTCCCAGTGGCCACAACAGGGAGTGACAGAACTGGAAAAAAGCCTTGGCCAAAAAGCATGGAAAGGAAGCAGAGACAGAAGAAAGAAAAAAGATTATCTAGCTTGTATTTAATGAGAGTTTGGGTGGACTACTCCTGTAAGGCTGAGTACTTTGATTCTGTGTTAAACATGAAATTTTGTACTTATAACTTTGCAGCTGATCAATGGATTGCACAAAATTTGGTATGCACTGTCCTGTGTGGCAGATCTCTTGATGTGACAAGTTTTGTTCCAGTCAGATGTATACATTCTGAGATCTGGATAGTGAAAAAAATAAAAAATAAATATATTTTTGCAGTTTTTTCTTCATCGCCTAGCGGCCAGACAGTGTGGAAGTTCTGCATGATTTTGGAGAGTATAAAGAACTTTGGTAGCAGAACAGACGGTGAAAATTTAGTGCAATAAAATGAATCTGTTACAAAGTTATTACGAGCACACTCGCTCTGCCTTCTGTCTAGCTTCCTAAAGCTGCCGATTCGCTCGGTCTCTCCTCACTTCCTTCTGGATACAGTCTGCAGCTTCTATTATTAAAACCTCAGGCAAGCTAATAGGAGGGACAGACTTTTCATAGTTTTTAAACATAGAGGGGCTCATTTTGTACTCTTAACAGGCTGGCACTTTCTGTAATGCGCACCGCTCGGTCATGCTATATTTCGGCAATGAAAAGTGAAAGTGCTCCACGATCTCTCTACTTTCCCTATAAACAGAGCTTTTTTCACAGAAATTAAGAGCAGAAAACTAAAACAAATGTTCATTCTTATGCTTTTTTGTACACAGCTAGGTTTCTGTTACACACCTGCCAACATATTTTTAGTAGGATTGAGACTGCTTGGTGACACTGCTTACAGTAATAAAGTTTGTGGTTCTACACTAAGAGACTGTGAAAATGGCAGGCAGATTTCATTTTTATCACATTTGATTTATAAACTGATGGCATGATCAAATACATCAGATTGTACAGTGTGGGACTACTACTGGTATATTTAGTTATGCCTGTGGATGCCAGTTGCATATGTGTATGTATGTGTGTGTGTGTATGTATGTATGTATGTGGCTGCCTAGCTGCACCAAGTGTGCAGTGGTCTCACTGCTGGTGAGAAGGTTTTGAGGGCTGGAAAATAGTTCAGCCATGCGATTGTACTGGAAGGCGGCAGTCATTGTGGAATAATGCATGGTCATGTGACATGTTTCAGCCAATCAGGATAGTGGATTTTCACTGATTTTCCGTGCCCATTTTATAAATATATATATATATAATATATTTGTGGCAAAAAAATCCATTTAATGCATCAGTTAGGGTTTTTCCACAGAGACAAAAGTGAGGAAATTCGGTGTTAGAGTTGAAAGCCCCTCTGCACCATCCAGCCTGCCCCCATTCGCATCGGGTAGTGTTGGTCATCGGCCCAACTCTCACCTCTCATCACATGTGTAAACAAGCTGAGGCATAGGAAAATGGGGTGAGAGTTAGGACCGATGACCCCCACGCACTTACCTGATGCTGGTTAGGAGGGCAGTGTGGGGTTGCATGGGCATCGGTAATGTGTTGTCATCAGCCCAACTTTCACCCCATCCCATGTGTAAACAAGCTGAGGTGGTGCAGTGTAGGAGAATGGGGTGAGAGTTAGGGCTGATGACCCCAATGCACACCTTGATGCCTGTTGGTAGGTGTGGGCTGGGGGTGGGGTGCAAGGGGTGGGAACCCTAAAATTGAATTTCCTCACTTTTTTTCACTGCAGAAGAACCCTAACTGATGCAATAACAAAGTTTTTTGCATAGAATGTCCTTACTTTTTAAGAAAGAATAGAAAAGTAGAATGTTGCACATGTTGGTGGGAGTGTGGGGCCCTTTGAACCCACGCTCCCACCAACTTGTAAGTGCCAGGCCACATTACACACCCAATGACTAAAAAGTACATTGACAACAGCAAGACCACCCACAAAACAAATTTTAATCTAGTAGAGCAATAGAAAACTCTGTCCACAAAATGTAAACTGTGCTACACAATATTGCTGCAAAAATATATTGTCCAACACATAAACCGCTTATTGACATCTACAGGACATGCTCAGTACTTCCAAATTTAAGTAAAAAGACCAAGTCGTGTCCAAGCTGTAACATGTTGAAATTTGAAATTTCATTCATCAGAGTGGCACAGTTCTGCACCTGTTGACATTTCACACACACAACAACTGAAAATTACATCCATGACACTAAGGCTAAGCACCCTATCGATTTCGCCACCAGCAGAATCCAAAACCCTGTCCACAACATGGAAAGTGCAGCACACAATATCTCTGTAAAGAAAATTTCTCTGACATGCAAACACCATAATTCACATCTACAGGACATGCCTAAACACCCTCCAAATTTCAAGTAAAAGACCAAACCATTTCTGAGATATTCAATCTTAAAAGCTGGTAAAATTTCCTATCTATTGCATATAAAAATCTGGCCATCTTGTTCCTCCCACGATCAAAGATGGCGATCAAAGAATCTCACGATCAAAGAATTTGCAGGCTCACAACCAAAGAATAAAACTAATAATTTAAAAAAATTAAAGAATTGCTGTAAACCAACACCATGGTTCATCAGAACGAAGCCCCCTGAGTAAAACCCACCCTTATTTGTCTTCCTAGGACACCCCTAGGCTGAGAAAATAGATTTTTTAATCTGGCCATCTTGTCCCTTGCTCGTGATGCATGATCACAATCAAAGAATCTCACGATCAAAGAATTTATTTTTTATTTAGTTTTTGTTAACCGGGTAGGTGCACTAGCCATAAAATGACTATTTTCAGGCACGACCCGGGAGAGTACTACAAAAGGAGAACAGTTGAACAGCCGCAACATGGGTACAATAGTACAAATAGAGGAACAGTACAGCAGTGCTACAAAAATGCAATGGGTAGAAACAACAAAAAATAATGGCAAGCATTATACAGATAATGGCAGTAAGATATATAATAAGTGCAGAAACCATGGACCCGACCTGTGGAGTGAAAGGGTTAATAAGATAGTAAGGTTATATAGAGAGAAATGTGAGGAATATTCAAATATAACAAGAAAGACTGACAGAAGGAAGGTCAGGGTGGTAATTGGCAAAACAGCAGTGGATGGTCAGCAACAAGGTTCAAGAAGGAAGAGAGCTAGTTGTCAAGAAGTTATTTACAAAGAGAAGGAAAAATATGGGGAGGGGAAGAGCAGACAGTCTTGGAGCTGGATTAGAGCAGGGGTGACATTACTGGTAAGTCACAGGAGCGTCAGGTTGGGTCAAAGCATGTACAAGCATCAGCTAAGGATAGATATAATGACAATATTCACTTTTAAATCCAAAGTGAGACTGAGACAGCCAGAGGTTGAGTGGAAGAGCATTCCATAGCCTGGGAGCAGAGAATCGGAAGGCCCTTGTGCCTTTAGCTGTCTGACATCTCGGAACATAGAGCAAGGATTTGTCAGCTGATCACAGGCCATGGGAGGATGGTTGAGGGACCAGCAAAGCCACCAGCTGGGACGGGTTTTTTCCCAGATGATCGAGTCCATTAGTGATCCAAGGTAGTATTGTCTACTGGCAGAGGGTGAGAGCCAATTCAGATCCTTATAAAGAAGGCAGTGACATTTGAGTCGAGCTGACGAAGAGGCAAATCAGCATATATTGTTATAAGTTACGTCCCATTTTAGTAGGGAGGTTTTATGGGCAGAGGTAAGAATAGAGGCACCATAGGTAAGGGTTGGGAGCAGAATACCTTGGGCAATTGCTAATTTGGCCGAGGGTGTAAGAATGTAGCTCGCTTAGTAAGCTAGTCTTAGTTTCGAGTTTACAGCTTTGCACAAGGACTGAATGTGAAGATTAAAATCCAGGGACTGGTCCAGGAGGATCCCAAGGTACTTGAAGGAAGTAACATTTTCAAGTGAAATTCTCCTGGGTGAAGAACCTCCAGCAAACTAGAACAGGTCTTAATCTTCGGTGCAGAACCTAGGAGCATGGCTTTCGTTTTCTTTTCATTTAGTACAAGCTTATGGTCTAGTAGCCAGTCTAAGACCTTATTGAAGTGTGAAATAAGTGATGTGTTTATGCAGGCAATACTATAAGAACTAATGTAGATGATCAGGTCATCAGCGTAGAGAATAGCTGAGCAGGATTCCAGGATCTCAGCTGCATTGTTGATAAAAATTGAGAACAGAAGGGGCTCAAGGATAGAGCCCTGGGGGATCCCAAGGTTGATAGTAGACATGTTGGACAGGAAGGAGTTAAATTTGACAGCTTGCGACCTGTTTGACAGGTAGCTACAGAACCAGTCCACAACAGGGGTAGAGAAATGGAATTTATGGAGAGTGGAGAGAAGCAGGGGATGGTCAACAAGGTCGAAAGCCTTAGTGAGGTCAATGAAGATGGCACTTGTGAGCTTTCCAGAGTCCGTGTTGGACAGAATATCAGTAGTTAGTTGAAGAAGAGCCGTGGTGGTGCTATGACCTTTTCTGAAACCATGCTGAGTGTCTGAGAGGAGATTGTAGTGTAAGGTAGTCAATGGTCTGTGATGCAACTATTTCTCTAGGATCTTGTTAAGGACAGAGAGAATTGCTATAGGTCTGTAATTGGCCATGTCCTTTGGGTCCACTTTTTTTAAAGACAGGCGTTACTCTTGCAGATTTCCATAGGTCTGGCACAGTGCTATGGATAAGGATAAAGTGTAGATTCTGGCAATCGGAGAGGGCAATGAGTGGAGCAACCAGCTTAAGAAAACGAGTTCCAGTGAGGCTGGCGATCAAAGAAATTGCTCGCTCACGAACAAAGAGCAAGAGACGAGATGGCCAGATTTTAAAATAGATTTTTTCAGCCCAGAGGTGCCCTAGAAAGTTATATGAGGGTGGGTTTTGCTCAGAGGGCTTTGTTCTGCCCCATATGAATAAAAAGAAATATGTTTTCAATATCCCTGGTAGTCTAGCACCCCCCCGATCATGATAACCTTAGGTGCCGGAACCGGGGGGGGCCGAAGGGGCTGTAGCCCCTCCACTTTTTATTTTTGTATGGCAAAAACTAGTAGAAAAAGTGCCATTTGTTCCCTTATAAATGCCCTTTTGATTCTCAGCCCCCTCAGCTTTTACCATCTTCCGGCACCCTTGATGATAACATAGCTAACGATCTCTGTCTCCATGGTAGTCTAGTGGCCCCCTTATCTGTATTTTATTAATATTGGTATCTTTTATCCCTGGTAGTCTAGTGTCCCTCCATGTGTATTTGATTTATATTTGTTTTTTATATCCCTGGTAGTATAGTGACCCCCTGATTTGTATGTAATTACTATTATTCTTCATATCCCTGGTAGTCTAGTGCCCCCCATCATAATAAAATAGATAAGCATTTGCCATTACCTGGTAGTCTAGTGGCCCTCCACCCAGCCAAATAACTCAAAAATTGCTGTGATTGGGTAAACACCAGTATTTGTGTTTACCTAATCAGAGCCCAAGAAACATGATTCTGTGGTTAGTTTTTTTTTTTCTATAGACTCTGGAAATAAGCTTATTTTGATTGTCACATTTTTAATGCCACAAATAGCAGGACTACTTTTGTGAAACTGCTGCAAATTGTGGCAATACTTTTGCAAAAGTACCACAGATTGTGGCACTATTTCGTGAAACACCTAGGGTATTGTTGTAAAAGTAGTGCCGCAATTAGCAGCACTACTTTAAGAAAATTTGTGTTTGTCACTTCATGGCACAGAAATAGTTTGAACCTATGGCCTGAAATTGTCAAGGTACAAAGGGCTTGCCCCACAGATTTGCCCTTTGCTGGTTTGCTGATAAAATTTACATCAGGTCCATACTTATTACATTCCAAAGTTTAGTAATTTCCCATAGGATAACATTGTAATAGCTGGGGTACCTTTTGGCGGCTATATCTTGAAAATGTTTTGAGATACATATTTTCTGCAAAAAGCAGGTTAATACACCTTATGATGTACTAAGCAGTTATTCGTGTTTCCAGGCAATGATTACAACTGCAGTATAAATTTGTATCAATGGGGCTAAGGTGACTGTGATACTGTGCCATTGACAGTACAAGGGTTAATTGCAATGTCTCTACACTTATGGATAGATGGGAGTGCAGGATATGTAGGGCCCTACACTCCCACACATGGATACTATTATGGAGTGATGGGAGCCCAAGGGCTGGAGGGGTACTGTGCTCCCACAGAGAGATGAGGGTCAATTACAATGTCACTACACTTATGGATAGATAGGAAGACATGGCCCAGAGGAACCTGCACCCCACATAAAAATCAGGAGAATTACAATAGTAGGCATGGGAGAACAGGTCCCAGATGGCCCTGTGCTCCCACATGCACATATGCATACCATTATGGAGGATGGGAGCACAGGTCCCAGAGGGCCCTATGTTCCCACAGGGAGATGACAGTTAACTGCAATCTCTATACACTTATGGATAGATGGTAGCACAGGGCCCAGAGGGCCCTGCACTCCATTGCACAAATAAGGATATGATTATACTATGTCAAAAAGTATGTTTTTTTTATTAATTAATCACAAATAACATAAAATGTTGCAGCACCAGCAGCTTATAGGCATTGGTAATATTAGCTTCACAATGGTCTTACATGGCCCATAAGCGGTTCCAACATGTTATTTTAAAAAAGCAATTTTAATTCCTTGGACTTGAAAATCCTAATCAAATGCTAGCTTCACATCATCCATTTACATTTCAGTGTCAAAACTGACACCTTCATTAGAACATGTGATACGCACTGACTAGCTACACTGAAATGCAACTAACTTAAAGTGACAGTGCAGAAATAAATTATTTAAAGTGCAATATTTTACAAAATTACTATATATATATAATATATATATATATATATATATATATATATATATATATATATATATATACAGATGAACAAAACATAAATTTAATACATATAGCTAGTGAAAACCTGAATGACTGCATATAAGCTAACTAAACTTTGATGGCTGCATATAGGCTACCTAAACTTTAGAAATAACAACAGTGCAAATAAGGCTAGCTAAACAGAACACTACAAGATGGCAACAGAGGAATAAATATGCTCAATTCTGAGTTGGCAGCATACAATTAATATGCAATAAATATACAATTAAATAATGAATAAATTCCCATTTATAAATACGTATCATAATAAATATATGGGCTAGCTGAACTTCAAGATACCAATAATGCTATCAAAACACATAATGAATGCTATGCATTTTAGGCTAACAGTACATAAATAGGTACCCAATTCTGAAATAAATCAATAACTATAATAATATTCAGTTAATAAATACCACAGAATCACAATGTTTACAAGTTATGCAATGAAACAAAATCATTCAGTCCCCTAGGTTTAACAGTGTCCAATGTAATAATCCAAAACACTTCTCTATTCAGTAATTTCTCTTTTAGGCTGCCTCCTGTTTGATACATTGTTACTTTTTCAATACCAAAAACTACCAGGACAGATGTAGACATACGGGCCCCAGATATTGAAACTGTGCCCAAAATATGCACATAACAGCAGGAGCTAGCACAATCAATTAACATATCTTAACAGGCATAATATTCAAACATGGAGCAGAACAAATTGCGCAAGCAGCCAACGTCTGAATATCGCACAAACTGCGCCATAGCGCAACCAGGAAGGGGAAGCTGAGCAGTAAGGTTGTGCCATAGCGCAACAAGGGCAGCCCAGCTGAGCAGTCCAGAGGTGCCATAGCGCAAGGAGAGTGCCCCCCCCAGCAGAGCAATGGAACTGCACAACCAGGGAGGCAGGCTGGGGCTCACCGCCAGCCATGCCACACATGGGCACAGGAACACACTGCAGAACCAACAAGACACCTACACACCCCAAGCACAGCATCACTGGGGTGGGACGGATGATCTACTGGCCCATGGGGACAAGCCAACAAAGCACAGCAGAGCCATGATGCCCCAGCACAACCACTGGCAGGCTGAGACTGCCACACACAGGGGGTTGACAACCACGGTGCACATCAGCCCCCCATACGCACAGCACACCCTGCACCGTGACCTCAAGACACCACCCATGTGCAGTGACTGGCACTGCAGGAAACACCATGCATCCCCCCCGGCACACGTCAACCCCAGTAGCAGAGAAGCATACAAGCCAGACCCACCCTGTGCACCCAGCAGTGGGTGGCAGCAGATGGCAAGACCAACAGAAAGTCACTGCCATGCTGGAGACACCTCCCCATGCACACACACGCGCACACACACACACACACACACACACACATACCCAGGACCATACCACCCCAGATGGCATGCACACCACTGCAACTGAGCAACCATAGCCAGCTGCAAATCAGAGACCAACACAGTATTCATATCAAAATATAAATGTATTATAAAACTGTAAATTACAAAACCAACAACAACATAACTATTTACAAGAGGGGGTAGGGGTACAAGGTAAGGGTGGGCAAGAGTGAGGATGAACAACTTGGAGAGGAAGGCAGGGTGGGAGGGATGGGTGAAGTGGGAAGGGGAATCCAGCCTAAGGCCTAGCAGGCTGGTCCTCCTCCGCCTGGTGCCGCCGTGTCTGGCCGTGCCTCCTCCGGAGGCCATGGCACTGGATGCTGGTGAGAATGGTTCTGTTATCCAAGGACACCTGTGTGAGCTGCTGCAGTGCCCACTCTATCCTCCGGAGAACACTGAGGCCTAGGAAAATGGGAACATAGTCAATGGCTGTGACTGACCACAACCCTGAACATCACCCAACCTGCAAGCCATATAGCCCAATGTCCCGCACCTGTGATGGTATGCACCCACCCACAGTGAACATGCACATGGCCATCACAAACAGGCGGCACCAGCTATGTGCACCACTGCACACACACACTGCCCATGTCCATCACAGCACAAACAAGGCTGTCAAGTGACGTGGCAATGTGGTGCGATGCCAGTTGCACAGCCATGTGCCCAGTGCATGAATGGACCACCAGTGACGCACACACAGACGTGCAGTGACACTGGACAGTGATGAATGTTGCCTGTGTCGTGCATGCTTGTGTTGTGCATGGCTGGTGGTCATGCCCACCCCCTCCAGCATGCAATAGCATCCATGATGTAATGATACTCACATTCTGCAAGAAGCTGTGTCTGCTGCTGCTGCTGCTGTTGTGGCCCACCCCTTGCTGCACCACCGACTGGCACCGGGGCCCTGTCACGCCCTCCTCACCACGTGTCTGCATCCTCACAGCCCGGCCTGTGGGAGACAAATGTTGAGAAAAACATCAGTGTGACTCCAAAGCAGACTGCCCCTGCCCCAGTGAGAGTGCCCGCCCACACAGCCAGCCCCATGCATCTCACCTGCACACACTGACACAGCCAACCATGTCAGAGCCATCACCTATGCACAGCCACCAAAACATACTCACACCCCTACAGAGAATACAGGTGCATAGATGGTACACCCACCTGGCCTAGGCACCACGCCCCTCCTGGCACGTGACCGTAGCTGCTCATGCAGGTCAGGCTCCCTCCTGCGGAGGTCACTGTATCTGTGCCGGCACTGCTCAGCAGACTGGCACTGCCCAGTGACCCCCACCAGGTCATTGGCCACTTGCAGCCAGACCTGTGTCCTAGCCATGGTGAGGGGCACCTCACCATACAGTGCCCCATAGTGGGGCTCTACCAGGGCCACCAGGTTGGCCACCTCCACGGGGCTCCATTGCACTGCCCTCCTGCATGCCATGCTTCCAAGTTTACAGCAGGCAATATGGCGCCCCACTGCACGGCAACCCCACGTGGAAATGTTGTGCAATAGACCACCATAGGTTCCAATCGCGCTGTTCGTACAGCGCCGTTAGTCCACATAGCGCTGTCACCAGACAGCGCAACAGGGCCGTCAGTATACAGGCAGCCGAACAGTGCCAGGGGCAAAGGTCGGACACCAGGTCAGGGTCTATGTCGCAAAGCCACGCACAGCGCCATCTGACGTCTAAGCATCCTGCGCGACCGACCACCTGCGTGACAGTGCCACAGTGGACTATTGCGCAGTAGTGCCACAGCGCCATATAGTGCCCAATGCTGTAGCGCCACTGGCACAATGGTGACCATGGCCTGAATTGCCAATCACGCACAGCACGTCATCAGTGCAGCAGACACCTGCGTAAGCTACCTGGGCATGTACAATGCAGTGTACCGCACAGTCACAGATCTGCGCTATTGACTCAGCTGGCTCAACCGTCTTGCGAAAAACGCAATGGCGTGATATTCAGCCGACACATGCAAATCATCTGATCAGCCATTCAAAGGCACAGTGGCACGATTTTCATCTCATTACAGTTGCTCCTCTCCTAATTTGCATGTATTGCGCTATAAAAGTGCGACAGTGGGCTGTGCTGGACAGATTCGGTTACTGCAGGTGAGAGGTGAGTTGCATGCTGTGGGATGTTCTGGACAATGGGCATGGGATAATGCTGTAGACTGCACAGTGACAGGTGTCCACTTACACCCATACAGATCGCCATGACCGAGCAGAGACAAGGTGAGGGTGAGGATGGTGGGCGAAGGAGGAGGCCCAACTTCACCATGGCAGAGACTGAGGCCCTCTTCCAGGCCTACCTGGAGGATGAGGCACTACTGCATGGAAGTCGGGGCACCCCTCAGGCCCGTGTGGCTGCATGGGAGGGGGTAGCCCGGGCAGTGAACCTGCATGGAAGCCACCAGCGCTTCATGCAGGAATGCAAGAAGAAGATTGGGACAGACCGCAGGAGGGTGAAGGAGAAGGTGGCAGCCCTCAGGGCGGCACGTGCTGGCACTGGTGGGGGCCAGCCAGCAGTGGTGGAGCTGACCCCGGCTGAGGACCGACTGGCTGCAACTATGCAGCTCAGTGCTATTGAGGGCGTACCAGGAGGTGGATTCCAGACAGGTGGAAGCCCATCACTGCATGGTGGCGACATGGTGGTGGTGTTGGGGGAAGGTTGTTCACATGCACTCACATGTCCTCTCTTTCTGTTGCAGATCCTGTTCATCTTCAGGAGATGGTGGTGGTGGGACCAGGCAGTGAGGATGACCTGCTGGACATGGAGGAGGGTCCATCCACCTCTGTCACCAGCCAGCATGCACTGCACCAGCATGCACGCTGTGCTGCCAACTCTGGTGTCGGTGATTCAGGTGTGGGGGGTGCACAGCCTGTGTCTCAGCAGTCTGGCATGCAAGCATGCCAGCACGCTGTGACTGTGGCTGTAGCACGTACCTGCACCATTGATGATGCAAGGACTGCAATGGGCAGTGACATGTGTGTGTCCCATGACAGACACACAGCAGGCCAGCACGTGCCCCTGGGCCTTGCTGGTTCCAACTTGTGTGCCAGCATGTCGGCACAGTCCCAGGCTGTGCCTGTCAGCACCGGTGGGGCAGCACCGGTGGCTGTGCAGGTGTCTGGCACTGTTGCGGCCACAGCGGTGGAACGAGTGGACTCTGGGACACAGCGGTTGGGGGGCAGCAGCAGCAGTCACCCACCAGGTATGGGGGTACAGTGTCCAGCGGTGGCACATGCCCGCTGCCCTTTGATACGCCCATTCCTGGTCCTGGCGAACAGCGCCCACCCTCAAGGGGTGTTGTGCATCAGGACCTTCAACACCCTGGGGGACAGGATGCCGTTGTGGCACAGTACCCATTGGACGAGCACACCTGCCTGCTGCGGGAATCAGTACAGCAGCAGAGGTGGGTTGCAATGTCCGTGGAGGCACTGTCTGTGGCTGTGGAGTGGCACAGCAGGGAGTGTGCTCTGGACCATGCAGAGATGGTCCACATGCAGATGGATGTGACCGCCGCCATTGACAGGCTGACCCAGGCAGTGGTCTCTGTCATGGACGCATTGGGCACACAGTCAGGTGACCCTGTACCGCACACCCCACACAGTTCACGCTCCACTCCCCATTCCTGGCGTCATGCGACACCAGGCCTTTCGACGCCGGGTTCTGCTGTGGGCATCCCGAGCACCCCTGGTGCAGGTATGTTCGGCATGCTGCAGACCCCTGTGCGGGCAACGTGGTGATCGCGCAGTGGGACCCCTGATAGTCCAACAGTGCCACCCCATGTGGCCCCTGCTCAGCCTGCCAGTGCTGTTGGATCACGGCCGGGCCGCCCACGCATCCGAGGTGGCCATGGGACAGTGCTACATGACTGACCTGTCTCCCAGTGTGGGCCCTGTCTGGTGCTGCCCTGTGTGCAATGTGTGTCATGGTGGGCAGTGCACTGCTGGGTGCTCTGCTCAACACGCCGACACACGGACCACCTGCATACCCTCCCAACTGCTTTCCACATGTGCGTGTGCATGATGATGCCTGCATTGTACTGTACACCAAGGTGCAAGGGTGCCCAGCATCTGACACACTTACTTGGACAGTACAGGTGGTGGGGGTGGTCGGTGGTGCTGTGTGTTAGCAATGTCAGTTCTGCTGTGCTGTGCATCTGCCCATGTACACTCTGTGCCTGGTGTGTGTATGTCCATATGAGTGTTCACCCCTCCCTGATGGTGTGTTTGTATGCCTGGACCCTTCCACTCCCCTGGCCGTCATGCACCCCTGGTGTGTTACCCTGTGTGCCTGTGGTTTGTGCCTGGACAGTGTTGGTTGCACATGGCCCCTTGACTTACCTGTGTTGTGCATAGTGCTCCTCTGTGATGGTGTCCCGGTGCAGCTGGGCCTGCTGGATCAGTCGGGGGTCCCACCGTCCTAGGGGGGGCTGCTCATCACCATCAACACTGGCGCCACTGGCATCCCCATTCGCTGTCCCCCTCTTCAACCTGTACGGCTATCACACAGTCCTTGGCCATGCTGTGCAGGATGCAACAGGCCAGGAATATCCCACAGGCCTTTGGGGGGCTGTACTGTAGGGCACCGCCGGAGGTGTCTAGGCATCAGAAGTGTGCCTTGAGCATCCCAAACACCCGCCTGTGATGTTGTGTGGCGGCATGCGCCTCATTATAGCATTGCTGCGATGGGGCCGGGGCGCGCTGCACGGTGTGAGCAGCCAAGGATGGAGGGTACCTGCTGTCACCTGTGTGGAGATATTGGAGATCAGGGTCATGTTCAGGTCCATTTTGCCCATATCCCTGTGTGCCACTACCATGGCACCTGTGGCATTCCCACCCTTGCCCCAAGTTTGCATTCCATACATGCGTACTCACCCACTAGATGTCCTGTGGGGATGTCCCCACTCTCAAATCAATGCCACAGTATGGACTGATGCCATATGAAGGCATCATGTGCTCCACCAGGGTGTGTGGCACAGACATTGATTATTCGCCCAGTGGCATCACACACCACCTGGCAGTTGACACTGGAGTAGCCCTTTCGGTTCCTATACGCTGCCCCATCGGGGCCAGGTGGCATGTGAATGGCCACATGGGTGCAGTCTATGGCCCCTAGCATGCCAGGCATATGTGCTACCCTGTGGAACTCCTGCATGTTTGCTGTACGCTCTGCTGCGGTGCTGGGGAAATGGATGTGCTCTGCAGCATGTGGCAGCAGTGCGCTGAGGAATTGGGTGAGGATGCATGACGTGGCTGACTGTGTGATGCCTGTGGTGTCCCCTGTCGGCCTCTGGAAGGTGCCCGTGGTGAGCAGGCACATGCAGGCTGTCACCTTGGTCTCCACTGACAGAGCATGACTCCGTCGTGAGGGTGCCTGCATCACATCACTGCACAGCTCACAGAGCCGCCTCAGTATTGCCCTGTTCAGGTGGTACCAGCCCACGATCTCTACATCTGTATACAGCTCATAGCTGATGCGGGCACGGTACTGCCTGTTGGGGGCGTACCACCAATGGGCCCTTCCACAGCCTCGTCCCCCTGCAGCTTGCATTCTCACCCCCCTCATTACAGCTCTATGTGGAAGCTGGCACTGTCCATCTCCCCGCTTCTTCTGCCCCCCGCTGGTGTTGCAATGTTACCCCCACAACCTGACTGCTACTTCCACTGCACCGGGCACCCCTGCTGAGCCCTGCAGCCTATGGCCCACAATGCTTGCCTTGCCTGCCCTAGCCTGTCACTGTCTGTCTGTCTGTCTCTCTCTACCCACTTGGCATCCTTGTGGCGTTCTTGTGCCGCTTCCTTGAGCCTTTTTATTTTGGCTCATTTCGCTAGTACGTACCGTAGTTCCACCTTGCGCAATGCGCAAGTCTTTGAATTTTGCATTGCGCTTCTTTATGCATGGATCCACCCCCCATGGTTGCGCATGCCTTCCTTTGCATTGTGCTGTTGCTCAGCATGTTTTTGGTGGTGCAACTGCCTCCTGCTGAATATCGCAGAATGGCACACTTTTGGTCTTGCGCAGGCGCAACCCTATGGCGCATGGCGCAACCCTTTTGAATATCCCACCCATGATGTGCTTCTCTAAAGTGTCTTACTATTGCATAGCTTTCATTGTTGGTACAAATCGCAGTCTTATGTTCAGCCACTCTGTGTTTTAAAGCATGTTTAGTTTGACCACTGTAATATATGCCACAAGGACAAGTCAATATATAAATAACACTTCAGTGCTGCAATTAATAAAATGATTGATGTTATATCTTTTTCCAGTGTGTCGGTGTGTGAATGAATTCATATTTCTGGTACTACTGAGTACACTGTGGCCACATTTAAAGTTAACCACTGGTGGTTTTGGTAGCCAATTGTTAGTGTTTTATGGTTTAAGCAAGAGGGTATGTACCAACATATCCCTAATACTGGTCCCCTCCTGTAAGCAATTCTTGGTTCCTGACAGCTTATGGTATCACATTTTTTATCTCCCTGTTAGATGTTCCCATGTTTTTTTACTATATTTGCAATTTGGTCAGCCTTTGAAAAATACTGAGTAACAACTGTAACATCAGATTCACGTACAGTGTTTACATTCCCACTTTCAGCTGTCAGTGTTCTTCCAGTTAGTTGCATTCTATCTGTTTGACTTATTGTAATTAACCCTCATCTCCCTGGTGGAATGCTCAGTCCACAATGGCACAGAGCACAGGCACCTTAGTCCCATTTATAAAAATTCTTCCCACAATGTAAAGAAGGCCTGGAAACATGCATAGCTGCTTAATACCCCTAAAGGTGTACTAAGTTTCCTTTCATAGAAAATTAGTACAATGTCAGCCAATAGGTCCAAACCATTTCTGTGCAGTGAAGTGACTCAGAAACACATTTTTTTAAAGTAGTGCAGCAAGTTGTGGCACTTCCCCTATAATTAGGGTTGAGTAGTCTGTTTAATATTATACTAAAAATTTTGAACAATAATATATTTTGCCCCCTTTGAAGAAATTAACTGAAAGTGTATCTGTGTGATCTAGGAGGCAATGTCTTGATGTTTGGAAACTTTTGTGATGGCAGCTTGTGTGGTTTCTGAGATACAGCTGACGTCATTTCTAGAAAAAACTAAATATTTTCCTATACTCAACGCTGTTTTTTTTTTGCTCTTTGTCTACAGCTTACATGAAAGGAATTGTTGCCTTAAACTTGCAGGAGAAATGTGTCATGTGCCAAGGTTGTGCCTTTGATAGGTCCGTTGAAAAAATATGAAGGGTTTCCAGAGTTATAACGATTTAAAATTTAGTGTTTTCTGACTTGTGCATGCGCATGCATAGTAGGCATCTTCTGATGTTTTTTTTTTTCAGTATTGTTTTTTTGATATCAGAAAGGGTCTGACAGCATTATTTATGCTTTTGGGGTAGAATAAATAATTTTCCAAATGTGGGAAGTAGTGCCGAGATTCCACCATCTTGCTTTCAGTTAGCGAGGCAGAAACAGTTAAATACTTAAAAAAAATACTCCTTAAGTAAACACCAACAGTTGTGTTTACCTAATTGGGGCCTGTGGAGATGGATACTGTAATTGTTTTCACACAAAAGTACCCAGAAATATGTGTTTTTGAATTGGCCCATTTTTGAAAGTATTGCAAATTGTGGCACTATGTTGTGAATACTGTCTCAATTTCCGGCACTACTTTAAAATAAATGATATTGACTGCTGGGAGAAAAAAAAACATTTTTGGACATGTTGGGCCAAATCATCCTCAGAATCTGATTCCTTGGACCCAGTTTAGGTTACCACCTGTTGGTGTTTACCTAAAACAAGGATATTTTGATCCTTTTACTGCCTCAAAGGGGGCCAAGGCATGTTAATATTAAATGTATATTTACCGACATCGAGGTGCCCATTCCTCATGTTGGTGGTAGAAATTATCTTATACTGTAGCCATCTCAGCTTGGTTACTTATGGAATGGGGTGAGCATTAGTACCGACAACCCCAAGGCATACCCCAACACCTGTTGCTGTGTGCAGCGTGGGTGTGAGGTGTTAGCTTTGAAAACCCTAACACCACATTTCCCTACTTTTGTGGCTTTATCCCTAACTAGAGCATTAACACAGTTTTTTTGCAATTTATTATATTATACAAGTGCAGTTGCACCTGTATATTAGGATTCAATGGTCACTTCTATGTTAAACCCAACATTTTGAACTTCAATAACTTCACAGCCATTTAACTGATTTGCATGAAATGTTGCATGTGCTTTCAGAGACCAAGGATCTCTTGGTGTGATAAGTTTTGTTCCAGTCGATTGTGTGGGTGAGGAGACATGCAGTGTCAAAAAATGTGAAAATTACCACTTTTTGTCAAATTCTTTGGCACACCATTACACAAAAAAGGCTTGGAATTTTGGTCCGACAATTTCAGGGTATATAGTTCTTGGGTCCCAGATGCGCCTTCTGAAGGTTTGGTGAAAAATGTTAATCCACTCAAAAGTTATCAAATATCAAAATTTCCTATTATTTCCTAAGGGAAAATTTAAATGTGCTGTATGAGTGTTTCTCATTTGTGAAAATATAATTCTTTTGCACTTTGTGTTTTAATAACTTCGCAGCCATTCTTGCAATTTGCATGAAATTTGGCATGCCCCCTCAGAGACCTAAGGTCTCTTGAGAAGGAAAGTTTCTTTCCAGTCAGATGTTAAGTTTGGAGACATGGAGTCACAAAATGTGTACATCACCATTTTTGTCAAATTCTTTCTTCACTTCTATGTCGAACATAATATTTTGTGCTTTAATAACTTTGCAACTGTTCAGGTGATATGCATGAGATCTGGCATGCCCCATCAAGAGGTAAGGGTCTCCTGAACTGGCAGGCTTCATTTCAGTTGAGTGTGAGAGCATGGAGATACAGAGGGTCAGATATTCAGACTGCGCCAGCCAGGGGTGCAAGCCTGGGTGCAGCGCAACTGGGTTGAGCCAGGGCATAGTCCAGGTGATATTCAACAGTGCTGTGCTATGGCTCAGCACAGTTGAATATGGCACTGGGTGTGCCCACACTGTGCATGGCACAGTGGCACTGTGCCAGCAAAAGTGGCAGGTGAGGAGCAAGGGGATGCACCAGTACATGTGCGGGTATGCTAGGTGCATCAGCTGTGATATGCAGTGCTGGGCATGCAAATGAATCCATTATGCATGCAAGGCATAAATGGGGCCATTTGCATGTCATTATGGCCCCATTCGCATGTGGTGCACTGATCCCCAGCAACTTGCACCTGGCACCCTGCCAGGCTGCAGCCATTAGGGACTGACACCCCCTGCCCTTTGGCGGGCAGCATGCCCCAATGCTCGATCACTGGCATAGTGGAAAGATATCCATGGTGGTCCAGGGGACCCTGCCCCAGTGCTCAATCATGAGCATAACATAAATAAAACCCTGGTGGTCCAGTGGACTCTACCCCATCACCCGATCACAGGCTTTAGTTAAAACTAAATTCCCTGGTGGTCCACTGGACCTGCTCCCTGCCCAATTGTGGGCTTTAGTTAAAAGCAAATACCCTTGTGGTCCAGCAGTACCCCCTACCCACCTGCCCACTCAGACCCACCACCCTGCAACCCCGGGTCAGCACTGGTGGCTGCTCCCCACCCGCAAGTGCCCAGCCGCCTGCCTCCTGACAGCATACAGTATGGCTGTATGCCCATTGGTCCACTGCATGGGCCAATGGGCATGCAGACCAAACTGTACTACACAGTCTTGAACTGTGAATAACCAGGAGAGCAGGTCCACTGGACCACCAGGGAATTATGTATATTATGCCCACAATTGGGCGACGAGGTAGGATCCACTGGACCACCAGGGAATGTTATTCACTATGCCCATGATCGGGCAATGGGGAGGGTGCACTGGACCACCATGGAATTTATTTATTCATATGCCCAGGATTGGGCAGGGGAGCAGGTCCACTGGACCACCAGGAAATTTATATTTAACTAAATCCTGTGATTGAGCAGGGGAGCAGGTGCACTGGACCACCAGGGATATTACATTTATATGCCCACAATTGGGTGAGGGGGGGCTTGACACCTGGATTGTGTCTCTGGAAGTCGGGTGGCCACCCACAGTAGGCAGCTGTGTGTTGCACCTGCAATACGGCAGCCCACCTGTGGGTGTCCCCCAACATGTTCCTACTTTTTATGGGCACATCTTTGCACCCCCCATGCAGTGCAAGGTGGGTTTATGCCTGCATATGTGCCACACACACACGTCCCGGGCTGAATATCGGGATGTGCCACATATGCATAGGCACGTCCCCCACACTTGTGTCGCATACATTACTGGTACACCCTGGTGCATCAGGATTTGTGCAGTGCAACAAACCCCTCTGAATATCATGCCAGAGGCACATCAGTGGATTTCGCATGGCGGAACACTGTTGCGCCATGCGCAACCCCTTTAAATATCCCACCGAGGGTCTCAAATTGTGTAAATCACCATTTTTTGTAAAAATCTTTCTTCACTTCTATGATAAACTGAATATTTTGTGCTTTAAATAGTAACTGTTTGGGTGATTTAGATAAAATGTTGCATGCCTCATTAGAAACCATAGATCTCTTGATATGGCAAGTTTCACAAGTTTTATTCCACTTAAATGTGTGGATGTGGAGATCTAGGGTCCCAAAATGTGAAAATTACAGTTATTTCTCAAATTCATTCATTTCTGTGTTAAATTCAAACATTTGTGTTTTAATAACTTTGTAACCATTCAAGTGATTTGGGTGAAAAGTGGCATGCTCCATCAGGCATCAATGCTCTTTTGATTTGGCAAGCTTTGTTCCTGTTGGATGTGTGGGCATTGTGATATTGTGTCTCAAAAAATGTACAAATTACCATTTTTGTCAAATTCATTTGTCACACCACTGCACAAAAACAGCGTGGGGGTTTGGTCTGAAATTCTCAGGGTATATAGATCTTGAGTCATATAGGTTTGGGGGAAAATATTAATATATTCAAAAGTTATTAAATTTCAAAATTTTCCATTATTTCCTATGGGAAAAGTTAGATGTGCCGTGCAACGCAGGATTTCTTGATTGTGAAACAGGATTCTTGTTTTACAAAACAGGATTCTTGTTTCATGAAACAGGATTTTTGATCATGAAACAGGATCCTTAATCACAATTTGTGAAAAAATAAATTTTATACAGCTGTTTCTTTGTTACCTTATAGCAAAGAAACGGTTTTGAATTTTGGACTGAAATTTTCAGGGAAGAAAGGGCTTGCTCCACAGATGTGCCTTTTGCTTTGAGAAAATGTATTACTTTGGCTTGGAGCTCTGCAGATTTGAATTCTGGTTGATTTCCCATAGGATAACATAGTACTGGGAGGTTTACAGAGCAGTTTCTTTGTCACTATAATGTTATGAAATGGTTTGGAATTTTGATCTGAAATGTTCTGTGCACCGAGGGCTTGCATCACAGATATGCCTTGTGCTGGTTTGGTGAAAATATATTACTTTGCTCTGGAGTTCTGCAACATTATATTTTGCTTATTTTCTCACAGGATAACATTGTAATTTGAGATGTATGAAAGCATTTCTTTATCATTTCATGCATGTGAGCATGGGGCCTGGACTGCCCTGTGCTCCCACATAGAAATACGGATACTATTAAGGACTGATACATGGATGGGAGCGCAGAACCCAGAGGGCCCTGCAGTCCCACACACAAATACGGATACTAATAAGGAGTAATGCATGGATGGCAGTGCAGGACCCTGAGAGCCCTGTGCTCCCACACACAAATATGCAGGGGAATGTGGAGTGCTGAGGATGCAGGGCCCTGCACTCCACAGGGAAATAAGGATATCATTACAATGTCTTAAAAAATTATGGAAGGTTAAGGAAAATGTGTACATACAGGAAAGCTTAGGAGGGGGTTGTGCCTCTCTCCACTTTGTGTAGCTTGATGCACAGAGTAACATATATGTTAATTGACACTTAACTCCCGGTAGTTTAGGAATTAGGTTTAGGATTAGGATTACTGCTATAGTTAAGGAAAATACTGTATGTACATTTAGGAAAGGGTAGGGGGCTGACCCCTCCAGTCTATGGGGTTCAGCCCAAAGAGAAACATAAGTTTAGGTTTACACTCAACACCCAGTAATTTAGTAATTATGGGTAAAAACCTGGTTTGGGGGTTTTAGGTCATAATACTGTCAAGTTTCAAGGGAGTTGTCTGAAACTTGGTGAACTTGTAGTCCAAGAGGAGTTACACATGTGTGTGAAGTTTGCTGAAGATCAACCTTGAATTCCGTAATTGGAGCCACGTTTAATTTTGGTGGAAATATTGGGGTGCTGTGGGTAACCTGTGATGATTGTCCTTGGTATGATGCATTAATGTTGTAGTATTCAATGAGATCTTTCATTGCATATACAGTGTTACAGTTAACTCCAAATATTGAGTGAGCTATGGCCTGTGAAAGTTCTAATGTTATTCTATAGGAATTTTTGCATTCGTGTGGGTTTGGTTTAGGGTTAGGCTACATATCTGTTAGAGTTGATGGGGGCACTTATCTGATATTGTTCAGAGGTGCTGAGGTACAGTTTCTATTGTGTATGCCCCCATTAAACATTACTTGTTGCGGAGTTAGCTTAAGATTAGATAATGTATCTGTAGGAGATAATTGTAGGCACATATGTGATATTGTATAGGGTACTAAGGTACACTTTCTGTCATGTGTGCCCCCCATTAAATATTACTTGTTCTGGGGATAGGGTTAGGTTATGTGTCTGCTGGAGTTAATGGGGGGCATATATCTGACATTATTGAGCGTGCTGAGGTATATGTTCTGTCACGTGTGCCCCTCATTAAATATTACTAGTTTCAGAGTTAGGGTTAGAGATAGTTGTGTTAGTGTTACAAAGATGTTTGTGACTAAGGGTATGAATACTACTAAGAGTGATGCATGGATAGAGCACAGATCCCAGAGGTCTCTGCACTCTCACACACAAATACAGATACTATTAAGGAGTAATGCATGGACAGCAGCACAGGGCCCCAAGGGCCCTGAGCTCCCATAGAGAAATACAGATACTACTAGGGATGGATGCATGAATAGCAGTGCAGGGCCAAGAGGGCCCTACGCTCCCACACACAAATATACAGAGGAGTATAGAGTGATGGGAGCACAGGGCCCAAAGGGCCCTACACTCCCACAGAGAAATAAGGATACAATTGCAATCTCTTGAAAAAATTATGGAGGGTTGTGAGTGTAGGGCCCAGAGGGCCCTATGCTCCCACAAGCAAATAAGCCTTTGATTATACTTTCTCAAAAAGTAGGGAAAATCTCTGCAAGAAAAATTTGTTAATGGACCATTAGGGTTCCAGTGTCAAAAGTAGGAAAATTACATCTTAGGGTTCCCAACTTGAAGACCTCTCCCTCACCCCAACCCTCAGTTTCAAACCCTAACACCCCACTCCCATGCTGCATGCAGAAACAGGTGTGATGGGTGTGCCTTGGGGTTGCAAACCCTAATGCTCTCTCAGTCTCTTATTCTGTACCTATCTTAGCTTACTTACTGTAGGAATGGAGTGGGCATTAGATTCACAACCCCAAGACACTTTTCTTCACCAGTTCCTGCATGCAGAGTAGGGAATGGGGTGTTAGGTTGTAAACAAAGGGTGGGGTTTTTGGGTTGGAAATCCTAAGATGTCATTTCCCTACTTTTGAGAACCCTAATGGTCCATTAATGAAGTTTTTCAGCAGAGAATATATATACATTGAAGTGACAAAAATGGGGAAATGTGTCATTAGGATTTCCAAGCCTAACACCCCAACCCTACCCTACAGGCAGCAATAGGTGTGGAGTGTGCCTTGGGGTTATCAACCATAATGCTAACCACATTGTCATACACTGTACCCATCTCAGCTTATTTACTCATGGAATGGGGTGAGCATTAGGGCTGACAACCCTAAGGCACACCGTATGCCTGTTGCTGCCTGCAGAGTGGGGGTGGGGTGTTATGGTTGGAAACCCTA
Source organism: Neoceratodus forsteri (assembly GCA_016271365.2). NCBI lineage: Eukaryota > Metazoa > Chordata > Ceratodontiformes > Ceratodontidae > Neoceratodus > Neoceratodus forsteri. The sequence goes on along the minus strand of CM028132.1, from coordinate 318,500,079 downwards.
ATGCTACATTTCCCTACTTTTGTCACTTTAACCCTAGCTAGTGCATTAAAGAAGCTTTTGCAAAGAATGCCCTTACTCTTTGGGATAGTATAAGTGTAGCCTCATTCGTCTGTGAGAGTGCAGAGCCCTCTGGGCCCAGCGCTCCCATTCCTCATTAGTTGTGTACATACAGTGTATGCTGCTTTAAAAGCACAGGGCCCTCTGAGCTCTGTGCTTGCATTTGTAGGAAAACAGGAATGAAATCATCAGCCTAGCCTTCTTATTACCCCACATCATGAACCAAGTAATGAAAATGTTGAAATCCTTGCCAAAACATGCTTCTGCACCACCACTTTGCCATTGACCACCACAGGTTTAAAAAACACAGTTTGGCTGGGGTTTGAAAAATGACAGCTGTCATGTTCATGAGGAGGTGTAAAAAGATGTTTATGTTGAAAATTTCGAATCAAAATGTTTTTAAAATTGCCAAAGTTACGAGGGAGCTTAGCAAAGTTTCAATGTTACTGCACAACTTTAGCATTTTTGCGTATTTTGACCACAAAATTTCAACATAGCCTTCTTATGACCCCTCCTGATGAACAAGGGCAGTGAAAATATTCAAATCCTGCCTGAAAGTGATTTCTCCAAGCGATTGCAAAATCACCTTTCCAGATATATTTGCATATTCCCACCAACATTGTTCCTGAGGTGGGGTCCCAAAAAGGCCATGTTGAAAATTTGAGCTGAAAGTATGCAAAGATGGCAAAGTTGTGCCACAAAGTTTAAAAAAAAAACATTTAAAATACATTCAAGCTTCATACAAAAAAGGATTTTCCCTCACGAAAAAAGGATGAAGTCTTATGAATAAAGATTGTTTTACTATCATGAGTCATAAAAAAAGATTTCTAATGCTTAACAAAATAACATTTTAAGGGCATTGCTCCAACAGTTAAGTGCAGAATCCAGCTAAAAGGTCCCAGTAAACAAGATACATGTGTTGGTTGCTCTCCAGAATGTCATTTGTGTTGGTTTTAAAATTTTAATTTTCCCTAGGGAAAAACAAAAAACAGGATGGCAGCCGAATGAAAAAGTATTTTTCCTGATGAAAAAGGTGATGCCAATACGGAAAAATATTTTTTCTTTTCTTTTTGTTTCATGCAGCTATTTTTTGTACGTACTGTTCTAAATGTCAAAATTAAATAACTTTGGAATGGATTAATATTTTCTCACCAAACAATCAAAAGGCACATCTGTGGGCCAGACCCTCTCTCCCCAGAAAATTTCATAACAAAATTCCAAACTGTCTGGGCACTAGCCAATTTAACAGAAAACCCATTCAAACCAAAGGGGAAAATTCAGAAAAATTCATTTTTTGTACTAACTGTATCTCAGAATCCGCACATCCGACTGAAACAAAACTTGGTACATACAAAGATCTATCATGTGAGACTGCACATGAAGAATTTTGTGCAAAAAGCATAGACTGGTACACTGTGCTTATACTTTTTTATGTTATGTGTTGCTGTTTTCTGACTGAATTTGTTTCAGTGATAAGCAGTTGCACTGAGTTTGTACTACCTGAATAATAAAAGCACTCTTAGTTGAGGAAGAAATGGGAGTAGTACATTTGTTTATAAGTATCCAGATAGACTTGTTCACATATGTGGATGCCAGTATGAACTTGTGTTATTAATTTGTTAATTATCGTCTCTGCACAATCAATGCCAAACACCTACACAGCAAATACAAGCAAGCAAACGTTCGGTATTGACAAATGTTTGTTCCAGTTGGGACCCGAGCTGTACTTAGGCCTAGAGTTTCTTGAGATGAAAGGTTAATACATTAATCAACTGCACTACCTAGAAACCTCCATACCTGCGAAATCACAGTATTCATTTTCATGGCACATTTTTGGCATCAAAACAGTCTACTTTTAATTCTTAGACACTGTGGAAATTAAGGTCTGCTAATGATGTTTTAAACTCAGAATACTGAAACTGGGAATATGATTCACTCTCTGTATATGCAAGACATGGGTACTAATTCACTGAAAAAAATGTTGGTAGTAGGTTTACCAATAAGCATCCTGAGAGAGGCAGATTTCCCTATTCCTCATTGTACCCATTTCTAACTGATCTTACTGTAAAGTACTTTCTCTGGTGGTCAGCAAGTATATTGAACTCTAGTCTTCTTTCTTCTGCCTGGAACAGACTGAAGAGGGGAATTCCAGACTGCTGTTACACTTAACTGTCAAAAAAATATCTCATTCTCTGTAATGCATGAGGAAGGTGTATACTGTGTATCCTAAGGATATGAAACTGTGCTGACTGAGCAGCTGAATTCACTTTCCCTTGTTAATAGAGCACAAGCAAAACCATCAGGCTTTCTACAAAATTATAAAACAATAAACTGCACATGTAAATATAATGAAAGGAATGCTTTATGGTTGGATTTCTGGATTAGGTCAGAGTTGTCAGTGGGTTTTTAGCATGGTATTGCATCTATAAACCCTGCCAGAAGTCACTCATACAGTACATCTGGAAAGACTTCTGCCCATTAGACCCTTGCCTAGGACCAGCTTTGTCAAATAAGGTCATGTCTATCACTAAAGGGAAGCCTACAAGCAGTCAAGTTAAAACTAAAAAGTGTCAATTTGCACTTGCTGCTCTATTGCAAAATAAATGATGTGTCAGTATGCTACTAAACACAGCCTGGTCAGCTCCCATTCTGTACAATGGATTGCATGCTACAAACCATGGTGCTGTATATTGGACATTTTCTGTTAAAAAAAACTGTTTTTGTTTGCTTACTGTGAATGCATGAAATTTCCCTTCTTCTTCAGTCTGACCAGTTTGATGGTTACAACAGAGACAGCACTACACTAAGGAATCCCATGCTGGAAAAAACAAACATTTATCCATTGCTCTCAGCTATGCGTGGTGAGGGTGTAATGTGTAAACCTTATTTAGGTGACTTGTCAGCTTCCCCATCAGTGATTTGTATACTGCTAACCACTTCACTTCCCAATAGGGTTTTAAAGAACAAGTGATGTCACAGAGAACACTTTGACAAATGTGATATTTAGACAGATGGCATCTTATAATTCAGATGTTTCATGCATTTACCACCTTGTAGTCTTTATTACTAAGGAAATTTACATAAAAACAGAGCCCACAATTCTTCATCTGTTTTGGCTGCTTGTCTACAAGTGATACCATATTAGTCTGCTTGTGAGATCATGATTGTTTCTAAGCAGTAAGTTCTCAAGTCACAGAAGAGAAATAATGATGGTATTTCATAAACAATATCACCAACAGCTTAACTGTATTCAGTACATCAGTTTGCACTGCCCCCTGTCCACCCACCTGAATGTACCTTAAAGTAAGAAGAATTATCTAGCCCTCCTTTCTTGATCAAGAATAGCTAAATATATAAATACAATAGCAGACAATAAGCCATATAAGCTACAGACCAAATGACAGAAATCCTGTTTTCATGAACATTTCATAAGTAAAGTGTGAATGGAAAGTATGTTTATTTTATGACATTTAAGCTGTGTGTACTTGCTGTATTTTTAAAAATGAGTCCTAGTCATGTTAGAAGCTATTAAAAAAGTCATTAAACAAATATTTAAACAACTTGCACTCTAACAAAAAAACAAAGGAAAAATAGATACATACATACATACAGAAGCAAAGCAACAAAGAGCAAGGTTCAAAAAATGAAGACAATGAAAACAAAAGCTGGATTGTGCCAACAAAACTATTCCTGTGATGACAATGGATATATATAATGTATACTGAGTGGGGCAATGTTCTCATCATTATTATGAGTTCTGGGCAGTTCACCATAATAATAACTGTGACTGCAATGTACTATAGTACCCATGTATATATCAAATGCCCCTCAGAAATCAATTTTGCTGCATATGCTTTCTATTGATATCACTTACCATTTCACCTGGTGGCAGTCTAAAGCTGAGTGTGATGAAAATCCACATATCAGGAAATTTCAAGTTCACTGCCACCACCAGGTTTTTACCAATAGGGACCAGGAAACCTGTTTCTTACCTCCTCCTTTGCACAAGGTCAAGAAGGTCAACTCAATAACTGTGGGCACAGTGTCCCTTCAGAGATGGACTGCAAACAGAGTCCAGCAGAAATAACCAAATTACTATAACAAATTCACAGGCAGTCACATGTTATATCAAAATATGATTCTTATAAAAAGACTACAAGTATTTGCAACAGGTTTTATGTATAGTCAGAGAAAAGGATTACAGTTTACTAGAAATTAAAATAAATGTGAGTTACACCAGACATTTAACAGATAGAAGAATCTGAGCTATTCTAATTTTACAACCTGTTGATTTACCTGCTGCTGTTGTCTGAAGAAAACACTATTCCCTAAGCTGTCTTTCTTACCAGACCTCTAGCTGCAGGGCTCTGGGTTTTCAGATGTTACTTAGTCCAAGAGAAGGAGCTGAATCTCAGCTACCTGATTTATTCACTCTCTGTGGAAAGTGGTTTAATCCCTTTGAGTGACAGTTTACCATTGTCTCCCCCATTCCCAGATGTGTGTCTTTAGAGGGATGACATCATCCAGGCCAGTCGGTTTCTACACACATTCAGAAATTCTCAGTCCAGTTTTATGATTTGTTTTCTCAGGATATCTGAGGTGTGCAACTGCATGCCTCTGCCTTTCAAGCTGATTGAGGCATTGAAATGGCACACTCCCATCTGCCTTACAGGGCCTTTAACTAATAATTCCTACGAGAACATTTTCTGCAGCTGAATTTGCTAATTAGTTCCCATGAGACCTGCTTGATTATGTGACATTGCAAGCCAAGTTTTTGTGTCCACATTGCAAATAGCAGAACTTATGATAGAAGTAGAATTACACTGACAAAATACATTAACAAAACTAAATGAATAGATCCATCTGGTCATATGTGCATCACATCCCTCCCCCACAGAAAATGAATGCGTGTCTCTTTTGAGCAACTCCAAGAGACTCTGCCATTCATGTAGGGACTGGGGAGTGCCTAAGGGAACATGTCATGCACTCAGCCCTGCCTCGACAGTCCATGTGCACTGGAATTCTGCACCCCACTTCATTGCTGAATAATCATATTATATGACTATAGTCCCAATCTCCAGTGCAATAATTTCATATTTTTCCCACCAGTCCTATGGAACTGTGTTAAAGGGTAATGATCTGTTACCACAGTGAACTCCCTCCCATACAGATATGGCTACAGCTTCTGAAGGGCACACACTAACCACAGACATTCCTCTCTACTTTGGCATATGCCTCTTCCCTGGGTAGACACTTCCGGCTCACATACACTATGGGGTGTTCAATCCCCTGCTGTGTAATCTGGCTTAGGATGGTACCCAGCCCATGGTCTAAGGCATTCACATGTACTATGAATTTTTGGTCATAATTGAGGCTAGCAAGCACGGGTGACCACATAATGCCTCCTTCAACTGTCAGATGACAGACTCACTGTCCTCTGTCCAGACAACTTTCTCAGGTGTTCTTTTTTTCATTAGGTATGTCAGGGGCTTGGCCACATCTCACTTTTCCCAGAAATGCCTTTACTTGTTTCTTTGTGGCAAGGGTGTGACAGGCTTGGATGGCATCAACCTTTCCTGGTTCTGGATGGATGCATCCACTTCCCATCCAGTGCCCAAGGTAGACTACTTCGGTCATGCCTACTTGGCATTTTTCCTCCTTAAATATCAGCCCTGCAGCCTTCAGTCAGTGGAACACCTCCCTCACCTGCCTGACGTGATCCTCCCAGGTCTGGCTGGAAATGGTGATGTCATCCATGTAAGCCAGTGCATATTCACCTGCCCAAGCCAGGATGCAATCCATGATCATCTAGAAGATTGCGGGCACCTTATTCATCCCAAATGGCATTACTTAGAATTCAAATCAGCCAAATGAGGTGATGTAGGCAGATATCTCCTTGGCTGTGGGGGTTTACAGCACCTGACAGTAGCCCTTTGTTAGGTCTATCATGGTCAGGAACCAGGCTACCCCCCAGCTGTTCCAAGGTCTCATCTGTTCTGGATATGGGCTAGACATCAGACTCCATACAGCTGTTAAGTCTCCAGTAGTCAACACAGAACCATGTGGTACCATCCTTCTTGGGGATCAGGACCACAGGTGAGCCCAGGGGCTACTGGACTCCTGGATCACTCCAAGAGCCAGCATCTTTCTGAGTTCCTCCAGCATTTTTTTATTTTTTTTTTATTTAGTGAACTCTAGAATTACAAGTACCTTTGAGCAGGGACTGCTCATTTACAAAAGTTCCACATCAAAGAATGTATTGTAATAACAGTACAAAGGAAACAATAGATACATGTATTAAATTCAAGGTTGACTAAGCATGGTATATACAGTGGTTTGCAGAGAGATTCAGCAATAGCCAGTATGAGTAAGTTTTGAAGGTGAACTGCATATGGAGTGGAGAGAGTGGAGAGAGGCAGAGAGGAGTGAACAGGAAAAGGCCATTGTAAGATAGTAGGGGCAGGTGGCATGAGATTGGTGGTGGTGGCTCAGGCCTAGTGTCAGCAGAGAGGGGAAGGGTGGGTAAAGGGAGAAGTGTGGGGAGGTGACAAAACAGGGACAGGGAGGCAGGAATACAGAACACCATTGTCACCGGTATTAGGTGAAGACCATTGTTTAGGAGAGGCAGTCACACTGTGTGGTTGAGGCAATGAAGCATCAAGTTCCCTTTTAAAAGGACCAAGAGTCACAGCTGTAAGTGCTTCTTTGTTAAGAACATTGTACCACTGAGGTGCCCTGTGTGAGAATGATCTCTGCCTCATAGTGGTCTGGCATCTGGGGACCTGGAACATCTGTTGAAGAGCTCTCCATGTAGATTGGGTGCTGCTGAGGGTGGTAAGGAGTTTTGCAACTCCGGGCCACATGTGCCCAAGGAGAATGTTTTTGGTGAGTAGACAGGTCTGGTACTGAATTCTGCGCAGGAGTGGTAGCCATCCACCCTGGGCATATAGGTCACAAGTGTGAGTTAGGTGGGAGGCACCCATTAGGAGCCTACAGGCTTTGTTGAGCATCACAGATATCCTCCAGAGAGCAGTTGGGGAGGCAGAGCAGTAGATGGCAAGATCGTAGTCAATAATGGAGATGACAGAGCTACAGATAGCCAGCCTAAGGGCTTTGGGGGTCAGGCAATGCTTGTGCTTGTGGAGCAGGCCAATCCGTATATTGGCAGCTTTTGCTACATTACCTATATGATGTGAGTATGAAAGTGAGCTGTCCAGGGTGATGCCAAGGTATTTAAACTCAGGAACATGCTCAAGTGTGGCCCCGGCATGGTTCTTGATGTTGAGGAGCAGAGGTTTGTACTTGCTCCGTGGGTTATAGAATGTCTTAACCTTAGTTTTGCTAAAGTTCAGAACAAGTTTATGTGAGTGAAACCAATCTTCAACATACCTGAAGTCACTTTGAAGATGACTCTCCAGAAGGCTAGTATATCGGTTCCTTGAAAATAGTACTGCATCATCCGTATAAAGTAATATTCTCTGTTGGCAGATGTTAGGGAGACCATTAAGAAAGAGAGAAAAGAGTAGTGCTCCCAATATTGACCCTTGGGGGACACATGAGAGGACTATTTTTTTATCTGAGGTGACTCCAGCAATCCAGACACATTGGGCCCTGTCCCCAAGGTAACTAGCAAACCAGCTCACTGCATGTTTGGAGAGGCCAAGGGTGGACAGTTGATTGAGAAGTAGAGGGTGGTTAATGGTGTCAAAGGCCTTTGTTAGATCAATGAACACCACCCCACCACACATGCATTGGGCAATGGTGTCATGATGTAAACTGATGAACTCCAACAGTGTCATGGTGGTACTATGCCCTTTCCAGAATCCATGTTGTTCTGGGCAATGGATTTCATACTTATCCAGGAACTCCACAAGTTGATCAGAGGCTATTTGTTCCAGAGCTTTTGATAAGAGGGGGGGAGGATAGAGATGGGCCTGTAGTTGGTGTGTGGCATCTTGTCTCCATTTTTGTACACTGGTGAGATAGTTGCCTGTTTCCAGAGGGATGGGAATTGACCCAATCTTAGGGAAAGGTTAAAGATCTTTGTCAGGGGTTCAAGGAGCTCATCTAGAACTAATGCAAGCAACTTCAGATCAAGGGAGTCACCACTGTAACTGGTTTTGCTGATGGCCTTGCATATATAGGTTCTGGCAAGGTGCATAGGGACCTCTTGGAAGAAGAACCGTGGGGCAGAGTGTGCTTGGGTCGATGTTATTGAGGTGGAGTTGGAGGTGAGGACATTGAAAAAATCAGGTGGTAGGACACTGCTCAGGTTAGAGAATGCGTTGTTGAATGTGTTAGAGATTGTATTTAGGTCAAGCGTAGGTGTACCATCAATGTTAAGCATAGTTGGTGGTATCTTAGCTTCCTTCCCTATAAGGTCCTTCAGGTTATCCCAGAATTTTTTCCCATCACCCCAGGAGTTAGAAAGTGCCTCTCTAAAGTGTTTGCATTTGGCATTCCGGATAGACCGGGTACAGCTATTTCTTGCTGCTTTGTATTGTTGTATGTCCTTCTTTGCTCCAGTGGCTCGAGCACAATGCCAGAGGTGGTCCCTTAGTTTAAGCTGCACTAAAAGTTCAGAGTTTATCCAGGGGTTCGATATACTTTTGACTTTCTTCTTTACCAGTGGTGCATAGATGTCACAGGCTGTGGTGAAGAGTCTGGTCTTCTTAACCCCCTGTGGAACCCTGTACTGGGAAAGCCTCATCAGACCTTGGGCCCCAGTGTCCATGTGATGTTCAGCCATTGTGGTGTACCCCAGATTCCTTATGAATATGTCGCCAAAATCTCACAGCACCCACATTATCTCTTTGGCCTGGACCATAGTCAGCTGCCCTGAAAGGTTGAAGTTATCGACTGAGGATCCCTCCCAGGCTTCCATAAGGTCTACCAGGGAATCAGCCTTGTTCCCCTCCTCTGGCACACTGCACACAGCAAGAATAATCTCCTCCCTATCGTAGTAGGGCTTCATCATGTTCACATGATATACCCTCTGCCTGCAACTTCAGTGAGGCAGACCTACTACATAGTTAACATCACTCACCTTTCTGATTATGGAGAATGGGCCCTCCCATGCTGCCTGCAGTTTATTGTGTCAGACTGGGACAAGTACCATCACTTGCTGTCTAACTTCTTACTCCCGGGCTCTGGCCCCACAGTCATACCAGGTTTCCTGTTGCTGTTGTGCAGTTGCTAAGTGCTCCTGGGTGAGCCCCATGAGTTCCTTAAGCTGAGCCCTGAAATTTAGGATCTACTCCACAACAGACTTACCTTGGGAGGCATGGTCATCTTTCCATTCATTCCTGACTAAATCTAGGGTCCCCCTCACCCTGTGACCAAACAGGAGCCCAAAGGGTGAGAATCCTGTGGACTTTCCTGTATGCAAACAGGAGGTTGGGCAAATATTTGTATCAGTCCCTTTTTGTGCTGGTCAAATGCCCTGAGCATAGTTTTAAGGATCCCATTGAACTGCTAAACCAGGCCATTTGTCTTGGGGTGATAGGACAAAGCATGGAGCTGTTTCACCCTGCACTTCTTCCACAAACTGGTCATTAAGGACATGAAATTCATCCCCTGGTCTGGCAAAATCTCCTAGGGGAATCCCACTCAGCTAACGATTCCCAGAAGCTTATTAGCCACCTTTTCTGCCTCAGCGGAGGACATGGCCACTGCCTCTGGGTACCTGGTTGCATAATCCACAACAACCTGTACATATGTTTTGCCCATTTGACATGAGGTATTCAGGGGCCCCACTATGTCCACAACTGCCCTCCTAAAGGGTACATCAATAATAAGCAGGGGCACCAAAACTGTCTTAGCCTTGTCCCTGACCTTCCTGACCCTCTGGCACTGTGGACAAGTCTGACAGTAATCTGTCACACCTGTGTACATGCTCAGCCAAAAGAAGTTGTTGGCAAGCAGCTTTTTTGTGCAGCTAATACCCAGGTGGCCTGGAAAAGGGGTGTCTTGGGCCAAGGCCAGAAACTGTTCTCAGTAGTCCTGGGGGACTACCAGCTGCTGGAGTACCTCTTGCTCTAGCCCTCTCTGTGGTGTACACTCTGTGTACAACAGCTCATTCTCCCAATAAACTGACTTTCTACTCCAATGAGAGTCCTCAGCACTATCTGCTACCTCTCTCAGTTTTTGGAGGGTAGGATCAGCCAGCTGCACCCTTCCCAGCTCCTCCTGTCTGACCCTCCCCAATTTCCATTCAGGAGGAAAGCTGCCTCTAGTGGTGCCTTCCTCTGCTTGCAGGTGGGGCTCAGGGCTGCTACTCCTGACAAGCCCCTCACCCATACTGGCTGCTTCATCATCTGCTGAGGGATGGTCTGCACAAGCTGTGTCACCTCCCCTGGAAGCTTGCCCTTTTTTCTGGCTAGGATAATGATACTGGATTTACCCTGTGGTCACAATCATTTCCTATGATCACATCCACATGGAGATTAGGTATATCTCCCGCCTCCTGTACCCCATGGCCGGCTTCCTAACTCAGGAAGAAAGACTTGAGCCATAGGCACTTGGACCACTGAACCCCAAATCTTGGAGTACTGCCATGACATAATCTGCTCTGCCTGGATCACATCCTGCCTCACCGTGGAGATGGAGGCACCCAGTGTCTCCCAATCCCTGTGGTACTGCCCTATTGACTAGAATAGAGTGCATATGCTTGTTGGAGTTTGGTGGCTTTGTAGTGTGTGCACAGTTTACCAGCTGTTGTGTACTGTCTTGGTCACCCCTTCCCCAGACATATACCCTTTGCTTCTGTTTTAAGGGCAGTCATAGGATAGATGCCCCACTCTGGCAAATCCAGCATTCCTTTGCCTCTGGCTCTATGTTCCCCTTAGAATCAATGAGTTCTATTTTGGGCTTGGGTGCAGGCTTGTTCCCTTAAGGCTGCCTCATTGGGTTCCCTTGAAACTATGTGCTGCCCCACCTTCATAATTCTTATGCTGCAAATGTGGTCTGTTGGCCTTATATAAATAAGTAGTTTCAACTGCCTCCTTTGCAGAGTTGCATGCCCGGTTTAGCAGCCATATGAGCAGGTCATCGGGTACAATTTTAAGAAATTGTTCCTTTACAATCAAATCTTTAATTTTCTCTAAGTTCTCACCTTAGCCACATCTACCCAAAGGTCTAAATAGGTACATATTTGGGCATGCAGTTTTACATAGCTATCTCCTGGGCCTTTTCTTAATTCTCTGAATTTCTGCCTATAAACCTCAGGAGTTAGTTCAAAATGTTTTAATAACACTCTGTTAACTTTATCATAGTCCATGCAATCAGTAGTGTTCATTCTAGTGAATGCATGCAAAGCACGGCCAGTAAACAATGGGATCAGGTGGGCCATCCAAAAGCCTTGTCAATTTTAAGCTGCTCATAACTCTGAAATGATTTTAAAAACAAATCCAGATCATCTCTGTCCCGGTATTGTGGGAACATTTTAGAATTAATCATGGCTTTGTGGGTTGAACCCCCTTCACCATTACTTATAATCTGCCACTGTGTTTGCTGGTGCAATTTCTCCATCTCGATCTTGTGCTGTCGTTCTTTCTCTCGCTTAGCTTTTCCTTCTCTCTTTCTTCTCACATCAGGATTTCATGCTGATGAACTTTCTCTCCTTCCTTTTCCTCCAGCCTTTCTTTCTCCCTTTCAGTCTCCTTCAGCACAAGCTCTGCCTTCAGGATCTCCAGCCTATGTTGATCCACTGCTGCAGTGGCTCTTAGCTAAGGTTTGGACTGTACAGCTCCCCCAGTTTGTGTGACAAGGTGCCCCTCTTGCTCAGCCCCTTGACCTCAGTCTCACTACCTCGGTCACCATCTTCAGTGACTGTCTGCTGACCATGTATTGAGTCATTCACCTCTGGGACCATCTTCCCCCTGGTATTTGGTCATGTGCCACCAGAACTTCCATCAGTGCACTCTTTGTCAGGCCCTCATGACCAATGCTCCTCTCTATACACAGCTCACTAAGCTGCAGTACATGAAATCTGGCATAGGTTGTGGAGCTCATATTCTCTAGCTATGCTGCACTAAGCTGTCTAGAAATGAAAAGCAAAAGCAGTAGTAAATGCTATAATATTTAGAAATCCTGTTTTGTGATTGTTAAGGAGTGCTAAGTAAAGCTTTACCTCTCCTTCAGAGTTCCTATCTCACAGGAAAGCACACTGTGCACAGCTGTGCACTGCACTGGTACCAGTTGCAACACTGATCCCACCGATCTGCTACCAAAGTGATAAAATCAATGAGCAAATAGGCCTCCCCTTGGTGGGAGAGGAAAGCAGCCCATTGGGTGCTTAAGCAAACCGACAGAAACATGCTACCGTAAAACTAGATGGTCATAAAACTGTAGAACGGCAAACCCAGGAAAATACCATTTAGTTTTGATGATAATTAATGACAAATGTTAGATACACAGTATTCATATGGTTAAGGTACCAGGGCAGTACTCCCCCCCCCCTCCATTTTGCTGCATCAAAGCCTGCACTTTCTTTCAATTTAACTCCAATGTTCTTACTTATTATACTTTTCGGAGGGGCTCTGGGCTCTCATCATCCAGCTGAACCATGATTAAGCCTGACCACTTCGGCAAAGTGACCACCTCCATCAGTCAGGTAAAAAACATCACATTTAAACTTGCCTTATCAGAGCTGAGTTCTCCTTGCTTTCTCTATATTTTTAAAGAGACCACTTTCCTGGCTTCATTACTTATAGTGTGCTCTGGAAAATGAAAGGCTCACAGGTGTTTAGTAGGGAGCTTAGCAATTAGAAGGTCACAATTCTCTTACATTCAAATCAGTGCAAAAGGTTTGCAAGCTCAACCCCTGTATTTACAATACAATTTAGTATAATTAGTGGGGTGGCTCCTGGTGTGTGACCAAACAGAAACATATGGTTAACAGAGATGGACGAAGTGGCCCCAATTCGCTCCAAGAAGTGATTCACGGAGTGAAGGTGAATTCGCGAAGTACTCCACAACGCAAAGTGGAGTACTTCAAGAGTATCGGTAACACAAAGTCCATTGAAAACAATGACTTTGCATTACTGTGCCTTCCCTAACCACTACTCCACCAATTTTAAGGCGAAGTACATTGAAAACTATGTACTTTGCCTCACTTCACCTTGTTTTTAAGCTCCAGCAGTGAATTTTGCAGTGATTCATGGGATTTCAGGTCACGTGGGCTCTAGATTATTCTGCACAGCCTCAGTCTGGGGTAATGTATGTAAGAAGCTGTAGGAGACAATCTGCTCTGAGAGCTCTCTGTGATTCAAACCTTCTAAAAGCTCTTAAAAAAGTGTTTTTGAGTCATTTTGTTTGCTGAATCTTTAGTTCATCCATTATAGGAAACCTTCCTGTGCTCATATCATTGAGCATTTATTGTTTGTGTATGGATTTTGAATATTAATGTACAACATTCAGTCTGTGTACTGAGAGACAGTGGAAGTGTACTTTGGGGGGGTGTTTCTATGGTGTAGGTAGATTAACTTGGAGAAAAAGACAGTGCTTTCTGTTTTGGTGATATTTTTCTTGTATAACTGTGTTAATGTACACGCAGTAATATTTTCAATAATTCTTGCCATTTTTTTGCTGACTGTTGTGGTGCAACACTGCATAATTTTAGTCTGTTTAAAATATGTGGCTATATTATTGAAGTTTTCAATTTGCTACGCATTCCTTAGTGTGTATGTGAGTATGTGTGTGATGCGTGTCATCAAATCAGACACCTTTTATTGTGCCACATAATAATTTCAACAATGTGAACCTGCTGTCCACTGCAGCTGTGTGATTTTTGTTCTTCTTTGTGGTATCTTTACTGGTACTAGTACTAGTGACTGTTACTGCAGCAGTGCAGTACACTGCCCCCCCACCCCCCGCAGCCTGCCCAACTGGCAAAGGTATTCTTTTCCAGATTTGAATTTCTGATGCTGAGCACTGGTTAGGTGTTGTGCCTTTGTGTCTGCATCTCTTCAGTGCACAGCACAATATTAATCAGTCTGTGCATTTGCACCTCTTTAGGGCCCAATCTCCATCTGTAACTTAAATCACAGTTGTTTCTTTGGCTTCCCTTCAGAGTACTGGACAGATGTGGTGCATAATTCTGCATGAACATTGTACTCATTAATATGCGTTTTTAAGTCAGGACCATCATCACAAGTCACTCGTGATATAAATCATGTTCTTCATCATCATGGTCACAAATGCAGTCACAAATCACGATTCATGATCACGTCACGAATCACAGCACTAATTTTTGGGCTAGTTACTTGGATGTATTTAGCATGTTTTGTAGTATCTCTTCAGGCTTCACCATACTACCATTGTACTCATTAATGAGCATTTTTAAGTCAGGGAGTTTGTGCTACAGCTCATCAGGGAAGTACAGCCATAGGCATTTGCGTTCCCAATAAGTTCCATAGTTTATCTCACACCGTTGACACCAAATCATGTTCTTCATCATCATGGTTACAAATGCAGTCACAAATCATGATTCACGATCATGTCACAAATCACAACACTAATATTTTGACTAGTTACTTGGATGTATTGTAAGCATGTTTTGTAGTATCTCTCCAGGCTTCACCACCCTGCCATTGTACTCATTAACGAACGTTTTTAAGTCAGGGAGTTTGTGCTACAGCTCATCGGGGAAGTACAGCTGTAGGCTTTCTCATTCCCAATACAGTTCCATGATGGTTATCTCACACCGTTGACACCGAATCACATTCTTTATCATCACAGTCACAAATGCTGTCACAAATCACGATTCAGGATCACGTTACGAATCACATTAATTTTTTGATTAGTTACTTGGATGTATTGTAAGCATGTTTTGTAGTATCTCTCCAGGCTTCACCACTCCACCATTGTACTCATTAATAAGCGTTTTTAAGTCAGGGGGGTTTGTGCTACAGCTCACTGAGGAAGTACAGCCATAGGCATTCATGTTCCTTCCTGTATAGCATGTGAGTTACAGTATTGTAAGTAGCGGTGGGTGAAGTGTCCACAATTTGCTCCGTGAAGTCATTCACTGAGTAACGTGGAATCCAGAGACAACTCCACAATGTGAAGTGTAGTACTTAGCTTCATAATGAGGAATGCGAAGTCCTTTGAAACCAATGACTTTGCTTTATTCTGCCTTCCCCAAACCACATTTCCACCAATTTTAAGGTGAAGTACATTGAAATCAATGTAATTCGCCTCACTTCACCCTGTAATTGAGCTCCAAATGAAATTGTGCAGTTATTCATGGCGTTGCAAGTCACATGGGCTCTAGATTGTTCGGCACAACCTCAGTTCTGGCCTGGGTAGTATGTGTGCAGTGATAGCTGGAGGCAGTTTGCTTTCAGAGCTCTGCAATTCAGAACCTCTAAAAGCTATTTAAAATGCCTTTTTGAGTAATATTTTTTGCTCAAAATTTAGTACATCGATTGTATGAAACCCTTCTGTGCTCATATCATTGAGTGTTTATTGTTGTGTGTGGATTTTGAATGTTAATTTAGAACAGTCAGTCTGTGTACTGTGAAGTGTGCTTTGGGGGAGGGGCGTATTTGTGGTATAAGAAGATTAACTGGGAGAAAAAGGCAGTCTTTCTGTTTCGGTTATATTTTTCTTGTATAACTGTGTTAATGTACACACAGCAATATTTTCAGTAATTCTTGACATTTTTTTGCTGATTGTTGTGCTCAGTGTACAATTTGTCTGTTTAAAACATTTGGTTGTATTACTAAAGGTTTTCAATTTGCTATGCATTTCTTGAGTGTGCATATGAGTGTGTGTGCGATGTGTGTCATTAAATCAGACACCTTTTATTGTGTTACAGAGTAATTGCAGCAGTGTGAACCTGCTATCCACTGCACCTACGTGAATTTTTTTATACTGCTTTGTGGTATCTTTACTGGTAGTGGATTGTTACTGCCGTGCGCTAATCCCCCAAACGGCAAAATGTATTCCTTTCCAGATTTGGATTTGAGACTTGTGAGCATTGGTTAGGTGTTGTTGTGCCTTTTCATATGCATCCCTTGAGTGTACAGTGCAATCTTAATCTGTCTGTCTATTTGCATGACACCATTAATTCTGGGAGACTGTATTTCTTGTTACGCTCTCATTTCACTTCATCTGCACTGGAAAATTTTCTGGACACAAGACAGTAGCATTTTGGGGATGCACATTAATTCTGGTGACTCTGTGTGTGACCTAACCACTGTGCACATGACTGAGTGTGCCATTAATTGTGGAAGACTTTGCATTTCTTGTTACACTCTCATTTCACTTCATCAGCACTGGGAAGTTTTCTGGACACAAGACAGTTGCACTTTGGGGATGCACATTCATTCTGGTGACTGTGTGGGTGGGATGCTGCCAATATTGTTGTCACTCTGCCTTACTTCTCATTTAAGGTGGAATGACAACGCAAAGTAATAATAACAAGGAGAAGTCAGCTTCCTATGGGCACTCCACATAGTGAAGTGCCAACGCTAAGTGGCCACTTCGCGTTCACTTTGCAGGTGGATTTTAAATTTGCTGCATCTCTAATAGTTAAGGTACCAGGGCACTACTCCACCCCCCATTTTGCTGCATCAAAGCCTGCACTTTTTTCAAATTAAATCCAATGTTCTTACTTTTCATACTTTTTGGAGGGGCTCTGGGTTCTCATCATCCAGCTGAACCATGATTTAGCCTGACCACTTCTACAAAGTGACCACTTCCATCGGTTTGGTCACATACCAGGAGCCATCCCACTAATTTTACTTATTGTATTGTAAATACAGGGGTCGAGCTTGCAAACCTTTGTACTAATTTGAATGTAGGAGAATTGTGGCCTTCTTCTAAATGCTAAGCTCCCTATAAAACACCTGTGAGCCTTTCACTATACGTAATGAAGCCAGGAGAGTGGTCTCTTCAAAAATGTAGAGAAAGCAAGAAGACCTCAGCTCTGATAAGGCAAGTTAAAATGTGTTGCTTTTTACCTGACTGATGGAGGTGGTCACTTTGCCGAAGTGGTCAGGCTTAATCATGGTTCAGATGGATGATGAGAACCAAGAGCCCCTCTGAAAAGTAAGAACATTGAAGGTAATTTGAAAAAGGTGCCGGATTTGATGCCGCAAAATGAGGGGGGGAGTACCGCCCCGGTACCTTAACCATATGATTCTGTTTGGTCATACACCAGGAGTCACCCCACTCATTTTACTAAACTGTATTGTAAATACAGGGAATGAGCTTGCAAACCTTTTATACACAGTATTCACTCAGCTAGAATTCTACTGCATGCAATGCTCCACAGCTATTACTGTCTGCAATTATGTATGAATAAAAGGCATATTTTTCTGGCATAGCCAGAAATTATCACTCTATGCTTTCTAGTCTTTTTCTCACCTGGGTTTGCAATTGCATGCTTGATCCACTGCTGACTCCCAACAACCTGAGCTCATCACCGAACTTGGGTCATTGACATGGCAGAAAGTATGGTGCCTAGCACACAGTCCTTCACAATACTGGACTAGCTCCTCAGGGAACATTTTTAAAGTAATTTTGACCTAGTCTGCATTGCAAAGCACCCAATTTTCTGAGCCCATTCCCTCCCATTTTTCCATTCACTGAAACTCATCCAGCCAAGACAGACAGTGTCTAACTCAGTTGTCTCTGAGCCCAAAGTGTCCTAGGGAAGGGCACTGTTCGATTACTCCAAGTGAAGGCACTGGACAAAATTTATTATTATTGTTGTTTTCCCATTCATCAAGAAATAAAAGTACCCAGGATGGTCCCCTTGGCATGGCAGATAGTGTTGTGTTTTGGCAGGATTCTAAACCTGTTGGCAAAACACAACACAGAAGACAGGTGCCACAGAATAAAGGTTTATTTCCTAAATACATGTAAAAAGGACTGCATACCTTCTAGGAGTCCAGAACCTCTGAACACCTGGTGTCATCACAGAAAAATTCAGTGAAAAACAGGATTACACAAACTCTTATAGTCAGAGATAAAAAGGTACATTATCTAGTAATGGGTCCATCTGCATAGTAGAGAAGCTAAACAAAGTAATTCTATTGGTGGGTATAGTGGGCAGCTTGCACCCAAGGCCATTAGGTTTCACACATACACAGTGATAAGTGTTATGTAGTCTAAAACTACTTTTGGGATACAAGACGATTCATAAAATATGCTGATCATAGTATTATGCCTAGTATCTGTAAGTGGTGCGCTAACAGCACAAACATAACTATATTGAATAGTACATCATAGTAAGCATGAGCAAATACTAATATCCCTTATACAGTAGCAGAGAAACATAGTAGTCCACATTATTTTTATTAATTTATTTATTTATTATTTTAGTCTTTGGTAACCGGGTAAGGCCTACTAGGCACAAGTGCCTGTTTTCAGGGGTGACCTGGGAGCACTGGGTGGTTAAGTGACTTGTTCAGAGTCACACAGTATGCAAGTGGAGGTTGTGAGAATCAAACTCAGGTCTGGTCTGCTGGATGTACCAAGCTTGTTCATACCTCGTTCCTCTAACCTCTAGGCTATACTGACCTACTGTCATTAGGTCAGGCAGGTCTACAGTAGAGTTAACCTAGGGAATGTGATATGGCATCATGGACCAATCAACACCCCAATGACTGGCACCCATTTGCAATATCTCTTCTAATCCCTTTGTCTTTCAAATCCTTCTAAGGGATCACCTCTATTAGGCCAGTACTTGTGACTGCTACTGACACTGACTGTACACCCTGCTACCCAGTCCCTCCCTCCCCTTTTGTCGCACCCACTCCAGCCCCCACCCTTGACAATGGACTCTGTGCAGCCTCCCCCGTCTTCCTACTTCCACTGCCCCTCCTTAGTATAGACTTATTGATTTTTGCTTGTATATTGTTTACTATACTTCTTATGCACCTGTATATTGTACCTGTAACCACCTGTTGATTGTATCAGTTATCCATTATGTTATCTATTCTGTACACTGTTTATGTCAATGCTTCCTCCTCTGTTGACAATGTTGTTGTATTATTCCTGTCTTATACTCATGGTACGGAGCCATTGTCAATGAGTCCCTGACTCAAAGGTTGTTTCTGAATGAATAAAATAAATAAATAAATAAAATAAGGTTTGAATAAATGATGTTAGTGTATTATAATGTAACTCTTCTTATCGCTCTCTCTTTGGTGTGGTGGAGATGTACCCCATATTCTGCTCTCATTCCTGACACCTACCCCTCCCACCCAGCATTGCCCGTGCCTACTTGCCCACACAGGAGGGCTGTGGTGTGTCCCCATGGTGAAGCTTCTCCCCAGGGGCAGGAGGATGAACTAAGATCAACCTTTGGTTCTCAACAAGCAGGGCAGGGCATCATTCAGGCCAGAATGAGAGTCCTGAGTCTAGCATCATGCTGCACAGCCAAGAAGAGTTTTGCAGTAGATTGCCCCTGTAGGCATGAACATGCAATGACATCAGCATATGGTCCTGCATGCTCCCATGCATGATCCATAGATATCTGCCATTTTCTCCTCCTTTCTGTGTGTGGTTCCAGCCAGTGTGCTGCCAGCCTCTGCTGGAAAGCCAGTCTTGTGCTGGCCTCCACAAACAACTCTCCAAGAGGAGGAGAGCCATCTCTGAGATGCTCATCCTTCCTCCCCCAGCTGGTCTTCTGAAGGTCTGAGCTCATTCCCAAACTCAGGTCACCAGCATCACAAGTGGTAGCAGTACCACTGCTCCGGCAGGCCAGCATGTATTACAATCTTGAAAGATACTTTTTTTCAGTTTTTATATATTAAGCTAAACTGACTTGGGATACTTGTTGTCTATAATTTGATTTTGACTGTCCTCCTGTAAAAAACACACAATGTTTTTTTTTTCCAAGTCTGTTGTTTGATTTAGCTTGTTATATTTTGATGTTCAGAAAATTGGCTAACATATTCCTGAGCTCTGATTGGCTGATACCCCTGGCAAGGTGTGCATCTGTCAGACAAAATAGCTCATGTAAAAAAAGTGCTAGTACCAAATGTCCTGGGGCCAGATATTCAAAACTTTGTGCTGGGTACAAACCATTTGCGCTGGGTTTGCTCTGGGTTTGTGTGGGTCCCCTATATTCTAAAGACCAAATAGTGTATGCATACTTCATTAGCACAGGACAAAATTGTAATGTATGCACCATGCAAAGAAAAGAGGCATGTACATGAATACAGGCACCTGTGGCCTCTGGCCCAACCATCCAAGGCGTGATGTTACCCCAACACAAACATCCACCCTGTTGGGCATTATTCCTTTAATATTGTGGTGTGAGAATTCAACTGCAGAGACTGTAACTGAGCGTATAAGCAATATTTTTGTAATAAAGAAAATGTTAATTCTTATGGCTAAGGTCCCTTTGTGAAAGATTGGGTCGGATCTGTGATGCACCAAAAAATAAGCATCATCCAAATTTGAAGTTTTTATGATCTGACATGACATATCACTATGGACTTTTGTGGTCCTAGATTTGCTTTCCTATAGCTAACCAAGATAGTCCACAGTTGAAATTTCCTCCGAAGACAATATTGTGTGCTGAAAATAAATATGGCTGAATGGACTAGAATAATTCATTTTTGTCTGTTTTAGTTTGGGCTGCTTTAAATATTGACAAATCTAAAGAGGCTATTGTTTATCTTAGTATCTAGGATTAATGCACATGCTGGAATAAGGTCTATTATACAATGGCAAGAAAAAATGCTGGACTCTGATTGGTCAGTCTTGGGCTGGACCCGTGATGTTATCCCAGTACAACATCACGGGTCTAATCTCAGCCTCACTGTGAACCTGCAGATGAGCATTTTATGGAACTTTTGATTTATTGTTTCATCTTCTCTTAAAAAACATAAATATTTTTCCACACAAAAACATCTTTGAAATAATTTTTTTATTCTGTATAACAACGAGCCATTGTATAATAGCAATAGTGCCCTCCAGGGAGTGTGTCATTTGGGATAATGTCACACCTCAGTTGTTGGACGCACTCAGCCTGCGGCCTCATGCCCAACCACCTGAGGCATGACGTTTTCCCAGCACAACACACACCCTGTCAGGCATTATTGCTTAATTAGTTTAGTAACCTGTATGTTAATGTCATTGAAAAGAATACCCTCTCCAGAGCAGGTATCTTGACCTATAGAATAACAGGATGAGCCATCATACCATGCCTTTATTACTTGGGATAGTTCAGGGATGGAATGTAATCTGGTGTCTTGAATTAAAGAAACTCCTGATCTGCAGGAACTGAGATATGAAAAAAGTACTTCTCTTTCTGTGACCTTTAATACTATTGAAATTTATTGTACAAAATGACAGAGAAGCCTCCATTTGTGGTACAAGAAGGGGTGAGGGATTTTAAAAATAAACTCGTTAAAGCTTTTTCTTTGACCTCTGGTTGACCCAGTTTTTTGTTTAAATGAGGGTTTAGTTTTAGGTTTTTCAGCTGTTTTTTTTCAGAAATATCAGGCAAGTGGTCTTCACTGTCTAATACTGGATCAGCCTGAGAGGAACTAAGGGAGGAGTCCTCTGGTTCATTGACAGATATATCCGAGTGTTTTTTTATGGTGTCAGATCTGTTGGTGAAGGGGATTGTGGTAGTTGTAGGCACTTCTGGAGCTGGTTGCTTCCTGTTTTGATGTTTTTTTGTGACCATTTATCACCTACCTTGTCCTGTTAAAGGGGGAGGTGGGGGGGATTCCTCCAGAGTCAGTGGAGGTAGTGGCCTGTGGCAGGAGGGGATCCTCTGATGTCATGTCCTGATTCTCGGGAAGGGGGGTCCAGTTGTTCCTTGCTGTGTTCTGTTATAAGGGTGATGTAGTTTCTATCCATTCCTGCTCTGCTAAAAGTGTGGGGGGCTGGGTTGCTGTAGTCCTGGATCTTGGAGTAGTTTTGGACCGCTGTGCTATGGTTAGAAATAATCTCTGCTCCTCACTATCAACTTGATCTGACTGGTTATGTGCTGTCCAAGGACAGCTTTGATACTAATGGCCTTTAGTATGACATAAATTACATACCTTACATGGTCATTCATACAGTGCCCACTAGTGTGGCCAAGCTCATTACACAGTGTACATTTCAGTTTGTCACATAAGCTACTCAGATGTCCAGTGAACCCAAATCTATAGCATGCTTTTGGCTGGTCAGTGTAAAATGAAACCCCATGGTCCCTGCCGAGAAAAAAACAGTTGGGCAGGTGTTGTAGGCCTGTGTCTGTTGATTTCAGTATCACTGAGATTCTGCAGTCCCCTGTCCACATGTGTTCCATATCAAAGATTTCTTCTGGGTTTCCCAAAACTGTGCATCACTGTTTGAACCAATATACTAAATCAGTAATGCTCACCCCTTCATTCCTAAAAAGTACCTTGATTGTCTTAAAAGCTCATTTTGGTCAAAGTACAACCTGAAAGGGTGACCACAAAGGCGTTTGCTTTAAGTGATGGAACTTATTCCAGAACTATTCCAATCCACTGTTTAGTTTGAAGCTAGTATCGAAGGTGGTCTCTCCAGAGAAGTGAATGAGTGTGTAAATTTCTGTAGCAAAAACACCCATAGATCCTTTCAGTAAACTTTTTGCCACAAAGACTCTGTCAGGCAAAGTATCCATACTACCCTTATAATGTAGGCAGATTGCATTGTGTCTTTTAGTAGGGTAAATTGGGGTTTGAAAAAGTGAACCATACGGTCTGGAATTTGTTTTGTGCTGAGGTATAATAAGGGTATCAGAGATAGGTGCAGCAGTTGTAGTGGTGGGAGTCAAACCCATAGCCTGTTGAAGGTCTGCTGTATTAGTTATAATTTCTTGTTTCTGAATTTTCAAAGTGGCTAAATGGTTTGATGTACAGGATTTACTACAAAAGATCAAAATTTCAAATACCAAATGTCAGGATCCTGAGACAGATATCCTGAAACTTGAAATCCTGACACTCGGTATTTGCCCATGACAGAGGTTTCTGCCATGTTTTCAGGGGCTTTGCCCCCTGCACCTCCCAATATGGGGGGCTTCACCCTGCACAACCCCCTACTTAATATAACAAATTATGCTCTGGGCAAATACCGAGTGTCAGGATTTTGAGTTTCAGAATATCTGTCTCGGTGTCCTGACACTCAGTATTTGAAGTTTCGGTCTTTCTTAGTGATACTGAAATAGATGGTACTAAGATGTTTTTTTCCCTGTAAATTTAAAATAGGAT
Organism: Neoceratodus forsteri; assembly: GCA_016271365.2. Taxonomy (NCBI): domain Eukaryota; kingdom Metazoa; phylum Chordata; order Ceratodontiformes; family Ceratodontidae; genus Neoceratodus; species Neoceratodus forsteri. The sequence goes on along the minus strand of CM028132.1, from coordinate 318,476,830 downwards.
TTTGTGTGAGCTGCAATCCTTCTGAGAGAGCAAGTAGTGATAATAATCCCGAATTTATACAATCCATGTCATTGTACAATAAGGTAGTGGCTTGACAGGTAGTATTAGCAGTTATTTTTGATGAAAGGTCCATACCTGTTGTTGGTTGGTCTTGCTCAGTAGGTATCCTAATGGAGAAGAGCCTGAAATCCATTCATCTGTTGCTTCAGATTTTTCCTAACTGGATGACCGGAGAGCCATTTCCACGGTCCATTCCTGGGTTCCAAGATCAGTTTCTGATCATTGCAGGATTCATCCTAGGCCAGGCTGAGACATGCCTGTGTTTGACATTCCTGACTGAGTCTCATGTTTTGTAAGTCTAGAAAAAATGAAAACATTTGAATCACAACTATCAGTGACAAAGGGATGCTGCTTTGATGCTTCCATGGACATCTGGCAGGGCAGTACAGATGCTGTATCCTTTGAAGTCAATATATCACAGGCTGTCATTTGGGACTGTGCATCTGATGGAATTTGTTTGGAACTGATCTCTCAAATTGGGCTTCTTCCTCTGAGAGTAAGACTTGTTGATGCTCTTTATTGATGTTGTCAATCTTTTCTGTTGACTTTGCCATAAAGGATGTGTTCATTTCCCAAACTTCAAATGGTTATATAGGTATGTTTTTTTCTGGACTTTCTAAGCTGGCTGGTATAGAGTGCATTTCTTCCATGGAACTGGGCACATCAAAAAAAAGATCGGCCTCTAAGTTTGACGAGGCGGGGAGGAGACTCACTCCCCAGCCTCCAACATATCCATGCTCTCCTCCATTCTACCGGGAGTGGCCATCACAGCAGACAGCCATAGATTCCCCTGCAGGTGAGTAAGGGGAATTTTTATTTGAAAGAAAATCAAAACAAAACATAATTTCATTATATACAAAACATGTCACACTTATCAGTTATACAATTGGATCAAAACAAATAAATTCATGCCAAAAACCAACCCCTTATAAGGCCCAGAAAAAGAAACCACCCATACTTTGTCTGTTTACTCTGTCAAAAACCACATACAATGTTTTCAATGCGACCTGTGGACACTTACAGCCATAATATTTTTCTCTTTCTTATACACACTTTGTAAACTAGACGAAATTTGAGATATAACATGAGTAACTGTATTCTTTTTGTTGTAGTAAAAGAGCACATCTGGCCTTCCATAAATAAAATCTACATGATGCAAAAATTAACTGCAAAGTACTGGGATGAAATTTTACAAGTTTTGGTGGATATAAACCTAAAATTAATGTCTCGTAAGTGAAAAGATACGGGCATTTTTCACCTTAAGTATCCAAAAATAAATGCCAAAATTGTTGAGAAAAAGGACATTGTAAAAAACAATGCTCCATGGTTTCCAATATTCCTATACAAGACAATCTTGGGCACATTCTTTCTTCCAGCACTTTATGTTTATTAGTATTTCGAACCCTGAGTCTCCCTTGGCATAATAGCCAAGTTATGTGTCAAAACATTAAAGGAAGTCTTTTGTCAGTAAGTTGTAAAAATAATTTGTCTACATGTTCCTCCTGGTCCCCTACCATTTTGGCAGTTCCATGAAAATCCACCCAAAGGGCAACAGATTAAAAACTCTTCCTAGTATTTACTTGTAAAAATGAAGGCGTAATTTGCCATTGTTATAATTTTAAGAATATCATAAACAAAAAACTGGGAAGCTCAAAAGATCTAAAATTTCTAGGATCAAAAAAGGCTCTGTACACCATACATTACATAACCTTTGGATCTTTGTTTGAAACATCATATACAAGGAAAGTTTTGTCTGTCTACCCAACATACCGAGTTCCCGTATATGAATAAACTATGGACAAATAATATCAGGTGTATCATTCTGACACCCCCAAACCCATAATCCTGATAAGTATATATCCTTTTAACTGCGTTTAGTGGCTACCTAAAAACCTTGAAAAAATAAATTATTTATTTTACCTTCCATAGGCACTGGGATTGGAAAAATATGTGCTAGGTGTAGAAACAGTGGAAGTATAAAAGTTTTTTTTAATAAAAATACCCTTTTCTGTTTAGCAATACTTTTATTTCTCCAAGTCTGAATAAAACCCGTGGCATTTCTTACCACGATACGTCATCTAGGCTCCCCCAAAAATACCTAACATTTTTAGTGGGGCATCTGAAATCTCTATAGTAGCTATTTGCTCTATTTGAGGGGTACCTTCTGAAGGAGATAGGAGAATACCCCTACTTTTCTCATAATTCAATTTAGATCCAGAAATCTTTTCAAACTCTGTAATTACTGAAATCAGCACAGAGCCTGCTGCACCCTCTGTAGCACAAATGTAGACATTGTCCACCTACACATAAATGGAGGGTGCCAACTGAGAATCAGAAAGTCTAATTCTAGAATCTCTGAGTGAGATAATATTTTCCCAAGGGAAGGATCTATCTGACAAACATACAGCAGGGGGCTCAATGGGCATCCCTGTTGAACTCCCTTTTGACCCAGAAATGCTGTTCCCTGAAGTCCATTAACATATGGTATTATCCAAGTGTTTTTATGTAATTATTTTATCCATGAGATGAATGATGGTGGTGTGTGATATGTTTCCAGTACTTGGAATAAATAATAATGGTCCACTCTTTCAAATGCCTTGGCCTGGTCCCATGATGGAAGTATTCCCTGATCAGTACTTCCTTTTTTATAAAAAAAGATCCCTAATTAAACTTAAATTGTGGAAAATTGACCTATAACAAGGGAATAGCACAAGACTGTACTCAACTAATAACTACATCTGCAACAGAAGATACATTTTTTGATAATATAGTAGTCAAATTTTATAATCTGCATTTAACAAATGAATTGGTCTCCAGTTTGATAAATCTACTTTAACACCTCTCACATCTGTTCCTGCATGAAGGGTGGGGATGGGGTATTAGGGTTGGAAACCAAGGGTGGAGGTCTCTAGGTTGGGAATCCTAAGATGTCATTTCCCTACTTTTGAGAACCCTAATGGTCCATTAATGAAGTTTTGTGCAAAGAATATATATATATGTTGAAGTGACAAAAATAGGGAAATGTGGCATTAGGGTTTTCAAACCTAACACCCCAACCCTACCCTATAGGCAGCAACAGGAGTGGAGTGTGCCTTGGGGTTATCAACCGTAATGCTAACCTCATTGTCATACACTGTACCCATCTCAGCTTATTTACTCATGGAATGGGGTGAGCATTAGGGCTGACAACCCAAGGCACACTGTATGCCTGTTGCTGCCTGCAGGGTGGGGGTTGGGTGTTATGGTTGGAAACCCTAATGCCACATTTCCCTACTTTTGTCACTTCAACCCTAGCTAGTGCATTAAAGAAGATTTTGCAAAGAATGTCCTTACTTTTTGGGATAGTATAATTGTAGCCTCATTTGTCTGTGAGAGTGCAAGGCCCTTTGGACCAAACACTCCCATCCCTCATTAGATGTGTACATACAGTATATGTTGCTGTGAAAGCACAGGGCCCTGTGAACCCTGTGCTTGCATTTTTAGTAAAACAGGAATGAAATCATCAGCCTAGACTTCTTATTACCCCTTGTCATGAACCAAGTAATGAAAATTTTAAATTCCTTGCCAAAATGTTATTCTGCACCACCACTGTGCCATTGTGCACCACAGGTTTGAAAACACAGTTTGGCCAGGGTTTGAAAAATGGCAGTTGTCATTTTCATGAGGTGGTGTAAAAAGATGTTTATGTTGAAAATTGGGCAGTGAAAATATTCAAATCCTACCTGAAAGGTGATTTCTCCAAGCTCCAATTGGTGAGAAGTGGGATGTCCTGGCTGAGTGTCTGAGGGATAGATGGGAGAGCTGAGTCATGGGTGCTAGAACTAGTACTTCAGGAGAAAGGCAGAAAGTGCATGGTGCCAGTAAAGATGAGGATATGTGGAGATGGTGACCTGGGTGAGGCACCACGAAACCAGATGGCAGACCAGAGGAGGATATTGCATTGGATGAATGAATGCTGGATGGATGCAGAGTGACATTGGAGGGAGGGAGGCAGAGCAGAGATGCCAAGAGCTGGGGATCTTATTGGAACAGGCCAGGGATATATCCAGGAGGGAAGAGCCTTGTATTATGGACATGGTGACAGCTCAAATGGAACATTCGAATTGCAAGATTCCTATTCTATCCATGTTCCCAGAAATGTATTGGATTGGAGACAATGGTGTGGTAATGCCAGAGAAGTCCCCAGTTAAGACTGTTCTTGTGGACCTGGGGTGAAAACTACAAGCAACATAAAAAAGTCTCTAGTAGCCGAAGGGACTTTAAAATGCATTGGACTCTCTAATTTGCAATGTAATTATTTACTTACAGTAAATTTGGAAAAAGAACAAAAGGAAGATCCTGAAGTCTCTAGGTTAGGGGCTTATGTCTCAGTTCAGGAAGGAAAACAGGTTAATCAGGGGATACAGAGGAATCTGGTGAGGTGGTATGAAATGAATGATGGGGTGCTCTACCATATGAGGCCTAACCCCTGGACCAAATGGGTGGATGCAAGGGTGGTGGTACCCATGAATTTAAGACAACAGGTGTTGAAGACTGTGGGAGGCAGCCAGCTAGGGAAACTAAGCCATGGGGAGGTACTGGCCTGTGTCACTCAATCGTACTACTGGCCTGGAATGTATCAGCAGGTGGACAACTATTTGAAAATTGGTGCCAATTACAGACAGAGAGAGGTCCCAGCACGATAGAAAGGTAAAGTCACTACCCGGGCTAAAGGCCAATATATATGGCACCCTTAGATAAGGTGTCAGTCTTGAGCTAGCGGTGCGAGGTGTAAGACCTTAAAGATAAGAAAGCATATGTCTACACCCTGGAAAGCACTGGATGTTGCTGGATTAATGTTTATTTTCTTATTTTTCTGTTACGTATGATTATCATTTTATGTTAAAAATAATAAAATGATACATGCCAACCTGGCATTTTTTATGCACTGATTTTGATGTCTGCCTGAAATTTGTATCCTGAACAACAATCCCGCTTGATCGTAAAATCGCCTTTCTGGACATATTTGCATATTCCCACCAACATTGTTCCTGAGGTGGGGTCCCAAAAAGGCCATGTTGAAAATTTGAGCTGAAAGTATGCAAAGATTGCAAAGTTGTGCCACAAATTAAAAAAAAAAACATTTAAAATACATTGAAGCTTCATAAAAAAAAGGATTTTTCACTCACGAAAAAGGATGATGTCTTACGAATAAAGATTCTTTTTTAATATCACAAGTTATAAAAAAAGATTTCTAATGCTTAAAAATATAACATTTTAAGGGCAGTGCTCCAACAGTTAAGTGCAGAATTGAGCTAAGAGGGTCCCAGTAAACAAGATACTAGTATTGGTTGCTTTCATTTGTGTTGGTTTTGAAATGTTAATTTTCCATACAGAAAAACAGAAAACAAGATGGCGGCCAAATGAAAAGAAATTTTCCCTAATGAAAAAGAATGATGTCAATATGAAAAAAGAATTATTCTTTATGTTTGCTTGAGCACATGCACAAGAAACATGTTGTAGCAGATTGCTGCAGAAGCAGGTTGTGGAGGTGTGGCACCGTTGTGGCCAATGCGCCAATGCATTTTGGGGTTTGTGTGTTGCACACCAACAAAGGACGATGCTGCCCATGACACTAATTTTAAAGGATACCACCACCTTGAAAGAAAATAGCCATACCAGTCCAGGAGCACCTAGTCATAGCAGCAACAGCAGCCTGTTATTTCAGTCTGAACAATTTTGATGACAGAAGCTAAGACTGCGATGGCAGAGTGGCCCGACGGATGTGGCACAGTGTTGCTCTTCTGGCAGTATGCTTTTCTGCCCGTTCAATAGACAGGGGTAACTCCCTGTCAACAATGTCCCCATTTATTGTATGCGGTTAATCCCCTCGGCATCATACGCCCATCAGTCTGTCTTTCCGACAGAGGCCCAATCACCATCAGCTTCAGTCCCTTTTCCAGTTCAATTTGCTGATGAGGATCCCACTCCCCATTGGCATAATGTTGACCCCAAATTTTTGTGTGCCAAGGGTGTGTGTCCATTCCCCTCGGCTCTTGCCCCCCACCACTCCATATGTGTAGCAGGGGCTGCCCCAATCCCGTTGGCTACCATTCCTAAAACACTCAGGTGGCATGCTGGGGAGCCCACCCAAGCATGCCAAATGTCCCTAGTAAAAAAACAACCTTTCCCACTATGTTTTTTTCCCTTTTATAAACCTGTAAAACAGAAAACAGTCCCTAGTTGAGTTCGGTGGCCCTCCCCAAACCACGCCCACCCTCTGTGCACCCTGCCTCACCCCATGTTTACCTCCGGGCCAAGTGCAATGATCTTTGGTGGACTGGGAACACGTCTGCACTCTTCAAAACTGACCACGAACTGAAGAAATGCCGGTAAGCTGCATAATGGCATAAATAGGGTTTTTTCAACTTTGATGCATATCTCAAGTATTTTGGGAAATTTTGGCACCAAATTTTCAACATGGAGTTATTAGGACCCCTCCTCATAAATTCAGTCACTGTCATGGCATTATTCAGTCCTGAAAAGTGATATCACGGTCACTGCGCGGAATCACCTTTTGGGACCAATTAATGAAAATGACAGTACCACTGTTCATGAGGTGGGCTCTCAAAAAGCCTATGTTGCAAATCTGGTGAAAAAATCCAGATAATTACTGTTTTACGAAAGCATGCATTGAGCAGTTTCATGCACGCTCGTAACTTGCAAATTTGTAATATTTTCACTCCATATTTTCAACATTGCATTTTTCCACACTTCCTTATTAACAGTACAGCTGTCATTTTACACATCCTGGTCAAAATGTGTTTTCACACTTCCAGTGCAGAATAGTGAGGTCGCTGTGGGAAATCAGTTTTTGGGATAGATTGAGAAAATGACAGTGACACTGTTCATGAGCCGAGTTCCTAAAATGCCTATGTTGAAAATTTGGTGACAAAAGTCCATAAAATGACTGCTACAAGTGTGCATTGCGCAGTTTCCGCGCAACCTTGTAACTTCACAAATTTGTAACATTTTCACGCCAGATTTTCAAGACTGGCATTTTTTCACACCTCCTTATGAACAGTACAGCTGTCATTTTTCACAACCTGGCCAAAATGTGTTTTCGCACTTACGGTGCAAAATAGCACAGTCACTGTGGGAAATCAGTGTTTGGGACCGATTAAAATCGAGTGAGTGAGAGAGGGGGAGTAAGCAAACTCAGCTGAGCTCTGTTGAAACTGCTGCATATTTCTTTGTGGGCAGAAAATGGCATGCAGGCAGGAACCCAGTATAAAAGTGCAGCCTGCAGCACCCGGACAAAAAAAAGAATGAGCGAGTGAGCGAGGGGGAGTGAGCTTGCTCAATGGAACTCTGTCAGGACTGCTGCAGATTTCTTTGTAGGCAGAAAAAGGCATCAATGCAGGCAGGGGCCCAGCACAAAAGGGCAGCCTGCAGTGCCGGGAGAAACAAAATGAGAGAGTGAGAGATGGGGAGAGAGCGAGCTCAATAGAGCTGTGTCGGAACTGCTGCGGATTTCTTTGTGGGCAGAAAAAGATGCCAAGGCAGGCAGGAGTCCAGTATAAAAGTGCAGCATGCAGCACTGGGACAAAAAAAGAACGAGTGAGTGAGGAAGGGGAAGTGAGCTAGCTCAATGGAGCTCTGTTGGGACTGCTGCAGATTTCTTGGTGGGCAGAAAAATGCATCAATGCAGGCAGGGGCCCAGCACAAAAGGGTAGCTTGCAGCGCAACGAGAAACAGAATGAGTGAGTGAGAGAGGGGGAGTGAGCAATCTCAATAGAGCTGTGTTGGTACTGCTGCAGAGTTCTTTGTGGGCAGAAAAAGGTGCCAATGCAGGCAGGAGCCCATTACAGAAGGGCAGCCTGCAGTGCCAGGAGAAACAGAATGAGCAAGTGAGAGAGGGGTGTGAGCAAGCTCAGCGGAGTTCTGTCAGGACTGCTGCACATTTCTTTGTGGGCAGAAAAAAGTGCCAGTGCAGGCAGGAACCCAGTACAAAAGGACAGCCTGCAGCGCATGGAGAAATAGAATGAGTGGGTGAGAGAGGGGGAGTGAGCGAGCTCAACAGAGCTCTGTCAGGACAGCTGTGAACTTCTTTGTGGGCAGAAAAAGGAGCCAATGCAGGCAGGAGCCCAGTGCAAAAGGGCAGCCTGCAACACTGGGAGAAACAAAATGAGTGAGTGAGAGAGGGGGAGTGAGCGAGCTCAATGGAGCTCTGTCGGGACTGCTGCAGATTTCTCTGTCAGCAGAAAAAGGTGCCAACCAGGCAGCAGCCCAGTACAAAAGGGCAGCCTGCAGCACCAGGAGAAAAAGAATGAGCGAGTGAGAGAGGGGGGGAGTGAGTAAGCTCAATGGAGCTCTGCCGGGACTTTAGAATTTCCCACCCTCCTTCCCAGGGTCCTCTGTGGTCCTATGTTACAACATAGTCTCTGGGGTGGAGACAAAGCAATGATTGAAATCTTTTAAGATTGCTCTAATAATACAGATTTTGTTGTTCTGTTTATTTCTCTAACTGAGCTGAGTAATACTTGGAGTGCAGTAGGATTTCTAACTGGGCTAAGTGAAGCTATATGAGAGCTGAGAACAAAAGTATGGTAGCTGAGGGTGCAAATGGACAAGGAGGCTTTAGGATTACTACAGTAATGCAGTATCTAACGCATGAGATTTGAGACTGAATTAACCCAGTCAGCAAGGGGCCAGTAGGGGGACTAGTGTATGGGGGGGACAGGAATTTGAGCAAATAAGGGCCTAACAGTTGTAGAAGGGTACAGAACCTGGGAGTAAGAGCCCATAACATAAGATGGGAGCCAAAATGGGGCAGGTGCCACATGTCAGTAGGGGGGCATATTTGGAAGGGTGGTCGGGTGTACAGGGTGTGGGTCCACCATGATCCTGGGCTGGGCTTGGAGGATGGGGGGGTTGTATGACCTGTAGACAACTGGCTAGTTTGAGAGAGGAACTGTGGAGGTAAGGGAGGAGTCTAAGTGGCAGGGCAGATGAGTATGGTAGGCATCCTGATTGGGGGATAGGGGATGGCAGGGAGACACAGGAAGAACAACTAGGGACTGAAACTGGCCCCAGTATCAGTGGCACTAGCAGAAAAGAGAGTAGAAGGGAGGGGTGCCTGAGGCAGGGGGGGATCCTGATGGGGAGGAAGAGACCATGAGGAGTACCAGGGAGAGAGTAGATGGCTGCGGGTAGGGAGGGACCAGGGTGGCATTGAGTGGAACAAGTAGGAGGGGGGATCTGATAGGGGAAGAGATGTAGGAGGGGTATTGACTAGGAATAGATTCGAGCCTCTGCTATGGGAGAGGGAGGGGGAGCAGGAACATACTGAAGAGGGGGGACAAGCAGGGCTGAGAGGGATGGCAACAGGTAGGGGAAGAAATAGCGAGGATGAAAGGGTAGAAGGAGGGCTAGTAAGGAAGGAGGGGGTGGCGACTGGAGGAGAGAAGACTACAGCAAGGGGGAAGGATGGGAAGGGCATCACTATCGGGGTAGAAGGGAATGGGGCCTCTTAATCGACAACAGTGGGGAGAGAAAAGGTTTTGGAAATCGGCAGGGGAGGTCGACATGGGAAGCCCAGTAGAAAGTAGTCAGGATGGGAAGGGACTCAAGGGGGATGGGAGGAATAAGGCAGAGAAATGCGGTGAGGTGGAAGTAAGGGGTACAGATACAGAAGTCACAGAGTGTGCAGCTGACAGGGGTAAGGGGCAGGGAAGAACGAATACTGGGGTGGTGGAAGGGGCATTAGAAGGGAAACGGGGTAAGGGACAGGGAGGGTACTCATCCTGGGGGATTCTATACTGAAAGGGGTGAGATGGGGTGGAAGGGGGAAAGGCACAGCAGGATTTGGATTGAAGCTATCCCCAGCTTGACTGCAGGAGGGGCAGGGCAGGCACTGCTCAAGTGTGCTGTGAGGGGGAGGAAGAAATTTAATTTAATGTTGCATGTGAGTACAAATGACTTGGCGGGGGAGACTGTGGAAGTAGTGAGGGGGACGTCTGAGTACTTGGGCAGGCAGACAGTTTGAAGGGGAGGGGGAGTAGGTGGCATTCTCGGAGGTACTCCCTGTACCATGTGCAAGCATGGGGAGGAAGGATAGGACTGAGGAGTTCAAAAAGTGGCTGAGGGACTGGTGCCACACCAACAATTATGGGTTAGTGACTAACTGGGGTAGGGTCTGGGGGAATATTGACTTGTACGTGGGGAACAGGGTACACTTGAGCAGGAAGGGGAGGGGAGTATTAAAGGCAGGATTAAAGGGGTATATCTCTACTAAGGTGGATTTAATCTAGTTGTGGGGGTGGCCAAAAGACTGAGGTTGGTAGAAAGGTCTGGACTGGGGAACCTAATGAGTTCTAAAGGTGGAGGCGTAGTAACCCTGGGAGGGGGCGGGCAGAGTGGTCTGAGTGTAATACAGAAGGCACAACCACCCAGTATGAATAAGGAGAAGAAAGTGTGCGGACTACCAGGAGGAGGGACACAGGCCAAGGAGGAGAAGAGTGATGAGAAGGAGGGGTACGGGTTGCAGGTGGTGCCTCTAAACGCAAGAAGCCTGGGGAACAAAACTGCAGAGCTTCAGGCACTCCTTTCAGAGGGGAAGGTGGACATTGTTGCAGTGACAGAGACCTGGGCCACAGAGTACCATGACTGGGGCTTGGCAATCCTGGAATACAGGATATACAGGAGGGACAGGAGGGTTGGAAGGGGGGGTCGCACTCTACGTCAGGGAAGGGATTAAATGCATAGGGGATGAGGGAGAAGAGAAGAGGAGAGGAGAGGACAGAGGTGCTTCGGGTGCAGCTCCTGGACTCCAAGGGCAGAAAACTGAGGCTGGGAGTGGTGTACAGACCACCAGCCCAATCCAGGAAACTGGATGGGGAGTTGGCAGAGCAGATAAGGAGGGTATGTAGAAGGGGGAGTGTGGTGATAGTGGGGGATTTTAACCTACCACTGGTTGACTGGAGCACCCCGGCCACTAGCAGTACCAGGGAGCAGGTGCTCCTTGATGCATTCCAGGATGGCCTTCTGACAAAATTGGTAAGTGGGCCTACAAGGCTTGGAAGCACTCTGGACCTAGTACTGGCAAATGGGGAGACAGTGAGGGAGGTAAGGGTGGAGGACCCACTAGTAGGTAGAGACCACCAAACAGTGTGGCTCATTGTTGCGCTGGGCAGGGAGACAGGAGGCTCAGACACTAAGGTGGTGGACTTTATTAGGGTGGACTTTTGGGGGATGGGAGCGATACTGCAAGGGAGACTCTAGGATATAAGGCCGGGGATGGATGCAGAACAAAAGTGGGGAGTCATAAAGACTGGGCTAACAGAGGCCACAGTAGCCTGCACCTGGGCTAGGAGAAAGAAGAGCAGAGGCAAGAAACCATGCTGGCTGAACAACGAAGTGGTGAAAGAGGTGAGGGGAAAGATGGCTGCATATCAGAAGTACAGGAGAACAGGAAAGGAAGAGGATAAGGAGGCTTTCGGGAGTTGTTAAAGGGAGGTTGCCAGGAGGGTGAAAAAAGCTAAGGCCTCCAGGCACTTAAGTTCCACACAGGGCATAAAGGGAGGGGGAAAAAGACTTTTTTAGGTATGTCAGGGAAAAGAGGAAGTGCAAGGAACATATTGTGAGGATAAAGCTGGGAGGAGATTTGGTGGAAAAGGGGGAGGAGCAGTGATGAAAGTGAACGGGAACACACAGGAACTCAGTTCCTGTATCTTTTCTGCAGCAGGAATGGAGTTCCTGTACTTCTTCCCACTGACACTAGAACTGGAATTCTTAAACTAGTAAAATAATGACATTTTCTGGGCCTGTGATCTGATATCAGGGTTTCCATAACATTTGACTTGTACAACAATTCTATTTTCCTAGAAATACTTCAATATCTCTAACTGAATCTACTTGTGTCTAAACAGATATATGTGTCTTGACACAGCTATCCTTCAGATTGAGGATCTTCATTTTGCATTTCACCTCTGCCAGTGTCCGAGTTCCTGTACTTCTTGTCTACCACTTGCACCACTGGGGAGGAGCAAGTGGAAATTCTAAATGAGTACTTCTGCTCCGTTTTCACTAAGAAGAGGGATGGCCCACTACCAGAATGGCCTGGGGGGTGTAGGGAAAGAGGGGGAGGAGGTGACAGACAACGTGATCACAGGAAGTAGGGTGCTAGAGGGGCTGAGGGCAGTAAGGGGGAACAAGGCACCAAGTCCCAGTGGCACCCACCCCAGGGTGCTGAGGAAGATGGCAGAGCTATTGGCTGAGCCACTGGCAGATCTGTTTAACACCTCCCTGGAAATGGGGGGTGTGCCCCAGGAATGGAGGGTGGCACATGTGGTGCCCATACACAAGAGTGGACCTAGAGAGCCAGGAAATTATCACCAGCAAATCTCACATCCATAGTGGGTAAGCTTATGGAGGCGATACTGAAGGAGAGGCTGGTGGCATTCCTAAGGAGTAATGGCCTCCAAGATGGGCGGCAATACAGGCTCGTCTCAGGGAGGTCTTCTCAAAGCAACCTAATAGAGTATTGTGCCTGGGTGACAAGGGAGTTGGACTGGGGCCATGCTGTACATGTCCTGTACTTGGACTTCAGTAAAGCCTTTGATACAGTGCCTCATGGGAGACTGAGGGGGAAGCTGACAGCAGTGGGGATGGGAAAAAAGCTGACTAAATGGATAGAGAACAGGTTACAGGAGAAGGTGCAGCAGGTGGTGGTGGTGAGGGAGTTCTCGAACCCAGAGTACTAACAAGCAGGGTGCCGCAGGGGTCAGTGCTGGGCCCGGTGCTATTTGGGCTCTTTATCTCCAATATAGCACATGGAGTGGGGAGCAGGGTTAGTCTGTTCGCACATTATACCAAATTGGGGGCAGTGGTGGACGAAGAGGATGGATGGGGAAAACTGCAGGGGGACCTAACCAAACTAGAGACATGGTCAGTGGAAAAGCAGCTAGGATTCAATGCAAAGAAGTGTAAGGTGATGCACTTCAGGGCTAAGAACCAGAAGAGGGACTATTGGTTGGGGATCACAGATTAGGAGAAGGACCAAGGAGTGTTGGTAACTCAGAGCATGAACAACTCAGCCCACTGCAGGAGAGCAGCAGCGGAGGCAAACAGGATGCTGGGGTGCATCACAAGGGGGTTCTCATCCACACTCAGGGATGTGATCCTACATCTCTACAGATCATTGGTCAGACCGCACCTACAGTACTGTGTGCAATACTGGAGGCCATACCTGAGGAGAGATAAAAAGTTACTAGAGGGGGTGCAAAGGAGGGCAACACAAATGTTAAAGGGGATGGAAGGAAAGGAATATGAAGTTAGGCTGAAGGAGCTGAACATGTACACACTGGAGGAGAGGAGGGATGGGGGGATATGATTGAAGTGTTTAAACACCTGAGGGGGTAAATAAACCTAGCACCGAGGGGATGTTTAAAATGAGGAGTGGAAGAGAGATGAGGGGGCCCGGACTAAGGTTATAAAGGGGACGTTTCAAGAGGGAAATGAGGTGACACTACTTCTCTGAGAGGGTGGTGTCTAGCTGGAATGCGCTGCCAGAGGGGGTGGTAACATGTAGGACAGTCAATAGGTTTAAGGAGAAGGGGGATAAAGCAAGAGGAAGAGTCAGGGGCAGGGGCAGCTGCAATCTAGGGTGCTAGCTGCACACTCGGGCAGACTTACATAAACCAATTGGTGTGTTCTGCTGGCAGATTCATATGTTCATATGTTCGTATGTAAAATCACAGTGACTCTGTTCATGAGCAGAGGTCCTAAAATGCCTATGTTGAAAATTTGGTGACAAATGTCCATAAAATGACTGTTACAAGCGTGCATTGTGTAGTTTCCACGCACCCTCTTAACTTTGCAAATTTGTAGTATTTTCACTCCAGATTTTCAACATTGTCATTTTTTCAGACCTCCTTATGAACAGTACAGCTGTCATTTTTCACATCCTGCCCGAAATATGCATTTACACATGTGGCTTAGAATACTGCGGTTGCTGTCAGAAATCAATGTTCTGGACAGATTATGAAAATCACAGTGACAGTGTTCATGAGCAGAGGTCACAAAATGCCTATGTTGAAAATTTGGTAAAATAATTCCACTAAATGACTGTGTTATGCGCATACGTTATGCAGTTTCCATGTACGCTTGGAAGTTTGAGCATTTTTCATATTTTCACTATAGATTTTCAACATTGCTATCTCTTCACACCTCCCTATGAATGTTACAGCTGTCATTCTTCACATCCTGCCTGATGTGTGCTTTCGTACATGTGGCGCACAATGGCACGGTCATGGCAGAAACTCAAATTTCGGGACACATTGACAAAATCACACTGCCACTGTTCATGAGAAGAGGTCCCAAATGCTTTCATGAGGTGGGGGCCACAAAATGGCCTTGTTGAAAATTTGTACTGCAAATACCAACAAATGCCCGGGGCATTATGGTTTCTAACCATAACGTCCCACCCTGTACAGACTGACAGGCATCGGGGTGTGCCTTTGGATTGCTGACTGTAATGCTCATGCCATTCCAACCCCCCACCACCCTGCAGTCACTGACAGCCATCAAGCTGTGCCTTGGACTCTTCGGCCCCAGAGTTCACCCCATTCTGTTTCAACCATTTCAGCTTATGTCCTTATGGAGTGGGGTCACTGTAAAGCACAAGACCCCAAGGCACACCTCAACACTTATCAGTGTCAGCAGGATAGGGTGAGGTGAAACAGCATGAACCTTATGGGTGAGAATCCAAACGCATACCCCAATGCCTGTATGTCTCTGCAGGGTGGAGGTGTGGTTGGCGTGAAGTTCAATACTTCACTGCATTCCTACTCTGCATAGAAACATAGAATTTGACAGCAGATAAAGACTGCTTGGCCCACCTAGTCTGCCCATTTTCCTACCTAACGGATAAGCTGCAGATCCTAGTTAATCAACAGCCTACTTCCTCCTACCCCCCCACTAGGACTGCCTTATATCTGTCCCATGAATTCTTGAATTCCCCCACTGTTCTTGACTTCACGACCTCCTGAGTAAGGCTGTTCAATGCATCAACAACCCTCTCTGTGAAAAAAAATGCTTCCTCACATTACCTCTGAGCCGTCCCCTTCCTAACTTCAAATTGTGCCCCCTTCTTCTTGCACATCTCTTTTTCTGAAAGATACTACCCTCTTGGACTTTGTTGATTCCCTTGAGGTACTTGAAAGTTTCTATCATGTCCCCCCTCTCCCTTGTTTCCTCAAGGGTATACATATAAAGCTCCTTTAGTATCTCCTCGTATGTCTTCTGGTGCAGACCCTGCACCATTTTGGTTGCCCTCCTCTGGACAGCCTCCACTCTGTCTATGTCTTTGCGGAGATGGGGTCTCCAGAACTGCACACAGTACTCCAGATGGGGTCTCACCAACTGTCTGTACAGAGGGATAACAACTTCCTGTTTTCTACTGTTGATGCCGCTCCCTATGCATCCCATTATCCCCCCCCAGCCTTCCTTACCACCTTCTCACATTGCTTGACCACCTTTAGGTCATCTGATATAATTATCCCCAGGTCCCTTTTCATTTTTATTGTTGTCAGTATCTCACCCCCCGTTGTATACTCTTCCCTTGGTTTTTGTTTCCCAGGTGCATTAACTTGCACTTCTTTGTATTGAATCTAAGCTGCCATACATTTGACCATTCCTCCAATTTTTCCAAGTCCCTTCTCATCCTTTCCACTCCATCATGTGTATCAACCCTGTTGCAGATCTTTGTGTCATCTGCAAAGAGATATACTTTTCTATTCAGTTCCTCTGCAATGTCACTTATAAAGACATTAAAAGGAACCAGTCCTAGTACTGAACCCCGCGGTACCCTGCTAATAACCCTCCTTTCTTCACTGTGGATTCTATTTACTACTACCTTTGCGTCCTGTTGTCCAGACAATTTTTTATCCAGGCTACCACCTTGGGACCCACTCCAAGGCTGGCTAACTTGTTTATTAATATTTTGTGTGGGACTGTACCGAATGCCTTGCTAAAATCTTGGTGGACCATGTCCACAGACCCTCCCTGGTCTACTACTTTGGTCACCCAGTCAAAGAAATCTATTAGATTCATCTGACATGACCTTCCCACTGTGAATCCATGCTGCCTTGGGTCCTGTACCCCACTGGCCTCTAGGTACTCAACAATTCTTTCCTTCAAAAGTGATTCCATCATTTTCCCTATGACTGAGGCCAAACTAACTGGTCTGTAGTTTCCTGCCTCTGCTCTGCTCCCACTTTTGTGAAGAGGAATCACATCTGGCCTCCTCCAGTCCTCAGGTACCACCCCATCCTCCCATGATTTTTTAAAGAGAGTAGTCAGTGGTGTCACTAGCTCTATCCTTAGTTCTTTTAGATATCTTAGGTGAATTGCATTAGGCTCCATTGCTTTGTCCACCTTCAGTTTTACTAGTTCTTTCAGAACCCTTTCTTCTGTAAATGGACTGGTATTGACCCCTATCTCCAGAGTGTTAATCTTGTTTGGTTTAGGTTCCTTCCCCTTCTCTACCTTTGTGACTACTGAGCAGAAATATTCATTCAGTATCCCTGCTTTTTCACTGTTACCCTCTGCCCACATTCCCTCCTCTTTATTAAACCTCAGTATCCCTCCCTTGGTCTTTCTTCACTCCCTAATGTACCTATAAAAGGTCTTATCCCCCTTCTTAACAGAGTTGGCTATCCTTTCCTCGGTTTGGGCCTTTGTTATTCTGACTGCCTTCCCTGCCTCCTTCTGCTTTTAACTGATAAAGTCCTCTGTCCTGCTCCTTCTGTGTTTCCTTATATTTCATGAATGCTATCTTTTCTCCTTAACCTTCCCTGCCACCTCCTTTGAGAACCATAGCGTTTTTTCCTTCATTGTGTTTTGTTGATTTGCTTCACACAAATGCTTGTTGCCTCTGTGATGGCTGTTTTCATTACTCCCATTGTTCCTCCGCCTCCTTCTTTTGCATGTTTGCTAGTGCTTTCTGAGGCACTCTCTCATTTTCCAAAGTCAGCCCTCCTAAAGTCCAATATTCTTGCTTTTGTATGGCTTGACTCTATGGCTGTGTTTATCATGAACCACACTGTTTGGTGGTCACTTGTTTCCAGATGGCTATCCACTTCTAAATCTGAGATTCTTTCTCCGTCCCCATTTGAGAGTACCAAGTCTAAGATTGCTCCCTCCCAAGTGGGTTCCAATACTAGCTGTCTGAGGCATGTCCTTGTAGGGCATCAAGAATGACCCTGCTCTTAGATGTGCCTGCAGCAAAGGTGCTCCAGTTAACATCTGACATATTCAGGTCCCCCATCAACAATATCTCTCCTTTTTCTGCCATTCTAAGGATGCCTTCTATCATTTCCTTGTCCATTCCCTCCCCTCGAGATGGCGATCTGTATACAACCCCCATGTGGATTGTGGTGCCATTTCCTGTCTCCAGGGTAACCCAGAGTGCCTCATCTGCTCCCTGTTTACTCTTTAGCTCTGTTGCTTTGATCTCTTCCCTTACATAGAGAGCTACTCCTCCTCGTCCTCTTTTCCCCTCCCTGTCCCTCCTGTAGATTGTGTATCCTGGTAATTTGACATCCCAGTCATGGTTGTCTGTGTACCATGTTTCTGTGACTGCCACAATATCCAGGCATCCCTCTTCCATCAAAGCCACTAGTTCAGGGAGCTTGTTACACAGACCATGGGCATTGGTACTCATCAACCTCCAATTTTTGATGGCCTTACCCCTTTCTTCACCATTCCTGCCCTTACTGCCTTTTCCTTTTTTGCATTTACCTCTGTCCTGTTCCCTAATGACTCTTTACCTTGGTGTGTACCTCACTAATTACCATGTTTGTGGGGGAGGTGGGAATTTCCTGCTCCTTTCAGTGCCTCCCCCTTGGCTAGTTTAAATGCTTGCCAATCAAGCATTTAAAGTTATCACCTAGGATTCTGGATCCCCCTGGACAGATGCAGACCATTGAGCCAGTATAGGCTTGCATACCTTCAGGTGGCTCCCAGTCCTCAATGAAGCCAAAACCTTGAGCTCCACACTAGTATTTCAACCATTCATTGAATTCCATGGTGAAGAGTACCCTAGTATCACCTTTACCATAGACAGGCAGCACCTCCGAGAAGCTTACCGTATGCACTACTTGTCTAAGGCCCCTCCCCGACTCCACAAACTCCTCTTGCACTGCTCTGATCCCCTTCCTAGCCAGGTCATTTGTCCCTAGGTGGACAATGGCATCCAGCTCCCTCCCTCATGCAGCTGCTCCCATGATCCTGAGGATTTGCTTCCTTTCCCTCCAAGCTGTGGTGCCAGGCAGGCGTCTTACCTCCCTCTCCCCTTCCTCCCCCACTTCTACCCCCTAATGATTGAGTGCCCCACCAGGAGTTGTTTCCTTCCCCTGTGGGGTCCCATGCCACCCTCCTGTGGGTATCCTTTGTGGAGGTTCCCAGCATCCTCCTTGGTCTCCACTGCAGGTGCCTCCATAGAGGAACCACTAACCACCAGAACAGCATATGAATTGTGGAGAGGTACAGCTATAGGGATGCACCTCTGTTCCACCACCCTCTCCCTCCCTGAGCCCACTTTGGTCCAGCCACTCCTCTTTCTTGGCAACCTCTGAGGTAGTGGCAATGGCCCTGGTGGTCCCTGGGTGGAGGAGGAGGTTTCAAAAATCCTAGCAAGGTCAGCCTGGAGATGGGCAACCTCCTCCCTCAGACCAGAGAGGTGCTTGCAAATAGGGCAGCATCGCAGCTTCTAGAATGTCTCCCAGAACACTGCTGTCCCACAGCCATTGGACTGCACCACTCCCATCATGTCTTATTTTGTGTCCCCTCTCCTGTTTCTCTGTATGCTGACTCTCTCCTCTCCTTAGAACTCTCACCCTTCTTGTTCTGGGACAGCAACATCCTGTATTCTTCAGTAGCCTCCTTCTTCCTTGCTCAGAGTCAAACCACCACCAGCAGGGGAGGAGAAAGAGCTACTTTTTTCCTTTAGGGTTGACAAAACTAATGGTTCTCTATGATCCTTCCCTACCTACTACCAAACAGTAAGTTCCTGTAGTCAGTCACATCCAGTGGCTATAAAAGTAGAACTTGCTTAGGGTGGGATGGATGGCAATTAGTAAGAAATATTGTAGTTTTTTTTAGTTTGCTGCTTTCTGCTCTACAAGCAAGATTTCTGTCTTCCAAAAGCTAGCAACAGGAAGTTGTAATTGGAGTCACCTACTTTATACTGCCTAAGCCACACCTACAAGTAACCTCTGTCTCCCCTCCTACTGATTTAGCAAAGTAAGCTGAAACAGTACCTTTCCCAACACAGAAACACACACTGACTTTCTTTTCTTTTTTTAACCCTAAATGAGACCCCCCTCTACTTCTAATAAAGTATCTTTTTGCTTAATCTCAACAGGCACTGACTCCTGCTGAGATAGAAGTCTTAAATTAGTAAGAAAAACTGTAGCTTTTTAGCTTGCTGCTTTCTACTCTACAAGCAAGATTTCTGTCTTCCAAAAGCTGGCAGCAGCATCTGTCTAACTCCTGCATTTCCAATGCTAAAACCAGCAAATGCTTATTTTTGTTTCATACAGCTATTTTTGGTGCTTACTGTGAATGCTGAGAACTAGTTATCCAAAATGTCAAAATTAAATAACTTTGGAAAGGATTAATATTTTTTTCACCAAACAATCAAAAGGCACATCTGTGGGCCAGACCCTTTCTACCCAGAACATTTCATATCAAAATTCCAAACTGACTGGGCGCTAGCCAAGTTAACAGAAAACTCATTCAAACCAAAGGGGAAAAATTCAGAAAACTCACTTTTAGTACAAACTGTATCTCAGAATCCGCACATCCAACTGGAACGAAGCTTCGTAAATACAGAGATCTACCATGTGAGACTGCATATGCAGAATTTTGTGCAAAGAACATAGAGACTGGTACAGTGGCATTACAATTGTTTATGTTATTTGTTGTTGTTTTCTGACTTTGAATTTGTTTCAGTGATAAGAAGTTGCACTGAGTTTGTACTGCCTGAATAATAAAAGCACTCTTAGTTGAGGAAGAAATGGGAGTAGTACATTTGTTTAGAAGTGTCCAGTTAGACTTGTTCACATATGTGGATGCCAATATGAACTTGTGTTATTAATTTGTTAATTATCGTCTCTGCACAATCAATGCCAGACACCTACACAGTAAATACAAAGAAGCAAATGTTCGACATTGACAAATGTTTGTTCCACTTGGGACCCGAGCTGTACTTAGGCCTGGAGTTTCTTGAGATGAAAGGTTAACATATTAATCAACTGCACTACCTAGAAACCTCCATACGTGCAAAATCACAGTATTCATTTTCATGGCACATTTTTGGCATCAAAACAGTCTACTTTTAATTCTTAGACACTGTGGAAATTAGGAGTCTGCTAATGATGTTTTAAACTCAGAATATTTAAACCAGGAATATGATTCACTCTCTGTATATGCAAGACATGGGTACTAATTCACTGAAGAAAATGTTGGCAGTAGGTTTACCAATAAGCATCCTGAGAGAGGCAGATTTCCTTATTCCTCATTGTACTAGCATTTCTAACTGATCTTACTGTAAAGTACTTTCTCTGGTGGTCAACAAGTATCTTGTACTCTAGTCTTCTTTCTACCGCCTGTAACAGACTGAAGAAGAAAATTCCAGACTGCTGTTACATTTAACTGTCTGAAGCTGTCTAATTCTCTGTAATTCATGGGGAAGGTGTATACTGTGTCTCCTTAGGATATGAAACTGAGCTGACTGAGCAGCTGAATTCACGTACCCTTATTAATGGTACACAAGCAAAACCATCAGGCTTTCTACAAAATTATGAAACAACAAACTGCACATGTACTGTAAATATAGTGAAAGGAATGCTTTATGGTTGGATTTCTGGATTAGGTCAGAGTTGTCATTGGGTTTTTAGCAAGGTATTGCATCTATAAACCCTGCCAGAAGTGACTCATACAGTACATTTGAAAAGTCTTCTGCCTGTGAGACCATTGCCTAGGACCAGCTTTGTCAAATAAGGTAATCTCTATCACTAAAGAGATGTCTACAAGCAGTCAAGTTAAAACTAAAAGGTGTCAATTTGCACTTGCCACTCTGTTGCAAAATAAATGATGTGTCAAAATGCTACTAAACACAGCCTGCTCAGCTCCCATTTTCTACAATGGTTTGCATGCCGCAAACCATGGTACTGTATATTGAACATTTTCTATAAAAAAAAAAAAATTTTTGTTTGCATACTGTGAATGTATAACATTTTCTTGCTTCTTCAGTCTGACCAGTTTGATAGTAACAACAGAGACTGCACTACACTAAGGAGTCCCATGCTGGAAAAAACAAACATTTATCCATTACTCTCACCTATGCGTGGTGGGGGCATAATGTGTAAATCTTATTTAGGACACTTGGCAGCTTCCCATCAGTGATTTGTATGCTGCTAACCACTTTGCTTCCCAATAGGGTTTTAAAGAACAACTGATGTCACAGAACATTTTGACACGTGTTATTTAGACAGATGGCAGCTTATAATTCAGATGTTTCATGCATTTACCACCCTGTAGTCTTTATTACTAAGGAGATTTACATAAAAACAGAGTCCACTAGTCTTCATCTGTTTTGGCTGCTTGTCTACAAGTGATACCATATTAATCTGCTTGTGAGATCATGATTATTTCTAAGCAGTCAGTTCTTATGTCATAGAAGAGAATTAATGATGGTATTTCACAAAAAGTATCACCAACAGCTTAATTGTATTCAGTATGTCAGTTTGCACCACCCCTCCACCCACCTGAATGTACCTTAAAGTAAGCAGAATTACCTAGCCCTCCTTTCCTGATCAAGAAAAACTAAATATATAAATATATTTGCAGACAATCAGCCATATAAGCTACAGACCAAATTACAGAAATCCTGTTTTCATGAACATTTCATAAGTAATTCAAGTATGAATGGAATGTATGTTTACTTTATGAAATTTAAGCTGTATGTACTTGCTGTATTTTTAAAAATGAGTCCAAGTTGTGTTAGAAGCTCTTAAAAAAAAATTTAACAAATATTTAAACAACGTGTAGTCTAACAAAAAAACAAAGAAAAATAGATAGATAGATAGATAGATAGATAGATAGATACATAAGCAAAGTAGCAAAGAGCAAGATTCAAAATATTAAGACAATGAAAACAAGAGCTGGATTGTGCCAACAAAGCTAGTCTTGTGATGGCAATGTATATATATAATGTATACTGAGTAAGACAATAGTCTCATCGTTATTATGAGTACTGGGCAGTTCACTATAGTAATGACTGTGACTGCAATGTACTTTAGTACCCATGTATATTTCAAATGCCCCTCAGAAATCAATTTTGCCACATATGCATTCTATGGATATCACTCACCACTTCACCTGGTGGTAGTCTAAAGCTGAGTGTGAAGAAAATCACTTGTCACTTGTGAAAACAAGCAACTTGCCCATCTTGCTTACAAGTATAAAAAATAAATGAAATGAAATGAAAAAATCTCCTCACCAGGGAATTCAAGTTCACTGCCACCACTAGGTTTTTCCCAATAGGGATTCAAATTACTTAGTAATAAGTGAAAAATGGAAAACTGTTCCTGTGGTTCTTAACACACTGTGCTTCAGGCTCCTTGAGGTACTCAATAATTCTTATCAATACAAAATTCAGGATCTGATTTAATTTCATTCCATTCAACTTCCAAAGTTCATTTCAAAAGGTCTTTTTTATTGGTCCCCTATGTTTCAATCTAAAAGAGCTTGTTCATGGGGTAATCTTCCTGTTGTAAAACATTAATGACATATCAATATATTTGATAACATTGAAATCATTATAGTATTTTCTTTTTTAACATCAAGGAATGTTGTACCACTGTTTAGTATCGTTACTTACTTTAAAATAAATTTTAAATATTTATTACACTTCTCCTCAATCTCTATTTGCTTACTTATATCCAAACAGACCTGTGAGTAACATAAACTAATGTTATTTCCTTGTTCCCATTGGATATTCTATTATTAAAGAATTTTTTAATGCTTATCTTTTATGTGCCAAAGAATTCAAAGTTTGTTTCCTTCTGCTAAAAATTAGCCTGCACTCACATACCTGCTGGGCCCATAGTTCAAAAAAAGCTCAATTGAGTTTTTATCTTATCCATCTGGTATCCTTACTTATAGACTCGGATGCCATTCATACAGGCCTGTATGAATGGCATCCAAGTCTACAAGTAAGGATACCAGAGGGATAATAGAGAATGAGGAGAAGTGTAATAAATATTTAAAAGGTACTTTAAAGTAAGTAAAGATACTAAACAATTGTACAACATTCCTTGATGTTAAAAAAGAAAATACTACAATGATTTCGATGTTATCAAATATATTGATATGCCATTAATGCTTTACAATAGAAAGATTACCCCACAAACAAGCTCTTTTAGAGTGAAATATAGGGGACCAATAAAAAAAGACCTTTTGAAATGAACTTTGGAAGTTGAATGGAATGAAATTAAATGGATTCCTAAATTTTGTATTTTACCAATAGGGACCAGGAAACCTGTTTCTTACCTCCTCCTTTGCACAAAGTGAAGAAGGTCAACACAAGAACTGTGGGTAGAGTGCCCCTTCAGAGGTGGACTGCAAACAGAGTCCAGTAGAAATAACCAAATTGCTTTAACAAGTACACAGTCACTTGTTATTCAAAATATGATTCTTTACAAAAAGACTACAAGTATTTACAACAGGTTTTATGTACAGTCAGAGAAAAGGATTACAGTTTACTAGAAAGGAAAATAAATGGGAGTTACACCAGACGGTTAGCAGATAGAAGAATCTGAGCTATTCTCACTTTACAACCTGTTTATTTACCTGCTGCTGTTATCTGAAGAAAACACTATTCCATAAGCTGTCTTTCTTACCAGACCTCTAGCTGCAGGGCTATGGCTTTCCAGATGTTACTTAGTCCAAGAGAAAGAGCTGAATCTCAGCTCCCTGATTTATTCACTCTATGTGGAAGGTGGTTTCATCCCTTTGAGTGACAGTTTACCCCTGCCTCCCCATACCCAGATGTGTGTGTATAGAGGGATGACATCATCCAGGCCAGCTGGCTTCTACACACATTCAGAAATTCTTAGTCCAGTTTTATGATTTGCTTTCTCAAGATAGCTAAGGTGTACAGTGACATGCCTCTGCCATTCAAGCTGACTGAGGCATTCAAATTGCACACTCCCATCTGCCATACAGGGTCTTCAACTATAGATTCCCATGAGAACATTTTTCTGCAGCTGAATTTGCTAATTAGTTCCCATGAGGCCTGCTTGGTCATGTAACATTGCAAGCCAAGTTTTTGTGTCCGCATTGCAAATAGCAGAACTTATGACAGACATAGAATTACACTGACAAAATACATTAACAAAACTAAATTAATAGGTCCATCTGGCCATATGTGTGTCACATCTTCCCCCCCCAGGAAATGAATGAGTATCTCTTTTGGGCAACCCCAAGAGACACTGCCATTCATGTAGGGACTGGGGAGTGCCTAAAGGAACATGTCATGCACTCATCCCTGCCTTGACAGTCCATCTGCACTGGAATTCTGCACCCCACTTCATTGCTGAATAATCATATTATATGACTGTAGTCTCAGTCTCCAGTGCAATAATTCCATGTTTTGTCCACCAGTCCTACAGTGCCATGTTAAAGGGTTATGATCTGTTACCACAGTGAACTAACTCCCATACAGATATGGCTGCAGCTTCTGAAGAGCACACACTAACCCCAGACATTGCCTCTCTATTTGGGCATATGCCTCTTCCCTGGGTAGATGCTTCTGGCTCACATACACTGTGGGGTGCTCCTTCCCCTGCTATGTAATCTGGCTCAGGATGTACCCAGCCCATGGTCTAAGGCATCCCCATGTACTATGATTTTTTGGTCATAACTGAGGCTAACAAGCATGGGTGACCCACATAATGCCTCCTTCAACTATCAGAAGGCAGATTCACTGTTCTCTTTCTCCAGAAAACATTCTCAGGCATTCTCTTTTTCATCAGGTCTGTCAGGGGCTTGGCCACATCACTGTAGTGAGGGACAAACCTCCTGTAGTACCTTGCTGTTCCCAAAAATGCTCTTACTTGTTTCTTTGTGGCAGGGGTGGGCCAGGCCTGGATGGCATCAACCTTTTCTGGCTCTGGATGGATGCATCCACTTCCCATCCAGTGCCCAAGGTAGGATACTTCAGTCATGCCTACTTGGCATTTTTCCA
The DNA here is from genome assembly GCA_016271365.2 of Neoceratodus forsteri. NCBI lineage: Eukaryota > Metazoa > Chordata > Ceratodontiformes > Ceratodontidae > Neoceratodus > Neoceratodus forsteri. Next base: position 318,451,476 of record CM028132.1, on the reverse strand, counting down.
CCTTAACTGTCAGCCCTGTGGCCTTAAGTCTGTGGAACACCTCCCTCATGTGCCTGATGTGATTCTCCCAGGTCTGGTCATAAATGGTAATGTCATCCATGTAAGCCAGTGCATATTCACCTGCCCCAAGCCAAGATGCAATCCACAAGCATTTGAAAGATTGCAGGCACATTCTTCATCCCAAATGGCATTACTTGGAATTCAAATCAGCCACATGAGGTGATGAAGGCAGATCTCTCCCTGGCTGTGGGCGTTAATGGCACCTGCCAGTAGCCCATTGTTAGGTCTATCATGGTCAGGAACTGGCCTCTCCCCAGCCAGTCCAAAGTCTCATCTGTTCTGGGCATGGGCTAGGCATCAGACTCCATACAGCTGTTAAGTCTCCAGTCGTCAACACAGAACTGTGTGGTACCATCCTCCTTGGGGATCAGGAACACGGGTGAAGCCCAGGGGCTACTGGACTCCTGGATCACTCCAAGAGCCAGAATCTTTCTGAGTTCCTCCAGCATGGTCTTCTTAACCTCCTCTGGTACCCTGTACTGGGAAAGCTTCAGCAGACCTTGGGCCCCAGTGTTCATGTTGTGTTCAGCCATTCTGGTGTATCCCAGATTCCTTATGAACATGTCCCCAAAATCCTGCAGCATCCACATCATCTCCTTGGGCTGGGCCATAGTCAGTTGCCCTGAGAGGGTGAGGTTATCAACTGAGGATTCCTCCCACGCTTCTACAAGGAGATCTACCAGGGAATCAGCTTTGTTCCCCTTTCTCTAGTGCACCGCACATGGTGAGGACAATCTCCTCCTTATCATAGTAGGGCTTCATCATGTTCACGTGATATACTTTCTGCCTGCGACTTCAGTCAGGCAGCCCTACTACATAGTTAACATCACTCAACTTCCTGATTATGGAGAATGGGCCCTCCCATGCTGTCTGCAGTTTATTGTGTTGTACTGGGACAAGAACCATCACTTTCTGTCCAACTTCTTGCTCCTGGGCTCTTGCCCTACAGTCATACCAAGTTTTCTGTTGCTGTTGTGCAGTTGCTAAGTGCTCCTGGGTGAGTCCCATGAGTTCCATAAGCTAAGCCCTGAAATTTGGGATGTACTCCACAACAGACTCCCCCTTGGGAGGCATAGTTATCTTCCCATTCATCCCTGACTAAATCTAGGGGCCCCCCTCACCCTGTGACTAAACAGGAGCCCAAAGGGTGAGAATCCTGTGGACGGCTTTGGACTTTCCTATATGCAAACAGGACGTTGGGCAAATATTTATAGCAGTCCTTTTTGTGCTGGTCAGTAAATGCCCAGAGCATAGTTTTAAGGGTCCCAATGAACTGCTCAACCAGGCCATTTGACATGGAGCTTTTTCTCACTGCACATCTCCCACAAACTGGTCATTAAGGACAACATGAAATTTGTCCCCTGGTCTGACAAAATCTTCTAGGGGAATCCCACTTAACTAAAGAGTCCCAGTAGCTTATTATCCACCTTTTCTGTCTCAGTGGAGGACATGGCCACTGCCTCTGGGTACCTGGTTGTGTAATCCACAACAACCTATATGTATCTTTTGCCCATTTGACTTGGGGTATTCAGGGGCCCCACTATGTCCACAGCTACCCTGCTAAAGGGTTAATTGATAATAGGCAGAGGCACCAAGGCTGTTTTAGCCTTGTTCTGGACCTTCCCTACCCTCTGGCACTGTGGACAAGTCCAACAGTAATTTGTCACACCTGTGTACATGCTCGGCTAAAAGAAGTTGTTAGGAAGCAGCTTTTTTGTGCAGTTAATACCCAGGTGGCCTAAAAAAGGGGTGTCATGGGCCAAGGCCAGAAGCTGTTTTCAGTAGTCTTGAGGGACTATCAACTGCTGGAGTACCTCTTCCTCTAGCCCCCTCTGTGGTGTACACTCTCTGTACAACAGTGTTTTCTCCCAATAAACTGACTTTCTATTCCAATGGGAGTCCTCAGTCCTATCTGCTACCTCTCTCAGTTTTTGGAGGGTAGGATCATCTTGCTGCACCCTTCCCAGCTCCTCCTCTCTGACCCTTCCCAATTTCCATTAAGGAGAAAAGCTGCCCCTGGCAGTAACATCCTCCGCTTGCAGCAGGGGCCCAAGGCTTCTACTCCTGGCAAGCCCCTCACTCATACTGGCTGCTTCGTCAGCTGCTGAGGGATGGGTTTGCACAGACTGTGTCATCCTCCCCAGAAGCTTGCCCTTTTTTCTGACTTCAGGTAGTAATACATACTAGATATATCTTGTGGTCAAAATAATTCCCCATGATAACATCCACAGGGAGATCAAGTATGACTCCCACCTACTGTACCCCATAGATACCCTCCTAGCTCAGGAAGACTTGAGCCATAGGCACTTGGACCACTGGACCCCAAATCTTGGAGTACTGCCCTTACAGAATCTGCTCTGCCTGGATCAGATCCTGCCTCAACATGGAGATGGAGGCACTGGTGTCCCTCTGTCCCTGTGTTACTGTCTCATTGAATAGAATAGAGTGCATATGCTTGTTGGAGTTTGGTGGATCTGTAGTGTGTGCACAGTTTACCAACTGCTGTGTACTGTCTTGGTCACCCCCTCCCCAGATGTTTGCCCTTTGCTTCTGTTTTAATGGCAGTCATAGGATAGATGTCCCACTCTCTGCCAAATCCAGCATTCCTTTGCCCCCGGCTCTGTGTTCCCATTGTAACCAGTGAGTTCTATTTTAGGCTTGGGTGCAGGCTTGTTCCCTTTAGGCTACCCTCCTTGGGTTCCCTTGAAACTATGTGCTGCCCCACCACCATAATTCTTATGCTGTAAATGTGGCCTGCTGGCCATATATAAATAAACACTTTCGACTGTCTCCTTTGCAGAGTTGCATGCCTGGTTTAGCAGCCATATGTGCAGGTCATTGGGTACAATTTTAAGAAATTGTTCCCTTACAATCAAATTTTTAATTTGCTCTACAGTTCTCACCCAAACCCCATCTACCCAAAGGTCTAAATAGGTACACATTTGGACATGCAGTTCCACATAGCTGTCTCCTGGGCCTTTTCTTAATTCTCTGAATTTCTACCTGTAAGCCTCAGGAGTTAGTTCAAAATATTTTAATAACACTCTTTTAACATTGTTATAGTCCATGCAATCATTATTGTCCATTCTAGTGAATGCTTGCAAAGCACAGACAGTAAACAATGGGGTCAGGTGGGTCATCCAAAAGCCTTATCTAATGTAAACTGCCCACAAACCCTCTGAAATTATTTTAAAAACAAATCCAGATCATCTCCCTCCTGGTATTGTGGGAACATTTTAGAATTAATCATGGCTGTGTGAGTTGAACCCCCTTCACCATTACTTATAATCTGCCACTGTGTTTGCTGGTGCAATTTCTCCATCTCGATCTCATGCTGTCGTTCTTTCTCTCACTTTGATTTTCCTTCTCTCTTTCTGCTTGCATGAGGATTTCTTGCTGGTGAACTTTCTCTCTTTCCTCTGCCTCCAGCCTTTCTTTCTCCCTTTCAGCCTCCTTCAGCACAAGCTCTGCCTTCAGGATCTCCAGCCTATGTTTATCCACTGCTGCAATGGCTCTCATCTTAGGTTTGGGCTGCATAGCTCCCCCAACTTGTGCCACAAGGTGCCCCTCTTGCTCAGCCACTGTGACCTCAGTCTCACTACCTGGGTCACCATCTTCAGTGACTGTCTGCTGACCAGGTATTGAGCCATCCACCTCTGGGACCATCTGCACCCCTGGCATTTGGTCATGTGCCACCAGAACTTCCATCAGTGCACTCTTTGTCAGGCCCTCATGACCAATCCTCCTCTCTGTACACAGCTCATGAAGCTGCTGTTCATGAAATCTGGCATAGGTTGTGGAGCTCATATTCTCTAGCTATGCTTCACTAAGCTGTCTAGAAATGAAAAGCAAAAGCAGTAGTAAATGCTATAATATTTAGAAATCCTGTTTTGTGACTGTTGAGTTCTAAGTAAAGCTTTACCTCTCTCTCAGAGTTCCTATCTCACAGGAAAGCACACTGTGCACAGCTCTGCACTGCACTGGTACCAGTTGCAACACTGATCCCACCACTCTGCTACCAATGTGATAAAATCAACAAGCAAATAGGCCTCCCCTTGGTGGGAGAGGAGAGCTGCCCATTGGGTGCTCGAGCAAACAACAGAAACATGCTACCGTAAAACTGGATGGTCATAAAACTGCAGAATGGCAAACCCAGGAAAGTACCATTTAGTTTTGAAGATGGTTGATGACAAATGTAAGATACGCAGTATTCACTCATCTAGGATTCTACTATGTGCAATGCTCCACAGCTATTCCTGTCTGCAATTGTGTAAGAAAAAAAGGCATATTTTTCTGGCATAGCCAGAAATTGTCATTCTATTCTTTCTAGTCTTTTTTTCACCTAGGTTTGCTATTGGATGCTTGATCCACTGCCAATTCCCAACAACCAGAGCTCATTCATGAACTTGGGGTTACTGACATGGCAGTAGGTAAGGTGCCTAGCACATAGTCCTCCACAATACTGGACCAGCTCCTCAGGAAACATTTGTAAAGTAATTTTGACATAGTCTGCATTGCAAAGTACCCCATTTTCTCAGCCCACTCCCTCCCACTGTTTCCATTCACTGAAACTCATCTGGCCAAGAGAGACAGTGTCCAGCTCAGTTGTATCTGAGCCCAAAGTGTCATAGGGAAGGGCACTGTTCAATTACTCCAAGTAAAGGCACTGGACAATATTTATTATTATTGTTGTTTTCCCATTCATCAAGAAATAAAAATACCCAGGGTGATCCCTTTGGCATGGTTGATAGTGTTGGGTTTTGGCAGGATTCTAAACCTGATGGCAAAACACGACCCAGAAGACAGGTGTCACAGAATAAAGGTTTAGTCCCCAAATACATGTAAAAAGTACTGCATACCTTCTAGGAGTCCAGAGCCTCTGATCACCTGGTGTCATCTCAGACAAATTCAGTGAAAACAGGATTTACACAAACTATTATAGTCTGAGATAAGAAGGTCCATTACCTAGTAATGGGCCTATCTGCATATTACAGAAGCTAAACAAAGCAATTCTATTGGTGGGTATAGTGGGCAGCTCGTACCCAAGACCATTAGGTTTCACACATGCACAGTGATAAGTGTTATGCTGTCTAAAACTACTTTTGGGTTACAATACAATGATTCATAAAATATGCTGATCATAGCATTATGGCTAATATCTGTAGGTGGTGCACTAACAGCACAAACATAACTATACTGAATAGCACATCATAGCAAGCATGAGTAAATACTAATATCCCTTACACTGTAGCATAGAAAGATAGTAGTCCACATCAGGGACTGTAGGTCAGGCAGGTCTACAATAGAGTTAATCCAAGGACCCTGATATGGCACCATGGACCAACCAACATCCCAATGACTGGCTCACATTTGCAATATCCCTTCTAATCCCTTTGTCTTTCAAATCCCTTCTAAGGGATCACCTCTGTTCATCCAGTACTTGTGACTGCTACTGACACCGACTGTACACCCTGCTACCCAGTCCCGTCTGCCTTGTTGTTACACCCACTCCTGCCCCCACCCTTGTCAGTGGACTCTGTCCAGTCCCCCATCCTCTTACTGCCACTGCCCCTCCCTACTATAGACTTTTTGATTTTTACTTGTATATTGTTTACTATACCTCTTATACACCTGTATATTGTACCTGTTAGCCACCTGTTTATTATATAAATGACCCATCATGTTGCCTATTCTGTATACTGTTCATGTTAATGCTTCCTCCTCTATTGACAATGTTGTTGTATAAGTTCTGTCTTGTATTCATGATGTGGAGCCTTTATAAATGAGTCCCTGACTCAAAGATTGTTTCCGAATGAAGAAAGCCAATAAATAAATAAAATAAGGTTTGAATAAATTATCTTAGTGTATTACAATTTAATTATTCTTATCTCTCTCTTTGGTGTGGTGGGGATGTACCCCATGTCCTGCCCTCATTTCTGACACTTCCTCCTCCCACTCAGCATTGCCCCTGCCTACTCTCCCACACAGGGAGGCCCGTCATGCACCCATCATGGTGGAGCTTCTCCAGAGGGCTAGAGGATGGTCTAAGATCAACCTTTTGGTTCTTGACAAGCAGGGCAGGATATAATTCAGGCCTGAACGAGAGTCCTGAGTCTAGCATCATGCTGCACAGCCAAGAAGAGTTTTGCAGTAGATTGCCCCTGTAGGCATGAACATGCAATGACATCAGCACATGGTCCTGCATGCTCCCACACATGATCCATAGATGTTTGCCATTTTCTCCTCCCTTCTGTGTGTGGTCTTAGCCAGCTGCCAGCCTCCACTGGAAGGCAGTCATGCACTGGCCTCCACAAACAACTCCCCAGGAGGAGGACAGCTGCTTCTGAGATGTTCATCCTTCCTCCCCCCAGCTTGTCTTCTGAAGCTCTGGGCTCATTCTCAAACCCAGGTCACCAACATCACAAGTGGTAGCATTACCACTGCGCTGGCAGGCCAACACATATTATAATCTTGAAAGATACTTTTTTTAGTTGTTATATATTAAGCAAAACTGACTTGGGATACTTGTTGTCTATAATTTGATTTTAACCGTCCTCCCACAAAAAGCACACAATGTTTATTGCCCCCCGCCCCGAGTCTGTTCTTTGATTTAGCTTGTTACATTTCAATGTTCAGAAAATGGGCTAAGAAATTCATGGGCTCTGATTGGCTGATACCCCTGGTAAAGTGGGCATCTATCAGACAAAAGAGCCCAGGTAAAAAAAGTGTCAGTACCAAATGACCTCGGGCCAGATATTCAAAACTTTGTGCTGGGCACAAACCATTTGTGCTGGTTTCGCTTTGGGATTGCGTGGATCCTCTACATTCTAAAGATCAAATAGTGTGGGAAAACTTCATTAGCACTGGACAAAATTATAATGTATGCACAGTGCAAAGAGAAGAGGCATGTACAAGATTACAGGCACCTGTGGCCTTGGGCCCAGCCACCCAAGGCAGGATGTTATCCCAGCATAACATCCACCCTGTTGGGCATTATTCCTTTAATACTGTGGTGTGAGAATTCTACTGTAGAGACTGTAACTGAGTGTATAAGCAATATTTTAGTAATAAAGCAAAAGTTGATTCTTATGGCTAAGGTTCCTTTATGAAAGATTGGGTCGGATCTGTGATGCACCAAAAAATAAGCATCTTCCAAATTTGAAGTTTTTATGATCTGACATGACTTATCACAATAGACTTTTGTGGTCCTTGTTTTCTTTCCTATATCTAATCAAGATAGTCCACAGTTGAAATTTCCTCCTAAGACAATAGTGTGTGCTGAAAATAAATATGGCTGAATGGACTAGAATAATTCATTTCTGTCTGTTTTAGTTTGGGCTTCATTAAATACTGACAAATCTAAAGAGGCTATTGTTTATCTTACTATCTAGGATTAATGCTCATCCTGGAATAAGGTCTATTAATTTGGTAACCTGTATGTTTACATTATTAAAAAGAATACCCACTCCAGAGCAGGTATCTTGACCTATAGACCAACAGGATGGGCCAACACATCATGCCTTTATTGCTTGTGATTGTTCAGGGATGGAATGTAATCTGGTGTCTTGAATGAAAGAAACTCCTGATCCACAGGAACTGAGATGTGAAAAAAATTACTTCTCTTTCTGTGACTTTTACTACTAATGACATTTATTGCACAAAGAGACAGAGACGCCTCCATTTGAGGTTCAAGAAGGGGCAAGGGATTCTAAAAATAAACTCATTCAGGAGGCTTTTTTCTTTGACCTCTGATTGACCCAGTTTTTTTGTTTAAATGAGGGCTTAATTTGAGGTCTTTCAGCTGTTTTTTCAGAACTATCAGGCAGAGGAACTAAGGGAGGAGTCATCTGGTTCATTGCCAGACGTACACGAGTGTTTTTTTATGGTGTCAGATTGTTGGTGAGGTGGATTGTAGTAGTTTTAGGCACTTCTGGAGCTGGTTGCTTCCTGTTTTGATGTTTTTTTGTGACCATTTATCACCTACCTTGTCCTGTTAAAGGGGGAGGTGGGGGGGAATTCCTCCAGAGTCAGTGGAGGTAGTGGTCTGTGGCAGGAGGGGATCCTCTGATGTCATGTCCTGATTCTCGGGAAGGGGGGTCCAGTTGTTCCTTGCTGTGTTCTGTTATAAGGGTGATGTAGTTTCTATCCATTCCTGCTCTGCTAAAAGTGTGGGGGGGCTGGGTTCCTGTAGTCCTGGGTTTTGGAGTAGTTTTGGACTGCTGTGCTAGGGTTACAGATAATCTCTTCTCATCACTATCAGCTTGATCTGACTGGTTATGTGTTGTCTAAGGACAGCTTTGATATGAATGGCCTTTAGTATCACATAAATTACATACCATATGTGGTCATACATACAGTGCCCACTAGTGTGGCCAAGCTCATTACACAGTGTACATTTCAGTGTGTCACATAAGCTACTCAAATGTCCAGTGGACCCAAACCTATAGCTTGCTTTTGTCTGGTCAGTGTAAAACAAAATCCCATGGTCCCTGACGAGAAAAAAACAGCTGGGCAGGTGTTGTAGGCCTGTGTCTGTTGATTTCAGTACCACTCAGATTCTCCATCCCCTGTCCATATGTGTCCATGTCCAAGATTTCTTCTGGGTTTCCCAAAACTGTGCATCACTGTTTGAGCCAGTATACTAAATCAGTAATGCTCACCCCTTCATTCCTTAAAAGTACCATGATTGTCTTAAAAGCTCATTTTGGTCAAGGTACAGCCTGAAAGGGTGACCACAAAGTAGTTTGCTTTAAGTCATGGAACTTATTTCAGAACTTTTGCAATCCACTGTTTAGTTTGATGCTAGTATCGAAGGTGGTCTCTCCAGAGACATGAATGAGCATGTAAATTTCTGTAGCAAAAAAATCCATAGATCCTTTCAATAAATTTTTGGCCACAAAGACTCTGTCAGGCAAAGAATCCATATCGCCCTTATAATGTAGGCAGATTGCATTGTGTCTTTTAGCAGGGTAAATTGGGGTCTGAAAAGGTGAGCTATAGGGTCTGGAATTTGTTTTGTGCTGAGGTGTAGTAAGGGTATCGGAGATAGGTGCAGCAGTTGTAGTGGTGGGAGTTAAACCTATAGTCTGTTGATGGTCTGCAGTATTAGTTATCATTTCTTGTTTCTGAATTTGTAAAGTGGCTAAATGGTTTGAAGTAGAGGAGGATTTACTACAAAAGACTGACATTTTAAATACCAAATGTCAGGATCCTGAGATGGATATCCTGAAACTTGAAATCCTGACACTCGGTATTTGCCCAAGATAGAGTTTTTTCCGTGTTTTCGGGGGTTTTGACCCCTGCACCACCAAATGTGGGTGGCTTCAAGATTCACAACCCCCTTCTTAATATAATGAATTCTGCCGTGGGCAAATATTGAGTGTCAGGATTTCGAGTTTCAGGATATCTGTCTCGGTGTCCTGACACTCAGTATTTGAAGTTTCGGTCTTTCATAGTGATACCGAAGTAGATGGTACTAAGGTGTTTTTTCCCTGTAAATTTAAAATAAGATTTTGTGTGAGCTGCAATCATTTTGAGAGAGGAAGTGGTGATAATAATCCCGAGTTTATACAATCCATGTCATTGTTCGATAAGGTAGTGGCTTGAGAGGTAGTATTAGCAGTTATTTTTGATGAAAGGTCCATACCTGTTGTTGGTTGATCTTGCTAAGTAGGCATCTTAATAGGGGAAGAGTGTGAAATCCATTCATCGGTTGCTTCAGATTTTTCCTAACAGGATGACTGGAGAGCCATTTCCACTGTCTATTCCTGGGTTCCAAGATCAGTTTCTGATCATTACAGGACTCATCCAAGGCCAGGCCGAGACATTCCTGTGTTTGACATTCCTGACTGAGTCCTGACTTTTGTAAGTCTACAAAAATTGAAAACATTTGAATCATGTTGTCAGTGACAAAGGGAAACTGCTTTGGTGCTTCCATGGACATCTGGCAAGGCAGTATAGATGCAGAGTACTCGTGGCTGCATCCTTTGAAATCAGCGTGTCATAGACTGTCATTTGGGACTTTGCACCTGATTGAATTTGTTTGGAACTGATGTTAGGATGGTATTGTAAGTCAGCAATAGCCGTCGTAAACTCTTTTTTCTGTCTTTCAAATTGGGCTTCTTCCTTTGAGAGTAAGGCTTGTAGATGCTCTTTATTGATGTTGTCAATCTTTTCTGTCGACTTTGCCATAAGGGATGTGTTCATTTCCTGAACTTCAAATGGTTATATATGTATGTTTTATTCTGGACTTTCTAAGTTTGCTGGTCTAGAGTGTATTTCTTCCATGGAACAGGGAGCATCAAAACATTGATTAGACTCTAAGTTTGATGAGGCAGGGGAGGAGTCTCACTCCCCAGCCTCCAACACATCCATGCTTTCCTCCATTCTACCAGGAGTGGCCATCATAGCAGACAGACATAGATTCCCCTGCAAGTGAGTAAGGGAATTTTTTATTTGAAAGAAAATCAAAACAAAACATAATTTCATTATATACAAAACATGTCACACTTATCAGTTATACAATTGGATTAAAAAAATAAATTCATGCAAAAAACCAACCCCTTATAAGGCCAAGAAAAAATAAACCACCCATACTGTGTCTGTTTACTCTGTCAAAAACCATGTACAATGTTTCCAATGCTACCTGTGGACACTTACAGCCATAATATTTTTCTCTTTCATATATACACTTTGTAAACTAGAAGAAATTTGAGATATAACATGAGTAATTGTGTATTATTTTGTTGAAGTAAAAGAGCACATATGGCCTGCCATAAATTAAATCTACATGATGCAAAAATTAACTACAAAGTATTGGGATGAAGTTTTACAAGTTTTGGTGGATATAAACCTAAAATGAATGTCTCGTAAGTGATAGGGTACTGGCATTTTTCACCTTAAGTATCCAAAAATAAATGCCAAAATTGTTGGGAAAAAGGAAATTGTAAAAAAAAAATGCTCCATGGTTTCCACTATTTCTATACAAGCAATCTTGGACACATTCCTTCTTCCAGCACTTTATGTTTATGAGCATTTCTAACCCTGGGTCTCCCATAGCATGATAGCCAAGTTATGTAGCAAAAAGTTAAAGGAAGTCTCTTGTCAGTAAGTTGTAAAAATATTTTGTCTACATGTTCCTCCTGGTCCATTACCATTTGGGGGGTTCCGTGACAATGCTCCCAAAGGGCAATAGATTAAAAATTCATTCTAGTATTTACTTTTAAAAAGGAAGGTGTAATTTGCCATTGTTGTAATTTTAAGAATATCATAAACAAAAAACTGGGAAGCTCAAAAGATCAAAATTTTCTAGGGATCAAAAAAGGCTCTGTACACCATACATTATGTAACCTTTGGATCTCTGTTTAAAACATTATATACCAAGGAAAGTTTTGTCTGTCTACCCAACATACCACGTTCCTGTATATGAATAAACTATGGACAAATAATATTGGGTGTATCATTCTGATACAACCCCTATAATCAGTAATAATATAAGTATATCCTTTTAACTGGGTTTAACCGACTACCTAAAAACTTGAAAAATAAATTATTTATTTTACCTTCCATATGCACTGGATTGGAAAAATATGTGATAGGTGTAGAAACAGTGGAAGTATAAAAGTGTTTTTAATAAAAATACCCTTTTCCGTTTAGCAATACACTTATTTCTCCAAGTTTAAATAATACCTGTGGCTTTTCCTACCACATTATTCCAGTTCAAAGATACATCATCTTGGCTCCCTTCCAAAAATACCTAACATTTTTAGTGGGACATCTGAAATCTCTATGGTAGCTATTTGCTGTATTTGAGGGGTACCTTCTGAAGGAGACAGGTGAATACCACTACGTTTCTCATAATTCAATTTAGATCCAGAAATCTTTTCAAACTCCGTAATTACCAAAGTCAGCACAGAGCCTACTGTACCCTCTCTAGCACAAATGCAGACATTGTCTAACTATGCATGAATGGAGGGTGCCAACTGAGAATCAGAAAGTCTAATTCTAGGGATCTCTGGGGAGATAATATTTTCCTAAGGAAAGGATCTATCTGAAAAACATACAGCAGGGGACTCAATGGGCATCTCTGGTGAACTCCCTTTTGTCCCAAAAATGCTGTTCCCAGAACCCTATTAACATATGGTATTATCCAAGTGTTTTTGTATAATTATTTTATCCAGGAGATGAATGATGATGGTGTGTGATATGTTTCCAGTACTTGGAATAAATAATAATAGTCTATTCTTTTAAATGCCTTGGCCTGGTCCAATGGGAGAAGTATGCCCTGATCATTACTTCCTTTTTTATTAAAAAAAGATCCCTAATGAAACTTGAATTGTGGAAAATTGAGCTAGTGGGAATAGCACAAGATTGTACTCAACTAATAACTACATCTGCAACAGAGGATAATCTTTTTAATAATATAGTAGTCAACATTTTATAATCTGCATTTAACAAATGAATTGGTCTCCAGTTTGATAAATCTACTTTGTCACCCTTTTTAAATAATAATATCATTATTGCTTGAGCCATGGAACCTGGGAGGGAAATAGAATGTAAAATTGTATTCAATACTACCAGAAGAACAGGTACTAGGATTTCTACAAAATAATTCTGCAGTTACTTTATCAAAACCTGAAGAAGAACATTTCTTCTGAGTTTTTATTGCTTGTATAATTTCCTCCGTAGTAATATCCATAGTTACTGTATTTTTTTTTTGCCTCCTGAGATATTGAAGGAATATTTAAATCCTGTAAAAAGGTCTTACTCCATACTACTGAAGATTTTGTGTTAAACATATTTTCTAAATATTTCTGAGCAGTGTCTTGAATTCTTCCCTGCTCTGTATAGTCAATATGTGTAAAATGATCTTTTAATTTCTCTAATTTGGTGGTGTTTAATCTGTCTCTACAACTTTTGTAAATGTCTAAAGCTGTATTTTCTTGCGTTCCATATTGAGCTTCCATTTTCAAAGTGTCTGTCCTATTGTAATGATAAGTTACCATTTCTTCCTTTATGTTCTCAATTTGTGTTTTAAGATCTGTCTTGTGTTCACATATCCTTGAAATTAAGTTTAATAATTTCTGTCGAAGAATGAGGTATTTTATATATGAATGTTATTGTTTTTTTCTACCTACACTTACAAAAAAGATTTTCATGTCCTTTTTTGTGTGTCTAGCCACCATTCTATAGGGGAATCATAGGCATCTAACACTTATATAAGGGCCTTGAGTTGTTCTATACCTTCATGTGTTATGTTCGGATCTAAAATCAAAGTATTATTAAGATCCATCTGGATTTAACTTTATGCAAATTGGTGTCCTCTGTGCAGGTACAAACCAGGGATACAGCTAAATGATCTGAGGTTTCACATGGTGTAGTTTTAACTTTTGTAACTACTAGGTTTTAGAGACAAATACGAAATTGATTCTGGAGGCTAACACCCCTCTAATATATGTTTTTGCCCATTTGTGATATAAATCCATATGGCCATTTCTCAAATGTACTGTAGTAATCATGGATTTTAGCCAGTTCGTATCACCAAACACTTTGGGGTTGTGGACCCACCATGATCTGCTAATGTGAGTCCACAATTAAAGTCTCCTCTGAAAAAAATGTGCTTGCTGGTATGTAAATACAGTTGGATGCAGCGAAATAAATCAGTTCTTAAGGCAATCACTTGTGAGGCATAAATATTAATGAGGTGAAAGTATTTATTTCCAAACTTGACATATAACATTAAAGGTCTACTGGGGCATATGTCAACAATTTTCTGAATCTGAAAATTGTAACCCTTGAACAGGATGCCCACCCCATCACAAACATCCAACCCCTACGACTATGTTTTTTTCTCCTGTGACACTTCAAGAGCTGTTTTATTCTGATATCATGAATAAAAAAGACATTATTTGGTAGGTCTTTTAAGATCTATAATGTAGTCATAAGTGTTTTGTAAGCTTTAATAATGCACATATTCAGTGTCAAAGGTGAAATGTGTGAATTACAGTCTATTAGAAAACATTATGTGTCAGGAATTTCCTGATTTCCCTTTTGAAGATTTTGGACCTTTCATATTTTTAGACAAGGAATGCTCAGTTTGGGAGTCAGAGGAAAAGTCTATTTTTGATGAAGCACTCAAGGAGGAATCCAAGTCCTTCCCTTCCTCCTTTGTGTCTCCCCACTGCCTCCATTTGGCAAAAGCTTGAAAATGGTTTCTAATGATTTCCCCATATTTCAAAGTGGGAGTCCCTGCTTTTCTTTTTCCTCTCCCTTTTCTTGTGGACTTAACTAACACCAGGGGTTGTTCTGGTTGGGGGGGGGCATCTCTGGGAAAGAAAGAGTTTCAGTTGCAGCTACAGGAGTAGGGTCATTTTGCTCAGAAATTACCACTTCAAGGTGGGCAGGGGCCAAGTTTATCAGTGAACTGGTTAGATCAATTTGCATTGTGGCTGCTTCCTCAGTCACATGGTGTTCCAACTGAGTTTCCGTTATTGGCGATATCAAAGAGACTGAAGCTCTAAGTGCTTGAGCTTTAACTTGGGATTTGGTTATCCATTGTTCTTGATCCTGGGGGGACTTGTCTAACCTGTTATGATCTGCCCAAAGACAATTTCTATATGAGTGCCCTGAATCATCACATAAGTTGCATTTAAATGGATTGGGAAATCCCAAACTAAGGTGGCCATACTCAAGACATAGATTGTACATGGGTGTGTCACACACTGAGCTTAAATGGGTCCTAGCTCCACATTTATGACAAATCTGTGGTTGCCCCTGATAAAACACAGTTTCCTGTCTCTTCCAATGTAGAAGTTCCCTGTTAAATACATAATACCTGCATTTTTTTGTTTTAACTGGACTTCCAGTCCCCTGTCCACACTAAATCTTCATCTAAGATAGAGGAAGGTTAGTCCATTAAATCACAACATTGTTTTAACCTTGTTCCAAAACAATAAAGTGATAGTTTTCACTGTTTGTTTTGTTAGGGGAATAGGAAAAAAAGAGGGCCATAGTGGACTATCTTTGACCATGGGGTGCATTTGCCAGAACTTCTTTAAGGTAGCCACATTTTTGAAGCTAATATCATACATTGCCTCCCCTTTTACATCTATGAATGTAAATAGTTTAGCAAAACTAATACCCATGGAGTCTTTCAACATTCTGTGCAAAACCATTCTTCTATCTGGTGCTGTATTTATGTCACCAGTAAACTTCAAGCATACTGCATTGCGTCTTTGGGCTGGTTCACCCAACTGCTGTAGGTCTGCCACTCTAACCCCAGTATTCTGTGGGCAGCTGTCAGCTGTTGCTTCCCTTGTCACATCTGGAAAAGTTTCCTACATTTCTGTGTTTGTAGAGTTTTGTTCACCTCAAGGCTTCTCAGACAGGGCACCCATATGTACCACTCTTTCCATCGTACCAGGTTCAGACTGAGGCACTGCCTTTTCAACATTAATAGTATATACATTTTCTGTCCCTGTTATATGTCCCAAATGATGCTTTTTCTATGAAAGTTCCCTTTGCTGTAATAGTGTTGATTCGTATAGTTTTCAAGACCCTTTTTGAGTGATAATGTTACTTGCCTTCACTGGGCCAGGTGAACCCCAGAGTGTTCCATCCTGCAACTTCTGCCATCCCGCTGCTCTCAATGCAGCATCAGGACTCCATGTTTTTGTAGTTTCCTTAGATGGTCTGCCTTTTCTTAGACCCAGGGATGACACAGGTAGAGTTCATTTTGATCCATTTCTGCCACATTGTCTATTGTATCACTCATTTGGGATGGCACCATAATTTGGGATGGAATGGTTAGGCAATCCATGTCCAAATTATTTGCAGTGCTATCAGCTATAGGGTTAGGTACTCTCACCTCCTCCAGCAGCAGTTTAAGTAGGAATCCTCTGTTCGACCACATTGCATGCCTTAAAATCTCCTCTTGCTGAGCTATGAGCACAGCCGGCTCTTGAACATCCAGACGGTCTGGACTTTGCAGTGCTGTTGAAACTGGAATAACTGTGTCTATAGAGGTACACCCCTTTTTCTTCACAATTGGAACTCTGGTATCAGGTTCATCTGTTCTCTCCAGACTCTGTCTGTTTCTGTCCTGGGCTCCATTACTGATCTCTGATATACTGGTTCTCACATCCCCTCCAACATATCCAGCTCCTCCAGTAACTCCAACTCCTCCACCTCCTCCTACACTCACCTCCTCAAAGTCTGCCACCTTGGAATGGCAGAAAAGGGTTCCCCTACAGGTTACTAGGGGAATTTCCCCTGTGTCCTGGCCAAATTTCCCCCATTCTCTAAAAATACCACCAACAGCTTAATCTGGTTCCACTTCAGTTGGTTACCATCCGTATCCCCGGTTGCCCATGAAAAAGGGATTTCTAGTGTAGTGGGCCTACTTGGTAAACAAAGTTCAATAAATAAATCTTCAGGAGATGAACTCAAGAAACTACCAGTACAACAGTGCTACAGTTCCCACCTTCCTTGGCCATCAGTCCCCCACTCTCTCACTCTCTCACAATTTTCAAATAGTAAGCAATCATCTGGGGCAGTCATGAAATGTAAAATAAAATAAAAAAAAAACAGTCACCTTAATGAAAGCACCATTAAAGTATTAAATCTCTGAATCTGTCACTCTCTTCAACACCGCTAAATTTCTTGATCACTTGCTGCACTCACCCACCCACATTCTCTACTCCTGCAAACCGCCAAGGATCTTATAAAACTGGAACATTGTACTCAGTGTAGTACAGCAATAGAAAAAAAAAACATTAAAAAAGTGCATGGGAAAAGAGGGAAAGAATAACACAGAAAGCATATTCCACAGTAAAAGAATGCCAGAGCACAAAACACAACAGCGCCCTCTACTGCCAATGCCACTAGAGGGACTATTTTACAAGTAATACTTTAATCAATGTAAAGTAACTATGTAGGATTTTCTTTTTTATTTCTAGTTTTTTTTTTTTTTTAATGCAGCCCAAAAACCATTTTCTAAGTACAATAATACCCTCCAGGATGGACAGTTTTGGGGTATATCAGACCATTTATGGGCTATATGGCCCTCTGCCTGTGATGTTGGGACTCTTTACCCCGGGCCATCCAGTATTGCCCAATACCACTCACCCTGTTGGATATTATTGCTTGCATGTTGTCTGTCTTCAGTAGCCTGAAGAATATAAATGATGCAAGCAGGACCAGATTTGTATTTATTTGTATTACCAGGAAAAAGCTCTGTTGAGCAGTGCTCATTTACCAGGAGGTTCTTGTTAGGACTGGCAAATAGTACAGTGAAATCAAAACATAATAAAAGGCACAGGTTCAAGGGCTGTCAATTACAGTTTACATTTTAATAAGGATCATATAAAAGTCAGTACTAGCATGTAAACAACAATGTACGACAACATTAGTGTAGAAGAGTGTTGTGTAAGAAGTAACAAGTGCCATGATGAGACAATCAGACTTTTTCAATCTGGAAATGTTATCTACATTCACTTTTCTGTATAATGAAATTTTTAAGATAACCTTGAAACAGTTGAGGCAAATTTTTTTGTAACTTGCTCCAGAGAGTGGGGGCTAGCCAGCTAAAAGTCATTTTGCCAAAGTGAGATGAATACCTAAGGACATTAATGTGGGCAACATTATTTCTCCTTGGGTTGTACAGCCATGTAAATCTTTTAAGAAAGGCTGTGATGTAGTTCACATTTCTCAGACCTAGGGGCCTCAACTTGCATGGGAACCCTACCCACCAGCTTCTGGCTGATGGTGCATCTGAGTCAGATGGGAACACAGTCAGCTAAGCTTTCTCATAGACCAATACAGGAAGTAACTTTGGACAAGAGAAGAGACACTTATCATTCTCAGCAGCAGGGGACCAGTGTCTGAAACCATTGTAGTGACTAGTATCATATGTCCTAGAAAGAGAGTGAGAGAGAGAGAGAGAGAGAGAGAGAGACAGAGAGAGGTAGACAGAGACAGAGTGAAAGAATAAGAGAGGGAGCATCAGGTCATCAATGAGCCCTGACCTGCATGTGGGGTAGTTGTCGAATTCTGATTGTGTGGTGTGTGCATGGGGGGGGTGTTATGTTGAGCCAAAAGGCCACATGAACCTCTGTTTTATTTGGGATATAGAGAGAAGAAACTAACATGATGTTTAAAGGGGGAAATTTTCAGGTGTGAGAACTATGTTGGTCAGAGCAAGGGCATTTTGATGGGAACCCAACATTCTTATACTCTGTCCTAACTCCCAGTTTTGATGGCTTAAGCACTTCCCATTTTGAAACTGAAAAAGTCAACATTAGGTGAACATTAGATCAATGTGTCAGCCCTCAACTAGAGATATGCTGAACTGTCAAATTTTGCTTATGATGGAATTCCAGGGAATGTCAGAAATTCAACCTGATTCCATGGAATTCCTACAAAAGCAGAATTCCAAAATTCTGAAAGCCCTTTTTAAACTGTGGGTTTGTAATTCATGCTTTACATAAACCATTGATTAGCATTCTGTTGCTTAAATAAACCATGAATTAGATTTCCGCAAACTATTAAAAACTAATAGTGAATGCACTGAAAATTATGACTGGGACATGGCCATACCAGGCTATAATCTGTTCAGGAAGGAGAGCATGGGAAGAAAAGGAGAGAGTGTAGTGCTTTATGTGAAGGAAATCCTAGAAGACGCAGAGATTCAGGGAATATGTGGGGGGGGGCAGCAGTACTATGGGTCACCCTTGAAAAGGGAATGGAGACACTGTTCACACTGATGTGATCTGTGGACCTCCAGCACAGGGGGAAGAGTTTCACAAGGTAGTGGTGAAAGCTACTGGCAAGATGGCAGAAAAGGGGGAGGTGCTGCTGGTGGGGGACGTCAGTCTGCCGGATGGGGATTAGAGCATCCCAAATGCAGCTTCACATAGAAGCAGAGACATCCTGGACTCCCAGCAAGGGTGTTCCTCAGGCAACTAGTCAGTGAACCCACTCATGATGGGTAATACTGGACCTGGAAATTATTAATAGGGACAGTGATGCAGACGTCAAGGTGGGAGACCACCTGGGGACCTGTGGTCGAATATAAGGATGGCGTCAGAAATAAACCACACAAGGACAAATGTCCTGGACCTCAGGATGGCAGATTTTATAAAAATGTGTGAAAGCCTCAGGGATGACCTGGCCGGGGGGGGGGTGACCTGGGTATTGTAGAGAAACAATCAATGAAGCTAAAAGGGAGTATAGTGAAGGCAACAAACCTCTGTGTCAAGCAAGTGAGTAAAAGTAAGAGGAAGAAGAAACCTCTATAGTTCTCAAAAAGAGGTGGCTGTAGACGTAAAGGCAAAAGGGTAGCATTTAGAAGGTATAAGAAGATGCAGAAGGAGGAGGAGGATAGGAGGTATGTCAGGAGAAATAGAGACAAGCAGAAAAAGCAGAAAGGATTGCTGAAGCACAAACTGAAGTGAGAACAGTCAAAGCACTAACAAAGGGAACCAATACATTTTTTTTACAGTATGTAAGTGAAAAGAGGAAGACAAGGGGAGGGATTGCAAAGTTAAATAGGGATGGGGATCTGTTCAGAGAGTGACCTGGAAAAGGCAGACATCCTAAACAAATACTTTTGCTCAGTGTTCACAGTAGAAGGAGAAGGGGAGGGGCCACAAAAAATTAACAGGAGCTATGAAGGGAGGGAGGTTGACACTAGTCCTTTTTTTTGGAGGACAGAGACCTAAAGGAATTCATTAATCTAAAAGTGGACAAAGCAATGGAACCAGACAGGATACCTCCTAGGATGGAGCTCAAGGAGGTACTCCTCTGACAGTCGTATTTAACAGCTCACTGAAAACAGGAGTGGCTCCAGATGACTGGAGGAGGGCAGATGTAATCCCACTTCACAAAACTGGTAGCAGGAAGGAGGCTGGCAATTATAGACCAGTCAGCCTGACACTGGTGATGAGAAAGTTAATGTAATCACTGCTGAATGAGAGGATAGTTGAATATTTTGAATATTGTGGGTTACAAGACCCAAGACTGTATGGATACATGAGTGGGAGGTCATTTCAAACAAATCTGACAGATTTCTTTGAGTGCATGAGCAAGGAATTAGATCAGGGTGAAGCAGTGGATGTGGCTTACCTAGAGTTTAATAAGACATTCAGCACTGTTCCACTTAGGAGTCTATTAAGCAAGCTAGGAGTCTAAGGCGTGGGTCCAAAGATGTAAACTGAGCTAGCAAATTGGTTAGGCAATAGGTAACAGAGGGGGTAGGGTGACCAGGGGTTGCCTCAAGGATCAGTGCTGGGGCCAGTCCTCTAAAGAATGTTTTTATAGGTCCCTTACAGAAATAATTATATGAAATGTTTTCATGCTACGCACGTAAAACTACTCATGTGACATACATGCTGCAAGCATGATTTAAATGTTAAATTGTAACTGATTGCATGTATGTGGCAAGCATGCAGCAAGCAGTTGTGGAAAGCATGCTTTTTATGTTAAATTGGAACACACAGCATGCAGGTGGCATGCATGCAAAAAGCAAGTGGTCACTGATAACTGTACACATAAAAGTTAAAGAGCTACTGACATCAAAAAGAAAACTTTGAAAAACATAATAATTAGGTACAATTCTGCTTGCATTCAGTATGTATTCTATAGATTCAGGTTGTTATTTATTAAGAGTAAATTTGCATGAGTATATGATTTTATCCCATAGATTTCCCTTAGAGTTTATCTGCATCTGTAGTCTATTCCCTACTTCAAGTCATAATGCTCTGTTGTGAAATCACAATCTGTTGCCATGGGAGTAACTGTGATGTCACAAGCAGGGCATTATGACCACAGGTAGGGGTAAAGCAACAGGAATAGATAAACTCTTCAGGGAGCAAAGAGCCTGTTGTCATGCAAATGACCTCAGTAACAGATAATGGGGAGGAAGAACACAAAACTAATGTGAAATATAAGCTGAAATGTGCCTAAATGTTATGTTTTGGTAAAGTTCTCCTGAAGGTGTCAGCTGCTCTTTAAGTGACTTGCTCAGGATTATTGTATACAAAGGGGGTTGATGAGATTCAAACCCCGGTCTTTAGGTCTCCTGGCCAACAAACTGGCCAGAAAATGGCCAAACAAATACAAATATTAGTTTTTTCAAATCAGGACAGTAAACAAATCACCAGACTCAAAACAAGGAGCCTCTTTTTGGATAGGGGGAACTGTTTAAAGTGCCTGATGGTGAACATTATATGTCATTTGTTTATCTGCCTTCTGTTTACGTACAGAGGGGGAAATGGCAGCTGGTCAGGTTTGAAAGATGTGATAGCACAAGGATTTTGAATTTGTACTGTGTCCTGTTTCTCAGAATTAGTTTTAGCCTTGTGCTAGATACTTCTAACACAGCACTAACAACCAATCAGATTGCTCAAAATCCTTTACCCATTTTATAATAAATGTATACTGTGGACACTATCAACCCCCTGAGTGCAGTGTAAGGAAATGTGGAATACAGATTACTTTCAAGCAGATATGAAGAGCTGGAAGAGACATGGGTATAGAAATACAACAAAAACAAATAAATGTAAATACACACACATATAATACCTGACGAGCCAAGCAGGCCGAGGAGATAATTTTTTTTTTAGAAATGGGTGTGTAAGACATGCAAACTGATTTTTTTTTTTTTAGTCTTTGGTAACTGGGTAAGGCCCACTAGGCACAAGTGCCTGTTTTCAGGAGTGATCTGGGAGCACTGGGCAGTTAAGTGACTTACTCAGAGTCACACAGTATGCAAGTGGAGGTTGTGAGAATCAAACTCAAGTCTAGTCTGATGGATGTACCAAGCTCATTCACACCTTTTTCCTCTAACCTCTAGGCTATACTGCCATCATGCTATAAAACCACCATGTGTGTGTGTGTGTATATGTGTGTGTATATATATATATATATATATACATATACATATATAAAAATACAAAATCACACATGCCCACACAATGCAAAGCATCAGTATGCCTCTTCTGTTTGACACCCCAGTGGAATGAACCACCTACCCTAAGACGGTCTGTCTGGGTTATGTTGTGGTGAACCCATTAAAATAAAGAAACTATTTAAAAGACAAAGAATCTCTGTGTGCAAACACTGAGGCAAGGGTTACCCCAAAGGGCATTTGGCTGGGAAGACAAGTTTCAAGAAAATACAAAATCACACATGCCCACACAATGCAAAGCATCATGGGCTGCATATGCAAATCACCACAGAATGTTATGTTGGTTCAACTTTAAGCAAAATTGCATGGTGCAGAAAGGCCTCTCACACAGTTTGCAAAGGGTGCTAACAGATGACATAGACACGTGTTTTGTCCTACCAGGACTCATCAGTATGCCTCGTCTGTTTGACACCCCAGTGGGTTCACCACAACATAACCCAGACAGACCATCTTAGGGTAGCTGGTTCATTCTACTGGGGTGTCAAACTTATGAGGCATACTGAGTCCTGGTAGGACAAAACATGTGTCTATGTCATCTGTTAGCACTCTGTGAGAGCGCAGGGCCCTACTTACATTACATTTTTTTAAAAAGAAAGGAAATTCTTTGCAAAAACTTCATTAATGCATCAGTTAGGGTTCTTTCCAAACTGACAAAAGTGTGAAAATTCCATGTTAAGGTTACCACCCCACCACCTCACCCCCATACCCCTCCTCAAAACCCTAACTCTGTATTCCTCCAACCCTGACCCTACACACACACACACACACGCACAAAAACACACATGCAAGACATATGCAACATTGTACAACACTATACCACTCCAGCACATTTGTAAGCACAATAATCACAACACTGTACTAATTTTACATAACACTATGTAATGAAAAAACAAATACAGCATAAGCAACTCTATACTGCCAGCACAGTATGATGACACATTACTGCTGGCATATCTTTCTAATACAATGACACTTAGTCTGTATACATTTTCAAAATATTGATTTATATGTGTCATAATCCAACAATTGGGTCACAGCAAGTATCATCGCTACCACATAGGCATGTGGTAGCAGGACAGATGCACCTGACGCTTACACAATACTTTGCAGATACTGCTCCAGTGGGAAACTACCACCAACACATGCTGTTATGCTACTGCGTTACCTGGAAATACTGTCATGGTTACCTTTACATGTTACAACTGTTGCTTTTACATCTTACTTGTAAACTATGCTACAAGACATTATTTTTATTACTACCACTGTTTGTTATTAGTACTGACTCACTGTATCACAAAACAAAATGCAAACACACAATGACTGTTGCTAGGCTCACAGAAACTGTCATTTCTAATACACTATGTGTGGATAACATACTGTGTGTTTCATCAGTTGTTAACTATTGAAATATAGGCATCTGCACCATGATTGCACGGCATGTGTGTGTACCCCAAAGCCACCATGATGGCTGCAGAACGCATACACTTGGTGGACTGTGATGATGCCTGTGTCCTGTGGAACGTTTACAGAGTTGTATGTTACTTCTGTTACCTGTTTCTGCTTCTCCCTGGTTGCTTGTCTTGCCTTGGCCCTTCCCTTCCTTGCATATGTGTGTGTGTGGGGGGGGGATGTGGAGTTAGGGCTTTGAGAAGGAGGCATGGGGATGGAGTGGTGGGGTGGAGGGGTGGTAACCCTAACGTGGAATTTCCACACTTTTGTCAATGTGGAAACAACCTTAACTAATGCATTAATTAAGTTTTTTTAAACATATGTGTGTGTGTGTGTGTGTGTGTGTGTGTGTGTATATATATATATATATATATATATATTAGTGGTTTACTGATCAGCTATCAGGTTATTCCATTTTTAACAACGTACACAAAAGATGAGGTAAAAAATACATCAATATGATTACACAGTTTACATACAAGGATTATCTAAAGCCATTCAGAAACACAATAATGTTTCAGAATTACACCTTTATCTCCACTTTCTTTATTCAAGAAGATATTTCCTTTAATTTTTTTATTCTAATGTTGTTTATCCACAAAAATAAATTTGCTAATCTTTCTAGCGTCCTCTCATCCTCAGTGTGTATGTGAACTGACATGAATGTGCCGGTTCCATATCTGTTTTACTGTTTATAAAAGGACCCAACCAAAACTGTCTTTCATTTGAATACCATTGGCACTCCCACATAACATGTTTCAGATTTCCCTTCCCGCCAACTAGACAGGAACAGTCTTTGTTACTACCCGCTTGTTTATTATGCCTTAGTGCTAACACATTACTGTCAAACCTTTTGAACTTATATTTTATAAACATTTTTCTCAAATTTGGATCTACTAGAACATCCATGTATTTACATCCAAAGCTGTGGTTTAAATCTCTTTGGATTCAAAAGTTATAAATTTTTATTTGAATGTACCTTTTATACTTTATACTTAATGTTATATGTTTTTCAACGTATTTTTTAAGATGTAATATTTCATATTTAAACCATATAGCTTCTTAATTTCCAAAGCCAAACTGATTGTTTGCATTTAATTAGATATCACTTGTTCTTTTCTTTTAAACAAATATAAGGTAGTCCGCTCTCTTGCATCCTTGTAATTTTCAGCCAGTAGTTCAGTGCCCTTTTTTTTTTTTGGTAATTGTTGTATAAGTTAATTTAATAGGCTAGTGGTGTTGATATTGATAATTAAAATCTGATGATTGTCAATGGTTTTTAAATCAGGCAGCATGTGCTGGGATCAAGTTTCGGTAGGCAGGCGTTATTCCCCCTCTAGGCTGAGGGACCTACACCCCTTCGACAGTCCTCCATTGCAACCAAAGGAATATAGGCATTGTCATGCCTTGGGGATTGCATGGAGGAGGCTGGGGGGGTGCTTCAGCTGGGGAGGGAGGAGCGGAGTGGGTGGATAGGGGTGGTGAGGTCAAGGAGACACCCTGGGGTGAAATGGTTCCAGGACAGGGGTTCTTGATGCCAGGTTGCCATACCCAAAGGGTTCCACTGATAGTGGGCAAGTTTACCATTCCTCCAAGGCCTCTCATCCAGCTCGGGCAGTGTTATGCAATGCCAGGTCAATAAAGAACAAGACAGCAATTATTGCTGATCTTGTTTAGTCATCTGACCTGGATTGCATCACCGAGACCTGGCTGGATGAAAATGCTGGTCCCATATTGGAGTCAGCTTTTCCAGCTGGGTACTCTGTGATACACTGCCCGAGATTGGATCAAAGGGGGTGTCGTTATTTGTTTTAAATTGGAATTGGTCCTTGTAGAGGTTCCAGTGGTGACCACTAGATCCTTTGAGTGTATCATGAGAGCAGGTGTGGGTAGCAGAATTCTACTCATCTACCGTCCACCCAGTGATGAGAAAGTTTTTCTGCAGGAAGTTACAGACTTCATTGTTGATATGGTGTTGGAACCCTCCAGGTGGTTGGTCCTGGGGGATTTCAATGCCTGGGTCAATGATGAACTCTCACATTTTGGCCAAAACTTCCTCCAACTGATGATCTTGTTGGGCTTTACACAGGTTGTTACCACTGCAACCCATATCCAGGGTCACTTTCTGGATCTGGTGTTCACCCTGGGGATGGAGATCACTGAACTGGTGGTGGAACCAGTTGGGTGGTTGGACCATCACTCTATAAGATTCAGTTTCATGGTGCCCTTATGAGACCATCCCCTTTGAAGATGGCCTGGTACCACCTTTTGAGGGGAGTAACCCCTGAGGGTCTGACGGTGGTGCTGGACCCATCGAGTTGACCTGTGGAGTACATTGATCCAGACGTCTTAGTAGTGCACTATAATAATATGGTGCTGAGGGCTCTGGATTCCATAGCACCTGTCCACATTCATCCCCTCTCCCTTTGCCCTGGGTCCCCTTGGTTTGATGGGGTATTGAGGGAGCTGAGGAGAGCAGGGCAAAGATTGGAATGCTGTTGGCAGAAATCCGGCCTGGAAGGGGACAAGCTTAGATTGATTGCTCATTATATGGACTATCAATCAGAAATCTCCTTTAAGAAGGCAGAGTTCCTGTCCAGGGAGATAGCTGCATCAAGGAATCGACCAGCTCAGCTGTTCCAGACTGTGGACAGGCTGTGCAATCCTGCCTGCCTGCAGGGTCGGAGAACCTTTTCACAAATGAAGTGTGATAAGTTTACTTGGTTCTTTGATGATAAGGTGTCATTGATCAGGTCAGAGATCCACAAAATGCATTCAAATGAGTATGGCGGTGGTCGATGTGAGGCCAGAGGCCCTCGGTCTGCCTGGACAGATTTCGACCAGCCAGTGATCATGGATATCATGAAGATTGTCCAGGGCTTGCACCGACTTACTCTAGTTTGGACCCTGGTCCTATGCGCCTCCTTGTGGGGTTTGTGGATGCAATTGGACCAGTTCTAGCTGAGATAGTCTGGCATTCATTGGACCAAGGGGTGTTACCAGAGTCTCTGAAAGAGGCTATTGTGACACCCCTTTTAAAGAAATCTTCCCTCGACCCAGACTGTCTCACTAACTACAGACCAATCTCTAACCTGCCCTTTTTGGGCAAGGTTATTGAGAAAGTAGTTGCGTTGCAGCTTGATGACTTTCTTACCACCCTTGAGGTCTATGATCCTCTCCAGTCTGGTTTCAGGAAGAGGCATAGTACCAAGACGGCGTTGGTTCGAGAACTGAATGATCTCCTAATAGCGAGAGATTGGAGGAGTCATTCGATCTTGGTCCTCCTTGATCTCTCTGCACATTTGACACAGTGGACAATAGGATATTGCTGGAACACCTGCGACTACTCTGTGGACTGTCAGGGATGGTCCTCAGATGGTTCCATTCTTTCCTCAAGGGCAGAACCCAGAGGGTAGTGTCAGGAATTTTTTTCTCGGCTCCAGTTGCTATGCCTTGTGGGGTGCTGCAGGGTTCCATACTTTCACCCATGTTGTTCATGGTGTATATGCTGCCATTGGGAGACATTATAAGGCATTATGGGCTGAGTTTTCACTGCTATGTAGATGATACTCTGCTATATATGTCCTTTGTACCTGAACAAAATGATGCACTCTCAGTCTTTAACAACTGCCTCACTGAGATTCAAGACTGGATGAGTGCTAACTGGTTGAGACTGAATCCGGACAAGACTGAAGTGCTGGTGGTGAACCCTGATCAGCGTGTAGAGAAGTTGACTCCTGGGTTTCCTTCTGGCCTTTTGTTAGGAGGTAACCAGCTGAGACCTTCTGAACAGATGCGGAATCTGGGCGTAGTGCTTGACAGCAAGCTGATGCTTAAGACACAGGTGTCAGTCATTGTAAAGTCCTCTTTTTTCATCTGAGAAATATGGCCCAGATAAAACACCTTGTTCCGCACGATGACCTCCCTATGTTGGTTCACACATTTGTGTCTTCACATCTTGACTACTGTAATGCTCTATATCTAGGGTTACTGGGGGTGGATCTCCATCACCTGCAGCTGGTGCAGAATGCTGTTGACTTGGTTACCAAGAACTTGCCATATCACACCTGTGCTGCGTGAATTGCACTGGCTGCCGGTGTGATGGAGGATCACCTTCAAGGTCACGTTGCTGACCTATAAGACCCTACATGGACAGGGACTGGGTTACTTGCAAGATCTCCTTCATCCCTACTGCCCCCTCTGCCCACTCCGTTCCACTGATGAGGGATTACTAGAGGTATCCAGGGTTTGTCTTCAGTCATCTGGGGCCAGAGCTTTTTCCTTTGTGGTTCCAACCCTGTGGAATTCTCTACCTTGTCGGATTAGAGAGTGCCTGTCCACTGATTCTTTCAAAGCTTCATTAAAAAGTTATCAATTTGAGTTGGCTTTTTGAAGATAGTATTTAGTTTATTTTGCTGTCTTTTAAATGTTTCATATTTGTTCTTATTATTGGTTGTGTTTTTTTATATTTATTATGTATTTGCGCTTTGGCATTCAGAAAAGCATATCATAAATAAATGTTGATTTGATTTGATTCTACCAGAGCATTTATATTGCAAATTCCCAATTCTGCCCTGATATATGAGGCAGGACAAGAATGACCCAAACCTAGAACATTCCTCAACATTTTGAAGAAAGAAGTGGTTAAGTCATCTCTTGTTTTAGGTCCCACGTTTCTGCGCCATACAATTGTGCATTAAATGTTGCATATATTACTCTAAGTAGTGGTTTAATCAAAAGACACCCTAATTTATTGTTGAATGTTGCACATCCATTAATTGTCTTTTTTACTGTATCTGTAGTTTTCTGTATGTGAGATCTCCATCCAGCATTGCTATCAAATGAAACTCCAAAATATACAAAACTGTTCAAAATTTCAATTTTTTTTGTCCTGATTACCCAACCTCCTTTTGATTTTTATTACTAAAAATCAAAACTCTTGTTTTATTGTAATTTATATTTAATTTCAGTTTTTCTGATCTTTGTAACAGTAGTTCTAGTTGTTTTTTTAAGACCTGCTTTTGTAAGTGAAATAAGAATAAAATTGTCCACATATGCTAATGTGGGACAGAAATTATTTAATATTTTTGGTGATTCAGACACAAGGTTAGCTAGCTCTTTCAAGATATTATCTATATACAGGGAAAATAGGGTAGGGGCTAAAACACATCCCTGCCTTACCCTGTAGGTTTTGGTCACTTGTCCTTTTACAAGCATCCTAACCCATGCCCGTGTGTTAGTATATACATTTTGTATTATGTATAACAGATTTGGATATATATCTTGGTCGAGCATGTGAACACACAGTTGACTTTATGATATGGATTCAAATGCAACCAGAAATCCTCAAAAACTGTATATAATTTTTAACTTCTAAGAACCTGTATTTTTCAAGTAAATGGTTTAGGATAACACACACACTAAGCTAAAAATCATAGACTTCAGGAATGAGAACATCAGTGAAATTCACAAAATTAACTCCTGCAAAAAACTGTTGTTACGGAGCACACAAAGATGTAGAGAAAAGCTGGGAAACACTAAAGAGTACATTAACCCATGTAACAGAAAAATACTCAAGCGTGATCAGTAAAGCAAAACAAAGAAAAAAGCCACTGTGTTCACAAAGAAAGTGGCATCAATAATAAAGGCAAACAAGAGAGCATTCAGAAAGTATAAGGAGACAAAAATAGATACTGACAGAGAAGAATACAAGGCCAAGCTGAAGGAAGCCAGAAAGAAAATCAAATCTGTGAAGGCACAAACTGAGGAAAAAAATTGCTGCGGAAATTAAAAAAGGCAACAAGACTTTCTTCCGGTACATCCAGGAGAAAAGAAAGATCGGGGGGTGGAATTGTCAGACTAAAAACCTCAGAGGGGCAGAACCTGGAGGAGGATGTTGAGAAAGCAGAATTTTAAACCCATTTTCTGCTCTGTGTTAACATACGAAGGCAGTTGAAATGGTCCAGCACTTGGTACAAATGAATACCACACCCAGGAGACAGACAATAGTCCCATTACAGGGACTAAACAACTTAAAAATGGACAAAGTTATGGGTCCGGATGGAATACATCCATGTGCCTTAAAAGAGCTCAGAGAAGAACTCACTGCTCCACTGGCCACACTCTTTAAGAAATCACTAGAGAGTGGACAGGTACCAGAGGACTGGAAAAGGGCCAATGTGATGCCCCTACACAACAGTGGCAGCAAGGAGGAGGCAGGGAACTACCGATCTGTCAGCCTCACTTACACTGTAGGGAAGATCATGGAATCTATACTATCTTATGTTCTTATGTTCTTAGGATAAAGCAATTGTCTATCCTTGAGTATCCTGCAAGGAATCCTGGCTTAACTCGCTTAGGCCTCCTGTTGCTTCTATCTGGACATTTAGTTTTTCCAAAATTATTTTTTTTTTGAAAATATCTTTAAGTTTACGTCTAAATGACTGATTGGATGGTACATTAATGAGTCTAATAAACTTCCATTCTTATGTATGGGAACTATCTCTGCCCCCCTCTACAATTCCGGATAGCAATTCTCTGTGATGCATTCATTAAAAATACATTGTGTGCAGCTGCAATCAGGGATGTGTACGTTTGGTGTACATGGCCTCAGTTTTGCTGTTGATCTCCACTGAGCATGCAGTACCTGGTCAGGTGGGTGGGGATATCTCGTAGTACATTTAGACAATTGTTTGTTATTTCTGTCACCTGCTGCTGGATGTCTGTCATTGGTTGTGTTGACTTGGTCCTCCCCCATACTTGAATGTGTGTGTGTGTGGTGCTGGGGGGGTGATTCGGAGTTAGGGTTTTCAAACCTAACAGCAAATTTCCTCACTTTTGTCACTGTGGAACAACCCTAACTAATGCATTAAATGGAGCTTTTTGCCTCTAATTTCCCTTCTTTTTGAGAATGATAATGAGAAATAGTGAATGTAATGCAGCGGGAGTGGTGGCGGAGTGCCCGCACTCCCACCACATGATGTCTTGTGGCATACTAACAGGGACAGCAACCGAACAGAAATGTAACAGTGGCGACATGGTAACACAAGCGCGAATGAGAACAGAAAGGTACCACATGGTGGCGACGGGAATGGTCTGCCATGATGTCTTGTCACATAGTAACATGGTGCCTGCAAACAGAAATGTCAATGGGCATGGTGATGTAAAGTGAAACAGAAAGATAAACAGTACTGTAGACAGAAATGGCAAAAAAACAGAAACACAAGCGCAAATGAAACGCCAAAGGATAACGCACATGGTGGCGCAGGACGCCAACGGTAAGTGAAACCGTACAGAATCGTAAGCGGAAAGGGCAACAGTAACAGTAATGGGAAGCACAGGCTGGTTTCCCCAAAACCTGCATAGAGAAAGATAGTGAGTACAAATAATGTATGCATAATAATGAGTATCGGCAGAAAATGAGATCTTGGAATACTAAATACATTATATCTCAGGAACCTGTATGATGAAAAAAAATTTAAAAGTCATATTATTTACAACTGTCCTGACTAATTTGAATCTTAGCCCATGGGGGGGCTAGAAGTTTCTGATAAAAGTCCGTATCTTGCACTGTTTCCAGATATGGGCCCTGAAAGGTGCGGACGCCGTAATGTTATCCTATGGGAAAAAAGAAAAGTTTGGAGTGCCATAACTTTGCCTCCCTGTAATGTTTTTTCACCAAACTACTGAAAGGCACATCTGTGGACTGTTGGCTGTCGTCCCTCCAAATTTCAGGAAAAAAGACCAAACCGTTATTTTGCAGCAGGGATCCAAAGGATTTCTGTAATGCGTCGGGCGCCGTAATGTTATCCTATGGGAAAAACCATCAACTTTGGAGTGCCATAACTTTGCCGCCATGTGATATTTTTTCACCAAGCTACTGAAAGGCACATCTGTGGGCTGTTGACTGTCTTCCCTCCAAATTTCAGGAAAAAAAACCAAACTGTTATTTTGCAGCAGGGTGCCAAAGGATGTCTGTAATGCGTCGGGCGCCATAATGTTATCCTATGGGGGAAACTGTCAACTTTGGAGTGCCGTAACTTTGCCGCCGTGTAATATTTTTTCAATACAACACTGAAAGGCACATCTGTGAAATGTCAGCTCCGTTCCTCCAAATTTCAGCCCAACACTCCCAACGGTTCTTTTGCAGCACAGTGCTAAGAATCGCTGTCACTGTCCCACAGATGGAAAATTACTGTCGCAATTTGCGAAAGCTTTCACAAAAAAGTTCGACACTTTCATGAGCATGAAAGTAATTTGTGAAAGTTCTTTTTCCAGAAATTTGAAAAACATATTTCTGGGGTGTTTTACCACAAAATAAAGACATGGCAAGCATCCTCAGGGTCCGACTAGGTGAATACAAAAAGAATTAGGTTGCTAGAGGGTCCCAAATTTAAATGCCAACCATTTTTCTGATCACCAACTGAAAACAAAATGGCCGATTTGCGAAAGTAACAGGCCCATTTGCAAAAGTAAAAATGCATTTGCGAAAGTGTTGAACTTTTTAACTTTTCCCATTGACTTATAATGGGAAACTGTTTTTTGAATAACTTTTGAACCGTTTAATATTTATTCACGAAATCTTTGAAAGGCACATCGGGGACCCTGGCCGCACATTCCCTGAAGATTTCATACTGGTCACGCAAACCGTACGACCTGTAGACGCGACCGTAGAATTCCAGAAAAAGCGTAAACGTGAGCACAGATCATGCTTAATAACTCCGCAGCCGTATATCCGACCACTACGAAACTTGGTAGATCCCAAGACCTATGGTTCTTGATTGTGTATTCCAAATTTCAGCCAAATCTGTAAGTTATTAAGGTGCAAAGTTTTGGGGTTTAACATAGAAATGGCTCCTCAACCCTAACTATGGTAGCACTAACATGCTACCATAATATATATATATATATATATATATATATATATATATAGATATATATATATATATCTATATATATATATATATATATATATATATAGATAGATAGATATATATATATAGATATATATATATATATTATAGTGGCACAGTAGTGCTACTATAGTTAGAGTTGCATGGTCACGTCTATGTTAAACCTCAAAGTTTGCACTTCAATAACTTTGCAACCCTTTATCTGATGTACCTGAAGTTTGCCATGTAGTATTGCCTACCATAGATAGCCAGATCTGGAAAGTTTCCTTCCAGTTGGATGTACAGATGCAGAATAGTAGCATGCTCAAAAAGTGAAAAATCACACTTGTGAATTCTTCAGTAAGCCATAATGGACTGAAAAATGCATTTCAGTGGCTTCAGATTTGTTGATCTACATGTGGCCTGGGTTGAAGTGGTGCCTTTTGGAGATCTGATGAAAAAATATTGCTCCACTCAAAAGTTATTCAATTTTTCATGTCCTACTATAGTCTATGGAAAAATTTATGTGAGCACTGAGAAAACGTTTGCAATCACATTTTTGTTGTCGAGCTCCCCTAAATTGTCATTGTGCTGTCACCACCTTGTTTTTCTGTTAGCAACAGAGAAAAAACATTGTAACTCAAAAAAAGTTGCCCTTTGGTAGACACCAACAGTTGTGTTTACCTAATCAGACCCTGAGGAACATGCCTCTGGTATCAGTTTTTTTACTAGGTGGCCCGCAAATAACTTTTTAAAATGTTTGGTGTTTTTTTGATCCTGTCTACATTTTTTGCTGCCCAAAAACAATTTTGTTCAGAGAAAAAGTTACTGTGGCAACATTTTTGTGTGCACGATAACATACCCATTATAGAAATAGGAGTGCCACAATAATGTTAAAGTAATCATGGTAACACTGCAAGAACACATTTTGGTATGTGTTGTTTTCTTTGTCACTTCATTGTGGGAAGATGGATTGTGGTATTGGCCTGAAATTTTCAGGGTGGCAAGCACTAGTGCCACAGATGTGCCTTTTCATGGTTTGGTATGAAAACATTGAACAGGCCCATAGTTATGACATTCCAAAGTTTAGAAATTTTCCCATAAGATAACATTGCAGCACCCGTGACACCTTTCAGTGCCCGTATCTTGAAAATGGTTCAAGATATGGATTTTTCATTGCCCCCTATAAGTGCAGAAGTAGGTTGGAAAGCCATGAATACCATGAATTTTTATTTTTTTTTACCTTGTACAGTTACTGAGATATTTGGGAATTAGTGTGCCAATGACTCATTTTCATGTCCATGAGCCAGTAATAAGCCCACAGAGTTTGCATTCACAGTGCTTTTATGTGCTTGTATCTCAGAAACAATGCAAGATACAGATTTGGTTAATTTATGTTGCAAGAACTACTCACTGTCATGATTACGACACTTGAATTTTCTTCCTAGCTGCTACAGTTCCTGAGATATTGGCAAATTAGTGTTACAAGGGTTCCTTGCCTTATAGGGCTGCTGTATGGCTCCATAGTTATGTGTAAGTGGGGGTGCAGGGCCCAGAGGGCCTGTGCTTCCACAGACACATATCACTGTGCATAAATGGGCCCCTGTGCTCTCACCAGCACATACCATTTACTACTTATATTACACTTTTTCAAAAAGAAAGGAAATTCTTTGCAAAAAACTCTATTAATGCCCCAGTTAGGGTTGTTTCCACAGCAACAAAAGTGTGGAAATTCAACATTAGGGTTACCACCCCACCCCCATGCCACCATCCTCTACTCACCAACAGACGTTGGGGTGTGCCATGGGGTTGTCAGTCCTAACTCTCACCTCATTCTCCTATACTGTAGCATGTCAGCTTGCTTACATATGGAATGGGGTGAGAGTTGGGGCTGATAACCCCATGGCACACCTCGTCATCAGTTGGTGTGTAGAAGATGGTGGGGTGGAGTGGTGGGGTGGTAACCCTAACGTTGAATTTCCACACTTTTGTTGCTGTGGAAACAACCTAGCTGATCCATTAACAGAGTTTTTTGATGGATAGATAGATAGATAGATAGATAGATAGATAGATAGATAGATAGATTCATTGCAAAAAAACTTAATTAATACATCAGTTACGGTTGATAAGACAGCAACAAAAGTATGGAAATGTGATGTTAGGGTTAGCCCACCACAACCACCACTCCCACCCACCCCCACGCTCCACACACCAACAGATGTCAGGGTGTGCCATGAGGTCATCAGACCTGACTCTCACCCCATTCCATGTGTAAACAGGCTGACACACTACAGTATAGGAGAATGGGGTAAGAGTAAGGTCTGATGATCTCATGGCACACCCCAATGTCTGTTGGTAAGTGTAGTGTAGGGGATGTGGGTGGGGGTGAGTAACCCTGACATCACATTTCCATACTTTTGTCACTGTGCTATCAACCCTAACTGATTCATTAACAAAGTTTTATTTGCAATATATATATATATACAGTATATATATATTAATTGCAAACTACTTTGTTAATGCACCATTAGGGTTGAAGCATTAAGGTAAGGAAATATGAACTTAGGGTTCCCAAGACTAAGACCTGACCCCTACTGTGCATGCAGGAACAGGCATGAGGGGGGTCCTTTGAGCTGATTAACTCCTCTGGCAGTGTGTTTCAACCTGCCACCACTCTCTCTGTGGAGTAGTGCCTCCTCATCTCCCTTCTAAACCTTCTCCCTTTCAACTTTAGACTGTGCACCTAGTGACCCTTCACCCTTTAAGTGGAACACTCCTCCTTCCCTTACTTTGTTTATGCCTTTCAAGTACTTAAAGGTCTTTATCATATCCCCTCTTTCTCTTCTCTCTTCCAGTGCGTACATGTTGAGCTCCTTCAACCTTTTCTCGTATGGCAACTCCCCTAGTCCCATGATCATTGTTGTAGCCCTACACTGCAGCCCATCTTGTAATCTCCCATCCTTTTTATATGAACATACAACATTTTGGACAGGATTTGAAAAATGACAGCTGTGACATACATGAGGTTGGGTAATAAGACTATGTTGAAAATTTGGGGTCAACATTTTTAAAAATGTCTGAATTTATGAGCATGCTTACCAACATTGCAACAAATGGTCAGAACTTTGGCATTTTTTCATATTTTGACTCCAAATTTTGAACATAGTCTCTTTATAATCCCACCTCATGAACTCCAAAGGTGAAAATGTTCAAATCCATGGCAAAATGCCATTCCATGCCACAGGTGCAAAAACACGTTTTGGCAGGATGTGAAAAATTACAGCTGTAGTATTCATAAGGTGGTGAAAAAAATGGCTATGCTGCAAATTTGGAATGAAAATAATAAAATTACCGAAGTGGCACGCATGCATAGAAAAATTTCAATGACTGTGCAAAACTTGGGCATTTTTAGGAATGTGTGTACCAGATTTTCAACATGGGCTTTTTGGGACCCCACCTCGTGAACACTGGCCCTGGCATATCATTAATCGGTCCCAAAAGGTGATTTCACACAGTGACAGTGACATCACCTTCCAGGCCCGAGTAATGAAATGACAGTGATAGTGCTCATGAGGTTGGGGTCACATAAAACCCATGTTGAAAATTTGATGCATAAATACCTAAAAATGGTAAAGATATCAAGATAAGTTCAAAACACCATTGAAATACATTGTCCCCTGAACCCCTCCCAAGAATGATGGATGCTACACCAATTTTGCAATTTTGGAGTGAAAATAATAAAATTATCAAAGTGGCATGCATGCATAGAAAAAATTCCGATGACTGTGCAAAACTTGGCCATTTTTAGGAATGTGTGTACCAGATTTTCAACATGAGCTTTTTGGGACCCCACTTCATGAACACTGGCACTGGCATATCATTAATCGGTCCCAAATGGTGATTTCGCATAGTGACAGTGAAATCACCTTCCAGGCCTGAGTAATGAAATGACAGTGATGGTGCTCATGAGGTGGGGTCCCAAAAAACCCATGTTGAAAATGTGATGCATAAATACCTAAAAATGGTTGCTCGTTGGCAATATTTATTTTGGCACACGGACTATATTTACATCCACAAATTTATGACTTCAACAATTCCACACATAAAATTCTTACAAAGCTTCCTGATTCTGGCCTCTGTCCTTCTTCTGGTCGATCTTCCATCTGGGCTTTCAGGGTCTGAACATTGTGAATTCAGTCTTCCTCCTCCACACCAGAACCAGGCCAGTTCCACCTACTCGGGCTTTCAACTTCCAGGCTCAGACACTTCTGAATCTGGCATCTGGACCTAGTCCGCTCCCCGGTTTACCACCATGTCTGGGTTCACTGTTCCCAACCCGTATATCCTCCCTCTTCCCCCCTTCCTTCACCCCCGCTCCCCCTTTTCTTTCTTCCCACTTCCCCCAGGGGACTGTGACCTAGTACCCTGGTCTGTGGCTGCCACTCTAGAGTGAAAACACCAGCCCCATACCCAGGGTCCCTAGGGCACTCAAACTGCCCTCCAACCATTCCTTTTTGTGCCAACCATGACCTTCCCGAGCCTTCCTTAATAAGGGTGGGAAGGTGGGAAAAAAATCCCAGCAAAAGAGGTCATCCTGCCTGAGTCCTGGCCTAATATACCCCTACAGTACCCAACTCCCAGCCAATCCCTGGGGTTCTGCCATCCCCTTGTCATTTTACACTCTACCTGCCTGGTGCTGTCACCAGGCTCCACCCCTTCTCTTCTACCTACTCTTACTTCCCTGCCCCTTCCCCTCCTCTGCTTCTTCCTGGGAGGGGTCATTAGACAACTTGGCTTGCACTTTAGTGGCAAGTCCCATTGTCCCCTGAACCCCTCCCAGGAATGATGGACGCTACACCAATTTTAGCTGTTGGTTGTTCATTGGCAATATTTATTTTGGCACAAGGAATATATTTACATCCACAAATTCATGACTTCAGCAATTCCACACACTAAATTCTTTCAAAGCTTCCTGGTTCCTGCCTCTGTCCTTCTTCTGGTCATTCTTCCATCTTGGCTTTCAGGGTCTGGACACAGTGAATCCATCCCTCCCTCCTCCACACCAGAACCAGGCCAGTTCAACCTACCTGGGCTTTTGCCCTCCAGGCCTGGACACTTCTGAATCCTGTACCTGGACCTATTCCCCTCTCCGCTTTATCATCACATCTGGGTTCATTGTCCCAAGCCCATGTATCCTACCCCCTTCCCCTTTCTTCCACTCCACTCCTCCTTTTCTTTCTTCCACTGCCCCTCTCCAGCTTGCAATGGACAGAGGGGCTCCCCCCTTGTGGGCTAGTACCTTAACCCTCTGCTGGCCATCTTGCTCACAAGTTACCCAATAGGCCTTAGGAATAGGCACATCCCAAGTTCCGACAGGTGGACTCCATCAGACCTGTACACCGCAGGCTGGTCAAAGGAAATATCCTTGTGCTGCAGGTGCACCCCTCATCTCAATTACTGCCCTTGCCACCCTTCTATTCAGAGGCTTCCTGACTTTCTCGATCAGCTGGACATCTTTTACCACCCCTCCAAACCCTCCGGGAGGTGATATCAGACCAACTGATTGTCACCCTCAGCCACCACCCTTTCAACCTCTCTAAATCCCCCATGATGTTCTGCCCCAGTGCACCCCATGGCAGGCTCCCCAAACCATTACCCCCAAGTGTATGTTAAGGCAATCCAGCATGCCCCATTGGAACTTTAATTCCTCCATCAGAGGCATGAGCTGCATCCACCTTATCCCCCTAATTCCTTTCCACAGCACCCTGGTATGCTTGGAGTTATATCACAGCTCTGCTCCTCTGGAGGTGGCAACCACAAACCTTTTAGCCCAATATACGAAGGAATGTCCCACTATCCAGATTTTCCTCTTGGAACCTGCCATGGAAAAACAAGATAAACAGTGTGAGTTGCTGTTGTCAACACCTGACATACCTCCTATAGCAGCTGGACTTCCAGCGCCCCACCTTCTTCACCTCCACCACTGCAGTCCCTTTCTCTGCTGCCTCTGTGGCTGCCCCAATCTGAAAGGAATGTGGGGCAAATTCACTTGAATCTTCCCCGATGAATGTCAGGGCCCTCTTGAGTACCACTCCCACCTGGTACCCTGTGACCAGGGAGACGGCCCCATGTCAGAACAAACCCCTCAGACCTTCCTTGAGTGCTTCTGTATGCCTCCAGTGTGCTTACAGTGCAGCAGGTGGACTGTGGTTGCCTCACCAGTGATACTTGGGTCCTCCTCCTTCTCTGGTCTGTTTTAGACCTGACCAGGGTAATGACCACCCTGTCATGTCCCCATAGGATGTCCTCATGCTGCAAAGCCTGTCCAGCAGCTGTCTTTCACAGGGCCACCAGTTACCCCATCCGGAATGCGCCTGCTGCCATAATGCAAACATGGCCTGGAACAGCACCCCCTCTTGGGCCAAGGTGCATACCTTCGGGGTTGCCCATAAGACCTTCTCCAACAACTGACCTCTTATGGGGCACCTCCTATCTGCCCTGGCCACCTGCCCCCTCTGCCAACTCAACATCATGTGTTTTATTGTCCTGCTGGCCCCTACATTGGGCCAGCCCCTGTCCTGGAATACAAAACTGTTGCCAGCTAAGTGCACCACCATTGTGGTGTGGGCCAGCCCTTCTTCCCATTGTTCCACCACAAACCTCCTTACCTACTCATCCCTGGCTGGTTCATCCCTGTCCCACCCGTATTTCCTTTCTTCTGAACTACTGGAACCTTGCCCACCCTGCTTCATAGGCCCTCAACATGTTTGCTGACCAGGAGCCCTGGTACAGTGCCCTGGCTGTGTCCCACCAGCTTCCCACAACTGGTCTGGGACCCTGGTCCTGTGTGGTGATGCCTGAGACCTCAGCACCCGAAACCTGTCAAGCTGTAAACGGGAAAGACTGTTAGCTGCTTCGTTCCTCAAACCCTCAATGTGCTGCACTTTGAAGAATATGTTCAGCTGCAGCCCCAACAAAACTAGGTGCCTAAGCAGCCTGCCCACCATCTCTATCCTCTCCCTTGCCTACTGATAACCTTCACCACCACTTTGTTATTGCACCAAAACAAGATGTGATTCCCCTGCATCCTGTAGCCTCACACTTCTAGAGCCACCCATATTGGGAAGATCTTCAAGAATGTGATATCCTTCAACAATCTCCCTTTTTCCCACTATGCCAGCCAGGGTTCCAACATCCATTCCCCTTGAAAGTACACCCTTATTCCCAGGGCACCTGAAGCGTCCATAAACAGCTCCAGGTCTGCTTTCCATTCCCATTCTTCTTGCCAAAATGTCACCCTGCTGAAGCTGTCGAGGAACTCTTCCTACACCCAGAAGTCCTCCCGCACTCCTCTCGACATATCTACCCAGTGGTGTGGCAGCCTAGCATTCCTCATGGCCCATCCAAGACTCCTTGTGAATGATCTACCTGGGCTGATAGCCTTGCAGGCAAAATTAAGGTGCACCAGCAACTGTTGCATTTGTACCAGCGGCACCTTTCACCTCCCTGTAAGCTGGGCTAGCAGGCCTTTAAGGTGCACCACTTTGTCCCTGGGAGGTTGGAAACAGCCCTCCTCTATGTTCACCTCAATGCCCAGAAATTCCAGCTTCCGGGTAGGACCCTCCATCTTGCCCTGCGCCTGTGGTATACTTACCTGTTGGCACATTGTCTTGAAATCCCTCAACATCCCCTGTGCCTCTGCTCTGAATTCCCCAGTGCACCACCCTCCTATGGCCATACCTGACCCTGAACACCCATTGCACCCAGTTGCTAAATGCTTCAAAGGTGGAAGAGGCCACCAAGCAGCACATGGGCATGGCCTTGTCGAAATACATGCCACTTGAAATTGAAAACCTAATTGGTCCCAATTCTCGGGCCAGACAGGCAAGAGTTGAAATGTTGATACTATGTCTGTCTTCACCAGCCATGCCCCCTCAAGAGCCTTGATCAGTACTATGGCCTGCTCCAGAGAAGCATATGACACTGCCCTAAGGTGGTCAGGTATGCCCTCATTCACTGATGTACCCTCGGGGTAGAATAAGTGATGGATCATGCAGAATTCCCCTGCTGCCTTCTTGGGGACAATACCCAAAGGAGAAATTCAGAAATGTTCACATGGGGGGCCCCCAATTGGCCCTCCACCCTGCCTGTCCTGATTTCCTTCTCTATACTGGCCCCTGCTATATCCTCCTTTCCCTTTATTGACCCCAGGTTCTTGGCCCACATCCTTGCCCACCCTTCCTTGAAACCCCAGTGGAAAGCCTGCCTGGAAACCTGCCCTTAGCAGCTCCACTGCCTTCCTATTGGGGTAGTCTGTGGTCCATTCTTCTACCACCGCCAGGGGAATGCGTGACAGTATGTATCCCCATCGCCCTTCACTGAACCCCCTGTTAGCGCAAGTCTCCGGGGACGAAGTGCTGCCCTCTGTGGCTGCCCCCCCAGCCCCTTCCCTGCCCCCAGGCTCCCTGAAAGCACTGTTCCTAGAACTGCCCAGTACTGTCCGCTTCTGTCCACCCCTGCCGGCAGTTGGAGACTGGGTGCGACCCCCAACATTTGGAACAAGAGTGTCAGAACTTACAGTTGCCCCATGTGCATTTGGCCTTATTGTAGCCCCAACATGTCCTGGACCCTGCAGCCAATGTGGCCTTCCTTGTCTGTCTGCCCCCAGCCCAGCCAATTTCTCCAGAGATGGTCCATACCCACAACTCCGAGTGGGCATAGTCCCATCTCAGATCCCCTTTGGCCACCATCCTCTTCCAGAATGCCTCATCATATTTGAGCCAACCATACCCAACTTTGCCCTTGTATTCATCCCTGATAATGGACATGTATGTTAGTAGGGGGATAGCAAGCTCTGGCTGCTTCTCCAGCAACAACATGCTGTATATGATAAAGCCCCCTTGCCAGTTCTCAATTGTCTTCCCATTGTACTTCACTTCCTCTATCTTGTGGCCTACCACTGCTAAGGCCACCACCATCTCTGACTTCCCCACAAACTCCTTCTGTTCATACTTCATGGCCGTGTCCCCATACACCAGAGAGAAGATGTCAACATACTCCCCCATCCAGATTTTTTCCTTGATTGAAACTGGGACGTGATCCCCAACCGAACAGCCAGGAGGCCCCTTGTACAATGTCTCGGCTTTTGTCTTGCCCCCCCTTGTCCACCCCTTCCCCTTTACCTTTCAAGGCCTGCAAAGCACTCTCCATCTTTTCAATCCCTGCATCCCTTGTGTCCCCCATCAACCCCTCTAAATACTCTTTTAGACCATTTTCATCGAGAGACCCACGTCATTCTTTCCCCTATCTGGGCTTCCATCATCTGGCTTTGGTGAGAGCAGGGGTGTCAGGATGGGCACAGGGTGTGACACTTCCCATCTGGGCCTCTTACCCCCTCTTCCCAGCCTAGGCGTTCCTCTCGCTCCTTCCACTTTCTCCATGCCTCCTCTTCCACTTCTCTCTGCTTTGCCACAGCAACCAGCTCTGACATCTGGCCCATCAACTTGGATGCTTTCTGCATCATTCTCTCACTGAACAGTTGTGCTCGTTTGGGTGCCATGGTGGCTCCTATGTCACTGTGGACAGAGGCGGAAAAACATATGTTCAGCCGTGCATCAAACAATCAGACTGTCCCTTCTGGGGCTGTGCCAAGCCTCCTGTCCAGCTTTCTGGTGCCTTCTGCTCATAATCCCCCTGCTGTCTCCAGACACTATGTCACTCCATCCCCTGGGAAACTGGGCCCAAGCCACTAAACATGGGTTGATGCACACTGCTCAGGTCCTGAAAAATCACCACCATAGCCTTTTTACTGGGCCTGTTTTTTTTTTTTAAACTTCCCCCCACACAGATCTAACAACCCCTGCAAAAACCAGCACCATAAACATGTCCTCCAAGTCACCCAGCATGCCCTTGACCCAGTTGCTTCTCTCCCAGCCTGCAGCCTCTCTTCATGCTGCAGGCAATGTTGTTTCACCATCATTCCTGAAAAGAAAAAAAACAGCTCCATGAGGGCCTGCCTTGCCTTTAGTCACATGCCATCCATCTTCTCCTTGTTCTGTGTCCTTGCCCTGTCACCGCTATGACCTTCCAAATTCTGGGCC
The DNA here is from genome assembly GCA_016271365.2 of Neoceratodus forsteri. Lineage (NCBI taxonomy): Eukaryota > Metazoa > Chordata > Ceratodontiformes > Ceratodontidae > Neoceratodus > Neoceratodus forsteri. The sequence goes on along the minus strand of CM028132.1, from coordinate 318,409,012 downwards.
TATCTGGCACCACCCGTGCTCCCCCCCATGCCCTATACCAAAACTGTGAGCCCCCACCACAAGCTCCTCTACCTGTCCCTGAGACGGCTGGAGGCACCGCTTCTGTGTCGCCTTATTTCTTTCTCTTCTCTCTTTGTCATTCTGTTTGCCTTGTTTATATATACATTTTTTTTGTTGTCTGATTTTCTTTCCTGAAATGCTGCCCAAATCGCTGTATCAACTGGAGGTGCCATGGGGCCCTCCTATGGCCGCATTTCTGCCATGTTGCTCCTCTCAGTTTCCCACTTGCCCACCAGGCAGCCAAAACCTGCGGCCCACCCCCCTGTGGCTGCCATGCTTGTCTGCAGCTCCAAGCCATACAGCTGCAACTATTCCCAGAGCAGTACCTCAATTGCTCTCACTGGTCTTCCCCTTTGAGGCTCCCCCAATGCTCCAACAGCCTCTGCCTGTGGCCCCAATGGGCAACAGCTGCTTCCTCTTAGCCAGCCTTCCCCCTGTGTAACTCTGGACCAGGTGATCACCCCTTAGTCGGCCACCCCGGCCATGTGGCTTCCTAGGCCTGCTGAGCTCCCCATGCACAAACTGGACAAAAAAAATTTAATCCACCATGGACCTCCAGGGAAAACATGCTCATCCACCATGCACTGTCCCCATGTGCCCACAGAGCAAACAATGAGAAACCCTAATGCTGTCTATTAGGTACAAATGCCCATCTGAGTGTCCCTCTGCAGCTGGCCCCCAAGGCCTAGCTGTGTCATTCCAAACCCAGGGGAAGGGCCTCCCCATCGCCATGTGGTCTCTGCCCTAACCACCTATGAAAAACCACATTCCAGCCCAGTGAGCCTTCTCATTAGGCTCAGCGTGCCTGCCAATGACCAGACCTCACCTTTCCTTTTGTTTTGTTTTTGTTTGTTTGTCTTTTAATTCACCACCATGATGGTGGCCCACAACCCCCAGGCCATTTGCACCTGCCCCCACATGGGCTGAGAACACTGGAGATGCAAACACAAACTTGCAGTCCTCCTAAAAGCAAAAAAACTGCTACCACATCTTGCCCCCCCAAGTTCTGCATTGCTTAGCCACATGGGCGATACATTCTTCCTCCCAACAAATGCTGTTACCTATTAATTGAAGAGCATTTTAATGCCAGCTGCCCAATTGTCCTTCTTTACTGCCAACAAAAAACCCAGAGTCTGTGATAAAACAAATGAGGCACACCAATCACCTGCAATGATCTCTGCTTGCCCACACAGTTCCAAGATGCCTCAGTGAACCGCTAGTACCACAAATGCATCCTTTTTGCTCAATCCCTTATCTTGGGGGCACATGCTCTATCTACTAGTAACCTGTATCATGTTTCCAGATGCTCCAATGTGAAAGCAGGCCCACTGAGCTCATCATTGTTACCTATACCTATGCCCATACAACTGGGTCTGCACACTAAACCTGCTAGTCATGCTATTATGAGAGAACCAACAATTTTTATTATTTTTTTTTGGAACAACGCCTTGATAAAGGCACAAAACTGTCCCTCAATGAGCTCTGCAGGCTCCCTTCACTCAGCACTATACCCTGACCTGCACGGCAAAAACCAGCCCTATTTTACCCAGGCTTGCTGTTACATTTTAAACACATTGCAATACCAACACCAAGAAATTCCCATGAGCTAAACACACTGGGCCACAGGGCCTTAAACAGGCCTTGTTGCCCCCATGTGCCTTACCTGCCACTTGCCAACAATGTGCTGAGATCTCAAACAAATTCCCAGAAAAAGAGGTCATCCTGCCTGAGTCCTGGTCTAATATACCCCTACAGGACCCCTTGTCAGAATGCCTATGGGCTCCACCACCAGCAAATCCCTTGGGCTCTGGCATCCCCTCATCACTTTACACTCTACCTGTCTGGTGATGTCACCAGGCTCCACCCCTTCTCTTCTACCTGTGCTTCCTTCCCCTGCCCCTCCCCCCTGTGCTTCTTCCTGGCAGGGGTCATTAGACAACCCAGCTTACTTTTTAGTGGAAAGCCCCATTATATAGCACTTACATTGATTCTTCCTTTTGAAGTTAGGCTTTGAAGAGTGCAGATGTGTCCCGGTCCACAGAGGATGACAGCGGATGACCTCCAGTGATAAGTATAGGAAAGGGGAGTTGGGTGCTAGGTGCTGAGTGGGAGCATTGGGAATTGAGGAGGGGGATGGAGGGGATGATGAGAGTCTGTTTCCTTCTTTTCAGGTTTGACAGTTAATAAGATGTTGGGGGACCGTTTCCTTTTCCTACAGGTTTTAATTATAAACATATTTCAGGACACTGGGAGTGGGCTCCCCAGTGTCCCACGATGAGGGATTTTTTTCTTTTTTCAGGTTTAGAAATTAAAAAGACATTGGAGGACAGATTTTGGGACACAGGAAGTGGGCTCACCAGTGTCCCACACTGCTGGGGAAGTCATACATTTATCAGGACACCTGGAGTGGGATCCCCAGTGCCCCACACTACTGGGGGGATACAGGACTTGGAATTTTGGGACTGGACTCCCAAGTGTCCCACACTGCTGAGGAAGAGACCATTTTCCTTTTTTTTTAGCCAAAAAAATGCATCGGGGACAATTTTCTTCTTAACAGGTGAAGAAATTGGTATCTAGGGACACTGAGGGTAGGCTCCCCAGTGTCCCACACTGCTGGGTGTGGTCTTCTGTTGCTGATACGGGGATTGGGCACCCTGATGTCAGCAAAAGGGAAATAATGGACTGGGGGATACATCTGACACTGGGAGTGGGCATTCTGGTGTTGGACAATATAAATAAATAAATCAGAGGCTGGGTGGTGCCACTAGACACCAGGAAAACATTTGGGGGGTGCCACTAGACACCAGGGATAGCAAACAGTAATTGGAGGGTGGGTGGTGCCACTAAACACCAAGGAAACAGGAGATCACACATCAGAGTGCAGTCAGCAGCACAAGATCAAACTGTGGCTGCACAAGTCAAGAAATCCCTCTGTTCTCATTCCTAGAACCCGGGGAAGCACTACTCTTGCTAGCAGGGCATCTGGGATTTTGAGTGCCCAGAAAAGGTGTTTCTCAGCACACTTCAAAGAAAGCAACATCAGAAGCCAGCTAAATGTCTCCCATTTAACTAGATTCTGATGTTTCTTTTATCAATTTAATTCATTTTCATATATTTTCCTTGCTTTTATTTTCTCACTTACGGCAAAACAAGATGGCAGACACAACAGAGCTCTGCAAAAGTACAACAGGCTCTGTGTGACCTTACATGTGAAATGACAGTTAAATTTTGTGCAACAAATAGCTGTATGTGACCCTCCATGCAAAAACATGTGCGAGAAAAAACATATTATTTGCACGAATAATAGCGCCTCTGAAAACAAAAAAAGTTTGTGCCTGACATATAAATTTTCCCATAGGAAAAAGTGGGAAATTTAAAAATGTAATAGCTTTTGAAATGATTAATATTTTATCTGCAGACTTTTAAAAGGCAAATCTGTGAACCAAATGCTTTCTACTCTGAAAATTTCAGACCAACACATAAAGCCATTTTTGAGATACAGGCGGACAAAGTAATGCCAAAATACACATACATTTAGGATCTGTTGATGCTCTGTATCTCAAAAAACACAAAACAGACTCACACAAAATGTGGCAAGTCAAGAAACCTACCCTAAAAATTAAGCATGCCAAATTTTGTGAAAATCCATTGAATGGTTCCAAAGTTATTAAAGTTCAAACATTCAGGTTTAACATAGAAGTTTGCACTCCAGAAACATAGAAACATAGAAGTTGACAGCAGATAAGGACTGCAAGGCCTATCCAGTTTGCCCAACTATAACACACATATACAATCGGCCTAGTATAACACACATAGACAGTATACAGTATATATATATATATATATATATATATATATATATATATATATATATATATAGATAGATAGAGAGATAGATCTAGATATATATATATATATATTATACCTGCCCAGTAGGGCAGGTATAGGTAGGGTTGCATGGTCACTTCTATGTTAAACTTAAAAGTTGCCTGTTGGTTTGTGGAAGGTGGGGGCTGGGGTGGTAGGGATGTAACCCTAACATCACATTTCCAAACTTTTGTCACTGTGCTATAAACCCTTACTGATGCATTAATGGAGTTTTTTTGCAATGAATATATACAGTATTATAGCTGCATGGTAGCGCAGCTATTGTTAGGTTTGTCCGGCTACTTCTATGTTAAACCCAAACATTTGCACTTTAATAACTTTGCCATATTACTACATATTTGCCTGATATTTTGCATGCATGATGTGGTAATATTGAGCTCTGGGTCTGACAAGTTGTGTTACAGTCAGAGGAGCAGTTGAGGAGCTGCAAAGTGCCAAAAAAGTGCAAACATTTTTTGTGTGTGTGTTTTTTTGCTCGGGGCTATAGTTCACATGATTTGTCTGTCTGGTCTAAAATCTTCAGGAAAGATGCAGTCTGGGTCACTAATATGTCTTTTGAAGATCTGGTGAAAAAATATTAAACTTTTCAGAAGTGATCAAATTTTTAACTTTTAACGTTGAAGTCAATGGGGAAAAATATATGTACCTCTCTAAACTGTTGCAAAACCACTTTTTACTGTCGCAAATCCACCTATTGCTGTTGTGCTTCCACCATCTTGTTTCAGTTAGTGATAAAGGAAAAACATCTGTACTTCAAATTCTAGTGCCTCTAGGTAAACACTGACAGCTGTGTTTACCTAAACAGGGCCCGAGGAACACAGTGGTGTCATCAGCTTTTTCTAGGACACCTAGAAATACCTTTTTTTAAATTGGGTGACTGTACATTTGAGACTTTTTCGCAAATCACGACACTGTCACATATGTACTGTTGTGATTTGTGACACTACTGCACCAAAAAATATCATTTATTTCCCACACCACTGCACCTAAACAGTTAGGGCTATTTGGCTGAAATTTGCAGGGTGGCAAGCCCTGGCCCCACAGATGTGCCTTTTGATGGTTTGGTAAACAAATTTAAGAGTTACAAAGTTACAGCACTCTAAAGTTGAGACATATCCCATAGGATAACACTGCAGCACCTGTGGTGCCTTTCGGTGCCCGTAACTCAAAAAAGGTGCGAAACATGGATTTTTATTTCTCCACAGCTTAGTCCACCTCTAAGCCCACATGGAGGGTTTGAAGTCATGATTACCACTACAGTGGAATTTTTTCATAGTTGCTATGGTTACTGAGATATTGGCAAATTAGTGTTATAAGGGTTCCTTTTCAGTACTATATGGCTACTGTATGACTCCGTACTGATGTGTAAGTGGGTCTGCAGGGTCCAGAGGGCCTGCGCTCTCACATACGCACACAGTTACACAAAAATGGGCAGCATGAGGGGAATGCAGTGCCCCGAGGGCCCGCAATCCCACAACCACATATCAGTTACTAGTTACATTACACTTTCTCAAAAAGAAGAGAAATTAATTGCAAAAAACTTCATTAATGCATCAGTTTGGTTGATAGCACAGCAACAAAAGTATGGAAATGTGCTGCTAGGGTTACCCCCGACCACCCCTACCCCCACCACCCCACACTCCACACAACAACAGACACTGGAGTGTGCCATGGGGTTATCAGGCCTAAATCTCATCCCATTATCCTATACTGTAGCATGTCAGCCTGTTTACATTTGAAATGGGGTGAGAGCTAGGCCTGATGACCCCATGGCACACACCAACATCTGTTGGTGTGTGGATCGTGGGGGGGTAGGGATGGTGGAGGGCTAACCCTAACATCACATTTCCATACTTTTGTCACTGTGCTATCAACCCTAACTGATGCATTAACAAAGTTTTTTGCAATGACTGTATATATATATATATATATATATATATATATATTTTTTTTATTATTTATTTAGGAAATCTGAATTACAACCCTTTGAGTCATAGACTCATTTCCAAAGGTTCCACATCAGAATAAAACATAGACATTCATAGAGTACATACATAAAATAAATGTGGGTGAGCAATTATACAGAATATAAATACAATGAGCACAGATTAATGCCTATACATTTGGTAGCTAAAACAGGCAGAGCTATCAACATATTTACCCAGTGAGCAGTTAAGACCTATACAATTAGTAGCTAAAGCAATACATGATATGAGTTGTTAGTAAGCCACCTCAGGGAGGCCTTGTCTTATACATAATACATTCATAGTCCAGTGCAACAATATGGTAACCAAGGGAGCTGAGGAGCCTGCATGCAAGAAATAGTGAGGGCTGTCCACTGCCTGTCCAAGGGTGGGTACGTGGCCTAGCAGTGTGGTGCAGGACCCACAGGTTACCGGTTACACTGGCATTGATGTGAGGAGAGGATATGGGCCCTTAAGGCAGCTTTAAAAGGACCTAGATTGCTGATTGATGTGACAGCCAGTGAGAGGACATTGTACCAGAATGGAGCCCTAGGGGGGAAGGATCACTGGGCCATGGTGGTCCTGACCCTAGGCACCTTCCAGATAGTTTTTGGGGCAGCCCATGTGGATGCTGAGATGGTGGCTGCCTGAAGAGAAGCCAAGACACCTATTGGAGTTAAACCCAGATGGATTTTTTTGGGTGAAGAGACAGGTCTGGTATAATAGTCTTTCCTCAAGGGAGAGGATATTAGTGATTGAGTATAGGGTGCAGGTAAGAGTATTTCTGTTGGCAGCAGAAAGGAGCCAGCAGGCCTTATTGATGACTACCTGTATTTGATGAAGTGCCGTAGGGTCAGCGGCAGCATAGATTGTGAGGCCATAGTCCACCAGCGGTAAGACTGAGGAGGTAATGGCTAGGCGAAGTGCTTCAGGTGGCAGGCAGTCTTTATGTCTGTAAAGGAGACCAATGCAGGTGTTGGTAAGGATTTTTATATGTTCGTGGAATGAGAGGGAAGAGTCAAATGTAAAACCTAGATACTTACACTTTTGGACCTGTTCCAGTGGGATGAGAGAGGTGGAAAGTATTTTCAGGGGGAAATACTTTGATCTGTTTTGGCGGTGGGTATAGAGCATCATCTTAGTTTTTTTGATGTTAACTACCAATTTGTGTTCGGCAAACCAGTGTTCAATCTGAGAGAAGGAGTTTTGTAAGGTACGCTGGAAAGAGAGAGAAATCAGGATGTGCGGCATAAAGAACAGCGTTGTCCGCGTAGAGGAGAAGGTTACCAAGGCAGGATTTAGGCAAGGCGTTGAGGTAGATATTGAATAGCAGGGGACCCAGGATAGATCCCTGGAGAACTCCTGAGTGCACAGGCAGCATAGTAGATATGGTACTATTATTAATCTTAACACACTGGATTCTAGATGAAAGATAGCTGGAGAACCATGAGAGGGTACAATGAGAGACCCCAATTTGTTTTAATGTGTTAAGAAGAAGGGGATGAGAAACCATGTCGAAGGCCTTTGAAAGGTCTATAAACATGGCCCCTGCAAAGTGCCCCTTGTCAAGCATGGAGTGCAGGGAGTTAGCAAATTCTGTGAGGGAGGTAGTATTGCTATGAACAGCTCTGAAACCATGCTGTTCCCTACATAAGAGGTTGTGTGCGAGGAAGTAGTCAGTGAGCTGATTGGCCATGATCTTTTCAAGGGCTTTAGCAAGTTGGTGGGAGAATCGAAATGAGCCGGTAGTTGTTTGGGAAGGAGCTGTCACAACATTTCAATATTGGTGTTAACATTGCCCTTTTCCATGAGGTTGGGAACTGGCCCAGGTGCAGGGACAGATTTAGAAGGTCCGTGATTGGGGAGATAACCGAGTCTAGCGCGAGGTATAGGATAAGCATTTTGAAGGCATCCTTGCAGTAATTGGAGCTCTGGAGGGCTTTGGGCAGGTAGGCTTTCACTTCTGTAGGGGTAATGACTCTGAGTTTGAAGGGGGGTGGAGGAGTGGGGTTGGCTGAATTGGATCAAAAAAGTTGCTAGTAAGTACTGAGCTGAGGTCTGAGAAGGTGGAGTTGAGGCAGTTAGCTATGTCAAGTGTGTTTGTGGTGGTAATAGCATTAATACTAAGTTGGGGGGGACCGGGATTTACCATTAAGCTCCTTGATGTTATCCCAGAACTTTCTTGTGCTACCCCAGGAGGTGGCATGGGTAGTTCTGTAGTGTTCCACCTTGCCCTTGCAGATTGCCCAGGTACACTTATTGTGGCCAGCACTATAGGCCTGCCTATCGCTTAACAAACTGGAGGCAGTGGCATGATGCCAGAGGTTGTCATGCATTTTGAACTGTTGTAGGAGTTCTGGGGTGATCCAAGGGGCACTACATTTCTTAGTGGTCACTTTGACGGTCGGCGTAACAGCATCACAGGCGGTATTAAAGGTGGTGGTGAAGTAGTGCAATGCATCATCTGTGTGCTGAGCTTGGGAAATAGGAGACCAGTCCCAGTTAATTAGATATTGTTGGAGTTTGGCTATGCCTCCTGGGTGTATTCGATGATGAAAGGTGATATTTGGTGGTGTTTTAAGTAGCTGACAGGACCAGCTGAAGATGATTGGGGAGTGGTCACTTGAGGCATTGGGTAGGACACCCAGGTCAGTAATATGGTGGGGACAATTAGTGAGCAGGATATCTAGTAGGGTGTGGGTTCCATTAGTGGGGTTTGCCCTGGTAGGCTGGGATACCAGTTGGGTCATATCTAACGCAGCAAAGGTATCTTTGGCGTGTGTTGATGAGCTCATCAGCCAGTTTATGTTGAGATCCCCAACTAGGATTTGTTCCATTTTGCGGGGATGGCTAGCTAGATAGTCAGAGAGCACTTTACAGGCAGGGGATTGGCTGTGGGGTGGGATGTAGGTGACGGTGAGTGTAAGAGGAGCATGGTTTGGGTCAGGGGACAGATTTATTGAGAGGGCTTGGGCACCATGGTATAGGGAGGGTGCAGGCTGGGCTTGGAAATGCAGTGAATAATTTACATAGAATGCACAGCCACCACCTCTCTTGCCATTACGATCAAGCCTAATAAGAGAGTAGCCAGGAATAGAGACAAATGAGTCTGTGGTCTTGGCTGACAGCAAGGTTTCTGTTAAAGCCAGAATGTCTGGTTGGTGCTATGCTGTCCAGCATTGCAGGGGTGTCATTTTGTAGGCAGGCTGCAGATATTCATAGTGGCTATTCGAAGCCCCATGGGTGACCGCAGTTGGTGGGGGCATTGCTGGACCAGGATTGGGGTGAACATTGCCAGATAATAGAAGAAGCAAGTAGAAGATCCTGACAAGGGCCATGAATTGGTGGCATTTTGCCAGGTGGCGGTGGCTGGCAAGCTTAGAAAGTGATGAGCAGGGAATGGGCAGTTGTGTCAGGGCTGGGATGACCAGGTGGAGGAACAGATAAGGAGGGCTCAAGGCACAGAGAGGTTGGCAGAGGGGTAGAGGAGAGGGGTGCCGGGGGGGCCATGGGGAGAGACAGGGTGACGGAGAGGTTATGAGGGATGAGGTGCTCCCCCAGCAGCAAAGATGAGTACATAGCAGGGCAACTGGGGGTTTGTTGCTGAGCAGGGTAAACATGGTTAGCAACAGTAGTATGATTAGTTTGTGTGGATGGGTGTTGTGAGGGAGTACAGTGATGATAGATGTGACCATGGGCAGGTGTGAGTGGGTCTTGTTGACATGTAATATTGTGGCAGACACAGTGGCGCAGTGGTAGGGTTGCTGCTTTTGAAACTAAAGGTACCTGGTTCAAACTCTGGTTTGGATGCCACGTTATATGACTAGTGATAGCCTGGGAGATGGTGCAAGGGACACTACAAAAAGAGGCAAAAGGCAGAGAATTTAGGTATGAATGGCGCAGGACAGAAATGTTGGGGGGGGGGAGGAGCAGTGGCAAGAGGATTGCAACCTACACGTCGTGTTGCCTTCTAGTGGCTTTACAGTATAATCTGCAAATGGAAAAGTAGACACAAATATATATATATATTATAGTGGCACGGTAGTTAGGGTTTAGTACCCATTTAAGGTTAAATCTAAATTTGGCAGCTTAATAACTTTGTCACCGTATAATGGATTTGCCTGAAATTTGGCATGCATAGTCTGGTACCATAGATCTCTGGATCTGCCAAGTTGTGTAATGGTCGAATATACGGTTGCGGAGCTATAGAACACCATACAACACATAAATTACAGGGTTTTGCATGTTTCTTTGCTCATGCCTTCAGGCTGCAGTTTGCACGACCTATCCAAAACCTTCAAGGAACAGGCAGTCGGGTTCTCCGGTGTGCCTTTCAAAGATTTCATGAAAAATATTAAACGGTTCAAAAGTTATTAAAAAAAAACTGTTCTTCATTGTAGTCTATGGGAAAAGTTAAAATATTCAAAAGTGTTGCAAATGCACTTTTTACTTTCACAAATGACCCTTGCACTTTTGCAAATCAGCCAATTTGTTTTCAGTTGGTGGTCAGAGAAATGCTTGGCATTTAAATTTGGGACCCTCTAGGGACACAATTCTTTTTGTGTTCACCTAGTCGAGCCCTGAGGATGCTAGCCATGTCTTTTTTTGGGGGTAAAACACACCAGAATTATGTTTTTGAAATGTTTGTAAACAGCAGTGTCGCAAAGAACTTTCGAATATGAGATACTTTCTTGATTTTGTTTGCGAAAGTATCATGATTTGCGAAAGTTCTTTGAGATACTATGGTCAAAACAATAGAGAATCTTTGCCACCCTGTTGCAAAATACTGGTTTGGTCTTTTGGGCCAAAATGTGGATTGAATAAAGCCAAGATCCCACAGATGTGCCTTATGGTGGTTTGGTGACAAAATATTAGAGGGCTGCAAAGTTACAGCACTCTGAAGCTGACGTGTTTTCTCATAGGATAACATTATGGCATCCTCCTTGCCTTTTGGGGCCTGTATCTCGAAAACAGCTTGAAATACGGACTTTTCATCACAACATTTTTAGTCCCCTGCTAGGGATTAAGTGCAAGACTAGCCTGGAAAGTCATAAATAATTTGAGATTATACATTTTTTGCTGCGTCGTACAGTTCCTGAGATATAAGGAATTTAGTATTCCAAGTGCTCATTTTCTGGTACGAGGGCAATTATTATGGCCACATTCTTTCTATTCACTGTGCTTCTGAATGCACCTTTTCGGGACAAAAAACAAGTGTGTTTCCGTTGCTGTTACTGTTAGCATTTGGGTTTATATTTCAGCTTGCACTTCTGTTACCATTTGCATTACCGTTAACATTTGTGCCAACATGTGTGTTACCATTTGCGTTTGCATTACCATTTGCATTACTGTTTCCTTTTGCATTACCCTTTTCGCTACTGTTTGCATTTCTGTTAATGTTACCATTTGCATTTGCACTAGGGTTTGCGTGACTGTAACTGTTTGCGTTTGTGTTACCATTTGCGTTTGCATTTCCATTACTGTTACCACTAGTGTTTGTATGCGTGTTTCTATTTCCTTTTTTTTTTCAATTTAAAGTTTATTGAAAAATGTCTCATATTTTTCCACCTCTACATACATATGGCAGATATACATGCATAGATACATAGATACATAGATACATAGTCAGTGTCGGCAGACAAGGGCCTATGGCCCACCCAGTCTTCCCATTTGAGCTTGTAAGTTCAGTTTGTTTTCCTAGAAGTTTGTTTCCCCTTACCCCTGACCTCTAGAATTCCTTTATGTCTATCCCATGCATTCTTAAATCCCGTGATTGCTTCAGCCCCCACCACTTCCTCTGGCAGGGTGTTCCACTTGTCCACCACCCGTTCTGTGAAGAAATTCTTTCTCATGTTTCCTCTGAATCGTCCTCCTCAACTTCATCCCATGCCCTCTAGTCTTGGAACATCTTTTTCGGCTTAAAATAGTGTTTTCCTGCACCCTGTTCCTCCCTGTAAGATACTTGTATGTCTCTATCATATCCCTCTCTCCCTCCTCTCCTCCAGGGAGTACATGTTCAATTCCTTCAACCTGTCTTCATAGGACTTGTGATGCAATCCATGCACCATCTTTGTTGCCCTCCTCTGAACCTTCTCTACCCTGTCTATGTCCTTACGTAGGTATGGTCTCTAGAACTGTACACTGTACTCCAGGTGGGGCCTCACTTATGTCTTGTATAGCAGAATTATGACCTCCCTTTTCCTGCTGGTGATGCCCCTGCCTATACATCCCAGCATCCTATTTGCTTTACCTGCTGCCTTGTCACACTGTTTCCCTGCCTTGAGGTCATCAGAGATGATAACCCCAAGATCCCTTTCCTGCTTGGTGCATGCTATATCCTCACCCCCAACTGATATATTGTGCCAGGGTTTTTGTGCCCCATATGCATTGTCTTGCACTTCTTTGCATTGAATTTCAACTGCCAAACCCCTGACCATTCTTCAAGTTTCTGCAGGTACTTCTCATTCTGTCTACACCCTCTGGAGTGTCTACTCTGTTACAGAGCTTTGTGTCATCAGCGAACAGTGAAATTCTGCCTTCTAGATCCTGCTAATGTCACTGATGAGGATGTTGAATAGGACCGGTCCCAGCACTGATCCCTGTGGTATCCACTGGTCACTCTTCCCTCTGTGGAGTGACAGCCATTTACCACCACCCTCTGTGTCCTGCCACCCAGCCAGTTACCTACCCACCACACTACTGTCCTGCCCACACTATTCCCCAGTTTGTGTAATAGTCTTCTATGTGGCACAGTGTCAAAGGCCTTGCTGAAGTCCAGATAGGCCATGTCCACTGCCCTCCCCTGATCCACCTCCCTAGTCACCCAGTCAAAAAATTCAACGAGGTTGGTCTGACATGACCTCCCCCTGGTGAAACCATGCTGCCTTGGGTCCTGTAGTCCATTGACAACCAGATGTTCCACCAATCTCTCCTTCAGTAGTGCTTCCATGATCTTCCCCACTACCGAGGTGAGGCTGACTGGTCTGTGGTTCCCTGCTTCCTCTTTGTTCCCACTTTTGTATAAGGGGACTACATCTGCTGTCCTCCAGTCTTTGGGTACCTCCCTGTTTCCAGTGATCGGCTAAACAGGATAGCCAGAGGTTCAGCCACCACTCTCTTAGTTCTTTAAGGACCCTGGGGTGCACCCGTCTGGCCCCATTGCTTTATCAACTCTTATACTTCAGTTCCTTCAGGACCCTTTCTCGTGTAAAGGGACTTGTGTCCATTTCTGCACCATTCTCACCCCTTGTACTCCCTTCAGACCCATTACCCCTCTTCCTCAGTAAAGACTGAGCAGAAATACCTGTTCAGTATGTCAGCTTTACTGTTGTCATCCTCCATGACTTCCATCCTCCCCTTCAGTCTCACTATCCCTCCCTTTGTCTTTCTTTTTCCTTATGTACCTGTAAAGGTTTTGTCCCTTACCCACTGATTTTGCAATGTGTTCTTCTGTCTGAGCTTTGGCTTCCCTTACCAACTTCCCTGCCTCCCTTTGCTTCTCCTAGTACTTCTCCCTATCCCCTTCTGCCTGTGTCTTTTGTATTGCCTGAATGCAATCTTTCTGGCTTTCACTTTCTTGCTACCTCTTTGGAAAACCATAATGGTCTCCTCTTCCTTTTCCTCTTGCTAACCTGCTTAATGCATAATTCTGTTGTTCTTATAATCCCCATTTTAAATACTGCCACTGTTCCTCAACCCCTGATTCCTGTCCCATTCCCCATAATGCCTCTTTCAAGTATCTCCCATTTTCCAAAAGTCTGCCCCCTAAAATCCAGGATACGTGTTTTTGTGTGGTTTGGTTCTGCTCTTTCTGTGATTTCAAACCACAATGACTGGTGGTCACTGTTACCAGGTGCTCCCCCACTGTTACCCCCATCACACTGTCCCTGTTTGTGAGCACAAGGTCCAGTATTGCCTTCTGCCGAGTTGGTTCCATGACCAGTTGCTTGAGGAAGGCACCCTGAAGGGAGTCCAGGATAAATCTGCTCCTCGTTGATACTGCTGCTGGGATGCTCCAGTCCACGTCTGGAATATTGAAGTCTCCAACCAGTACTACCTCACCCTTGTATGCCATCCTTTGGATGGCTAGCATCAGCTCCCTATCTGTTTCTTCCTCCTGGGCTGGTGGTCTATAGACCACACCTGTGCGGATGGCTGTCCCATTTTCCTTTCCAGCTTAACCCACAGTATCTCTCCCCCATTTTGTTCCACCTGGATCTCTGTGGCCCTTATGTCATTTTTCACATACAGTGCCACTCCTCCTCCCTTCCTGCCTGCTCTGTCTCTTCTGAATATGTTGTAGCCAGGTGTGGCCATCTCCCAGTCATGGTTATCATTACACCAGGTTTCAGTGATGGCCACAATGTCCAGGTCTGACTGTACCATGACAGCCTCCAGATCTTCCGTCTTGTTGCTAAGGCTCCTGGCATTTGCACACAGCTTTCCATGATTTGACCTCCTAGACTGCTTCACTGTTCTACTCCAGCCCCTTCCTTGGTTGTCATTTATCCCTGGTTCTTCTTGCAGTCTGCCCTTCTGCTGAATTTTGCCCCTTTTCTGCTTATCCACCTCTTGGGCACTAATCTCCATCTTTTGCACACTGCCTTGCAGAGATAGCCACTCCTCTGGTTCACTGGTTCCACTGCTAGTATACAAACATGATACATAAGACATCCGATTCACATGAGTCTGCCCCCCATTAACCCCCTCCTCCATCCATCCCTCCCTCCCCCTCTACCCCTGTTGAGCACAAAAATTCCATCACAAGACCTCATTAACAATATTCAAGTCCCTGGTTAGCCAATAGGGCACATAAAAGCCTTAAAACTGGATTACCCTTATTGTAAAGAGTATAAGGTGTATAAGGGATCCCAGATTTTCTTGAATTGTCCCATTCTGTTATTAAGGCTGGCAATAGCCTTTTCTATGTGAAAATTCTCCAAAAGTTCGGACAGCCAGTCATTATAGGTAATCTCTCGCTGGTCAATCCAATGTCTTAGTATAAGTTTTTTAGCTGGCATGGCTATGAGGGTTAAATGATACTTGCGAACACACACTTTAACCTCCAAGAGATCACCCATAATGTACACTGCAGGTCTAAACAGATCTTTGAGCCCCAGAAGGGGATCTGTTAACTGCTGAAGGGTAGTCCATAGTGGAGACACTTTGGGACAGGACCAAAAACATGAAGTAATGTCCCCTCTTCCAGTAAACACAGAGAACATGTCGGGGAAGGTTTTAGAACCAGTTTGAATAACCGAGATGGTGAATAGTATGCATTATGCAGGATATACAGTTGCATTAATCTAAGCCTGTCTTGAGTCACAAACTTGTGGCAGTTGTACCATAGTTTTGGCCACTCAATACTATGATTTGGGAAAAGGGATTCCCACATATCGGTAGGCCCAAAGCAGTCGGGAAATTTCCAGTTATGGATTCCACTGTAAATTGCCGAGATTGTGCCAGGACGACCACTAAACTCTGGAGAGTTCTTGAAAAAAAGGAGTACAGTTCACTGATTGGGGATTTCTACTGAGAACTTTTATAAGTGAATGTCACAATTGCATAAGTCGAAAAATGTGTTTATTAGGAATCCCCAAACGGATTATGAGATCCTTGGCTGGAAACCAATCACCACTGTCCGTAATAAAGTTGGCAATTTGCATACCTTGTAAACCGGGTAGCCAGTTTGAGGGAATGACTTTACCATCTATTTGAAATTGAGGATTTCCCAGTATAGGTTGATTGAGATCTCTGCCAGGCTCATATCTGAGGTACTGGCAAATCTGTGCGTGGATCTTTAACAAGGTTGTAATAGTAGAATTCTTAACTTTTAAGGGCAGAAGACTCTGCTTAACAAATAATAATCCCTCTGGATTCAAGCCACATGAACGAATCAGAGTAAGTTCAATTTTAAGCCAGGCCGGGGCAGAGTGTAGGTCATCCCTAATAAGCCATCTTAAGTACTTATTAATATGGCTGGTCCAAAAATACAATGCGAGGTGAGGAAGATGCAGTCCCCCTTTTAACTTCAGAGCAATCATTTTGTAATAGGCTATCCTCAGGGGTTTATTCTGCCATATAAATTTCGTGATTAGGGATTGTATTTTATTAAACCATGACATAAGGAGCCAAATGTTAATCATGGAAAGGGGATAGAAAAGCCAGGGGAAAACATTAATTTTAATTAAATTTGTTCTGCCCCACAGTGATATGGGAAGGGATGGCCATCTATTAAGATCTTGGGTAATTATGTGGATTAGGGGGTCAATATTTAACTTGATGACTTGTTCAGAGCATCTGGTTAACTCAATACCAAGACATCTTAGTGAATCATATTCACAACTGAGGCCCAGCGCTAGGACATCTGCCTTAATCACCTTATGATTTAAAGGAAAAACTATGGTTTTACTAACATTTAATTTGTAGTTCGAGAGCCTACTGAACTCCTCAATAATGTCAAACATAGAGGGTATGGATACCTTGGGGTTCGAAAGCTGGAGAAGCAGGTCATCAGCGTATGCTAAAACCTTCACCTCGCATGGGTGAATCGAGATCCCCTGGACCTGTAAACAAACTATTAATTTACGGATTAATGGGTCTAGGTAGATGATAAACAATAATGGTGATAATGGACACCCTTGTCTAGTTCCTGACTGTAACGTGAAAACTTCGGAGATCGCCCTGTCACCAGAAACCCGTGCAGATGGGGAATGGTATAAGGACCTGCTCCACTCAATGAATTGGATATGAAGCCAAAGGTTTCCAGAGTTAAAAACAAATAAAGCCAATTTACCCTATCGAACGTCTTCTCAGCGTCCAGCGAAACCAACATGGCTGGATAAGGAGCATCCCTACATACCGAGAAGATGTGCGACAGGGTACGTATATGATCTGAAGATAACCTCCCCTGCATAAAACCGACCTGTTCAGGACCTATCAGGGTATTTAACACAGTATTGAGATGATTGGCCATCAGCTTAGATAGAATTTTTATGTCTCTATTCATTAGAGAGATAGGCCTGTAATTAGTGACCCTGTCACGGGCCTTGTCTGGTTTCGGTATTAAGACTATTAGAGCTTTGAATAGTGATGAGTCTACCACTTGTCCCTATAGAATCTGTTGAAATAAGGGAAGAAGCATCGGGATTAACTGGGTTTTAAGCTTCTTATAAAAGTTAGAAGAGTAACCATCCACCCCCGGTGCTTTGTTCACTGGTAAATCCCCCATCACCTCGGAAATTTCCTCTACTGTAATGGGAGCCACTAACCTGTTCTGCTGATCCTCGGACAATTGGGGTAAATTAGCCTCCATCAAGTAATTGCGTATGGTCTGTTCCAGAGGGGGAGATTTCATAGGGTCATATAAATCCTTGTAATAGCTAGTGAATTCCCTTAGAATGTCCTCGGGATGGGTTTTGGAGGAACCATCTAACCTGGAAGTTATCAAGGAAATATATCAGGAAGACTCCATTTGTTTAATCCTAAGTGCTAAAAGGTGTCCAGCCTCTTCCCCTTGATCAGTATAAGATGCCTGGGTTTTTAACATGGCATACTCCACTTTCTCTCTCAACATTTCAATGTACGCTGCCCTTACTTTGATTAATTCCTGTCTGACTGAATCCGGGGATTGTGTGGAAAGGTTCATCTCCAACGTTCTCATTTTAGATAATAACTGGGACAACTTAAAACTAGCCATTTTTTCCTGTGGGTGGCTGTGCTGATAAGGATACCCCTCAAATAGACTTTAAAAGCAAGTCATAGCATATCGGGTCTCCCCAAGGGGTCAAAATTGTGTTCATAATATCTTTGAATACGTTCTTGAATAAACTTAAAGAGGACAGGAAATTATTTCTAACTGGCAGCTGTTTATAAGGTTCTTATTCTCAGAAATGATATGCATTCCCTAAATTATCCATATTTAACTATCTGTGAATAAAAAGTGATGTGAAAAACTGTATTTTACATTGTTTTGTTTTCATGGGCAGTATTCTGTTACAGTTCTCATCATAGAATCAGTAATTTGGAATTATTACTATGTCACAGTTTGTGTACAGAATGCTTATTATGAGCTGTTGGCCTATTAGAACCCTGTTTAGAGTTCTATGCACAAACTGTGACATGGCTAAAACTCCAAATTATTGGTTCCATGATGAGAACTGTAACAGAGTGCTGTCCATAAAAACAAAACAATGTAAAATACAGTTTTCTGTATCACTTTTAATTTAGGTGCACTGAAATATGAATAGTTTAGGGAATGCATATCATTTCTGAGAATAAGAAGTTTATAAAGAGTTGCCAGCTAGAAATTATTTCCTGTCCTCTTTAACTGAATCTGGTTCTGACAGCAATAAGTCATTCAATTTCCATCTAGACCCCCTAATGAGTAATGAGTCTGGTGACACTTGACAGGCAGCTATAGCATGATCCGATAGGGGACCTGGTAATACCTCTGCTTTTATCACCCACGGTAATAGAGAATGGGACTGGAGGATGTAATCAATTCTGGAGGAAGAATGACGGACAGGGGAAGTAAAAGTGTACACCCTCTCCTGGGGATGTAACACCCTCTAAATGTCACAGAGACCTATCTGGTCCATAAGCTCCCTGAGTGCCCTCTGGGCTGGTGATAGCCCCTTTCTCTGTTGACCCGTTTTATCCACCATGGGATCACAAACTAAGTTAAAATCCCCCCCAATGATAATGGGCAAAGAAATGAAGCAGTTACAGGGTTTTAAATAACTGATTAGCAGTTTTTTTCTTGGGACAATACTAACTGTACAGAAAGCATTTATATAGGTTTTCTAGAAGTGTCATGTTTGTTAAGCACAGTGAGGCAAGGGATATGCATTTTCACAATGTTTTAGAACTTTTATGAGCAAAACGCTAATCAATTTTTAGAGTTATTTAAAACCCTGAGTTACAATACAGCTCTGTTGAGCTCACTCACTTGCTCATTCTGGTTTTCCTGCCACTGCAGGCTGCCCTTTTGTACTGAGCCCCTGCATGCATTGCTGCCTTTTTCTGCCCACAAACAAATCAGCAGCAGTCCCAACAAAGCCCCGTTGAGCTCACTGACTCCCCCTCCCTCACTCGCTTGTTCTGTGTCTCCTGGTGCTGCAGGCTGCCCTTTTGTACTGGGCTCCTGCCTGCATTGGTGGCTTTTTCTGGCCAGAAAGAAATCTGAAGCAGTCCCGACACAGCTCCACTGAGCTCGCTCATTCCCCCTCTATCACTCTTGCATTTCGTTTCTGCAAGCGCTGCAAGCTGGCCATTTGTACTGGGCTCCTGCCTGCGGTGCGGCATTTTTTGGCCACAAAGAAATCTGCAGCAGTCACACTAGAGCTCCATTGAGCTCACTCACTACCACTCTGTCACTCGCTGGTTCTGTTTCTTTTGGCGCCACAGACTGCCCTTTTGTATGGGGCTCCTGGCTGCATTGGCACCTTTGTCTGTCCACAAAGAAATCTGCAGCTGTCCCGACAGAGCCCCATTGAGGTTGCTCAGTCTCCCTCTCTCATTGCTCATTCTGTTTGTCCTGGCGCTGCAAGCTGCCCTTTTGTACGGGGCTCCTGCCTGCATTGGTGCCCCTCTGCCTCACAAAGAAATCCCAGCAGTCCTGACAGAGCTCCGCTGAGCTCAATAAGTCCCCTTTCTTTACTCGCTTATACTGTTTCTCCCACTGCTGCAGGCTGGCCTTTTGTACTGGGGCCCCTATGCCTGTATTGATGCCTTTTTCTGCCCACAAAGAAATCTGCAGCAGTCCTGAAAGCACTTCGGTGAGTTTGCTCACTGCCCCTCCCTCACTCGCTCTCTCATTCTGTTTTTCTCAGTGCTGTAGGCTGCCCTTTTGTACTGGGCTCTTGTGTTGGGGCCTTTGTCTGCCACAAACAAATCCGCAGCAGTCCCGACAGAGCTCATTTGAGCTCAGTCACTCCCCCCTCTCACTCAGTCGATCTTAATCTGTCCCAAATACTAATTTCCCAGAGTGGCGTGCTGTTATCCCAGGGAGAGCAAAAACATGTTTAGGATGTGAAAAATGACAGCTGTAGTGTTCATAAGGAGTTGTGAAAAATTCCACTGTTGAAAATGTGGCGTGACAGTATTACAGATTTCTGAAGTTACAAGGTGCTGAAACAGTTCAGCGCCGCAAGCATAACACAGTCATGTTATGGAGTTTCATCACCAAATTTTCAACATAGGGTTTTAGGACCTCTGCCCATGAACAGTGCCACTGTCATTTTCTTAATCTGTCCCGAACACTGATTTCCCACAGTGACCATGTTATTCTGCGCCGGAACTGTGAAAACACATTTTGGTCAGGATGTGAAAAATGACAGCTGTACTGTTCATAAGTAGGTCTGGGAAAATGGCAATATTGAAAATCTGGAGTGAAAATATTAGAAATTCACGAACTTACGAGCATGCGTGACAACTGTGCAAAGCACGCTCATAACACAGTCATTTTATGGAGTATCATTACCAAATTTTCAACATAGGCATTTTAGAACCTCTACTCATGAACAGTGTCACTGTCATTTTATTAATCTGTCCTGAACACTGATTTCCCACAGCAACCGCACTATTCAGCTGTCCCAACAGAGCTCCATTGAGGTTGCTCAGTCTCCCTCTCTCATCGCTCATTCTGTTTGTCCTGGCGCTGCAAGCTGTCCTTTTGTACGGGGCCCCTGCCCGCATTGGTGCCTTTTTCTGCCCACAGAGAAATTCCAGCAGTCCTGACAGAGCTCTTCTGAGCTCACTAAGTTCCCTTGTCTCACTTGCTCATACTGTTTCTCCCACCGCTGCAGGCTGGCCTTTTGTACCGGGCCCCTGCCTGTATTGACGCCTTTTTCTGCCCGCAAAGAAATCCGCAGCAGTCCTGGCAGTGCTTCAGTGAAGTCACTCACTCCCCCTCCCTCACTCGCTCTCTCATTGTATTTCTCCCAGTGCTGCAGGCTGCCTTTTTGTACTGGGCTCTTGTGTTAGGGCATTTGTCTGCCACAAACAAATCCGCAGCAGTCCCGACAGAGCTCAGTTGAGCTCGGTCACTCCCCCCCTCACTCGATCGATCTTAATCTGTCCCAAACACTGATTTCCCACAGTGACCGTGCTATTGTCCGCATCAGTGCAAAAACATATTGTAGCCAGGATGTGAAAAATTACAGCTGTAGTGTTCATAAGGAGTTGTGAAAAAATGCCACTGTTGAAAATGTGGCATGACAGTATTACAAATTTGCGAAGTTACAAGGGTGCGTGGAAACAGTTCAACGCACTCTTGTAACACAGTCATGTTACGGAGTTTCATCACCAAATTTTCAACATAGGGATTTTTGGATCTCTGATCATGAACAGTGCCACTGTCATTTTCTTAATCTGTCCTGAACACTGATTTTCCACAGTGACCATGTTATTCTGCGCTGGAACTGTGAAAACACATTTTGGTCAGGATGTGAAAAATGACAGCTGTACTGCTAATAAAGAGGTGTGAAAAAATGGCACTGTTGAAAATCTGGTGTGACAATATTACAAATCTTCGGAGTTACAAGAAAGCGTGGAAAGTGCGAAATGCACACTTGTAACACTGTCAATTGATGGGCTATCATCACCAAATTTTCTACATAGGCATTTTAGGATCTCTGCTCATGAACAGTATCATTGTCATTTTCTTAATCTGTCCCAAACAGTGATTTCCGACAGCGACTGCTCTATTCTGCGCCAGAAGTGCAAAAACACATTTCAGCCAGGATGGGAAAAATGACAGCTGTACTGTTCATAAGTAGGTCTGGGAAAATGGCAATGTTGAAAATCTGGAGTGAAAATATTAGAAATTCACAAACTTATGAGTGTGCGTGCCAACTGCGCAATGTACGCTCGTAACACAGTCATTTTATGGAGTATCGTTACCAAATTTTCAACATAGGCATTTTAGGACCTCTACTCATGAACAGTGTCACTGTCATTTTCTTAATCTGTCCTGAACACTGATTTCCCACAGCCACCACGCTATTCTGCGCCGGAAGTGCAAAAACACATTTTGGCCAGGATGTGAACAATGAGAGCTGTTCTGCTCACAAGGAGGTGTGACAAAATGCCAATGTTGAAAATCTGGTGTGAAGATATTGTAAATTTGTGAAGTTATAAGTGTATGTAGCAACTGCGCAATGCACGCTCGTAAAACAGTCATTTTTTGGATTTTCTCCACGAAATTTGCAACATAGGCTTTTTGAGAGCCCACCTCATAAACACTGGCACTGTCATTTCGTTAAAGGGTGATTCCACTCAGTGACCAAGAAACCACCTTTCAAGGCCGATTAACATCAAGACAGTTCAAGAATTCGTGAGGAGGGGTCCCAAAAACCCCATGTTGAAAATTTGGTGAAAAAATTCCCAAAAATGCCTGAGATATGCACTAAAGTTGAAAAAACCCTATTTATTACATTATACAGCTTACCGGCATTTCTTCAGTTCGCGGTTGGCTTTGAAGAGTGCAGATGTGTTCCCGGTCCAGCGAAGATCATCACGCCGAGCTCTGGAGGTAAGTATGGGGTATGGGGGTGTGGGGAGGCAGGGTCCGCAGTGGGTGGGTGCGGGTTGTGGGGGGCAGGGAGAGTATGAGGGACCATTTCCTTTTTTTCAGTTACAAAAACTGAAAAAGACTGTGTGGGACCATTTTTCATTTACAGGGGCATGTGGCATGCTGGGGTGGGCTCACAGTGTGCCACTGGACTCTTGTTTTGTGGAGGCAGCTGTAGCCAACGGGGGATTGGGCACCCCCATCGGCAAACAATAAAAGGGACATGTGACACACTGGGGTGGGCTCCCAGCATGCCACCAGAGTTGTTTTGGAGGAGGGCAGCTATAGCTGATGGGTGATCATCAGCAGACAACAAAAAGGGGGTGGGGAATTCATTTCTGCTGAGGGGGATTGGGAACCCCGTCGGCAGACAATAAAATTGGGGGGGTTACATTATGCTGACGGGAAGTGGGCTCCCCCATCAGCAAATAAACATATTGTTAGTGAATATGGCGGCAAGCCACTGCCATGTTCACAAACAATATCACAGATCCTACATCCCACCCTGCAATGACGGGTCGCTCCTTCATTGCAGCAGATGGCTGATGCTGCAATGATGAGGCAGCCCCTGATTGCAGTGGCTGATGTTTTAGAAAGTTGTGGCACGCTGGCTGAACTAGTGTCAGCAGCAGTGTGTCATGGCATTGGGGGATGGAGGACAAGCCTTTGCAGGCTGTGGGGGCATTGGGCACAACAGTGCTATGCCTCCACAACCTGCTTCTGGAGAAAGCTGATGCAACATGTTTCTTGCACAGGCACACAATCAACATAAAAACAAGCTGACCAGAGATGTGTTTGTTCTGACTAGCGGTGCGTAGTATCCCAAAATGTGTTGCAATTTCAGTGAGCTGACCGGAGATGTCCAGAGATGTAACAGAGCAAAAATAAAGTGAGTGCCCTTTCACTGGGTCCACTGGGGGGAGTGAGAAATATTTCAATGGGTCTACTGGGGGAAGGGAAGAGTTCTGCTGACCAGAGATGTTCGATAATGTCAGTCTGGATTTGTCAATTTCATTTTTTGAAAGTAATTCACTTGGTCTGTGGCTGTGCTTGTGATTTCATAGACCTGTCAGCATCTGATTACATGTGTTGTGTTGGGGTTGAAACACCAGTACATACATAGGGCAATTTATTAATTTGGATCATTACTTAAATAAATAATCACACAAAGAAACATGAATGTTTGATTTATTTTATTTACTGTTAACATGCAACATAATGTGATGCTTGAACCACGTCTATGAAAGCCTATGAACCATGCCTATGAAAGTTGTCCTAAGACCACTGGCCCCGTCATTGCCTCAAGATTTTGGTTTGGCCCTCTTCTCAAAAAAAGTTGCGTACCATTGATTTAGTATAACTGAAATGCATGGCAATGTGTATTTATAAACAACTTTGTTTTTGTTTACTATCCTGGCACTGTTCTTACTGCATACTTCCTGAGCATTAGAAATGCACCCAAATAGTGCAGTCACTCATGAGGCAGTCGCCTCCTAAACCCCCACTACATCACAAGTGGATAGAATCTGTTGTGAGTGTTCTCAAGTCCAGAAAAGTTGCAGTTGGAGCTGATCAAGGAATGTAAACAAACCAGTGTTTGTGTGGTAATACCAGGGTGGTGAGCAGTCTGTTTTTTCACTTTTACTAAGAAAAAAAAAGAGTCAGAATCAAACTGCTAGCAACATCAGCAATCCTTACAGAATGTTGGCAATCATACAATTCATTTTTTAAATTAGGGACACTTTGAGATCTAAGGGGGTTGACAGTGTCCCTTTAATGTCTTCATTAGCAACATAGCACAGGAACTGGAAGGGAAAGTCTGCCTCTTTGTGGATGACACCAATATCTGCAACAGGAAGGACATACCAGGGGAGGTGCAAAGGATGGAAAGAGATTTAAAACAGCTGAAGGAGTGGTCAAAAGTTTGACAGCTAAGATCTAATGCAAACAAAGTGCAAAATAATTCACTTGGGTCACAGGAACCTGTGGCGGAAGTACAAAATGGGACAGGGAGATACTTGCAAGGACCAAGCAGGAAAGGGACCAGGGGATAATCATTGTGGACAACCTGATGGTGGCCATATAATGCGACAAAGTGATTGGGAGAGCTAGTTGGATGCTGGGGTGTATAGGTAGGGGTTTCATCAGCAGGAGGAGGAAAGTGGTGTTGCCCCTATATAGGTCATTGGTAAGACCCTGCCTGGATCACTGTGTCCAGTTTTAAAGAGACCGCATCTTAGGAAAGACATAGACAGAGTAGAGGCAGTCCAGAAGAGGGCTACCAGGATGGTACAGCATCTGCATCAAAGTCATACAAGGAGAGGCTAAAGGAACTAAATATGTACACCCTGAAGGAGAGGAGGGAGTGGGGAGGATTTGATTGAGACCTTTAAATACCTCACAGGGGTGAATAAAGTACAGGTGAGAGGGTATTTGTTGGAGGAAAGGGTGCTCTAGAACAAGGGGTCATGATATGAAGCTACGGGAGGGGTAGGCTCAGGAGAGATTTATGGAAATACTTCTTCACAGAAAAGGTGGTGGATGCCTGGAGTGATCTTCCAGTGGAAGTAGTGGGGACAAAAATAGTGAAGCAATTCAAGAAAGCCTATGATAGGCACAAGGGAATCATAAGGGATAGGAAAGGGGTGGCAGAAAAAGTGCTATAGACCTAGAAGGGTCTGCAACAAAAACAACCACAATGAAAAAGGGCAGACTGGATGGGCCAGGCAGCTCTTATCTGCTGCCAGTTTATATGTTTCTATAGGGAAGATGGCCTTCATCCTTCCAGGAAGGGGACCACAGTACCTAGTAAGAGGTTTAAATGCTACTTGGATGAGCATTTAAATGAGCCAGGGGGAGGCTGTAAAACCAAGGGAGTCAACAATTACCTCCCAGATGATGAAGCGGCAATGAGGAATTGAGGGCTCAGAGGAAGAAGGCTCCACAGTGCCGGGTAAGGGAGGGAATCAAGGTTACAGAAGTACAGAGGGCACCCAGTGAAAAGGGAAGGACTGGAGGTGCTGTGGGTCATTCTGGAGACAGGTGTTGTGGCTGCTGTCCATACAGGGGTGGCGTACAGTCCTATAGCAGAAGGAGAAGAGTTGGATAAGGCACTTGGAAAAGACATCATAAAGATGACAAGTAAGAAGGAGGTGCTGTAAGTTAATGTTTTTAATCTGTCAGATGGGGAGACTTCCAGCTGCAGCTTCAGCAAAAAGTAGGACCATCTTTGACTCACTACAAGGGGATCTTCTCATGCAGCTAGTCAAAAATCCACTAGGAACAGGGCAGGGCTGGACCTGGTTCTTACAAACAGAGCCAGCATTGCAGATATCATAGTGGACAGTCCCCTAGGTACTGTACAAGGGCTCACCATACAGTGTATGTTTTTTTTTTTATAATGATCATATTTTATCGATTTCTTTCTTAGTATGCACAGGAACAGAAAACATATAACAATAAGAACAAGTACACCTGTCATTCCATTCATCGTACTCTACAATGCAGTCTCCATCAACTTTGGAGTGACATTCTATAGGTTCTGGCACCCTCCCCCCAGCTCAAGACCATTAACTTTCTAGTAGTGTCCTGGAGAAAAGGCATTAGGCAGGCAAGTTAACTTACCACTGTCCATAGACTTTCTTCCTATCTGCTGTAGTATTAGATGGAACCAAATCCACATTTTATGGAACAAAGGTGGGATCTCTAACCATGACGTACAACACCTAACAGTTCCACCTATTCTGACCCCTGTCCACTTTAGTTTCTAATAGTATATATCAGGATTTCTTTCTTTTTCACCATATGTACCTTTTCTCCACTGCCACAGACCTGACAGAGGCTATGACCCCTCCCTCAGAAGGGTGCATCCTCCGGCCTGCGATCCCCAGCCAGTCCATCCCCAAGGTTCCCCCTCAGATTCCCCCCTCCATAGCAAAGCCAGGGTGAGTAGTGCCGGTGTGCTCCTCCCCTCCCCCGGTACATCAGATCTGGTGTCAGGGAGGACCACCAGAGCAATAGGGCCATCATGGTTCCTGCCGGGACCCAGAATTTTCGATTTTCTCCCCACACCTACATCTGTGCAATGGGTGGGCAGGCAGTTTCCACCTCTGCAGGGGCAGCCAATCACTCTGAATGTGGGCCAATACCCTATGTGGCTGTGCAACTGTGCCAACACCAGCCACTGCTAGGTGTCGGCTAACAGCGTGCAGTGCAAATCCCTCCCCCAAGGAAGGAGAGGAGTCTACTGGATACTCTACCTTCCTCCCCCAGCTGACCCCCAAGTGACACAAGTCAATTTCTGAACCCAGATCACTGGCATGGCATGACAAAAGGCATCCAGTGCCTCAACCCTCAGTGCCACCTAGTCGGCACATTAGGATTTCTAAGTTATAGATGGAGTTGACCAATGCCATCCAGTCCACCAGCATAGGTACAGCTGCAACAAATGAAATGGTCAGATATTTACTAAAATTTCTGTGATATCTCCAAAGAAATTCCCAGCCTACCTGTAGTACCATTAGAGATAATCTTCAGAAATTTCACAGAATATCTAGAAATATCTGACTTTGTCTTTTGCTGCAACTGTATCTCTGCTTTCAAGCAGTGTTTTATTGTACACTTCTTTATTGTGCCCAGCTGTATGCCCAGCAAAAATGTTGCTAGTGGGATCCTTCATAATCTGTGGGTATAAAAAGAAGAAGTTCTTAAGAAATAATTATTTGGTGGGTAAACATTTCCTGTAATGCCCCTCTGAGCACCTGAAAAAATGGGGATAACTTTGGGACAATCCCACACAATATGCAAATGGCTGGAACTGGGTTCTCTGCACTGTCACCATCAGTGTGCAGTTGGGCCTGTCCCCCTGTGCACCTTCTGGATCATGATGATAAAGAAGTGGACTAGACATTTCCAATTAAATTCCTCACATGTCACAGAGGAGGACACCTTATGTGTATTCTGAAGACTATTTCCCATGTGTTCTTTTTAAGGGGTAGCCTAACTCCTGCTCCCACAACCCATAATAAAGGATATTTACTTCATTCCTGATGTGCCCTATAAAGGTGTGACAGAAGATGTGGTAGGGTTTCTCTTTTAAAGCTTCCAATGAGATATGAGTAAGCATATTAGTAAAATCTAATCCTGTGTCTCTAACCAATCTAGTTAAGTATGCTAACACTTGAAAGTATCAGAACATGTCCATCTGGGGTATTCCTAACAGATCCCATACCATTTGAAGATTTAACATCCTGACCCTGAATCATTCGAACTTGGAACCATAACCCTCTATGGCGCCAGTTGTATATCCTATATCAAGAGTAGCATGAATGAAATCTGTATGCATGTGTAGGAGAAAAAGCCATAATAGTTGCTGAGATAGGTCCCCTTTGAGGACTAATTTCTTCCACAGTTGTAATGGGATGAGGATGAACTAGACAAATGTCTATGGTGTGTATTAAATTGCCAAGCATACAGCAGGTTAAGCTCTAAAGGTTGAGTGGGGACACCTTCCTTCTCTAACTGGGTCCATTGTTAATCAGGAGAGTTTCTGACCCAATACATTACCAGTTGCAGCTGTGCTGCCTTGTAATATAAATTAAAGTGTGGCAGTGCTAGACAGCACCACTTCTTTGATCTACACAGGATCATAAAAGCAACACGAGGTCACTGCCCTTGCCAGAGAAAGTGCAAGATCTGCCTGTTCCAGCATGCCCATGCCCTCTGGGGAATTGGGAGAGCCAGATTCTGAAATAAATATAAAAATTTAGGAAGGACCACCATTTTTATTGTTGCTACCCTTCTCTCTAGGGATAAGGGGAGCATGGTCCATCGGACTAGATCCTGCTGTAGCTGTGCCTGTAGAGGAACACAGCTGGCCTCATAGAGTTGGAAGATCAAAGTTGTCAGTTTTAACCCTAGTTATTTCATCTGGGACAAATTCCAGTGGAAAGGGTATTGAGCGTTTATCGCCATACTAGGGATATAATGTATGATGAGTACTTCCATTTTACTCTCATAAAGAGTCATATTTTTGTAATAGTTACCAGATGAGCAGAACATCCATCTTTGGGGCTGTCAAATAGAGCATGATGTCATCCACATACAAGCTATACAATGAACTGTACCCTCTAATTCATAAGACCCATGAGGGATCTCTTAAAGCTATGCCTAGTTTGATTGGATCTAATAAAGCCAGTCTGATAGGGGTGGATGATACGGGGTTGAGTACCATCAAACCTCTTTGTCAGTACTGATGTAAAGGTTTTGTAATCCATGTTTAGTACTGAAATTGGATCTGGGGGTGCTCATTACAGGGCCAATGAACAACTCGGTACGATGTAGGAAGGCAGCTGCAAAGGCCAACAAAATGCTGGGTTGTATTGCAAGGGGTATATCCTTGAGGAGGGAGGAGGTGATTCTGCCACTGTATAGGTCATTAGTTAGACTGCACTTGGATTACTTCGTACAGTACTGGCACCCGTATCTGAAGAGGGACATTAAGTTTCTGGAGGGGGTGCAGCGCAGGGTGACAAAGATGATCAAGGGGCTGGGGGACTTATTATATGAGAGGAGGCTGAGGAGTTGAACATGTACTCACTGGAGGAGAGGAGGGATGGGGGACATGATTGAAACCTTTAAGTACATGAAAGGAATAAACAAGACAGGTACAGAGGGGCTGTTCAAAGTAAGGGAGGGGAGGGACATCGGGGGCCATGATATGAGACTGGAGGGAGGAAGGTTCAGGAGGGAGATGAGGAGACACTTTTTTACAGAGAGGGTGCTGGCTGGGAGGAATGCATTACCTACATTAGTGGTATCCAGTAGAACAGTGGACTGCTTCAAAAGGGGATGGGACAGGACAAGGGGGAGGGTCAATGAAGGGGAAGGGTGGAAGGGGGGCAGCTG
This sequence comes from Neoceratodus forsteri, assembly GCA_016271365.2. NCBI lineage: Eukaryota > Metazoa > Chordata > Ceratodontiformes > Ceratodontidae > Neoceratodus > Neoceratodus forsteri. The sequence goes on along the minus strand of CM028132.1, from coordinate 318,379,621 downwards.
CAGAATAAGGGGTGCTAGCTGCACATTCGAGCAGACTTGATAGACCTCTAAGCCTTTATCTGCTGGCAAATTTCATATGTTCATATGTTCATACCCATGATTCCTGGACACAGTTGCATGGCCTGCACCAAAGGCTCAATGTACAGTGTGAATAACAGTGGGAACAAGGGGTGGCCTTGCAGTGTTCCACGCTGCAGAGGGAAGGATGAAGTCAAATGATGATTTTCCCTGACCTGAGCACAGAGAGCATTATAAACATAGGAAATTAGGTCCTAAAATTCAGTCGAAACCCAAATTTATTCAGTGTGGTATGGAGAAAGGCACAAGACACCCTGTCAAATGAGTTATCCATGTTCAGATGCAAGCCAAGAGATGGAAACCAGAGCCTGAGACCTGCTGTATTATGGAGAGGGATCTCTTAAAGCTATGCCTAGTTTGATTGGATCTAATAAAGCCAGTCTCATAGGGGTGGATGATACGGGGTAGAGTACCATCAAACCTCTTTGCCAGTATTGACATGAAGATTTTATAATCCATGTTTAATATTGAAATTGGACAGTATGATTTGCATCTTTCAGCTGGCTTCCCTGGTTTAGAAATTTCCAGTTTGGGATGGGCAACCCATTCGGTAGCTAGAGCTGGTAGTTCAGTTATCAGTGTTTTTTGCTGGGTAGGGTAGTTTGGGTAATTTACTACCCTACCCTACATAACAGATTACTTCATGGGTTGGGTACTGTGGACACAGATAATGGGTTGGGTATTGGGTAATTGAAATTTTAAATCAGCATTGCGGCAGCCTGTGGGGTCCTTGGACTATTATGAACATCTAATCAGGCATTACAGGTAGCCTGTGCGGTCCTCACAGTAGAAAGTAGCACATGACACTAGCCTGACAATTTGATTTGTCAGTGCTGGTGTCTGAGCTCCCTGTCTGCTGTGTAAGTGCATAGAATGGATCTGTAGTTTGGTGGGAGAGGGAACAACCAGCACTTACTGCAACTGTGGTGAAAAAAGAAAAAAAAATTATACTTTAACTCACTGAGACCCCCAAGACTCCTGTAGGTGGCAACAGAAAGGACTTTTCTGAGGTCTTTAACGTCTCCAGATGTCCTGCACTTTGTGCCACTGAGGACTTAGGACGTCTGAGGATGTCAGTGCTTACAGCTTAAATATTTCACAAACCAAAGAGAGCAGAACTGATTGCATGGCACCGTTGGAAAGGTCCTTTTGTGCTGAACAACTTTGTCATTGATACTTTGTGTCTGTCACATATACTTTAGAAGATATTCACATTTTTGTATGGGATGGTGTGTATGGCTGACATTTGTCTCTCAAGCCTCACCTAGCCACTTTGAATAAAATGGAAAAAAAATACATGTATCACATTTGAACAAGCATTTGTCACTGCCTAATGTTGACTTGCTGGCATTGGCATTGGTGGTGCAGGCATTAGAGAGATGCATCATAGGAATGGCAGTGAAGTATTGAACTAATGCCACCCCCACCCACCCTCCGCAGAGTGAAAGGTGTTGGGGGTGCCTTTGTGTCATCGTCCATAACGCTTAAGCCATTCCACCTCAATCCACCCTGTGGACAGCAACAGGTGTAGTGGTGTGCCTTGGGGTCTTCAGCCCTTACACTCACCCCATTCTATAAAGAAATAAGCTGAGATGGATACAGTATAGGAGAATGGGGTGAACATTAGGGCTGAAGATCCCAAGACACAGCTCAATGCCTGCCAATGGCCATGGGGGGGTGGAATGCTGTGAGCATTATGGTCGATGAACCCAAGTCACCCCCCCAGCACCTGTCAGTCTCTACAGGTTGGTGTGTTACAGCTGGAAACCCTAACACTCCTGGTGTTTGTTGGTGTTTTTGCTTCAAATTTTCAACATGGGCTTTTTGGGAACCCACCTCATGAACAGTGGCACTATCATTTCATTACTCAATCCTGAAAGGTGATTTCACACAGTGACACCAACAATTCTGCACCACAGGTGCGAAAACACATTTTGGGAAGGATGTGAAAAATAACAGCTGTACTGTTCATGAGAAGGTGTGAAAAAATGGCAATGTTGAAAATCTGGAGTGAAAATATGAAAAATTGTTAAAGTTACGAGTGTAGTAGAAACTGCGCAACACATGCCCGTAATGCAATCAATTATCGGAATTTTTCACCAGATTTTCAACATGGGCATTTTGGGACCTCTCCTCATGAACAGTGGCACTGTGATTTTGGTAATCTGTCCAGAAAATTGATTTTCCACAGCAATTGCGCCATTCTGCACAACAGGTGCGAAAACACATTTCAGGCAGGATGTGAACAATGACAGCTATACTGTTCATAAGGAGGAATGAACAATGGCAATATTGAACATCTGGAGTGAAAATATTAAAAATTGGTGATGTTATGAGCGTGTGTAGAAACTGCACAATGCAAACTTGTAACGCAGTCATTTTCTGAAATTTTTTCACCAAATTTGCAACATGGATTTTTTGGGGCCCCACCTCATGAACAGCGGCATTGTCATTTCATTAATCAGTCCTGAAAGGTGATTCTGCACAGCAACCACAAAATCACCTTTCAGGACAGAGTAACAAAATGACAGTGACGTGTTCATGAGGTGGGATCCCAAGCACTCCATGTTGAAAACTTGGGGCCAAAATTCCAAACAATGGCTGAGATATCAACATAAGACCAGGACCAACTTGTGCAATCCTTTACATCTGCAGAGAAGTGGTTTTGGCATAATAAGCGCATCCTTAATTACAACAACACTAAGACAATGTTGTTTTCGACCTCCCAAAGCAGACACAAAACCTTCCCACTTACCATCATTAGTGACACTGGCTCTCCTCTTGAAATGGTTCACCATTTCAAGTATCTGGATATAACTACCCTGTCTTTCACCCAGCACATCGACTGAATAGCCAAAGCTATTAACCAGCGTTTAGGAATTCTATACAGGAACAAACATAATCTCACTCCTGAAGCACTGAACACGGCTATCCACAGTTCTGTGGTCTGTCTCACAGACTATGGTATTGTCTTTACTGTGCAGCTACAGACACTGCCCTCCGACGTATCAAAATGGCCTTAAATAAAGCATACCACCTTCTTAGTGGTGCTGCATGCTTCACACACACCTGCAACCTTTATGTCTAAGTTAGCTGGTTACAAATTGACAGCAGGCTCAAATACCAATTGTGCCTGCTTTCAAAAAAAAGTCACCTTAGGACTGCTACCCCCGGCATACTGGCTCTTCTTTCCTCTGCACATAACCCATGCAGTACCAGAAGCTCTGGCAAACAGGCTTTCAGAATCCGATGGTGCTGCACCACCTTTGGACAATGTACATTTGCATGCAGTGCTCTGCAATGGTACAGCTCTCCGCCTCCTGACATAACCAATGCTACTTTGCTGGGATCCTTTAAGAAAAAACTCTGGCAGCATCTAATCTCACTGGCAATCTGTGACTGCTACTGCTAATTCGCCTTTATCTTGCTCCTACCATTTGCAATCTCTGTGATCTCTGCTGATTAGTAAAATGTTACACTTCATGTCCATTTCTTGGGCCCCCAGTCAGGTTAACACTTTCATGGGCTTTCTACCCCTGCCTAAATTATTATTTTCCCTCCTACCTCCCTCCCTCCCTCTACCTCCTTGTCTCTTTTTTACCTCTCTGTCATTCCATACCTCTTTCCTCCCTACCACCTTAATATAGCTTCATCATCACCCCACTACCCACACGACCTCTTCCTCCCTACTCTCCTCCACTTCTCCTTTCCTCCAACCTCCTCCTCTTTATTCCACTTTGACTACATAGCTATTCTTTCCTTTCCCTCCCATCTATCCCTATCCTACCTCCCCACTTCTGCTTGCCTTCTCCCTTCCCACACTTTTCTCCTCCATCTCCTGTCCCTCTCTACTGATACGAGACCTTCCTTCTTTCTTTGACTCAGGCACAATCCAGTTATCTGCCTATGTTGTTAGTTATATGAGTGTCCTTTTTAGACAAGCATCCTAATGTTATGTTACCATTACCTAGTGAAACTTTAGCCTTTGTTTTGACTCTGCATCCTGTATGTGCTTAGATTGCGTAATTATTGTTAGAATTTATGCCTGGAGACAGTTTTCAATTGTTTCTTGCTGTATCTGTATCTGTGGAACATATCTGTATTCTTTTTGTGTCATACTTGACATGAAATCTATGAAAGAGCTTTCTGCTTGAAGGTGTTAATCCAAGATCGCAATAAATAAATAAACAAATAAGTTTAAACTTCAATTGACAGCCATTATGTACACTTACCTTTGATTCTCAGTTTACCAGTTGGCTTTGAAGAGTACAGACTTGTCCTGCTCCACAGAAGATCATTGCTCTTGACCTCCGGAGGTAAGTATGGGATGATGTGGGGTGCAGAGAGGTGGGTGCACAGTGGGAGGGTGGGGATAGGGGAGGGTGCAGTGGGGAGACTACGAGGGACCATTTTCTTTTTTGCAAATTAAAAAAATGCTGGGGGGGCTGTTTTCTTAACTTACAGGTTCAAAAAACAAAACAAAAAAAAACTTTGGGGCACACTGGGTTGGGCTCTGAGTGTGCCATATAAGTTTTTTGGGGGGCATGATGCAGACAGGGATTGGGCACCCCCATTGCCAAAGAAAGTGAGCTTGGTGGGGAGAGGAAACATAATGCTGATGGGGATTTGTTACCCCTGCTGGCAAAGACAGTGAGCTTGGGGGGGGGTCATCCGACACCAGGAGTGCGCATCTCAGTGTAGGAAAAATAAATACATAAAGAAATTATTTGGGCACACTGAGGTGGGCTCTCAAAGTGCCACAATGTGGGGGGATTACATGCTGATTCAGGAATTGGGCACCCTGATGTCAGCTTTCCGGGGAGTGTGTGGTGGGTGGCAAGAGCCGCCAATGTGGAAAGCTGCACAAGGGCTGATTTATTTATTGAAACATTTCAACAGGAAAGGCACAGTGAAGAAACAAGTTGCTTTCATAGAGCAAGGCCCGGGAACAGAGTGCTCAGTGCAGGGCAGGAGCTGATGAGGTTGTGGTGGGAAGGTGCCGCTGCAATGATGAAACTCTCCACGACTGCAGTGTCAGATTCATTTCAACTCCTTGGCTCTCTTTGAAGCTGCTGTCATTGCCAGCATGATCACTGATTGGCAGCTGAGGGATGCACCCACTAAAGCATCCCCTGCATTTGCCACAATACTGACACACCTCTGAAATGTGCTACTACCACAAGATGTTGCTTGCACGTGCATGCATGCCAACATAAAAATTGATTTTAAGTCCATCTAATATATGTATACTTAATTTGGTGTTGATATGTTATATATTTTCCCACAAAAATGATTTATGTTGCCTTTCTTATTGAAAAAAAAAACCTTTTTTTGCTATTTCAGCTAATATAGAAACAATAGGAATTACTTATAATTAATTGCAAAGCACCATTAGACAGGTAATTTTGTGCTGAACAACTTCGACACTCATTCTTTATGTGTAACACTTAAGGTTCATGAGGTATTCGCATTTGTTTGTGGCATGCTGATTATGGCTTTATTTTGCTCAGAAAGTTTCATGATGTACTGTTAAAAGTATACAGGCCACAAGTAGGGGAACTCTCAAAGAGCTCCTGAGGCCTCATTGAGAAAAACAAAAGCAAAAACTTTAATCCAGGAAGGAGACTAAGGTGCAAGGGTTGGGGAATGAAGAGGGAATAATTGGGGGATTGAGTGCGGTGCTAGGGAGAGAAGGAGAAGGGGAGAGGCGCTCATTGCTGGCGGCAGCTGTGAAAGCCATTTAGGCTGTATTACACACTGTCTGTTGCTTGGTGCCCCCGAGCCCTGTTTGTAATATACTGTAGCTACTCTGTGCGTCTCTGCAGTATACCAAAAGCCATTTGGGCTGTATATTACACACTGTCTGTTAAGTATCCCAAGCCTTGTCGGTGACATAGCTAATATTTAGTGCCTCTCTAAAGTACAGTGAAGCCATCTAGGCTGTATTTTACACATGTTTGGTGTTCTGAGCCCTGTCTGTGACATAGCTACTCTGTGTTTCTCTGCACTATAGTGAAAGCCATTTAAGCTATATTACACAGTGTATGTTAGGTGCCCCAAGCCCTGTCTGTGACATAGCTACTCTGTATCTCTCTGCAGTATAGTGAAAGCAATGTAGGCTATATTACACACTGTCTGTTAGGTGCACCAAGCCCCGTCTGTGAAATTGGTACTTTGCATGTCTCCGCATAAAGCCATTTAGGCTGTATTACACAGTGTCTGTTAAGTGCCCCGAGCCCTGTCTGTGACACAGCTACTCTGTATCTCTCTCTGCAATATAGTGAAAGCCATTTAGGCTGTATTACACACTGTACGATATGTGCCCTGGGCTCTGTCTGTGACATAGCTACTCTGTGTGTCTCTGCAGTATAGTGAAAGCCATTTAGGCTGTATCACACAGTGTCTGTAAGGTGCCCCGAGTCCTGTCTGTGACATACTGTAGCTACTCTGTGTCTCTCTAAAGTATAGTGAAAGTCATTTAGGCTGTACTACACTGTCTGTTAACCTGTTAGGTGCCCTGAGTCCTGCCAAAGCTACACTGTGTGTCATGTCTCTCTGTAGCATAACAAAAGGAATGACTATATCTACTATATCTCATATTTCCCAGTCTAAGTCTACTAAAAGGAAACACAGTGCTGCTGTATGTGCAACTGAAAATGATGTGGACAATACGAATCCTAGCACTAATGAAGAACACACAGAAGTGACAATAATAACATCACCAGGACTGGCATTAAATGTCCTCCTGAATAAAAAAAAAATCATGTTAGCAATGAAATGATAGTAGAGTTTTGGAAAAACTGACAGGAGTTACTCATGGAAGTACTGAATGTTTTGTCATATGTGCCAGGATAATTTCAGCTGCTGAAGTAGCATACAAGGACAAGGAGGCATCATCCTCAAATATAAGCTCAGATGCTGAGGCAGCAAATGCTGATAAAGATCGTGGTGATAGTGGGGAATGGGAATGGAAAAGCCCAGGCTATGTCCCACATGATGATGGTGGCATGTACAGTTCTTCTGAATCTTGTGGCAACGAGGTCTGTAGATTTGATGAGGGGTAGGAGAGGATGCTGCTGAAAGGCATGAGAGGCAAGTGCAGAAAAAAAATCACATGCTAAACTTAAGAATAAGAAGATGAGCATGAATGAGAAACATACATGTGAACAAAGAAATGGCAGTGTAAAGCACAAAGGGTAAATCTTTAGTGCAGAATTAATTTTATATTGATCCTGCAGACAACTCTCGAGCTGTATTCAGCCTGTGCAAAAAGAGTGCCAGTCATGGAGGCAAAGTGGGACATTTTAGAACATCAGTAATGATACAACATGCAAAGGCAAAACATCCAATTGAGTGGGGCTTGGCAAGGGACAGTGTGGTTGGCATGGGGGTAGTGGAGATGGTGGCTCAGTGACCATAGTGACGATGAACTGGAAGCAGGAATTGACATTGAATCACTTGATGTGTCCTTGCAGTCTTCCCAGACACAATTGTTTTCTTCTGACACCATCAAGTAGTGCAGAATCCCACAATAGTACTCCATGTGAAAAAGGTGTGAAAAGTACAGTCCCACAAAATTAAAAATATCTCATCATTCTTGTCAACTAACATTAAAAGAAAGTGTTGTGAGGACATCAAAATTTACCCACAAGCATCCAACATGCCAGCTGTTAAATAGAGCTATTGCAGAGGTTTTGGCCGATTGTCAACTCCCTTTTCCTTTTATTGCCCATAAAGGTTTCCCTCAAGTTCATGAGCCAGATTAAATGACAGTACGCCATTACCTGTAGAACATACTTCTCAAAAAAGGCTTTTCAACTGTTGTATGACTTGGTGTGTAGTGCGGTTATCAAACAGTTAAAACTCTCTGAAGTGAAGCAGGTTCACATAACCACACCCCTGCCTTAATTGTCGGCAGACATGTACTGATTGTTTTTGCATGCTAAAAATATTGAATTGCCACAGTATTTAATGTAATTTCCTAGGGTACCTTAAGTCAAATCCACTCTGTAAACTGCTTCTTGTCTAACATAATTCCCCCATACAACAACTCACAAGCAGCACTGAAATTTCCCCATGGTGCCTTAAGAGAATCCGCGCTGTAAACTGCGTTCTTGACCAGTGTAATACCCCTAGAATACAGTTTACTGTGCCCTGGTTACAACGTGATGCACCATAAATTTGAGTTGTTTTATATTTAATGAGCTGTTGGAAACTGCATTTTACTGTACTCCTAAATATATTAAATCCCCCAGTAATTAGCTTGATGAGCCCTGTTACAATGTGTTGCACCTATAGCTTAGAGCTGTTTTTAGAACTACTGAACTGTGGTAACTGCTCCTTTGATGAGATTAACCCCCCCCCCCCCAGAAAACAGTTTGCTCTGCTCCTGGTAAAAAAAGCTGAATGTTTAGCACTATCTGAAAAGTACTTAGCTGCTTAAGATTTGCTCCTCCCTCTCTGCTCACCATAAATTCTCTTCTCCTCTCTGGCAGTCGGGACTCGGGTCGTGAGGGCTTCAAGGTGCAGTCAGCCTTCCCCAGCCAGCAGCCATTCCATGGAAGCCTCTCCCCACCCCCAAAGCAGGTACGGAACACGCTGCTGAATTCGGAGCGTGGTTTGGTGCCTTTTCAGTTTGAATCAAACAATGGTGCTTGCAAGGGCTGTGGCCTTCCACAAGAGAGCCTTTGTTCAGCTGTGCTTCTGGCCCTGCCACCCCTACCACCACCCTTGGTGAGCTCCTACCTTTATAGTACTCACCACATGACCCCAAAAACCTATCAGCCCACTCTCTCATTTGCAGCTTATCAGCTGCCAACACTAGAGATCGCTACCCTCTGGACAAAGCATCTCTCCACTACTACTGACTAAGATGATACACTTTCTACCCCTGATACTTCTCTCACTGGCCCCTCTGTCCTCTCTACCCCCAGCACACCTCACAAGCAGGGAACCAACTCCTCTCTTGCCACTATGCCTCTACTACCAACACAACTATGCTACCCATCACCTCCTATATGCCCATGCCCTAGGAAACATACACAACTGGCCCATTTGTGCTACCATCCTGCCCCCATCCTTCCTACATGGTCATTCTGTCCTCCACACCCCAACCCTCCACTGCCCACCACATATAGCCTCAGTTAACACACATACCCCCAGCACTAAATACCTCTGGCTTAAAACCAAGCAGCTTATTACACTGCTACTCCTTTTAGCCGGGGACATTGAGTCTAACCCAGGATCCACCACTACAAACGCCCACACCCCATTTTCTTTCCCAAAGGTCTCAGGCTCCTGCACCTCAACAGCTGCAGCTTACTAAACAACATATCTGTCCTGCAACCAATCGCCTTATCCCTACGCCCTGATATTCTCATCATCTCCAAAACGTGGCTAAAACCCCAGCATACCGATGCTGAAGTATCTATACCTGGATACACAATCATTAGGCACCTCCCCAATGGACATCATTACACACCTGGCCACCTGCAGTCCTTATCTATAGGCGGCAAGCTCCACGCCATTGGTGACTATAACCACAATTGGCTTGCCTTAGATAAGGCCCACCTCAAAACCAAGATCAAGGCCCTAAACCTCACACAACTGATACAAGACCCCACCAGGCTAAACCACAAAATGCATAATCATTCACTGCTGGACTGGGCTCTATCCTCCCACTCCCACCAGGATCCTATGTGCGGGCTTGCTCCCTGACTCCCTAAGTGACCACCACATGTTTTTCCTGATCAGGAAAGTGCATAGATCCACAGCCCCCCCCCAAAGACGCTGCACACAAGGTCATATAAATCTCTGGACCTAGCATCACTCATACTAGACCTAGGCCAAGTAGACTGGTCCTTCATCCCAGCGCCCTCATCTATTGACGCCATGTTCAATACTTTCAAGGCCAAATTTCTTAAAGTTTGGGACAAACATGCCCCCCTGCATACAAAAAGAGTCAGAGGTGCCCACCTTCCCTGGATCACAGCTGATATCATCAGCAAATGCCACCCCAGAGATCACGCATGGAAAGCCCGCAAGAAACTGGGCACCCAAGCATCCTTCCAAGCCTACAGAGCCCTCCGAAACTCCTGTACTAATCTCATTCACCAGGCAAAAAAGAGCTATTTTCTTTTGACTTTTAGTGCAAACATAAACCACCCAACCAACTTCTGGAAATCATTCAAATCCCTGTTCTCTCCCCCCACCCAACCTCCACCTCTGACACTTTCAGTTCAGGGCACCTACATCACCAATCTCTGCAAGGTAGCCGAAGCCTTCAATATCTACTTCTCCAGCTGCACTGACTCGCTTCTATCAACCATCCAGTGTCCACCCCACCAGGGCCCCAACCCCCAACCAAGTGCATCCCTACTAGCCTCACAGTTCTCCTTCCGCCCTGTTTCCCAAGCTGAAGGTTTCAAATCCCTATGCTCCCCGAATCCCAACAAAGGCAAATGCCCCACGTCCCTGGATGCCAAGATGTTATATTTGTCTGCCCCAGCCATAGCCACCCATCTAGCAGCACTATTCAACCTCTCTTTCACGTTGAGCAAGCTTCCTGCTGAATGGAAACAGGTTACCATTATTCCCCTACAGAAAGGGGCCGACCCCTCCTTCCCAGGCAACTACCGCCCCATCTCCCTACTCCTGATCCTGGCAAAAATGCAGGAACATCTAATCTTCTCCCAACTCTCTCCCCATCTGGACGCCACCTCCTTCTTCACTCCCTTCCAATCCGGCTTTCGCAAATCTCACTCAATCATCATCTCCCTGCTACAAGTTACTGGTGACATACTCACCGGCATGGACAAAGGCCACATCACCTCTGCCATCTTTATAGACTTAGCCAAGGCTTTCGACATTGTCTCATATACTCTGCTCCTTTCCAAACTAACTGATGCCGGGCTCTCCAAACCAGCCACCACATGGTTCCACGACTACCTGGTGGGCAGACATCAGGCTGTAATAATCGCCTCATACATCTCTAACCCACTCCCAGTTACTGCCGGTGTCCCCTAAGGTTCAGTCCTGGGCCCACTGCTCTTCTCCATATTCCTAAATGACCTCCCATCAGCCTTTTGCTTCGCATCCATACAAATGTATGTGGACGACCCAGTACTGTATGCCACAGGCCCCTCCATAAGCACAGTGGCAAACCTCCTTCAGCAGGATTTCAACTCCATCCAGGAATGGTTCAGGTCAAACCAACTATTCCTAAACCCTAAAACATCAATGTCACTAACCTTCGGCTCTCAGCAAAGACTCTCCCGCCAAGCCACCTGCCACCCCTTCAAAACCCTGGATGGGACCCTTCTGGAACAATGCACCAGCTTCAGATATTTAGGCGTCTGGCTCGACCTGCACCTCTATTTCACCACACATATCGACTCCATACATAAGAAACTTCTCCCTAAACTCGGTGCCCTATACAGAAACAAAAGCTGTCTCCGTTTGCCAGCTAGGAATGCTATGGTCCAAAAGATGATCCTCCCAGTACTCGACTACGGTGATATAGTCTATACTATCACTCCCTCCTCCACGCTGGCCAGTGTTGACACCCTATTCCACTCTTTTTGTCGGTTTATCCTCGACTGTCCACAAACAACCCACCACTGCATCTTATATAGCTCCCTAGCACTGCCGTCCCTTCAAGACCGAAGGCTAACCCACAGTGCTAGGTTCATGGCTAAATTCTGGTCCCATTCCCTACCCCCTACCTGGCCTCTTCCTCTCCCCAACCCCCGCTTACTCCTCTGAGCTCTGACCCCAGACTCCTCCACATCCCCTATATGCCGCACAACCAAAGGCAGGCGCATTCAACTTCGCATCCCCAGCTATGGAACGCACTACCAGCTGATATAAGACACTCTTCCAACCCCAGCCATCGCAATCGCCTACTCACCTCCCACTTCTCCTCCTGCTGCTCTTGCTACAACTAATGTCAAATTATGTACAAATATTGAGTCTCTGTACTCAGTGTAACCATCTAAATTATTCCTGTATCGATCTTCTACCTGTTTGTAACTATTTGCCAACTGTCTGTATGGTGGATGGACCTCTATTGTGTTGTTAATTCTGTACCAAATGTATGTACCATTGTCTTGGGTCTTGACCCCCAGGTTACATCTGGAATTGAGCAACTTTGCTTAGTATGCCTTCCTGGTTAAACTCGTAAATAAATAAATATATGGACCAACAACCAAAGAATTCACTACATGACTGTTACAGCTCATTAGGCAAGTTTTCTGTCAGAAAGTAATAATCCCCACTCGACTATAAGTAGTAGAAAGCAGGCTATATTATGTGTCACCACGTTTGAGGAAAACCACACTGTTGTGAATATTTTGTAGTAGCTGCAAAATCAATTCCAGAAATGGCTAACTATGTATTTCTTATCTCCAGAGTTCATAGTATCAGATAATGGTGCTAACACACGTCAAGGCTGTTAGAGATGGCAACTACCAACACATACTTTGTTTTGCACATTTTTTTTAAATCTTCTCATCCATAGTTTCTTAAATGGAAACAGAAATGTTGAAAACCTGTTGTTTCTTGCTAGGAAAATATGTGGCCATTTCAGCCACTCTATGAAAGCACAAAAAAATCCCAAAGGGGCTGCAGAAGTCGAACAACTTACCCTTGCATACATTAAAGCAGGAAGGCCCAACCCACTAGAATTCAACATTTTACATGTTGGAAAGGCTTCTTTAACAGAAAAACTCTATATGACTACACCATGCAGAATCAAATAGATAAAGTAGACATGTTCAGTTCCAGCAGCTGGACTGTACTGGAATATTTTGGTCATCTTATTGGAGCCATTTGAGACTGCCACATGGGATGTCAGTGTGGGCAGTGGAAGGCTGAATCAAATTCTTCCTCAAATCAGATTTCTTCACATTTTCCTTGATGACATAAAGAAAGACTTTTAGTCAAAAGACGACATCAATGCTGTTATGCTGGCAGATGACTCGAGTCTCAGACTGTGACTGATCATAGACTAAATGCCATGTTTAAGAATGAGACCTATGTGTTGGCTATGTTGCTAGATCCCCACTTTAAGTGGGACATTGAAGCCATCTTTCCTGCAGGGGAAGACATTGAGTATTGGAGAGATCTTCTGCTAACCAAAGGTGACATTACCCTCTAAACACTATTAACTGATGTACAGCAATCAAACCCTGCTGAACCATCAGAGTGTGCCTCTGGCACAGGCAATAGCACATCTACCAATTCTTCACAGTCAGCAGTGTCATCACGAGGGAAAGGACATCTACAGCTACTTCTCAGGTATATTATGTTCAGGGTTAGAAAGGCAAATCACCTCTGAGTCGCCTGCAACAACATAAACTAGTAACCTGCAAAGAAAGTTACCATCACACACAACACAATGATCCTGGAGTACTTTGCAGACCATACTGTGATCTTGAGGAAGATCCATTACTGTATTGGAAATGAAGAGAACAATATGGCTAGATCAAGCAAATCTTTCAATAATGTACCTCGATCGTCCACCTTCAAGCAAATATTTAGAATGTATATTTAGTGCAGCTGGAGGAATAGTCACTGACCGTAGAACACTGCTAAGTCCTGGAAATGTGAAACGGCTTACATTTCTCAAAATTAATGCTGACAATTTCCTAATTGTCACAAACATTGAATTATAGGAGTCTGACACTGAACATGAACAACAGCCTGCAAATAGTGGGCCCTATGTACTAATGAGAGGATTAGATGTGCCTGAGGTGCATGTCACCTCTCTGTTGTTCACTGGCTTAATTACAAAAATGTACCAAACTACAGAGGATCCAAATGGTTAAGGGTGGGACTCCTCCTCATGTTGCTCAGGTGGTGCACAACCATGGGGGGGGGTCTACATGGGCAGGTGCTTCAGCAGGTACAGGATGTTCTAGAGCAGGGTCAACCGGTGGTGGTGGTGGTGCCATGGCATGCTGCTGCTGCAGATGCTGCACTGTGTGTGTGGGGGGGGGAGGGGGACAGGTTCCATTTCCTGGTGCTCCTAGTGCCAAAGTCGGCCTCTTCAGATGAATGGGATGATATGTCCTATCAATACAATGCATCCTCATCTCCTTGCTGAGACTGGTCCCACTCTCAGTCCTCCCAGTCTCCTCCTCAATAGTCCCACTCTTTTTGAGTTAAACCTTTGAGAACTGAATATGTGTGAATGTATATAGATTCTGGACGTATATATACATCCACAGTCTTCTAAGGGTTTTAAGAAACAGTAGAAAAATAAAATGAGTAAAAGCAATAAAAAATAGAATGAATAAAAGTGGGGAGTATAAAGAAAAATACAGAGAAACAGCAACTATTTTAATCAACACAAACTGCCAGCTAAATAGAAGATGACAAGTAAGCAAAAAAAAAATGTAGATTTGTCTTTTAGGTTTTTAAACCCTCTCAAAGCAGCTGATCTGACCTCTTCCACTAACTCACTCAGACTGCGAAAGGAAAATAAGACTCAGTCTGTACATGGAGAAGTAGCCTATGACCTTCAGGGACCCTTGTTGCCATCCCTTGTATTCTGCCAGTGTGTGATCTTTCTCTGTAATTAATCCCAGATCACTCCTGAAAAAGGGCCTCCTAAGGCCTAGTGGGTTTACCTGGTCAAAAAAAATCAAATAAAAACATTTATTTCCATATAACCTACAAGCAGTTGTTTACCAAAAGCTTCAATTTGAGTAGACTTCACCCAAATGCATCCTGAAGGTGAAGTTACCAGATGAAGTTACAAAAGGTCAGTTTCCAAGTAAATGGCAAGCATTCATGAACTAATCTGAGAAAGTGATGGTGGAGACTTCACTGGTGAAATAATGTTTCACAGCCTCTCTAGCCTAATTGGAAAATGCATCTCAATGGACTGAAAAAGAAAGTCCTAGCTTCCTCTAAAGGTGTCTTAAGATTTGTAACATATCTGTGGCTAATTCATTTGTAGCATTACAAAGAACATTTCAAGCCAAAGTTATAATCAAATTCTTCATGGTTGTGAAACGTGGAGGTTGTCAAAGGGTGTCAGTGGCTTACAATGCATAAAAAATGTTTTTTTACAAGATTAATGTTAGGGATCTCAAGGGTGACACTGGGTAAAATAGGCAGAGTAGAGACTGGTTCCCTGTCATTGAGGTAATTGTTATGTTAAGGGTCATAAACTACTGTGCCAAAATAATAGATATGAGTGATAACAGATTCCATAAACTTTGCTGGGCATAAGCTTTGTCTAAAGGAAACACTACATGGTTTGAACATTTGAATATAATACTTACAAAATTGGGTCTACCTGATATGTGGACCAAACAAGTAGCAGATAATACTAAGAGGTTTGCAGAGGAAGTCCAGCCGAGACATACAGATGTGTTCCTGCAATGGGATTTTGCAAGACTTTCTCTACTGCCTGGCATAGAGATGTACAGGTAACATAAAACTACCTGAAGAGAAGAACATGTCTTGTCTTCTGTGAGAATGATAGACATAGTAAAGCTGTTGTCCTTTTCAAGTTTGGACAAAAATTGTTGAATTGTTTTTATGATTTTAGAGAACTGTATTTAGGACTGGGCATATGTATTTGCAGCAAAGATGTGAAATTTTTATTCCGCAGAATCTTTCTGACTTCCCAGAAAAGCTCTGGAAAGGGCCTGCTGGATCTTGCTCATATAATGTATATAACAACGTGTTCAAGAGACAAGGTTGGATGGAAAAGACATTCAAAACAAACAATCTGAAAATTTTTGCACTTACCATTTTTGCACTCAAAATTCTATTTAAATTATAATATAACAAATAGTATGACTGCAGAAACTAAAACGCCTGATATTTAATGACTATACTGTATGTTTAAATAAGCTGGCAACCTGATGTGTATATTTCTTTAGATATGTTTACAAACAGGAGTAGATTTAATCTTTCTAAGGCTGTAATCTGTAGGGTTTTATGCATTTTGTATGAATAAACTGAACTGATCTGAATGTAATTTGACCTGAAATACAGCACCACTTAGTCCTGCTTAAATCTGTCAGCACTCTAGCTCTGCCAAGGGTGCAAGAGCTTTCATAATGTTCAGAATATGTATCTTACAGTTTCTCAGCAACGAAACAAAATGAAAGGGAGAGGCGTAATTATGTGTAAGTTTATTGCTACACCAGACTTTATTTTTGTTACCCAGTCCTGCTGCTGCTGTATCATGCTGTCTTGGACTCCTTCACACTAAATTTATAATTAGCAGTATATGTTAAGTTTAAGAACACAGTTGTGTTACCAAATTTGCTTACAAAAGTGGCTGGACAGTCATAATTATGTTGGACTGTGCATGAGTAAGGAACTTCTGTACAGTATAATTAGGCTAAAGACAGCTGATAAACACATTGCAACTGTTTATGAAATTGCTATAATGTAATTTGTTCCTCTCTCACTCTATTGATCCAGTAAACTGTCTTAGGATTCTTTTTTCCCGCTGTGCATCACCTTGCCCTTCTTGACATTTGCCAGATGTCTGACGATTTTACTACTATCTCCATATAATGTCGTCTATTGATAATTTCTTATGAGTGAACCACCCACCCAGACAGTTCATTACCACCCTCAAAGAGGTACACCTTCTCTTTATTCCCTGACCTGTATCATGACAGTAACTTCTTTGGGCACAAGTTGCGTTCTTGACTGACAGGCAAACTAGTTTAACAAAATAAAATTGGGAAAAGGAAAACCTGCATAGTCACCCTATTTTGCACAGTGAGTGACCATGTGCAACCAGAATCTAAGACTAGAACTATTAAAGAATGTCAGATGATAAAGTATTTTTGATTTCTCCAATGTACTGTACAGTACTTAACTAATCCAAACAAAAGGAACCGTGCTCTGGTGCTTTCCCAGCCAGTGCAGCTGAAAAGCCAGGCTAGCCCAAAATGTGATGCACAAGAAAGTCTGAAGACCAGTTGCACTTGAGAGGTGTGTGTGTACAAATTAAACAGGTACATAAACTTAGCTGTTTAAATCTTTTATTGCTTCTTGCTGTGTTACATCCAGTATTAGTGCCTTGAAAACATACAAGCAGCCAATAGTGGAGGACACTTTGTCCTCATTACTGTTATATGTTTTCAAGCACCATGTCGGTTGCTTTACAGAAAACAATAAATAATTAAACAGCTAAGTTCTAGTGCCTGTTTACAGCACAACTTCTCAATATAAATAAAAGGTTTATAGGATCTTTTTCTTTTTCAATTCCCTGGCAGGCAGGGCCACCATCTGGACCAACCCCCCAGGCCCCTCACCTGGCTTCCCATTGACTTACTGGCTTCTACCCCATTTGCCCTCATGGCTTGCCCCCCATGGCAGGGTATGGCAGGACCACCAACAACCGCAAACAAGGATCTGGTTCTTTCAGAGTCTTCCACATCACTGTAGTGAGGGCCTGTGAGGAGTCAGTCCTTCACGCTGCTTCAGCCTGCCTATTTTCCTTTTTCTTCCCTCTCTTGAGATTCCAGCCTTGGGGAATGATGCAAGCACACATGTGAGCATGGTGCGCATCATGCGTCGGCATCCCCCCCCCACTGAGCCACTGTACGGTGTACTGCCATCTTTGGTCACGAAGTTGGCAGTCATGCACCAGAGCTGGCTACCCTCCCTCCCCAGAAGAGGAGAACATCCTTTAGGACAATCGATCCTCCCCCCCCCGGCCACCCTGACAACTCAGGCTCACTTCCAAACTCGGATCACCAGTGTCATGAGCGGTAGTACTGCTGCTGCATCAATGGGCCAGCTCCCATAGGATCTTTTTGATAGTGACCCACAAGCAGGATGTAAAGCTGTGTGCATGGCAGCACAAAGGAGTCAGTGCTCAGCAGGAATAGCCCAGTTCCTATGAAATACAACACCAACAAGAATGCTGTAGCATCAATGAAGAACTCAGACCAAGTACAACTGCTAACGTACAAAATACTGGAGGCAGCTGCTGGAGCTACAAAAAGATTTATTTTGGCATCTACAAAGACTGAGAACAGTAGGAAGCTCCTACAGTCCCAACGAGCACTAGTACTTTAACTAGTAAGTCTTTGTTACGGGGGTTGAGTTTGGTAGGCTGTACCTCTCCCATTTACACCCTGAATAAACAACCCAGCAGTTACCAACTGGTTTTGCTGATTTCAAGTAATTAAACTGATAATCACTAGTAGGAGTGGGGTTAAAACAAGTACATACTGTACGGGCCGGGCAGATAACAGTGTAGGCAACAACACTACCATACACAATACTGCAGGCAACACACCACCTCCAGAAATGTCAGCATGCAAAGGCAACACAGGATGCATAAATGCAGGCAGCTGTCCAGGACAGAACATGCCACCAGGCGGCAACAAAGCACAGGACAGAGGACCTGCAGGTGAAATAATGTACACTGGCAGACCACAGGAACACCCCCTCACAGTGCACCAGTAGCCCCAGACCCACAAACACACCCCCATGCACAACAAAACAGTGATCCACCTTTTATCCACCCACCAGTGATTGCAGTATGAATCACACCCGCACCGGAAGGCCGTTGCATTGGCATCAGCGTACAGTACCTGCCTACTCGCACCTGACACACTGCCACACTGACAAACTAGGCACTTCAGTGGCCCCTGGTCAGTGCAGCACACATCATACTCTACACACAGTGTTTTAACACCACAATATTATTTCCACTGTGACCATGCTGCCTGTGATGTTTTGTCCACGTTGTTGTCTCAACAGTGATCTTGTGGTGGTGTTTTCAGGGTGTTCCATACTGTACATAGTGGATTTGTATACCTCAAAACATGATTTTTCAAGTTCAAAACATCACTATCCTAGTGTAAACACATACAGTATTTATAAAACAGGATGAATCAATATGTGCAACAATTTCCTGGCTATCTTGAAGGGCAGCAGATACAATCTACAGGGAAATCCTATGTGAATTGGAAATTCATATGTAAGTATAGTATACAGAATGGTAAACAAAAAGCATCCACATTTGTCTCACCAATCAGGTGCCTGAGGCCAATGTGTGTGAAGTAGCATAAAGACAGAAGCACAGCAGGGTGGAGAGGCTTCTACAGTACTTCTGCAGTCTCATCTACTAGAGAGTATCCAGTCAAACTGCTTGGGGGATTAGTTCACCCATACTTCCTTTGTGAATGCTGAAAGAAAGAGAAAAAGAGAGATTATTGAACAGTGAAGGGTATATTATATTCTACTTCCAGTCTATATATAGTACAGATATTACAGTTTTAGAGTGCCAGATTCAATGACATACTTTAGAGAACACTTCATAGAAAAGGCTTAAGGCCCCATTCTAAACTGATACCTTGCAGCTGTAGAATAGTCAGTGAAATTATCCAGAACCTTTCAGTTTGAAGTAAATGGGTCAACCTACCCCCACCACAAATACCTCTCCCCATGGTTTCAAGTCCCATAAATGATACATGACAAGGGCAGTTTTCATGGTTTTCAGAGAAGTGTCTCCCTATGAGGAAATGGAGCAAGGGGAAGCTCAAAACTCCCCGAATGGAACCACAGGTGAAGAGAAGCACACAATCTAGAGAAAAAGCTGGCTACCAACATTCTTGAGATAAAAAAACACTCCAGTATATCAGAGTGGTTAAAATGCCATATATTGTGCAAAAAAGATTAAGGTAGCACTCTCCCACAGTCACCAATATTTCGCACTACTAGTTCGTGCTTTTTCAAAAAAAACAAAGTAGTGATGAAAAAGTTGGCAACTATAAAAGCCCGGATAGCACCAGCAAACTGGGTTTTCACCTCGGCAACATTCAGCATGGAAGTGCAGTGTAAATTAATGGGCAGGAGCCTGAATATTGGCACAGTCCAGTACTCAGAGTATGTATGCCATGCAAGGTTGTTTTGCCTGATCCCCTTGTGTAGCACACATACCCGACTTGCTCCGTGGTTGGTAGAGGAAGTGCACATCACCCACACACCCAACTCAGTAGCCTTGGCAGCCCAATATACTTATTAAGGTTTCCATGGTGCCCAGTGACCCCCCCTCCCCACAGATCACTGACCTGATGTGTAAAAACAAACTGTCCCTGGTGCTTGTGGTCCCCCCACCGATCGCTGGCCCAATGTGAAAAGTACATCTTTCCCTGGTGTTCAGTGGTCTCTCCCCCCACCTGCACCCATGCTCAACAGTATAAGTAGAATTCCCTGGTGTCCAGTGGTCCATCCCATCACCTGCACCCATGCCCGATTTTAGAGGTAGCATTCCCTGGTGCCCAGTGTCCCCCATGCCAATCCCCTGAATAAAAAGATAATCCCATTCCCCAGTGTCTAGGGGACACCCCCTTCTCCATACCCTATCCCCTGTATATTAATTGAGACCCATTTGCTGGTGTCTAGTGGACCCCTCTCTCCATCATTGATCCCCTGTATATTACTTGAAACCCATTCCCTGGTGTCTAGCGGACCCCACTCTCTATCCTTGCTCCCCTGTAAAATAATGGAATGCCATTTCTTGGTGTCTAGTGGAGCCCACCCATCCTGGTATGTAGTGCCCCAACACTCCACTCACCCCCTTCAGAACCCCAAGCCAGTGACTGGCACTGCTCTCCTCTCTTCACCACAGCCGCAAACTGAACTGTCAATGATCATGTACTGCTCTGAACTGTCAATGAGTGCATACTAACAGTACATGCTCACTGACAGTTCAGTCAGCGGCCAGCTGTGGTGGAGAGTGGAGGGCTATGCCAGCTGCTGGCTTGCAGTAGGGATGGGGAGAGCAAAGTGTTTGGCCACAACCTGTTGGGGTGAGGGTGTGGTCTACTAGGCACCAGGGAATGGCATTCCTTTATTCTACAGGGGACTGCGGATAAGGACGGGGGTCTGCTAAACACCAGGGAATGGGTTTCAATTAATATACAGAGGATTGGGGATTATAAGGGGGGTCAGCTAGACACCAGGGAATGGGTTTATAGTTTCATTCAGGGGATTGGGATAGGGGAACACTAGACACCAGGGAATGCTACATCTAATATCAGCATGGGTGTGGATGGGGAAGGGTCCTCTGGACATTAGGGAATTATACTTATAATAGTGGCCATGGGTGTGGGTGGTGGGGGGAGGACACTGGACACCAGGGAAAGATGTACTTCACATCTAGCCAGTGCCAGTGTGGGGGGCCACTAACACCAGCGGCAGTTTGTTTACACATCAGCCTGGTGATCGGGGGTGGGAACTCATTAGACACCAGGGACAGTTTGTTTTGCACATCGCTCAGTGATCAATGGGGAGGGACCACTAGCACCAGGGACAGTTTGTTTTTACACATCAGCCTGGTGATCAGAGGGGGGGACCATTAGACATCAGGAACAGTTTATTTTTACACATCGGGCAAGTGATCAGTGGGGAGAGACCACTAGTATCAGGGAAATAGCTTTTTAAACATTGGGATGGTGATCGGTGGAGGGTGAGACCACTAGCACCAGGGATAGCTGTCTGGGACTTGGCAAGTGGGGGGCAGTGCCACACTAAATTGCTGCACTACCCAAGCAAATGAGCCCAGAATGGGCATGCAAATGGCCCCTTGGTGCCTTGCATGCCCAATGAGTTCATTTGCATGGGTCCGTTGGATTATCAGAAATTTAGTGTGGGCACAAGTCACTATGACTTCCTGTTTTGGGAGCCATGTCTGCCCAGGGCTAAATGGCTTAGTGCTTGGCCACAATGGACCTACACTATATTCAGTCTATTAGCACTGGTGTACTGTTCCACAGAATATAGCATTTTTGGACACCTGGGCAACCGCATGGTGAAGCACTAATATTTGCGCTCCACTTTGCCCAGTTTTAAATATCGGGCCCCTGATATCCACACTCCTGTTGCAGCCTTCTAAGTCAAAAGATGTTCCTTGTGTGTAATATCTGCTAGGGCTGGTGAAATTTATTTTCCACGGGTACAGATGTAGCAAAATTTTATTTCGATGGTGAAATTCCATCGAAATCACCAATTTCGCCCTGCAAAACATTTCGCATAATTATGGCCTTTTGGTGAAATTTTACCACCCAGTCTTGCCCCCTTCCCAGCACAGGAGGTGACCGTTGCCCCTTCACCACAGCAGAAGCAGCAGCAGCAGCAGCAGCATACTGTTCTTTTATAACTCGAGGGTTTGGCAGAACCACTGCTACTATACCCACTGCTCGAAAGAGAAAAGGATTGCTCACACTTCTCTTTTACCAACCCACTCAGCCCTCCCTCTTCCTACTCTATTGCACTGCTGTCACTAACATCAAGCTTGACAAGAGAAGTCCCACCAACAGCTCTGATATCTTTCTGGTGTTGATGCTAGCGCAATGGGTGTTTGTTTTGCAAGTAGGCATGCTGGCCTCCGGTGCCTATGTGGCTGCCCTTTTTTCCATGACTGACATGTGCTTGACAGAGCTGACATATCGCTATGACCTCATTGACTGCATCAAGCTTGAAAGAATCCCAAACTAGGGACTTTGCACCTCTAGATTTGACATGGTACTGGGACTTGGACAGAGGAGCCAAAGGTGTGGAAGTTTTTGCTCTTTGGACAGCTTGCATGACTTCCACCATGCTAGGTTTGGGAGAGGGGGTTACTGGACTGCTTGTTGTAGGCTTGCTGATAGCCTCACTGTCAGGCTTGTCATCTAAAGGGGCTACATCATCACCCCTCAGCTTTTCACTTCTGGCTCCCACAGGGGATCCAACACCTCATCATCATCTGTACTGAAATATGTTATATCTTCCTCCTCCTCCTCCTCCCTTTCACTGTTTACTTCCAGAGAAACTTTTCCCTTCTCTGGCATCTCCTCACTGTGGGGGTCTGACTTTCCTTATCTCCCTCACCAGGAGAAATAGACTTAAGCTGGACAATATCACCCTCACCACCATCAGCTCCACCTTGAGTAGGAGCAACAGTCACACTGATAACTTTTTCCACCTCCTTCTGGACCTCTGTGGCTCCACTGGTGTAACTGTCTCCCTTATTCCCAGTATCATCCCCAACAATCATGCTAGCTATAGATTGGGCAGTAAAAAACTGAGTCATAAACTTGAAGCCACTTCTAACTTTGATTTTGCTGGCACTGGCTGCCACAGCAGCACAGGAGCCCACAGAAGGCATTGATTGAGAAATATGTTTCCTTATTGCAAATGGAACTGTATTTCTACTTTTTCCAACAGACTTCTTTGAGCCTACTCCCACCCAGTCACCTTTCCCTGAACTGGAATGTCTCTTGGCAGGCATATTTATATGCTTGTTCCATTTGCCTTCCTCCTGAAGTATATAATTATGTATTTCTATTTAATAAGTGTGAATAACACTTGCAGTACTATCTGAAAAGGGCAAACATAAATCAGAACAGGTAGCAACACTGTAGTCTATTCAACTACCTAAAACAGCTATTGTAGCCTATTCGAGTGTTAAAACACTATTTTATTTTTTCCATTACAAAAACATGAATTAAGTAACACAGGATAACAGGAGAACAGAAGTAAGAGACTTTAAATACCAAACCAACAGAGAACACCACCACAACAAGGATGTGCAGTAACTCTGAAAAAATGTTTACGTTGCTCTTAATAAAACGTCAGTTTTTAAATGAAATGGTTATGCAAAACTTGATAATAACTGGGTAAGTACAGGTAGACTTACACAAACTAAATTGAAAACCAGCCACACAGAGCACCTCACAGTCGCAATACGATCTACAGTCCAGAGAAGTGGTGTCTGGATAAGGCAAGTACTGCAATGTGTTCAAACTTACTAAATACAATTTTGGCTTATAGAGATATCGGACAGAAGAGACAACAAGATTTCAAATGAACAAACAAAGTCCTCTCCAACAATCTTGCAGGAACCACCACTCTCTTAAAAACTACTGTATGTAGTTTTTAATATAATATGGGTCAGGTAGTAAACACCAGCAGTGTAACAGGGAGTAAATAATTACTATGGTAAGCAAACTAAACAGGAAAACAGGAAAACAGGAATGCAACAAGTGTAGTTAAAATGACTCAGTAGTGATAATTGCATTGTGTAAGTTAGATTGTACAAGTGGAATTCTAGTGGCATTACATATTATGGGCCATTTTTTCTTCACTGTCCTCAGCTGGAGGTCCAGGGATATCCATCTAGGTCAGCTGGGTACCAGTATGCAGAGATCCCCCCCAAGCACCCCTTGCTGCATCCCAGCATACCAGGATCCCTATGTCACACTGCTTGATGCTGAGGATTGTTTTGAATTTTTCCCCCTTTAGTCCCCAACCACAGGGGGCACCAGCATGAAGGACATATGACCAGGCTGGCAACATGCTGACGCATTCTTCAGCCAAGCACCTAATGGCATCCTCTCTTCCTGACTCAGTGAGCCTGAGACCACTGCCCATGCTTTCACAGGCAGGAACACTGGTTTTGGGTGTGAGAGCAGCCAGGTATCTCTCCCCCTGGAGGAGGAGAGCATCCTCCCCCCAGCCAGCTCCCAATGACCCAGGATGGTTCCCAAACCTGTCTGCCAGTATCATGAGTAGTAGCACTACCGCTGTGCCAATGGGTCCATTCACGGGCCTATTTTTGAGCAAATTTTGTCAATCAGTATTTTCTAATGTATCAAAAATAAATGTTACCTACTAAACCACATTTATCCATCATAATTAGGTTCCAGGACATGTCTACATTGGTAGGCATGCCAAATATTGAGTGTATACCTGCAAAAGCAGTGGGGCTATGAACATCTAAATATTTAGAAATTTGCCACACAATTTAACATATAATTAAATTGTGAAATGTTGAACGACCGCAACTTACAATTTATATAACCAGCTACCTTGCTATTTTGTAGTTTCTAAGACTCTTCCAAGAAAGTATGCATATAAATTTTCAATTATCTAGCTCCAATGGTGGCTAAGTTGTAATTATAGAAATATTTTCAGAAATGTTCACATGAATAATAAAGTACCAGATTTTGAGCTCCTATAATTTCCCCACCCTCATGCAAATGCCATGAAATTTGGCACCCATTTAGGGCCTCCTCAATACAGTGTACATGCCAGATTACAGATCGTTAGCTGACAGACACACCAAGATATGGCCAATTACGGAAATTTTAGAAAATTCTGCAAAGTTTCATGAAATTCATGGAATTTTGTGAGAATTTTGGAGAAATCTGTGTTTGCTAATTTTGCCCTGCCCTAATACTGTATCTGTAAATGTAACAATGTCCATATCTATGCATGTCCTTTGAGGGAGGGGAAGCCTATTTCTAAAACCTTGTTCAGTTTTAATTGATTTAAATTGGCGATGAACAATTTTGTCCCTTTTTTATTATTAAAATGTTATTATATTTCAGAAAAAAAACAGCAGAACAAATGACCACCATTAGATTAAGTTCAAAGTCCTGGCCAGGGCAGACCTCTTGGAGGTATAACTCTAAGCATGGTCTGAACATGGTATGCATAGTTCCTATAATAGCAGAAGTCGATACAGTCAAAGAAGATAAAGACATGATTGTCCAAACAAAATAATACAGTAATGCAATCTACAACAAAAAGTGAAGTACCATGATTTTTTTTGTTATGATTTTAATTTTATTACATTTCAGAAAAACAGCAGAACAAATTACCAAGTTCGAAGTCCTGTCCAGGGGAGACCCCTTGGTGGTACAAAAATGTGTCCCTTAAGTTGGATTCTCTAGAAAAGGTGATTATTGGACTATCCAATAACTCTTTGGGCAGTGTAGAATCTGGTACAGAAGAGGCCAGATGTTTTTGTTAATACCTCCAGTTTGTCCTGAGGCCTGTGTGTAATTAATACCAACGCACATTGGTTCTTTTTCTCCTTGTTTTTTGCATTTAGGTATCAGAAGGGAATTGCTGTCCTGATGTCTAGCTTTATCACATGCTACATTCAGAAGAGTAACATTATACCACCTGGTCAAAAACCTTTCAGTAAGTTTGTTTGCTTGTTCATCAAAATCTCTATTATTTCAGCAATTTCTGCAAACTCACAAGAACTGGCTATAGGGGATGGAGTTCACCAGTGAGCATGGGTGGGCAGTGTCTGCCTGAAGAAGACTATTGGTAACCATAGGTTTACCTTATCCTTTAGTATCGGCAATATTATTATCACCCACAGAGAGGTTAAATCCAAGAAATTTAGCCATGACTTGCTCACTGTACTGATGAAGTTCAAATTAAACCCATTTGTATTAAGTCATGCCATGAATTCACCAACTTCTTTTTTTCAGATTCCTGCCAGACACACACAATGTCATCAATAAAATCTGTACCACTTGATAATGTGGTGGAAAAAGAATTATCAGTAGAATTAAGTACTAGATTTTTTCCCCAAGAATCTGAGAAAGATGTCAGCAAAGGATGGTGTCATTGTAACACCCATTGCTGTACCCTAAAGCTGAAGAAAAAAGGACTGGTCAAATTCAAAATAGTTGTGGCTAAAAATAATTAGAAGGCTGGGTCTGTGGTTCAATGGACAAGCAGCCAGTCACTTCCACTTCCTGACCTATATAAGCAGTTCCTCTCAGCCTCCTTCTGAAGCACTGTTTCTTTGCCCCACCATCCTCCCCTCCTCCCCCAGCAGCAGCGCCTCTCTCCTCAGGATCCTTCCTAAGGTATCTTTAGTCAAGAGAATCATCCCACGGCACCTCTAGGGGTGGAACCCTCTTCGAGGGTACCTACAGAGTGGTAATTCCTCTGGAATAGAGAGTGTGAATGATCAAAAAACCTAAGCAACACAGTTGTACAAGCATAATACTATACTGGCTGAGTAGACCATTGAAATACAAGTCCTTCTTTCAATAAACTCATTTCCTTGTTCATCAAAATCTTTATCTGAGAAAGTACTATGAACTTGCATAACCTGGCCCAAGAGGTTGGAGTTCAGCAGTGATCGTAGGTGGGCACTGTCTGCTCGAAGAAGACAACTGGTAGCTGTAGGTTTAAAGTACTTTTTTTAATTAATTACAGCATATCGTCCTTGCCCATGGAAAGGGTTAAACCCTAGAAATGTAAGCATGACTTGCTCACAGCACTGGTGAAGTTCAAATGAAACTCATTTGTATTAAGCCTTACCATGAATTCTCCAACCTCTTACTCAGATCCCTGCCAGACACACACAATGTCATCAATCAATCTGTACCACTTGACAATATGGTGAAATAAAGGATTATCAGTAGAATTCAGTACTTGTTTCTTTTCCCAGAATCCAAGAAATAGACTGGCAATGGATGGCACCACTGTAGCCCCAATTGCTGTACCACAAAGCTAGAGAAAAAAGGACTGGTCAAATTCCAAATAGTTGTGGCTCAAAACAAATTCAAGTCCTTCTATGATGAAGGGTATGGGGAAAAATTCTGTCTGTGGTTTGCATTACAAAAAGTGAAGGCATGCCTGAATACCCAAATTGTGTGTAACGCTGATTTATTTATTTAGTTTTTGTTTGCTGGGTAAGTGCACTAGACAGAAACTGCCTATTTTCAGGCACAACACGGGAGAAATACCACAATTTCAGATAACAAAGGACTATGCAGTACAATAGGACAGTAGAACACAACATAACTTCAAAAGAGGATTAAACAGCATTGGGTTACAAGGAATAGTGCAGTGTATACAGTCAGTAGGACACTACGTAATTATCATAAGACATTTTAGGGGTAAGCAGTGTTGTAGTAGGAAGCAGTTGATTAGGCAACCATATAGCTAAAGCAAATGACTAAGTGCTAAGGTCTAAGTGGATGGGTTGCCTAAAAGTACAAGGGAGAGTCAGGGCATGGCACAGGAGCATTTGTCATTAGCTTGTAGGAATGGGTGGAGCTCAGAGGATCTATGTCTGTGCATAGCCACTAGTATTTATTTATTTAAAAAGTTTCACCAGGAAAGGAATACTGAACTGGGAGCTCATTTCCAGATGCATCCCAGAGGAAGAGAAATTGTACAAGTAATGGGTTGACAGCACAAAACTACAAATACATAGCATGATAGGAACCATTTACAGAGCAAAGTAGACTAGTACGCAAAACAAAAACATTTGGGGATAGTACCATACCAGACGAGGACTTGAATGACAGGGGACATTTACCAATGCATATTCAGCACAATCAAAACAAGCATTTGTTAATGCTGAATGTTGGTTTGCTGGCATTGACATTGGTAATGCAGGAGTTAGAGAGATGCATAATAGAAATGGCAGTGAAGTACTGAACTGACGCCAACCCCACACCCACCTGCAGAGACTGACAGGTGTTGGGTGTGTGCCTTTGGGTCATCGGCCATAACGCTCATGCCATTTCACCTCACCCTACCCTGCAGACACTGACAGGTGTTGCAGTGTGCCTTTAATCTTCAGGCCTTATACTGAGCCCATTCCATAAGGAAATACACTGAGATAATAATAATATTATGGATTGGTGTGGTATAGGAGAATGGGGTGAACATTGGGGCCAAAGACCCCAAGGCACACCTCAATACCTATCACTGGCTGCAGTGTGGGGTTGGAATGGCATTAGCATTACAGCTGACGATCCCAAGTCACATCCCCAACACCTGTCAGTCTCTACAGAGTAGGGCATTATGGTAGGGAACCCTAACACCCTGGCAGTTTGTTGGTATTTTCACTCCAAATTAAAAAAATGGGCTTTTTGTGACCCCACCTCATGAACAGTGACACTATCATTTCATTAGTCAATCCCAAAAAGTGGTTTTACACAGTGACTGAACCATTTGACACCACAGGTGTGAAAACACATATTTGTCAGAATGTGAAAAATGACAGCTGTGCTGTTCTTGCGGTGGTGTGAAAAACTGGCAATGTTGAAAATCTGGAGTGAAATATGTTAGTCTCTTGAGTAGGGCATTATGGTTGGAAACCCTAACACCCCAGCTGTTTGTTGGTATTTTCACTCCAAATTTTAAAAATTGTGTTTCTGTGACTCCACCTCATGAACAGTGGCACTATCATTTTGTTACTCAATCCTGAAAGTAGTTTTGCACAGTGATTATGCCATTTGGAGCCACAGGTGTGAAAACACATTTCTGGCAGGATGTGAAAAATGACAGCTGTACTGTTTATGAGGTGGTGTGAAAAAATGGCAATGTTGAAAATCTGGAGTGAAACTATGAAAAATTGGTGAAGTTATGAATGTGCATACAAACTGCACAATGCACGCCTGTAACATAATCATTTTTTGGAATTTTTTCACCAAATTTTCAACTTGGCCATTTTTAAACCTCTCCTTATGAACAGTGGCCCTGTGATTTTGTTAATCTGT
Organism: Neoceratodus forsteri; assembly: GCA_016271365.2. NCBI lineage: Eukaryota > Metazoa > Chordata > Ceratodontiformes > Ceratodontidae > Neoceratodus > Neoceratodus forsteri. The sequence continues at coordinate 318,350,240 of CM028132.1, read as the reverse complement.
CCCAAAAGTTGATTTCCCACAGCAACTACACCATTCTGTGCTACAGGTGTGAAAACACATTTCAGGAAGGATGTGAAAGATGTCAGCTATACTGTTCATAATGAGGTGTGAAAAAATGGCAATGTTGAAAATCTGGAGAGGAAATATTAAAAATTGGCAAAGATACTAGCGTGCATAGAAACTGCACAATGCACGCTCGTAACACGGCCATTTTTTGGAATTTTTTCACCAAATTTGCATTGTGGGCTTTTTGGGACCTTCTCTCACGAACCATGGCACTGTTGTTTTGTTAATCAGTCCCAAAAGGTGATTCCATGCAGTGACTGTGAAATCACCTTTCAGGACCAAAAAACTAAATGACAGTGACATGTTCATGAGGTGGGGTCTCAAGAACCCCATGTTGAAAATTTGGGGCCAAAATTCAAAAAAATGGCTGAGATATCAACCTAAGTTGAACCCCCCATTGCCTCCCATTATGCATACCTGTCTCAACTCCTACGAACTGTGTGTATCCTGATGACTCTGTAATGAATGCATGAATCCGAATATGTACCTGCTGTAACCACTGAATATTGATGCTGATGTCTCTATATATATATATATCTGTTGTAACTAATGTAAATCGTTGCCAATGTATGTTTTCTCTGTAACTAATTCCGGGTCGCCCCTGAAAAAGGGACCTCAGGTCTCAGTGGGTTTAACTGGTTACCAAAATCTAAATAAATAAAGCTTACCTTCTTTTCTTCAGTTTGCAGTTCAGCTTTGAAGATTGTAGATGTATCCTGGTTCAGAGAATATAGCAGCTCCCAACCCCCAGAAGGTAAGTATGGGTAAGAGGGGTGTGGGGATGTGGGTGCACAGAGGGAGGGTGGGGGATGGGGAAGAGGACAAGGGAGACAACAGTGAGACCATTTTCTTATTTGCAGGAAAAAGAAAAAGACTGTGAGGAAGGTTTTCTTAATTTTACAGGTTGCACACGCAAAAAAAAATAGGCACACTGGGGTGGGCTCCCAGTGTGCCACAATTCAGGGGATCCAATGGGTATTGGGCACCCCACATTGGCAAGGCATAGGTTAAAGATTCCTATACTGGAGTGGGCATCCCAGTGTTGGAAAGGAAAGGGGAAACTGTTCAACCAGGAAAGACACACTAAGAGTGGAGATGCTGACATGGGCATTGGGCACCCTGATAGCAATTTTTCAGAAGTGTGTGCCAAGCAGTAGCAGCCGCCACGTTATGGTGTGCCACATAATGTTGGGGAGGACATGCCAACATAGGGATTGGGCACCCCAATGTCGGCTTTCTGGGGATTGTGTGGTGGATGGCAGGAGCTGTCATATTTATTGAAATGTTTCACCAGGAAAGGTATGCAATGGAGGCATGTCATCTGCCACTGCAGTGATGAGCCTGTCTCTGATTGCAGTGGCAAATTTGTTTCAACTCTTTGGCTCTCTCTGAAACTGCTGTCATCGGCAGCATGCTCACTGGTTGGTGGCTGTGGGATGCACCCACTAAAACATCCCCTGCATTCGACACAACACTGACACACTCTGAAATGTGGTACTACCACAAGATGTTGCTTGCACATGCACACAAGCCAATACAAAAACCACTAGAGACTTAAATACTGCATCAATTTTGGAGCAGCTGATGCAATTCAGATCAATAACAATTTAGAGGTGAAATGAAGTGCATAATGCTAGAGTTGAAATATAAGCCCTTATAGTACAGTTGATTACATTCAATGTGAAACAAAGCATGGGGAGAAGGAGGGGAATTAGGAGCAGTTGTAGGTTGGGGAGGTGAGACTTCTGAGGTGGTTTGAGAGGACCCTGGGGCAGGGGGATTGGCAAAAGGGTAAGGGAGGGAGTGCCATATTTTAGTGAAGTGGTGGCTGAATACAGCTTTGCTGATGGTCGTGGGAACTGCAGGGACTGCTAGGGTTTGAGCAGCAGAGCTTCAGAGGGTATGGCAGTGTTGGGGGGAGACGGTGGGAGAGGGAGGATGAGAGGTAGGAGGGTAGAGAACCAAACCAGAATTTGCCCATGAAGTTTGCACAGTGGGCACAATGCCTGTCCATGAGAGAAGGAGAGAGATTTGTACATAGAACAGTGATGAGTGTGAGTGGGACAATCAAGAGCGTAGTGGCAAAAGAAGTTGAAAAGAGTGCCCAGTCTAGCTAGAGTTGTGACTAGTGCAGCGCTGTAGATAACATCACCATAGTCAAAGATAGGGAGGATAATTCTCTGGATAATAGTACAGTGTGCCAGAAGTGGGATACAGTCAAGGTTCTTGTAAAGTGCACCTAACTTGGGGTGCAGCTTTTTGATTATAGTATCCATTTGGGCAGAGAAGTATAGGTGCTGGTCTAGCCAGATATCAAGACACCTAAAGGTGGAAACATCCTCCAGAGGGGAGACGTCCAGGGTGTGGAAAGTTGGAAGGTAAGAGAGCCTAGAGAGTCTCTGTCTTGTGCCGAAGGACATGGAGCCTGTCTTCTTGGCATTTAGGAAAAGCTGGTTTGTGCACAGCCAGTGCTGAACTTTATTGAAGTCAAGCTGGAGTCTGTGCGCCACACCATCAAGAGAGGGGCCTACAGTAAAGATAACCATATTATCTGCATTCATGTTGAATGGATGTTCATGAGCATGTGGAGAGGAGATCATTGAGTAAGACAGAAAAATGTAGAGGGCCTAGCACAGATTCTTGTGGGATCCCAGTGGATATAGGCAGGGGAAGGGAGATGGTGTCACTGATTTTGACTGCCTGTAATCTACCCATGAAATAGGAGCAAAACCAGCCAATGGCTGAGTCAGAGAGGCCTGCAGCCTGGAGTTTGCCTAATAATAGGGGTTGGGAGACAGTGTAGAAAGCCTTGGCGAGATTGACGAAAATAGCTGAGGTGAATAGGCCATGATCCATACCATTGTGGATGGATTCGGTGAGTCAGAGTAGGGAGGTGGTGATGGAATGGTTCTAGTGGAAGTCAGACTGGTAGTGGGTGAAGAAGGAGGAGACGTCAAGAAATGGAGAGAGCTGTGATAAAACAATTTGTTCTTGAATTTTGCGAAGGATAGGGAGGAGAGAGATGGGCCAATAGATGTTAGTGTCAGATGGGCCACCACCTTTTGGCAGAGGAATAACAGTGGCAGTCTTCCATTCAGCAGGGACAAAGGAATAAGAGAAGGAGAAGGAGAAAGAGAAGTTTAGGAGGACAGCCAGAGGGGAGGAGATTGCAGGAACTGAGAGATAGAGGAGCTTGCTATCCAGGCCATCTGGACTCTTGCCCTCATAAGAGTTAAGCGCAAGAAGGGTGTCAGTGATGGAGGATGGAGTTATAGGAGAGAAGGAAGGAAAAAAGGGGGGACAGAAGTAGATGACTGTCATGTGGGTTGGCATGGGACAGGGGGTGGGGAGGAAAGAGGGAGGGAGGATAAGAGAGAGAAAGTGCAGGAGTAAAAAAGGAATTAAACTCCGATGTGACAGATGAGGGGTTTGAGATCGGGGTGTCACCCACTTTAAGGATGGGCAAGGGAGGCTGAGTGGGGGGGGAGAAAAGATTATGTACAACCTTACAACATTTTAACAGATGACCAAAGTTGGCATTGAAGGTGGATGTAAAATATTCAGCTTTAGCAAGCCTACTGCTGTGGTGCAGGTGTTGCAGCAGTGGCAATGCCTCTGGAAGGCTGTGGGGGTGGATCGCATTTATTTTCTGACCAGGCCATACTATGTGCTCGCAAGTAGCTATGAGTTTGCATGTAATCCAGAGAGGTGGCTACTTCCTCATGTCTGGCGTGATGGGCATGGTGGTCCCATACTTCAAGGAATTTGGATTTGAAGTAAGACAGAGTGGAGTCAATGGAGGAGGCCACTGATATGGGGGAACAATTAGTGTGGTTTTGGTTGCAGGGGAGTGAGATTTAGGGATCTGAAAGAGTGTATAAGCAGTGTTTTAGGGGTGGCCTTAGGTTGGTGAATCATGCATATCCAAATGGTAAGGTGATGGTTGCTTAAAGCATCTGGTAAAATGCCAGCTTTGATGATTAGAAGAGGGTGGGAGGTGATGACCCAATTGATGAGGAAGTTGTTAAGGGTTTTAGGGTTTAAGTGAGTTGGTTCATAAATTAACTGTGTCAGATTTAGGGAGGTGATATTGTAATGAGTTTTATGGTGGGAAGAAGAGAGCCAATTTAGATTGAAATCACCTAATATAAGAGTTTCACCAGTAGAGGTATGGGATACAATGGAGGAAAGGATGTCAGTAATGGTCTGGGGTGATGTACCAGGGCAAAAGTATAAGCTGGCTATAAAGATAGGGAGGGAGCAGCCCACTGGCATTGAGGGTTGAGGCACTGGACGCCACACCTCGTGCCATCCCGGCAACTCAGGTTCAGGAGTGGACTTAGACCACCGGGAGTAGGCAGAAGGGAAGGGGAGGAGAGGATTGAGCATCCAGAGGACTGCTCTCCTTTCCTGAAGTCAGTTCAAGTGGATTCCCTGGATGGTTGTGGCTCCTAGTGGCAGCTGGGAGCATCACTCACCATACTGGGGCAGCCAATGGGGATGGTGGTGCATGCAACAGTGGGAGGGGGTGGGAGTGCACCCTCCATGTGCTGTCACCATTGCATGACCACACCACAGGGGAGTAACCTAAGTAAAAAAATTCCCTGACTGCCAGTAGGCAAAGGTGGGACCAGTGGCCGGCCCTAGTCCCAATGCCAGGCTTCTCAGTCCCCACTTCCAGTTCTCCCTCCAAGTCCCTGATCACTCTACTTGATTGTAGATAGAGTACCAGGAGGAGTTTGGTGGTCCTGCTCCAGATGGCTGAGAGCTGGGGGGATGTGCAGCCAGCAAAGGCAGAGAGGAGATGGGCCCAGCCGGAGAGATGGGGAGCTGGAGGCTTCAGGCTGACTGAAGAAAGCTGCATCGACTGCCTATGCCGGAGAGAGTCTGGTAAGTCAGGAGCATAAATAAAAGTGTATAAAAAAGATCTGGAGGGAGTATGGGAGGGTAAGCTGTACAAGTAGCAGCTTATATTTAGAAGGTGAGATTGATGGCATGATTGGTGTGACCTAGAGGGAGGAGATGAGATACATGGCCACACCACCTCCCCCCTGGTGCGATGGCCTTGATGGATAATAAAGTAGCCTGGAAGAGTGATATTTTTGTCAGGGGTGTTAGAGGTGAGCCAAGTTTTCATTAGTATTAGGATGTCTGGTTTGATTGCAGCCATGAGGACCTGAATTTGAGATAGTTTGGGTAGGAGGATTCTAATGTTTAAGTGGGCTATCTTAAAAGCATGTGGCAACTGGGGGGGGGCATTGGGCCTGAGTTGGATTCAATATCACCTGCTAGGAGTAGCAACAGGGAAATCAAGTGATTCTTTGCAGAAAACTGTGTCAATGCAACAGACAGGGTTTTTTACAGTGACAAAAATGAGGAAATTTGCTGCTAGGATTACCACCCCTTGCACCCCATGACCACCCCGCACCCAGCAACAGGCACCAGGGTGTGCTCTGGGGTCATCAGTCCTAACTCTTACCCCATTCCATGTGTAAATAAGCTGAGGTGGTACAGTATAGGAGAATGGGGCGAGAGTTAGGACCAATGACCCCAATGCACACCCTGATGCCTGTTGGTGGGGGTGGGGTGGTCATGGGGAGCAAGGGGTGGTACCCTAACGGTGAATTTTCTCACTTTTGTCACTGTAAAAAAACCCTAATTGTTGCATTAAAGCAGTTTTTTGCAAAGAATGTACTTACTTTTTGAGAAAACCTGATAAAGTACAATGTCACGCAAGTTGGTGGGAGCGCAAGGCCCAAAGGGCCCCACATTCCCACCAACTTGCAAATTTCTGCCTAACATAACAGTACAATTACTGAATATCATATGTATTGGTGGGAGTGTATATTGGTGAGAGGAGAACCAAATTTTCATTCATCAGAGTGGCATAATTCCACACCTGTTTACATTTTACACACCTAACCACTGAAAATTACCTCCATGGCAATAAGGCTAGCTACCCTATAAATGTCAAGCCACTAACACAATGTAGAATGCTATCCACAAAATGTGAACTGCTTCACACAATATCTCTGTAGCAAATTAATTTTTCGACACCTAAACACCATAATTCACATCTACAGGAAATCCCCTCAACATCCTCCAGATTTCAAGTTAAAAGACCAAACCGTTTCTGAGATATTTAATTTTAAAATTTTAAATATTCATTCATTGAAGTGGCATAATTCTGCACCTGTTTACATTTTACATACCTAACCATTAAAAAGTACCTCCATGGCAATAAGGTTAGCTACCCTATAAAGTTCAAGCCACTACCACAATGCAGAACTCTATCCATAAAATGTAAACTACGTCATGCAATATCTCCTCAGAATATTAATTTTCTGACACCTAAACACCATAATTCTCATCTACAGTACATCCCCTCAACACCCTCCAAATTTCAAGTTAAAAGACCAAACCGTTTCCGAGATATTTAATTTTAAACTTTTTGCACCTTTAAAAAGTAATTGATCGTGAGAATCGGCCATGACCTCGTGATCAAAGATCATCTTTGATCATGAAGGGACATCTGGTCATGAAATTTGAGCTATCTGGTCCCTCCTAGAGACATCTGGTCCAGCAAAAATCTGGCCATCTTGTCCCACTCTCACGAACGAAGCTCACGATCAAAGAAATCTCGTGACCAAAGAATTTGCAGGCTCACAATCAAAGAATTTAAAAACATTAAAACTCCATTTTTGACACAAGTAAATTAAACCACAGGCATGGCTTGAAAGATGGAAGCCCCCTGAGCAAAACCCATCCTAGTTTTACTTCACAAGTCACCCCATGGCTGAGATATTTGTTTTTTTCCAACCCAAAAATCTGGCCATCTCATCCCTCCCTCACGAACGAAGATTGCTATTAAAGAATCTCACGATCAAAGAATTTGCAGGCTTGCGATCAAAGATCATTAGCGAGCCATGATCAAAGAATTTAAAAGTTTAAAACTCCATTTTGAGACACAACTACATTAAACCACAGGCATGGCTCAATAGAGGGACGACCCCTGAGCAAAACCAATCCAAGGGTCACCCCTGGGCTGAGATATTTGCTTTTTTCCAACCCCAAACTGAAAACAAGATGGCGGCCGTGGCAATCAATACATTTCTCGTGATGAAATAATCTTTGATTGTGAGCCTGCAAATTCTTTGATTATGAGGAGTGACCAGATGGTCAAAACTCCATTCTTCTTTCACAAAACAACCATATACATTTTTCCATAGACTTATAATGGGAACTAAAATGTTTAATAACTTTTGAATGGATTAATATTTTTTCACCAAACAAAACATGGCATGCTCCGTGACCCAAGTACTTTCTACGTGGCAAGTTTCAGACCAGCATGCAACATAGTGGCCACGCAGCACCATGGACAAAATCAAAAAAACTGCCCTCAAAACTGGTGAAAAGTGCATTTTTCAGCAATTTACTGTGCAAAAACCGTAAATCAGACCAAAACGCAATTTGGCAGATCAAGGGACCTACCATGCCCCACCACGCATATCAAATTTCATGCAAATCCGTTGAATTGGTCCAAAGTTATTAACGTACAAAATTTCAAGTTTAACATTAAAGTGCCTTGATAACCCTAATTATAGGAGTGTGAGCGTGCCTCTATAATTTCTTCTTCCTTAAAAAGGAAGGAGTATGGGTGCTGCTGTGGGCCTAAAAGATGGGGTGGGGGAAGGGCAAAAAAGTGTGGCAAAGAGACAGGAAGGTGGTAGTATTGATGCACTTGGAATCCAGGGACAATGAGGGAGGACATTTGGAGGAGGCAATGAATGAGGGTGGAAAATGGGGACGATCCAAAGAAGAGAGGTGTCAAGAGGTGAGTAGGAAGGGTGGAAAGATGGAGAGAGGTGAAGGAGAAAAGGAAGGAGAGAAGGGCGAGGATAAGCATTTGCATGATAATAAGAGCTATGAGGCCTTGAAATTTGGGGCACACATAGGGGCTCAGATTTTTTTTTTATTGTTTGGACTGCACCAAGTAAGGATATAGCCAGCAGAGATCAAGGCAATTTAGAAGGAGGTAATTAATCTTGGTGAGGGAATGGACTACACCAAAGTAGAGAATGGGGGTGCAAAAGTTGACTGATTGAATAATTTTGCACCTCCCCTGAAGACTACCCTAGAGAGGGGGAGGTGGCTGGGGGGGAAGGAAGGAGGGATTAGGCTAAGTGGTGCTGCACAAAGTGTGGCTCTGCCAGTGAGCTGATTACCTAGGATTGAGCTGAATACCTGTTTGATGTAGCCACGGGTGCCCATGGAGCAGACCACCACTCCTGGGGTAGCTGCTGAGATGGGGAGGGTTGGAAGTAATGCACCCTTCACCCTGGAGCCTGCAATGGAAAGGAGAGAAACAGACACAACTTAAGGCAAAACAGGGGGTCTTCATTGGAAACAAAGGGGTTGCAGGGTCAGGGTGGGAAATGCGAAAGGTTGAGTGAGAGGGAAGGGGGCTTAGCGAGAAGCACAGTGGAAGCAAGGCAGCAATAACAATAGATGCTGGAATAAATTCATGTAGCAATACAGACTGTCTGGGAAAATAGAAACATTTTTGTGCACAGAAAACATTAAATAGCAGAGAGTGGACTTAATATGGCTTAATACACATGTAGTCAATTCATTTAAAGTACATTTGGAGGAGGCAAATAACCTACAGAGACTGCAGCAGTAAACAAAGTACCACAGGAAAACAAGTAAACTGAAGAAAAAAAAACGGCATAAAGTTAGCAAACTTTTTCTATCAACATTTTTGTGCCGACTGATATTCTGCCAGTGAGCCAATGACCTGAGTTTAAGCTGAATACCTGTTTGATGTAGCCATGGGTGTCTGTGGAGCAGGCCACCACTCCTGGGGTAGCTGCTGTGATGGGAAGGGCTGGGAGTAATGTGCCATTCATCCTGGATTCTGTTTGATGTAGCTGAGCTGTGGGTGTCCATGGAGCAGGCCACAGCTCCTGGGGTAGCTGCTGTGACAGGGAGGGTCAAGAGTAATGTGACATTCACCCTGAAGTCTGTTTGATGTAGCCACAGGTGTCTGTGGAGTGGGCCACCACTCCTGGGGTAGCTGCTGCAATTGGGATTGCCAGGAATAATGTGCCCTTCACCCAGAAGTATGTGTGATGTACCCGCTGTTGTCCCTGTCACAGGCCTCCACTCCTGGGATAGCTGCTGCAACAAGGAGGGCTGAGATATCATTCATTCTATCAAAAAACATTAAATTTCTTTAGTACATCCATTGTGTCACAAAGGTGGGAATCCAGATCGAATGCATAATCCTTAGGTAATACATCCAAAAAATTACAAAAGTTCTCTAAAAAGGACCCCGCCCCTAGCATTGTAGGACTTTCCTAAGGTTTTTAAGACCCTTATAATTTTTTGGAAGGGTGTAGGAGGTCGGAATGGTGGGGTAGTTGACCAACAAATACCTTAATTCTTCATTTGAGATTTATCCAGAGCTCTTGGCCCACTCAAGGGGGTTCAATAATTCCTTTTTAAAGGATTCTGTGGGGTCACTAGGAAGTGGGATATAGTTGCATTAGTTGTTCATTAAAACCAAAACATTATCTTTATAATCACTCTCATCTAGTATCCCTACATTGCCCTCCTTGTCTGCTGGTTTAATGACAATGGCACCAGCATAACTTCTTTTTTTCTATTTGGACTGGTGATCAGCGATGAGAGGGAACACTAGACCACCAGGGAATCTCATTATTTGATATTGGGACGGCCACTGTCCCCCACCCACGCAATCGCTGGCACAGTTAAGAAAAATGTTTCCCTGGTGTCCAGTGGTCCTTTCCCCCACCTTATTACCCACCCAATATTGCCAGCATAGTATCCACTCCATCCTGATCCGCTGTATAGTACACAGAAACAGTTCCATGGTGGTCTTGTGGACTACTCTCCCATTCCCCAATCCCCTATATAATGTAATAAAACCTTTCCCTGGTGTCTAGTGGACCCTCCGTGCCCCAACACCCCAGCAGATAGTATCCCACCACCCAGCTCCCCCCATCCCGAACCCGAGCAAGTGACCAGCACAGCCCTCCTCTCTCCGCCACGGTTGCCTGCCGACTAAGTCCTCAATGAGCATATATTGTATGCAGTATGTGCTCATAGAATGACAGCTTACTCTGAGCTGTCAATCAATGTCAATAACCACTAGCACCATGAAATAAAATTATGTTTTCACCTATCAGGCTGGCAGGAGTGGGGGTGATGCAGTACCTCCGCCAACCACTTGGGTTACATGGAATTAAATCAAGGTCTCACTCAGAGGTGTTTTTTCCATGCAAGGGAACCCCGCAAAAGGCCCTTGCGGGGAGAAAATACTTTCTGAATGGGACTGCGCCAATATGCAGTTTTACTCCCCCTCATTTGCATTGCGGCCCACTCCACACATTGTCCTCGTGCAAACCTGGTTTGCTCCCAGGCAGAGTTTTGTGGCTATGGCCCCTGATGTTAGAGATTGTCATCATAAACCTCTATGAATCAACAATGCCATTTTTTACGTCTGGTTGCTCATTATTCAAAAGTGATTAAAGAGTTACTAAATTTGAAAGATTATATTGAGTCCAGATATGCTTAGTCATGTCATCATAATGGGAAATGGTAACAAAGTAACCTTCTTCCAAGTCAGGAGTAACGTATGCTGTTTCAGCAGAAGTGCCTCCTTTTGTTATGTCCATTAACTGAAGCTGATTTTGGTTATCAAGTTCGAATGCTTCTCTTGTTAGTCCTGGATTTGCAGTGCTTTCTGTATCTTAACTGCAGAAATGTCTTGCAGACTTATTTGTTGAAATAGTTTATATAGATCAACCTGAATCACAAAGCTGTCAGGGCCAGTCTGTGGAATGAAAGTCAGACCTTTAGGAAGCAAAGTGACCTGTGCTGATGTGAGGTCAACCTTAGCTGGGTTTATTAATTCTTTTGTTGTTTGTGTGCAGTGATCCTGAGATTTCTGTTTCCCTCTCCCACGTTTCCCCTCCTGCATTTTCTCTTTGGATGAGTTTTTGGTCTTTTTCTTTCAGGTCACATCTAGTGGTTCTTGCTCTGAAAAACTAACTGCTTTAGAGGTCTTGCCTGTGATGTCAGAGGTACTGCCTTCAGATTCACTGTTTTGACTCACTTTCTGTTGTTAAGATTTGCTCCTCGACCTGGAATGCTACCTGCTGATCGAGCTACTGTAGATAATTTGTGGCAAGATAAAATGTCTCTATCCAGTTTTGATTGTTTTCTGGTTACTACATCATTTTCATGCTTTTCTAATTTAGCTGCGAGTTCCTTGTCCAGTTCAATGCTTGACAGGTCATGTTGATGTTTGGAAAGTTGTTGTTTAATGTCTTTTTTCATCGATAATGAATGTTTATCTGTGCCTACAGGATAAATAATTCTGTGATAGTTTTAGTGTAAACTGAAGCTGCCCTCTCCCACTCCTCTCTCAGTGCATAACCTTCTAGGCCATTAGAAAGGATTCTTGTCACCCGCCACCCTCTCAGAGATTGTGGCCACTTGAGGAAATTCTGACATGCAATTGCATTTTAGGTTAGATTCAGTTCTGAAAAGCAATTTCTCTGCCAAGGCAAATAGTTGTTTGTTACTACTTCATCAGTAGCTGATTTATTATGATTAGCAGAGATACCAAGAGTTCACCTTTAGTTCTCTGTTTCCAAGGCTACAGTCCTTCTGTGACTACCGAACTCCCAGAATGGCATCTGCTTCAGATGTTTGAGTTTACCAGTGCAGAATCTTACTAAGAAATGTTATGTTGCAGAACAGCTGCTGGAAAAGTGGTATGGTAATGGAGTTTCCATCTAATTACAGATGAAAGCTAGTCCTCCAATACAACATCTAATAACAGTGCTTACTGACACTCGTGGCCTCACGGAAGGGCAGAAACCTGCAAGCAGAATGGAAAGCTGTGTGGATGGCAGTACAAGTGAATGGTATTTACACGCCTAGTAAAGGTGATTATCCCCTGCCACCTTTCTAGTGCTCAAAGAACCTTAACCACTGGGTATTCTCATCCATCCTATTGGCTGATGCACGATCATAAATCTTATGGCTGCCAGAGGCCAATCCCCCTGACTGTAGCCAAAAACTCCAGTCTGACCCTTCCCTAGCAGAGAGAAGAAGCAAAGACAAACCCCCAAACTCAGGCACGTCATGTAAAGGACATAACTGTCCACAGTTAACAGCAGCAACCAAAAGTAGCGTGAATATAGAATAATTTTATTCCAAACAGGATTATACAACAATACAGGTGAAAATATAACAATGCAGCTGGGTGCTACAAGCCAAATCCTTGCCCCTAGAAGTGAAGCATAACATAAAGTATGCAGGAAGACCTACCGCCCCCCCCAATTAATAAAAATGCAATCACTAAATACACAAGCGAGCAACTCCAAACGTAACCAATCAGTCTTAATATAAAAAATTCCCCCCAAAAGACTGAGGGGATATAGGTGGTTCCAGCTACTATAAGGTAAAAAAAAGGTCATCTATCTAGGGAGGGACTCTGAGTACTATAAAATTGACAAGTATATTCATCTTTACCAGATGAGTAAATACCATTATCTCCTGCCACCCTTGTAGTGCTCAGATAACCGTAACCGCTGGGTTATCTGAAGCAGTACCCAGGAAGAAACCCCAGGCGGGATAACCAAAGATGAACTTTATTAGGAATGACACCCTACAGCAGTCTGAAGCACTGCTCTGCTCTATTAGCAGAAGCCACATCTAGCCTGTAATGACAAATGAAGGTATGAACAGAAGACCAAGTGGCCGCAGCACAGATGTCTTGCACAGAAGCACCACCTCTCTCAGCTCAAGAGGCAGAAAGAGCCCTAGTGGAATGTGTTCAAACTCCACTAGCAAGGTCCTTACTGGATGTCTGGTAAGTGGCCTCTATAGCCCTCCTAATCCAGCCTGCAATTGCAGCTATGAAAGCCACCTGGCCCTTCTTAGTACCTGAAAAGTGCATAAACAGATGGTCTGATCTCCTGAAATCCTCGGTCATCTCCAGATACCCCTTTAGCAAAGAGACCATATCCAGAGGGTGGGGAACTCCTTCCAGACTCTCTTCCACCCTTGGCATGGTTATCAAATGAATGGCCTGCTCCAAATAAGCCAGTGACACAACTTCAGTGTGAAGGTAGAAACTGGTACCAGGGATACCTGGTCATTATGAAAGATGAGAAAGGTTTCCAGGCAGGAAAGTGCTTGCTATTCCCCCACCCTTTTGATCGAACACATAGCTGTGAGGAATACCATTTTAATGGTCATCCAATAAGGGGATATGGGAACAAATGGAGGCTTGTCTAATCCTTCCAACACCCAATTAAGTTGCCATAGGGAACAGGTGGACTGAGCCCTGAAGGCCGCAATCTGCACAGCTCACAGATGATGGACCACAGCAGGGTGGGAACCCACAGGCCCCACTTTTGGCAGGGGACCCTGTATTACAGATATAGCTGAAGCCTGTACTGTCAGGGAGGAATAGACTAGGCCCTTCTCAGCCTCATTGTTGAGGAAGTACAGAATTTGGGGAAGACCCACCACCGAAGGGGACAAGCCCTTCGCAGTACACCATTTACAGAAAATCTGCCAGTGTCTCTGATATGTCTTATTTGTGGAAGACCTCCTGGATCACAGTAAATAATCCACCACTCTAGCAGGTTAGCCTTTCTCTAATAGTCTTGCCCTTTCAGCATCCAAGCTGTCAGCAAAAGGTCCTGTGGGCTGTGGTGTAATATTGGACCATGTCGTAACAAGTCCGGAGGAAGAGGTAAGCACCAGGGTGTGTCTATCAGCATCACACAAAGTAGTGAGTGCCACAATCTCCTCAGCCAGTCTGGTGCCACCAGCAGAACTGTGGCCCTCATGTCCTGGATCTTGAGTAACACTTTTGTGATCATCAGAATCAGTGGAAAGACGTAGGCTTTTTCGAAGCACCATGTTGCCATCATTGTGTCGACCTCTTTAGCCCAACTGTCCAGAAAGTATGAGTGAAACTGAGGCAGCTGAGTTTTTGCCCCGGGGCCATGAGGACTCATCTCTAACACATTGACAGTCAGACAGAACACTGCCTGGGACCACTTGTCCTGTGTCACGTGGTAGTTTAACATTGTCCCCCAGCCAAACAGGCAGGCGTCTATTGTAATGGTCAACAACTTGGGTGGTGCCAGCAACACCCCCATCTGCAGAGTCCACTGGTCCATCCACCAGTTAAGACACTGGAGGATGTCCAGATTTGGGGTGATGTGGATCTCGAAATCCTGTGTGGACTGGTCCCATGGGTCCAGGACATACCTTTGCAGGGGTCGCATATGCAATCGCACCAATGGCACCATGGCTATCGTTGCTGCTATGAGGCCCAACAACTACAGGTATGTGCAGAGTGGTCTGCAAGATTGGTTCTGTATAGAACCCAGGAGCTGAACTATGTTGTCAACCTTGTCCTTAGTTGAGTAGACCCAATCTGATGCCATGTCTATGCGGGTGCCCAAGTGTGTAAGAACCTGCGTGGACGGTAACTGGCTTTTCTCCAAGTTTATGACCCAACCGTGACTTTGCTAGCACTGGGGCACTGTTTCCATATCCCTTCTGGCCTTGTCCAGGTGCTTGGCCCAAATCAGCCTGTTGTCCAGATATGGGATGACGTGTATGCCCTTTCTCCTGAGGTCTGCTGCAAGCACTACTAATGTCTTCATAAAGACCCTCGCTGCTGATGCCAGACTGAATGGGACGCAAATGTATTGGAACTGATGTCCATAAATCTGGAATTGGAGAGAATGATGGTGTCAGGGATGGATCAGAATGTGTAGGTAGGCATCCTTGAGGTTGACCGAGGTCAGAAAATCACCCGGCTGAATGGCTGCTAGGGTTGAGTGGAGTGTCTCCATTTTGAAACTCTTGTAAGTGATAAACATTTGAGGAATTTGAGGTCAAGCATCCTGGGTTGCCACCACCTGCATGGAACTGTGTGGAGCATCAGACTCTGAGACGATGCACACAGCACACAAACCCTCCCCTATGTGTGATTCTGGGAGAATCATCCCGCATTCAATGCAGGCAGGCATGGCGGTGAAGTATGGTGGAGCAGCTGATCTG
Source organism: Neoceratodus forsteri (assembly GCA_016271365.2). NCBI lineage: Eukaryota > Metazoa > Chordata > Ceratodontiformes > Ceratodontidae > Neoceratodus > Neoceratodus forsteri. The sequence continues at coordinate 318,335,051 of CM028132.1, read as the reverse complement.
TGAGGTGCAGACAAGACAAACTGAGTCAGAAAAGTGTCCATGCCTTCCTTTTATAAAAATTATCAGCAGCAGCCAGTATGCCCAATCTGGGCGAACAAGTGCTTGAAACAGGGCCTGTGTCTTTAATGGGAGCAAGAGCCCTGTACAAAATGGCTGCCTGCATGGTGGGGCTGATCAGAGGTTCCCCTGTCTTGGGATACCCCTCGCAAGATGGTGGTTTCCTGAGCCCTCCGCCAACATGGTCTCTGATCTCACAAGACTTTGTGTAAGTCCTCAGGAAGAGCTGCGAGACTTACCAGTACTCTCGCGCTATTACCCGGGGCTCCTGCAGTCACGGATTGCCTGAAAGGCTGGGACAGAAGTCGGAAAGAGGCCTGTTAAGTGGGATGCTGCCTTGAGCCCACCTGTGCACCGGTATATCTCCTTGGGCTCCCAGCTTCCTCCTGCCGTAGTCAGCCTCATTCCATGGTCTTGCAGGAGCTGCTATGTAGCTCCCTAAGACTATGGCACACTGGGAACAATTGCTTCTGGAATGCAGGGGATGCAGCAAGAGAGGAGCTGTCTGTGGCTGGTATGAGGCTGGAGAATGGCGCCAAGGACTGTGTGGCTTGCCCCCACCTCCTGACCAGGGCCTGCCCCCCTCACTGGATTAGGGCAGAAGTGATGAGAAGGCATTGAGATGTTGGCAGGATGTCATCCTCAAGTCACGAGTGGTTGCTGCAGGTACTTGGTGTGATGGGAGGTTGGGAGTGGGGTACTAGCACTTAGTGGGTAACCAGCATCACATTCTTTGTTGGGGATGCTACTGGAGGGTCCCAAACCTGGGCAGGAGGGTAACTCAGATGCTACATGAAGGTCTGCCTCCCCTGAGTCCTTTTTTTTTTTTTTTTTTTTTTGAAATTTAAGTTTATTATTTTCAAAAGAAATACAACCAAAACCATGATGATTAAGAAACAGACCAATAAACCTAAATCAGGTCAACTCCCCCCCCACTATAAATATAGTAAGTAACAGGCATACTTGAAAGTAAAACAGCATAACATATCTATCTATCAGTCAAAAACGCCAGATAGTAGATACCCTCACCCCTCCCTCCCCCCTCCCCAGGGTGCACCCGCTAAAAGTATAAATTAACAGCTTCTAGAGTCTGGATATCCACACTTACTAAACAACCTATTTAATAACCTGACCAATAATCCTAGTTATAATAAAAGAGACATATCTAAATCACTTTAAAACCTTATATTAAGGTAACATCAATTATGCTACATAGTATGAGGGTCCAGGAATCAGGCCACAAGCCTTATCATTAAGGTAGGTAAAAAGACTGGAGCTTGCCCCATCTTTTATAAAATAGGTCCATACGGTTCTTATAACTGGCAATCAAATTTTCGGACTGGAGATATAACATCAACTCCTTTAACCAATCTGCAAAGGATAGAACTAATTGGTCTTTCCAGTGTCTTAAAACCAGCTTTTTGACGGCCATAGATATCAGAGCCACATGGTACCTACGCTCCACACTATCTACCAGAGAAAAATCACCTAGTACACAAATTCCTGGAGAGAAAAACTTGCTCAGACCCAGAAGGGGATCTAAATTATCCCTAATCAAAGACCACAGCAGGGCAACTTTAGCACACTCCCAGAAAACATGAATCAAGGTGCCTTCACCTTGCAAGCATCGGAAACACAGTGGAGCAGAAATCAGCTTACGTTGAAAAAGCTTGACTGGAGTGTAGTATAGGTTATTAATAATATTATATTGCACTAAACGAAACCTATCCTGGGTGTGATATCTATGTGGATTAGGCCAAAAAGTTCTCCACAATGGTACTTCATCAGGGAGAAGATGTGTCCAGATCGAGGGACCACCAACCTCCTCCCCCAAGTTAAAAGTCAAAAGGTAGGAGTAAATCTGTGAAATGGAATGGGGTTTGGATGCCAGCATAATAATGTTGGAGAGAAAGGGTATACCACGGACGGTTTAAACACCGATCCAAACTTACTACTCACCAGGTGCCAAGCTGAAACACCTTGAAAGTCTCTCTGCTTGGAATATCAAATCTGGCTAAAATATCGCTTGATGTGAAAAGAGAAGCTTGACTAAACAAATGTTCAACCCTGGAATCTTTAAGTTGTGGGAGCCAATTTAATCCTACCCACGAATCTCCTAAAGTAATATTGGGGTTAAGAATAATCAGCTGTCCTAAATCTGTATGGTTAGAGATCTGGAAAAACCTAAGACATTGGGCCCACACCTTAAGAGAAACTGCCACTGTGTTATCAGAAATCAATTGTGAAAGTATTTTCGAAGTGAGATAAGGTAGAGTGGTTATGTCAAATTTAAGGTCGGAAAGGAAGGCCGATTCTAATTGAAGCCATATTGGGAAAGAGTTCTCAGGATTTGCTGAGAACCACCTTCCCAATTTGGACAAGTGGGCCGCTCAATAATATAGCTGAAAATTCGGAAGTCTTAAGCCTCCTCTTTCTTTAGGAAGCGATAGGGAGCCATAAGAGCAACGTACCCCTTTCCCTTTCCAAATAAAAGTGGAAAACATACTATGGAGCTGTTGGAAAAAGGAAAGAGGAAGCCAGAGATTGGTAAGGTTCAGTGGGTAAAAAATCCAGGGAAGAACATTCATCTTAATGATACTAATTCCACCCATCAAGGAAATAGGAAGGGATGCCCAGCGCTGCAAATCTTGACTAATCGAGTCTCTGATCTTGATTAAATTTAGTTTCTTGAGCAAAAACGGGTCAGTGGAAAAGTAGATCCCCAGATACTTAAGTGAACTGGAAGTCCATCTCATTCCAAAGGGAAGAAACCCACTCTTAAAAGTATAGTTATTTAACGGAAAGATCTCACACTTCGATATGTTTAACTTATAGCCAGAAAAGGAGCTAAACTGCCTAATAATATCCAGAGCTGCTTCTAAAGATGCTACCGGATCAGACAGGTGTAACAGAACATCATCCATACCAGAAAAGAACTAGCTCCTACCTAAGAACCTGACCCCCTCACCGAGAGGAAGACTTAAGTTTTATCAGTAGAGGTTCCAAGTATAAGTTAAACAATAAAGGAGAAAGGGGACAACCTTGTCTAGTGCTGGCAAGGAGACTGAAGAGGGGATAAAACCCTTGCAATAGATTTTTGCAGAGGGGCACTTATAAAGTACCTGTATCAGGTTCAGAAAGGGGGTCGGGAAGCCCATTTCTTCCATGACGGTCCATAAAAAGGACCAATCGACCCGATCAAATGCTTTCTCAGCATCCAAAGAAACTAATACAATTGGGTCTGAAACAGACCGGGCATGCTGCGAGATATGCGATAAGGTCCTCAGATGATCAGCCGCTGATCTCCCTGGAACAACACCTGCCTGCTCAGGGCTCAAAAGCTCCGTCCAAATTTTTTAATCCTCTCAGCAAGTATTTTGGCTAGTATCTTAATATCATAGTTCTGAAGAGAAATAGGATGGTAGCTAGCTGGATCAGAAGGCTCTTTATCCACTTTAGGAATTAACACTATAGTGGCCTCGAACAAGGCCGGGTCAAGTTCCAATGCGACCTGGAAGTAGTTATATAATTTAAGCAAGATAGGAGTTAAGTCTTTAGAGAAGACTTTGTAGAAATTCGCTGGGAATCCATCTGGGCCCGGTGCTTTGTCCGGAGCCAGGGAAGCAATAGTGCTCTGGATCTCCTCAGCTGAGATAGGAGCCGATAAACTCGCCTGCTGGGATTCCAGTATACTCGGAAGATCAACTCCTCTTATATAACTTCTAACATCTGCTACCGAATGAGATGTTGGAGGGGGACTATAAAGACTGGAATAGTATTCCCTAAAGACCCGAGCAATCTCTCTGGGCGAAGAGACAGTAGTTCCGGATGAAGAGACCAGAGAAGGAATAATCCTCGAACCTTCAAGCGCACGGAGACGCAGAGCCAATAATTTCCCGGATTTCTCACCGAGATCAATATACTTAGCCTGGGTTTTCACCAGATAATACTCTATCTTTTCTTTCAGAAGGTCCGAGTATTCATTCTTAACTGAAAGGAGCTCCTTAAGATCCGAGACCGAAGAAGTTAATGAATACCTACCTTCCAATTCCCTAATCCTACCCACCAACTCTAACAATCTGGCCAGCTGTGCCTTCTTCCTAAGGAAGCCATCTTAATAAAGTCACCCCTAAGATAGCACTTTACGCTCCCATATCATATCCACTCTAGGGGTAGAGTCCATATTATCTGCCAAAAGGGATATTCTAGAACTGATCTCGAAACACAATGTCAGTCCTTTAATAGTTGAGTATTTAATCTCCACATGGAGTCTCGAGAATAGTCAGGACTTAGAGAGAGGTGCAACCAAACCAGAGCATGATCTGACACAATGATCGGTTCTATACCAGATAGAGATACACTCGGGAGAAAAGAGAGACTAACTAATATCATATCAAGTCTTGATTTAGTGCCGTGTGACTGGGATTGAAAGGAAAAGGCCCGACAAGAAGGATTAGCAATACGCCACGGATCACCTAGACCTAACAATGAGACCATTTCACAGAGGGCCTTTTGTGCCGAGGAGGGTGCACGCCTATCCTGGGGCTCTCTATCCAACAACGAGGGGAAAGGTACATTCCAGTCCCCTCCTAACACATATTGAGTTGGCAAAAAACCAGCCAACTTATCTGTCAACATCATGAAAAATTCAGGATTACCTCCCACCGGTCCATACACTGAGCCCAGAACCACACTCTCTCCGTTTAAGCTACCCTTAACTAGAATGAATCTCCCTTCCGGGTCTGAGCAAACCAGGTCCTTGGTAAATAAGACGTGCTTTTTAACTAGAATCGCCACCCCTTTACTGAAATGAGAATTCCCAGCAAGATACACTTGAGAAAACCCAGACCGAGAGAGCTAATTGGCCTCATCCCGGCCTAAATGTGTTTCCTGCAAAAAAAAAGGATATCCGTGCAGAGCAGGGAACAGTGATTGAAAACCTGCAAACGCTTAACCCGGTCCCTGAGCCCTCTCACATTCCAGGACACTATTTTAACTATACTAATAGCCATTTTAAAATTATCCCACAGTAATTGGATATCCAGATAGAAAACTTCCAACAGATTATAGCAGGTGCACCTCCCATATAACAAGTCCAAGACCCGTTGTATGACTCCCTCCACGTCCCCTTACAAAGAAACCCCAGACCCCATCGGAAGTTACATGGAACATCAGTTTGTAACCCCCATACCCCACCCCCAATCCATATTCTAAAACTAAATAACAAACAGGCAAGGTCCCCCCAAGCAAGACAACGGAACCCAACTCTATGACCAAGATCAGAAAATTATCCCCCAAAACACCCCACAACATAAACCCCGCAAGAACTATGTACAAATGAGGGTCCAGAGTAGCCATAGTCCCAAATACAACCTTTTATTTCGGCTCGCGAACCCCCAAATCCCCATAGAATCTCAATCCCCCAGAGCCAAAACCAGCAACCATATACTATTAAAACCCAAGACTCCCTCAGTGAAATTATAACCCTGGCAACTACCCACCAACAATTGTTACAAATCAGCCCGGGCAGAGATTAGGAACCCCCACCGTACAGCTCATGATCCCACATCCAGCTAGATTCACAAACCCCCCAGCTGCCCCAAATCCCCGCCCACATGCACTCAATGACATAAAGGCTGAAGTATACCAAAGAAAGAAAGTAAGGGAAGGAGAAAGACAGACACATAAAAAGGAGAAGCCCTGATATAAAAAGCCCCTTAGGCCCCACTCGACCCAGCGGTCCCACCATAATTCAATCCTTCACCTCAATAAATGAATGAATGGCTGAAACAGACTGAGCCACCTACCCATACCAGCTTCAGTCGAAATTGGGAGAACAGTCCCAACCCATCACACCAACCAGAGGCAAAGGGAGGCTCACGAAGATTCACTATAGTGGTTGCCGTTTCGAGTGACCTAATTGCCGCCAGACCTAAGTGTTCCACCCTCCAGGAAGTTCCCCGGAACCGCAACCGGAAAGAACGTTCCGCTGCGGCACCGAACTTCAGAAAAAAAGGGACGGACCTATAGCGTAAATCGAGGCCCAAACCCACACCCCACACGCATCTCCGTCCCAGCAGCCAGCCCACCAGAAAGACCAAGAAGAAGAGCCAGGACAACCAGACCAGACAAGGAAAACGCCACGAGACACAGCACAAGTACGTGACAAGGAGGGTGGGCAAGCATGAGACAAAAGGTCAGGTGCATACAACAATCACCAGGGATATACACAGACACCATCAATAGTAACATTTAACATCACAAAAAATATTAACAGCATCCAAAAGTCCAACATATTTTCTTCAGCGGATCCATAAACAGATCAGGCAGTCTGCCAATAAGGTCCTTGTAAGCTGCTTCTGGGGTGTTAAAACTCGTAGCTGTGCCTCCAACAGTTACTTTCAGGGTGGCAGGATATATCATCTTAAGCAGGATTGCTGCCGTGATGAGCTTTGGACGATTTGGTATAGCTGCTTTTTTCCTGAATCTCTTTGGGAAGGTCTTGGGCAATCCGAATCTCGAAACACCCCACAGGATTTCTTTAAGCTCCGAGCCTTCAGGAACACATGCTGCCTTTCCAGGTAACTTAAAATTTAATAATGATCGGACGAGGGGAACCAGCTGCAGGTCGAGGGGCCTGTGACAGTGGGCCCTTTGCGAGATGGTAGGAGGCATTAATAGGAGATGGGCCTACTATTTTAACCAAGAACCTCTGCAGGAAAGCCATAAGGTCCGGGCCTTCTTCTAACTCCGGGAGGCCAATTATTAGCAGGTTATTTCAGCGATTTCGCCCCTCTAGGTCTTCAGTTTTGAGTTGGAGCCTCTTCACCTGCTGCCTTAATTCTGCTATCTCTGTTTCAGCTCTAGATCTCCATTTTTCAACAGATGCGACCTTTACCTCCACATCTGAAACTTTTTTTGTAACATCAGAGAGGTCGCTCCGCAGAGATTTGAGCTCTCCTGTTAATTCCACAAGAAGCTCCTTCACAGGGCCAAGCTCCTGGAGGAATTTATCCTCCGATAAAAGGCGTAGCTGTACTGCTTTCTCTCCAGCGGTCCGGCCTAGCTGGGGCCTGATTCCTCTGCTTTGCGGCCTTCTCAGGAGATGCTGGAGGGTATGCTTGGTGAGGAGCCTGTTTCAGATCCACCTCCATTGCGACCCAGCTAGGGCTTAAAATTTCAACTCAAGGCACCTTATCGATGACGGAGTGTTAAGAGGTTTGCTATTTAAGTAATTTTCTCCAAAAAAACCCGTCAAAATGCACTTTAGAATTGCAGATCAGGCGGCCAGAGGGGGGAGCTCAGGATTTCAGCTGCTGCTCAGATGGATGCCATCACGTGACTCCCTGCCTCCCCTGAGTCCTGCCCCATGATGAACATTCTAGTGAGGTAAACGTTTGCCTCCAGGCTGACATTGCGGTTACCAGGCTCAATATGTTCTGTACCCTGAGCTTGCTAGGTGCTTGGACCCCACATCAGAGGTTGTTTTGGAGCCCGACATTATGCTTGCATTATAAATTTCTCTTATAAATATTATATATTACTTTGTGAACTCTGCATGTAACAGTAAAATAGCCTGCCTCAGAAGCAGTATGCTTGCAGATGACATGCCTAGCTAGATAGAGAGAAGTAGAATAATGAATAAGAGGGTAATACCTGTAATTCCAAAGGGAACAAGGTTGATCATGACCAGCTTTCAGAGGTAGAATAATTAATAAGAGGGTAATATCTGTAATTCCTGAGGGAATGAGGTTGATCACGACCAGCTTTCAAAGATGCACAAGTTAGATGGGAGAATCACTGTTCAATAGGAGCAGCCCAACTCCTAAGAAACACAATGTCAACAAGAACAGTGTAGTCCATGGGGGTGGGACTTAGTCCACATACAACTGACAAGATACAAAATGTTGGAGACAATAGCTGCTGTTACAGATTTATTTTGAAATATACAAAGACTGAGAATGGGAGGAAAACTGAAAAGAAATGGTGCACATACCTCAACTGAATTAAAGTGGATTTATTAGTAGAGATGGGTGAAGTTGAGAAAACTTTGCTTCAACAGAACTTCACAAAGCTTGAAGTGCTCACTTCGCAATGTTTTTTTTTTGCTTGGAGAAGTGGCACTTTTTTCCACCAAGTGACCTAACTTTGCTCAGGATGTTGCAACTTCTGATAAAAAAGTGCCACTTCACCTGAAAAAATGTTGCAAAGTCAGAGAAGTGTAAGTTGGTGGTGCTAATTGGAACTTCACGAAACTTCATGAAGTTGAAGTTATGCAAATTTGTGGCAACTTCATCACTGAAGTTTAACTTCACTGCATTTCTATTTATTTGGACCAAAATGTCACATCCTAAACAAATTTTAAAAGGTGAAGCTTTACTCCTAGTAAATCTTCTTTAATCCAGTTGTGGTGTGTGTGTAACATTTCTTTAGTTTTCGTTTGTCTACAATATAATAAAGACATCTTAAATGGTGGCCAGTTTAGTGCGCTTTTTTTGTGTGCACTGAGAAAGTAGGAAGCTCCTACAGTCCCAATAAGCCCCAGCATTTCTTTTTTTTTTTAATGTGTTTATCCTCCTCAGCCTGCAGGCAGGGAATCAATCCTCCTCCGGGCACCTGGTCACTGCTTCCCTGGTACCCCCAAGCCCTAGTTCCCCCATGGATTTCCACCCATGTTGGGGTGGGAGGTAGGAGGGCTGTCCTCCCCTCCCACGTCCTACGACATATATCTGGATTGGGCAATTATGGGTGGTCCCGTGACAGCGGTGCCTGCGTGCTGGTGGAGACTTCATGGAGCCTGTAGTTGTTTTTCCATGTTTTCCTGGTCCCTCCCCCTCACAGCTGTCAGCATACGTGCATGGAGGCACACTCACATCACGGTGCCGCACTTTTTGTCTCCCTAACTCAGGCACTGCCTCTGGCGTCCACCAAGAGGCAGCCAAGAAGCAGGATAATGTACCCACCCATCCCCAGGAGAGGAGAAAAAAGGAGAGCTGTCATTGGACACTTGATCCCCTTCCCTGCCATCTCCCGGTGGCCCAAGTTCACTTCTGAACCCAGGTCACCGGCATGGCATGAGGTGTGGCGTCCAGTGCCTCAACCCTCAGCACCACCGGGCAGGCAAGCCCCAGCATTTCAACTGGTAGGTCTTCGTCATGGGGCTGAGTTTGTTGGACTGCACCTTCCCATTTATACCTTGACTAAACAAACCAGCATTTAGCAATTTGTTCGGCTGGTTACAAATAATTAAGTTTATTTTCAGTAGTTGGGATAGGATTAGAACAAGGAAATACACTGTGAATTTTTGTGCTTCAAGAAAAGATTTTCAAGTTCAATATGTGACTATACCAGTGTTACACATATTTATAAAACAGTTTAAGAAATGGGCTCATGCTTGCCTGCCAGTGCAGCGGTAGCAGTTCTGCTTGAGACACCAGTGACTCAGGGTTGGGAGCAACCTCGGGTTGCTGGAGGGCCGGCCCGGGGTAGGAGGATTGCATGCCCAATGGACTGCTCTCCTGCTCTGGACAGGGTGTGCTTCAAGTCCTTCTGCTCTACCACCATTTGGATGACTATGAGTGGAGGTGCAGCGGGACCACAGAAGCTAGGTAGAGGAGGGCACTTTCTGGGATTTGAAGAGGCGGCACGTCTCAATGTGCCCCACCCCTAGGATCCCCTCAAATGCCGGTGCTCTTGGGAGGGACCAGAAACAAAGGAAAAACTCTGTGTTTGTCACCAGTAGAAGAAACCAGGCTGTCCCAGACTCCTGAACCAGGCTCTCTGGGAGCTGGATGGACCACCCAACACAGACTGATGGACTGTGGGAGGGGGGAGACCAGGGATCCCCTTCCTCCCTGCCCAGGGGGAAAACCAAGGCATGATGGGGGCTAGTCCACTGATGATTCTGAGTAGTTACCTTGTACAGAGCATGAGGGATACCCAGCCTAGGGCTCCCCAAAGGGTGGAGACCAATGTGGAGAGAATTGGGCATAAATAGCAAAAAAAAAAAAGGGTTTGATTTCCAAAGCCCCAATTTTGATGCAAGGTGCTTGTGTCAAACAGAAATGATGCAAGGGACACCTTATGTCAAAACCTGTGGAAATCCTGGTTTTTGAACACAGGCTGTGTCAAAAACAGGAGCCGCTATGCTGTGCTGAACTGGTCTTGTGCTACCCCTGGTCCAAAGTGGGTGTGTGCTTGCTACACAGTGGGGCTGCAGCATCCACTAAATCAGGATTTTCAGAGCCCAACTGTGGCTGCAAGTCTTGGCCATGATTAGACCAGCTATGAGCTGTTCTAATGCCCCAGCACAAACTACAGGACACCTGTTGGTGCCAGAACTTTGGGGTGCCACATAGGCAAGGACCATTCTGCCAGCTGCTGGGGGGGGGAAGCAGTGTTTGGGCACAGCTCCCTGATTTCCACACCCTCCCTGTTGCTGTTCACAGTAGCCAGCAAGTGTGTCTGTCTCACTACAGGCGAGCCCCAGTGGCTACTGAGTGGTCAGGACCCATGTTCTGCTGTGTGCCCCCATTGGTCATATGCTGCAGGTGGTGGCAGGGGCATGACCTGGCAAGGGGTTGGGGGACAAAAAGGTAGTTTGCACAGCTGTGTCTAGGCTCCTCACTGAGCAAGGTGGTCATGGCCCCTCAGTAGCTGTGTCCATGGCCCTGTTCTTGCTGGTCCTCTGTGTCCTGGATGCACCTGCAGTCTTTTGTGGGCCAGCCAGACAGAGGGCAGGGGATGACAGCAGTCTCTGTCATTCCCCTTATGTATACCATCAGACTGGCACAAGACATGGCTTGCAGCAACTCCGGGAACTTTGGCACCGGGACCTTTGTTGTTCCAAACTACAGTACAGGGTCCACAGCGCACTCGGACTTTGCTGCATGTGAGACTTCGGCACTACTTGTGCAGATTTCCCAGGGTTTCAAAAATCAGGCCCAATAAGTGCAACAGTTTCTAGGTTGTCTTGAAGGAGGGCAAATATAAATTATAGTGGAGTCCTATATATAGTGGAAATTCATATGTAAGTATGTTATACTAAATAGTAAGCAAAAAACATATCCAACTTTGTCTCACTAATCAGGTGCCTGAGGTCAATATGTGACAAGTAACATAAAGATAGAAGCACAACAGGGTCAGCAGGGTTCTACTGCTGTGAACTACCTTGTCATGTTTTGTTTATGGGACTTGAAACCATGCAGGGAGGGACAGATGGTGAGGATAGGTTGAGCGGTATACTTCAAAGGGAAAGTTTCTGTATATTTTCATGGGGGACCTGATATCCACAAGGTCTCAATTTACAATGGTCTGTAAACCTTACTTGGAAGTATTCTGTAAAATATGGTATTGAATCTGGCACAATGTAAACCTGTAATATGTGTACTGTATATAGACTGGAAAATGGAAATAGAATATAATTTTCCCTACCTCTGTTCAATAATATCTCTTTCTCTTATATACAAGCACAAGAAGGATGCTACTATGGGTGAGCTGATCCCCCAAGCAGTTTGACTGGATATATGTGACCAGGGGTGATCACAGCAGTAGAAACCTCTCCACTGTGTTGTACTTCTATCTTTATACTCATTCCACATGTTCTATATCATTCTTGCTGGTGTTTTTGATAGTGGATTGAACAAGGATATTCTATAACTACACTTGCACCCTGTGAAAAATCGCAATATATGCAGACGTATTGCATAGAAACAGAAAATGACAGCAGAAAAAGAGCAATGGTCCATCCAGCCTGCCCATGGTACCCTATCTAACTAGGCTCCATGTTATAACAGTGATTGCAAAACAGAGATCGCTGTTACAGCAAGAGTACCTCACTGAAAAGCAAATTGGCGATGTACGCTTACGGGACGACAAGACATCTGGCAACTTAAAATAGTATTTATGCAGGAGGGCGCCACCCCCCCGCACCCCCTCTCACTGGGGGCTTCATCCCCTGACTAAATATAACCAACTCCAGGGGGGTGCATGTCGTGGAGGGGGAGACAGTCTAACAAAAAAAAAAAAACAGCAACAGTAAAATTTTCCCTGGTCCCCAGCCCCAAACCCAGTACCTGCTGCACAGAAGCTAGCCACCTTCACCTTCACCACATGGCTAGCTCAGTGGCAGCATGGCACATTACCCCACACGAACACTCTTCCCTATCCTTCTCTTCCCTACCCCCCCCTCTGGTCACCCTCCCTCACTCATCCCTACAGTAGTTTTTGTATTTCATCTCTACCCTTACAGGGTATCCCAAAACAGTAGCACTGTAAATGAGATGTTGTTTTGACAGTCACTCATTTACAGTCACTATCATCACTGGATACCATCTAACTATTGTCCATATTGTAATACATCACAAGAAATTCAATTCATTTCAATGATTTCCTATAATATATCATGGTATGTCACAATATATCTGGCTACATGGCTATTTGTCACTACTTGCAACCATAACAAAACAACAGGTGCCAGATATTCAAATAAGAGCGAATCGAAATGCAAACATTTGCACTGCACCTTGTGACTTCCCAGGTACCTGAAGATGCTATATTCAGTCAAATAATGCACTGGTGCTATTCAACTGAATATAGGGCCATGTCAACCCAGTGCTAAGCCACTTAGTGCTGCCCCAACAGGGCTCCTGAAGTACTCCACCAGAATGGATAGCACCAGAGTGTTATCTGAAATATTCAAATGGATCGATGTAAATGAGCCCATTGGGCATACAAGGCACTAACGGGACATTTGCATGCCAATTATGGGCTCATTTGCATGAGTTGTGAGGCAGGTTAGCACAGTCTCACCCCCCCTAGTTGACCGGTCCCAGATGTGGACATATCCCTGGTGCTAGTGGTCATCCCCCCCCCACTAGTCACCAGCCTATTCTCTAAGAAATGTCCCAGGTACTAGTACTCCCCCACCGATTGTCAGCCCATTATGTATGTTAATATAACCCTGCTGCTAGTTCCCTCTCCCCCGATCACCATCCGCATAGGTTGAAATATATTCCCTGGTGGTAATGGTGCCTCCCCTTCAATCCCAGCCCTGTATGTTGAAATATATTCCCTGATGGTAGTGGTCCCCCCCGATTATCAGTCTGAAAGTACAAACAACCCCCCTGGCCTCCAATGGTTTCTCCCAGTGGCATTGGGCACCCTCCCCCATTCACCATATCCATAACAGAGGTTCCACAGGTGCATACAGTGTCTGGCACAGCCATCCTCACACCTCCTCATCTGGCCACCATATATACAGGCAGGGAGTGCATCTCTTATTTATAGGACAGGGCACATCACTCTGTCCTATAAATAAGAGGTACACTCCCTGCCTGTACATACAGTGGATGGCCAAGGAAGTGTGAGGAGTGCTGTGCCAGTCAATGTATGCACTAGCGACTACTGATGTGAATATGGTAAATGTTGGGGGGACCAGAACTGCAGAGAGCACCACTGGATGCCAGAAAGGGGTTGTTTGTACTTATAGGCTGGTGACGGTGTGAGAAATCTATTTCATCATAAGGGGCTGGGATTGGGGGGGCACCACTACCAACAGGGAATATATTTCAGTATATGGAGCTGGCAATGGAGGGAGGAGGGAACCACTACCACCAGGGAATATATTTAAACCTATGGGGATGGCAATTGGGGGGAAAGGGTACCACTACAACCTGGAAATTTATTTTAGCCTACAGAGATGGCAATCGGAGTGGGGGACCACTACCACCAGGGATATAGTAATATACAGAATGGGCCAGTGATCAGCAGGGGAACCACTAGTACCAGGATTAATATTTCTTACCGAATGGGCCGGCGATCAGAGTGGAGGTGCCAGGGGTCACAGGGGGCGGTTGTGGTCCCCCAGCAGCCAACTGGCTAGGTGGCTGCATTACTTCAGTCGCTAGGGTTGCTCGGAGTTAAGTCAGAGTTTTGTTGGGCAGTATTTGTGCTGCCCTAAAAGACTATGCTAAACTCTTTGGTGCCGCACAAAGCTGCTGAGCATGAGGTAGCTTGCATATTCATGGTGATGCCCCTCCCCTTGCCCGTACACATACATTATGTTTTGCATGGGAACTAACCCACTTTGCCCATGCAACAGCACCTTATGAATATGGGGTCCAGTGCAAACCCCTTCATGTGAAAAAAAAAACCTTAGTGCCAGTGCAAACTTTTGAATATCTGGCCCCAGATCTCAAACTGAATACTGCCAAAACCACCGTGTGCAGTTTAGTTTCTTAAGGTTATGAGTATCACCTTGCTTTTCTCCTCTTCAGCTTTACTATTCAAAAGATAAATAGTTGTTTTAGTGCTCATGCCAATTATAGGTGAAGTCTGATAGTGCAGCAGTGACAGCCATTGCCTACAACACTGATGACGTTTGTCCACACTCAAAGCTAAGAGTCACCAGGAGGAGACCCACTCCTCCTCTGGAGTGAGAGTTATTTCAAGTCCATGTAAACACTGCAACCTGAGTGATCACAGTGCACTAATGAGTTGGAGAACAGAAGTGTGGCTACAGTGTGGAAAAGAAAATTCCACAAGACAGCCACTGCCTGCAGAAAGCACTGCCATTGCCACTGATCACTCTTTTGGGGAACTCAGACCCCATATCTGACCATGTGTGCTCCTAAACATGTGCATAGACAGCTGCAACACCCCCACTCTGTGCCATGTGATTTTGGGTTTCCTCACCTCCAGCCACCAGTGGAGGTCAGGTGATCACTGGAAATAACAGCCCATCCTCCCCTGAGAAGGAGGGCAGTCCATTGGACACTCAATCTTCTTCCACCCAGCTGGCCCTCTGATACCTTGGGTTCATTCATTCCCAAACACAGTGCATCAAAGTCCCATGTGGTGGTACTACTTCTGCATCAGTGGGCTGGTTATTGCTGAATGATTTGATATGGAATTTATTATTTTTATTAAATTCTGTAATAGGCATTTACTAAATAAAAAAAGGGTGTCAAGAAGGGACATTGTTCTGATGGTGAGCTAGTGCAATTAATAAAGTAGACAGAAAAAATGTAAGCAGAAACGTGATTGGAATAATTTTAAGAGTTTTGGGAATTAATGCAAGAAGGATATTAAAAATGCTATATTTTAAATATATATCAAAACTTGTTGAAAACCTTGAGAACTCTGTGAAAATGGGAAAACAATAAATGAGTTGTTTAAAAATGAGAGTAAAATTGCTACAAAAAATACTTATCAATTCAAGAAAAACTAGTTAGGAATGAGCAGAGGATTACAACATAATGAAGCATTTCTAGATCTAGGCAAATATTTAAAGGATGATTATAGTATAGGAACTACCTGCGACAAGATTTGTATTAAGAAAAACATTTCTCATGTACCTGAGGGCAGTTCAAGAGCAGGAGGGAAGTAACTTGTTCATTAAAGGTAAAACCTTAAAGGGGTAGAGTGTGATGAAATTGATTTTAAATACTTAAAATTGCATCTCCAACTATCTCCATTCAGCTAGAGGGAATTTTAAACTTGTCTTCGGTATTAGCTCTGGTACCAAGTGAGTGGAAATGCTCCACTATGATGCATATTTAACAGTCAAATATAAATAACAATGAAAAACGTTTAGACAAGTATCGCCCAATTGCAATTCTCCCACTTTTATCAAAACCGCAGGAAAAGCTGATTTGTTCTCAGTTAGTTACTCTATTGAGTGCACATAAACTGAGTGATCCTGAACTCTATGAGTTTCTATGAGTGGGCATAACACATCAACAGTCTTGGTAAAGCTCATGAACAATATACTGTATGCTGCTTTACAGATAATGAAAATTTGGTAGGAGACATGCTCGTGGACTTCACCAAAGATGTTAACAGGGAACAGTCAATACAAAGGGCCCCACACTTGAGGGTGGGGACAGTCCAAATGTGCACTTTGTGTGCCAATGCATTTTGGTTTGCTTACTGTTTACTGTAGTATAGTAGATTGTGTCAGACTAATTTTGATTACTAGTAAATTGACACGTTCTGTTATTACAAATCCCAGAATCCCCAGCAGTTGATATCAGAGCAGTAGGCATCAGTGGGAGATTCAATGGCCTGCATTGCATGTTAGAGCTTTTATAATCTCCAATAGGATGTTTTCTGGTTCTGTTTTCTCCAGTGGCTAAGTACAGTCCTCTGTGACTGTAGTTAGTGCAGGGAGAACAGCAAACAAAAGATCATAGCTTAATATGCACTGCATGCTATTGGATTGAAGATTACTGTGTATAATTACATAATTTTCCTCCCCCTCAAAAGGCATTATGCATCAAAAAAACATAAAATCAACTGAAAGGTATAGCCCATAATCAGTGCAGTAGGACTACTTATTGCAATGGCTGTGACTCTGGCTCAAGTCATAGGAGGGCCACCTAGCGGAAGAGAACTGAGCATCCCAGATGATGCTGTCTCTCTCTATGGAGAGAGAATCACTGCCTTCACTGCAGTGTTGCCTCCTGGAAGCCACAGGTGGTAGTGCATCATTAGGTAGAGTGGGTAGGAGGAAATTAGCTAGGGACTTAGCTAGCATACCTTTGTGTGTGCCCTCACATTGCATCCCTGGACAAAACATAGGAAATGGCCTCAGCACCAGTAGTAGTGGGAGAAGTCCCCAAACTTCGCTACATGGAGTACTTTGCATATAAATGCAGAATTCACGTAGTACTCTGCATTGCGAAGCATATTACTTCATCTTGGTTTTAGACATGAAGTTCCATTGGTTTAACGGACTTCGTGTTTATTTCACTTTGTGTATTACTCCCCCTTATTTTTAAAGTGAAATGCCATTAATTTGAATGGACTTCACGTTAAGTTTGCCTTGTTAATGCCCTCTGAGGTGACTTTTGCAGTGATTCATGGGATGCCAGGTCACATGGGCTCTATATTGTCTTGCACAGCCTCAGTTCATCCTAGTGTTTATAGTGGAAAGTTGGAGACAGTTTGCTCTCAAAGCTCTGAGAATTCAAACACTCTAAAAACCTTTAAAAACGCCTTCTTGCCACAAAATTTTGTATCCAAATTTGGTACATTGATTACAGGATACCCTTGTGTGTTGATAACATTGAGTGTTTATTGATTTTGTGTGCATATTGAATGTTAATTTAGTCCATTCAGTCTCTGTACTGACAGACACTTTAGCAGTGTGCTTCGGGGCAGGGGCGTATCTGTGGTGAAGGGAGATTCACAGTGAGAAAGGCAATCTTTCTAACTGTTGTTGGGTAGCTAGTGTGTTAGTATTTGTGTGTTCATGTACACTCAGTAATACTTGTAGAAATTTTTGATAATTGTTTGCTGTTTGCTGTGGTGCAGTGCATTTTTTCAGTCGGTTTTAAAGATTTGGTTATAGTGTAGTGAACTGTTAAATTTTCCGCACATTACCTCTATTGTGTGTGTGTGTGTGTGTGTGTGTGTGTGTGTGTGTGTGTGTGTGTGTGTGTCTGTGTGTGTGCACTCCGTCAAGTCAGACACAATTTATTGTGCCACACTGTAATCGCAGCACTCTGAGTCTCTTATTTGTCTGCGGTACTTTTTACTGTTTCATCGTATCCTCTTAGTGGATTGGTACTGCAGTCCCCCCCCCCCTCCAAAAAAGGTATTATTTTTCCATTTTTTGATTTGTGTGACCACTGGTTAAGGTGTTGTTGTGCATGTGTGGTTGCATCTCTTGAGTGTGCAATCTCCATCTGTAAGCCACAGTTATTTTTTGGCTTCCCATCCAGCCCAAAGTTCAGAAATCTAAATTTGTTGTTAATTTTGTGTGTAATCAAAAAAAAAAGTCTGCAAAGAGATGTGCATGCAAAGATATTTCTGGCCATGGCACTGCTGCCAGTGGCAAAAGTGATCATGGGTGTGGTAGTACGCAGCACAAGGGCATATTTGATGGCAATAAAGGTATTTCTCTGAGTATGTTTTTCACAGCGCAATCAGTTGCTTCAATGATGGTTAGAGATGCTGTTATCTCTGTCTCCACTGGTGGTGGTAGTGAAGTTGCTGATGGCATGATTATTGGCCCAAGTTCAACCTGTGACAACCCTTACAGAAATAATTATATGAAATGTTTTCATGCTGCACACATAAAACTACCTAAGTGATATGCATGCTACAAATATGATTTAAATGTTAAATTGGACCCGATTGCATGCATATGGCATGCGTGCAGCAAGCAAGTGTGGAAACCATGATTTTTATGTTAAACTGTGGAAGACTGCATACATGTGGCATGCATGCAAAAAAGCAAGTGGTCACTGACAACTGTACACGTAAAAGTTAAGTTAATTGTTCAGGGTCACACCATACACAGATGGGGGTTGATGAGATTCAAACCGAGGTCTTTACACTTCCAAATTTCCTAGCTTGCAGTTAGGTGCCTTTAACCACTAAGCCATATTGTCTGTACACATGTGGCTCACGTGTACTTCAATACAAACTGTAGCTGAATACATCTGCACACATGTGGCATGCTTGTAGCCGCTGTTATGCTTTTCAGTTTTCTTCTGTCCCTCATCTCATTTTCACAGTTGAACTGTAGCACACATACCAGTGGAAACACATGTTTTGCCCACCCCCAATACACAAAAGTACCCAAAAAAACACTTAATTACTTCAGTCTGGCCTGTACTCCTACTATTTTCTCTCCATAGTTTTGAATGCTTCCACGCAAACAGACTTTAAAGTGCAAACATAAAAGCAATAACTACACACACACCCACATGACCAGTCCCCCCTCCATGCACACACACTGTAGCGGGTATGGCCATGCTGCTATAAACAACCCACCAAGTATAGATTTAAGTAAAAAGTCTCTTACTTGAGTACTAGGGAGCCAGAGGCAGGAGTCTTTAAGAGATGATGTCCATAGGTCAGAGTGCTGGGGCATACCCCCTTGAAATGAATGGAGTTATTTTCTGTTACTATTTTATACATTATGATGGTGAGTTGGAGAATAATGAAGGGCCACTGTTCTATTAACAAGGCCCTTGTTAGTTGAGCGGTGGCCTTCCTTAATCTCCAAATCTCCATCAATAATGTATAAAATAGTAATTAAAAAATACCCCCATTAATTTCAATGGTGCACACCCCTGCAGTCTCCTTTGCCCTTTGTCATAATGTGCCTGAGAATGGGGATGAGAAGGTCAGTTTCACTGGTGGAGGTTGGGGCATAAGCCTGACTATAGTGGGGCTCCAATAGTCTGTGCATACCATACTGCTCAACTGTCCGTGAATGCAAGGGACAGCTCTAGAATATCTGCAACTTCTCTAAAAGGTACAACTTATTTGGTTTGACTGAAACATGATATGCAAATCAGGAAAAATTCAAATGTATAAGATTCCTCTGTATATACCCCGGAGCAGTGTATTAGATTTGGGCTTAAACCCACCCAGTTACTAACCAATTTGTTTCCTGGCTGAAGTTCTGCCCCCCCCCAAAAAAAAAACTTTGCCCCTTATTTTTCTCCCTGACTCCATTCCATTCAATACCCATCCCCTATGGGTCATGAAGCCACAGAAAGGTGAAGAAACATGAAAAACACATCAATATTTTAGTCCTTCCTCCTTCCCCAATCCCCCTGTAAAAAATGTATTTGCTTTTACTTACTGGGATATATTGCCAGAACCTGCAGCCTGGCATAGTGTGCCACCAGCCAAGTTTTCAGTCCACTCCCCCTTCCTCCTTCACCATAAGTTGGATGCTAGGACCAACCATCACAGGTCCCCAACATGGTCCACGATTAAGTCACCTTGCCATGTGAACCCATCCAACCTGGGTTGCTTGCTTCTTACTTGGTTGCTGCGGTGGCTGCTGCCGCATTACACTGATCAAGGCCTTTGAAGGCCACTCACACCACTGTCACCACTGCTGCTGAGCCTAGCTTGCTGCCGTGGGGTGCTGTGCTGTTTTTTTTTTTTGCAAGGCAAGCCTAGTAGAGTAAATAGGTAGCCTAGTCTTAAATTAGCGTCTAGCTCACCTTTTGCCCATTCAGCCACCAGGGGAGACGGAGACTCACTAAGAGTAGAACAACAAACATATGCTGCCACAAAACGGCTGCCCAGTAATCGATAGAACACACATCCAGTACTGAAATTATAATTTAAACATCTTTAATAAGATAGCTGAAGCAAGCAGCATTTAAAAATTTTAAATGCTGCTTGCTTCGCTATATAAAACTATTTAAATTATAATTTCAATACTGAATATTATCGATTACTGGGCAGCCGTTCTGTGTTTTTCCTCACAATTTCTGGTGTTTGGCTCTGGTTTAGTCCATTGGTGGCCGCCTTTTTGTACATATATATGCTGTCACAACACTGCTGTTGAGAGTTCAGTGCTCACTGACTCCTCCAAGCTGTTGTGTGCAGTTTGTCTACTCTGTGGTAGGAAAGACAGTGTCGCATTTGCAAGGCTCATGTGCTCTTTCTTGGCTGTAACTCATTCACATCACATGTGATTGTGCCGCTGCTAATAGGTGGAGAGAGTGGACAACACAATACAGACATAGTCGAGTCTGGAGAGTACCTGCAGCGTGGGCACACAGACCAGGTGGGCATGTGTTGTGCAAAAGATTAAATCCAAATTTAAAGCCATTATTGCCACACCATAAGAACAACCTAGTCACACATATGAGAGGGGGTACAACTGCCTTCCTCTGCCCTACCTAACTGGCACCCCTGTTTAATGGTAGAATCTTATTCTCAGGTGCTAATGCAATGGTTTCCACTGTGTTCTGAGGTACTCTACCTCCATGTTTCTGGATGTGTCCTGATCATCATGTGGGTTAGTGTCCCTCATAGTCCCTCATTTTAAATGTCCATGCCCCTCATTTCAGTGACAAAATGTGAGGTATGGTGCATGCTTCCTAGACTGTACTCAGCACAAAGAGTGCTGAGCATGGACATAGTGTATATGCTTGATACAGAATGACAAAGGGAAAGTAAGTGAGATAAAACAGCCATGGAGAAACACATTTGTAGCACTATGCATAAGGGATTTGCATGGTCCAAAACAAAAAGAATAGGCTTCACAACACAGAGGCCCCTCTCCATACATCTGGAATGGGGAATGTTGACTGGCTATATCCTAGGCATTTAATGCAGTAAGCAAACAATACGTTACAAATTAATGGCGATTTAATGACAAAAATACAAAGCTATTAAACAACTTGCAAAAGGATCAGAATTAATGAGTTTACCTAATTTTTATGGGAATTCAAATGAAAATGTATTTTAATGACTATCAGTAGTATAAGAAATAGAAACTGATGTTTTTTTAGATAAGATTTGTACCAGCTTAGCTGCTGCACACATGGCAAGCGTGCAGCACGTGAACCTGATGTGATATTTAAACGATATTCAGACCAGCTTAACTGCTGCACTCATGTCAAGTGTGCAACATGCGAACCTGATGTAATTTTTAGAAGATGTTCACACCAGCTTATCTGATGTGCACCTGTCAAGCTTGCATCATGCATGCCTGATTTGCTGTTTAGACCTGGTTCACATATATTCACTTTGTGTATGTGAACCGCATGCAAACATTACACAATTAAGCATGTGGCATGCATTCTGCATGTACACAGCATACCTACATTCCTGTAAGGGAAGTTAACAGGTTGCAAAAATATTGCGGAGTCTAATGATATGAGTCAGACTGTAGTTGATGTCACAGCCCCCGTACCCATTCCCACAGTAGTTGAACATGATTCTAATCCTGAAGATGACTCACAGTCACAATGTAATATTTATATTGCTGTTGAGGTTATTCCTGCGCCTTCCAATGATTCAAATGTTGAAGAAAAAATAGTGGATGATCATAATGAGATTGTGGTTGGAACATGTTCTCCACAGGACAGCATCCAAACTGAAATTGTGGATGCGGATGACGATTATGATGATTTCAGCGATCCCAGTTGGGAACTGGAGGAAAAAAAAGTAAAGGTGGCTGTGTACAAACAGTCTGTTAGTAAATCACCCCCTCCTCAAAGCTGTGATGTAGCTGTGCCTGTTGATGATGACGACCCTGTAATAGTCATATATTGTCATGTTCAGGTAGAGTCCAAGTCTGCCCAACAACAGAATTCATGCAGTACACCCCCCTTTCAGTGTCTAAAAAACTGGAGTCGAATATGCAGCATCAGGTATTTGTCAAAGTAGGACCTCAGAATCCCTCGTTTGGGATTTTTTTGTACAAGATGCAAGTGATGAAACAGTGGCAATCTACCAGCCTTGCTAAGCATGTGTGAGGTGCGATAAAAAGGGTAGCCATATGGGCACCAAGGGCCAGCATACACATCTGAAGAGCAGGCACATGGCACCAGAGGAGAGCTAATGCCATAGTGGGACATTCACCCTCATCCACCTTATTGAACTTGGTCTCCCCTTCCTTGAGTGGAAGTAGCCCAAGTAGCCATGTCTGTAGTAGTGGTGAAATAACACCAGAGGATTACTACAGGCATGAGGAGGAGGATGATTTTGAATTTTCAAGTAGTGGTCAGAGTAGCAGTGGCGTTAGTCTACGTAGTGTTTCTAGTCCAACATCAACCCCTGTACTTAAAATGGGGAAAATAACATTATTTGTTGACTTTTCCCCTGTGCGCCCCTCAGCCTCACACAGCAAAAGCACCACATCCATGGCAGTTCACACAGCAGATCCATTGTGCACGCCACGTGCAAAATGGGTAACAACGCAGCCCACGTTGCACAGTCTTTTTGCCTTGAACATGAAATACCCACCAAATCACACAGTGTCACATGAATTGAATGCTGCTGTCACAGAAGTGCTGGCAATTGACCTTTTGCCCTTCACCTTTCTGGAGAATTCAGGATTACGGCATTTTGCAGAATGCACCTGTCCCAAATGGAAAGTCCCATCCAGGTCCTACATTTCCACCCGTACTGTTCCTGAGTTATTCCGGACTGTGACAGAGTCTGTAAGACATGCCCTTCATCATTCCTCCTCACCATACATTCCCTTAAGTATGGATATGTGGACAAGTGGCAAAACTGCGGGTAGTTCCTATTTGTGTATTACTGCACATTGGGCACAGGTGCCGGGGGTTTTCTGTGCTGGCGGTGTTGGAAAGCAGTGTAATAAGGCAGACTGTCATGATAGCAACCTTCAGGGAATTAGACAGCATGCGACGCTTGCAATGCACAGTGTTGCAGGGTCCCACACAAGTGAAATCATTCTAGACTTGCTACTGACAGAAACTGATGAGTGGCTGAACCCCCTGTCCCTCAAAGCTGGCTTTATAGCTAATGACAATGAATCAAACATCATTTAATGTATCAGCAATGGTGGCTTTGCGAGGGTTCATTGCATGGCCCACTGTTTGAATATTGTGGTACAGGAGTTTCTGCAGCACCCTGACATCAAGCAAATGCTGCCGGTTGCATGTTGCATCTGTGCACACTTTGCATGCTCTGGAAAGGCCTGTGACCAACTTAGGCAGCTGCAGATTCAAAACAGCCTCCCTCAGCACCGCCTCAAGCTGGAAGTTGTCATGCATTGGAACTCAACACTTTACATGGCAGAGTGGTTATATGAACAGTACAAAGCCATCTCGGAATACCTAGTAATGCACACTAGCCATGACAGTTCAGGGCATCAGTGTCTATGACAACTGAACAGTGGCACCTCATGGACTCAGTGATATCAATTCTGAGGCCGTTTGAACATGCAACACAGGCAGTGAGTGGTGACACTGCATCCATTAGTCAAGCTATTCCACTGCTGCAGGTGTTGAGGCAGACTGTGTTGAATCTGCAACCTAGCCTTGATATGTCCGGAGACAGATCAAGCAGTGCATTACTTAAACACATGCTAATAATATTTGACCACAATCGCCACATCAGGACTATTCAGCAAAGTGCAAAATTTGGAATAGCAACAATGCTGGACCCATGCTACAAACATAGCATTGCATCCTTACTGGAGGGAGGACCTGATCAGGTTCAAAACCTTATTAGACAGTTGGTGCGATTTATTCATGGGGCACAGAAGTCACATGCATAATTTGGCAAAGCACATCAAAACAAGACTGAAGGTCACTGTGGATTAAGCTCATCCAGTAAGGTGGCTGCAGAACAAGGGGGGTGTCGGCAAAACAGGTTGCCATTAACCAACTTTGGGGTGCCTTGTCTCAAGTAGGAATCTGTGACCTTGATGAAGCCTGTGAACAGGTGGATGACTCATTATCAGGACTCCGTGCAACACAGAGAATGGTTGATGCCTATTTAGCAGAAAACATGCATCTGTCAGTACTTGACAATCCTCTGCTGTACTGGAGTGGTAAGGTCAATGAATGTCCAGAGCTGACTTCAGTAGCACTGAAGTACCTGACCAGACCACCCTCCAGTGTAAGTGTGGAGAGGGTATTCAGTTCTGTGGGGGCAACAGTGCGAGACTGTTGTTCTAACCTCTCACCCACAAATGTCAGCATGCTGACATTTATAAAAATGAATCAAGGTCACATACCAAGTTGAACTACCACATCTGAATTTGTACTCCATCACGATGATGGCTGTGCTGATGATGTGGGTGAAGCAGACCATCCTGGTGGCAGCATCAGATGGTCTACCATTGAGGTTGATGATTCAGTCATGGAAAAATAATTCCCGAGTAGGCACAATTCCAACTGTGACAACTGTGAGGGCAGCTTCCTTTTTGATCAGGAGGATGAGGATGATGGTGCTGGTAGTGTGTAACAGGTTTAAAGGCTGTAACATTTCTGTAATGCTACCTTTTTTTTTCTTTTATAAAAGAAAAACAGTGTCCTTGACTCTCATTCCATATGACAGATATGCACAAATAATGACCCATCATTCTATTTTACCTTTCCATTGGTAGATTTTCAAAGTACAGTTAACAGAATGTTTGCTGCTGTTATTAGCAAACACAGTCAGCAGCATCATAAACACAACTGTCCAATTTTTCTAGCCACTTAAATCATGCTGTTTAAATGACAGCTATCCTCCTCCTGAGTACTCAAAGACTGTAACACACCATATCCAGCCACCTGTCTTGATGAGAGTGAGAGACAGAGAATGTGTACCTGTGCCCAGGCACAATGAACAATCCTGCAGCCAGCCACGGCCGCCCATCTTGATGAGCGTGATAGAGAATGTGTACCTGTGCCTATGCCCCAAAGGAACCCGCATCCATCCACAGCCACCATTCTTCATATTATCATTATTTTACATTGAGTATAGAAACATAGAATCTGTTGGCAGATAAGGACCATACAGCCCACCTAGTCTACCCATTTCCCTACTTGGTTTGGCAATCCATACTCTTATCTAATGTATGTACTAATTTTTTATACTATGGTTTTTCCTTGAACTGTGTGTATGCTTCCTTAACCATTTTATAGATGACTTTGTCACCAAATACCAGCAAGTGATTTTTGTGTTTTTTCACAGGTTAAACATACAAACAGTGTAACAGGATAGGACTCAGAGTACTGTAGTGCCACACAACCACCTAAAGGATATCATTTTCAGGTAAGTATTAATCGTATTTCATCTGTTCTTGTTTGTCTTTCATTTTTCAAAGCCAGTGTAAAGCATACAACGGAGGTGAGATACAGGACAGATAATAGATTTTTCATGCACATCTATCAGTGGCTTATTTCAGCAAGGCATGGTTGTACTAAGTTTTATCCTTGTCATCATTACAACACGTCATGTAATGTAACTTAAGTTAATAGAGTGTGCCAGTGCATGTCACACGCACTAAACTTGTTAGCTGCTGTCATAGTGGCTTACTAATAGCTTAGTATTTTAAGCTGACTATAACAGACAGGAACAGCCACACTTGTAACAGAATGTTTTAGTGCAATGAAGTCAGAATAATTTCTTCTTTGTCTTTTTGCAGGTAACATTTAGGTGCTGTGTGCTGCCATCAGTGCTTTCTTCAAATCAGAACACGTGCAACTTGTATGAATCTGGAGGATACACATAAAACCTGGAAAGAAGACAAAACCATTATTGAAACTTGTTTTCAAATGATGCCCCACCCCCCACCACCACCACCCCCAAAAAAATACTTATCTTTCATGGCTTGACACTAGTTTTTGTAGAGCAAAGTCAGCAACAAGCCGATATATATATAACCAAAAGTAGGACTCGATAACCTGTGAAAGAAGAAAAAAAAAGATTACACTATAGATATATATATATATATATATATAATAGAGAGAGAGAGAATAATGCATGTAGGTGTTGTGATATGCAGTTTTTACACACCATAGGTGTGTGATAATATATAAACCTCAAGAGCGAAGCTCAAGAGGTTTATATATTGTCACACACTGAGGGTGTGTAAAGAAAACTGAAGATCACACACCTACATATGTGTTATTTTTTATCATAACTGGTGCTAAGTAAACACAGCTCAGAGTTTTAGCATTATGTGCATCCTGCATTGCTGATTCAACCTCTGTATGGGCTCCATGGCATGCTGGTTGTTACGACGAGAAGGTGAAGGTTCAATGACTTCTTCATTGTTTAAAGTCAAAAAAAAAAATGGAATGGTTCAATTTTCTGAGTCGGTAAGTACCTTAACATGGTATACACAACCTGGCATGAGACAGTAAAAGCCATATTAACTCTCAGGTTGGTATGACTGTTTACAAGTCTCAAAAACAGGTTGATATTGGGGGTCACCAGTTATTATATGTAGTTAATGTCTGGGTCTCTGAAAAAACATGAACATGATACGTACAGTAACTCATCAATGGTGGTATGAATCCATGACATAGGGCAGTATAGTTCAGTCAGCGTAGCAGATTAATGGTCCTCCAGAACATCTCAGTATGGTTCACCTAGTGGTCATCTTTGGCAATCATCATTTGGCAGCGCACTGTGCATCAGCTCAGTCAGCTGGAGCAGCAGCAGGAATCAGAAGTACGACAGCAGCAGCAGCAGCAGGCACCAGAGTTGCAGCTGTTGGTGCACACTCTAATCAGTGTGTCCTGAAATAAGTGTGACTTTTCAGCACATTTTCTCATGTGATTATTCTTCATCTGGGGTCGGAACAATAATACTGCATGCCAAATGATGTAGCAAGACAGCAGTATAAGCAAGCTACATTCACATATCATAGTAATTTTTTTTGGGGGGGGCAGTAATTGTGTTGTGTGATGATAGCATATTTTGATTGTGGTTGTTGTGGGTATTCTAAGAAAACAGAACAGTCAACCGTAACCAAAATCTTATATTGCATGACAACTACTGCAGCAGTGCAATAATCGGTTGAAAAAATTTGTACCTGCACTTTTCTATGTGATTTTCAATTGCTAGTACTTATCTACTGACTTGTCTATATGATACCCTTATTTTCACAATTTACATCTGCTGGACTATGTTTTTTCACATATGACATAATAAACAGCGCTACTTTTAATCTTGCTTGTGGCAGGTTTTCATCAGTATTCACACCAGTTTTTGTACATCTATCATTTCAAATTCTTTCTGTTGGGACTACAACAAAGTACCATGCTATCCAGTAGGACATGGTACACCACCATTACATTATGGAGCAGTAGGTGTACAAAAACAGCTGGGTAAACTGATTAAAACAATGGTTCAAAACAAGATTAAAAGGAGCACTACTGTATCTGAAACAAGCATTTGTCAGTGGCGAATGTTGATTGGGTAGGTGTGTTGAGCTTGCTGACTGCCCCTCTGTCACTCACTCAGTCTGTGTCTCCCGGTGCTGCAGGCTGCTCTTGTGTACTGGGCTCCTGCCTGCTTTGGCATCTTGTTCTGCCCACTAAGAAATCCGCAGCTGTCCTGACAGAGCTCCATTGAGGTGGTTCACTCCCTCTCTCTCTCTCACTCACTCATTCTGGTTCTCTTGGCACTGCAGGCTGCCCTTTTGTACTGGGCTCCTGTCTCTGTTGGTGGCTTTTTATGCCCACAAAGAAATCTACAGCAGTCCCAACACAGGTCTGTTGAGCCTGCTGACTCCCCCTCTCTCACTCACTCATTCTGTTTCTGCTGGTGCTGCAGGCTGCCCTTTTCTATTGGGCTCCTGCCTGCAGTGCTGTCTTCATCTGCCCACAAAGAAATTTGTAGCAGTTACAATAGAGCTCCATTGAGCTTGCTCACTCCCCCTGTCTCTCACTCGCTCATTCTGGTTTTCCCACCAATGCAGGCTGCCCTTTTGAACTGGGTCCCTGCATGCATTGCTGCCTTTTTCTGCCCACAAACAAATCTGCAGCAGTCCCAACAGAGCTCTGTTGAGCTCACTCACTCCCCCTCCCTCACTCGCTTGTTCTGTGTCTCCTGCCACTGCAGGCTGCCCTTTTGTACTGGGCTCCTGCCTGCATTGGCAGCTTGTTCTGGCCAGAAAGAAATCTGAAGCAGTCCCGACACAGTTCCATTGAGCTCGCTCACTCACTCATTCCGTTTCTGCTGGCGCTGCAAGCTGGCCTTTTGTACTGGGCTCCTGCCTGCGTTGCCACATTTTCTGCCCACAAAAAAATCCGCAGCAGTCACAATACAGCTCTGTTGAGCTCGCTCACTACTGTGCTGTCACTCACTCATTCTGTTTCTCTTGACACTGCAGGCTGCGCTTGTGTACGGGGCTCCTGGCTGCGCTGGCACCATTTTCTGTCCACAAAGAAACCCACAGCTGTCCCGACAGAGCTCCATTGAGGTTGCTCAGTCTCCCTCTTTCACTCACTCATTCTGTTTGTCCTGGCGCTGCCAGTGGCTCTTTTGTATGGAGCTCCTGCCTGCATTGGTGCCTTTTTCTGCCCACAAAGAAATCTGCAGCAATCCCGATAGAGCTCTGTTGAGCTCACTCAGTCCCCCTGTCTCACTCACTTGTACTGTTTCTCCCACTGCTGCAGGCTGGCCTTTTCTACTGGGCTCCTGCCTGCTTTGATGCCTTTTTCTGCCCACAAAGAAACCCACAGCAGTTCTGACAGTGCTCCGGTGAGTTTGCTCACTCCCCCTCCCTCAATCGCTCTCTCTCGTTCTGTTTCTCCCAGTGCTGCAGGCTGCCATTTTGTACTGGGCTCTTGCATTGAGGACCTTTTCTACCCACAAACAAATCTGCAGCAGTCCTGATAGAACTCAGTTGAGCTCGGTCACTCCCCCCTCTCACTCGTTCGATCTTAATCTGTCCCAAACACTGATTTCCCACAGTGACCATGCTATTCTCCGTCAGGAGTGCAAAACCATATTTTAGCCAGGATGTGAAAAATGACAACTGTTCTGTTCATAAGGAGGTGTGAAAAACTGCTACTGTTGAAAATGTGGTGTGAAAATATTACAAATTTGCGAACTTACAAGGGTGCATGGAAACAGTTCAATGCACGCTTGTAACACAATCATGTTATGGAGGTTTATCACCAAATTTTCAACATAGGGCTTTTAGGACCTCTGCTCATTAACAGTGCCACTGTCATTTTTTTAATCTGTCCTGAACACTGATTTCCCACAGCGACTGCGTTATTCTGTGCCACAACTGTGAAACCCCATTTCAGTCAGGATGTGAAAAATGACAGCTGTACTGCTCATAAGGAGGTGTGAAAAAATGCCACTGTTGAAAATCTGGCATGACAATATTACAAATCTTCAAAGTTACAAGGGTGTGTGGAAAGTGTGTAACGCACACTTGTAACACAGTCATTTGATGGGCTATCATCACCAAATTTACAACATAGGCATTTTAGGACCTCTGCTCGTGAACAGTATCACTGTCATTTTCTTAATCTGTCCCGGACAGTGATTTCCCACAGCGACAGCTCTATTCTGCGCCGGAAGTGCAAAAACACATTTCAGCCAGGATGGGAAAATGACAGCTGCACTGTTCACAATTAGGTGTGGGAAAATGGCAATGTTGAAAATCTATATTATAAATTCGCGAAGTTACAAGCCTGTGTGCAAACTGCGCAATGCACGCTCATAACACAGTCATTTAATGGAGTATTGTTAGCAAATTTTCAACATAGCCATTTCAGGACATCTACTCATGAACAGTGTCACTGTCATTTTCTTAATCTGTCCCAAACACTGACTTCCCACAGTGATCATGCCATTCTGCGCTGGAAGTGCAAAAACACATTTCTGCCAGGATGTGAACAATGACAGCTGTACTGTTCACAAGAAGGTGTGACAAAATGGCAATCTTGAAAATCTGGCATGAAAATATTGCAAATTCACTAAGTTACGAGTGTGCATAGCAACTGCGAGGCGCACACTCTTAAAACAGTCATTTTTTGGATTTTTTCCACCAAATTTGCAAAATAAGATTTTTGAGAGCCCACCTCATGAACACTGGCACTGTCATTTTGTTAATTGGCCCCAAAAGGTAATTCTGCACAGTGATGGCAAAATTACCTTTCAGGGATGATTAATGCCATGACAGTTCAAGAATTCACGAGGAGGGGTCCCAAAAACCCCATGTTGAAAATTTGGTGCAAAAATTCCCAAAAATGCCTGAGATATGCACTAAAGTTGAAAAAACCCTATTTATTCCATTATACATCTTACTGGCATTTCCTCAGTTCGTGGTTGGCTTTGAAGAGTGCACACATGTTCCCGGTCTACCGAAGATCATTGCTCCAAGCTCCAGAGGTAAGTATGGGGTGAGGGGTGTCAGGAGGCAGGGTGCGCAGTGGGTGGGTGCGGGTTGTGGGTGGGGGTCAGGGAGACTATGAGGGACTGTTTCCTTTTTGCAGGGGAAAAAAAAAAGCGTTGCGGGACTGTTTTTCCCTTTACAGGGGCATGTGGCATGCTGGGGTGGGCTCCCAGACATACCTGCAAGCTTTTCTTTGGGGGCCAGCAGTAGCCAATGGGGATTGGGCATCCCCATCAGCACACGGGGGTTATCATTATGCCGACGGGATTGGGCACCTGTCAGCAGGAATAAAAGCGGGGGAGTGTTACAGAATGCTGATGGGGATTAGGGCTCCCGTCGGCAAATAATCATGGTGGGGGGGTTATATTGTTTGTGAACATGGCAGCAAGCTGCCACCGTGTTCACAAACAATATCAGTCTTTTCAGATCCCGCCCTGCAATGACAGGTCGCTTCTTTATTGCAGCAGATGGCTTATGCTGCAATGGCGAGGTGGCCCCTGATTGCAATGGTGAAATTATCACAAGTTGGTGCCAAGGTTCCAAACTTGTGTCAGCAGCAGCATGCAGGGGGATTGAGGGACATGGGACAATCCTTTGCAGGCTGTGGGGGCAATGGCCACAACAGTGCCAGCCTCCACAGCCTGCTTCTGAGAAAGCTACCGCAATATGTTTCTTGTGCTGCATGCAATCAACATAAAAAGGTAATGCTATCATACAAACAAGTCAGTAAATAAGGGACAATTGAAAATGGAATAAAACTGTATTAGTCAAAATTGTTAAGAGGAGGTGTGTACTGCCAGGTGGTTATTGTTACCTAGCACCACTCAAACATATATGATAACTGACGTGCTCCAGTGTTGAGGGGTATTAATAATAACATGCGGTCCTGTCCAGTAACAAAGTTAGAGCACCCCAATGTGTACCCACTGAAAAACACAGCAGTGTCCAAAACTGGCTGACACAACCCCCAGGCAGGCACACCAACGTTAATTTGGGGATGTCAGTAAATGAATTGAGACTTTGAGAGTATGAACTCCACTGACAGGTATGGGCATGATTTTTCTACAGTGTCTTGTACTGCTTAGTGTTGCAATTTACAGAAATCAAAGTGATCGCAGGAGTGGAGTGATAGATACTCTTACTACAGCAGTCACTTTCAGTTTTCTAAATTGCAGCAAAAAATAGCACTAACAGCTAAAGAAAGATCATACAGGTCAGGTGAGTGCACACTCACCGTTCATTTTCTAACATCACAAAATTAACACAGAGTGCCTGCCTACATGGTGGCATGTCAGCAGGTTCAGAAAATGCCTCTGTTTTCTGTGGGTACACATTTGAAATGCTAAAACTGTTTGATTGGAAGAGGAAGCCCAGTCAGTACAGCTCTCAGTCACTGTCCACAGCTTAATGATCCATAATCATTACAGTAGGATAAATTCAACATAACATTATTTATCACCTCAGCCTTGACACAGCATGGGTACCGCACAACAAGATTCAGATTGCTATGTGTGGAGGACCACCTCCATATGTGTGTTAGTGAAATAAACTTATGGGAAATGTATTCTACTGCCATTGCTGTGGATTTTTTAAGCTGTGGATGGGGGACTGAGAGCCGTACTGACCGTTCATACTTCAATAGATGGGACCGCATGGTATATTATTAATATCATCAACACTGGGCAAAGTCATCTATCATAAATGTTTGCAGGGGGCTGGGGTACCTGACAGTACACACCTGCCCTTTGACTGATTTTTGCACTGCTGCTTTAACACAAACAACATGACAGGAAGAAAACACTAAATTCCTGTTTGTAAACAGAGATTATTAACTAGGATTAGAAATATAAGGAAGGGAAGGACAATATTTTTTATGTTACTTTCTTTAAACTGGTTTTAGGGAGTGTTTTTAAATTTGTTGGGGGGGAACAAGGTTAAGACTGAAAAAGAAAGACAGAACACAAAATGAAAATTATACAGCAAACAAAAACTAAGATTCTAAGTTGGTGGTGAGACAGCAGCAGTTGGAGCATGGACATAATCTGCAATTGGTGACCCTCCATACACTCCAGCTGCTCCTCAGGGTTCTCCAACCTGTCGGTAAGATGTTCTACCACACTTCACATAACACCCAAATCAGTCTGGGTGGCAGGTGTTGTTCCAGGGTTTCCTCCAGAGTCATCACATGCAGGTTCTGGAGCAGCCACTTGTTCCCTGGTCCTTCTGCACTTTGCACACCATGCAAGCGGAGGCTATGCTGCCACCTGTTGCCCAGCAGGCACATTCCCTCCATGTTCTGCTGCCTTGGTCTCCCACTCTACACAGTGGTGGTTGCAAGGTATGTGTGCTGTCCACCTGTCCCCAGATGACTACCCCTGGGCCCACGACTCACAAGCACATTGCATATCTTGCACTTCACAACACTGGTGTCACTAGGCAGTGGAGTGAAGAACTCCCACACAACAGAGCTGTGGGGAGGACCGTGCGCAGGTGGGGGGACCCCAGGTGTTACGGTTATGGCCTGCTGCTGGTGCACAACTGGGGGGGCAACTTACTGCTGTTGGGGGGGCTCCTGAATGACATCTGGCTCCTGCTGCTGCTGATCCACAGGGGCCATGATAGGTGGTGGTGGGGGCAGTGGTAGGTACCACCAGTGGGGGTGCTTGCATCATGCCAGTGCCCCCTCTTTCAGGGAGGGGAGCACTAATAGCAGCACCAAATACAGTGCTGTGATTGATACGCAAGAGGTCACTGCACGTACATGGCCCCACACACTGTCCTCTGCATGCCCCAGAGGAAACAAAACCACCTCTCTCCATTTTACACACACATACAAAAAAAATCACTGTTAAGATCAGCTACTGATACAAAAATTAAAAGACATAAACTAAGGAATCAGGGCGTGGAATAAGAAATCAGAATCAAAAGGGGCACAACTAAAAACAACAAATAGGCAACCAAACTACCAAAAAAGCCGTAAATTTGAGGAAATATTCAGGATATGACTCTCTCTCTCTCTCTCTCTCTCTCCTACAGACAAAAGCTCCTTCACCAAGTCTAGACAAGGCAAAAGTGAAACTATTTTACTGTCTGGTGGATTAACTTCCTGCCTGCAGCATGTGACCTGCAGACTGTGAGTCTGTGACTCATGTGATCTGTGGGCTGTTTCATTACCACTCACTTCACCTTTGTGTAAAAATAGCGTGAAGTCAACGCAAAGTTGGTAACGCAAAGTCAGTCATTATAATGGGAACTTAGCATAGCCGTAAATGAACGTGAAGTGACCACTTTGCCTGCACCTTGCCAAGGAATTTAAACTTCACTGCATCTCTAAGCACCAGTAATGATGGACCCCAGAATATCTGGACCCCATACCACTGCTGGTGGCACCTCCTGATGAGGCAAGAGACTTGGCTTAATCCCCCCACTAACCAATCACCAAGTGAGGGATAAGCCATAGCAAAGAGAAAAATAAAAACTACAAAAAAGAAATTTAGGAGAATGCATCACCATTCACAATAATTTACATGGCTCATCCATCTTTCTTTCTTTCTTTCTTTCTTTCTTTGGTTCATTCCTATTTTTCCTTTTCATTTTTTCAATTTTCCTATTCACTGAATTGTAAAAACAGCTTCTACCTGCTGGCAGTGAAAGTTATAGTCAACTGACTGCATAACATAGGACTTGAGAATGGGCAATCAGTCAGCACAGAACTATAGACAGTGTTAGCAGAAAAAGAGCACTGGGCCACCCAGCACTGGCTCATGTTGTGAGTGAAGAATTGTGGGTCTTCATGTGCTTCCCTCATCTTTTACTGTGATCTGAGCTCTCTTTAGTGATATGCTCTGAATTTCTAAAGCTAGTCAACTTGGAAACTTATAATATATTCAATACCCTGACTATGAATATGTGCCTTTGTCTTTTTTTTTTATTCCTTGTATTTTTCTTAGTCTATGTGGCCACATGTGCACATATAGGTATTAAAAATTTGTGCTGAGTACAAAATGAACTCCATTGACTCTGACACTGTATTAAAATGTGCCCAGACTGAAGGGAAATGAGCGCAGATCATGCTGGAGGAGGCTACACCTCTTATATGCATTGTCTGGTTTCTGAGAAACCGGGCAAAGCTGTTCTTAAAACAAAATGGAATTTGATCTGGAAGCTTTCAATGGCTCTGCACTGATATGAGTGTGGAAAGATGGTTCTGTAAGATGGAACATTACTCAGTAATGAAATTGTCACTCCCCCTCCTGGTTGCCTGTGAAGTTTTAGCTAGCAAAGTTCAATTGCCAACTCCTCCATGAGCAATCTTGTACAAACTAGGTTGCCATGACAACATCTGATGTTCGACCAGCTCACACATTTGAACAGCAAACCACTGCTCAACAGTCCTCACAAACACAAAGCACATCTTCTTGACCTGGAAGGAGACTACTTCTTTATTCAGCTGTGAGCTGTGTGGGAAATTCTATATTGCACTAGATATCTGCAACAACGTGCACTTTTGCTCAATTCTGTGGGAGGTGAAACTAACTTTCCTTGGTAATTGCTTTTTATTTACATATTTATTTAGTGTTAACCAAGAAGGGGCTTGCAAACTCTGTTTATCTTGTGAGTAACTTCAGAAGGATTTAAATACTGCATTTGGGTAGACTCTTGGAGGTAGCTAGATTGTCTACTAGGATTTTCTGACAGTTAAACTATTTTTAAATAAATTACAGGTGGCTTAGGAGTTGAATAAGGAACTTGCAAACTCTACTTATCTTGGAAGTAACTTCACAAGGGTTTGAATACTGCATTTTGGTTGTCCCTTGGGGGTAGCTGGATTGACTACTAGGATTTTGGGACAGAAACTATTTTTAAAAAATTTACTGGTGCATAGGATTTTGTGGTAGTTAAACTATTTTTAAATAAGTTACTGGAGGTTAGTTGAATTATTATAAAGGACAGTACTCACCATGGTGGTGGAGCAGTGGTGTATTTGATTGTTTCTAACAGTCACCTGTGGTTGTGGACTACCCACCCCCCTTCCCCACACCCCACATCCCCAGGCATGGCATTTCCTTTATAGCCAAAGTTCTGACATCACTTCCTCAATAGGTCTTGGGGCAGAACTGTCATATTCTTAATAACCCAGCACAGTACATAAAGGGTAAGTACACACCACAAAAAAAAAATTATATATATTACATATTGTATTTTATAAGAGAGAGAGATGTGGGGAGTGGTGCAATGCACTGGCTGTGGGGCAGCAGTTTTCCAGGAGACATTCTGGAAACTGCATTGCTGTCCTATTTGCAGGCAACTGTCAGCTCTGATGGAGGAGGTTACCCACCTCCAGGCTGAACTGGCAAGGACTAAGGAGGCCTCCCCCAACCCAAAGAGCACCACTGCCACAACCACTGTCTCAGAGGTTGCCAAGTATGAAGAGCAGTTGGACCACAGTGGGTTCTGGGAGGGTGCGGGTGGTGGAAAAGAGGCAAAGCCCCCTAGTTGTACCTCTACACAAATCATACTCCAGTCTGGCAGAGCAAGGTTCCTCTATGATGGCACCCTCAATGGAGACCAAGAAGAATGCTGAGGACATCCACAAGGGAGACCCACAATAGGGTGGCAAGGGACACCACGGGGAAGGAAACAGCTTCTGATAGGGGACTCAATTGTTAGGAGGGTAGAACTGGGGAAAGGACAGGACAGGGAAGTAAGGTGCCTGCCTGGTGCTGTGGCTTGGAAGGACAAGAAGTGAATCCTCAGGATTGCAGAAGCAGCATCTCAGGAGAGGGAACTAGATATCATTGTCCACCTTGGGACAAATGACATAGCTAGGCATGGAATCAGTGCAGTGCAGGATGAATTTGTGGAGTTGGGGAGGAGCCTCAGACAGGTAGCAAGCACAGTTACCTTCTCAGAGGTGCTGCCAGTCCATGGCAGGGGTGAGGCTGCACACCATGCAGTTTAATGAATGGTTGCAAAACTGGTGAAAAGCACAGGGCTTTGGCTTCATTGGGGACTGGGGGTACACCTGAAAAGATGAAGGTCTATACTGGCATGATGGTCTGCATCTGTCCACAAAGGGAACCAAGCTCCTAAGTGACAGGTTTAAATGCTTCCTTGGCAAGCTTTTAAACTAGCCAAGGGGAGGTGCTGATAAGAGGCAGGAAATTTCAAGCCTCCCCCCACAAAACATGGCAGGTAGTAAGGTAAACACTGAGGTACAGAGCTCAACAGAAGGCAGGACAGGGGTAAATGGAAAAATAGACAAGGGCAATAAGAGCAGGGATGGGGAAAAGGATAAAGCCAACATTAAATGGAGGGCAATGAGTACCAATGCCTGTAGTCTCGGAAACAAGCTTCCTGAGCTAGTAGCCCTGATGGAAGATGAACAATTAGATATTGTGGCAGTCACGGAAACATGGTGCACGGAGAACCATGACTGGGATGTCAACAAACCGGGGTACACAGTCTACAGAAGGGACAGGGAGGGTAAAAGAGGAGGTGGAGTAGCTCTATACATAAGGGAAGGGATCAAAGCTACAGAACTAAAAAGTAAAGGGGGGAGGACAAGATGCACTCTGGGTCACCTTGGAGACAAGGAATGGCATCACAATCCACACAGGGGTTGTATACAGACCCCCATCTCAAGGGGAGGAAATGGACAAGAAAATGATGGAGGACACTCTCAAAATGGCTGAAAAAGGGGAGATACTGTTGATGGGGGACCTGAATATGACAAATGTTAACTGGTTTTATCAAAAGCTTTATACAAACCAGCAGTCCTCCACCCAGGTACTAGATGAGACCCAAGAGTTTTTAGAAACTATTTCGTTGCCGAAACTGGCAAAAGATGCTGGTACTCAATTGATAGCTCCTATTTCTATGGAAGAAATAGTAGAGGTTATCGATTCACTAAGCCCAGACAAAGCGCCAGGCCTGGACGGATTTTCAGCTTTCTTTTATCAGCTATTTAAAAATATTCTTGCACCTTTACTACAGGAGTTATTTTCTTTCTGGTGTGATCAAGGGATCAGGGATCAGACACCATTTGAGGCTAAAATTATTTTGCTGCCTAAACCAGGCAAGCCCACAGATGAAGTGAGTAGCTATAGGCCGATTTCATTGCTAAACTTGGATGTAAAAATTTTGCTAAAATTTTGGCCAACAGATTAAACGAGTTTGGCAGACTTTACTGAGCCCAGAGCAAGCTGGTTTTGTGGAGGGTTGCTCCTCAACCGATCATTTTCATAAGTTGTTTTACCTGGTCTCTGAGTCAGCGGACCCTGTGCTGGAGCGTCATTAGTTTCTTTAGGCATGAGAAAGCTTTTACAGGGTGGAATGGGCTTTTATGTTCACTACCCTGTCAAAGCTTGGCCTCCCAGATAGATTTATTCATATGGTTCGTATTTTATATTCTTGCCCGGTAGCTAAAATTCAATGTAACAACTTAATTTCTGAGGCCTTTCCCCTCTCTAGAGGTACTCGGCAGGGTTGCCTTTTATCACCTTACCTCTTTAATTTATATATTGAACCATTGATTCGGTCCATTAAGTCCAATAAAGAGGTGAAGGGGCTAAGGATTGGAGGCACTGAGTTTAAACTATCTGCATTTGCAGATGACTTACTGTTACATATTTCGGACACTACCTCCTCCCTTCCCAAAGCTCTCACTTTAATCGATAAGTTCAGTAGGTGTTCCGGGTATAATCTGAATAAGGCCAAAACGTCAGTCTATGCTTTGTCCCCACTCCTTCTTAAAAGCTGGTGCTCCTCTCTGGGACTTAGTTGGCAAACTAAATCAATAACCTATTTGGGGATTCAAATATCCAAGAATTTAGAGAACCTGACTGATTTAAATCTTAAACTGTTAGTTACATCTATTAAGGAAGATTTGGTTAGATGATCAAAGCTCCCGCTGACCTTTTCGGGAAGAGCCAATACGATAAAAATGATGGTTATGCCCAAACTCTTTTATACTTTATCTAATTTAAATGTTTACTTGCTAAAGTCCTTTTCAAGCCACTACTCCAACAATGCATGGCTTTCTTATGGAATGGAGACCCCAGAAGGAGTTACCTCAAACTTACTCGGCAGCTGGCGGATCGGAGGCTCAATTACCGGACTTTATGCCTATTACCTTAGATTCACTTGGCGGGTGAGTGCCTGGGCATGTGACAAGGATTTTACATTCCCTGGCCTTTATTTAGATCGTTTATTTGTTAAAGGCTTCAAGCTAGACTTAGAGTCTTTACTTTATGTTTCATGGGCTAAAATTCCAAAGAGGGTGAGAGACTCCCCGTTAGGATGGGATATTAAAGCACTGCATCAGTTTTACGCAAAATTTCAAATTGTACAACGATATGATTTATTTCAACCTATAGTAGGAAACCCGAATTTGATCATTGGGAAACAACCTATATCTAGTAGGGGAATTGAAGGGGATAGGAAATGGTGGGTTAAGGATCTCTTTCAAAATAACAGGCTTCTTTCACCCCAGGCTCTGGCAGAGAAATTGGGAAGCAAATGTCAATCTTACCTAAAACTAAGTCAAATTTTAAGCTGCGTTAAATCGAATTTTGGTAAGGGGCTGGGGCAAGACATTTTGGGACCTATGTTTGTGGAGCTGAAAGGGTTTATACAAGCGGGCAAGGTGATATCAAAAATTTATAAGTACATAATAGACAAAGTGTCATTGAATGTGTCACCCGTCCCGATACACTGGGAATTGAACCTGTCCTTGGGAAAATCAGCAGAAACTTGGGGTAAGGCTTGGGTCGATATCTATAAACTTATCAAGCAGGATAGATTAAGAAGTTCAATTTAAGCTACTTCATAATCTATACTTCTCACCAGCTAAGCTTTCAAGGATGAGTAGTCATTTCACAGTGAATTGCACCGAGTGTAATGACTCTCTGGCTACCAGCTACCACAAGTTTTGGACCTGCCCCAAGGTGGTGGGTTTGTGGCACTTGGTGAAACAAAAGATTGGTCAATTTTATGATCTGGACAGATTCTTCACTCCAGAGGCGTGTA
The DNA here is from genome assembly GCA_016271365.2 of Neoceratodus forsteri. Classification (NCBI taxonomy): domain Eukaryota; kingdom Metazoa; phylum Chordata; order Ceratodontiformes; family Ceratodontidae; genus Neoceratodus; species Neoceratodus forsteri. The sequence goes on along the minus strand of CM028132.1, from coordinate 318,295,369 downwards.
TATTTGGTGTGTTTGATACAATCCATAGCAAGTTAACCAAATATCGACTAGCTATGCTAGCGGCAGTAACTAAGCTGATAATTTTGCGCCACTGGAGAGGGGATTGGACTCCTTCATGTGTGGAGTGGTGGGAGGAGTTTATGAGCACATTGAATGCAGAAAGATCAGTTCTCTCTCTTTCTATAATGCTTCACCAATATTTCTACAATGTTGGGGGAAGCTATTTCAATGCTTGAAGGATAGATACGGGTATTAGTATCAAAGCTCAAAATATTCGCTTGTAATTATTGGTTGGATATCGACCCCAGTTTGGCAAATCTCTTGGGTGAATCCTTTCCTCCATGGTACCTCCTTTTGTAGACCTAATGAAACTACTTATAATTGGGTCTTACCTGGTTTGTTTTCCGAGGTTACACTATGACTACATTCTTTATATATGTGAGTCTGCTACAGGGATAGCTGCTAGGGTGGGCAGGGGGCGGGGTTGGGATGGGCACTTTTTTTCTTCTTATTTTGGTGGGGGTTTTAGGGGTTCTGTTCTGTTTTGCCATTTTTTTTTATGCCTCTGTATTATGTACTATTTGGTGTGTATGTAATGTTTCATAAATTTTAATAAAGCTTGTTTATTTGCAAACAAATGTTAACTGGATGACATGTACTGCAGCCACATCCAAGAACAGGGTCATTCTCGATGCCCTGGAGGGGGCAGACCTTAGACAGCTAGTGTTGGAACCCACTCGAGAGGGAGCAATACTAGACCTGGTACTCTCAAATAGAGAGAGGATCACAAATTTAGACATCAGTAGACATCTGGGGACAAGTGACCACTGCACAGTGTGCTTCACAATAAGCATAACCATGGAGACAAAAACAAGGATACTGGACTTTAGAAGGGCTGACTTTGGTAAATTGGGTGAATACCTGAGGAATGCAGTAGCAAATGGCCAAAAAGGATGGGTGGAAGAACAATGGAGAAAAATCAAAACCGCCACCAAAGATGCAACAAGCCTTTGTGTGAAACAAATAAAGAAAACAAAGCGGAGTAAAAAACCACTATGGTTCTCAAAAGAGGTGGCAGGGAATGTTAAAGAGAAAAAGGCTGCATTCAAAAAGTATAAGGAATCACAGAAGGAGCATGACAGGAACTGTATCAATTAAAGCAGAAAGAAATGGAGAAGGCAGTTAGAATAGCAAAAGCCCAAACCGAGGAAAAAATAGGCAGCTCAGTTAAGAAGGGGGATAAAACCCTTTATAGGTACATTAAAGAGCATAGAAGGGTTAAGGGAGGAATAGTGAAGATTAATAAAGGAGAGGGGAGGTGGGCAGAGGGAGACAGTGTGAAGGCAAAGATACTGAATGAATACTTTTGCTCAGTATTCACAAAAGAAGATGAGGAGGAGTTACCTAATCCAGACAATAGAAGCACTCTGGGTAGGGGGGTTGACACCAGTCCATTTACAGAAGAAAGAGTCCTGAAAGAACTCCTAAAACTCAAGGTGGACAAAGCAATGGGGCCTGACATGATTCACCCCAGAATCCTAAAAGAACTAAGAGAGGACCTAGTGACACCACTGACCACACTTTTTAACAAACCATGGAAGGATGGGGTGGTACCTGAGGACTGGAGGAGGGCAGATGTGATTCCCCTTCACAAAAGTGGGAGCAAGGCAGAAGCAGGAAACTACAGACCTGTAAGTTTGACCTCAGTGGTAGGGAAAATGATGCAATCACTTCTGAAAGAAAGAATTGTTGAGTACCTAGAGGCCAGTGGTGCACAGGACCCAAAGCAGCATGGAAGGTCATGTCAGACGACTCTAATTGATTTCTTTGACTGAGTGCTCAAAGTAATAGACAAGGGAAGGGCTGTGGATATGGCCTACATAGACTTTAGCAAGGCATTTGACACAGTCCAGCACAAAAGATTAATAATCAAGTTAGCCAGCCTGGGAGTGGGTTCCAGTGTGGTAGCCTGGGTAGCAAACTGGCTGCACAACAGGACACAGAAGGTAATAGTGAATGGAACACATTCCGAAGAAAAGGGGGTTACTAGTGGAGTACCTCAGGACTCAGTACTGGGTCCAGTCCTCTTTAACATCTTTATAGGGGACATTGCAGAGGGTCTGGAGGGAAAGGTATGCCTCTTTGCAGATTACACAAAGATCTGTAACAGAATTGATACACAAGGGGGGTAGAAAGGATGAGAAGGGATTTGGCAAGGTTGGAGGAATGGTCAGACATATGTCAACTCAGATTCAATGCAAAGTAGTGCAAAGTAATGCACCTGGGAAACAAAAACCCAGGAGAAGAGTAATCAATAGCAGGGGAGGTACTAACAACAACAAAAATGGAAAGGTACTTGGGGGTAGTCATATCAGATGACCTAAAGGTAGCTAAGCAGTGTGAGAAGTCAGTAACGAGAGCCAGAGGGATACTGGGATGCATAGGGAAGGGGCATCGCAAGTAGAAAAAGGGAAGTGGTTATCCCTCTGTAGAGACAGTTGGTGAGACCCCATCTGGAATACTATGTGCAGTTTTGGAGATCCCATCTACGCAAGGACATAGACAGGATGGAAGCAGTCCAGAGGAAGGCAACTAAAATGGTGCAGGGTCTGCATCAGAAACCATATGAAGAGAGACTAAGAGAGCTTAATATGTATACCCTTGATGAAAGGAGGGACGGGGGGCATGATAGAAACTTTCCAGTACCTCAAGGGAATCAACAAAATCCAGGAGGGTAGCATCTTTCAGAAAAAGAGATGTGTAAGAACAAGGGGGCACAATTTAAAGATAAAGGGAGATGGCTCAGGGGTAATGTGAGAATTTTTTTTTTTCACGGAGAGAGTGGTGGATGCATAGAACCGCCTTCCTGCGGAGGTTGTTGGGTCTAAAACAGTGGAGGAATTCAAACATGCATTTGACAGACAAAAAGGCAATTGTAGTGGGGGGTTGCAGAAAGTAGGCTGTTGGTTAACTAGAATCTGCAGCTTATCCAATAGGTAAGGAAATGGGCAGACTGGGTGGGCCAAGTGGTCCTTATCAGCCATCAACATCTGTGTTTCTATGTTTCCTCCTCCATGCACACTGAAAGTGGCTAATATGGATGGAATGACAAATTGGGAGGTGACAGAGGAAAACTCAAAGAAACTACTTCACCACACCCTGGTAGCTCTTTCCTTTAATTCCTTTGGAGACTGGTCACACATTTCTCCTCTTTGATCCCTCACTACTTCATGTTCATTGGGGTTGAATTATGTGACGGGAGATGTAAGGTCATGGGTTTAACTCCCGCTCCTCTCTCTAACCACAGCTTGCGTTTTGGGTTCCAAAGAAGGGAGGGGGAGGAATGGGTCCTGAGGAAGATAGATCCATAAGAAACCACAGACTGAGCATCAGGGTGATGACTCCCAAGTGTCCTACTGCAGCAACTCACCCAGACAGTGTAGTGCCCTGTTGGTGGGGATGCACTGTCAGCTCTGGTGCTACAATTCGCTCAATGCATGACTCTGGTTAAATTACATATGATGAGTTTGTTAAATCTGCTAATGTACAGGCAGTTCAGTAGCAGTGCGCTTGTTAGGGTGCCCTCTTCCTGGTATGATGTTGTTAAACTTAGGGTAGCATAATTTAAATGTTAATGTTAGAAATGACCAGACTATCTACAATGGTGTCTTTCTAATCCTCCTTTGGCTCCTCACAAATGCTCTTCTTTTTTATATATGATTTCTCTTACTAATTTGATTGCTGAATGTTCTGTTGATTTGATGACAATGCTATTGATCAATTATGTGTTTTATAGTTAAATGCATTCAGATATAGTGGCTGGCTGCTCTTCTGTCCCCCGGACCTGGATTGTCTGGTGTGGGCATGAATGGGTTGCAGACATGCAACTCTGAAGCTGTTACAGCTTTACTTATGAAATGTTTACACTGATAATAAGGTGCTTATCCTTATGCTTGCCACAAACATGATCAGTGGAACTCTGTATCAATTGGGTGTGAATGGGGGCGAATGAGAAAGTAGGTACTTTTTGGTGTTTTGTACTATTACGTATGCATCGTAGGGAGGGGACTGAGCAAAAGAGGGGGTGTTATAACTTTGAGGGAGGTGGGCTAGGGGAGTGGGGCAAGGTTATCTTTGTTCGTATCCTGGTTTATGCATGTCCTTAGTTAAAAATGGTTCTTCTACATTATTGAGTGCAGCGCAGCAGGCCTGTTCAGGGCAATGAGTAATATAAGAAATGACGCAACATGGGATCATGGCTGATATGTTCACGGTCAGGTCATGGAATATTAATGGCCTTAAAACACTATCAAGAGGAAAAGGGTATTGGGTAAAATACAAAACCTACAAAAGGATATTACCTATTTGCAAGAGACCCACATGGCAGAGAAAGAAGGTGGCCAAATTGTGAAAAATAGGGAGACAGAAATGCATGGATCCTATTTTACCTCTCAGGCTAGAGGCACAGCCATCTGACTCTGCTCACACTTTCCTGGAGCGGTTACTAGGGTTGTAACAGGTGTTGGGGGACAAGTATAAAAGGATACACAGAAGGAGAAGGATAGGGAGGTATATGGGGAGAAACAAAGGGAAGCATGGAATGTGATAAAGTGCACAAAAGTGCAAACTGAGGAGAGAATAGCCCTGGAGGTAATAAAAGGGGACCAGACATTTTTTATGTATGTAAGTGAAAAAAGGAAGACCGGTGGTGGGATTGTAAGATTAAAATAGGAAGTGGAGGACTTTGCAGATGGGGACCAGGAAAAGGCAGACTTCTGAAAAAAATACTTTTGTTCTGTGTTCACAGAGGAAGGAGAAGGGGAAGGGCCACAAAAAAGTATCAACAGATTTGAAGGGAGGGATGTGGACACTAATCCTTTTTAGGAGGCGAGAGTCCTGAAGGGACTTGCTAATTTGAAGGTGGACAAAGCAATGGCCCAGATGGGTTGTAGCCAAGGGTATTGAGGGAGCTCAGGGAAATACTGGCTGTACCTCTGACAGTTCTATTTAACATCTCACTGGAAACAGGAGTGGTTCCAGAGGACTGCAGGAGGGCAGATGTAGACCCACTACACAAAAGTGGTATCAGGGAGGAGGCTGACAATTATAGGCCAGTCAGTCTGATGTTGGTGGTGGGAAAGATAATGGAATCACTACTGAAGGAAAGGGTTGTGTAATATCTTGAATCCAGTGGATTACAAGACCAGAGGCAACATGGTTTCACGGGGAGTCATGTCTAATGAATCTGATAGATTTCTTTGACAGGGTGACCAAGGAATTAGATCAGGGTGCAGCAGTGGATGCTGCTTACCTAGAGTTCAGTAAAGTGTTAAACACCATGTCATTTATGAGACCAATGAGCAACTTGTACCATAGGAGTGGGTCCAAAGGTGGAAACTAGATAAGAAACTGGTGAAGGGATAGGCCACAGAGGGTGGTAATAAACAGCATTCACTCTGAAGAAGGGAGGGTGACCAGTGGGGTACCTCATGGATCAGTGTTGGGACAGGTTCTTTTTAATGTCTTAATAATTGACATTTCAGAGGTGCTGGAAGGGAAGGTCTGCCTCTTTGTGGATGACACCAAAATCTGCAATAGGGTGGACACTCCGGGGGGGGGGGAGCAGAGACTGAGAAAATGAGAGGAGTGGTCAAGAGTACGGCAGCTTGGTTTCAACGCAAAAAAGTGAAAAACGATACACTTGCGGCACAGAAACCCAGGGGCAGATTACAAAATGGGTGGAGTGATATTGACGACCACCAAGCAGGAAAGAGACCTGGGGTAATCATACTGAATGACCTAAAGGTGGCCAGGCAGTGCTACAAGGCAGTAGGGAGGATAAGTGGGATACTGGGGTGCATATGGAGGGGTATCACCAGCAGAAAAAAGGAGGTGATGTTGCTACTGTATTAGTCCTGGGCGAAAGTTCTGCTGTTGTGGAAGTTCCGTGATAATTCTAATATTTAGCAGAATTTTCCGCTCTTCCGCCTGTGTCAGAATTCTAAACTTTTACCAAAGTTTTGCAGATTTCCGCCTAATTTTGCTTTTTTTTTTTTTGAATGGCAGATGTTTTTATTCCGAACTGTGGAAAAAGAGTGTTGCGCCAATTATAATGCAGTATTATGTAATTATTTGTGGTTTTCAAAGTTGTTCTGCTTATTTTTTTTACCCACCAGCGATGTGTGTAAACATTTTTTTTTTCTACAGGTGCTATTTGAAATGTGAATGTCACATACTAAATTTAAGTACCCTGCATGTCAAGCACCTTAACTGTGGTATCAGTAATTAGCCATTACTTTTTGTTAAAGATTTTTATTATTACAGCATGCCAGCACCATACAGATACCCTGAGGTACACAACAACATTCGGTGCCCTCAGGGATAAAGTACAACAACAGTTATCTCAGACCTGTACAAATGATATCTATGCCAAACTGATGAATGGAGCATTGTACCATTATAACTGCATGTGAATATCTCCATCATTGCTTATTCAAGCTCAGCAGTGTGTGTGTGTGTGTGTGTGTGTGTGTGTGTATGGGGGGGGTCCTGAGGCAATGTTCATCTTGACCTCCTGTCTCTTTATCAGGTGCAGGTCTAGCACTGATGCAGGATATGCCTGTATTACTGTGCAACCTTATCCTACAAAAGATCTAAAACACAACTATGTACAATTCGGCAATCCAGTGCTTTGTGGGATCCTAATGACAGCTTGGATAGTGGGTGCAGTGTGGTTTGAGGGGTACGAGGAGTTCTAGAGGATGGAAATATCCAGGGGGTAAGGGGATCATTCATCTCGGATTCGACTGGGCTTTGTGACAAAACCTGGAGTCCAAGAAGGGCTGCCAACAAGCTATGTATTGGGTCATGGTGCTTGCTGAGAAACTTGAGAGTCTCTCATAAATGGCCACCTGCGCCAATGATTGGAAGAGTTCCGAGAAAGTTGGGCAGTCTGTGATGCGCCATCTCCTCAGGATCAGTCTCTTAGTAGATGCTCCCACTACTGTAGCCCACCTTGCACCAGGGCTGCTTTTGGGGAGGCCTGTCCTCTCACATCCTAGCAGCAATGGGGGGGAAGGTTCTGGGGTTCCCTTTGAGCAGATTTCTTGGCACATGGATTGGATACCTGCCCAGTATTTATGTAGCGGTGGGCATTCCCAGAGGATGTGATACAGGTGGGCATCTGGTTGCCCACATTTCCAGCATCGATCATCTGAGGTGAGTCCCAGGTGTTTGAGCTTGGCTGGGGTGAAATACTATTGTAGCATGGTCTTGTTCATGATAAGATGAGTATGCCCATCTCTACATGATGAGTGGATTCTCGACCAGCTATGTGATCATTATTGATCTGAGATCGAGAAGTTAAGCTCCTGCTCCCATTGGGTTCTGGCCAATTGAGTTGAGTCCAGGTGGGTATCTCAGAGCAGGGCATAGATTCTGCTGGCCCTATTCTTGGGCTGGGTCAGTCAGTCCTCTAGAGGGTGGGTCCAAGGGGAGGTTTCCCTTCCTTTGGGGACACCGGTGGCATGGGTGATAGCATCCCCAATTTGCAGGTACCTCCAGAAGTGGGTGGTGTGTAGGTGGTATTTAGCTCTGAGTGAGTAATAGGAGTCAATCATGTTCGTACCTGGGACTAACATGTCCTGGATCAGTGTGATGCCCTGTGCTTCCCATAGCCTCCAGTAGATAGTTTATTTCCCCACCCTAAGAGCCTGGTTTCTCCAGAGCGGTGAATATTCCCATGGTGCGGGGCATGTTTTAGCATGGAGTGTACCTTCCTCCAGTATTTAACTGATGCTGTCATGGGTGGTGATAGGAGGTGGAGATTTTGCTTTACCCTATATAATACTGTAACTGGAGAAGAAGCCTTTACCATAGCTGCCTCGAGGGAGAGCCATGATGGAGCTTGGTGACCAATAGGTGTAAACCACCTTACTATTTGTGCCAAAATAAAGGCCAAATGATACCCTTGGAACCAGGGGAGTCCCCATCCTCCTTTGCTCCAATGCTGTCTCAGCTTCAGTCTGCTAAGCCATGGTGGTTTCCCTTCCCATAAAAAACAGCCCACGAATGAGTCAATTTTCTGAAACCATTTCTGAGGGATTTGTACTGGTAGGTGTGCCAGTAGGTAGAGCAATCTGGGGGATGTTATCATTTTGATAGAGTCTATCTTACTTGCTAGGGAAAGCAGCAGTGCTTTCCATCTACTTATGTAATTTCTGGTTGAGTCTTGTAGATTAGTGAAGTTGGTCAATGGCATTTTGGTGAGACTGGGGTATATTATAATGCCAAGGTACTTAATACCCTCCAGGGACCATTTAAGGTCTAGAGCCATGAAGGGTTGGTCTGACCCTACTGAGGTCAGTGGCAGGACCTCAGTCTTAGTCTGATTCACCCCTAGGCTCAACTCATGTGAGAAAGTTATTAATATTTCCAGGACCGTGTGGACCACTTCTGGGTTGTACTCTATGGTGACTAGTAGGTCATCAGCATACAAGAAGGTTTTAAAGGTGGTCCCCCCTACTTGTATGCCCAGGATCCCCCCTGGATTCCCTAAGGGCTAAGGCCAGTGGTTCTATTGCTAGCACAAAAAGTAGTGCTACAAAGGGCACTCCTGTCTAGTGCCTTTCTGTAAGCCAAAGGGAGGGGATACCATGCGGCTGGTGAGTACTGAGGCTGTGGGGAAGGCATAGAGGAGCTTGGTCCAAGCTATAAAACTTGGGCTTATGCCCATCTTTGCTAGGACTTGCATCAGAAAGGACCACTTAACCGAGTCAAAGTCTTTTCAAAATCTATTGAAAGGGCAGCTGTGGGGGTTTTAGAGTGTCTGACCTCATTCATTAGGGTGAGCAGGGTTCTGTGATGATCCAATCCCAGTCTTCCCTTAATGAAGCCTGCTTGAGCAGGGTGAATGAGGCCTGGTAGAAACTGTTAAAGTCTTCCAACCAGCACCTTTGCCAGCATTTTGGCATCAGCGTTCATGAGGGATACGGGGCGATAATTCCCTGGGACTAAGGGATTTTTATCTTTCTTTGGAATTATCATAATGGTTGCCTCTCTCATCGAGGGGGGGAGTACCCCTTTAGCCAGGGAATCCCCCTATGCCCTAATCAAATACCTGGCTAGTTTAACCCGTTCACCCGATAGATGTCAATGGGTAGGCCGTCTTTGCCAGGTGCCTTGTGAGGATTCATGGCATGTATTGCCTCCTCCATGTCTGCTTCAGCCAGTGGGGCATCAAGAGTCTTGGCCTCCATAACAGCCATTTTAGGAACAGAAATTTGGGCTAGAAATTGTTCTATGATGGTGGGGTCTTGGGAGGAGGGGTATGCATACAGGTGCTCGTAGAATTAAGCCATAATGGCATTTATCCCCATCTGTGCGTAGCATTTCATACCATCTTTATCATATAGGGAATGGATTGTCCTCGTTGCCTGTCTTTTGCTAAGCCTATTAGCCAGCAATTTACTGGCCTTCTATCCTCCTTCCCAGTAGGAATGACGCATACGTCTTAAGTTCAACTCAGTCTGGCAGGTGAGGTGGGAGTTTAGCAACAACCTAGCACTGGAAAGCTGTGCCAGCAGCTCGTGTGAGGGATCTCTGGTGTTCAAGCTTTTATATTGAGCTTCCAGCACAGCTAACTGTGTCTCAAGAGCCCTCTGCTCAGTCTGGCTATGTCTCCTCCTTGCTGTGGCAAAGGCAATTATTCTGCCTCTCAGCGTGGCTTTAAAATCTTCCCACAGTGTGGCGTCAGAGACCTCCCCATTGTCATTATTCCACCAGTATTCTTCCACCTCTGGTCCTAGACATTCCTGAAATTCTGTGTCCTCAGGTAGGAGGGTATCTAGTCTCTAGGTTGGGTCTGGGGGCGTATCTGATCCCATGGTTATTACTAGCTCTAGTGGGGCATGGTCTGAAATGACTACGGGGAGGTCTGCACCTTTGTGACCCTCCTCATACACCGTACTGGACAGCAACCACAGGTCAATTCCGCTGGAAGTCCCATGAGTCTGGGAAAAACAGATATAGTCATATACCCCCTGGTTTGGGGTTCTCCAAGCATCTATTAGTGCCTGTTCATGCATCATTCTGCGGACAGCCCTCACCGCTTACCTGTGGGGTTCAGGGCTACCATTACTCCTATCTATTGTATAATCTAAAGTGAGATTAAAGTCTCCCCCCATTACCACTGAGGCCTTGTTGATGTTCAAGTCAGTGAGCATTTGGTTTAAACCATGAAAATATTGCAGTGAGTCCTGATTAAGGGCATACAGGTTAACTAAAATAAGGGGACCCTCCGAAGTATTCATCGCATCCATAATTCACCTCCCTTCCTTGTCCCCAGTCTGCCTTACCTGTTTCCATCCTAAGTTTTTGTGGAGTAAAATGGAGACTCCTTTTTTGTGGGATGGGGCTGCACTATGGATCTCCTCCCCCATCCAGCCCTGTCAATGTTTTTTTGCTTCCCCGGTGGAGAGTTTGATCTCTTTAAGGAATGCTATATGGGGGCTCAATTTCTTTAAATGTATAAAAATGAACTTTCTTTTAATTAGTGAGTTGAGCCCCCTAATATTCCAAGATACCAATTTAGTCTCCATCAGGTGCCTGTCTGTTTCTCTAATCCAGCAGCCAGGGCCATGAGAACCTCCGTTTTGTAATCTCCAGACCTGTTACCCTGAATCCCATCCCACTTTCCCTCCCACATTACATTGCCTGTGAACTGAGTCAAACAATGTACATAAACAGAATGAAACCACGCTTGAAAGATCACATTCAAAAACAATATGTATGTTATCATATAGAGTTCCAGAAAAAACACCCCGACCCACCTCCCTCCCTGTACCAAACCATCTGACCAGCTCCTGTTACATTATCGGCTAACCTGCAGCCCATATTTCTATGGAGGCCACTGGGGGTGCACCTCCTGGGTGAGCTACCAAAGCCTGTGCTCTCTGGCATACCTTCTATATACAGCTCTCCACCAGAAATGCATTTCTATTCTGCAGCTTACCTTTTGGGTTCTGCAGGGTCAAAGAGCCCTTGGGCTCCATTCTGGCTTACCATCAATCTGACTCTCCTAGGCTGTTTGCATTGCTGCATAGCTCTTGCAGAGGTGGGGGAGCCTATGGAGGTTTGTTAGCCACCTCACTGAGATAGCCCTCTCTAAATCCATATCTGTGGATTAATATGTGGGGGGGAACCCTACATTAGAGCCCCCTACTCCCCCTACATCTGATCTAGTGGAAGTTAACCCTGCTTTGGCAACCAACATTTCTCCCCAGGTTTGTCTAGGAGGGGTAGTGTCACATTTATATTTATACTGGACCATAGCCTGGTGCCTTGTGTGAATTTATCCCCACAGTGGGCCAACGGCAGCCAACAAGCCCCAAGCAGCTATTAAAACATGCTGGAGTGGGCATTCAATCATCTCATCATGCCCCGATATCTGAACCTGCGTTGCTATGCATATGGTAAAATGACTGCAAACAGCAGTGCAACATCAGTAAACAGTTGAGCCCAAAGGGGCATAAAGCTGAAGTCTATAACCCTTAAACATTGTGACATTTACCCCGTACCCCATGGCAGCCACCTCGAGCAGGGCTTTCCACCCCTGCAATACTCTGGTCAGCATGATGCCTTTAAACTTGCACACCCCTGCCGCCTCCCATCTAGCCCACTGAGGAGCATGTAAAATGCCATCTTGGTTATAAGAGCTACAGCAACAAGGTCTGCCCTTAATAGGCAGTTACAGGGATCGTAAAACATGAGGCACAAAAAAAAACATTACCCAGTCCTTCATCATCAGCCCTCTTGCACCAGCTCAGGTGCTTACAGCGGGCTAACATCTGTCAGGGGCAACATCTCATGGTTGCAGACCTGTGATGAGCCCTGTGACACAGCTTGTTCTGCCTCTTCAGCCCAGGAATGGGCACAGTCTCCTGCTTCTTGGTCAGATCTATGGCAGGTCATCTGGGTGGCAGTGGTGGACAATGCGGCTGGCCATCAGCTAATAAGTCCTTCAGAGCTCCATATCTATTCATTTTTAGGAGGCCTGAGGGGCCTGGAGAGGCCTTTGAATCAGAGCTGACACTGCAACTTCTCAAGCAGAGTCAGGGGGCTCTTATCAATGTGTGCCCCTTCTACTCTAGTTAGTTTCCTGTTGTGCCTCTTGTTTTTCTGGGGAGTGAATTCAAACTCCTCTTTAGCTTAGTGGCAGTGGTCAGGTACTGCCCTGGGAAGGGTTGCTCATGCTGGAGATGGTTCATCCTGGGAATATTCCATGGGGGGTGCTGTTTTTCTGAGGATAGGGTGGCCTGTTGGTTTCTTTGCCTCTGCCCAAGCTCTGCCTGGGGACATATGCCACAAGGAAGGCTTCAGCAGCGTCCGGAGTGTCAAATGATTTGGGGATTCCATTAATGACTATCTGGAGGCTGGCTGGGTATTGCAAAGAGTACTCCAGTTTGGCATCTGCACAGGCTTTCCATGCCATTGTGAAGACTCATCCCCTCGCAAACACCTCCTGAGAAAAGTTGGCAAATATTTGTATTTTGCACCCTCTCCAGATTATTTTTTTCCTTTGCCTTGCCAGCTGAGAGATCATTTCCCAGTTCTGAAAGTGCAGGAATCGGGTGAGTGTGGTGCAGGGGTGGTCCCCCGGAACTGGGCAGGGAACTACAGACCTGTGTGCTCAGTCAACTTCTAGAGGGCCCCCTGTGATGCTTGGACAGCTGGTTCTGATTACTATATGCTTTTTGTAAAATAAAAATGTGCTATTGAATGTCTCTCTTCAGACATGCTGAGACAGCCTGATACCACCCCCCCCCCCGGTCTCAGCTGAAAGATATTATCCTAAAAGCAGCCAGGAGATAATTACAGGCTAGAAGAGACACAAATTAAGGATCTCCTGTTTATCTGGCTTGATTGTAGCTGCCAGCTGCTCAGATAGGAAATCATAAACTTTTGTGACGTTTAGAGGATGAAACCAGGTTATATCACTTAGGTGCTAAATCATAAATGTTCCTTTGATGTCTGTGAAGAGCAGGATGCTGCTCATGGATGAAAGAAAGAACTTGGAAAATTACAGACTTGATTGGGAAGTCATATGGGGAAGTGAGTTTTTGCTGAGGTCACCTATTTAATGTACCTTCTGAATGATAAGACATCCTGTTTTGTATAATTTTTATATTCTGACAGGAAGAAGCTAGGTGACCTCATGCAATGAGGTTGGCAAAGCCAGTTTTAAACAGTATTCTGTTTTCCACTTAGAGACACTCATGTTTGGATTCTGAAGAAGAAACATCTACTTTAGATAGACAAGTCTAATTGTATGGTGGTAGGAATTAATTTGCACATTTTAAACCTTGTTCTTTTTAAGTGATTGTATGTTTTTGTGCTATATTGTTCTGTATTTACATTTTACACATTTTTATCTATTTTAAAGTAAACCTATATTTTAAGAGACTACTTGGTGTGCCTTTGAAATTCTTTCTTTGTCAAGTGAAGCATATATGGTTAAAGCTGACATTGTGCATAACCTTACTGGTTTATCAAATTGGGAAAAGGTAAGAGTTTATTCTGAGGTCTTTCATAGAGTTTTTAAGGGTTCATTTTATACACCTGGTTAGGTGCCCATAGGCGAAAGATATCTGGCCCCCCCAAAGAGCAGAATTATCTGAGCCTGTACATTGGGTACGCTAGCAAGAAGTTCACAGTTTGAATCCCTCCAGAACTTATTTATTTATTTATTTGCTTTTGTTAACCAGGTAAGCACTTTTGACATCCAAGTGCCTGTTTTCAGGTGCGACCTGGGAGGGTTACAGAGTTCACGGGAAACATAACACAGAGTCGAGGTAACATACAGGAGCCACAGGCTCTGACAAGTTGGTAGTACAGCTAATGGTACAACAGGCTTTAAAATGGTCAGGTAAGCAGTATAGCAACAAGTTACATAACAGCATTGAGAGGTAGGATAACATCAAATAACAACACGAAAAAGAATAACATCAAAATTATTGAAAGTAAAAGTATGTATTTGCATGATATGAGCGCCTATAGTGAGAGACAATGAAAAAGAAAATAAGGCAGAAAAGAGGCAGATACTGATATGACAAGATCACCTCTCCAACAGGAGGGTGGTAAGTGCCTTATGCTGGTTATCAGCAGAGATTTAACAGTGGCCGGTGAAACTGCTCACAAAACAGCTCCCTCAGTGAATTGGGGGAAGGAGAGAATATGCTGGGTCTATATGGCACATAGACAGACAGAGGCAGTTTTGCAGAAGCTCCATAGGAATGTTTAGAAGCAGGGATGAGAGGGAGAGGCATGAACTAGGGAGTTCCACAGTCTTGGCATGTGGATGGAGAAGGCTCGGTCACCAGTGAGGGTGCGGGTCTTAGCAACCAGGCGGACCTGTGCAGCACTGGATCTTATGTGGTAGGCAGGGGTTACGTGTTTATGGGAAAGGGCGAGTGCAGAGTGAGTGGCCATTCTAACTATGTTATCTATGAAGCTGAAAAGGACAAAGGTGCAGTGCTTTTCAGGGAGGAGCCACCCCAGCCATGAGTAGAGCTCACAGCGATGCATAAGGCGAGGGACAGAGAGTGCGAAGCAGCATATATTGTTATAAGCAGTGTCCCATTTCACAAGGCAAGAGTTCGGGACTGGGGCAAAGGCAATGAGCCCATAACAAAGCGTGGGAAGGAGTATCCCCCTGGCTATGGCGAGCCGAGCAGCCGGGGTGAGGCAGTCTTTGGCTCTGTAGGGAAGGACGAGCTTGCCATTCATGGCTTTACATACATTCTGAAGATGAGTGATGGGATCCAGTTGTGGATCAAGGGTAACCCCTAGATACTTGACGGTGTCAATGACCAGCAGGAGGGAGCCATTTGCTCCATAGATAGTTAGAGGCGCCGGGCAGGAAGAGGTTTTGGCCACAGAGCCAAAGACCATGAAACATAGAAACACAGAAACATAGACTTTGACTGCAAATAAGGACCACTTGGCCCACCCAGTCTGCCCATTTCCCTACCTACTGGATAAGCTGCAGATTTTAGTTAACCAACAGCCTACTTCCTGCCACCCCCCACTATAATTGTCTTATGTCTGTCCCATGCATGTTTGAATTCCTCCACTGTTTTAGACCCCACAGCCTCTCCAGGAAGGCGGTTCCATGCGTCCACCACTCTCTCTGTGAAAAAAAATTTCCTCACATTACCCCAGAACCATTCCCCCCTCTATCTTTAAATTGTGCCCCCTTGTTCTTATACATCTCTTTTTCTGAAAGATGCTGCCCTCCTAGACTATGTTGATTCCTTTGAGGTACTTGGAACATTTCTATCATGTCCCCCCTGTCCCTCCTTTCATCAAGGGTATACATATTAAATTCTCTCAGTCTCTCTTCATATGGTTTCTGATGCAGACCCTGCACCATTTTAGTTGCCCTGCTCTGGACTGCTTCCATCCTGTCTATGTCCTTGCATAGATGAGGTCTCCAATACTGCACACAGTACTCCAGATGGGGTCTCAAAAACTGTCTGTACAGAGGGATAACCACTTCCCTTTTTCTACTTGTGATGCCCCTTCCTATGCATCCCAGTATCCCCCTTGCTCTCCTTACTGACTTCTCACATTGCTTGCCCACCTTTAGATCATCTGATATGACTACCCCCAGGTCCCTTTCCATTTTTGTTGTTGTTAGTACTTCCCCTGCTATTGTGTACTCTTCTCCTGGGTTTTTGTTTTCCTGGTGTATTACTTTGCACTTCTTTGTGTTGAATCTAAGTTGCCATATGTCTGACCATTCCTCCAACCTTGCCAAGTCCCTTCTCATCCTTTCTACCCCCCCCTTGTGTATCAACTTTGTTACAGATCTTTGTGTCATCTGCAAAGAGGCATACCTTTCCCTTCAGACCCTCTGCAATGTCACCTATAAAGATGTTAAAGTGGACTGGACCTAGTACTGAGCCCTGAGGTACTCCACTAGTGACCCCCCTTTCTTCAGAATGTGTTCCATTCACTATTACCTTCTGTGTCCTTTTGTACAGCCAGTTTGCTAGCCAGGCTACCACCCTGGGACCCACTCCCAGGCTGGCTAACTTGATTATCAATCTTTTGTGCTGGACTGTGTCAAATGCCTTGCTAAAGTCTTGGTAGGCCATATCCACA
Source organism: Neoceratodus forsteri (assembly GCA_016271365.2). Classification (NCBI taxonomy): domain Eukaryota; kingdom Metazoa; phylum Chordata; order Ceratodontiformes; family Ceratodontidae; genus Neoceratodus; species Neoceratodus forsteri. Next base: position 318,279,205 of record CM028132.1, on the reverse strand, counting down.
GCCCCTCCCTGGTCTATTACTTTGGTCACCCAGTCAAATAAATCTATTTGATTTGTCTGACATGACCTTCCTGCTGTAAATACATGCTGCTTTTGGTCCTGTGCCCCGCTGGCCTCTAGGTACTCAACAGTTCTTTCTTTTAGAAGTGATTCCATCATTTTCCCTACCACTGAGGTCAAACTTACAGGTCTGTAGTTTCCTGCTTCTGCCTAGCTCCCACTTTTGTGAAGGGGAATCACATCTGCCCTCCTCCAGTCCTCAGGTACCACCCCATCCTCCCATGATTTGTTAAAAAGTGTGGTCAGTGGTGTCACTAGGTCCTCCCTTAGTTCTTTTAGGATTCTGGGGTGAATCCAGTCAGGCCCCATTGCTATGTCCACCTTGAGTTTTAGTAGTTCTTTCAGGACTCTTTCTTCTATAAATGGAATGGCATCAACCCCCCTACCCAGAGTGCTTCTATTGTCTGGTTTAGGTAACTCCTCCTCATCTTCTTTTGTGAATACTGAGCAAAAGTATTCATTCAGTAACTCTGCCTTTTCACTGTCTCCCTCTGCCCAACTCCTCTCTCCCTTATTAATCTTCACTATTCTTCCCTTAAACTTTCTATGCTCCCTAATGTACCTATAAAAGGTTTTATCCCCCTTCTTAACTGAATTGGCTATTTTTTCCTCAGTTTGGGCTTTTGCTATTCTGACTGCCTTCCCCCACTTCTTTCTGCTTTAATTGATACAGTTCCCTGTCGTATTCCTTCTGTGATTCCTTATACTTTTTGAATGCAGCCTTTTCCTCCTTAACCTTCCTGCCACCTCTTTTGAGAACCATAGAGGTCTTTTACTCCGCTTTGTTTTCTTCATCTGTTTCACACAAAGGCTTGTTGCCTCTATCATGGCAGTTTTGATTTTTCTCCATTGTTCTTCCACCCCTCCTTTTTTGGCCATTTGCTAGTGTATTCCTCAGGTACTCACCCATTTTGCCAAAGTCAGCCCTACTAAAGTCCAGTATGCTTGTTTTTGTATGACTCGTCTCCATGGTATTGTGAAGCACACTCTGCAGTGGTCACTTGTTTCCAGATGTTTACTGACTTCTAAATTTGTGATCCTTTCTCCATTTGAGAGTACCAGGTCTAGTATTGCTCCCTCCTGAGTGGGTTTCAACACTAGCTGTCTAAGGTCTGCCCCCTGCAGGGCATCCAGAATGACCCTGCTCTTGGATGTGGCTACAGTACATGTCATCCAGTTAACATCTGTCATATTCAGGTCCCCCATCAACAGTATCTCCCCTTTTTCAGCCATTTTGAGATTGTCCTCTATCATTTTCTTGTCCATTTCCTCCCCTTGAGATGGGGGTCTGTATACAACCCCTGTGCGGATTGTGATGCCATTCCCTGTCTCCAAGGTGACCCAGAGTGCCTCTTGTCCTCCCCCTTTACTTTTTAGTTCTGTAGCTTTGATCTCTTCCCTTAAGTATAGAGCTACTCCACCTCCGCTTTTCCCCTCCCTGTCCCTTCTATAGACTGTGTACCCCGGTATGTTGACATCCCAGTCATGGTTCTCCATGTACCATGTTTCTGTGACTGCCACAATATCCAATTGTTCATCTTCCATCAAAGCTACTAGCTCAGGAAGCTTGTTTCCCAGACTGCAGGCATTGGTACTCATTGCCCTCCATTTAATGTTGGATTTATCCTTTGCAGGCCTGGGTCTTCTTCATGTTGATGGTAAGCTTGTGGCCCTCAAGCCAGTTCTGGATAAGATCAAAGTCAGAGTTAAGCCAGGAGCTGATGATAGTAATGTCCTGAGAACTGGACAGTACGACGAGATCATCCGTGTATAGAGTTGGGTGCCCATGGGTTGTAGCTGAGGCCAGTTCATCAATGAACAGGGAAAACAGAATGAGTCCAAGGATGGATCCCTGGGGGACCCCGCAGTTAACTGGGGAGAGAGCAGAGATGGTGCGATTGAAGCAGGTGTATTGCTGCCTACCCGCAAGGTAGTTGGAGAACCAGGCAAGGACTCAGTGGGAGAATCCGAGAGAATGCAGAGTGGAGTGGAGGAGGGAATGGTCAACCTGACTGAAGGTCTTAGAGAGATCGACAAAGATGGCACCGGTCATTTTGCCTTGGTCACTCATGGACCTGATCTCAGAGGTAACCACGGCAAGCACAGTCAATGTACTGTGCCTTTTTCTGAAGCCATGCTGAGCAGGGGAGAGAACAGCATAACCCTGGAGGTAGTGGGAGAGTTGTGAGGCAACTGCCTTTTCAAGGAGCTTACAGGTAGCAGAGAGTATGGCGATGGGGAAATAGTTATTAATATCTTTGGGGTCATCTTGTTTTTAAACAGGGACAACCTTGGCAACCTTCCATACATTAGGGATGATCCCCAAGATAAGAGAAGAGTTAAAGATATGAGTGACCGGCCGGACGAGGAGGGGAGCACCGAAGCTAAGCAGCTTTGGTTCGAGGCTGTCGTGTCCAGCCCCCATGTGGTGGGAGAGACCAGCTAGGAGTTCCTGGTTCTCTCCAACTGAGATCTGTTTGAGGTAGAAAGGCAGTCGAGGGGGAGGTGCCCACTCAGTGGTTTAAGGACAGAGAGTTGGGAGGGAGGAGGAGCAGGCAAGTCTGAGAACTTGCAGTTAAAAGCAGTGGCAATAGTTTGGGGGTTATTACAGTTGGTCCCCTCGCTAGGCATGTCGGTGAACTGTTCCTTGGCAGACCCTCCGACAAGGTTTTTAACATTTTGCCAAAAGCGCCCGGGCTTGTTGGTCGAGGCTAGCAGGGCAGATTTGCATTATTCACTCTTGGCGGCATGTATGGCTCTCTTACAGGAGTTTCTGAGTTGACAATATTCAAGGAGGTCATTGTCATTGTGGGAGATCTTGTGTTTCACCCAGCATTTGTCTCTCTACTTCATGAGGGAGAATAGGCCTCCATGGAGCCACTTCATGACTGTGCCTCTCACCCTCCTTTTTGTGTGGGATGCATGCCTATTTTGCAAAGGGACAAATACGGCAAGGAAATAATCTAGTGCTGCAACAGGGTCATTTGTGGCAGTGACCCTAGACCAGTCGATGCATCGTAGCTCCTCAAGGTAGTCGTTGAGCATAAGTTTGGAGTAGTCCCTCATCTGCATCACTCTGCTGGGGACTTTGGGCAAATTGGTGCCCCATATGCAGTAGGTTGGAGCGTGATCTGAGATGGCATCAGGGAGTATCCCTGAGTGGACAGTTCTATCCAATCTGTTGCTCATTACCCAGTCGAGACCAAAGGTTGATTCAAACCCACAAAACAGACAGGAGGGTTACCTTGTTCTGTTCCTGTTCACAATACTGCACTTGGAGGTTGGCACTGTGGGAGCAGAGGGCCTGACCTGCTGAGTGGGGTTGTGACACCCTCTTGTGCCAGTTCAACATTGCTGGGAGCTCCATCTGCAGAAAGGTAATTGTGTCTTTGCCCTTGCAGCCTTCTGGAAACCCCACCATACGTAGGTTATTCCGGTGGCTGTGGTTTTCTAAGTCTTCAACCCTGGCCCACAAAAGATTGATCATGTGGTCCTGTTCCCGCCGCTGAGAGTCTGTCTTATGTCGACTGTCCTCTAACTCCGACAGCCTATGTTCCATTATACCAGCCGTTTGCATGAGATCAATAATAGCCTTGGAATGTTGTTTATTTGTAAGTTCCATAGTATTCATTTTTAAAAGGATTTCCGCAAACATGTTCTTTATTTCTTTCAGATCGGTCTCCTGTGCTGGGAGCACCATGGACTCCATCTTGGGACTAGGGTGTGCGTGAGGGCCCTCCGTGAATGCAGCATGATAGACTGGTCACCACATCAGAACAGCAGTACTCCAGGGCTCAAGAAAGGGTTTGTTAGAAAGGAAATGTTCAAATATGTAGAGTCTGATCTGTATAATCCATAGAACTTTAGAATGGTTGGATAATTAGCAGGATAAATTTCAGGGAGCAGGGAGCTGATCCTTCAGGCATCCATTCACTTCAGCTGCTGCCTCTCCCCCCCCCCCAGTAATTAACCATTTACTTGTTTTTTAATTTGTTTTTCCCTTGTATAAATGAATCATTTCACGTTTCTTTAGAAATCTCCTGCACTGGTAATGGTTACATTTTCCACAGTTTCAGTAATTGTTTCTGTGTATCTTATTATTAATTCTGAATGTATGTTGTTGTCCTTCTCTTTTTTTCAGCAATTCTTGGTGATTTTTCCACGAATTGTATGTAAAATTCTGCCAAACAATAAATTATCCACTGTATTTGAATTGTTACACAGTTCTGTTACAAAAACTCGCAGTTTATCTGATGAAACCCACAATAAGCTCAAATTACACCTCCATTAGCATAACTTTACTGTGATTGGTTGCAGCTCTTTAGGCATCACATGGTGTGAACAAAGCTGCATCAGATGACACAGCCTCTTCTGAGTCTCACTTCTGAAGTAATTTCTGGTGAGGAAAGAGCTCTCTTCAGTTTAAAGCACATTGTGAAATTGTTGTGTGTTAAAAAATAGATATATCTTTAGCGTAGGAAAATTGCTATACTTGTATATGCAGTTTTTCTGCCTAATCCAGTTGATTTAGGACATGTCTGTTGTTTCTTCGATTTTCCATTTTAAATGTGATTTTTATTGTGGTGTCTTAGTCACTCTTGATCTGACACTGGTTTACTTCTTAACTTGATTTTTTTATTAAGTTGGGGGCTTAATCATTACTTAATTAGAAATTTTCAGTAAAAAAACTTCTTAAAACAGTCTCTGTGATCTGAATTTGTGTGCACTCCAGGCATCTTTTTTTGTGTATTTACTGTTTAGTAGCATACAAATTAGCATCACAAAAATGTGGAAAGTGCATAGTATCTGTCCCAAAAACAGCTGGGGATGGTTCATGGAGAAAGGGGTCCCATGAAGGTAATACAGATGCTCCAGGGGAGGGTGTTAGTAGTGGCAGTAGCAGCATCGCCGCAGGTAGTGCAGTTATAAGATTTCCCAAGTTAGTTGGAGTTTCTGGTTGACGTGGTATTAAAGCCTCCAGTTTCTTTGGATCAAAGAAATGTACTACTGCAACATCACTGCTACGTAATCTAAACAAATTAGCAACAAAGATGGCAATTGAGATTGCAGCAATCTTGTGTCAGTTACAGCTGGAGTTCCAGGAGGATGAACTGCTGGATGACACTGAGGATATGTCTCAGGAGCTGTTAGATAATAGTTATCCACTGGCAGACAGCAACAACATTAGTCATGATGATTTAAGGTGTGTTTCAAGAGTGGTAAATGACAATGAGCAGGATGGGGCTTTAAATAACACAGTAGTTCAGGTGGAGGGTGATGCGGACGAATAGGCTCATTGTGTACAGCCTGATCAAAAACATGTCTCAGGTGTTGAGAATCGACGTGATGATGATGATGATGAGGTGGGCATCATTGGTGAATCTCTGCAGGACATGTCACAGTCAGTCATCGCTTATGATGGGGATGATGATGACTCTGTAAGTGACCCATCATGGTGTTCACCCCAAAAGCCAACAAAAAAAACTGTTTGCTCTGGAAAAATGAAATGTACTCAGTCTGAACAGCTCCAGTGTAGTACTGATAAATCTAATGGTGGCAGGAAGGGTGCACCATCTAAACCAGGAAATAGTGATCAGCAGCAGAAAAAGTATCCAGCAGTTAATTTGGCATCCACAAACCTCACATTCCAATCTGGTCAAACACAAAAAATTAGATGTTTGTGTGGCAAATCACTAGTGTGGGATTTTTTTTCAGTGTCTGAAACTGATGACAACATTGCAATATGTAACATCTGCAAAGCCAAAATTAGTAGGGGCAGGCCTGGGACACATTATGGGACTACAGGCATGCGCAGCTACATGCAAACCAAACATCGCATTTGTTGGGTGCAGCAGAAGAGAATGTCAGCAATGGGTACCTCTGAAGTGACCCACGCACAGTCTGGGGTAGTAGGTCAATTGACTGCCACATTTACTCCTGTAATGTGTTTGACTGCTATCGACTTTGATAGAAGTTATACTAATCAATCTGCAGTTCAGGCCTCTGTCATCTGGTGAAAGTAATTTGGAGCATATTCATGTTTTGGGCAGTGTAGAGAACCCATCATCAGGAACACAAGTAAAGGCAGCACATCACAGCACTCTCAAGCACCTGTCAAGCAGAAGATGAAGCAATGTGACATCAGATCAGAAACGACTAAACACACTAAGCACCACTATGAGCACCCTGTTGCATAAGAGCTTAATACTGCAATGGCCAAGATGCTAGCAACAGATTTGCTGCCATACTCCTTTGTTGAGAAACATGGCTTCATTGAATTGATGGAAAAAGCAGAACCAAAATACAAAGTACTGAGCCGCACAGATTTCCCAACCAAGGCTGTCCCTACTCTGTACAGTGACCCTTTTTGCTCTGTGTTCCATGCCATCTCCCACTCTGTGGTTCCCACAATCCATCTTCCCACCAATATAGGGACAAGTAGATCATCCTCTGCAATACGTTTCATGTGCAACACTGCACACTGGACATATTTCCCTGGTGTTTATGCCTTGCACCCCTGTCCATCATCATCTTGCCCACTGGCAGCAGTGGTGCTCCCCATCAGCATGACACTCTTAGTATGGACAGCATGCCTGGCTCTCACACATTAGAGAGAATATTAGCAAGAATCATTGAGGCCATCTCATCTTGGTTGAAGCCACACAGATTTAATGCAGGCTTTATTTCCAGCAATAATGCTCGTAATGCTACCAAGGCTATCAGTGATGGCTCATTCTTTCATGTTCCTTGCTTTGCACATGTTCTCAGTCTGATTGTGAAAGCACTTCTTCAGCAAGAATCAATTGTAGCCATGTTGAATGTGAGCCATAAAATATGCTCCCATTTCAGTCGATCAGCCCTAGCACGATCTGAGCTTAGCAGTCTGCAGAAGGCAAACAGAGTACCTCAACATCGTCTGAAACTGGATGTGGCCACACGGTGGAACTCTGCACTGTACGTGCTTGACCATTTATTTGAGCAATAAAAACCAATTTATGATTACGTCATGAATTTGTGGGATCATGAAAGTCAGTCAGCGATGTCATTAAGTCCTGCACAGTGGAGATTGATGGACAGTGTAATTCAAATCCTACGCCTCTTTGAAAATGCTACTTGAGTTGTGAGCTCCGAAACTGCCTGTCTGAGTCAAATAATACCACTGCTTCATGTGCTCAGACAAGCACTGCTTAATAGCAGGGAGCAGTTTGAACTTTCTGCAGACTCTGTTGGAATAGAGCTTGCTGACTACATGGTACAACTCTTTGATGATGATCCCACTTGATGGTGGTGAGGCACAAGTGGATGAGTATGTCGTGATGCTTTGTGGGAAGATAGAAAATTACCTGGCTAGAAAACATGCTGAGAAATGGTCACTGTCAGTATCTGCTGAGAAAAACAATGTTACAAGAGGTACTGTTAATGCTTCATCATCTTTAACCCATACAGTGCCTTTGTTACAGCTGCCCTTCTCATGCAGCACTGCTGCAAACTATCTATGGGCCATGCTTCAGCAGGTTGGAGCATCCACCCAACAACTACATGAGGGCAACACAGAACTTCAGCAGTCTGCAAGTCACATGGTTCAGTTATATCTTGACGATCCCTTGCAGCTTAACGTAGAGGATGAGCCATTGTAATACTGGCAAGGCAAGCTTGAGATATGGCCTGCTCTTGCAGCTATTGCCGTTGAGCATCTGACATGTCCCTGCACAAGTGTTAGCTCTGAAAGAGTTTTCAGTGCTTCCAGTGCTATAGTAACTGATCAGCGTAGCTGCCTTTCAGAGCGTAATATTGAGTGTTTGACATTCGTTAAAATTAATTCTCTTTTCATCCCAGTGCAGTACAAGTCACCATCCACAGAGAGTTACTATGCAGGTGAAGAGACCGATGCCGAACACCAGTCTTCTGATGAGCCTGACAGCCATGAACACCCTTCTGATGATGAGGACACCACTGAGGGAATAGAGTTCTTTGAGCTGAGTAACCAATATGCCTGTTGTCAAAGTAAACCAAGGAAACATATGTGATAATTGCCACTTTTGGTTCATTTAAAACTACTTTTAACTTTTAATACAGTATGGTTCCTACGGCACCTTGCCAAGTTGTCCAACGTTAATACTGTGCTCCATCCAAAACCCAAAGAAACAGAAGTACTAAAAAGCAATGTTTTGAACAGTGTTTGTAGTCCTTAGCTGTATACCACATATGTTAATGCACATGTATTACTGTTCAAAACTCTGTCAGTAGTGCTTTAAGAAGTTTCCAGACTTTCCTGGCCCTGATCTAAATCCTCCTTAATTCAAGAAAAACAGGAGTAGCACAAGATTTATGTGACACTGTTATACACCCATACCAAAGAAAACCAAAACGAGGAACTACTAGGCATTATAAATCCTGTTGCCACTAATAACACATTCACCCACCACACCACCCTGGTGGATCCTGCCACAACAAATAACAACAGCCCGAGGAACTACTATGCCTCAGTAAAGCTGCTGATGATGAGTCATTTCCTGACTACACCACCAGGTTTGTATACCTTCGACAATTCATTTGTTACATATAGCACTTAAATAACTGTTTGAATAAGTATGTGGAATAGTATTGACTTAGTGATACTCATGTAAGAGGTTAACCTAAAGAAAGAAGCATTGTTCGTGTAGTGGGGGGGGGGGCACATACAAGGTGGTGGTGTCAGGGCAGTTTGTTGGGGTATGTAGAGTAGGTCGTAAAAGTACTGCATGTTTAGACATGTGAATAATGCTTCAGTAGCATGCTGTTAACTACTGTTATAGTCAAATGGTCCTTCTCCTTCAATAATCTTTGCCTTACTTATATCATAGGTCATGATATGATGCTGCTCCTGCTACATGGCTAAGCCCATTTCAGTTGATTAGACCACCATTCATGTTCACAAGATCTGTGGCACCTTGATGTGTTCTATAAGTAGCCAGGTAAGTATTACTGTGTATTTGGAAACATTTTTCATTTTCTCAGTGCAAAGCAGCTGAAGCAGGTCATCAGGTAAGCATAATGGGAGAGATACCCTTACTGGCATACAGGAATGGGTTAGGGAGAGCAAGGGGTGGGCACACACAAGGTTGCAGTCATAGGGTAGTCTGTGGGTGTAGGCGTAGTTGGCACTCCTAGTATCTAAGAACATGTGCTGCAGAAAGCCTCAGAAGAGGCCACACTAATTTAACACAATGCAATATTCCGCTTTTGTTTCAGTAACTTTCTCTGACTTATTTCCTTGACAGATCAGGATGTGATGCGCTGCTGTTGCTGTCACTCTTCATACCCTGTGGCTGATTAGACCACCAGTCACTTCTGTACGAAAGGCCTGTTGCTCAGTGGTGTTATACAGAGAACTAAAAAGGTAAGCATCAGTGTTTTTAAGTAGTTGTGGTTGTTGTAGTCAGACCTTTCTGTCCTCACACGGGTAAATATATGGGAGTGGGATACATGCATTTATAGTTAGACCAATCAGGCAGGTATGGAGGGGAGGCAAGGGGGAAGGTGTGCTTTCAAAGTGGTAGACCACTTAGTTGCACATTAGGTACTTACTAAGTGGTGTTAGACTAGGTAATGATAGTATGTTAAGAATTGTTGATACAGCCTCATAGACTCTGTCCTACCCTGTTTTACCAAATGCCATGTTTCCTACTGTATGTGTTTATTCAGCTATCTGTATGATTTTTCTCTTTTTAGGTCTGGCTCTAAAAGGCTTGCTGGATGGAAGCTGCTGCTGCCCTGAATGTACCCTGCCAGTGCTATGATTGTATTAGGGAACAGAAGAGGAATCAAACGTCACCACCAGTGGTAGATGATATGAATACCATTGTGTTTCCCGACCAAGGGCTAAGCCCATACAGCATCAACTAAGCAAGTAGCTCATGCAGCATTTATTCTGTGCGATGCTGAATCAAGTACTCCAACTGGATACTGTAAAAAAGATTATGGCTGAACCCTTAACTGCAGTCAGACAAGCTCATTGCAGTTTTGCCAACTGTTTCTATATGCTGGTGGTACATGCCCCCAAATAATAGAAAACAAATAAATTGTTGCAGACAGTGTTCATGTCCTGAAATGTCGAATGTTTTCAAGTATCCCTGCCAGCTGGCTGATGTTCAGGTCCCAGCCCCCAAATAATAGAAAAAATTGATGCGGACAGTGTTTGTGTCCTGAAATGGCGAATGTTTTCAAGTATCCCTGCCCAGTTGGCCAATGTTCAGGCCCCAGGCCCCCCCCAAATAAAAGAAAAATCAGAAAACTGCTGTGGACAGTGTCCGTGTCCTGAAATGTTGAATGTTTTCAAGTATCCCTGCCCAGCTGGCTGATGTTCAGGCCCCAGCCCCCCAACCCCACTCCCAAATAATAGAAAAAAAAACAAAATTTGATGCAGACATGTTTCTTGTCCAGACTTTACAGTTTATTAAGAATGTGTTAATGTACCACCTACTGAGGGAAGCACTCAGCTACCATTTCCTCTCCCAGCTGTACACTGCTCAGGGCAAGCTCAACCAAAAGAAGAATGTAGTACCCCAAAATGGCTGACCCCAGATTGGCTTCTGTTGGGACTTGGGAGCAAAATCCATTGACCTACATGGTTATACCTACCAGAATGATGATCAAGGCATCACTATGTTAAACAATACTCACATAGCACCCTCCCCCCACCTTCACGTGTCTCAAAGAGTATCTCCCCCACCGGCCTTGCAATATTTCATAACTAACAACCAGACTAAGTGATTAGATGAGAACATGTAGTGCATCATGCATGATCTGCATAAATAATCTTGATACTGTGGCCCTTTGGCACCCAGGTTCAGCAGCACCTTCCCCTAGGATGCCTTTACACAGAGTGGCATTGATGTTGATGCAGGAAAGCAGAACAAGATACACTTACTCAGTCCTCCTGCCATATCTGAACAAACTGTTAACAACAGCTTGGATTGTAAAAATTAAATAGAAATAGAAGCAAATTTCCATTTTGAAAGAGGAAGAGGAACTAGTTTAACCAGAAAAGAAACAGTAAGCCAAAGCTTGTTTCCATGTACGACAAGGGAACACAATTAAGTAACTTGCTCCGAGTCGCACACTATGCAATACAGTGGTCACATAGTCAGTGTCAAGAAATGTGATGGACTGATGACATGTTGTTTAGCAACATACATACTCTGTAACATAGAAAGATAGAAATTGTCAGCTTGGTGGACAAGGACCACTAGGCCCATCCAGCCTGCCCAGCCATAAGCCCTACACTTCTATGTGGCCTCTGACACTATCTGGTCATTGATATTTCATCTCCCTCCCTCCCTCCCTCCACCTCAAGGTTCCTTTGTGCCTCTACCAGACATGTTAAAAAACCACAACTGTGGTCACTCCCATCCTACCACCTATTGTGGCAGCCCATTACAGGTGTCCACCACTGTTTTTGTGAAGAAAAGCATATTCACTTTTCCTCTTAATCTATATACCTCCACTGTCATATCATACCCCCTCATTCTCTTACTCCTGCTACATTGGAACAGGTCTCCCCCCTCACCTTCTTCATGCACGAGTTACTTGAAAATTACTATCATGTCCACCCGTGACATGCTCCCTCCTTTCCCACAGTGACTGAATATATATTGTGGTCATTTAGTCTCTCCTCATATGTTTTGTGGTGCAAGCCCTGTTACCATTTTGGCCGCACTTCAGTGTACCGCATCCACTCTACCTTGCACAGGTGTGGCCTACAGAATTGCATGCAGTACTGTAGGTGAGGCCTTACCAGTGTTTTGTACAATGCCATCACCATCTCCCACCTTCTGCTAGTGATCCCTCTGCATATACCACCCAGCATGCTACTCATCCTCCCTGCAGCCTTTTTTACTCTGCTTTGACACCTTTAGGTCATCAGAAATGATAACCCCTGGTCCCTTCCCTCTTTTATGAGTGTCAGAACATCACAGTCACCTCCCATCCTGTAGCTCCACCCAGGGTACCTTCTTCTCAGGTGTAGTCCCTGTACTGTATCGTAAGAAAGTTGTGATACAAAGATATAACAATTTTAGTTTTTATATTTTGAAACTGAAAGTTAACATCAAGAACAGTAACAGCAACAATTCTTTTTAAAAATTTCGAGAAAAGAACTATGTACAATAACAATGATGATTATGCCAGAACCAGAACAACATAGAGGATAATGTATGGTCATCGATGGTTAACCGGTTTGTTAACCATTGAGAGGTTGCCATGGTGACCATGTAAACCTCGAGAGCGAAGCTTGAGTGGTTTATGTCACCATGGCAACCTCGAGATTGGTTAACAAAATGGTTACCCATCGATGTACCATACATTAGCTCTTATAGTGTATGGTATCATTTCATTTTTTTAGAAAAGAAAGCAGTTCCTTACTGCTGTTTTTTTTATGTCCCCACTTCTCTGCCCTCACCACTGTGGCTGTTTCAAGGCCATCTGATCCAGCTGTGCGCATGCCCAGACTGTTCCCGGTTGTTGACCCATCGATGTGACATACCATCAGTGGGTTAACAACATCGTGACGTCACATCGATGGTAAAACATTGTTATAAAAAGGTATATTTCTACCTATAACAAAGTTCTACCATACATTATAACACCAAAAAATAACAACTACAACTGCGTGCTACAACAGAAAAAAAAAATCTTTCTTTTGAGGGCTGATCCAACTGAAAGTTAGTTAACTCTACTGTGGGGAGGCACTGGAGTCCCACTTTTTCTCCTTCTTCTTCTTCTTCCGCTTCTCTTTACTCTCTTGATGACCAGGGCCACTCCGCCTGTAGCTTTCCAGTCTCAGTCCTGCATGCTGCCGCTCTGCAATGACCTGCAGGAATTGCAAGATGTGGCGATGTTCTCCCCTGAGCTTCCTCATCTCCTTCTTTATGGCCATGATGACATCCTGCTGCAGTTGTACCATGTTTGCATCTTGTGCCTCAGCCCCCCGGATTGTGCAGGGCCACCATCTTGGGTGGTGGTGGATGCAGTCTGCTGAACTCCACTGGCAACACCCTGTTCTGCCCCTTGCTGTTGCACCATGATTTTTTCCAGCTCCTTCTAAATAGTAGCCAGCCTGTTGCTGGCTCTTTTGCTCCCCCACCTTACCTATGGCTGCCTCCTCCTGCCTTATTCTTCTCCCACTCCACTTCTACTGCACCTAGCATAATAGGAGACTAATGCATGTAGAATTATCTGGTCCTAGCCACTCCTATGTATAATATTAGTATGTTTACTATGAAGTTTTATACTATAACTGCCCTTTACATAGCCCATCAGGCATTCAATTCATGCACCACTTGTCAAACCTGTTGTTAATTGCTTGTGTACTTGCAACATTTTGTCTTGACATGTACTCTGCCTAATGCCATCCTTGTAACATCAGAACTGCATTGCTTGTCACACTTATACCTTTGTGGTTGATTCTCTGACTAATGCCATCCTTGTAACATGAAAATTACATTGCTTGTTGCACTTAGACCTTCTAGGGTGATTCTCTGACAAATGCCATCCTTGTAACATGAGAACTGCATTGCTAGTTGCACTTTTACCTTCGTGGTTGATTCTCGACCCCGGGTCAATCCTGAAAAAGGGACTGTAATTGTCACAGTGGACTTACCTGATTACCAAAACTCAAATAAATAAATAAATACATTTTGGGTAAGGTGGATGTTGCTCAATCTGGTCTGTAAAAAAAAATATGTACGATACAACATGTCAGAGTACATTGCACTTACATATGAGAAGGACATCTACACTTTCTGTATTCTGTGTACAATCTATGTCAGTATTAATGGTGTTGTGTGTGTCAGGGCATTCTGCTAAGACATGTTTTTCAGACCTGACTACATACTAACCTGTTTTGGACCAGACCATGCTGATCATGTCCCAGCACTACAGTCACCCTGGCGGACTGTGTAGCCCACCCCATGATGCTTTGACAGCGGGGATTTTAAGTGGAAGTGTTACAATTCTTAATTCAAATCTGCCAACGAGCCACAAAGCCTTAAGGATCATGTGCAAAGGTTTTTGCATATTGATAATAAAGCTTGATTTCAAGTCCCAGTGTTATGATTAGTGTTTCCTGAAAATGTTATGCTGTTTGGTTTTGGGGTTTTCTTTAAATCAGCATTTGTTAACTTGCTCTACAGTGGCTGAAAACAGTAGTTATTTCTGTCTCTCTCAGTCAGGCTTGGAGAGCGATGACATCATTGTGGAGTACTGTAGCTTGCTGCTTCATATTTCCAATAACAGCAGGCTGTAGAATTAATAGTTTACTAAGTAGTTTTCTTACAAACTCAGTTTGTGGTATGTGTTTAGATAGATTAGCTTAAAATCTATCATTCTCTTCTTATAAAAGTGGATCATTTGAGTTTCAATGCTGAATTGAAGTAGTGGAAATCTTTCTTTGTGAGAGATAAGCTTGTGTGTATCACAGCTCTCAGTTCTTTCTTATCAAAACAGATTTTTTTTCTATATAACACAGAGTTGCTTAACGAATATATAATAAATCTAACTTTTGTTCATTTATAGAAATAGTTTGTTCCTGATGTAGCCTTCATAAATACATTCATATAAGAACTTTTATTTTCATGTCTGATTGACTAACTGTCACACTCTACTATTTCAAGCACATGTACTGTCTGAGCTCACAAATGTTAGTTCTTTGGTGGTTTCTGTGTGAAAATACATCATGTATGTGTATAACTAGAAACACTATATGGCATCCTGACGCACCATGTCTCTTCCCCACAGTTTAGGCAGCAGAACTGTGCTGCCACCTGTCCCCTGCCCCACAAGCCCCCTGCCTTCCGCTCCACATTACAGGCTGCTGCACCCTGTTGCCCACTGTCTTCTCCTACACAGCTGGGGATTCTGCACCCTGCTGCCTCCATCCCCTGTCTAAAGAATCAGAGCTGCTGCACCCTGCGGCACCCTGCCTAAACAGTTGGGGTTGCTGCACCCTGCTGCCCTCTCCCCCCCAGTCAGGGACCCTGCACCTGTTGCCCTTGTTCCTGTCTCCACAGTCAGGACTGCTGTGCTCTTCTAAGTCCTAGAGTCCTAGGACCCCTGCCTCCACAGTTGGGGCTGCTGTACCATGCTGCCCTAGGCCAACCTGAAGTGGAGCTTTTGTTGCACCCTGATATGCACTTCCAATGCCCCACATGGGCAGGGCTGTTGCACCACACACACCTCTTGTCTCACAGTCAGGGCTGCTGCACCCTGATCCCCCCCATGTCCTGCTCCAAAGTCGAGGCTTCTGCACCATGCTGTCCTCTGTCTCCTGTCACCACAGCCAGGACTGCTGCACCCTGCTCTTGTCTACACAGTTTGGGTTGCTGTGGTCTGCTGTGCCCTAGAGCCCCATGCCTCCACAGTTAGGGATGCTGCACAATGCTGTCACTTGCCACAAGAGTCAGATCATTTGCTGCACCCTGTTTTGTGCCTCCACAGTTGAGGCCGTTGCACCCTGCTGCTTCCTGTCACCTGAGTCAAATCCTTTTCTACACCCTGCAGCCCACATCCCTTGTCACAAACAGGCATGGCTGCTGCACTCTAGCCCACAGTTTGGGCTGCTGTACCCTGATGACACCCCTATCTCCTGGCCGAACTGTCAAATCTGCTGCACCTTGCTGCCTTCTTTCCCCACTACCACAGTCATGACCATGGCAGCCTGTTGCCTGTTGCCCCCTGTTCCTGTAGGAGTGAGCAGCATAGTGCAATAACCATAACTGTGGAGGCAAGGTGATACATGGTGCAGCAGGGCACAGTGGTGACAGGTGACAGAGGACAGCATAGTACAGAAGCCTTGAATGTGGGGCAGGACACAAGTGGGCATCAGGGTACATCAGCCCTGACTGTGGTACAGGGCACACATGGTACAGCAGCCCAACTCATTTGGGGCAATGGAATGGTGTAGCAGAGTTTAGCAGCCCCAACTTTGGAAGCAGGGGGCATGGGATTTTATGGTGTCACACAGCATAGCAGCACTGACTGTGGAGACAGGAACAGAGGGCAACAGAGTGGCATGGCTGTGACTGTGGGGTGAGGACAGAGGGCAGTAGGGTGCATCAGCCCTAACTTTTCAGGTAAGAGATAGGGGTGACATCAGGGTACAGAAGCCCAAAATGAGGGACAGGGCGCAGCAGCCCCAACTGTTTGGGACAAGGGATGTGGATGGCAGGGTGTAGCAAAGGATCTGACTCTACTAACAGGAGGGCAGGAGGGTGCAGCAGCCTTGAATGTGGAGTAGAAGGCAGGTGGCTTGTGGGCAGGGGACAGGTGGCAGCAGAATTCAGCTGCCTAAACTGTGGGGAAGAGATATGGTGCATCACGATGCCATATAGTGTTTCTATTTATACACATACATGATGTATTTTCACACAGAAACCACCAAAGAACTAAAATGTATGAGTTCAGACAGTACATGTCCTTGAAATAGCAGCATGTGACAGGCATTTGTTTGTCAGTCTGACATGAAAAAAAAAGTTCTGACATGAATGTATTTATGAAGGCTACATCAAGGACAAACTATTTCTATGAAGGAACAAAATTTAGATTTATTTCATATTCATTAATCAACTATATGTTATATAGTTAGAAAAAAATCAGTGTTGATGAGAAAGAACTAAGAGCTGTGATACAAACAAGCTGATCTCTCACAGAGAAAGATTTCCATGACCCAAGTTCAGCACTGAAACTCAAATGATCCACTTTTATATGAAAAGAATGACAGATTTTAACCTAATCCATCTTAACACAAACCACAGACTGAGTTTGTAAGAAACATGGTGAGCAAACCATTAACTCTACAGCCTGCTGTGATTGGGAATCTGAAGCAGCAAGCTACAGTACTCCACAATGATGTCATCGCTCTCCAAATATGACTGACAGACAGAAATAACTCCACCATTTTCAGCCACTGTACAGCAAGTTAACAAATGCTGTTTAAAGTAAACCACAAAAGCAAACAACATGAAATTTTCAGGAAACTCTAATCATGACACAGGTACTTGAATTCAAGCTTTATTAACAATAATTAACAATATGCAGAAACCTTTGCACATGATCTTTAAGCAAGAAACATTTACAGCTTTTTGAAAGACATAAAAATGATTTTAAGTTGTGCTTACTGACTACCCTCCCCATTGCTGTGTATGGCTGACCAGCCAGTGCTGCTCTCAGTGGTCATCAGGAGTAAGTAACTGAAGTGTCAGTGTAGGGAAGCTTTAGCTTTACTAGCTTCTGACTGACTCTGTCCCATTGTCACCCCTCTTTTCCCTTTTTCACTTGCCCCCCCATGCCAGTGCATCACTGCCCAGCAACGAAGTGTAGCACGGCCAGGGCCAGGGCTGGGGCCAGGGAGTGTCATCCATGAGATGAGTAATGCAGACAACAGACAGACAGATGGGAGAGAGACAGCAGGGATGGACTAGAGGCTGAAACCACCCAAGCATCACCCACAAGGATGCCTGGAAGACTTTTGTCCCCCCATGGTCCAATGCACAAGTCTTGAAGCATTCAACTGGATCAGACATGTCATTCCCCATTGCTCTCAGCCCCCCCAAGGCTCCCATGTATCAGTGCAGCTCGCCCTTGCTTTATTGTTGTTCCCAGGTTTTGGCACCTCCCCGGCTACCGATCCCAAGATGTGGCCACTTGTTGATGCAGTAAATGGGACCCTTTCACCACCGAGAGACAGCATCAGTGCCTGAATGTGCTGTTCTTGTTGTCCCCCCAGAGTCATCAAACTTGCAGCACTCAATTTCCCGGTACATGGTTAGCCACCCACGTGCCACACGGTTCATCAAATGTTCCCCGCACCGTCTGTGTTCTCCAACAAACCCTCCCCCCATTATGACCACAGAACACAAACCGTCCCCTGCTCCCTGTCCTCCACTCACTCACAGTGGGTTGCCCTCAATCGTTCCTCGTCCTGTGCTCATCTGAAGATGTGAGCCACATACCAACACAATGGAACTACAAGCCACACAGCAGCGGGAGCCCTGGTCCACTCTCCTTAGTTGTAGGGAGGAAGCTGTAGTGAAAGCGTGTAGTTTGCCATCACTTCTAGGGGACAGAGACAACCCTCCACAACAACTCACAAAATAACTGCTGTAGCTTTACACGGTCACCCTAGTGAAACTCACCCTATCCATCACCTTTCTCGCCACCAGGACACAATCTACAGTGATCAGAGAGAGTGGGACCCAGTGTAAACAGAGAGAGAGAGAAAGAAACAGAGACACACACCAGGACCCACACATGCAGCTCATGGTTGTGGCAATCTCCCGTCTCTGTGTCAGGCAAACGCTGTAGGTTAAATTCAATGTGAGTGCGCCTTCACCAGAGCCTGTAACATGGGGGGTCACCAGAAGAAAATAGGAGGAAAGCATGCACTGTGCAAAACTACATAGTGAGTTGCTTGTCATGTGTGGTGATTACAATTTCAGCAGTCTCAGCAGTTCATAAGCAATTCACCACTGTTAGCACCACAGTAGTTCTGCTGGTGGCAGAACACATTAAAAAGTTCCTATCTTTTCATCAGTTAATCATGCTTTCTTCTATTTTTCCACCTTTGGTGACACCCCATGTTATAAGCACAATAACCCACAACGGCGTTTGCTGTTATTATGGTTGCATCAACACCCCGAATGCTGTGAGGACACTTGGCCTGCAGACTCAAGCTTTACAATGCACCCAGGGTGTTGACTAATCCCCAATAACTGCACACCCTTTCATGGGTTATTGCTTGCTTATGGTGATTATGGTAAAAGTCACATTGTAAATGGATTTTAGAAATGCTGAAATCTGATTAGCTGTTATGATTACAACAGCCTTATTACCCCCCGTTAGTTGTATCATGGACAGCCTGATCACCATGGTGCAGCCTGAATTCTTTCTGTCAGCATTCCATCCTCTAGCATTACTGGCACTGCTGCATGACTGGAATGATGCATACTTTCTGATTCTGAAACAGTCCAGTATTCTTAAAGTGTTGGTGGAAGAACTAGTTTATTAAACAGATCACCTTCTAAATAAGGAAAACAATCAAAACAAACAGTTTGAAACCTTTCTGTCCTAATATTTTTATGTTGGTGCTCTTGCACAGCCAACATCTTGGGACAGTGCAGCTTTGGCGGTGCGGTCGCTGTTGGGCGAATGCAGGGCACGCATCTGTAACTGCGTCCCTCATTCCCCAATCAACCTGCATGCGGGCGCCACACCATACATACATAATGTGGCGAGCACATCTAAGAAAAGGTCCACTGCAATCTGAGCAAAGCTTGTCAGATGCAGTGGGCCTTTACTTGCCATGCTCACCGCCATTATGCACATGGCGGTACACTGGACTCTGAACCGCCGACTTTGGGGGTGCCCAATCTCCCTGTCGGTTACCCCTGCCCTGCCCACTGTACTGCCGATGGGGGAGCCCACTCCCTGTCGGCATAAATAACTCCCCCATTTGTTATATGCTGAGGAAGTGGCCAATCCCTCTTGGCTCTAACCCCCCCTTTACTTGTGTGCAGATGGGGGAGCCCACTCCCTGTCGGCATAAAGAACCCCCCTTCCCCATTGTGAAATGCCGAGGGGGGCCCAATCCCCCTTGGCTCGGTGCCCTCCCTTTGTGTGCTGACGGGGTGCCCAACCTCGTCGACATAAATCCCAACCCCCCCAGTTGTGTGCTGACAAGGGTGCCCAATCTCCCATCGGCTGCAGACCCCCAAAAATATAGGTGGCACGCTGGGAGCTCACCCCAGCATGCCAATCATCCTGAAATACAAAAAACTGTCCGGCAACTTTTTTTTTTTTTAACCTGTAAACAGAAAACGGTCCCTTGTAGTCTCTCTACCCATCACCCGCACCCACCCACTGTGCACCCTGCCTCCCCACCCCTCACCCCTACTTACCTCTCGGAGCTTGGCACGACGATCTTCGATGGACTGGGAACAGGTCTGCACTCTTCAAAGCTGACCACTTAACTGAGGAAATGCCGGTAAGCTGTATAATGCGATAAATAGGGGTTTTTCAACTTTGGTGCATATCTCGAGTATTTTTTTGTCTTTTTGCACCAAATTTTCAACATGGGGTTTTTGGGACCCCTCCTCATGGATTCTGTCACTGTTATGCGTTAATCAGTCCCAAAAGGTGAGTTCACAGTCACTGCACAGAATCACCTTTTGGGACTGATTAACGCAAGAATAGTGGCAGTGTTCATGAGGTGGGCTCTCAAAAAGCCTACGTTGCAAATTTGGTGGAAAACTCCAAAAATTACTGTTTTATGAGGCGTATACAGTTACACGATGTCAGAATTCGTGAATTGCTAATATTTCATTAATTAGATTTTCATTGTCATTTTTCTACACCTTCTTGTGAACAGTACAGCTGCCATTTTTCACATCCTGGCCAAAATGTGTTTCTGCACTTCTGGCGCACAATTGCGCGGTCGCTGTAGGAAACCAGTGTTTGGGGCAGATTACAAAAACGCAAGTCATACTGTTCATGAGCAGAGGTCCTAAAATGCCTATGTTGAAAATTTGGTGACAATACTCCATAAAATGACTGTTCCGAGTGTGTGTTGCGCAGTTGCTATGCACGCTTGTAACTTCGCGACTTCGCAATATTTTCTTGCCAGATTTTCAACATTGTCATTTTTCTTTACCTCCTTGTGGACAGTACAGCTGTCATTTGTCACATCCTGGCCGAAATGTGTTTCTGCACTTCCGGTGCACAATTACATGGTCGCTGTGGGAAACCAGTGTTTGGGGCAGATTACAAAAATGCAAGTCACACTGTTCATCAGCAGAGGTCCTAAAATGCCTATTTTGAAAATTTGGTGACAATACTCCATAAAATGACTGTGTTATGAGAGTGCATTGTGCAGTTTGCATGCACGCTCATAAGTTCGCAAACTTATAATATTTTCCCTCCAGATTTTCAACAGTGCCATTGTTCTGCACCTCCTAATGAACAGTACAGCTGTCATTTTTCACATCCTGACCAAAATCTGTTTTCGCAGTTCCAGCGCAGAATAGCACGGTCGCTGTGGAAAGTCTGTGTTCAAGACACATTATGAAAATGACAGTGATACTGTCCATTAGCAGATGTCCTAAAATGCCTATGTTGAAAATTTGGGGACTAAAGTCAATAAAATGAGTGTTTTACGAGTGTGCATTGGGCAGTTTGCATGCACGCTCATAACTTTGAGAATTTGTAATAGTTTCACTCCAGCTGTTCATCACTGGCATTTTTCCATACCTCCTTATGAACAGTGCAGCTGGCTGAAATGTGTTTTCGCATGTCCAGTGCAGAATTGCATGGTTACTGTGCGAAATCAGTTTTCGGGACACTTCTAGGAAATGACGGTGACACTATTTATGAGCAGAGGTCCTAAAATGTCTCTGTTGAAAATTTGGTGCCGAAAGTCCCTAAAATGACTGTGTTGCAAGCGTGCATTGTGCAGTTTCCATGCACACTTCTAACTTCGTCAATCTGCAATATTTTCATGCCACATTTTCACCACTAGCATTTGTTCACACCTCCTTATCAACAGCCCAGCTGACATTTTTCACAGCCTGCCCAAAATATCTTTCCGTAGCTGTAGCACACAATGGTGTGCTCGCTCTGCAAAATCACCTTTTGGGACACATTAACAAAATCACAGTGCTATGAGTCTCTAGTTCTGCCACTTCCACTGCCAATGCAGCACAACAACATTTGGCATTGACAAATGCTTGTTTTGTAATAGCAGTAAGGTACTCCCAGGTGTTATTTACAGTAACAGTCACTAAATAAACCCAAGGCCCCAAAGTGTGGTAATATATCAGTTGCCTGAACATCATGCCACATTAAACAACAAGGGGGTGATTAACAGACTGGTAATGTAACCCATAGGTCTCATATCTTGTTGCTCCACTAAACTGTACTGCCGTCCACCAATAAATGTGTTTAGTATTGCTTTTTTAACTGCTGGAAATGCACTGGCAATGGATACTGATGAATAGTTTTTAACAGTGAACCTGCTCTAGAGAAATGTCTATAAAATGCTTCTGTTACAGCCCAAGGCTGGAATACACTATTTCTTAGGTACACTCTACAAAGGGTAACTAGACCACTTGGCTCCAGGAAGTGCCTACATCCCAGTACCTAGACTGCCCTCTGCACTCATAAATCGGCTCCCCCACACCATCCTGGACAGACTTAAAATGACCCACCTCTGAGCGTTTCTGCCACTTCTTGCCTTGACCTTCTTCTGTCGCTTTTTCCTTCCTTTCAAAGGGATAACATGACCACAATCACACCAAAATGAACACAAGTCTGATTCTCATTATGCTGGCCTCAATAACTACCCTGCTACTGGCAACTGATGCCTGTACAACAGTACTGACTGCTGACCAGCAATACCTGAACTCCTCTTAAACCCCCCTGAAAGTCTCAGACACGCCAATCCTCATGGACAGACATAAACTCACCCTTACAAGTGAAATCCTCCTGCCAATGCTGTCAAATTATGAACGCCGACTGCTCAGCCTGTTTGTGCACTCTCTCACCCTCCAGTCCCCCCACTGGCTCCCACCGATCTGCCCCGTATTAGAATGTATTCTCCTCTCTGGTGATGTAGAGAGAAACTCTGGCCCCACAAACATTCATGCTGACCATACAGATACTGCCTGGACAAAACACTTCGGTCTAAAAATTGCCCACATGAACATCTGCAGTCTCTCATCAAAGTTCCCTGAACTCGAGAAGTGGGTATCACTATACAAGTCACAGGTGTTAGGTCAATTCGAGACCTGGTTAAAATCCTACCACCCAGACTCCTCATTTCAGCTACATGGTTACTCACTCCTGTACCTGGACAGACCAAGAAGAAAGAGCACATCGTTGCCACTACCATGCGTTGCTCATCCTCCTCCTCTGCAAGTGAGTGGCTCCTTACCAAGATAACCCTAGGTGAATCCAAGAAATTATATCTAGCCTGATGTTATAACCCCCCCCCCACAGGAGGCATCCCAGGCCTGTCAAACTTCTTAAATGGCATTGGAAACACAGCACCCTCCAGAGATATGATTGTACTCAGAGATTTCAATCTTAATTGGCTGGGTGCCTCTGCACCTTACTATGCATGCCTTCTGAAAGAGCACAACCTGGAGCAGATCATCTCCTCCACCACCAGGCACAATGACTGCTCACAAAAACACTCTTATTGATTGGGTTGCCACAAACCAGGCTGACTTGATCCTCCAGACAGGCACAATGTCTGACTCTATTAGTGACTATGCCCCAACCTATGCTATACTATCCACCAAATCAAGCCACCCCTCCCCAAACTTCTGTCCTTCAGAAAGCTCACTGGAAAAGAGCCCATACCTGTTCTTAGAGATGCCTGGGCATTAAACTGGTCTGCCCTCTACCACCTCACCAATATCTCTGATGCAGTCACTTTCTTTACCTCTGCTCTATCTCGCCTATAAGACTTACACTTCCCCCTCGCAACCAGACGGGTAAGAGGGGGCAGCACCAGGTGGCTATCCAGTGAATTATTGACACAAATGAGAGACCAAGATAGCAAATGGAAAGTGTACAAGGTGTCACCCTCATCTCAACTGTAGAATGCATATAGACAGGTGCGCAACACCTGCAAACAGGCAGCTAAATCACTCAAGCGCAGATTTTACTTGAACCAGCAGAGCAAAAACCTTGGCAATCCACGCAATTTCTGGGCCTCCATTGGATCACTCCTAAACCCCAGGACAAATAGGCAAACAACTCAGCTTACATCCCCCTCTTGTTCCATTTCCAACCCTACTGAAATTGCCAACATCTTCAATGCTAAATTCACAGACTTATCCACTTATCTGAGCAAACATCCCCCCCCCCAGAACTCCACTGCCAACCAATCACACCCCATCAACTACTGCTACCTTGTCTCCACCCTCCTATTTCAAGGTCATTGGGCAAAATGAAACAATCAAGCTCCCAAAGTCTCTCTAGACCAGAGGCAGTCCTGGAAGCGATGGACTATACCCCACTTTCCTGAAAATCATCTCCCCTGCAATTGTTAAACACCTCATCTACATTTTCAACCTCGCCCTTATTACATCTGCTGTTCCTGATTCCCGGAAACATGCAAAGGTGGTTCCAGTCTTTAAGGCTTGCGATCCACTCTCCCATGACAACTATAGGCCCATCTCCCTCTTCCCTCACCTAAGTAAACTACTAGAAAAAAATGTTCACTCTCAGCAGTCTGAGCATCTAGAAAAATTCATTCTCCTCTGCCCCCTCCAGCATGGCCTCAGCAAGCACCACAGTACCTCCTCTGCCTTGGCCCTTTTTTCGGATCATGTTCTCAGAAACATGTATCAGGGCAAAGCCACAGGTGCTGTCTTCATAGACCAGTCAAAAGCATTTGACCTCGTTGACCACCACCTCCTCCTCTGCACCCTTAGTCTGTGTGACTGCTCTGCTGGTACTACTGCCTGGTTCAACAGATATCTTTCCAACAGGTCCCAATCTGATAACTTTGATAAAGTGTCCTTGACTGCACTTCCTTTATGCATAGGATTCTCCTAGGGCTCCATACTCAGACCCCTGCTTTTCACCATGTTCATTAATGCTCTCCCCAGGGATAGCATAAGCTGTAAAGCTTTGCTGTATGCAGATGTTCTGGTCATTTATCACAGCGATTAATCTATTGGATCCATCTTCTCCACTCTCACTCAAAACTTCAGCTCCGCCCACCAGTGGTTTCTCTCAAATAAGCTCCTGGTCAATGAAAAAAAGACCAAAGCCATGCTCTTTGTCTCTAAGCCCTTCCTTGCTAAAGCTTCCAAAAACAACTCTTCCCTTCTAGTACTCACCCCCAGTGGCCCTCCCCTTGAGAATGTCCAGTCCTTTAAATATCTAGGTGTTACTCTCTACCCCCCCCTTTCACTGAGCATGTTAATAACACTGCAGAGAATCCACCAGAAACTAGGTGCTGCATACAGGTGCAAGAACTTATTGTCGCCCAAAGCATGCCTTGCTATCACTCAGGGTAATCTACTGCCCCTCCTAGATTACTGCTCCCCAGTCTAATCCCAATTAACCTCCACCTTGCATGCATGACTAAGCGTCATATACAATGCTATCTGTCAGTTCATTCTACAAGCCCCACATCGTACCCACCACTGTACTCTATACCAGTCCTCAGAGTGGCTCCCGCTACAAGGTCGCTTCGACTACTCATTGGGCTGCTTGGTGAACAACTCACTAAGAAACCGGCTTGTCCCCCTACTCAAACCTCCTGTCAGATAGAGTGATTTCAAGGGCCCTTGGGGTATCCTTAGTCCCCCCGCTAAAGGTACCATGCATCTCCACTGCCATGGATTTCGTGCCTTCTCCATATCAGCACCCTTCTTGTGGAACAAGCTCCTGCTCTCTATCTACTTGTGCCCCACCCACCTGGCTTTTAAGCAGAATCTAAAAGATTGGCTCCTAGATGCTGCAGATTGTCACTGCACCTGACACTAACATCCAGGGCCCTTGCTATAAAGCACTGACAGCACTACTTTCCCCAGCCTAGTTAGCCCTTCCTCTTCTCATGACCTACCCCCTCCCCCCTTCAACCTTTAAGTCCTAGTAACAACGGAAATGTTTTGACTGTCTTGTAACTGCATAACATTAGTGACTTGTGTCTGTATGAAATTTACCCATGCTATCACATGCTGTTGGTGTATGTACTTGTGGCTATTTGTTCTGTGACACACTTATACCTTGTCTATCATTTACAATTATTGTAAACTCTCCAGTGTAATTGTATAATCTACTGCAGTCTCAACAGCACATTTATTTTTCATTTTCCACACCACCCCATGCTTGGGGTGTGCATTTATTTTCCTTGCCATGTATGTATTGTTGCTTCTTGTAATGATGCCACCCTGTTGCCTGTGTTGTGCCTGAAAATGGTCCTTTGCATCAGCGCCTTACCCGGTTACCAAAGACATAAATAAATAAATAAATGTTTCTGTTAAAGGCTTTGAAAAATGCAGCTTACATTACAGACCAACAAGGTTTCATAGGTAGTACAGAGCTTAAAAGACTAATGTCCATGATGATCGCAAGTATTAATTATAGCCCGTTATAGAACTGTGACCTGAATGTTTGTCCAGGAGTACCTTAACGGTATCCATACTATCACTAGCTACCACATCCAATGGCAAACTGTTCCAAATTCTAGATACTCTGAGAACCATGAACTCCTTTTTTTTGTTTTACAATAATCTACTGTAAGTTGCAGTGGATGTGCCCTAGTGTCATAAACAGTTTTCCTAAATCCGAGCCCCAGCAGTTCCTCATAATTGGTCATCATGCAGAGCTTTAAATACTATACATAGTTCTCCTCTCATTCTATGGTATTCCAAGGTATAAAGTCCAAGTTTCCTCAGTCTAGCTGCATAATCCAGGCCCTTCACCTCATACATTTTTTCTAGTGGCCCTCTTCTGAATCTTTTCAATAGCAATTATAGAGCCTCTATCTCCTGGTGCCCAAAACTGGGTGCAATATTCCAAATGGGGCCTTACCAAAGAGGAGTATAATGGCAACAAAACTTCACTGCTTCTGCTTCCAATATGTTTATGTATACAATGTAATATGCCTGCAGCCTTCTTAATTACCTGGTGACAGTGAAGTTTAGGACTTAAATCATTTGTTACTCTAATTCCCAAATCACGTTCATCATCAACTGCCTTTAATATTTTCCCACATAATTTATCATTTGCATACTGATTATTTCTCCCAAAATGCATCACTGTACACTTGTCTACGTTAAAAGTCAACTTCTTATTGTTTGCCTAATTTTCTAATTCCCCAAGAGCATACTATAGGGTATTGATAGCATCATTATTATTAAAAAGTATTTTGCCAGCACCAGTAAATCCAGCAGAGTACCACAACAGAACTTATGTATCCAAGCAGTGTGCTAACATTGCACAAAAGGGAAGCCAAAGACCATAATATGTGCTATATCAAAATGTATTTATGCACACAACACAAGGCTTCCACAATCCATGTATGCTGCCCACCTCCTCCAGTGATACAAAAAGAATGTCCTAACGCGTTTCGCACCACATAGCGCTTAATCATAGCCCTACTTACTCCACCATAAAATCCCAACAGATTGGTCTGGCAAGATCTTGCCCTGACAAAACCATGTTGTGTAGGGTCGGGCTGAATAAATTTTCCGATATGATCTTTTATGATACCTTCGAGAATTTTACCCAGGACAGACGTTAGACTGATGGGTCTATAATTGATTACATCTTGTCTGGATCCCTTCTTGAAAATAGGGACCACTGTAGTCTGTCTCCATACATCAATAACCTGTCCATCCTGTATGGATTTAGTAAACAAGGCAGCAATAGGACCAGATAGGGGAATAGCCATCAGGGCCTGCTGATTTATGTGGATCCAATCCCTGTAGTAGTTTTTGTACTTGGATTGTGTCCACAATGTGTTGCCTAGTCCTAATATCATCATTGTGGTTTTTTTAATGACCGTTTTAGGGTTAAAGATTGAAGAGAATTGTTGGTTACAAATTGAAGCCATTTGTAGCATATCAGTTACTAATTTACCTGAGTTATCTTTTAATGGACCAATAGTGGGAGTACATCCCCTTTTATTATTAATATATTCACAAAAGGAATTATGATTGTCTCTAACTTTATTAACCAATTTCAATTCATAATCCTTTTTTGCTTTTCTAGTACTAAATGTAGTCACCCTCAGAAGGTATTTATAATTCTCTCAACTCTTCTGGGTCCTACTGAATTTAGCCCTCCTAAATGCCCTATTCTTATATTTAATATGTTTCTTAATATTTGCATGCATCCATGGTGCTTTTAACTTAACTCTGTCAGCTTTTTTAATAGAAGGAATGTGTTTATTTGTAGCTTCAAAATGTTTATCAACTAGAATCTGCCACATATCATAAACAGATTTATCCAAAAAATCCTATTTCCAGTTCCAGGTTAACATATCATTTATCAAGCCAAAAAAATTCCCTTTTTTAAAGTTATAAACCACCATGCTTCCAATATCATGCCCTAAATTACCACTGTAAGTAAATTTGACCATAGAATGGTCACTTGACCCAAGTGGGTGGATAACCATACAATTTTTAATCCTACTACCCAGTTTATTCAATACCAGATCCAAGGTGTTATTTCCCCTAGTACATTGTTTAACTATTTGTTCCATAATAGACAACAAAAAGGTCTCAAGATATGCATTTTCTACAGGGGTTACAAAATGTAGCGTATTCCGTTAATTCCTGCTAGGTTAAAATCACCCAACAGTAAAGCACTTTTAGTAGAAGATAGTCTCTTTACAAAATCTAACAAATGAGAATCCCCACCATGTGAGACTGGTGGGAGCCTATAGACCACTTCCATGTTGATACAAGCAGAGGATCTTGGGAATATTTTTACCCAAAGGGCTTCAGTATTTGGCCATTGGGTTATTTCAGTATTCTCGGCATTAATATTATTGCATAACTGAGATTTAACTGTACTCTAAGGTACATTAAGATTTCATAATAATTACTTACAAGAATCAGGAACAGTGGGAACACCACTGCTGTCTTCAGCATCAGCTGCGCCACTGGTACTGGGCCTGGTGGTGGCACTTCCTCTTGATGCCCCGTGGGTATTCTTCAGGCTACCTTGAAACTGTTGAAAATAAATCAGGGATTCAAGGTTTGCCAGGCAGAAGAAAAAAAAAACATTCAAACAAGAAATACTATAATCAACATTCCACACGATGGTTAAGGCTACCTTGCGAGGTGTAACATTGGGGACAACAGCAACTGGGCCAGCAACACATACAATAATCACATAAGGGAAAGTTGTATGTATGCACAATTGGGGGGGTGAAGGACAGAAAAGTTCACACCACGTGTAGCAAATAAGCATTACTGATGATCACTAGGGAGGAGAGGGACCTGAGGTTATCATTTCAGACTAGCTAAAGGTGTCCAAGTAGAGTACTAAGGCAGCAGGGAGGGCCAGTGGCAGGATGGGGGTGCATAGTCAGAGGTATCAATAGCAGAAGGCGGGATGTGGGGATGCCATTGTATAAAACACTGCTGAGGCCTCACCTGGATTACTGTGTGCAGTTCTGTAGACTGTGCCTTCGGAAGGACATTTATTTATTTATTTAACAGACTTTAGGATTATAACCTTTGAGTCAGGGACTCATTTAAAAAGGCTCCGCATCAGAAAAAAAGAAACACTTAATACATAAAGACATGGAATGGCAGCTAAAGGTTACAGTTTTTTCAGTTATGCAATCTTGCAGAATCAAGATCAGCCATACATTGTACTGAATGAGTAGCCAAGAGCTGTATTTTACAGTTTTCAAGAGAACAACAAGGCTGCTGATGGAGGGAGTAACAGGTTTGATATTTACAGTGAAGCAGAGAACTAGACAGATATCCTGTGAGTGCAGCCAAAGGAGGCATTGTTAATAGGTAATGTTTGGTAGCCCTATCGGTAGGAGCTCAGTGGTGGGGTGGTCATGTAAGATGATAGATAGATTACTCGGAACTAGATGGTACATTGGCAACACTGTGAAACGAAAATGTGCTCTCTGAGGGCTGACTTGAAAGGTCCTAATTTGGAGATGGAGGAGACGTCAGAGGGGAGTTCATTGTACCAGACTGGGGCCCTGTGTGGGAATGACCTATGGGCCAAGGAGGTTCTAACCTCGGGATGGACCACACCTGTCGGTTGGCAGTGCAGGTGTTCACTGAGGTGTGGGAGGATAGGAGAGAGGCACAAACCCCCAAGGAGGTAAGCCACAGGTGTATTTTCTTTGTGAGGAGACATGTTTTATAAAATAGTCTTTCATCCAGGTTGAGGAGATTTGTGAGGGCATATAGTGTATAATTATGGGGGCGCTTGTTTGTCCCGGAGAGGAGTCTGCATACTTTGTTTATGGCCAGGTGGATTTTGTTAAGGGCTGTGTGGTCAGCAGTCGGGCAGATAATGAGCCCATAATTGACTAGGGAGAGGACTGAGAAGGTGACAGCCAGATAAAGGGCTTCCGGACGTAGGCAATCCTTGTGCCGATACAAGAGACCTATATGGACATTTATGGCTGTTGATAGACTGTCAATGTGTGAATGGAAGGAGAGACTGGAATCAAATGTAAGGCCCAGGTATTTATATGTATGGACATGTTCTAGAGGGAGGAGAGGGTGGGAGAGGATTGTTAGCTGCGCATTCTTGGCCTTATTCTGTCGGTGGGCAAAGAGCATGGTCTTTGTCTTTTTTACATTGACCACAAGTCTTTGGTCTATGAACCAGTTTTCAATCTGGTTAAATGCGTGTTGAAGGGAGGACTGCAATACTGTGGGATCTGGGTGTGAGGCAAAAAGAATCGCATTCTCCGCATAGAGTAGTAGGTTGCCAGAGCAGGAATTGGGCAAGGTGTTTAGGTAGATGCTGAATAATAGAGGGCTGAAGATGCAGCCCTGGGGAACCCCAGAGCAGACTGGCAGGGTGGTTGAGAGGGTGTTATTTATTTTGACACATTGTGATCTAGGTGTGAGGTAACTGGTAAACCAGAAAACGTGTCCTTGGGACACACCTATGTGGCAGAGTGTGTTTAAGAGTAAGGGGTGGGAGGCTGTATCAAAGGCCTTTGACAGGTTGATGAAGACAGCTCTAGCTAGGTGTTTTCTATCCAGGGCAGAGTGAATAAAATTAGAGAACTCAGTGAGAGCCGTAGTTGTACTGTGCCCAGATCTGAAGCCGCGCTGCTCCCTGCAAAGTAGGTTATGAGCAAGCAGGTACTCAGTGAGTTGGTTGGCTATAATTTTTTCGAGGGCTTTCGAGAGTGGTGGGAGAATGGATATGGGACGGTAGTTATTGGGGGAGGTGCTGTCACCAATCTTCAGTATTCGGGTGACTGTGGCAGTCTTCCAGGCTGCGGGGAACTGTCCCAGACTTAGGAAGTCGTTAATGAGGTCAGTCAGTGGGGAGAGGATTGTATCTAGTACTAGATGTAGGATTCTCATATCAAAAGAATCTTTGCTATAGCAAGAGCCACTGAGTGCTTTGTGTATCGCATTTATTACCCTCACTCCTGCTCAGATGCCCCCATCTCCTTCAGGCACTCCTATGACCTTCTCTGCCATACCTCCCTACTGCCTCACTGGAGTCCTGACCCCCTCACAAGCTCCATATTGCAGCCCTTTCCACAGTATCCTGGCATTTTCCTTCACCGGTGGGTCGCCCCGTCGGGGGGGGAATGGACCAGTGGAGGGGGACAATAGCACCTACCTTATAGGCCGTAGGACGCTGCTGAGGCCTACAGGAAGTGGCTCCCTGGAGGGTTTGGAGGCACAGAGGATCTGGAGGCTGTCATCTGCTGAGCACCCAGCCTTTTTTCCCCTTTTCTGTTCGGGGTGGTGTAGTGACGTAATGGCTGATGCTGATGTCCGCCCCTCCCCGATGACGTCTGTGATCTGGTGTCCTGCAATGCTCCCAGCCTCCACTAGGAGCCAGCAGGCACTGGAGTGCTCCCTCACCCTCCCCCTTGAAAAGGAGAGTTGTCCTTGGGACGCTTTATCCTTCTCCCCCAGCCAGCTCTCCAGTGACCTGGGCTCATTCCTGAACCCGGTTCGCCAGTGTCGCAGTGGAAATCCAACCGCTGTGTCAATGGGCCAGCCACTGAGTGCTTTAATGAGATAAAGCCTTGCCTCATTCATAGATATCACCCTGAGATGGAAGGGGGGATGCTGGGTGTTAGGGTGTGAGGTTGCAGGAGTGGGGTCAAAGAAGTTATTTGGGAGTACTTTGCTAAGGTCAGAGAATGATGAGTTGAGGCAGTTGGCGATGGCCAGCGGGTCGGTGGTAGGGACATTGTTGACTGTTAGTAGGGAAGGTGTGGGAAGCTGGGATTTGCCATTGAATTCCTTGATATTGTCCCGGAATAACCGATCATTCCCCCAGGAGGAGGCAAGGGTCCTTTTGTAGTAGCCCGATTTGGCATCTTTTATGGCCCAAGTGCATCTGTTGTGAATCACTTTACAGGCTTTCCTGTCCGCCTACATGCCGGATGCGACCGCTTTATGCCAGAGATCATCTCTGTGCTTTAGTTGTTGGAATAGTGCAAGCATGACCCAAGGGGCATTACATTTCTTGGATTGTACTTTTGCTAGTGGGGCACAGATGTAACATTCTTTATTAAAAGAACAGGTGAAATAATCAAGGGCTTCATCTATTGTAGGGGCCCGGGAGATGGGGGACCAATCCCATTGAGTTAAGTATTTTTGTTAGTTTTGTGAGGCCTCCAGGTCGGAGACGACGCCGGGCAATATAGTTTGGTTTGGGTTTCTGCTGAAGACATGACTAGGAAAAGAGGATGGGTGAGTGATCGCTTAAGGAGTCTTGAAGGACCACCAGGTCAGAGATTCTGTGAGGGCGGTTGGTGAGAAGAAGGTCGATGAGGGTGCTAGGTTGGCTGACCATCTGGGTCAAGTCCAGTGCAGGGAAGGTGTCCTTGGCGTGGGAAGCCAAACTGGCAATAGTGGAGGAGAAGGGCAACAAAGGTGGTACAGGGCTTGCACCAAAAAACATATGAATTATGAGGAAAGATTAAAGGATATCAATATATATACTCAATGGAGGACATGAGGGAGCTGGGAGACATGCTCGAAACATTTACATACCTTAAGGGCATAAATAAGGTGCAGAGGGGAGACCTTTCTCATTATAGAGGGTATACAAGAACAACGGGGCATGATATGAAATTGAAAGGAGACAGACAAGTACACCCTGTGACATAACACTCCATGACTTTCACTGGTTCACAGCACTGTCTTGTTTTCAGTAAAAAAAAATAATGTGCTGTGAATTTTGTGGGGGGGGGGGTGAAGGAGCCAGAGGTCAGGATGGAAGTACTTCAGAGAACATTACAATCTTGGAATTACAGGGGAGCGTGCCACAGTAGCTCTGAAGAGAGCCCCAGTAGATCAGGCATCACTTCCAATGACCTATAATGGGAGGGGGGAGCAATTAAAAGATAGGACCCTTATGGGCAGGGCACCACTACCTCCCAAAGCTTACAAAGGGCAATTCAAATATGCTGACTACATGCACCAATAATTTCATACAACAATACAACATTCTTAAAAAGTTTTACTTTACCAATAAGGCATGACCAGGGGTTGGGTTAACACAGTCAATCGCACCATAGTGGTGTAATGTGACATGAGCTAAAGCCAGCAGTTTTGCCACTAGAATGTGATTAATGTACTGTGTTAATTGAACTCCTGGGAATGAATTGTTGCTATTCAAACAAGCATTTGTCAATGCCGAATGTTTGCCTCCTGGCATTGGCATTGGTAGTGTAAGAGTTACAGAGCTGCATAATTGGAATGGCAGTGAAGTATTGAAGTGAAGCCAACCCCACCACCACCTTACAGATACTGACAGGCATTGGGGTGTGCCTTTGGGTTGTCAGGCATAACGGCCAGGCCATTTCACCACACCCTACTCTGCAGACACTGATAAATGTCACAGTGTGCCTTGGGGTCTTTGGCTCTTATGTTCACCCCATTCCATCAGGAAATATGGTGAGATGAGTGCAGTATAGGGGAATGGTGTGAACTTTAGGGCCGAAGAGTCCAAGGCCCACCTCGATGCCTCTCACTGGCTGCAGGGTGTGGATGGGGGTGGAATGGTATGAACATTACAGGCGACAATCCCAACTCACACCCCTGATGCCTGTCAGTCTCTACAGGGTGGGGCATTATGGTCGAAAACCCTAACGCCATGGGTGTTTTGTGATCCCCAACTTACAAACAGTGGCAATATCAGTTTGTTAGCCGAAAGCTGATTTTGCACAGTGACTACGCCATTTGGCACCACAGGTGTGAAAACACATTTTGAACAGGATGTGAAAAATGTCAGCTGTACTGTTCATAGGGAGGTGTAAAAAATGGCAATGTTGAAAATCTGCAGTGAAAATATTAAAAAACTGGTGAAGTCACGAGCGTGCGTTGAAACTGCGCAATGCACACCCGTAATGTAATTAGTTTGGGAATTTTTTACAGCAGATTGTCAACACAGGCATTTTGGGACCTCTGATCATGAACGGTGTCACTGTGATTTTCTTAATCTGTCCCAAACAGTGATTTCCCACATCGACCATGCATTTCTGTGCTGGAAGTGCAAAAACACATTTCGGCCATGGTGTGAAAAATAACAGCTGTACTGTTCACAAGGAAGTGTGGAAAAATGCCAGTGGTGAAAATCTGGACTGCAAATATTACAAATTCATGAACTTATGAGGGTGTGTGGAAACTGCGCAATGCTCACTCGTAACACAGTCATTTTGTGGATTTTGTCACCAAATTTTTAACATAGCCATTTTTGAGACTTCTGCTCATGAACAGCATCACTGTGATTTTCTTAATCTGTCCCGAACATTGACTTCGCACACCGACTGAGCCATTGTGTGCTACGTGCACCGAAACACATTTTGGGCAAGACGTGAAAAGTGACAGCTGTACTGCTCATAAGGAGATGTGGTAAAATGGCAATGTTGAAAATCTGGAGTGAGAACATAAAACATGCGTGAACTTAGGAGCATGCATAGGAACTGCACATTGCACGCTCATGAAACAGTCATTTTGGGGAATCTTTCACTAAATTTTCAACGTAGGTTTTTGGGGGCCTACCTCATGAAATGTGACACTGTCGTTCTGCAAATTGGTCCCGAATGGTGGTTCCGTGCAGTGACCATGAAATCACCTTTTGGGACCAAACAACAAAATGACAGTGCCAGAATTCATGAGGTGGGTTCCCAAGAACCCCATGTTGAAACGTTGGTGAAAAAATTCCCCAAAATGCCTGAGATATGCATCAAAGTTGAAAAAATCCTATTTATTCCATTGTACAGCTTACCAGCATTTCCTCAGTTCTTGGTCAGCTTTGAAGGGTGCAGACGTGTTCCCGGTCCACCGAAGATCATCGCACTGGCCTCTGGAGGTAAGTATGGGGTTAGGTGGGGTGTGGGGAGGCAGGGTGCACAGACGGTGGGCGCAGGTGGGGGGTCAAGACAGTCAGCGGGGGACAGTTTTTTCTTACAGGCATGTTTTTTTTTAATGACGACGCCAGACTTTTGCCACTCTGGGGTGGACTCCCAGCGTGGCACCTAGAAGTCTATTGGGGAGGCACAGTGGAGCTGATGGGGATTTTGCACCCCCTGTCAGCCTGACAGAACTGTTGCTATGCTGGGGTGGGCTCCCAGTGTGGCACCTGGAACTCTGTTAGGGGCAGTGGAGCCAACGGGGATTGGGCACCCTACAGCCATATAGTGCGTGTGGGGGGGGAGTGCATGAGCCCTGGGGTTGGCTCCCAGCGTGCTTCTTGCTACAGGGGACAGAGCTGTCTATGACAGCTGATTCAGTGCCGACGCAGCAGTATGCAAATTGCCTACACATTACCACAGCTGATTGCAGCAGTTTTTTGCCTTCAATGTATGCCACTGCATCTGAAGGGCTGTCATAGACAGCTCCGACATTCATTGGCATGGTGCGGCTGCACCTGCAAAAGGCAGCAGGGCATTGGAAGTGGGGGAGGCACACCTACGAGTTCTCGTATGGTGGCACTATGTTTCTTGCACATGCTTGCAAGCAAACATAAAAAGAAAAGTGTAAACAGCATACTTTTTGAATGTTTTGTTGAGTTAAAAGGAGATTTAGTAAAATTGTAAAAAGGGTCTCATAAATGCCACAATCTGATAGACTGTTAGGATTCCAACAGCCTTGCATTAATCCCTGTTACACTGTCTTGTATAGCCTGATCACCGTGGCACATGGATTCTTCCTGTCAGCATTCTGTCCTCTAGCACTGCTGAATGACTGGAATGATGCATTGAGATCCTGAGCCAGCATTCTTAAACTGTTGGTGGAAGAACAGTTTATTAAAATGCAATCTCTAAATGAGGAAAACATAAATATGCTTTTAACACTTTTCTTTTGGAATCATTTTTATGTTTGCTTGCATGCATGCGAAAGAAACATTATGTGACAGCTTAGGAGAGAAGCGGGGTGTTGGAGGTGTGGCACTGTGATGGCTAATGCCCCCACTGCATTTAGAGGCTTGGCCCCCTTTCCCCAATGTGGTGGCACACTGCTGCTGACACTAGTTCAGCAAGCGTGCCACCAACTTGAAACTAAATCACCACTGCAATGGGGGAGCAACCCGTCATTGAAGGGCAGTACCTTGCCTGGTGTAACATTTCCAGTAACATGGCGGTGACTGTTGGCCATCTGCCTCAGAGTCCCCATGACAGCTGACAGGGGTGCCCAATCCCCCTGTTGGCATGCCCCCTCCCCAGTTCATTTGCCAATGGGGGAGCCCACTCCCCATCGGCATAATGTCCCCGTAGATCTTGTTTGCTGAGGGGGGCGGCCAATCCCTCTCGGCATCATGCCCCCTCAACACAAATCCTTTTTTTTTGCCGATGGGGGGCCCAATGCCCGTTGACTCCAGTGCCCCCCCAAAAGAAACACACAGGTGGCACGCTGGGATCCCACCCCTGCGTACCAAATCTACCTGCAAAAAAAGAAAACCTTCCCATGATGTTTTTTTTTTGGGGGGGGGTTACTTGAAAAGTAGAAAACGGTCCCTCATTGTGTCTGGTGCCCCCTTCCACAACCTGCACCCACATCCTCCATCCCCCACCCCATAATTACCTCCGGAGCTTGGCGTGACGATCTTCAGTGGACTGGAAACATGTCTGCACTCTTCAAAGCCAACCACGAACAGAAGAAATGTCGATAAGCTGCATAATGACATAATTTTTTTTTTTTTAACTTAGGTCTCTATCTCAGCCATTTCTGTGAATTTTGGCACCAGGTATTCAACAATGCAGTTCTTGGGAACCCACCTCATGAATTCAGTCACTGTCATGTTGTTATTCTGCCCCGAAAGGTGATTTTGCGGTCATTGAGTGGAATCACCTTTTGGAACTGAGTAATAAAATGACAGTGTTATTGTTCATGAGGTCAGCTCCCAAAATGCCTGTGTTGCAAATCTGGCGAAAAAATTCCAAATAATTATTGTGTTACGAGTGTGCATTGCGCAGTTTCTACACACACTCGTAACTCCAAGAATTTTTAATATTTTCTCTCCAGATTTTTAGCATTACCATTTTTGCATACCTCTTTATGAACAGTACAGCTGTAATTTTTCACATCCTGCCCAAAATGTGGTTTCACACATGTGACGCACAATGGCGCGGTCGCTGTGGGAAATCAGCGTTCGGGGGAGAGTAACAAAATTACAGTGACACTGTTCATGAGCGGAGATGCCTATCTTGAAAATTTGGTGAGGACATTTCACAAAATGACTATATTACGTGCGTGCATTGAGCAGTTTCCATGCACGCTCATAACTTCAAGAATTTTTAATAGTTTCACTCCAGATTTTCAACATTGGCATTTTTCCACACCTCCTTATGAACAGGATAGCTGTCATTTTTCACATCCTACTCGAACTGTGCTTTTACACATGTGGCACAGAATGGCACGATCACTGTAGCAAATCAACATTCGAGACAGATTAACAAAATCACAGTGCCATTGTTCATGAGTAGAGGTACCAAATGCTTTCATGAAGTGTGGGTCACAAAAAGGCCATGTTGAAAATTTGTAGTACAAATACCAACAAATGCCTGGGGTGTTACAGTTCCTAACTATAGCATCCCACCCTGTACAGACTGACAGGCATCAGGGGTGTGCCTTTGGATTGCCGGCTGTAATGCTCATGCCATTCCACCCCCATTCTGCAGCCAGTGACAGGCATCTAGGTGTGCCTTGACCTCTTCGGCCCCAGACTTCACCCAATTCTCCTATACTGCACCCATTTCAGCATATGTCTTTATGGAATGGGGTGACTGTGAAGCCGAACACCCCAAGGCACACCTCAACACTTGCTGGTGTCTGTAGGATAGGGTGAGGTGAAATGGCATGAGCAGTATGCATGATGACCCAAAGATATACCCCAATGCCTGTCCATCTCTGCAGGGTGGAGGTGGGGTTCGCTTGAAGTTCAATACATCACTTCCATTCCTATTCTGCATCTGCCTAACCCCTGCACTTCCAGTGCTAATACTAGCAAGCAAACATTCAGCGTGGACAAATGCTTGTTTTATAATAGTAATAAGGCACTCCCAGGAGTTAGATTAAGAGACAGTTAATCACCCTCTAGGGGCAATATAGCACTCGGCTGCACCTCTTGACACATTACACCACTAGGGGGTGATTATCAGACTGTTAATTTAACCTCTGGTCATGCCTTATGTAAGCAATAAGCCACGACAGGGTGTGCGTTAGACACTTTAACACACGGCTAGGAGGCGTAGTGAGGCACGAGGCCACCGGCCGAGTGCGTCCAGCCTCCTAGCCGTGTGTTAAAGTGTCTAACGACACACTGGAGTGGCTTATTGCGCCTTATGAAATTGTCATCTGTAATGCAACTGCATTTTGTAGGTAAAATTCCCATTTAAGTAGGAAAACGAAATGATTGTGTCACTTTTAATAAAATAGTTCCTCCGCTTAAGTGTGTTGTGTGTTGTGTGTTTTTTTTTTTTTCTTTGAGTGAAGGATTTTGTCCTACAAAGCTTCTGTAGTTTAGGTCTGGTTGTTATGGATAGTCCCCCATGGTGTGTGGAGACAACGAAGATTAAAATGTCTTTTTTTTTTATTATTTGTAAAGAAGTTGATTCTGAATGACTGAGTGGATTCTAAATGAGTGGGTGGTTGGGAGACAGATCGCGGGTTGTTCGTCTTATTTTTTCCCGAAGTTCATTCTGAACAAGCGGGCGAAGCTGAGAGACAGAGATCATGCTATTCATTTCTTTTTTTTTTTCTGCTTAGTAAATGCTGCACCGATGAGGAGATAGGTAGATGTTATGAAAATTTAAACATTTAAGAGCGAGCAGATGGGGAGAAAGAGAGCACAGCTGTTCTGTTTTTTACATTGAAGAGCAATGTGTGGGCTGGGAGAGAGAGCGGCTATTCGTTTCTTTTTTTTTTTCTCGTTTAGTAAATGCTGCACCGATGAGGAGATAGGTAGATTTAATGAAAATTAAAATATTTAAGAGAGAGCAGGTGGGGAGAAAGAGAGCACAGCTGTTCTGTTTTTTACATTGAAGAGCGAGGAGATGCCATTGTATAGACTGGTAGTGCCAATTTCAGCTGGTTAAACAAGATGACTGATTTCAGATTTGCCAACATTCTAATTGGCATGTTTACTAGGATCGGTGCCCACAGGGCATTGCTGGTACTTCTTCCTGTGCGTTAGAAGGAATATCACACAGGTAAGCACCAATCAGGATGGCTGAATTCTGATGTCCATTTCATAATGCTTAATAGTTCTTCCACCAAAAGTATAAGAATGCTGGTTCAGATCAGAATGCAGCAGCATCATTTCACATATGTAGCAACAAGATACAGCTTGACGATGGAATGATTATGCAGATGTCAGGAAGAATACAAGCCATGATGATCAGGCTAAACACGTCAGTATACTGTACCATGCTCCATGACTTAATGAAAGGCTGTCAGAATCCTAACAGTCAAATTCACCAATCAGATTGCAGCATTTCTTAGACACTTTTCATAATGTATAATACACAGTATCATGATTAGGAATAACAAACTATAGTGTATAGTGGAATGTTGTTCTGTATAGAATTCCATCCCTTTCAAAATGCTGTTCTACCACAGTTCCAAGGTCATGGAATGCTGTTCTGCCCTACTGTGGTAGAACAGCATTCTAGAACCTCCAGAGACTGCATGAGTCAGTTTCATTTTGAAAGCAAAAGAACTCACAAAACACATTTTTCACACAGTACTATACACTATAAAAAATACAGGATGAGCAACTCTATGCACAACCAGTGTGTTTTGCCACCTCAGGGTTCTGATTCCCATGGACCTCTCGAGCTTTGCCTTCGAGGTCAGAGGGAATCAGAATCCCTCTGTGGCAGAACACACTGGTTCTGCATAGTTGCCCATCCAGTATTCTCTATATACTTACTAGTGCTGCTCTCTTTTGACACACTCATCCTCTTCCGTGAAGTTGGGGAGGGTGTGTCACCACACCTCCAAGCACCTCCAGGACATCAGGATCCCGCCATAGTAAATCATCCCACTTGTGTTTTAGTTGGCTAATTGTCCATTTGACAACTCCCCCTTCCTCTGAGTCCATAGTGGCCTTAATGCTAGCCCACAACTCTGCCCTCTGCTTCAAAGGTAGTTTTTGGGGCCCAAATAGGGTGGTGGCATGCTTGGTCACCACTTTTATCAGCACTGTCTCTTCCTTGCTTGAAAATGGAGATTCAAGGTTTCTCTTGTGGGTGCTGGTAGTGGTTGTGTCCTGCTGCGGGTCCAGCGCACTTTGCTGCCCATGTTGCTGCTGAGACTGTGCTGCCTCTTCCCCACCATGCTGCTGTCCAGCCTGTCCCTCTTTCTGGGGCTCACAGGACAGTGCTGCATCTGTATGTGCAAGCATTATACAGGGGTAGGCAGTGGTGCACAACAACAACAAAATATTCTAAATAAAGTAGCACAAATGATTTTAGGGAAAAAAAATTTCTCAAACAGAAAATTCTACACAATTTGAAAGGCTGGCTGTACTGCTGCTGCCTTTTCTACCTCTATCTAACTTCTTTAGCTATTTAAACTTTATAAATGCTCCTAACTCTCTTCAACTGCTCTCTATCTCTCTCCCTAACTGCATTTCCCACATTTAATGCAGTGGCGGCAGCTGGTTTCCAGTTTCCAGTGCACTAATAGCAGTGGAATATTTGTTCCACGGGTTACATAAAGTTCCACGATTCACTCATGTAAAACAACAGAACGGCTGAATTATGTTACCATAGACCAGAGTAAAGTGGAAATAGGGCAGAAATAGGAAAATAATATGTACCACATCAACACAAATGGGGTCATCATTATGTATTAGTGAGTGGGGCACGAGGGTGGCAGAATAAGCACAAAGTAATCCACAATTTATTACACAGATGAAGATAAGAGGCCGATAGGGAATGCAGAACTTTTTTTACACCATTTTCCTTAAATAATCCACAATACATAAAATTACCACAGTTTTAAGTCAGAAATTCCGCGGAAGTTCAAAACATGTTTTCTGAACTTCCACAGAAGTGGAATTCTGACTTTCGCAGAAATGTCACCAGCAGAATTTCTTTTTCACATACCTCTACACTGTATAGATTACTGATAAGACCCCACTTAAAGTTTTGTGTCCAGTTCTGGAGACCACATCTTCAGCAGGACATAAACAAAGTAGCTGCAGTCCAGAGTACAGCAACTAAAATGGTGAAGGTCTGCACCAAAGGCTCTATAAGGGGAGAATAAAGGACCGCAATATGTACACAATGGAACAGAGGAGGAAGGGGGGATATGACAGAGACCTTTTAATACCTCATGGTGGTAAATAAGGTACAGGAAGGGAGTCATCTTCAGAAGAAAAGGTGCTCAAGAATATGGAGACATGCTATGATGCTGGAGGGGAGTAAATTCAGGAGAGATATGGGGAAGAGCTTCCTCACAGAAAGAGTGGTTGTTTCCTGGAACAGCCTTCCAGCAGAGGTAATGGGGGCAGAAACAGTGGTGGGTTAAAGAATGCATGGGATAAGTACAAGGAATCATACTGGGAAGGAAGAGAGAGGGAGAGGGAGAGAGAAAGTTGTAGATTGGGGACAGTCTGTGGTAATAGTGTACAAGGGAGAAATGGGCAGACTGGATGGGCCAAGTGGTCCTTATCTGCTGCCAAATTTTATGTTTCTATGTACTACTACAGATTTTATTCAATTCTGGACAAAAAGTGCTTGTACGCTCGGTATATGACACGTATCTTGAAAGCAGCAGTTTCTTCCATAACTTTTCATTCCAAATGGCTGATTTTGAGGGTTCCTGGATTTTATGAATAAACTTTAATTGTGTGAAAGTCACAGGACAAGAGCAGTCCTCACAAATACTGTTCCCCATATCCTGAGGTGCTAAAGCACTGCTAACCTTAATGAAAGAGCATTCTTTAATTGACTCATGGAGATATCAATTTCCAACCTGCAGGGAACATATATACTATTCTCACAGTGTTTCCTCATATGCCAGGTTGGATGCTATCTTGATCTCCCAAAATCTCATCCCACTCATGGATTCAGCCCTACATAACACCATTGCTATCATACATCATGTACTGGCTTTGGTGAATTTTCAGGGATGGGGAGTTCCTATAGTTAAAAGAATCTGAAAACTAGATCCCATACTACTGAAAAGGAGGACTTTGAAAAATATATTAAAGAGCTAGTTAGTAACTATCTCCTGAACAATATTAGTAGGGATGCCACCTCAGCCTCCACTAAGTGGGAGGCTCTGAAGACAGTTTTTATTGGGCTACTAAAACTCAACCCAGATAGACCAACTTAGGGTAGCTGGTTCATTCCACTGGGGTGTCATACAGATGAGGCACACTGATGAGTCCTGGTGGGACGAAACACGTGTCTGTGTCTTCTGTTGGCACCCTTTGCAGTCTGTGTGAGAGGCCTTTTGGCACCATGCATTTCTGCTTAAAGTTTAACCACCATACTATTTTATGGTGATTTGCATATACAGCCCATGATGCTTTGCATGTGTGATTTTGTATTTCTTTGTGGGAGTCTATCATTTCATACAGCAGTCCTGAAAAGAAATTTGAGGACTGCCAAATCAGAGACCATGAAAAACACATTACTAAGGTGGAAAAAGAGCATATAACGATAGCACACCCAACCCCAGCAGGCTTTCAGCATTACAGAAGTGAAGTGAGATTTTAATATGATCACCAGCAACAAAATAAAAACAGCATTGGTTTTAACCAAGGCACAAACTTATTTTGAGGAGGATACCAGAATGGAAAGGTTGGCTTGGCAGTTGCACAGTAGAGAAAGTGTGAAAAATGTGGTGCAGATCAGGAGTACAGATTGGAACCTAAAATACAATGACACAGATATTGGGAAGTGCTTTAAAAATTTATATGAAACTCTAAAAAAAAGGAGACATGGTTTTCCTTGTTGTTTGGCACTGGCACTGAATAAAATCAGCACTTTATTGAAACTGAACTGAGTAGCTGTCTTTCTCTTGGGTTCTGAGTGCAGGACTTCCTGATTTTTTTCTGCCTCTGGCTTTATCCATTCACCCCAGCCCTGTGCTGACTCTCTCTGAAATTGATGCTTCTATGAAACTCTCTATACATCCGGGGAGCAACCATCTGCTAATGTGGTGGAATCCTTCTTATCCAAGGCTCCTGTAGCACTGTCACATAATGCTGACAAACAGCAGGTAGAGACAGGGATTACTTGGGATGAAATTAGGTGGGCCATTACGCATCTCAAAGAGGGAAACAATCCAGAACCATATGGTTTCCTGACTGTTTTTTTTTTCAAAGCCTTCTGCCAATACCTACAGGAGCCTCTGAAAAACAAACAAAAAAAAGGATGCACACAACACCATGGAACACTTAGGGTAAATTTAAATGCAGATGCAGCACATCACCCAGATAGCTAAAATGGTAAACTCCAGAATTGGGGTGCTATATAAACATAGACACTGTCTCACTGAAAAAGCCTGCTTGCTCATGGTGACAAGCTCCATCCTGTCGATCATAGACTACGATCTAGTAGTCTACGGAACAACCATGGTGATGACTCTACAGAGAAGCAAATTGGCTCTTAACAAAGCCTGTAGACTTATCTCAGGGACCAATCAGCTGACATACACACCTGCCTGCTATATGCCCAGACAGGGCTGCCAAATCTGGACTGCAGGGTACAATATCAGACCTGCCTACTTGCCAAAAAGTCCAATCTGGGTCTTACCTCACCAGGGATTTTCGGTCTACTCTGACCCAATAAAGCTAGCAGGAGAACTAGAAGTGATTGTTCTCACACGTTAACTATCCTTTTTCCATCGCACCTCTCAGGGTCAGTGCTCATTTGAGTACAGAGCCCCAAAATGGTTAAATTCTTTCAGCCCTGACCTTGAATCCTGCACCAAGATGGGCCTTTTTAAGGCAAACCTGAAGAATCGTCTGGTGTCTTTCAATGCCAAGTGTGACTGTGTCCTCTAACCCCTGGCTCAGCACTTCCAAACTCTTAACTAAGGCCCTCCCAACTTTGCTGTTTCCCCTGCTCTCTCTCCTTCCTCTTCCCTCACCTCTCACCTGTCTTCCTCTCTTCCTCCTCCTCCTCCCACCTTCCTGTTGTAGCCCCCCTACGCTTCTGACAACGCTACTCTATAGCTGCCCTTTAAACCCTCCCCCAAGTT
Organism: Neoceratodus forsteri; assembly: GCA_016271365.2. NCBI lineage: Eukaryota > Metazoa > Chordata > Ceratodontiformes > Ceratodontidae > Neoceratodus > Neoceratodus forsteri. The sequence continues at coordinate 318,234,738 of CM028132.1, read as the reverse complement.
CCGTGACAATGCTTTAGAAAAGCAGCCCTTGTCAAGCCTGCCTTATTGAGTTCTTAAAAATGTAAGTTGGAACTCTTCCATCTCTTACTGCACTTCTGTCTTGTACCATGTTTTTTATGTAACTACTAATTCTCTGTTTATTCAATCTGTTAAAATGTGTTAAACCTACAGTACCTGCAATTATTGCATTGCCCTCTGTTGCAATTTTGTTTGTCTGTGCATTTTTTTGAACTTCCCTGTTCAACAGTTTGATGAGGAACCTCTGTAAATGAGCTTTTAGCTCAAAGGTCTTAATTCTAGCATCAATAAATAAAAATTAAAAATAAAATAAATAAATAAAACTGCAAACATTTATTATTGTGCTGTTATATCATCACTGCCATTGTCACTCAGACCACCCTTTTGGGGAACTCATGCCTCATATCTGCTCACTTGTGACTCCCCTGCCAACAAACCACCATCCACCCAGGTGCTTGCCCACTGTTTACCCACCATGGTGGTGCTCCACTGGAGGCTAGGAGAGCAACCGAGATCCATGTCATGGCCAGTTGTTCTGGGGCTTCTCGCAGCTGGGAAGACAGAGGCCATTGGTGTCCAGCTGCATGGCTGAAGGGGGTTTCTCTTATGGTTTCCATGGAGGAGTGGACATGCAATGACAATTGCATGCCAGCATGCATGCTCCTATGCACATGCAAAGATATCCGCCACTCCCCCACCTTGTGTCATGCGATTCCAGGCTCTTTCACTTCCAGCCACCACTAGAGATCAGATGATCACTGTACATCACAGCCCACTCTTCCCAGAGGAGGAAGGCAGTCCATTGGACACTCAATCTTCCCTCACCCAGCTGGACCTCTGATACCTTGAGTTCATTCCTGAGCACAGGGCATCAAAGTCCCAAGTGGTAGTGCTACCTCTGTGCCAGTGGGCTGGCTATTGCTGAATGTTTTGATTTGGAATTTATTATTTTTATTAAATTCTGTAAAAGGAATTTACTGATAATGAACAAAAAGGTATTAAGAAGGGACATTGTGGCCCAGATATTTAAAAGGGTTGCACATGGCACAACAATGTTGTGCCATGCTCAACCCACTGATGCGCCCTGGCCTGATATTCAAATGGGAATTACGCCTGGCACAAATCCCGATGCACCAGAGCTCATCAGTAATGTATGCAGGCGTAGGTGTGGGTTGGGTGCCCATGCATACTCTGCACATCCCGATATTCAGCCCGGGATGTGCTGAGCCATGCATGCGCGACCCCTACTTGCGCCGCACAAAGTTGATAAAAAAAAAGGAGCAATGGCCGGCCACCCACAGGTGAGATGCCATATTGCAGGATACAACACAGCAGCTGCCACCTGTGGGTGTCCACCTGAGCTCCGGCAGCATCTCTGTGGTGGCGCCCCCCCCCAATGCCCGATCGAGGGCATTGGTAGGAAATAATAGAATCCAATATCCCTGGTGGTCCAGTGGACCGCTGTCAGCCCAATCACGGGCATTTGTAAATTAAAAGTAGAATCCTATATCCTTGGTGAACCAGTAGACCGCTGTTAGCCTGATGGCGGGCTTAAGTAAAATATAAGTAGAATCCTATATCCCTGGTGGTCCAGTGGACCACTGTCAGCCCAGTCACGGGCTTAAGTAAAATAAAAGAAGATTCCTTTTCCCTGGTGGTCCAATGGACCACTGTCAACCTGATCGCAGACTTCAGTAAAAGTATAATGATTCCTATATCCCTGGTGGTCCAGTGGACCCCCCTTCCCATGCACCCACTGATCCCCACCGCCCGCCCCCAGTCAGCAGCGGGGGCAGCATCCCATCCGCCTGCTTTCCTGCCGCCGCAGACTGACGCTTGGCTATACGCCCATTGGTCCACAGCGCAGAGTTAATTGGCAGCTCATACCGTACTACACATTCCAGATATGGATACATTCACATATCTGGAATGTGTAGTATGGTATGGGCTGCCCTGGGATGGAGGAGGGATGTGAATAGCCTGGTATGCCAGCGGCCCTGGTGGAGACCAGGGGGCACTGCAGCATGTCAGGCAGCACAAGTTCAGTGTGGCCAATGCCGACAGGGTTGCCGTGTGTCAGAGCATTGGGCATGCACCACGCACGGAAGGGGGATCACAGAATAAGGAAAAACCTGAACCTTGTGGTAGGTGATGGCACCAGCCCCCATGCCCACCACTGGGTTCATCCTGGATGGCCTTTCAGTTCCTCCGCCCAGGCCCTCACCAAGCAGTAGGGAATGACGTATGCAAGCACACCCAAGGAGGAGGGGCGGCTCCACTCCAGAAGAGTCAAGCTGGGGTGACCAGCTGCGAGGTGGGGGGGGAGAGAAGGCTTAGACAGAAGGACTTTGGGCCAGGCAGGATCCAGTTGGATGCCCAAGAGAGGCTCCTCGGTCCATGAACTGGACTGAAAAAGAGTTAACAAAAAAAAAAAAAACATTTGCTGAAAATCATTGAACTGTAAAAGATGGGGAAACAATAAATTCATTGTTAAACAGTGAGAGTATAATTGACACAAAAATATTTATCAATGCAAAAAGAACTAGTTAAGGATGAGCAAAGGATTGCAATGTATTATAATAAAACATTTCTGGATCTATGCAAATATTTAGAGGATGATTATAGTATAGACATTACAAGAGACAAGATCAGTATTAACCAAAACATTTCTCAAGGTCATTGTTTATACCTAAGGACAGTTCAAGAGCAGGAGGGATTTGGCTTGTTAACTAAAGGTAAAACCTTAAAGGAGTAGGATGTGATGAAACTGATTTTAAATACACTTAACATTGCAGCTCCAGTTATCTCCATTCAGCTCACGGAAATTTTAAACTTGTCTTTGGTATCAGCTGTGGTACAAAGTGAGTGAAAATTATCTGTTATGATGCCTATTTTAAAGCTGAAAATAAAAAAAAAACCTTTAGAAAAGTATCAAACAATTGCAGTTCTCCAAGTTTAATCAAAACTGTAGCAAAAGCTGGTTTGCTCTCAGTTGGTTAGCCGGTTAAGTGCACATGAACTGAGTGATCCTGAACAGCAGGGTTCCATGAGGAGGCATAACATTATCAACAGCCTAGGTAAAGCTCATGAACAATATACTGTGTGCTGCCCCATAGATACAGGAAATTGCCTGGTACCCCCCCATATCTCCCTTTCCCTAAGAAGACACGTACACCAACACTTGGAGGAAATGGCTGTAGCCATGTGTTTACTGAAATACCTACAACCATCTTGAGCATGGGCGCTGCAGGGTGGATGTCCCCCTAATTCCTGGGGGAGGTCATATGGCCAAGACTCCATTGGCCACCCACATCTGGCATCACCTGCTGTCCTTGCAGTGTCACCTAATGAGGCTGGACCACGACCCCCACCTGGATCATAATCCAGCAGTCCCCTGGCCTCATGCTGACCGGGGACAACAAGTCCTTCTGGAGAATTGGTCTCGGCCTCATCCCCCATGTTCCCCTGATACCTTTGGTCTGCACCCCTGCCCAGTACCAGTACTGTACCATTTAAGGCAGAAGGAAGCAGGGAGGGTAGTCAGAATAGCAAAGGCACAAACTGAGGAAAAGTAAGCCAACTCAGTTAGGAAGGGGGATAAAACCTTTTATAGGTATATCAGGGAGCGTAGAAAGACAAAGGGAGGGATAGTGAGGCTGAATAGAATGGATGGTGGGAGTGCAGAGAGTGACAGTGAAAAAGCAGGGATACTGAATGAATATTTCTGTTCAGTATTCACAAAAGAGGAAGTGCGGGAGGTTCCTAATCCAATTAACAGAAACACTCTGGAGAGGGAGGTCAAACCCAGTCCTTTCACAGAAGAAAGGGTTCTGAAAGAACTCCTAAAACTGAAGGTGGACAAAGCAATTGGTCCAAATATAATTCACCCCAGAATTCTAAAAGAATTAAGCAGAGAACTAGTGACACCACTGACTACCCTTTGTAACAAATCATGGGAGGATGGGGTGGTACCTGAGGACTGGAAGAAGGCTGATGTGATTCCCTTTCACAAAAGTGGAAGCAAGACAGAGGCAGGAAACTGCAGACCTGTCAGTTCGACCTCTGTGGTAGGGAAAGTGATGGAATCACTTCTGAAGGAAAGAATTGTTGAGTACCTAGAGGCAAGTGGGACACAGGACCAAAGGCAGCATGGGTTCACAGTGGGAAGGTCATGTCAGATGAATCTAATTGATTTATTTGACTGGGTGACCAAAGTAGTAGCCAGGGAGGGGCTGTGGACATGGCCTACCTAGACTTTAGCAAGGCATTTGACACAGTCCCACACAAAAGACTAGTAGTCAAATTAACCAGCCTTGGAGTGGGTCCCAGGGTGGTAGCCTGGGTAAAACATTGGCTGAACAACAGGACACAGAAGGTAATTGTAAGTGGAGTCCACTTTGAAGAAAGAGGGGTTACTAGTAGGGTACCACAGTGTTCAGTACTGGGTCCAGTCCTTTTTTAATGTCTTTATAAGTGACATTGCAGAGGGACTAGAAGGAAAAGTATGTCTCTTTTCAGATGACACAAAGATCTGCAACAGGGTTGATACACAAGGAGGCGTGGAAAGGATGAGAAGGGACTTGGCAAGGTTGGAGGAACGGTCAGTAGTGTGGCAGCTTGGATTCAATGCAAAGAAGTGCAAAGTAATGCACCTGGGAAACAAAAACCCAGAGGAAGATTACACAATGGGGGGGGTAGTAACAACAATAAAAATGGAAAGGGACCTGGGGGTAATCATATCAGATGACCTTAAGGTTGGCAAGCAATGTGAGGAGACAGTAGGGAGGGCTGGGGGGATACTGGGATGTATAGAGAGAGAGGCATCACCAGCAGAAGACAGGAAGTTGTTATCTCCCTGTACAGACAGTTGGTGAGACCTCATCTGGAGTACTGCATCCAGTTCTGGAGACCCCATCTCCGCAAAGACATAGACAGGATGGAGGCAGTTCAGAGGAGGGCAACTAAAATGGTGCAGGGTCTGCAAGAGAAGCCATATGAGGAGAGGCTAAAGGAGCTTAATATGTATACCCCTGAGGAAAGGAGGGAGAGGGGGGACATGATAGAAACATTTAAGTACCTCAGTGGAATCAACAAAGTCCAAGAGGGTAGCATCTTTCAGAAAAAGAGATGTGCAACAACAAGGGGACACAATTTGAAGATAGAGGGGGGATGACTCAGGGGCAATGTGAGGAAGTATTTTTTCACAGAGAGGGTGGTGGATGCATGGAACAGCCTTCCTGAGGAGGTTGTGGGGTCTAAAACTGTGGGAGAATTCAAGAATGTATGGGACAGACGTAAGGCAATTATTGTGGTGGGTAGGAAGAAATAGGCTATTGGTTAAATAGGATCTGCAGCTTATCCTCTAGGTAGGGGAAATGGGCTGACTAGGTGGGCCAAGTGGTCCTTATCTGCCATCAAAGTCTATGTTTCTATGTTTCTGCCAAGCTGCCTTACGTGGTTGCGACAGTTCTGTTAGGAAACTACAACCTATTTCCAGTACAATATTACCAACGCCTACATGGACTAACTGATTTAACATCCCTTTGGAGGAGGAGAAAAACCAGGAAAACCCTGATGTTAAATGGTAAAAACTGGGAAAAGTCACTCCCTGACCCCTACTGCAGTAACCCATAATAGGTCAAAGAGGGTTCTACCTCCCTGGTCCCCTACCCTGCTTTTATGAGGGTGGGCAGATGGGAATCCACTGGAAAAAGGAACGAGAGAGGGAGATCTGCTAAGGGAGTAGGACAAAATAGCTCCCCTATCTCTTCCTATTGGCTATGCCATCCCTCCCTAAGGGCGTCTGTTGGGGACCTCCTCTTTGGCATTGCTAGGCCCTGAGTTCATCCCATGGAGGCGGGTCCCCTATCCTATCCAGGTCCAGGGAGGGAAGGGGCTACAGGCAAATGGCCAGCTGTTGCAACAGGCTTTGCAGCCTCTCTGTTTGGTAGGAGCAGTGCTCGTGGACTTAACCAAAGACTTTAAATGGGAATTGTAAGCACAAAGGGCCCCACACTCATGAGTGTGGCTTGTCCTAACGTGCACTTTGTGTGTAAAAACATTTTGGTAGATTGTATCAGACTAATTATGGATACTTGTTTGCTGACATGTTCTGTTACCACAAATCCCAGAATCCCCAGGCAGCTGACATCAGAGCAGTAGGCAAAAGTGGGAGATTTAATAGTCTGCCGTGCATGTTAGAGCTTTTAAAATCTCCAATAAGATGTTTTCTTTTTTTGCTTTACTCCAGGGGCTAAGTATGGTCCTGTGTGATTGTAGTTAGCCCAGGGAGAACAGCAAACAAAATATCATAGCTTATGTAATGTCTAATATGCACTGCATGCTGTTGAATTGAAAATTATATCATTGTATAATACTCCTCCCCCCAAAAATGATGCATCAGAAGAACATAAAATCAATTGAAAGGACTTTCCAAAATGTACTGTGGTTTGAGTTGTGATGGCTATGACTCTGGCTCAGATCATAGAAGGACCAGCTTGAAGAAGAGGACTGAGTATCCCAGAGGATGCTCTCTCTTCCCAGGGAGGGTGGGTCACTGCCTTCACTGCAATGCTGCCACCTGGTAGCCACATAGGTAGAGTGAGTGGGAGGAAGTCAGCCAGGGATTTGGCTAGCATGCCATTATACATGCTCTACACTGCTGCTCCCCTGGACAAACATAGGATTGGGCCTCAGCACCAGCAGTGATGGACCCCAGAATATCTGGACCCCACACCACTGCTGGTGGCACCTCCCAACAAGACAAGAGACTCTGGGCTCAATCCCTCCACTAACCCATCACCTGAGATATATACCAAAGAGAAAAAGAAAAACAACAAAAAAGAAATTACATTTAGGGAAATAAATTGCCCTTCAGAATAATTTACACAGATTTCTCTCTCTCTTTCTCTCTCTTTCAGTCTCTCTTTTTCTCTCACTTTCTCTCTTTCTTCCTCTTTCTTTATCTCTCTTTTTCTCTCTTTCTTTCTCTCTCTCTACAGTATCTGTCTTTTTCTCTTTCTTTTTCTTTCTTTCTCTCTCTCACCCTTTCTCTCTCTTCCTTTCTTTCTCACATTCTCTTTCTCCTTCTGTCTCTTTCTTTCTCTTTCCCTCTTTTTTGTCTTCTTTCTCTTTTTTCCTTCTCTCTTTCTATTTCTTTCTTTTCTCTCTCTTTATATTTTTTTCTCTCTTTCTCTCTCTTTGTCTCACTCTCTCTTTTACTTTCTCTTTCTTTCTCTCTCTTTCTCTCTTTATCTTTCTCTCTGTTTTTGTAATTTTTTAACATTCTTTGAATTGAGAACACAACTTCTGCTTGCTGGCAGTGAAAAAGTAAACTGACTACATGAGGTAGGTCTGGAGAATGGACAGCCAGTCAGTCATGCCATCTCTATCCCATTCATGGTAGGTGTGTTGGGGTATTGGGTCTGTTTTTCCAGAATTTGACTGTATCACTATTTCTGCTATACAGTGACCCTGCTTGATAAGCCTGTATCAAGTACTCTCATAACACGTCTGAGTGTTCCTTCAAAATGTGTAAGCAATAATGGCATTCGGTAATCAAAAGCTCCCGAATGTCATTGGTTGTCTCAGGATCATCTCTCTCTCTCTCTCTCTCTCTCTCTCCAAGTCTTCCATGTCATCTAACTTACACTTGGCACAGGTATCAGTATGACCATGTGGTTATGTATGCACATTCATGCCAGATTCTTCAAGATGTTATTGCTCCTCCAGACTCCAGTATAAAAATATAGACAATGTTGGCAAAAAAGACCACTGGTCCACCCAGTCAGCCCAGTTTAACCTTCCCTACTCCTTGACCTATTGTCTAGACAGAGCTTTTGCCCTCACATCCCCCTTACTCCCTGCCTTACTACTGACTCTCTGAGTAACTATTAAGCCCTTTACTTTGTACCAGCTGTGCTTGAGTCCATTAGTATGTTTTGTGCCCACCACCTCTTCCAGTAGGCTGTTCCACAGTTCAACCACTATCTGCATAAAGTAAAACATTCTCTTGTCCTCTTGAATCCTACCCCCCCCGCCACCACCAGCTTACATTCAGGTCCATTTGCCTTTGACCTGCCATTCCAGTGAAATAGTTTGTCACAGTTTACTTTGTTTATTTCTTTCAGGACTTTGAAGCTATCTATCATGTTGCCCCTCTCCCTTCTGGCCTCCAGCGAGTAAATGTTCAGTGCCCAGAGCTGATCCTCATAGGATCTGCACTGAATAATTTTGGTTGCACTACACAGCACTTTCTCCAGCCTGTCTTGGTCATTCCTTAGGTGAAGACTCCATAACTGGGTACAGTATTTCAAATAGGGTCTAACAAGTGATCTACAGAGAGGTAGGATTATGTCTTTCCTCCTGCTATCAAACCCCTTCCCATACACCCCAACATTCTGGTTACCTTGTTGTTGGCATTGTTGTTACATGGGCTAGTTTGTTTTAGAGAGTCACTTATGATGACCCCCAAGTCCCTTTCTTCTAAAGTAGTGGCCAGCTTCACCCATTCCATGCACTATTATTTCAGGAGTTCTTATTCTCAATGTTCATTATCTGGCACATTTTGGCATTGAGTTTCAACTGCTAGACCTTCTACCATGTCTGTAAACTTTGCAGATCCATCTACGACTCCCTTACCCCCCCCCACCTGTCAACCCTACCACATAGTTCTGTGTCATTTGTGAAGAGGCACTTCTAACTCTTCCTTCTCCTATGTCACTGATAAACATATTGGAAAGAACTGATCCTAGAACTGACCCCTGTGGCACCCCACTCAGCATGTTTGAGGGACCAATGAAAATGCCTTGTGATGTTCCATACCATACCAAGTATTTCTTTTAACTGTGTATGTTAGTCAAGCACATGACACACTGGACAATTTAGAAGGGCCGATTCCAGGATGGGTTATGTCAGCATAAGGTGAGATATACCAAACCCCATGGCATATCCTGTGACTTACGCTATGCGTTGTGCCCAGTGGTATTCCAGGTTGCGACTTGCACCATGGCAGATGTGGGCTGCGACATCCATGGGTTACACCACCTGCTACACCTCAGCCAACAATGCCTGGTGGAAGTGCGGGTTTTGACAGCAGTGTTGCCCAGTTCTAGGAGGGCGGCTGTCATAAACCACAATTGCCATTCTGGAAGGGGCACTGGTGGAGCTAAACTGCAACAGCCCGGAGCTGCTCTAAGTGGCAGCCAATGGTGCTATCCATTGGCTGCCCACCCATGGCACAACAACTCTGGTGCAGCTGTGATCCCCTTGCCCCTCAGGCATACCCCAACCCTACCACCCCAAATGTCGGCAACCCCTGTGAGTCCATTTCAGGTGCGCCTCCCTGGATGCCTGTGCCTTCTTCCCTGCCCCCCATGCCCCCTGATGTGTGCTAAGGTGATCTGGGGTGGGGGGGCTTTGGGGGGCCACCTGTCACTGGCTGCAAGTTGTGACGTGCGGGTTGAATATGCCAGGCATATGGCGGTAGCCTATGCCTGGTGTATCCTGCATGTCGCAAGTGCTGGGACCCTGCCACTCCTAGAATATGGTGTAGGGTCCCTGGCATAGGGCCAAATGATGTAACTTGCAACTGCATGCTAGTTACTCCATTCATCCTGGAATCGGTCCCAGTGTTTCTGCAAAACAAGGCACATGGCAGTAGTTTCCATCATCTGTCCTCTTCAGCATGATACTGTCACTGATCATCACAAACATACTTAACTTCAGATTGTATGGCTATATCCAGATGATTAGCAGTGATTGAATAAAAAGTGTATACTTTCCCCACTGTGCTTCCCCTACATGACTGACACATTAAGTAAGGCATTTCCTCTAATACTTTGATTCAGTGAGGCATTATGCTTTATTATGAACTGTCTGCTGAAAATGGAGAAATCTGATTGACTGAGAGGTCTTTGAAGCCATGATTATATCCGATTACATACTCATGGCTTTAAAAATGTTCCAGCCTCCAGCCTCCTCACTTTCCAGAAATTCCTACAACATCAGCATTCCCCTCATCCCTCACCACCCTTCACACAACTCTGCCCATGGCCATGGGACAGAGCAATCACCAATACAAACTGTGTACACTGAATTCCCCCACTGCAGCCACAAGAAGTTTAAAAACAGATAGCCTTCTCACCAGAATAACAAATTAATGACCCCCCAATAAATCACACCAATGCACCTAGGGTGTCTATTTTTTTTACACATTTAAACAAACAGCCACACCAAATAGCTTCTCCACAAAAGGTGAAGTGTAGGTGGGTGTACACTAGGTCTGGCTCTGGCTGGTAATTGTTGGGCAGTGCTGTGCCAAAGCTGAACACTACCACGCAGAGGGGGAGCGAGGGAAGCAGGCTTTCATTCAAAGCAATATTTCTATCTTTAACAGGTATGCTATCTATGTTAAGAATAAAAGCATACCAATAAATCTTGTGCTGAGGCATTGTAGCTCTCTCCGGTTAAGGCATTCTTTTTCTCTCCTAGGAGGAAAGTTGAAGGTGGTGACCAGACAGGGGAGGCCAAGGAACCCTTCGGGAAGGTTCAAGCCTTGACTGGATGCCTAGAGCAAGTTAGCATATTGCTGGAAATAAACCTCATGAAACGCCCTTAGAAGAAAATAGACTAGAGGTTTTATGCCAGCCTTGGAGCAGCGGAATCTTTGGCAATCTATTTGGAACATTTTTTGCTGTTCTGTTGACTTTGTTTTATTCAGACTATTGGATCCTGTCATATCTTTCATATCTAGTAAACTGTAAAAACTCCATATCTCAGGACTCAGGACTCAGGATAAACTGTCTAAACTGTATTTTAGTGATAGTCTGTAGTAGTTTGACCCATTTCACGGGCAGATCAATTTAATCGATACAGTTTATTATTCCATCATATTTTCTGTTTTTTTGTTTTGTTATTAGAGTATTCTTTACTTAATTACATTTTGGAATACTGACGTGCTAGCAATGACTGTTTGGTAATAGACCTGACAGCCATTTGTGTTGCTATTATTCTAACCAAGGAGGTGAGCTCCAATTAACCTAAATAATCAAATAACGGACAGGTGCTTTATTCACATTTAGACTACTGAAAGATTATTGGGTTATCTGGCCAGCAGTCAATTACTAAAGTAGCAGACTAGTGAGGATTTAAAGCCATACAAATTGAATTTTGTAATATGCATGGCCAATTCTATTAAATTTAATAAACTAGAGGTAGCATGCAAGACCTATTAAGTTGTATAGGAGCTCAGGCAAGCTAGTACAAGTTAAGAGACTGAATGATTAATGCTTAATTGATATGGTCTGCTCTCCATTATCTAATTAAATCAGACCAACTGCCAAAATTGTCAACTGAGTGTGTGCAACGTGGTCTTTAAGAAGAGTGCTAGTAGTATATAACTATACAGCAGTATCCTCTTGCATTCTTTGCCGTGCATTTTGGATTTTTGGCTCTGGTTTAGATTAAAGTAACATGTTTTGCTATGCCTGATTTAATGTTTCTAAACCTATTCAGCTCTTTGTGTTGAGCTAACATTAAAACACCTATGAATAACCATTAGGTACCAGACTTGCTACTTGAACAAAAGTTGTACATTTGTTGCAGACTCTTTCTGGTGATCTACCTATTATTTGGTCTCACTAGTTACATCAAGGATCATACACTGTTTATTTTATCTGAGTTTACCTCACACAAGTAAGTCTGCTTAGGTGTAGCTTACAAAAATAATATTAATGCTAATATTAATTCTAGTATTGTTAGATTGAAATTAAAACTGTCTAGCTTTTTTGCCTAAAAACGTAATTTTTTTTGCACTTGAACCTTTAAGACACAAATGTTGTTTTGTTTTGTTTGGTCTGAGTTTGTATTTTTAAATTTTAGTGGGGACTGATTTAATCTTCGTTTATGCGACAATTGTATTTGGCATCTTGGACTCCTTGAATAGTCGCTGAGTAAGAAATTCTTGGTTGTGCAAACATAATAATAAAGCTTGGATAAGACTCAAATTTATCGATATTTATTGGCAATATGGCGACCTAGAGGGCAGGCATTTTTCTTCCTCTCTTTTGGATTTGAGAGCTTTCCAGTTACAAGAATCAATTAATTTTGACTGCTACTTAAAACTTGAAGGGACCTGAAGGGACTTCCATTTTATCTCTATTTGGAATTAATCTGAGTGTTGGGTATATGTATATGAATGTGTGTTAACTTTTGAACTGTTTTTAAATTGTTTTGAAATTGTCTGAGGTGTGATTTGTTGGTACAGTATTAACTATGTAGGAGGCCTACTAAATTAGACCTAACAGATAATTAACTTATTGACCTATTTTAGATCATGGTTAACATGCATAGTGGAAAAAGTGCAACCCCTGAGGTGTCCTTTAAATTAAAAGCTAAAAAGAACTACAAAAGGAAAAAAAACAAAAGAATAGTAAACAATTAGAACTGGAACTTCATTCTGACCAAGAAGCTCAAGAAGTACTCACCTCATTGCTTTGCTTGGGGGAAATAGACCCAATAGGAGTAGGGAAAAAAAGAGTAAAAAATTAAATCAAATGAAAATTGCCAATTTTATTAAATAATCCACCGGACCACCAGGGATATTGGACTTATTTCTATCTTTAATTACAAATGCCCACGATCTGGCAGATAGCGGTCCACTGGACCACCAGGGATATTGGACTTATTTCTATTCTTATATACAGATGCCCGTGATCAGGCTGTGGAGCACATTGCCAGCAGCAGGGGGTGCTGGTCCCCGATGGGTGCTGCCTGGCAGGGTGCCAGGCACAAGTTGTTGGGATTGCGCACTTGTATTACAACAATATAATGACATGCAAATGGCCCCATTTGTGCCTTGCATACATTATGGCCCCATTTGTATGTCAAGTTTTGAATATCACGGTTGCTGTGAATAGCACAATGGAACTTGCGCTAGCACATAGCCATGCTCCACTCTGGCCACTTGCACTGGCACAGTGCCACTGTGCCATGCACATTGTGGGTAGCCAGGGTACAATATTCAACGCTGCTGAGCCATGGCTTTACTCCGTTGAATATCGCCCAGTCCACACCCCTGCACAGCCAAATTGAGCTGTGCCCAAGCTTGCACCACAGCCTGGTGCAGTTTGAATATCTGGGCATAAAAGTAAATCTCTTGAGAAAGTGAGGGAACCTTGGTTGGCTAACAAGCAGTTAATTCAAGAAGACATCAGAAAGGATTTGGATAGGCAGAAAACTAGACCGAATGATATGATGCAAAGTTATACTGATGTTTCACTGGTATCCCAACTGAGTTTGGTAACAGGTGGGGAGTCCAAGGTCTCTATAGTTTCTGCAGATCCTTTAGTTTATACCAAACCCATCCCAATGATTCAAGTGGGAAACCACTATAAAACTTCTGAGTATTTAATCGAGTTTTATGGTATTAGGGAAATTTTGGGGGAAACACTGGGCAAATTATTGGAATAGATGATCAAACTATTACAGATTTCTTATCCTGTGGAAGGTTTTAAAGATTTTAGACTCTTAAATCAAGATTTTCAGCATTGTGTTTTGGTTTATTGAGGTAGCTTAGAATTAGCTGATATACTTTGGCAAAAACACACAGATTTGAAAATGAAAGGAATATATATATGTTTCCCCCTTATGAAGTGCCAATAATTAATCAACAGCCATCCCATGCTTTACCTATGTTGAATTCCCCGTAAACGAATACCAATGAAGTACTAAAAGCCATATCTGATTTCGAAAGTCAAAGAGTCTCAACTTGGAAGAACAAAACATGAGCCTTATTTGGTTGGAAGATGTCACCAAGAAGTGCAGTAGGTAAGGTGAAGCATGATTTGGCTATTTTTTTAAGTCAGGTTTTGGATATTCCAATTTATAAGAACACTATTGAATGGCTTAAAATTCATAATTCTGATTCTTACTGTCCACAGTTGGATATTACCTTCTTTAGTTCTAGATTTGTTAACACAATTCAGGAAAAAACTCTACTTTTGATATGCTTGGTCTATATATGGTCCAATCCTAGGACCCTGAGTGAAACCCATGTGGAGAGGAGTGGATACCCTGTGATGGAAGTTAGGAATTCATTTGAGCTATTACAGGACCTCCCGGAAAATTGATAAATACTGTCTCAGATGCAATTATGCAACACAGAGAAGGAGGAGAAGGTTTCTCCTATTATGATTCTTTCTTGGCATGTCAAGGGACTATTACTTAAGCTAGCCAATCTGGAATGTAAAACCTTCCTGGAGACATATGATACATTATGCCTTCAGGAGACATGGTGTGGACAACAAACAACTCCACTCATTCCGGGTTTTGCAAGCTATTTAAAGCCAGCCACCCATTTGGGTAAGCATGGCCGCTTTAAAGTGGGTTTAGCAGTATACGTTAGAATAGCATTAAATCTCAAAATTAAACAGATATTGTGATATAAACACAGTTCTTCCCATTTTGCTTGAGAATGGAAAGTGTAAGATTTTATTGCTCAATGTTTATATCCCCCCATATTCCAGGAAGAATCTTGGGATACATGACTGGGGCAAGTTTGCAGACTTTTTGGAGGAAGCTAATAAGAAATATATTAGTTATTCCTTTATAATTTGGGGTGATTTCAATGCTCCAATGACTCATAATAGTATAAAGAAATGGGAGAGTACACTCCTCCCTCTCCTCCAGGTACCTTCCAATAATAACCTGAGAATAGAAAGACATTCAAAGGATAGGAAATCAAATAAACAAGGATGGACCTTAATGCAGGGAATGTCTGATATAAACCTTTGTCTTTTTTTTTTCTCTTATTTAATTGTATTTATTTCCTTTTTTTTTATTTAAAAGAACTTTACTAAATCTAGGCACACAACAAAAAAAAAAGGGATACACAGGTTCATCAACAAGGAAAAACATTGACAATTCCATAAAACCAATACAACCCCTCTTCCCTCCCACTCCCCAGACTACATACAATCACCCATCAAATAAAATTAAAGTAAAAAATAAGCACATACCCATATTACTTAGGTTTCCAAGATGTCAGAATAGCCTCTAGTCCACCCCATAACCGAGTAAAAGCCTGCATCCCATTTCTCATAAATGCACTATGCCTTTCCAGTTGCAGTGCCAAGACACATTCTCTGTACCATTCCAACAGCGTAGGAGGTTTCTCCTCTAACCAGTGTCTCATGATTACGAGTTTAGCTGTTGCAGCGATGAGTGTCATGTACGCTCTCCTGTTTTTAGGGGTGTCAATTGGAAAGTAATTTATTATACATACTTGCGGTGTAAATAATTCACTTAAGCCAAGGATAGGGTCCATATTCATGCTGATGGACTGCCAGAATGTCTTTATACAAGGACACTGCCACAGCATGTGAAACTACGAACCAGTATCACTCTTACATTTGCTACATGTTGCTGCAGAAAGTGTCCCATATCTAAAGAGCTTATCTGGTGTCAGATATATGTTATGCATTATGTTGAAATGTACTGACCTAAGTCTGTCTTGTTTAGTAAATTTATATGTTGATAACCAGAGTTTTTTCCAGACGCTAGCATCTTCAGGGATATCAAGATCTCTCACCCAATAAGGGCAGATCCCTGATGGCAAATTGTGGTCCCAGTCCTGCAAAATTTTATGTATGTTAGACACTGCATGTGGTTGAGAGGCAGCCTGTGTAAGTGTGTTAAAATTTCTGTCCTCCGTACCGACTAGTGGGGTCACCAAAGGAAATGAAGCAAGGGTCTTACAAACTTGGAGGTATTTAAAGGTTTCCTTATCTGCGGCACCCATAGTCAGTTGCAGCTGCCCAAAGGCCACCGGTGTCCTGCTCCTCCATACATACGAGACTTTACAGTCACTCAGCCAAGGCCAAAAAATGGATGGTATTGGAGCACCATCAATCTTAAAATGCGGGTTATTAAAGATTGGCTGTTCAACGGACTGTGACCAATTCAAAACACAGTGCTTTTGAGCCTGGTGCAAAGCCTTCAAAGACCAGCCCATCGGATTATTTCTGAGTAATTTAGGAGTATAAGTTGGGGAAACAAATAAAAGGGCCGATAATGAGCACTTTACTTGGGTTGCCAAATATCTTCCTATAGGAAGCCATAGCGGGTAATATGCAGCCTGGTCTAACTCCCTGTGCCAGAAGGAAAGTTTGGTAATGTGCTGCACCAGGTAATATAGAAAAAAGGAAGGGCCGCCAGTCCTCCCTTAGTTTCAAAAGGTCAGATTCAGATAAGACCTTCGACACTTTTTTTCCACAAAAGGAGTTTAAAGTACTTGCAGCCTGAAAACCACCTTTTGGCAGGTATACACCCAACATTCCTAACGGATATAAGATCTCTGGAGCAGAGTCATTTTAATTATACCTAGCCTACCCCAAAGGGAAAAAGGGAGTAGTCACCATCTTTCCAGGTCTAAAACTATTGTTTTAATTATTTTATCAATATTATTTCGCATAATGGACCTCAGATCCCTGAAGATCTTAATTCCTAAATAATCAACAGATTTTGTTTCCCAGACCAGGCCCAACTTGGATAACTCCTCCTTATTCACCCTATAGTTCAATGGCATTACCTTTGTTTTTATTCTATTTATCTTATAATAGGACACTCTGGAAAATTCCTCTATTTCCTCTAGCACAGCCGAAACTGAGATAACTGGTCTCTCTAAGTGCAATAGAATATCATCTGCATATACCGAGTAGGCATACTTCTTCTCTCCTATTTGAATACCTGCTATATTGTTGTTACTAGCCAATCTACATAGTAAAGGCTCTAAGTATATATTAAAAAGTAGGGGCGAGAGGGGACATCCTTGTCTGGTGCCCAGCTCTAACTTAAAAGGAGGAGACAGCAACCTGTTACATTTAACTCTGGCCGATGGGCAAGAATACATAACCTTAATCCACCTTATGAACACCTCCGGAAAGCCAAAGGAAGTTAAGGTGGCAAACAAAAAGTCCCAAGAAACTCTATCGAATGCCTTTTCAGCATCTAGAGAGATCAATACCATTGGGATCTTGGAGTCTCTGGCAGTTGCGATGAGATGCAACAGTTTCCTCATATGATCTTGAGAGGACCTCCCGGTCATGAATC
The DNA here is from genome assembly GCA_016271365.2 of Neoceratodus forsteri. Lineage (NCBI taxonomy): Eukaryota > Metazoa > Chordata > Ceratodontiformes > Ceratodontidae > Neoceratodus > Neoceratodus forsteri. The sequence continues at coordinate 318,217,611 of CM028132.1, read as the reverse complement.
CAACCTGTTCATGTCCTATTAATCTGCCTATGACTTTAGTGAGTCTATTTGCCAGGATCTTGGCCAATATTTTAATATCTGTATTTAACAAGGATATAGGGCGGTAACTACCAAGATTTTGTGGGTCCCTCCCAGGCTTTAGAATTAGAGTTATTACGGCCTCCTGAAAGTTAGGATCTGACACCCCCATATTATACCAATAAGTAAAAAGATCTCTTAACAAGGGTATAATCTCAGCTTGAAAAGCTTTATAAAAATTACTTGGCAAGCCATCAGACCCGGGGGACTTACCCGCTGGTATCTGTTGGATAGCCTCTTGTATTTCACCCAGTGTAATTGGGGCACTTAAAATGGCTGCCTCTGGGGCAGTGACCTTGGATAAATTCACCGAGCCAAGATAAGAGTTTATAACCACATCCATGGGCCGTGGGGCAGGAGCCACTGCATATATATCTTGATAATATAACCCAAACATTTCCGTTATTTTTTGGGGGTCAGAGCAAACTTGGCCATTTTCTTTAGAGCAGATACCAGCAATAAAATGTGATGTGTCCAACTGGCGAATTCGCATCACTAGCACCTTGCTCGTCCTCTCTCCCATGTCTAGGTATTTCATCTTGGTTCTGTGTAGGGATAGCTCTGCCCTCTGAGATATTAGCCCAGCATACTGGGCTTGCAGTTGGTGCAATCTAGTCCACATCTCTACTGGGGCAGTACGGGACAGATTATATTCTAAGTTTTTGATGGATGCAAGTACATTGTCTAACTGGGCTCTTTGATTCTTAACCCTTTTGGAGGCAATTTTAATGAATTCCCCCCTCAAGGAACATTTTAAAGTGGCCCAAATTAAATCATATTTATCTACCATCCCTTGATTATATGTCAGGAAGAAGGCAATGTGCTCCTTGATATACCTCACTATAGCTGGGTCTTTTAGCGACTGAGTGTTCAAATGCCATTGTGGGGAGCGTTTGGCCCCAATCCCCAACCCCAATTCCATGTCAACCGGTGCATGGTCAGATAACAACCTGGCTAAAATTTCTATCCACTTAACCTCGGAAATTGCAGTGGAACTTACAAGCAGATAATCAATCCTGGAATATGTTTTATGTGTCACAGAAAAAAAGGTATATTGCCTCGCAGAAGGGTTCAGAACCCTCCATGCGTCCACTAATGCCACGCTATACATTAAATCTTTCAACGCCCTCTGCGCTGGGGATAGCCCTCTATGAGTGCCTCGGACCTGTCCAAATCTGACTGAGGAACTAGGTTCCAATCTCCTCCCAGTATTGTGAGCTTGGGTGGGTCAGTAACTACCAGGTTTAACAGATTTGCAAAAAAAGAAGGAGAGTCACTGTTTGGCCCATATATTGAACCAAGAAGAACAGGGCAAGACCCCAAAGATTTGTGCACAATTATATACCTGCCTTCTGGGTCTGATACTTCATGGATCATTTTAAATGGGACACTCCTGGCCAATAATATCACTACTCCCCCTTTATTCGTAGAGACACCAGCACTGAATACCTGACCCACCCAGAGTCTTCTGAAGAGGAGCGCATCCCCTTTTTTTAGGTGTGTTTCCTGAAGGAAAATAAACCTTTGTCTTATGGATGGGAGAGTTGAGGGAGACTTGGATTGAGCTCATACATATACTGGCTCATTAGGATCATCTACAATAGATTTGTTATGGGTAAATCTAAAGGCTGCAGAGAAAATTAATTTATTTAAAATCCTCGAATGCCCAGAGTCTGCCCACTTGCCACTGTCTCTAAAATATGATAAGGTTGTTAGATCTAGCAGTTCTTTGGTAGACACTGCTTTGGCACTAGGATGTGAAATTAAAAATGCTTGTAGATTAAGTTGGTCATCCATGTTAAGAGCTTCCTTGGGAGATTTTTTGGATTCTGATACACTCAGCGATTGGAAAAACAGTATTATAGAGCATAATGGTAAATTAGATCAAGATGTTATCTTAGCTACAATATTGAACTATATGAGACCATTCTTATGTAAGACAGCTAGACTGACAAGGGCAAGATCCTGGTTCAACAAAACTTGCAAAAATGCAAAACAACAGCTAAATAAGCTGGTTTGTCATGTTAAAGAGAACCCAAACAAAAGTAATATTAAGCAACTAAACAAGGCTAGGAAAGATTATAAAGAGGTGCAGCAGAATGAAAAAAGTAAATTTCAGATCATAAATTGGAAAAAACTGAGACAGTCAACATTCGAAAGAGATAGTAAAAAGTTTTGGCTGTTGATAAGCCAAGGCTATAAACAATCTACTACTGGTATAGAGGCCTATATTACAGCTGATGTATAAATGGAACATTTTGAATCTTTGTTCTATTGTCCTACTGAAGTAACTGAAGAACAACATGAGCTGCCCCAGTTCTATTCTAGGCCAATCCTTATTACTAGTGAAGAAATATTGTATGCCTTATTGAGACTTAAGGATAATAAGGCTCTTGGACCAGATCAAATGGTGGCGGAGCTATATAAATATAATTCTGACTGGTGGATTCCACTATTGCATGTTCTTTTTAATAAGATTATACAAGTTTCAGACATTCCACCAAGTTGGAAGGGCAGCATTATTTTTCCAATTTAAAAAAAAAAAAAAGGGTAGTTCGATGGACCCATTAATGTATAGACCTATAAGTCTTATCGATGCACTTCAAAAAACATTTTTTCACATTCTGTTGGGCAGATTATAGTTGTGGGCTGAGGAATCGGGTTTCATGAGCCAACTCCAGAATGGTTTCAGACCACACAGATCAACAGTGCAGCACTGCTATGCTCTGACACATATGATCTGGAAGTATGTCAAGGTTAAGAAGTCACATCTGCACTATTGCTTTGTGAATCCGAGGTCAGTTTTTGACCTGATTAGCGGTGCCCTTTTATGGGAGAAGTTGCAATCCTATAAAATAGATCCTGTCTTCTTGGACGCCTTGATCAGATTACACAAAGATACCTGGCAGAAAGTTAAAATTAACCAAAAGGGAGATCTTACCCCTGAGATTAAAACTAATCTTGGAGTCAGACAAGGCTGCCTTATGGCCCCCCTATTATTTAATTTATATAGAAATACAGTTGTAACACAGATGGAGTATCCCAAGTTTCATTCTCCTTTTATTGGAAATAAAAAAATCTCAATATTGGCCTTTGCAGACAACCTAGTTCTTTTATTTACATCTTTTCTAGGCTTACAACAGAAAGTCAATCTATGTGCTACTCTTTGTAGTACCAACAAACTATCTATTAACATTAGTAAAACTCAAATGTTGATATCTGGTAATAGGCAGATATGAAATCCCATTTTATTTATAAACAGAACTAAAATAGAGACAGTTAAAACATATACCTATCTAGGTGTTAACTTTTCTCAATCTACCCAGTGGAATTTTCACCATGATTATGTAAAACACAATGTAACTACTGCCTTCAATACCTTTAAGAGATTCACAGCCCAGATGGGGGAACGGATCAGTGAGAGGTCTCTTGAGGGCACTGGAGGCTAAGGTGTGTTCAAGTTTACTTTACACTTCATAAATATGGGTACCAGTGGCACAAAGCAGTTGGAAGTACAACTAAATAAATTTCTTAGATATATTCTTAAAACAGCCCAATCAGTTACAGCCCCAGTTGTAAGAGCAGAACAGAGCCAGCTCCCAATTGAACCCTATATAGTGGAAAGGAAAATGTTATCTTTACTCAAGTTACTTCTGTATCTGGAGTATAGAATTCTAAGAATGTGCCTGGAAGAGGAGATTGAGTATACGACTTTGGGTTACACATTTACAAGTATAAATTGCATAGCAACATGCCTTTATCTGTTGGGATTGGGACATCTGCTTTATCAAGTTCACTCCCTCCCATTCAGTGACATAAACTTTAGGTAAAAGAAAGAGTTATAAATCTTTATTGTAGTAAAGATATGGAGAAAATCCAATCTTATAAAAACTTTACGTGGTTTAAGAAACGTAAATCATTTTATACAATAGAACCTTACTTATTGCTTCTGGATAAACCAGACTTAAGAAGAATGATAACTAGATTCCGAATGGAATTATTTGACTCACACTATGTACACTATGCTCAGAAAAGAGATAAAGTGATTAATGACAAATGTAGATGTAATCTAAATATGGTAAATGATCTCAAGCATGTTGCCTTGATACGTCCATTATATCAGAAACACAGATCCTTTTGGTTAGGATCTATTTTAAGGGACCCTGGACTCCCAACTGACCAAATACTAACAAAATTGTTTACATCTAATGATATACAGATATTGACAAAAATTGCACAGTTTCTAAAGATTTTAAAGCTGTAGGATCATTTTTGGAGGATTGTCTTTATTTTGATATTCAGTCCAAAAGATCCAGAGCACCTTCTTGAATGTATTTAAGTAAATACTTGTTTTTATCTATTTTAAATATTTTATAATGGCTTACAATTGAACAAATAAACATGATGATGATGATGATGGTAACTGTTGCACTACTCATGAAGCAGCATTGGTATTTGGGGAGGAATTCGTTTGCTGATGTGGCTTCCATGGTGACTGGATTACCTGAATGAGCAATCTACTCCCACCACTTCCCAAAGCTGACTGTCCCTGCCACTGCTGACCCATCTGTCCTGAGCATGAATTGGAATGAACATGGCTACTAGGAAGATGCCATGTTGATGCCTTAAATGATTGGTCAGAATACTAGTTCCTAAAGACTATGAAGAAGCACTATATAATGAAGGTGAAACATTAGTAACTGCTCTGTGTCAGTCACGGAGGCATATTGCCCTGCAAAGCACTGTACTGTTCACATTTCAAATAAAATGAAGCATCCAAGATGGAAATGGTGGCAAGTGCATTTTATCAGCACAGACAGTGCTGTAGGGACTGGACTGAGGTAGGTACACATTTTTTACAGTGATTATATTTTTTTTTGGGTGGCTCTGTATAGGACAGGTGAAGTGGCATATTTCTCACCTGACTTCCTAAACTTTGAGTAGACTGACCCTGACTGATCTTTCTATCACACTGATTACAACCTGCCTTTTAGTGGATTTGTGGTGTCATATTACTTTGGTATCATGAGAGCATGTCACAGAGGGGTGACACTTAACTTTCTAATGGTTTCTGTACATAGAAAAGATTGAGAATGAAGAAGAAAAGAAACAATCTTAGTACAGTATGGCCTCTTTGAAAATATCAGGTAAAAGACTACAAGACAAAATTATTTGTGTACAATTACTTTGGACTGACCTTCCATTGATTATAAATCTAAATAATATAGATATATGAAATAGTTTTACTTTTTAATTTAGAATCATACTGGTTTAAAGAAGTCAGTTCACTGGTGAAATGGAAGAACAGGCAGATCTGTTAACTTAAATAGAAATAAAAAACTAAAATTGATTTATGCTGAGTGGTTCTCCATTCCTACAGTTGTTTGCACTACTGTGGCCATTATACAGTGTAGTTCAATATGAAGCTGGGGTCGCAGCAACTGACTTCTGACACAAGGGTACTGCATATTAGGAAATTTCAGGGCAATGGGAAGAAAATGCAGCAAAGAATTAAGGAATTCTGTATTATTAAGGAGTGGAAAGGAAATTAGTATCAAAGGAGGCTAATACAGTGGCCACACATGACTGAGTCTAGACAATAAAATATAAGAACCCCCCTGGCTAGATAGGCTGGTAAGAAAAGCTATTGGGCACAAAAATTGGGCAATTAGAACTTAAAGAAGGAACAGTGTGATGCAGAGATTAGAGAGCGAGAGACAGAGAGATGGCTTAAGAGAGGGGTATATGTACAGTATTAGGAAATACTGGGAATAAGAAAAAAGCTTATCAGAAATAAAGATGGGTAAAGTTGGCTAAATTCGCTCTGCAAATTAATCAATGAATTCATCACAGTTCATGAAGTGCAGATCGATCATGAAGTACAAAATTTCGCCGCAAACGGTGGAATTCTGCCCATGTAGTGCAGAATTTCAACCACAAATGGTGGAATTTTGCCCATGAATGGTGAAATTCCACTGTTCTTGGGTTAAATCCCACTGTTTTCCAGTGAAATTCTTCAGTTCCTTGGCAGAATTCTGCCATTCATATGCAACCCCCAGGCAGCACTTCTCCAAGGACTACAACCCCTGCCTTGTGGGCCCGTACAAGGTTGAGGGGCCTGGGTTCCTAAAATTAAACTTGAAACTGGTTCTTACCCAAGATATTATATTGCACAGTGCATCCACACAGAGTATAGCTTTACTTGGGCTAGCTTTAACCTGGTACAACCCTCTGGGATGCTGTGCCCACCCACAATACCATACATATCACCCCAGGACATGACCCGATAACATTTCCCCACATTTGATATATTTTACCATTTATTGACTGGATGCTAATAATATGCTCATGACACAGGTATCTGCAAAACAACAATAACAAAGTTTATTTACATGAGGAGGGGTTAGGAAGGGTAAAGCAGGAACTGAGGTTATGCTATATACATTTTTACATTCAGTTTGATTGGATTGATTTGGTTTGGTTTAAGATTAAACAGTTACCTTTTAAATCACACATTAATCATATTTCCCACCAACCTCTAGAATAACCAGAGCCCTGGCTATCTAACTGGTTGCCATAAATCAGTTAACACAGTTATCATTAAATACCCACACTGGTACAAGTCGCCACATTTGGTATGAGACCCTGCAATCCCAACCTTAATCTGGGTATCCAGTAACCATAGTCCATGGTGCAGGCCTGATGGACGATGCAACTGTAAATTGGCTGGCTAGCTAGGTAGATTAGGAATTATGCTTGGATGATTAAACACTTTAACTATATACAGTTTCTTTAGATTGTGCAGGGGAGGCCCTGCATTTACTCACAGAAGGCTTCTTTGTAAGCAGGTTGAAATTAAATGCTCTTAGCAAGCAGGCACAATCCCTGGGGGTTAAACTGCAGGAACGCCAACAGCCAGTAACTTCTAAACTGACTGTAGAGATTTTAAAACTGGATGATGGAAACAACACTTTAACTTCTGAAAACTGAGACCCTCTTCTGGGCTGAAAATACTTGCATTATAACCAGACTGGGTAGATTACATTCAGCACATTTCCATTTCTTAAGTTTTCATCCAGCACATTTATCCATCTAGAACTTCGTCCAGACTGAGAACATCTTCTGGCACATTTAGATTTTTTATCTTTGCATTCAGCACATTTATCTGTTTAGAAAATGTGTCCAAACTGAGAACTTATCTTCACTTCTTCTAGCACATTTGTATCTCTTAACTTTGCATTCAGCACATTTATCTGTTTAGAACATGTGTCCAAACTGAGGACATATCTTGACTTCTTCTAGCACATTTGTATCTCTTCTGAAGCAAACCACGCTCTTGCAACAATGGTACCATTAGCTCACATGGGATTTTTCAATTAAACTTGCTATTCAGCATTAGCTCACTTGGGCTCTTTAACTTTAACTTGCAATTTAAAATTAGCACACTTGGGCTCTTTCAATTCAAACACATTTATATATACTGGATCATCCAAGGTCACTTAACTGATAAAGGTCCACCCTCTCTTAGAATCTATCAGACTCAGGGTGCAGACGAACAAACAGTTCCAACAGGTCTCTATGGGCTTCGATGCCCCAGTAAACTCTTTTCTAATTGTGCCTGCAGATACAATTTTACTCACTCAGACATCCTCACAGGAATGGCTCTCCTTCATCTGAGGTTCCTGAAGACAGCAGCACTCTCACTGCTGAGGCAGGTTCAGCTCTGTCACAGCTGGCTTGGCATCAAGATGCAGGACCCATGTTTTTCCTAAATGTGGAAAACATTTGGCTAGGCCCTGGAGGACATTTTCTGGCAACCTTCAAGCTAGCAGGTTCTGCTTTCAGGCAGCCACTTATTTTCCCTTTTAGCAGAGGATACGCCCAACTCCCATATGGAGAGCTTGCACTGGATCACTAGTCCCATTCGGTTTGCTGAGGGTCGGAGCCCCAACTCCTGTGGGGGTTCCCACTTGAATCTCTCAAAATCTGCCTGAAACACTGTATTTTACGGGGCTTTCCTGAGGCTTCCTATTGGCTAGAGCTATTGGTTGCTCTTGCTCTGATTGGCTGAAGGGCTTGTCAATCGCAAAAATTAATTACTCATAAAACCTCCTCGATGTACTACATCTTTTGGTGCCTGAATTAAGGTCCTTAAGTTCCCCATAAGCACTTGGAAGTTTCCCATGAGATTTGGCAAAAGTCCCACAAGTGCTGGTTTAAAAATCCCAGCTTTATGATTGTCTGTTGCTGCTCTGTAATGGTTAATAACACACAGTCCCTGAAGCAGAATTAACACAGTCCCAAATAAAGTCTTGGTGCAGCCAAAATAGTTATTTTATTTACCCACTTGCCCCACAGTTCAACAGCCAAATGTGTGTCCTGGAGATCACTGCCCAGATTAAACATGTTTGTTCAGTCCTGAGCCTGTCACTGCTGTCAATATTTTACATCCCTTGTTTGCAGCAGGCAGACTGTTATCTGAGTCCCAACTGTATCTGAAGCAGCTAAGAGTAATACATTTTTTTATTTAAATCTTCCCCCTCTTTTGCAATATCCCCTTTAGTGTCCATGGCAGCTGCTGCTATTTATTTATTTACATTGCTTTACTGCAGCAGCTGCCAAAAAATAACAGTTCTCCTGAGGGCATACAGAACCATCATTAATGTGTATAAGGATCAGGGCTCAGCTCATTAATATTCATGAGTCCCTGTCTATAGCACTTTGTGGATCTCTTAATTTAAAATGAAAAGAGGGCTCTCTTGGCCCTTGTTTAGGTCATCGGTCTCCACTCTGCCTAATGCAGGGACTGGGATCGCTGAACACTCTCCTGCTGAACCACAAACCGAGTGGTTGGTAGATCAAAGGTGCAGCCTTGCACATGCACAATCCCCGCAGCACTGGAGTTCCACAGTGAACACAGCTTAAGTTTTTGAGCCCAAAATGAGCTAAATTTACACTGGGGCTGTTATGGAGCACACAGGGCACAAAAGGATTTGGGCTGCAGTGGAGAAAAAGCAGGCATCCGGGAGGCACTTTGGGGAGGCAGGAGCAGAACAGGAGCAACAGGCACAAGGTAATCCTCCAAATTGGTGAGGGGGGGCTACACATGAAAAACTTTGCGATTTTAGGTAAAGTCAAAGTTGCTGAGGGTAGGGAATACTTTCGAAAACTCCGCTGATGCAAATTTTGGCCACTTTGCAACAACTTTGCTGGTGGAGTAAAACTTTACTGCAACTCTAATCAAGAAGTGTAGTCAAAAGTAGAATGAAGGCTAGTGCTGAGGGTCAAGGAGAATGACAAGTCCTTTGATGAGTACAGGAAACAATCTTCAGAAGGCAGGTACTGTATATTGAATAAATACCTTTGTTCAGTGTTCATGATCAAGAAGGCAAGTTCACTCCCAGACAGCAGGAGGCAACTTAAGGGTAATGAAGGAGTGGATTTGAGTAGGAGATACTTGCAAGGGAATAGGTACTAAATGGACAGGGAAACTTAAAAACCTTCAGTATGAATCACCAAAGTCAGACAGGATTCACCTAAGGGTGCTGAAAGAAGCAAGGCCAATACCAGCTGAGTTGCTGGCAGTACTCTAAGGAGAATCAGTAGCAACAGTTGTAGTGCCGGAGAAATCACAAGTGGCAAATGTGGTCATCAAACACAAGGGCAGTGATAGGAAAAAATCCAGGAAACTAAAAGCCAGTGAACCTGATCTTTATAGCTAGAAAACATCTACAGACAAACACTGAATTGTGTAAGGATAATTGATGTTATTTGTACTTGTGACTGACTGACTGGTTAGCTAGTACAGTTCATAGCAGAGATGCGATAACTCTCCATGTAGTTATAGTTATTCTTTATATGGACTGTGTATCAGTGCATAAATTTTTAGTAGCAAACAACTGCCAACTTATTATACATTATGGATACAGATATGGCAATGGAGAGATGCATCTCTCGGTCAAATTTATTTAAGAGTTGTACCAAGAAAGCATGCTGAGCAGTGTACTGCTCGATTCTAGATGTGTTCTGATTTATGCAAATGCTGATTCATGAAGAATAAGTTAACAGAATAAAAGCTTGAGGGAGCTAGAAACACAAAAAATGTTAGCAGAAAAAGACCATTAGTTTATCCAATGTGCCTTGTTGTACCCTATCCTACCCCAGAACCTATTGACTAGTAAAGGTTTTAAATGGGTCATTAACATTGTAATATAACATGCAAGAGTCTGGAGGTTATACTCTTTCATACACTGGCATGACTGGGGGGAGGGAGCAAGAGAGGGTCCAAGGACTTCAATTCTGGTAACCATTGTGCCAAGGATCAGATGAGCCTGGTTTCCATTGTTGCCTTTGGCAAAGTAATTTAATTTATAGAGCACACTGTCCCAAAGGGTCAGGGAACTTCAGAATAAATACATTATTAAAACTTCACAATAATTAATATAACAGTGGAAATGAGCCATTAAAACATAAATTCCAAAGCAGATAGTGAGTTTTGCTTAAATTGTTGGCAAGCTGAGAGACTGGCTTCAGCTCAGGGTTAAGTTTCTTTACACTAAGTTTTCCCTGCCACCATTAGCTGGATAACTTCACAATTGTTCTGTTTCTAGTTCTATAGTTTGAATCATCCCAAGCTCACCTAAGTCCTAACTTTGTATTCTAAGTATGGGATTTTCAACCTTCTTGCCCGACAGACTTCCAATCATGGCCAGAGAATGGAAACCTTTGGACACTCCTATTATCCCTGGAAACATGCAGTGCACAGGGAGAGTATGACATCATCAGGACTGTTTTTAATTAATAGCTCAAAAACAAGATAGTAGATCATTCTTTTTTAATTAGCAATGCTACAGAGCAGATGTTAGTGAAATTAAATGCATTTGGATTTCACATGTTATACCAGCCAGCAGGTCCCCTTCAGTTCACAAGGATTACATTAAGAACTTCATCTCTGGGACCCACTGGTCTTGAAACACAGCTCTGAGTTCTTCATTGTTTAATATTTTTTCTCTTTTAACTCCATTCTGTCTCAACCCTTGGGGCTGGATTTGACTCTTTCCATGGGTCCACTATGTGCCAGTCATGTCCACCTAACTTAATTATCTTTTTTTAATTTAGTGAAACAAATGACTTACAGGGGCCAGGCAGTAGTCCTGTTGTACCCAAATTTTAGCAAGGTTTTAGATTTAGCACCACCTAAGAGAGTGGTTTAAGGAGAACTGTGCTGAACCTGTAAGTCATTTTCCCTGTAGAAGCTGATTTTTAAATATTGGTTCTAATTCTGTTACTGTCCCATCTCTGCAGATGTTTAAAGTATCATAGTGCATGTTTTTGATTTATGCATATGTAGTCAGTACAATTTTGGAACTGTATGATGCAGTTTGTGTCCATTTCTCAGCTCTTCCAATGTTGGTACAATGCACATCTAGTATTCTATAGAACTCTGTGGCTGAGAGGGATATAACCTAAATCATACAGTTCAAAAATGGTACTGAACACAGACGTAAATCAAGAACACTCAGGTTACTAATAGGCTGGTATAGAAGGAACAATAATAGAATTGGAAACAGTATTTAATAGCTTCTATTGGGAAACTGACTTTCAGGTTCAGGGCATTTTTCCTTTAAGATGGTGAATGACCACCCTCAAAATTAGCAACATATCTGTATCAGGGAACCCAACAACAGACAACTCTAGAGCTGGTATACACTCCCTGGTCAGACTGCTTATGGGTCACTATCTACACAATGTAGAGGTAATCCAGCATAAGTGGGATGAAGAAAAAGGGATGAAGATGGCAAGGAAAAATTGGAAAGGTATTTGGGAGTAGGTGTTCTGGACAACAGTGCTCACTACTTGGAGGTACACTGGTGGAAAATGTAGCAAGGTACTTCAGAACCTCAGATATCACCAAACACTATGGTACTTCCATAACAGACATGTTGACGGATATACAATAAGAAGGGGGACCACTACAACACAGTCTTGTCTTGTCCCAAAAGTAACCCACTTCTAGTAGAAATGCTCAGAGGTGATTACTTCCATTTTGTCTACCAAACAGGATTTGGACTACATAAACTTAGTGTTGGGGATGCATTGAATGGGGATTTACAAAGTTGGACACAGACATCTGCATAATGAGTTGGCGGCAGCTGAATGTAAAGTTACACAACACAATTTATCTGTCACTTGCCCACCCATGTCCATCTGTGTTAAAGATTGTAAAACAGTCTTACAGTTGGAATACATTACACATTGCAGCCAATATCTCATTTCAAAAGTACACAGCTGACAGATATTTGCAACTGCACGCTAGACACTGGAGTGGTCTCCAGAGATTGTAGAACTACCCATGTAGTCTCCCTGTACAAAAGCAGAAGAAAAGATGAGCAAGGATACTATAGACCTGTCAGCCTGACATCTATAGTAGAGAAGATGTTGGAAACCATAATGAAAGACAGAAAGACTTCTTGAGGTAAATGGGTTATTGATGACAGGCCACATGGGTTTACCAAGGGGACATCATGTCAGACAAACTTGATAGATTCTTTGACTAGGTGATTAGAGCAGCCAACAATGAACATGCAGTTTTCAAACTGTACAAGGATTTCAGTAAGGCATCTGATTCAGTAACCCACAGGAGATTGATTAAGAATACAAAGGACTAGGTGTGGAGGAAAGGATAGCAACACTGGCTGAAAATTGGCTAAGAGAGAGAATGCAGGGAGCAGTGTCAAATGGGGAGTTCTTGGATGTTAAAGAGATAACAAGCAAGGTACCAAAGGCATCAGTCCTTGAGCCAGTCCTCTTTGATATATTCATCTGCAATATAGGGGTGGGTATATAGGGCAAGATCTGCATCTTCCCCAATGGCAATAAGATTTGAGATATGCTCAAGGGTGGATAGCAAGAATGGGATTAAGGCACTAACAGAGGACCTGGGTAGGCTAGAAACATGGTCAAAGATCAGGCAGCTGAACTTTAAAGTCAGAGTAATGCAAACCAGGAACAAAATCCTGAGAACATAATGCCAGCTGTGGAAGACATATTGCAAAATACAGTAGAAGAAAAGAATCCCGGGGTGATAATACTGAAAATTATTAAATCCACAAGGTAGTGCAACAAGGCAGTAGGGAAGGCAAATAGGGTGCTAGGCTGCATAGGGAAGAGAATAATCAGTAGAAAGAGAGAGGATCACTCCACTGTACAGATCCCTGTAGTGCCTGCATCTAGAGTACCGTGCAGGTGTCTGGAGCCCATTCAGTGGACCAATCTATGATACAGCTCATAACTTACAGTAAATGACATGTCACAAAATACTGCATGACAAGGGTCTAATTGCAAGGTAACTGAGTGCAAGTGCAGGGACTAGAAGAACAACAATGTGGCATTCTAGTGAAGGTGGCAGTGTGGGGGAATAGGGCTGCAGGGGAGGGGTTGGCAGCAGGGAGTGGGGAACTGGTACAGGGGGCAAGGGGACCACAGATAAACCAGTACAGGAAGAATAGTGAGTTGCAATGGTTGTGGGGCAGGTATCTGGATGGGCACATTATGTAAGCTAGAGGGGTGTCACATTTGTCACAGGCTGAGGGGTCTGGAGGCAGAGATACTGTGGCTAGGAAGGGAGTTACGAGGATTGAGAGAATGAGGGAGATCAATGGAAAAGGAGGGCCACCTCCTCAGGGATCCAGGGGTGCAAAACCAGTGGAAAAGAGGAGGATAGGAAACAGGGCAAAAAATTTGAGAAGCAGTAAGGGGGGACCTTGGGATATGGTAGTACGAGGGGAGAAGCAAAAAGTAGAAGCCAGGGTCAGGTAACAGGTCTGTGGTGCTGGCTTCAATGGTGGATGATGGGGAGGGGCTCTCGGAGAGGGGGCAGGAGGAAAAGGGGGTAGTGAAAGCCCAGGGGGCAACAGTCAGTCAGAAGAAGGGGACAGGTGTATGGATAGTATGGGGAAAAGGGATAGAGGTAAAGGGGAGAGTAAGGGGGATAAGACAGAGGAGACAGAAGAGAAGAATGGGCCCAGCAAGGAAGGGAAGGAGGATGATGATACTGGGAGAGGATTGGGGTGTGGGGATATAGTGGAGAAAGGTGCGAGGCTAAGGTAGAGGCTGGGAGCATAGCAGAAGGGACAAATTGGCAAGCAGGGGCAGGAGGCATAGCATGTGAGAAGGGGCGGGGTCTTAGTGCTGGGAGACTCAGTCCTAAAAGAGATCAGATGGGGAAGTAAAGGTGAATGGCATAGATGAATATGGGTGAAATCAGTAACTGGATTGACAGTGGGTAGGGTGGGACAATCTATTCTCAAGTGTTTAAGGAGAGGAAGGGAGAAATTGCATGTAGTGGTGCACTTGGGTACAAATGACTCGGAGGGGTAATATGGTCAAGTTGGTAAGGGAGAGGTTCGAGGAACTGGAGAAGTTGTGTGAGGAGGCAGAGAGATCAGTGACCTTCTCAGAAATGCTCCCAGTACCCAGGGCAAGCATGGCAAAGAAAATAAGGATAGAGGAGTTCAACTCTTGGCTGGGAGAATGGTGTCAAACCAAAGGGTATGGGCCGGTGGGAGGCTGTGGTAACATCCTTGACAACAGTGATCTATTCGCTGAGTACAGATTACATCTGAGTCACGTGAGATGGGGGACTTGAAGCAGAGGCTGGGGGAATACATAGCAACTAAGGTGGATTTAAACTAGGTGTGTGGGGAGGCAAGTGTGCAGCAGGCATGCAGGGCCACCGGAGAGGGGAGCCAACAAGCTTACCCCCAAGCTAGCAGGGATGGTACCAGAGTAGAGTCACGGGGGGTAGTTAAGGATGGGGAAAAAGAGTTAAGAAAGGGAAGGGATCAAGTTGGAGGGTTATATCACTAAATGCAAGAAGCCTGGGAAACAAATCATCTGAGTTACACGCTCTCTTGACAGTGGGGATGGTGGACATTGTGGCCATCATGGAGACTTGGGTCACCCAATACCAAGACTGGGATCTGATGATCCCAAGGTATAGGGTATACAGAAAGGATAGGGGAAAGGGGGAAGGGTGGTGATTTACATAAGGGAGGGGATAAGGTGTGCAAGAAAAGAGGAGGAGGGTAGAACAGGAGCAATATGGATGCAATTCCAAGATTTGAAAAGTAGGACACTGAGGATGGGAGTGGTGTACAGGCCACCAGCTCAAGCAGAGGACTGGGACACAGAGTTAGCGAAGCAGATTAGGGGGGTCTGCAGGAAGGGGAACACCTTGACTGTGGGGGACTTCAATCTACCAGGAGTGGATTGAAGTACCCCAGCCACCTCGAATATAAAGGGAGCAAGTGTGCCTGGAAGCATTCCAGGACAGCTTCCTGACACAGATGTTTACCAAGCCGACTTGGTTGGACAAAATTCTGGACCTAATATTTTCTAACATACAGACTGTAAGGGAGCTGGGAGAGGAGGACCCACTAACTGGGAGTGACCACCACTCGGTGTGGTTCATGCTCAGCATGGGCAAGGAAGTTGTAAGTAAAGGAACCGGGGCGGTTGACTTCAGACATGCTGACTTTGGCAAGATGAGGAACATTTTGGAAAGGCACCTAGCAGGAATTAATCCACGCTTGGATGCAAGCCAGAAATGGGAAATTATCAAATTAGGGCTGATGGAGACCACTGGGTCATGCACCAAGACACCGAGCAAGAAGGGAAAGGCTAAGAAGCCAAGCTGGTTGAATTGGGAGTAGAGATGTTGTGAAATTACATTTCACTGGTGAAATTCTGGCAAAATTGGCAATTTTGCTGTGCAAAATATTTCATGAAATTCACCCATTACATGAAATATTTAGCAGGGTGCAAAATTTGGAATTTTTCCTTCGTAATGCGAAATTTTGCCTGCAGAAGGCGAAATTTCACCTGTGAAAGGTGAAATTTCACCTTCTGCAGGTGTAATTTCACCTTCTGCTGGTAGACTTTCACCTTCCACAGGTGAAATTTTGCATTCCATAGGTGAGATTTTGCCTTCTGCAGGCAAAATTTCACATGACGCAGGCAAAATTCTAAATTTCACTTCTGTGAAAAGTTTGCAAAAGAGGCGAATTTCACAAAATATTTCGCATAACGAAATTTACCAATTTCACACATCTCATCAGGATGTCTTGGAAGGGGTGATGGCAAAAAAAGCAGCATTAAGAAGGTTCAAGAAATCCGGGAAGGGAGAGGACAGGGAAATGTTTTTGAAGAAGTCCAAGGAGGTAACCAGACTAGTCAGGGCGGCCAAGGCTTCCAGAAAACTGAGGTTGGCACAGGGCATCAAGGACATGGAAAAGGACTTCTTCAGGTACATAAGGGAGAGAAGGAGCTGCAGAGACCAGATAGTGAGGCTTAGGAGGGTTGGGGGGAGTAGGTGGAAAAGGGGAGAAGCAGGCAGAAGCACTGTGTTTAGTATGAGTACTTCTGTTCTGTGTTCATGAAGGAGAAGGTCGGGCAGCTACCTCAGGGGATGGGGAAGGTGGGCAAGGGGGGGATTGGGTGACAGATGAGGTAATTACAGAAGGCAGGATGTTGAAGAGTCTGAAGGCATTGAGGGTGGATAAGGCACCAGGACCAGACGGCATTCACCTCAGGGTGTTGAAAGAACTGGCGGAGGTCTTGGCAAGGCAGCTGGTGCACCTGTTCAATACTTCCCTGGACACAGGATGAGTACCTCAAGATTGGAGGATGGCTCACGTGGAGCCCCTCCATAAAAGTGGCCCAAAGGATGAACCAGGCAATTACAGACCAGTAAGTCTCACATCAATTGTAGGAAAACTAATGGACACAATTGTGACAGAGAGGCTGGTGAACTTTTTGGAGAACAATGGACTCCAGGAAGGTCAGCAACATGGGTTTGCCTCAGGAAGATCCTGCCAGACCAACCTAGTTGAGTATTATGACTGCGTGATGATGGAATTGGATAAGGGCCATGCAGTGGATGTCCTGTATTTGGACTTCAGCAAGGTGTTTGATTCTGTGCCTCATGGGAGGTTGGGGGGAAAGTTGGAATATGTGGGGGTGGGGACAAAGATGGTAAACTGGATCATGAACTGGCTGAAGGGAAGGCAGCAATGGGTGGTGGTGGTGTGGGGGAACTCTCATCCCCAAGGGCTGTGACGAGTGGGCTTCCACAGAGCCTGGTACTGGGCCGGGTGCTGTTTGAAATATTCATAGCAGATATCTCACATGGCATCCATAGTAATACTAGTCTGTTTGCTGATGATACAAAGATGGGGGTGGTGGTGGACGACATAGTAGGGTGGCAGGGGCTACAGGATGATTTGATTAAACTGCAGAAGTGGTTGCAAACGTGGCAGTTGGGTCTCAATGCGAAGAAGTACAAGGGTCTGCACTTTGGAGCATGGAACCTGGTGAGGAGCTGCCAGTTGGGAGGGGTTCCGTAAGGTATCACTGAGAAGGAGAAAGATGTAGGGCTGGATATAATGGGGAATATGAACAACTCAGTTCAGTGCAGGAAGGTGGCAGCTAAAGCCAACAGGATGCTGGGGTGTATTGTGAGAGGAATCTTATCCAGAATAAGGGAGGTGATCCTGCTCCTGTACAGGTCACTAGTCAGACCACACTTGGACTACTGCGTGCTGTACTGGCAACCATTTCTAAATAAGGATATCAGATTACTGGAGGGGATACAGCACTGGGCAACAAAGATGATCTAGGGATTGGAGGATAAACCCTACGAGAACAGGCTGAGTGAGTTAAATATGTACACCCTAGAGGAGAGGAGGGATCGGGGGGATATGACTGAGACCTTTAAATACTTGAAGAGGATAAACAAGATAGGTACAGAAGGGGTATTTTAGTTGAGGAGGGGGAGAGATACAAGAGGGCATGGCCTCAGATTGGAGGGGTGAAGATATAGGAGAGAGATGAGGAGACATTTTTTCATGGAGAGGGTTGTGGCTAAATGGAACACTGCCTGAGGAGCTGGTAGCCTGTAAGCCAGTGGGGTTTTAAAAGGGGATGGGACAGAGTGGGGGGTTAACAGTAAGGGAGAGGAGAGGCAGCTGCAATATAATGGTGCTAGCTGCACATTAGAGCTAACTTGTTGACCATGAGACCTGTTTCTGCTATCAGATTTGTATGTTCGTAATTACTGTTCTCTGTAGTATATTGCAGCATTTTGTGATATTCTTCAGCATTACTCCACTGTATTCTTGCTGGCGCACTGTACCTATGGAAATATTGTAAGTGGGTGGAGTCTGTGTAAAGAAGGGCAACCAAAATGATCCAGCGGATGTGGGAAAAGACATATGAGCAAACACTGTGGGACCTCAATATGTACACCTCTGGAGACTAGAAGGGAGAGAAGGGACTTGCTAGAAACATACAAATAGCTGCATGGAATAAACAGGGTGGTATGCAAGAACATATTCATCATAAGCACAAATACAGGCACTTGTGGGACTTCACTTAACTGGCTGGGGGAAAATTTGGGAAAGAGGACCACTGGCAGTTTTTCACTGAAAGGGTGGTGGTCACATGAAATAGATAACCAAAGGAAGTGGTAACAGCCAAAACAGTGGGGAGTTTCAAACTGAGGTGGGACAAGCACATCACCATAGCGAGCATGCTAGGATACAGAGGGTTTAAGGAGAGTTAAATAGGTAGGGTGAGCAGACTGGATCACAGCTAGGCCTTTTTCTGCCACCATATTTGATGTTTCTATGTTTCCAGATTGATGTCCTTCTTTAACTGTTTAGTGATAGAGGAAGGGACCCCCAGAGTGGAACATTTAGTTAACCTGTAATTTGAATGTCAGTAACCCAAATATATCTAAATTAAATTTATTCCAGTGCCATTTGGCACAAATTGACAAAGCCCAAACCACAGTAACAGGTAAGGAACAAAAAGATGCAAGTAAATCTCCATAACAAGATAGGATTTTTTTTGCACCAGTTTACAATGACTTTTCTTTCCTTCATTTGTATTATGTTTAATACAAAAAAGAAGCATCTAAAAGGCATTAAGCAATAGATGATTTACATAAAGATGACTTGTAAAAGCTGCCAACTGTTCTGATTTTCCTAGGACAGTCCCTATTTTAGGCAGTGTGTCCCAGTGTCCCCACAAGTTTCCCAAAATGTTATTTTTGTCCTGGTTTTTGCTTACTTGTCTTGTTTTTGTCCCTTTTTTTAATGATTGCTGATTTGCAAGTGACTTTTATTTCAGCACCACAGTGGCACTGCTTGAGCTGGAGAGCAATCTGCAACCTTCCACTCCTGCGCCTATGCTGCACCGTGAATGTGAAAATGCTTGGGTAGTCAGATGGCAAGCAGGTCGCAGGAGCACTGTAAAGTGTGTTCCTTCCTGTTAGATTAGACTGGGTAGCAGTGCAAGCAAGTGCAGGTGGCCATTTGCCTGCCAAGAGCTGAGAGGGACTCCAGAGAGAGAAGAGACCCATAGCAGTGAACTAAGGTACCTGAACCTGATTAGCTGTAGGGAAATGTATGACAACAATCCGGTGTGGTGGTGGGAGTCACTGAAATGAAGTTTGCTCAGCAAAGGAGGTGACTGTGAGCGGGTTGGGATGGGACTGTCAGGAGATGCAATGTACACAGCTCGAATGGCTTAACACAATTTAAAGCACGCTTGCTTCTGATTAACTTTCTGTATGTCATGATTCAGAACTTGTTGCACCAGAATGCTGTATTGTTTTAATCCAGATGTTTGCTACTGGGGTTACTGTGGAGTGGCGTGGACAGAGCAAATGGTAAAATGTAAGTGATTGTGTGCAGCGCTGCAGCAGTGACTGAGGGAGTGAGTGACATGGGGTGGGGAGTCATGGTCAAGATGGACTCTGCTCCAGTTTTAGGTTTTACAAAGTTGGTAGCTTTATGTCAGAACAACATAAATTATAAACTACAGGACTGAGACTGAGCATATAGGTTCTCATGAAATGAAATATGAGGATGTAGACTATGTACATATGAACATAGAAACCATATCATAAACTAGTTTGACTAGAACTACAGGCTACAGACCAGGGGAATGCAAAAGACATGTGACTCCAAGGAGACGGGATTGGCTCTCTGATTACAGTACCTGTAAAAGTAGGAAATATAGAAACAAAGAAAAGGAAAAATTGTCATCAGAAGATAGCCTATTGGTCTTTCCAGTCTGGCCTTTGACTCTCCTAACCACAAGACTGAGCCCTCTAATGGGCTCTTGTCTCCCTGAGCACCCTTTTCCATTGTCCCCTGTGACCCCCACTAAATCCATGTATCTATCAAACCCTTGCCTGAATCCAGCTATCATCTTTGCATAGACACTTTTTTGGGCAGTCCATTCTCTTTTCCTCTACACTTTAAGTAAAAAAATATGTTCTCACATTCTTCCAACTATCAATTTCAATGTCTTACCCCAAGGACTTGTAGTCAGACAGGAGGTAAACAGTGCACTACAGGGAGCAATATTAGACTTGGTACTCTCAAATGGAGAGAGGATCACAAACTTAGAAGTCAGTAGACATCTGGGAACAAGCGACCACTGCACAATGTGCTACATAATAAACACAACCATGGAGACAAGCCATTCAAAGACAAGGATACTGGACTTTAGAAGGGCTGACTTTGGCATAATGGGTGAATACCTGAGGAATGCATTAGCAAATGGCCAGAAAGGAGGGGTGGAAGAACAATGGAGAAAAATCAAAACTGCCATCATGGAGGCAACAAGCCTTTGTGTGAAACAAATAAAGAAAACAAAGTGGAATAAAAAACCACTATGGTTCTCAAAAGAGGTGTCAGGGAAGGTTAAGGAGAAAAAGGCTGCATTCAAAAAGTATAAGGAATCACAGACGGAGCATGACAGGGAACTGTATCACTTAAAGCAGAAAGAAGTGGGGAAGGCAGTCAGAAAGCAAAGGCCCAAACCGAGGAAAAGGTAGCCAACTCAGTTAAGAAGGGGGATAAAACCTTTTATAGGTACATTAGGGAGCATAGAAAGGTTAAGGGAGGGATAGTGAAGATTAATAAAGGAGAGGGGAGGTGGGCAGGGGGAGGCAGTGAAAAGGCAGAGATACTGAATGAATACTTTTGCTCAGTATTCACAAAAGAAGAAGAGGAGGAGTTACCTAAACCAAACAGTAGAAGCACTCTGGATAGTGGGGTTGACGCCAGTCCATTTACAGAAGAAAGAGTACTGAAAGAACTCCTAAAACTCAAGGTGGACAAAGCAATGGGGCCTGACGGGATTCACCCTAGAATCCTAAAAGAGCTAAGGGAGGACCTAGTGACACCACTAACCACACTTTTTAACAAATCATGGGAAGATGAGGTGGTACCTGAGGACTGGAGGAGGGCAGATGTGATTCCCCTTCACAAAAGTGGGAGCAAGGCTGAAGCAGAAAACTACAGACCTGTTAGTTTGACCTCAGTGGTGGAGAAAATGATGGAATCACTTCTGAAAGAAAGAATTGTTGAGTACCTAGAGGCCAGCGGAGCACAAGACCCAAAGCGGTATGGATTCACAGCAGGAAGGTCATGTCAGTCGAATCTAATCGATTTCTTTGACTGGGTGACCAAAGTAATAGACCAGGGAGGGGCTGTGGATATGGCCTTCCTAGACTTTAGCAAGGCATTTGACACAGTTCCGCACAAAAGATTAATAATCAAGTTAGCCAGCCTGGGAGTGGGTCCCAGGATGGTAGTCTGGGTAGTAAACCGACTGCACAACAGGACACAGAAGGTGATAGTGAATGGAACACATTCTGAAGAAAGAGAGGTTACTAGTGGAGTGCCTCAGGGCTCAGTACTGGATCCAGTCCTCTTTAACGTCTTTATAGGTGACATTGCAGAGGGTCTGGAAGGAAAGGTATGCGTTTAACAGAGTTGTTACACAAGAGGGGGTAGAAAGGATGAGAAGGGACTTGGCAAGGTTGGAGGAATGGTCAGACATATGGCAACTTAGATTCAATGCAAAGAAGTGCAAAGTAATGCACCTGGGAAATAAAAATCCAGGAGAAGAGTACACAATAGCAGGGGAGGTACTAACGACAACAATAATGGAAAGGGATCTGGGTGTAGTCATATCAGATGACCTAAAGGTGGGTAAGCAACGCGAGAAGTCAATAAGGAGAGCCAGGGGGATACTGGGATGCATAGGGAGGGGCATCACAAGTAGAAAAAGGGAAGTGGTTATCCCTCTATACAGACAGTTTGTGAGACCCCATCTGGAGTACTGCGTGCAGTTTTGGAGACCTCATCTACGCAAGGACATAGACAGGATGGAACCAGTCCAGAGGAGGGAAACTAAAATGGTGCAGGGTCTACATCAGAAACCATATGAAGAGAGACTGTGAGAGCTTAATATGTATACCCTTGATGAAAGGAGGGACAGGGGAGACATGATAGAAACTTTTAAGCACCTCAAGGGAATCAACAAAGTCCAGGAGGGTAGCATCTTTCATAAAAAGAGATGTGTAAGAACAAAGGGGCACAATTTAAAGTTAGGGGGGGATGGCTCAGGGGTAATGTGAGGCAATTCTTTTCACGAGAGAGTGGCGGACGCATAGAACCGCCTTCCTGGAGAGGTTGTGGGGTCTAAAACAGTGGGGGAATTCAAACATGCATGGGACAGACATAAGACAATTATAGTAGGGGGTTGCAGGAAGTAGGCTGTTGGTTAACTAGAATCTGCAGCTTATCCAATAGGTAGGGAAATGGGCAGACTGGGTGGGCCAAGTGGTCCTTATCTGCCTTCAAAGTCTATGTTTCTATGCTAACCTTAGTGTCAACCTTCAGTAATCCACTGCATGAACTTGAATGTCCCAATCATGTCTCAAGTACATGCTTGGGTCTTTAAGCCTTTCCTTTACCTGCAACTCCTCCTTCTCCTCTCTAGGGATGTTGAACTCAACCCTGGTCCTCCACCCTCCCAAACTCCTTCTGCACAGCCCAAGAGCTTACACATTTTTCATCTTAATGCTAGGAACTTTCTTCCCAAATTGGATGACCTTAAGGTCTGGATCCCCCAACTATCCCCTGATGTCCTGTGTGTGTCTGAACCCTGGCTCTCAGAGAGGATCCCAGACACTTCCTCCTCAATTCCAGACTACAACATTTTCTGCCAGGATCACAGTAAATGTGGAGGGGGTGTAGCTATCTACACCAGGAATTCCCTTCCATGCTCTATCTCCTTCCAAGATGCTCAACCCTCCTCTCATGAGCTGCTAATCATCCGCCTTTCCCTCTCCTCCTCCCTCCCTATCTAAATAGCAGAAGTATATGGATCCCCAAAGTAAAACACAATTCATTGGCTGATCGCATCTCTACCATCTCATCACACGCAAATGGAGGTGAGCTCATCCTGCTCAGCAACTTCAGTGTGGACTGGCTATCCTCCTATGCAAAACCCTCCATTCTCAAAATTGCATCTTTAAACCTATCACAGATGATCTCAGAGCCAAGTCACCTGAACACCAAGTCCTCAAGTCACACACTCCTTGACTGGGTGCTCTCTTCCCACCCTCACTGCATTTCTGACACTGGTGTACTCCCCAACTCCCTTAGCCACCATTGCATCACATAATGTGTGAGAAAAGCCATAATTCCCCAATCAGCCTCTAGATATATTTGGTATCGCCCCCTACGCACCCTGGACTCTAACTCCCTTCTCCAGGACTTGAATTATGCAGATTGGTCCCCTATGTATTCCACCCTCGATGTTAATGCCTCTCTCCAACACTTTTCTGACACCTTCACCCAAATCTGGAATACTCATGCTTCCCTAAAAAAGGCAAGAGTAAAATGCTCCCACTGCACCAAACCAACATATCCTAAAAATTGACAGAGAGTTGGTCTCCGACTCTGCTATGATCGATGAGACCTTCAATAAGTTTTTTATCTCCTGTGCCCTCCCTGACCATCCCATCCCCTTTCAACTGACTTTTCTACCTCAATAGGGCCCGACTTCACTCCCCCCCAATCTCCACCGATGAGGTCTACAAGGCTTTAATGGCACTTAATCCTTCCAAAATTAGTCTGGATGTTATCCATCCCAACTTGCTCCGCATCTCCACCCCAGCCATCTCTGCCCCTTGCACATCTCCTAAACCTCTCCTTCTCTACCAGCTCCATCCTTCTGGCTTGGAAACTGGCCAAAGTACGCCCCCTTCATATGGGTGGGGACTCCACCTCACTCACCAACTACTGACCCATATCTCTCCTTCTGGCGTTGCCAAGCTCCAGGAGTCTCTTATCTACTCAAGGCTCCTGGAACATACAACAGCCACCAACAGGGTTCCATGTCATTGCAGCACAAATTATTGGGCACATACGATTTAAGCTAAAATTAATGAGCACCTACATATACCACAACCGGACATCATGGCGCCCTCTCATTTCAGCACCTGCAAGTACAGTATGCTATGATAAGGTGATCGTAGACCATAGTAAACATGTATGTGGATGTTGTGCGGCCATACCTGAGCTACACCTATATGCACAGAACCCCACCCATCATCTTCCATGTCATGCAGGAGGCTATGCCCCCGAACTCCCCCTATCTCTTGGATTACTACACCACATTGCACCTGGATTGTGGGGGTAGGCTATGGACATAGAAGGTAAGTGCTTTTGAATTCCTGTAGTATACTGGCTTTATGGTCACCTTATTGCAACATGCTCTGTATTCAGCTTGTTCTACTTGTGCTCTGGTCGACCAGTCACCCACATAGTATTATCGCTGCTATATGCATGTAGCCCCTTGCACCATTCGCTCAGTGGACGCATTCACCGTACTTGTATGGGTGCCATAATATTCGCCCAAATGTGCTCACTATAAATCCTGTGCTGTAATGACGTGATACCCACCCAGTCTTTCCCACTTCCAATCCATCTTCAGGAAGCAGCACTCCACTGTCTCCTCCTTGTTCTGGGTCACTGACTCAATAAAATCCCCCATGGACAAAGGTCTTGTCACATCAGCCATCTTTATAGACCTGGCCAAGGCCTTTGACTCCATTTTGCATGCTCTCCTTACCCCAAAACTTCTTTCCTTTAGTCTCACCACTGCTACCACCAATTGGTTCAGATCCTACCTCCATCAAAGGCAGCAATCTGTGCTGATTGGAACCGCCTTCTCCCCCAACTCCCTATCCTATCTGGCATCCCGCAAGGTTCCATACTGGGCCCCATCATGTTTTCTATATTCATAAATGACCTCCTCTCTGTCTGCTCCCCCTCCAACATCCATCTGTATGCAGATGACACCGTGTTATACTTTTCCGGGTCTTCTGCCTCTGATGTAACAGCCCCCCCTCCAAAGGGACCTCAACAAAGTTCAAAAATGGTTCCACCAGAACCAGCTGAAACTTGACTCCAAAAAAACAGTCTCCATGTTCTTTGGTATGAGGCAGAAAACGTTCCAAAACTCATTGCCCCCCTACTTTTTTCACCCTCAACAGTTTACCCCTCCAATTAGTCAATTCCTTCAAATACCTTGAGATCTGGCTGGATAGTAGTCTTGATTTCTCCGCCCACATTGATTATATTTTCACCAAACTCTGCCCTAAACTCAGTGCCCTCTACGGTCACAAAGAATGTCTCCCAATGCCTACTCACTGAGACGTAATCAACAAGACTATTCTTTCCATATTTGACTAGGCCGACATTGTCTATGCCTCCGTTCTGACAACATCATTAGGCAGACTTGACACCCTACTTAATTCATTCTGCCATTTTGCCCCCCCCCCCACTCACCACTGTACTCTCTACTCTCTCTCCATCACACCTCTACATACCAGGAGGCTGACACACTGCCTCCCATTCACAGGCAAATATTGGTTTGGGACTCTCCCCCTCACCTCAGCTCCTGTCTTTCCCCAGTTAGCTCCTCCTTGTATCCCCCTTCACTCTAGAGATGCCCGGATGTCCTCCCTTTCACACCCTCACTCTTGCTGAGGTCAGGCAGCCTTCTGTTAACATCTCCCTCACCTGCGGAACCAACTCCCTTGGGACTCCTACTAAGTCACCACCTTCCCTGCCTTAAAATCCCTTCTCTGTGCTATTCCCATTTCTTCTAGTACTTGCACCCCCTTCCCCCCTTCCCTTCCTCCCCACCCACAGCCCAAAAGACCCAGTTTCCTTAGGCTGCCAAGTGTCATACCATCCTCCCGGTCTGACATCCTCCTGCTGTCTTTCTTCCACTCACAAATAATCCCCTACTTTGCCCCCCGCAAGAGCTATTCCTCTCTGCCTTCTTTGCTCTGTTCTTAATGCTATTCATTCATGCACCTAAACATGTGTATAATGCTGTTATCTTGTATAAACATGTTGCCTTATACATACTTGTATTTACTTTGTCAACTGTATTCAAGTTTCCCTTATGTATACTTGTATTTATTTTTGCCTTCTGTATTTCAAGTAATCAATGGATGATATCTGTATTTGTTTAATTTGTGTGTCTCACCCCTTTATTTGTCTCTCCATTGAGCCGCACCTTGAAACGAGTCTCAGTTCAGTGTGCCTTTCCTGGTTATCAACTTTTAAATAAATCCTCATTATGGACTTTCCTTGCTGCACCTGTATCATCTTGGGGACCCTTCTGTGTACTGATTCCCTACATGTCAAACTGTAGTGAGAAAGAAATAATTTGACCTACTGGGAATTTAACCCAGCTCCCCAGGATACCATCCCAGTACTCTAACCACTGAGCTATGGACTCACATGGTTGGATCTGAAGTTCCTAGACACACTTTCTTTCTCTGACATTGCATACCCTGCAACTCGGAATAATCAAGATGACAATTAGATGTTAACATTGCTAATATTGCCCCAAGAAACATCTGATTACCATCCATTTTAATATGTGGCTTCCAGAATTGAACATAGTATTCTAGATATAGTCTTACTAGTGATCTGCACAGGGGCAGTATCATCAGCTTACAGCCACGGTTGTTTGCCCTGCTGATGCATCCCTAGTATTCTGCATGCTTTGTCCACCACCTCATTACACTGTGCTGATTGTTTCTGATTACCAGATATGATAACCCCTAGCTCTCTTCTCTCCTTAGTCTGCTTCAGGAATACTCATCCCATCCACCTAATATCCTGTTCTCCAGTTCTTAGTTCTTATGTGCATGGCTTTGCAGTTCTTTGCATTGAACTTCAGCTGCCACGTGTCTATAATCTACCCAAGTATGCTTTTATTATCCTAATCTCTTCCTCAGATTCCACCTCCCAACAATGTTTGTATTATCCATGACAAGGCATACCATGCTCTAAATATCATCACTAATATCATACATAAAGATGTTGAAAAGTACTAGTCCCATGACCGAACCCTGTGGAACCCCACTAGTGATCTCTCTCACCCTAATAATTGCCCATTTAGCACCACCCTTTGAGTTCTCCCTCCTGCCCACTTTCCAGCTCTGTGGTTAACCTCTTTCATCCTCTCAGATACTCCTGTGTTGTGTGCCATGGTGTCAAATGCCTTGCTGAAGCTACGGTACAGTACATCCACAGTCTGTCCTCTATCCATAGCTCTAGTTACCCAATCAAAACATCAATCACATTTGGCTGGCAAGATCTCCCATGAACCCATCTGTCTACTGCACTGCAACCTATTTGCCTCCAGAAACACTGTGAGCCTTTCCCTAATGACTGTTTCCAATAACTTTTCTACTATCAATCAGGCTGACCAGCTGGTAGTTAACTGAGTCATTGTTACTCTGATTCTTATGTAGCGGCACCACATTGGACACTCTCCAGTCCTCTGTTACTTCTTCAGCAAGCAATTGAAAATGTTTGCTAGTGAACATGTGCCATCTCTTTCAGAACCCTTGGGGCAGCACCCTTGGGTACAGACCACATGGACCCAGGAATTTGTCTACTTTTAGCACTCCAAACCTTTCAAAACCTTTTCCATCATTATAACTCACATATCCAAACCCATCACCCCTTTTTGCCTGAGTCCACCCTCTGGCAGAGGACACTTCTCTACTGCAAAGATTGAACAGATGTATTAATTCAATATGTTTGCCTTGTCCTCATTCTTGTCCACACAGTCCTCTCCCTAATGTAATGGGAAAAAAAACCTTGCCCCTTTTTTATCCCATTCACAATTCTAAGCCAATAGTCATTCTTCTCTTAAATTTGTTCAAGTAGAACTCATTATCATCATCTGATTGGCTAGCCTTCTAACATTTTAAAGTCTTCAATGTTTCCCCTTTATGCCTTGTGAACCCAACAGGCTTTTTTCTTTTCATGTTTCTTCTTATTTTCGATATAGAAACATAGACAATGATAGCAGAAAAAAAGAGATCCATCCAGTCTACCCATATTCTTTATAATCCCTGGAACCTTCCCTGGAACCTATTGTTCATCCATGGTACTAACCCTTTCCATCCTAATCCCATTCTCCTCCCTTGTCGTGTCGCCCTGGGCAACCTCTGTTCCCTTCATTCTATCCCATGCCTGTTTGAATCCCCTGACTGTGTTTTCAACCACCACTTCAGCCAACAGACGGTTCCAAGGTGGTCTGTTCCAAAGTTCCACAACCCTTTCTTTAAAGACGGTCTTCCTCACATCCCTCCTGAATCTTCGTCCTTTTAATTTCCACCCATGATCACGTGACCTTGAATTGAGTATTTAGAGTAAATAATTCCCTGCAGTTTACCATGTTTATTCCTGTAAGGAACTTAAAGGTCTCTATATCTCCCCTTTTCCTTCTGATTTCCAGTGAGAATGTATTTAGTGCCTTGAGGCACTCTTAATAGGTTCTACACTTCTTACCCTGAATCATTTTTGTTATTCTATGCTGCACTGTTTCCAACCTATCCCTGTCCTTTCTGAGGTGAGGGCTCCAGAACTGGATGCAGTACTCCAAGTGAGGCCTCCCCAAGGATCTGTACAGGGGAAGAATTACCTCTTTTCATTTGCTATCAATACCCCTCCTGATATATTACAGCATCCTGTTAGCCTTGCTGTAATTCTTGTTGCACTGGCTCATTTGTTTAAGGGAGTTAATGATGATAACTCTTAGATCCTGTTCCTCTTCTGTAGTGCTAAGTCTCACCTCACCGATCCGGTACTCTGTCTTGGGATTCCATTTCCCTAGGTGCATTACCTTGCACTTTTTGGTGTTGAATTTTGACTGCCAGACCAGTGACCATCCATCTATTTTTTGTAGGTCCCTCTGTATATCTCTTTTTCCCTCATCACTATCCACCCTCCTTCATAGTTTTGTGTCATCTGCAAAGAGACACAGCCTGCCCTGGATCCCCCCCCACCCCGTGTCACTAATGAACATGTTAAATAAAATATACATAGGTTAGTGACCTCAACTAACCCCTTCCATATTTACTACATTTCCTTTCCACCCTTCTACTAGTTCCATCCATTCTTTTTTGCAGTTAATATTTTTATTGGGCATCAAACAGGTTGTATATATTATAGCAACAACATTTGCTGTTTTACACACAGGTACAGGTACTGGAATATACAGTGTACAATGTCATTTAGTTGTAGACATCAAGCATGCAGCAGAACATTCTGGGTATTAAGTAACACTCTTACTAACTGCAGAGATTTATACCTTAGCAGTTTATTTAATCATCATATATTCAGATAGGAGTCCAGGTGAGTCACTAGTGATAAGGCTTGGAAATGGCAGAGTTATGCTGGGGGAGGGGGGAGTACAGCCATAGTTTTGAGAGGGGAGATAAGGGATCAAAACTCTTACATTAGTCAATTTGGATCCATGTTTGGGTGTCCCTTCTCCCTCAGAGTGGTTTTAGGAGGTAGTTTTTTCATTCATTGGTTGGGCTTGCATTTTTGCGTGACAAATAGAACAGGTATGGGACCCAGATCTTATAGTAAGCACCTGTGTTTTGAATCGAGAAATACAATAACCTGGAGTTAATTGCCACCTTTTCCATTGCCTTATATCACTCACTCAGGTTTGGAACCCCTGTGGTCCTCCATCTCCTTAGGAATAAATGCTTCACCTCCATGGTTGCCTGCATTAACCAATACATTTGACTCCGTCCAAGCTGGATTCAGGTGCTGCGATCCCTAGCAGTATCAAGGATGGGGAGGATGGGATGGCAGTGTTGAATACCTAACTACATTTCTCTAGGACTGAGTCGCAGAATAATCTAATGTCAGGGCAGCTCCACAGTATATGGAGCAGATCTGCACCTGCAGTTCTGCACCACCAGCATTCATCTGTGTTCAGTTGTCCCATTTTCTTAAGAATCAGTGGAGTATGGTACCAGAGATGGAGTATCTTCTTTTGGATTAAAACACTCTTCTGATCTTTGCAAGCCCCCTGTGCCACCCTCCAACATCCC
Organism: Neoceratodus forsteri; assembly: GCA_016271365.2. Classification (NCBI taxonomy): domain Eukaryota; kingdom Metazoa; phylum Chordata; order Ceratodontiformes; family Ceratodontidae; genus Neoceratodus; species Neoceratodus forsteri. The sequence goes on along the minus strand of CM028132.1, from coordinate 318,187,217 downwards.
ATCCACACTGCAACAGTGATAACTCTGATCAACATTTCCTGCCATCTACATTTGGCGGGGTGTGATGGGTCTGAGGCCTTTTCGGTTATCATGTTTCTTAATTTTTTAATTTGTTATTTTACCAGGAGAGACGCACTAAGCTGAAAACTTGTTCACAGGTGTGACCTGGGAGCACAAGGAAGTTAAGTGACTTGCTCAGGGTCACACAGTATGCAAGTGGGGGCTGTGGGATTCAAACCCAGGTTTCCAGGTCTGCAGCTCAGAGCCTTAAACCACTGAGCTGTGCTGCCTCTTAGGATCCCAGTAAGCCCTTTTGGCTTTTCCAGCTATCGTCCCAAGGGGATAGGGTATAATATTTGGTCCTGTCTACCCTTGCGAGCTTGACATTTGCATTTTTGGGCCTTCCATGCTCTGTGTGCACTTCTAAATTGGGGGTACCTCCAGAAATCCCCTTTTGGGATGTTGTACCCAGCCTGGAGCTGAGTGAAGGTTAACATCATACAACTGTCTGAGTCAGATATACCCTCTGTTATAAATATACCACAGCTTTTCCAGGTTGGCCAATCCAGTGGTTTCTCTTCTATCACTATGTCAGAGTTAAGCCATATCGGGGTATACCTGCCTGGGTGTACACATTTCCAAGTTTGCATCCTTACTTTTTGAAAGGCAGTGTGTGAGGCCTTTATAGTAAACCAAGATGCATATTTCTTTGGGAGAGAGATTGGGAGGGCTACCGCTGGGTGGGCTCCATCAAGTATTGACATCTCTATGGTAATACAGAGTGGTAGAGGAAAGTCTGCCTTAGGCCCTTGAAACGTACAGGTCGACATGCTCACTATATTAGTAAGGGAGTACTGATGGAAGTTCGGTAAGTTCCATCCACCCCTATCTCTGGAGGCTCTTAGCTTTGTCCAACTAAATCTTGGTTTGGTGGTGCCCCATAGAAAAAGTTTTCGTATTTTGTCAATTTTGTCAAACCACACTGTGGGAATAATTACTGGGAAGTGTGTCAGGATGTAGTAGATTCTAGGGGCTGCCATCATTTTGATGGTTTCTATTTTACCTATCAGATAGAGGTTCAGGTGTTTACATCTATCCACCTCACTTTCTAAGGAGTAAATAAAGGGGTTAAGGTTTCGCCGGAATTAAGTTGTGGACATTTGTAAGGATCTGCTTTCCCAGGTATTTTATCCCTTCATTAGCACAATTTAGACCTGATGTAAGTACCTCTAGAGGAACGAGCAGTTTATTCAGAGAGAGCATTTCTGACTTACTGAGGTTGATACGGAGGCCTGAGATACTAACAAAGGATTGGAGGATGCCTAATATGTATGAGAGGCTTTCTCCCACATCTCTAGAAAGTATCAAGCAGTTGTCCGCATAAAGTTTGGTCCAATATTCTAATCCTCCCACTTCCAGACCTTGGATGGATAAGTGAGTCATGAGGGCCGCAACCAGAGGCTCCATAACCAGCACAAATAGAAGGGGGGAGAGGTGGCAACCCTACCTGGTCCCTCTGTATAGTGCGAAGGGAGTGGAGGGGATGTTATTTGTTAGCAGCCTTGCCATGGGGGCCCTGTATAAGGCCTGTATCCAACATAGGAAGTTACTACCAAAGTTACCCTGGTCCAGCACCATGTGTAGATACTCCCACTCTATAGAGTCAAAAACGTTTTCGAAATCAATTGCTATTGCTGCTGCTGGAGTGGGAACACCGGTCCGCGACTGGACAGCGTAATCAACATCCTTAAGTGATCTGCACTCGACCTACCCTTTACAAAGCCAACTTGAGATGACTGCACCAGAGATGGAAGATGTTGCTCCAGCCTTGTGGCCAGTACCTTTGCTAGGATTTTGGCATCTGCATTTATTACAGAAATGGGGCTGTATTCTGCTGGGTTTGAGGGATCTTTAACCTCCTTGGGGAGGACCATTATAATGACTTCGCTAGGGGTAGGGTGGAGGGTATGTTGGCTATGTGCTGACTCCAACATTGTTAAGAGAGGGAGGGTTACCGAGTCCAGGACTAGCTTACAGTAATCAGCAGGAAAGCCGTCACTTACGGGAGACTTGTGAGGGGCCATTGCTAATATGTCTGTTTTAAGTTTTTGCTGAGTCAGGGATGTGTCCAGCAGCTCCCTTTGGGAGTCCGAGAATTTGGGAAGGGGGAGATTTGCTGCAAACTTATCATAGGCCTGTTTGTCCTAATGTATGTGTGAGGCATATCAATTTTTATAGAAGGCTGTCATAATGGTGTTGCTGTCCTGTGGAGATATGGCCTTCCTGCCCTTGGGGTCTGTCAGTTGAGCTATGTGCTGATCATCCTGCTGTTTCTTCAGGTGGTACGCCAACAGTTTGCTGTTTTTCTCCCCATGTGCCCAGTATTTAAATTTAGTCCTCTGTATTTGGAGCTCCGCTTTGTGCGTGGCCATTGTGTTGAGCTCTATTCTCAGGGTCGTGATCTCATATATCAATGAGGGATTTTTTAAATGTCTGTAGTCAGATTTGTAAATGGCCTCTTTCTCCTTCAAGCTGTGTTCCAGGCTCTCCACTCTTTTTTCCCTGAGCTTCCTCCTGTGGGAGGCATAGCTGATTATCTGCCCTCTCATGGTAGCTTTATAGCCTTCCCAGATTCCGTCTGGCGAGGCTGACCCAGGTTTACTGTCACCAAAATATTGCTGTGATTTTGTCATGAGCCACTCTTTAAAGTCTGGGTCCTGAAGCAGTAGGTGGTGCAGTCTCCATTGGGTGGATTTAGGTTTGGGTGGGCCCAATGGGTATGTGAGTGTAATAGGTGCATGGTCAGATATATATATGGGGGCTATAGATGTCTGTAGGAAAGTAGTGGTTATTCCTGGAAAGGTGAGTCAAAAGTCTATTCTACTGGCCATCCCCAGAGCAGCAGAGAAATACGTATAGTCTCTGCCTGCTGGTTGGCTAGATCTCCAAATGTGTGTTAGATTCTGCAGCCTCATAAGGCTACGTAAGGCCTGCAGTGCACGGGAACGGGACTCTGGTCTAGAGTTTCAGCGGTCCAGTATATACTCCAGGGTGAGGTTAAAATCTCCTACCATTATAATATCTGTGTTCTCTGAGGCCAGGTCCAGTACTGCCTAAGACAGTCCATCTATAAAGTCTGGTTATTCATCATTTGGAGCATAAATGTTAGCCAGAACGAAGGGACCCTTTGGAGTTTCTACCTTTGCCAACACCCATCCCCCTTGATTATCTGCCTTGGTGTCCACTATTTTCTGCTGGAGATTTTTATGCCCTAGGATGGACACCCCTTGCTTTGCTGACTTAGAGACACTGTGCACCTCCCATCCAAACCCATCCCTCTTCAGTTTAATATCTTCAGCTTTTACCAGCTTAGTTTCTTGCAGAAAGGCAATTTGGGGTTTTAATTTTTTCAGGTGTGCTTGCACCTTTTTACGCTTTACTGGGGAGTTAAGCCTCCTCACATTCCATTTGGTGGCTTTCACAATTTCAGGGCTAGCTATCATCAAGATTTGCTAAGGAGGTGTCCTTGCTTTTCTGTCCCATCTTATTTGGGCCACCCCATACCCACGAGCACTGCCTACTTAAAGCCCCTTTTCCCTTCTGTCACCATCTTCCCAGCTGGACTCTTGTTACTGACTCCCAACTTACCCATCCTGGCCTGTCTGATTGCCTGCTTCATCTCTCTCTCTCTCTCTCTCTAATGGTGTGTACCTGTACATGTACAACGATCTGTAGTACTGCAGAAAAAATACTTCTTGCCCTCCCCTCCTGGTGCATTCATGGTGCCCTGGTCAGGGTAGTTATATAAGCAAACATCATTTGAAAGTTAAACACATTTCTAATATAAGTACAAAACAGTATTACCCTCCCCAAGGGAGAAACTTTGCCCTGTATATTCCCAGACCATTGTCAGAAGGGTTGTCCATCAACATCAATGACCCTAGGAACTATGAGGGGGGATCTCTTTCGAGAGCCAACCTATCAAAGCACACCTCTGTGAATGTACTTCCTTTCTAGACTCACCCTTAGTGACAGCAAAACCTTGGGAACCCAGATTTTATAATCAGCTATATACATGCTAGCGCATCCTGCCTAGCTGCATCATGTAGGCGGCATTGTTCCACCACTGCAGATGCCCAATCTGAGACTGTGCGGCACTTGAGTGGGTAGAAACAGCCAAAGATAGTTATACCCTCAGAATTCTGTGCTAGCAAGCACCTTCAGCACCTCCATAAAGCCCGGATTGATTTGAGGTTAATTTATATTGGGGGGGGAGGATCCTTTCACTGCCTCTGTTCCCCCACCCGTCCTCACCGAGGAGACAATGTGGTGTGGGGGGGCAGAACTGTGTCCCCACGACCCATGATTAACCAGTCCTGTATCTGCTGTCAGAGGGTGAAAAGAAAGGAAAAGAAGGGTGGGGGAATGATGGGGTGGTAGTACACAAAGAGAGGGTCATGGGCCTCTCACTTCCTGATACACTATAATGGCACAGAAGATCTCTTTTGCCAGGCCTGGCATGTGGTGGTGGGGGGGGTATGGGATAGGGGGAGCTTCAGTGGGTCCACATGAAATGCATCTCCTAGGGGAGATAAAATGTAGGCGCCCTTCCTATCAATGCTGCCCCTCCGAGCCATTGCATCAAGCAGTAACTACCATGTTCTTTCCCTTTGACATTCCCATTCAGAACAATCCCCTCTGTCAAAGACATATTACCATTTAACCCAGCGCAACCTGTGCTAACAAAACTTCAAAATGCAATATCAAAACAGAACATTGTATCAGCACCACACACTAACAAATATGGTATTTTAATAGAGGTCTGTAAGAAGTTAATTACAGTCCTCGACCAAATAAAAGCCATGGGAGGTTGAGAGTGGGTATTATCCCTCGAGATGCAGTGGGTACATGTCAAAGCCTGAGCAATTGACGGTTCTAGTCCTCAGCTCTCACTGAGAGTAAATACAGCTGCGTATTCCATCTGTGGCCTTGACAGCTACACGTCAAGGAGTTGAACCGCATGGTACGGCCCTTTCTGCTCTACCAGCGGTCTGTAGTTGAGTTTGTAAATTTCAGTTTGTCAGTGTTTGAGGGGCAGGCCACTGTCAAATAGAAGAACCACAGATTACACTCGAGTGAGTACTGTTCCGACTAATGTTATTTCCACAGGAAAACAAACTAGCATACCTCAATTATAGATTGACTGCTCATGCTCCAGTGGCAGTGTAATGCTGTTTGAGAGGGTCACAATGAAGTCTTCGTCCTCCACCACTGAATCAGTCCAGTCCCAGGCTACTGATGTTCATTCTGCAGAGGCATGTGGCAAGGACATGACGGGAACTTGCTGAGGGGCTACTGGCTGAGACATTTGCAGGCAGGTAGGATTAAGCTCCCTGAGTGGCTCAAACCTGTTCAAAGTCTTGACTGGGGTGTCAGCCGGGGATGCATTGCTGGTGCTGGAGAGGTTTACCCGGCTTGGTGGCACCTTGAGTCTGCCCTGGACCTGGCGGCTCTGATTTTTGTAGCATCTGTGGGTTTTCTCTTTGGTCAGCCCCAATGAACCTGTTGCCACATTTCCAATGGGGTAGGCTCTGATGGCCAGTAGCCTTGTATGCTTCAGCTTCCATACGTATCAGGTTGATGGATTTCCAGGCCGGCACCCGTCACAGCTTAGGAGGGAAGGGGGTACCAGAAGCTTCCCCAGCAGTATCATCCAAAAATTGCTGGACTTGTTGAGGAGTGTCATACTGTATTTAAGGCCTGTAAATCCAGGTTGGTTTTAGCCATAGTTTCTTTTAATTGTGCCGTGTCAGTCAAAATTTTGTTTAGGTGAGTGGTAATATTGGTAAGCTCTATAGCGATTGTTGTTTCTTGTTGCAGTGCCACGTTGACTGTAGTTGTGAGCCCCCGAGAGAGGTGCAGCCCATGGAGGAAGAACGTCCCGAATGCTCCGTAAGTCACAATGCCAGCTTGAGCGGTGCCCCTTGAGGTAAGTGCTGTGATCCTTTGTACATGATGTTGATTCGTTTCCTCTAAGGTGATCCACACAATGTTGATATTTAACTGATGCTGAGGATGTCCTAGAGATGTTAGGCACTTTAGCTTATGTTCATCAATAATGCTGAATTTAGGATTTAGAAGCATATTGTTCCCAGGTCTGCTTTGAGTAAATTAAGCTACCACCATGTTGCTTGGCAAGCCACATCCCCTAGTTCCATCCATTCTAATTTATCCTTAAGTATTTCCCTAATCCTACTTGAATCTGCTCTCATGAAATCCAAAACTCTGGTTCTGGAGTTGGTATGGACAACACCTAGTGTGATGTTGCACCATACTGACCAGCGGTCACTGTTCCCCCTTGTTTTCTTTATTTTAACCACCCCAATGGGCTTCATGTTTGTAAAGATCAAATCTAGGATGACACCCTCCCTTGCTGAGTCCCCAACATCTTGCATCAAAAACTGATCCTAGAACGTCTACACTAGTTCCTGATTCCTGGTGTTTGCTGCTATTGGGACATTCCAGTCAACATCTGATATAGTACATTCTTTTACCTACCAGCACCACTTCTATATGTGCTGCCACTCTGATGTCTTCTTCTGGTACCCTGTCCTCTACCTCATTTTGACCAAGCATCCTATAAACCACTCCCATCTTGATTGTGCTACATTTTCCTGTTTCTAGCTGCACTCGTAATGTCTCAATGGTCACATTCCCTTTCAGGTCTCTGTTCCTGGTAGCTTTGAAGTCTTCCCTGATGTGCAAGGAAAAACCACTTCTCTACCCTTCACCCTGTACTAACTATGAATGGTATAGCCTTACTTGGGTAGATCCCAGTCTTGATGCTGTATTGCCTTTGTTTCTTTCATGGCCATCAGGTCTAACCAGGCCTTCAAAACCAGTGCTTATAGATCACATGTTTTGTTTCCCAGATTTCAGGAATTCACACATATCACTCTCCAGATGTCCAGTTGGCCTACCCCTCACCCCCACCCTACCATTCCTCCCCTCCCATTAGAGAGATGAAGGGGTCCAGTCTTGCTCAACTTTTTAGACCTTGCAAAACAGGCAATCACATTGGCATTGGTGTGAAAGGCTCAATAGATCCATGTCCACCCATAAGTTTAGCCATGGTTGCACGCATATGCTCAGCCCTCTAAACTGTTCTTCACTTCTCCCAGGTTCTACCAGCTGGGTCATTTGTCCCCAAGTGGACAATGACAATAAGCCTTCCTTCTCATCCAATACTCTGGTAATCCTCCCTATCTTTTCTGTATCCCTTCCTACTGATACACCCAGAAGGCTTCTTATCATCCAATGTATCAGATTCTCTGAACTCATTATCCCCTTCTGTGCCCCTATAATGGAATCCCCTGTTATTTAATAGCTTCCTAGAAATAATCCTAATTTTGTACTCCAAATTAGTGTTAGATGCTACCATAGGTGCTGACCTGCTTACTAGAAGGCAACAGATTCCAGCACCCTCTGTGTAGAGGCCAAGCAAATTAAGTAATTCAGGGAGCAAAATAATTTGCTGTTGTCATCTTCTGGATCACACTCGCCTACAAGGGAACCTGTTTTCCCCTTCCCTTCTTGTTGATCTCTCTCCACCCCTCAGTGCAGAGTCAGGGTTGTAATGATGACAGAGGAAAAGCCCAATGCTTCAACACAGTATAAGAATTTGAGACTTAAAAACAATCTAGCATGTGGTGAATGGGGTGACCTTGTAAGTGGTGCCATGCTTGTTCATTATTCAGCTAAAACATGCAGCTATGATAACATCTTTTTTTGTTTGCTTATGTACATGTGCAAAGCAAACATCTTGGGGCCACTCGGGTAGTGTAGGGACCAGAAGTGTGTGTATTGTAGCAGTCAGTAGAGCTGTGCCTGCAGCAGGTGTGCAAGTAAAAACCCAAATGGTGACAAGGCACATGATGAAGATGCTAAAGTTTGCTGCACAAAATGCCATCAGGTTTTCTGGGAGCACCCTGCACTTTAATCCTGTTGTATATGCTGCATTTTGACTTACTCTACCAAAATAATTTGATAGAGACTTATCTCTTGTTTGTGCCTCTATATAGTACATGAATGAGCTGGGTATGCACGGCTGAGGAATTGTTCCTAGCTAAGCTGCGGCAATAAATTGTTTCAACTGATTATTACCAGTTTAATTGGACTTTGGTGCTGCTCACAGTCTCAACTTCTGTCAGCCAGGCCATTTTTATGTTTGCTTGTGCGCATGCGCAAGAAACATTATGCGACAGCTTAGGAGAGAAGCAGGTTAGGGAGGCATGGCAGTGTAATAGCCAAGGGAGTCACAGCATTTTGGAGCTTGGCCATGGTGCACCCATGGAGGCACAGTGTCCTGATGACACTGGCTTCCAGAAGCTGCACCGAGTTGTAACATTTTCACCACAGCAATCACGGGCTGTCTCATAATTGCAGCGTCAGCGATTTGCTGCAATGAGGGAGCAACCCGTCTTTGCTGGGCAGAACGTTGCTACAGTAATATTGTTTGTGAACATGGTGGCGTGTTGCTGCCCTGTTCACAAACAATATTAATGTGGCCCCAGTGCCGAGGAGGTACCCAATCCCCCTTGGCAGCATGTGCCCCTCCCCACACGGCATGTTTTTGCCGACGGGGGCCCCAATCCCCGTCAACTTGCATCCCTCGGGTGCGATTTGAGTTGCTAATGGGGGAGCCCACTCCCCATCAGCATTATCTCCCCATTCCCAGGTTGATGTGCCAATGGGGGAGCCCACTCCCCATCAGCATAAACCCCCTAAAGAGTAGCTACAGTACTGCCAAGGGGGTGCCCAATCCCTCTCGGCTGTTGCACCCCCTCCATGCTTTTGTGCCGACGGGGATGCCCAATCCCCTGTTGGCTACAACTGCCCCCCCCAACCATTGATTGGCATGCTGGGAGCCCACCCCAGCGTCCCAAATTGCCCTGTTAAAAAAAATCCTAAATGTCTTTTTGTTGTTTTTTCACCTGTAAACAAAGGAACGGTCCCTCATGGTCTCCTGCCCACCCCACAAAACCGCACTCCACCCACTGCTCACCCTGCCTCCCCACACCCCCCCACCCATACTTACCTTCAGAGTCTGCGCGGCGATCTTCAGTGGACTGGAACACGCCTGCACTCTTCAAAGCTGATCACGAACTGAGGAAATGCTGGTAAGCTGCATAATGTAATAAATAGGGTTTTTCAACTTTGATGCATATCTCGGGCATTTTTTGGAATTTTGGCACCAAATTTTCAACATGGGGTTTTTGGGAACCCTCCTCATGAATTCTGTCACTGTCATGGCATTAATCAGCCTCGAAAGGTAATTTCGTGGTCACTACAGGGAATCACCTTTTGGGACCGATTAATGAAATGACAGTGCCAGTGTTCATGAGGTGGGCTCTCAAAGAGTCTATATTGCAAATTTGGTGGAAAAAATCCAGAAAATGACTGTTTTATGAGCGTACATTGCTCTGTTGCTACGCACGCTCATAACTTCACACATTTGCAATATTTTCACTCCAGATTTTCAACATTGACATTTTTTTACACCTCCTTATGAACAGTACAGCTGACAGTTTTCACATTCTGGCCGAAATGTGTTTTCGTACTTCTGGCACGGAATAGTGCGGTCGCTGTGGGAAATCTGTGTTCGGGACACATTACAGAAACCTCAGTGGCACTGTTCATTATTTATTTATTCTAGGATTACAAGTACCTTTGAGCCAAGGCTCTTTTACAGAGGTTCCACGTCAGAAATAACAAACAACAAGGAAGCAACAGTGAAATAACAGTAAAGAATTAATGTACAACAGTGCTATTGAAAGGGGTCAATTATAGGAAGAGTAAGGGGTAGAGGATGAGGAGAAGTGTAGGTAATTAACAGAAGCAGCTATAGTAAGATCGTGAACACAGCTAGGACGCATATGCCCACGTGGAATGGGTAGGGTCAGGCATTCGGGGGTGGCAGAGAAACAAGGATGAGAGGAGAGAGGGAGGATGAAGATGTAGCTGGAGGCATTTGTCAAAAAATGAATGGGAAGGAGTGATAGAAGAGAAAAAGGGGGCAGGGTGGGGGGATAAGTGCTGTAATGGGGCAAGGAGAGACTAATGAGGTGGTATGAAGACCTGAGATTTGAAGTGGCGCCTCAGGAGCTGGGGGGATGGGGACTGGGGGGCCAGGGGTTAAGCAGTATATAATTTAGGATTTAAGCTGTGTAGGTCATCATCTAGGAGAGGCAGTCACAGGAGCTAGAGGCAATGAGATGGGCCCGGAAGTCTAGTTTTGAACAGACTTAGTTCTGAGGCAGAGAAGATGGTGTGGCTGAGACCAGTCATCCATAGAGGAGCCCTAAAGGTGAAGGAGTGTTGGCCCTGTGTAGTTTAACAGCAAGGAACTTGTAGAATCTGGGTTGTCGAGCTCCTGGTGTTCTGTTGGTTGGTGTTTCGATGTTACAAGGCAGTAACACCGGGGGGTGTGAGGCCAAGGTTGATATTTCCCGCCATAGCACATGTGAGATACTTTATACGGTTGAAGAGCTGGAGCTATCTGGATTGTTCATAAAGGGCACAGGTGTGGGTGAGGCGGTGTGCACCAGTTGTGAGTCGGCATACTTTGTTAAGAGCAGTTGTTATACGTTGGCAAGCAGACGTCGTGGCGGAGCCGTAGATAATGAGGCCATAATCAATAATTGACACCACAGAACTCTGGACGGCAATCTTTAGGGCCTCTAGGGTGAGGTGCTGCCTGTGTTTGTAGAGTAATCCAAGGTGTGTGCTGGCAGCTTTAGCCATGCTGTCAATGTGAGCCATATAGGAGAGATTGGGGTCAAGCAGAATCCCTAGGCATTTGAAAGAGTAAACTTGTTCTAGAATAGTCCCCTGTTTGGTGAAGATGGCAAGGGGGTGTTGCTTGTGATGGTATGTGAACTCAGAATAGCAAGAACTTGGTTTTCTTGTAATTGAGGACTAGTTTGTGATTGGAGAACCATGTTTCAACGGCACTGAATCTGAGCTGGAGGCTGTGTTGTAGAGGTGAAAGGTCCTTGTTCGTAGAAAAGACAACAGCATAATCCGCATACAGGATGATTTGTTCTGAACAGGATTGTGGTAGGGAGTTTAAAAAGAGGTTGAAGAGGAGAGGGCCCAGTATGTACCCCTGAAGAACTCCTGAGCGGACAGGCAAGGTGTCCGAGATAGCATTGGCAATTTTTACTCTTTGAGAGCAGTTGTCAAGGTAGCTTCTGAAGCAGCGGGCTGAGTCTGGTGCGAGGCCAGCAAGGATTAGTAGATCATATGGCAGCCGATGATTGACCGTGTCAAAAGCCTTTGAGAGGTCGATGAAGACAGCCCCTGTAAGAAGTCCTTTATCAAGGGAACTATGCACTGCAGCAGTAAATTCAAGCAGGGCATTGGTGGTACTATGCCCTTTTCTAAAACCGTGCTGTTGTGTGCACAGAATATTATAATTGTCCAAATAATCAGTAAGCTGGTCCACAACAATATGCTGCAGGGCCTTGGATAGTGGTGGCAATATGGAGATCGGGCGGTAGTTAGAGTGGCAGGTCTTATCCTCAGTTTTGTGGACCAGGGTCACAGTGGCAGTTTTCCATAGTTCAGGGAATGTACTGGTGTGGAGAGAGAGGTTAAGAATTTTAGTTAGGGGACTGAGGACCTAGTCAAGTGTAAGTGATAGCAGCTTAAGGTCCAGGGTGTCACTGCTGATTCTGGAAGTGGAGATGGCTCAGACGATGTGGCGGTGAGCGTCATTCATCTCCCTGAAATAGAAATGAGGGTGGTTTGACAGAGTGCAGGGTGAGTTAGAGATGGTGTGACTGACTGTGAAGAAATCAGGTGGTAGAACAGTACTGAGGTCAGTAAAAGACATGTTAAAGGTATTTGCAATGACCATGGGATCAAGGGTAGTGGACCCTTCAACAATTAACAGGGCCGGAGGGGATTTTGATTGTTTCCCAGTAATGTCCTTGATATTGTCCCAGAAACCATGACCATTTCCCCAGGTGTTGCTGAGGACGTCCTTATAATATGAGCTTTTTGTGAGACGAATGGATTTTATGCAGGCATTATGGGCACGTTTGTGTTTTTGGATGTCAGATTGTTTGCCTGTGGCTTTAGCCACTGCCCACAGGTGGTCCTAGATTTCAGCTGGGAAAGGAGCTCCGCAGGTATCCAAGGGTTGCAGAGGGTTTTTGTTTTCTGTTTTTTTGAAGGAGCGAAGAGGTCACAGGTCTTATTGAAGACGGTGATGAAGCAGCCACAGACAAGGTTAACATCCGTCGCCTTGTAGATGGGCAGCCAGTCTTGCAAGGATAAGTACAGTTTGAGATGGGTAAGTTGACCACGGGGGAGGACTCTGCTGGCAATGATTATAGGGGGTGGCTTTAGAAATTTATTAGACCATTCACATATAACTGGGGAGTGGTCACTGAGAGAGTCAGGGAGAACGGAGGTATGAGAGATCCTGGTAGGGTGATTGGTGAGAACCCAGTCAAGCAGAGTACTGGTGCCAGTTTTGTAATTTATCCGAGTTGGTGTGGTGACCAATTGTGACAGGTTGGCAGCTGCAAGGGCATCCTTATAAGTGTAGACATCAGATGCGAGCCAGCTTATATTGAAATCACCAAGTAGAATGTGTTCAGAGCCAGGAGGTTGGGAGCTGATGAAGTTAAGAAATTCTTCGATGCCAAGATCTTGATCTTGAGGTGGAATATATACAGAGACGATGGTAAGGGCTTTTTGGTTGAGACCTAAAAGAATTTTAATGGGTAAAAGCTGGGCCGAGGAGGCAGGGACAGGGGTTGGAACAAGGTGCCCCGGGAGTCTATCCTTAATGAAGATGGCACAGCCCCCCTCTCCTTTTAGAGATATGGTCCAGTCTGAAAACATTTTAGCCCTGTAAGGTAATTGCCAGATCAGGAACTATTGGTGTCAGCCATGTTTCAACTACAGCAAGGATGTCAGGATTATGTTGGCTGATAAAGGCTTGGAGTGCATCAAGCTTTGGTAACAGGCTGCAGATGTTAATGGTTGCGATGGTGAGGGCTCCTGCCTGTTTCAGAAGGCTTGAACAGCCCGGGCCAGGGTTTGGATGGACAGTGCCCAAGATCAGTAGGAGAAGTAGGAGGAGCTTCACTGAACAGAGGCGCAGGTCCAAGAGTGATAATTTGTGTTTCCTTTTACCGTATGGGCAGTAGGTAGAGTCCATATGACAGTCCCGATGATATACAATGTGGTACAGTAGGGATAGGCTGGCTTTAAGACCAATCTTAGTGGTGTTAAGAAGCAGCCAGGTATTTCCAAGTGGAGGCCCATGGGGAGGACTGGTCGAGAAGTGGAGCATTCCCAATGTGCTGCTGGTATTGATTAAGTAGATAGTGGGTACGGGGTGGGGGTGGCAGGGGCCTGGGAGAGAGAACAAGGGAGGAAGGACAAGGAGGGAGAGAAGGGGAAGGAGCAAGTGGGGGAGGGAGCTCATAGCTGGTGTAGGGCAAGAGAAAAGAAAAAAAAAGAACAGGCAGGGAGAGGTAGTAAAAAGAGAAAATTTCGGCAAAATAGAATTTCGTAGGGAGGCAGTACAAGGAAGGTATATAGCAAGTAAAGCAGCTGCGACTTTAAGAGGGTAGACCTTTTTTTTTAAATGAAAAAACAAGAATCCCTCTAGTGGCAGATCTGTATAACCTGCTAATGGAAAACTAACCACTATCAGAGGTCCTAAAATGCCTATGTTGCAAATTTGGTGAGAAAAGTCAATTAAATGACTTTGCTATGAGCATGCATTGTGCAGTTTCCATGCACACTCATAACTTTGCACATTTGCAATATTTTCACTCCAGATTTTCAACATTGCTATTTTTTCGCACCTTCTTATGAATGGAACAGCTGTCATTTTTTCACATCCTGGCCGAAATGTGTTTTCGTACTTCTGACGCAGAATAGTGCGGTCACAATGGGAAATCCATGTTCAGAACACATTATGAGAATCACAGTGACACTATTCATTAGCAGAGGTCCTAAAATGCCTATGTTGAAAATTAGGTGAGAAAAGTCCATGAAATGACTGTGTTACGAGCGTGCGTTGAGCAGTTTCCATGCACGCTTGTAACTTCACACATTTGCAATATTTTTACTCCAGATTTTCAACATTGCCATTTTTACAAACCTCCTTATTAAAAGTACAGCTGTCATTTCTCATATCCTGGATGAAATGTGTTTTCGTACTTCTGGCGTAGAATAGTGCGGTCGCAGTGGGAAATCCATGTTCAGGACACATTATGACAATCACAGTGACACTGTTCATTAGCAGAGGTCCTAAAATGCCTATGTTGAAAATTTGGCTAGAAAAGTCCATGAAATGACTGTGTTATGAGCGTGCATTGCGCAGTTTCCACGCATGCTCGTAACTTCACACATTTGCAATATTTTCACTCTACATTGTCAACATTGCCATTTTTCTGCACCTCCTTATGAACAGTATAGCTGCCATTTTTCACATCCTAGCCAAAGTGTGTTTTCGTATTTCTGGCGCAGAATAGCGTGGTCGTTGTGGGAAATCTGTGTTCGGAACACATCACAAAAATCACAGTGACACTATTCATTAGCAGAGGTGCTGAAATGCCTATGTTGACAATTTGGTGAGTAAAGTCCATAAAATGACTGTGTTACGAGCGTGCATTGTGCAGTTTCCACGCACGCTTGTAACTTCGCACATTTGCAATATTTTTACTCCAGATTTTCAACATTGCCATTTTTACAAACCTCCTTATGAACAGTACAGCTGTCATTTCTCACATCCTGGATGAAATGTGTTTGTGCACTTCCACTGCACAGCACAGTCGCGGTGGGAAATCCATGTTCGGGACACATTACGAAAATGACAGTGACACTGTTCATTAGCAGATGTGCTAAAAGGCCTATCTTGAAAATTTAGTCAGAAAAGTCCATAAAATGACTGTGTTACGAGCGTGTGGTATGCAGTTTCCACACACACTCGTAACTTCGCACATTTACAATATTTTCACTCCACATTTTCAACATTGCCATTTTTTCACACCTCCTTAGGAACAGAACAGCTGTTATTTTTCACATCCTGGCTGAAATGTGTTTTCGTACTTCCGGCGCAGAATACCGTGGTTGCTGTGAGAAATCAGTGTTCAGGACACATTAACACAATCACAGTGACACTCTTCATGAGCACAGGTCATTAAATGCCTATGTTGAAAATCTGGTGACGACAGTCCATAAAATGACTGTGTTACATGCATGCGTTGCGCACTTTCCACGTATGCTCAGAAGTGCATGCATTTTTAATATTCCCACTACAGATTTTCAACATTGCCATCCCTTCACACCTCCCTATGGATGGCACAAGCTGCCATTCCTCACATTCTTCCCAATCTATGTTTTCGTACATGTGGCACAGAATGGCACTGTCGCTGTTGGAAGTCAATGTTTGGGACACATTGACAGAATCACACTGCCACTCTTCACGAGAAGAGGCCCCAAATGCTTTCATTAGGTGGGATCACAAAATGGCCATGTTGAACATTTGTACTGCAAATAACAACAAATGCCTGAGGCATTAGGGTTTCTAACCATAACGTCCTACCCTGTATAGACGGACAGGCATCAGGCTGTGCCTTTGGACTGCCGACTCTACTACACATGCCATCCCACCCCTACCCCCCAGCCACTGACAGCCATCGAGCTGTACCTTGGACTTTTCAGCTCCACACTTCACCCCATTCTCCTATACTGCACCCATTTCAGCATATGTCCATGTGGACTGGGGTCACTGTACAGCCAAACACCCTAAGGCACACCTCAACACGTGTCACTGTCTGCAGAATAAGGTGAGGTGACATGGCATGACCGTCATGGGCAACGACCCACACACTTACCCCAATGCTTCTCCCTCTCCATCTCTACAAGATGGAGGTGGGGTTGACGTGAACTTCCATACTTCACTGCCATTCCTATTCTGCATCAGTCTAACTCCTGCATTTCAAATGCTAATACCAGCACGCAAACATTCGGCATTGACAAATGCTTGTTGTTATTTGCACTTGTGTCTTGTTGTATTGTACACTATTTGCACTTTACTTTGTGGTATGCTTCAGTACTACTGTATATGATTTATTGTATTCCCTTTCCCTTTTTTTGGATGTTGCTCATGGAAATGAGCCTTGGCTCACTATGCCTTTCCCGGTTATATATTTTCAAATAAATAAAGAAAGAAAGAAGTTCATTTCTATTTACTAGCACTTTGTGTCTCATCACTCTGTGGTAGGGTGTGGGAGCTAACAGTAAATGATCAGTTGCTGCAGTGCTGGGGGAATGGTCATAAAAAGTAAATGAAGGTACCCAGGTACAACTTGCTTAACAGTCTACCTGTCTACCCCACTGCTGCCTATAGCTTGCATGTGTGTGTGTGTGTGGGGTGACAACAGCAAACAGGGACACCTAGACAGGAGTCAGTCAGGCTATCCCACTGCAGCTTGCAGCTAGGCTTCCAGATTTTTCCCCTAGTAATTTCAGTTCTTTTACTTTTCTTCACTTTCTGGCAACACTATGCAATCCATAGGAACTTGAAGCCTGAATGACTAGTCGCTGCAGTGCTGATGGGGGGGGGGAGGGGTAGGTCACAAGTGTAAAGGAAGGCAGCACCCATGCAGTCTGTCATGATGTGTGTGGATGCACAGCTTTATAATTTGGACATTTTCCTTAATTTTGAAATTTAAACACAATACTTTCCAAAAGCAAGGGCTGGCCAGTGATCTTTCCTACAGACAGATGATGTTGCCCCAGAGAGAGACAGAGCTATGAAGACACTTGCAGATGAGGGGTAAAGGCATAGTACATTTCATCAAATCATTTTGCAGAATGGTCACCACATTACTCAAACAGCTGTGCCAGCCAGGATGCAATGTAGTAACACTGCAGTATGCTGCAGGGAACAATGTACTTCAATGTCAATTAAGACATTTATTACTGCAGTATTCTGTGACATGTCATTTACTGCAAGTAACTCCATTGCATTATGGCTGACTCCACTGTATTTCATTGTGATCACAATCACAGCTGAAGCCAGATGGTCAGTAAGGGAGAAGCTAAAGTGGAGCCCATATCAGGAATAGAAGCATTAGGGCACCAATAGGACTTGCCACCCCCTGCAGCAATGACACATATGTTCATCATCCCTGGTCTGAAATCAGGGTTTGATTTGAGACCCTTTATTAAAAAAGAAAGAGAAATATATGTATGTATATGAATGGTTATAAATAGTTTTTGATATTTCACTTAAACGTCAGCACTGAATAATGGGAGAATTGTTACACAATATTACAAACCAGTTTAGATATATTTTTACTCCCTGTTTGATTTTTATATGTAATCATTAATTTTTACTTTTATTTTATTTTCTAGTCATTCACTTGCCCCTTTCCCCCATCATCCCCCAGTTTCCCTCCTTTCTCGAAATATTTATAAGGTGAACGTTAAACACTTTCATGCTTCCAATGCTTATTTACACTTTATGGTGGCTGCTCTATTTATATTCATGGCATTTTTAGGATATATGTATTGTGAGATGTGAATGTTAATTTTATCTGTCTTTTTAATGTGATATCATCAAATTTAAATATGACAGCCAATCAAATTTACTTATATAGAGTGATGTAGTTATCTCTTGTGGTTAAATGTGTGTATGTTCCAGTGTGGCTCAAGCCTTTGTAAAAGGATCCTGTCTGAAATGTGTCTGGCGGGCACACTTGTGCTATTTGGGTAAATAAAGCTGCTTTTTGATGTGATATAAGTGGTGTCCTGCATACTCTTTGAGGTGGAGAGTGCCCAATTTTTGGGCATGGGGTCAAAATGTCACAGACTAAACCGTGCACATCAACATCATGCACAAACAGCGTGCGGCAACACAGCAGTGGCACATAATGCCGACCACAACATGATTGCCGAACACCCGAGAGGTCATTCTTTGTTTTGCAGGGGCCCCACACCCCCAGAACCATTATAATCAACTCTGAGGGAATGTGGACACAGGAGCAAGAAGAAAATCCCTATCTGCACTTGTCCAAGGCGCACAAAAAGCAAAAACATGAAAAGATTCCCTAGCAGAGAATCAAACCCTGATTCTCCCAACCCACCCACTGCAGGGTTGGGTGCTGTATCCACTCCACCACGGGATCAGCTCATCACCCGAACACCCAACCAGCAGTGGTCACATCCACTTCCTCTTCCATGGACCCTGTCAGGGAGCAGTGATACTTTTGTATCGCTGATATTCCACTGCCGATCTAAACCCATACGCATTACTGTCAACACGATTTAGTCCATGACATTATGACCCAGTACTGTTTTTTTTTTTGTCTTGAACTACATATGTTCATCTCTTGCTTTCCAGTGGTCTGCACTTTTAAGGTGATTGCTTCAAAGCTAGTACCTACATACCCCCAGATAATTTGTCAAGCATTCAATTAAACTTTTAACTGAAAATATACTGTCAGAAACCCCCCCTTTGACAATATTGATATTTAATAATACTTAAACCAATTGAGACCTTGTCTCCCTAGTTGCATTATAAAGTGAAGGAGGCAATACAATTATCAGTGTCAGTAGCTCATTAGATAGCAATCTCACCTTTGGGGCTGAAAGAACAAAAGGTCTTGTTTCTAGCACCTCACCAGGTACTTCGGGTAATATCAATAGTTGACACTGTAGTGCAATACAAGGGGGGTTAATGCACTGTTGAGGTGCCTCCCTTCAGATGAGATGATAAACTGAGATCCCTTGCTTCTGCCCATCTCTAGTCACTGTCCTGCTGGAAGTTAAAAATCTCATGGCACTTATCAAAGAAGAGTAGGGATGTTTTCCAGTGTCATAGTCAACAATCCCCCTTGTTCATAAAGCAGGTCCATCTAACCCACCCCTCCCCAGTACACACATGGAAATGAGCTATCATGGCTCAGTGTGTCTTTCCTGGTTGGTCTGCAGCATCGGAGATGCTACTCTTGCTGCATCAGCAGCCGGAGTGTCCTGGAGAGCCGCAGTCAGCAGCTCGATGAGTGAAGCAGAGGAGCTGGGTCACTAGCGGAGGGGTCCGGGAGTGCCACAGTTGGTGGCAGCAGTGACAGGAAGCCACATCAGCAGCAGGAAGCAGTGATGGGGATCCACATCGGTGGCAGAAAGGAGTGGACTTTTTCAATGATTTAAAACATTTTCCCACCCGCCACCTCTATTAAATGCCTGAGATAGCAGGCAGGGCCAAGATCCAGGGGTTGGCTACTTAACTCTGCACTAAAGCACTGCACATTGCTATTGGCTAACGGGGTAGTTCTTTTCTTTCCTGAATATTGTGGCAGAACTCAAAGGGGGTGCCTGCTAAATGTGATTTGCTTGACTTTAGTAGCCTACTGATTGTGATTTGCTTGACTTCAGGAGTACGAAGTGGGACCTCAAAGGGGAGGGGTCATATGGCAGCTGGTCAGGGCTGCAGCTGTTCAAAGGGGGGGGGTATGCCAAAGGTTTGAAAGTGCCTGTGAACTAGCGGGGGTGGTACCAAGGGGGGCAGCTGAAATCTATTCCTAAATTGTGGGTCTGTTGCTTCTTGATCTATTTTTAAGCTGTGGATCTGTTCCTCTGGACATGTGTTACTTATCACAGATAGCTGGCCAAGGAAGGGAAGGTCCAGAAGGAAATCAGGAACATGAGTAGGATAGTGGGGTGTAGTGGATGTGGAGCAGAGGTCTTTATGACAACACTGTGGAGAATGAGGGTTTGCCCAATCTGTATTAGATTTGGACAGTTGGAGGTGGAATTACACAGGCTTAGGGAAGCTGTGGCTCAGATGGGGGGATTTGGGAGGTGAGGGCCTACATGGCACAGTCAAGGGACGTTGAGGAACTGCTGAAGCATTTGGGGGTGGGGCAGGGAGGGACCATTGTCCATGGTGGCTGATTAGAGGATCGTGGGGCTGGGGGGTTCAAGCCCTAACGGGTGGAGATAGGACTGGCAAGGGGCTAGGTGGTCTCTTGGGGGGCTGGGGAAAGGGATCCCCAGTTTGGAGGTGGATAAGGGGAGCTCAGGCTAAGCCTGGTGAACAGGTGCTCCATGGTGGCAGGACAGGGGCCAGGGGAAGACCCTGTTGACAGATGAGAAGGGCATGAGGCCTCGTGCTAGGGGCAATCCCTTTGTAGCAAGGGAAATGGAGTTAGACTCGAAGGGAGTGGAAGTAATGGGCAGCTGAGTACATGGGCGAGAGGGAAGGAGAGGGGGTGAGTTGAGGGAGAATGTGGAGGCAGGAGCTGCTTCTAATAATGCACAAGAGGAGTCCTCTAATCCTGGGGGGAGGTGGCAGAACAGAAGCAGCGGTGGGAGTTTGATGGGGGCAAGGGCAGGAGGTGAGATTATTACTGATATAAGTGGGAAGCAAGGAGCTTGGGGATGGCACTGGGTCCATGGGGGAGAAGATCGAGGGCAGTGTTGGGGCAGGGGTTGATGGGAGTGTTGCTTGGACAGCCCAGATTGGTGATATGGAGAATGAGGGGGAGAGGGTGGGCCCGGAGGTGAGGGTTGAATCCAAGGACAGGGAGCAGGCTAGCGGGAGTGTTACTGGGACAAACATGAGGGGAAGAGTGGGGGAGGGAGCTAGGAGAGGAATGGTCAGGCAAGGGAGGTAGTTGCAATAGGGTGGTAAAGGCACCTATTGGCATTCAAGTAGATGGGGTGGTCAGGGACAGTGGTGAGGTAGTGGGAAGGTGGGGGGGTCTGTGGCAGAGGAGGGAGTTAAGCCCAAGGGTAAGAAGGAGGTTAAAGTGCTCCTGCTGGGGGACTCCATAATCAGGGGCATTAAATGGGAGGGGAGGAGTGAGGGGCAGGGATGTGCTGTTAAAGTCAAGAGCATATCTGACCCATCTGTGCATAATGCCAAGCACTTGATCTATGCTTTGGTGAAGGACTGTGGAGGATACCTGAACATTCTAATGCACCTAGGCATGAACAATATAGAAGGAAATAGCATGGAGGAGGTACAGGCAAGGTTTCAGGAGTGGGCCAGAGTATGTCAAGCTGTGGGGGTGCATGGTCTCCTTCTCAGAGGTCGTCCTGGTACCAAGAGCTAGCGTGGGAAACAAGCAGAAAATCATGGAGATTAATGAATGGCTCAGAGCATGGTGTTTGGCTAGGGGTTATGGGTTGGTGGGGGATTGGGGTACAACTTGGGAGGACAAGGGGCGGTATGCTAGGGATAGGCTACACTTAAGCTTGTGGGGGGAAGGTGGTCTGACTGACTGAATTCATCAAAGCTAGATGGGGTTTAAACTTGTGAAAGGGGAGGCTGGGGCTTGAGGTTCCCACAGGCTTGCACAGCGTGGCAGGACTTGGAGTTCTTCCCCAGCAGGGGAAATGGGGTCTGCCACTGGGGCACCCAACAGTGCGAGAGGGAAAAGGAGCTTACAGTTAGCTGGGGGATCTAGGGTTGAGGGGATGGGCTAGGTTAAGTGGCAGGGTTTGTGGGTGGTCCTGATAAATGACAGGAGCATGGAAAATAAAATGTCTGAGCTTCAGGCGATGCTAACTGAGGGGGAGGTGGATGTGGCAGCAGTCACTGAAACCTCAGCCACACCCTGTCATGATTGGGACCTGAACCTGAGTGGGTACACTGTGTTCAGGAAAGACAGGGCTGTGGGGTGGGGAGGGGGGTGGCACTCATCATAAGAACTGGCATTGATGTATGCAGGGTGGAGGAGGCGGAGGGTAATATAGAGGCGTTATGGCTTACCTTGCAGATGCCTGGGGGAAGATGGGTCATCCTGGGAGTGGTCTATAGGCCTTCCTCACTAGCTGAGAAGCTTGAGTAGGATCTATTAGCAAATCTAGGAGATCACTGAGGTCAGGGTCAGGGTAGAACTGAGGTGCTGGGGGAACCTTAATATGCCAGGGGTTGACTGGGGAATTATGGCGTCCTCATCAGCTAGGGAGCAATGCCTCCTGGACGTCTTCCAGGATGCATTCCTATGTTAGTTGGTGGCTGACCCCACTAGGGATGGTCACATCCTGGATGTGCTCCTGGCTGACTGTGACCTGGTCATAAACCTAGTTTAGGGGACCCACTGGCTCGGAGTGACCATGCCACAGTTTGGTTTTCCCTGGACCTAGTGGGGGAAACACACTAAAACAGTGGTAGTTGACTTCTGGGGAGCAGACTTTGGGGAGATGGTCAGGATTCACAGGTGACATTTGGAGGAAATCAGACAGGACATGGGCATGGAGAGCAGGTGGGAAATTATCAAAAGAGAGCTCCTGGAAGCCAACAAGGCCTGCACGAAGGTCCAACGCAGAACTGGTAGTGCCAGGAAGTTGAGCTTGTGGACCAGGGAGGTCCAGGAGGCAGTGAGGGAGAGAAGAGTAACTTATAAGAGATGTAGGTGCTCATGAGAGGATGCAGACAGGGGGGAGTATGGTAGGTTATCCAAAAAGGTAACCAGGGTGATAGGATTGGCCAAGGTAAGGATGGAGCAGAGGTTGGTGCAGGGGATCAGGAATGGGGAAAAAGATTTTTTAGGTATATCAGGGAGAGGAGGAAGATGACGGGGCAGACTAGTAGATTGAGGTCAGGGAGTGGGTGGGCCGAGGAGGCCAGCGAAGAGGCAGAGGTATTGAACGAATACTTTGCCTCAGTCTTCACAAGAGATGATGGAGGACCAACACCACATGGGGTGTGGGTAGGCTTGAAGTGAGAAACGGGAGGAAGCTGTCTGTTGAAATTTCTGTTGGCAGGGTGAGGGAGGCTCTTAATTCCCTGAGAGAGGATAAGGCACCGGGTACGGACGGCCTCCATCCCAGGGTGCTGAAAGAGATAGTGGATGTTCTTGTTGTACCTTTGGTGGACCTTTTTAACTCCTCCCTTCAGATGGGCTGGGTTCCTCAGGATTGGAGGATGGCTCATGTTCTGCCTATCCACAAGGGTGGCTCATGGGATGAGCCAGGTAATTACAGGCCTGTTAGCTTGACATCGGTTTTTCGGCAAGATGATGTAGACAATTTTGAAAGAGAGGCTGGAGGTGTTCCTGATGATGTGGGACCACCTGGAAGACCACCAACATGGCTTTGTTCAGGGCGGACTGTGTTAGACTAACCTTGTGGAGTTCTCTAATTGGGTGACAAAGGCACTGGACCAGGGAAGCCCGGTAGATGTTCTCTTTCTGGTCATCAGCAAGGGATTTGACTCAGTGCCACACTCCTATCTTCTGGACAAACTGGGGGGAATGGTGGCGGGGGAAAAAGATGGTGAGGTGGATAGGGAATTGGCTAACTGGGAGGTATCAGAGGGTGGGGGTTGGGGAGAGTTATCTTCTAGAAGGGTCATTAGTGGAGTCCCTCAAGGGTCGGTATTGGGCCCACTTCTGTTTACTGCATACATCTCAAACATCAGGGAAGGTAACAGGAGTGAGATGAGCCTCTTTGTTGATGACCCAAAGCTGGGGGTGGAGGTGAACAGGAAGGAGGATAGAAGAGCCCTACAGGAGGACCTGGAGACTCTGAAGAGGTGGGCATGCACTTGGAAACAGTGGTTTAATGCCAGGAAGTGCAGTGCTCTCCACTTGGGGACTAGAAACCCCAACCAGGAATATTTCTTGGGTGGGGAGAAACTGCAGGCTTCAGGGGGCAAATAGGATCTTGGGATGGTTGTGGAGGCCAAAATGAATACTCTGAGCAGTGTGGGTGAGCTGCTGCTACAGCAAATAAAATGTTTGGGTGTATTGCCAGGGGGATAACCTCGAGAAGTCAGGAGGTACTACTACCTATGTATAACTGCCTGGTCAGACCGCATCTGCAGTATTGCATGCAGTTTTAGCACCTGTACTTGAAGAAGGACATTGCACTGCTGGAGAGGGTCCAGAAGAGCGCAACCAGGATGATACTTGGCCTGGGGGAGAGATCCTATGAGGATTGGCTTGATGAACTGAGCATGTATTCACTGGAGGATAGAAGGGACGGGGGGATATTATTGAGGTCTTTAAATATCTAAAGGGAATAAACAGGGTCATCCCAAATAAGGTACTCCAGCTGAGGGATGATGGGACCACAAGGGGGCATTCCATGAGACTGGTTGGCCGGAGGCTTAAGGGAGGCTAGGAGGTGCTACTTTACAGAGAAGGTGGTAGGTCCATGGAATGCTCTGCCTATGAATCTGGTGTTGCTGATACAGTGGAGGGGATTCAAGAGAGGATGGGACAGGTATAGGGGCAAGGTGAGCATGGGGAGGGCCATAATGGGAGGTGAAACCATGATGGGGTTGAAGGGATTTATGGGGGAAATGAGGAGGAGGCAGCAACAGTGTCTTAACCAGGTGCTGATTCTTGAGCAGACTCAATAGACCTTTAGGCCTACTCTGCTGGCTTCTTAGTATGTTAGTATAAAATGCAGTAAGAAAAATAATGGAACCCAGCCTAGCTGTCAGGAAGACAGTCTGAACCTGAACCTGCTAGAAGAACATGGATACAGTGGATCCACTATATTTTGGTTGGTATAGCAAATTAAAAAGTCAGCTGCAAAGAGAGACTTGCTGGGCTACTTATAGGCACCTGCAGCAAGATCAGCACTGGGGAAATGGTTATGGACGGGGGGTGGTGGGGGAGAGAGAGCAGATTAAATGCTTTCCTAGATTAATGATTATGCATCTTCAGTGTTAACGAAGCTTTGATGTGTCCTGGGAAGAGTATAAAAGTCTGAGTAACTGTGTGGTAGTTACCGAGTAACTTGTAGATGCATACAAAGTTGACAACAGGTACTGGTGCTGTGGTGTTTCTGATAGGCACTGCATGTAAAGCTGGGTGAGTACTTTAGTTTGAATATTCAGGGTAAATGTTATATTTGAGTCCCGCAATATTCTCATATTTGATATTCATATTCATTATTTGTGTGCGTGTGATAAAAATTAAAATAATATAAACTGCCCCACCATTCTCTCAGTCCTTTAAAATATACAACCCCAAGTCCTCTCACCCTCTACTAGAATCCCAATCCACCCACCACCACCCATACTTTCATAGTTTTAGACATTGAAAAACTTCTATCACAGGACTGGTACAACCTGCCCGCCTCCTAGGCTAGCCACCATCATTAGTACTCATTTTTCTGGAAAATAAATATTCCTCACAGTCATCTGCCTTCTATTGGGTGAATGTGCCTCTGCCCTTGCTCACATAGTAAAACCAGCTGAACATGTGAAAATAAGTGCTAAAGAAGGCAGACAGTCATGAAGGTGGACAGGTTGTACTGGTTGCCCAGTGTGGGAGTTTTTTTTAAATATTCAAAAGAATTAGATGTTGTAGGTGTGGGGGGGTGGTAGTAGAAGAAAGGTGGGATTGGGATTATAGCAAGGGATGGGGTACAGGGGACTGTGTATTTTAAAGAATTGGGCTCTGGAGAAGGGTTGGGCTGTTTCTTTTTCTTTTTTATTAAATAGTATTTCCAGAATAGGAATAGGGAATGAACAGTCTCACTTTTTTGTTATTCAGATTTGAATAATGAACAGTGCATTATTCGTAATATTTGGGAAATATTATTTATTACTTGCACACAGCCTGACTGCAGACAGTCAGAAAAGGCATTCTGAATGTTAAAATATGAAGTTCTTGACTAGTAATAAATAACAATCATTGTATAAACTAACACTAATCACATAGGCCCAGATATTCAAAAGAGTTGAGCCATGCGCAATAGGGTTGCGCCTGCGTAAGTCCGGAATTGCGCCATTCTGTGATATTCAACAGGAGGCAGTTGCGCCCCTGAAATCATGCTGAGCAACAGCGCAATGATAATGAAGACATGCGCAACCAAGGGGAGGAACCATGCATAAATGGCGCAGTGTGAAATTCAAAGTATCAATAGACGCGCACAGTGGAGTAGCGGAAGTTGCACCATAGCAAAATGAGCCAAATAAAAGGAGCAAGGAAGAGGCTAAGAACACTACAGGGAAGCCACATGAGGCAAAGGCAGACAGACAGGGCAAGAGGCACAAACAGGGCAGGCCAGGGAAAGGTCACAGTGAACAACCAGGCACAGGGAAGGTGTGGGGAGCAACACAGCACAGAGGCCAGCACAGGAAGGTGCACCCGGTGCAGGGGAGGTAGCAGCCAGGACAGCGGGGGGAATACAGTAACAGTTGCCAGGGGGGGTGAATGCAATCCAGGGACATGGCCAGTGCCACCTTCCACATGGAGGCCATAATGAGGGGTGAGAAGGCAGGCAGCAGGGGGGGCGTGGCCGTGGAAGGGCCCGTCGGCGGTATGCCCCAAACAGGCAGTACCGAACCCGCACCAGCTTTGAGCTGTACACTGATACTGAGATTGTGGGCTGGTATCACCTGAACAGGGCAATTCTGAGGCAGCTCTGTGAGCTGTGCAGTGATGTGATGCAGGCACCCACACGATGGAGCCATGCCCTGTCAGTGGAGACCAAGGTAACAGCCTGCATGTGCTTGCTCGCCACGGGTACCTTCCAGAGACCAACTGGGGCCACCACAGGCATAACTCAGTTGGCCACGTCACGCCACCTCACACAATTCCTCAGCGCACTGCTGCCACATGCTGAGGAGTACATACATTTCCCCAGCACAGTGGCAGAGCTCACAGCAAACATACAGGAGTTCCACAGGGTAGCACGTGTGCCTGGCATGCTAGGGGCAATAGACTTCACCCATGTGGCCATCTGCACACCACCTGGCCCCGAGGGGGGGCAGCATGCATAAATTGCAAGGGCTATGCCAGTATCAACTGCCAGGTAGTGTGCGATGCCACAGGGCGCATCATCAATGTCTGTGCCACGCACCCTGGGGGAGCACACGATTCTTTC
Source organism: Neoceratodus forsteri (assembly GCA_016271365.2). Lineage (NCBI taxonomy): Eukaryota > Metazoa > Chordata > Ceratodontiformes > Ceratodontidae > Neoceratodus > Neoceratodus forsteri. The sequence continues at coordinate 318,160,325 of CM028132.1, read as the reverse complement.
ATCTGGCACCAGTCAGCACTGTGCCACAGATTCGAGAGTGGGGACATCTCCACTGGCCACCTAGTGGGTGAGTATGCAAACCACATGGACAATCATAGGGCCTGGGGGGGCATGGCCAGAAGTGGCATGGGTAGTGGCCTACCTGGCCTGGGGCAGGGAGATGCTGATCACCAAACTAACCTCCACCCTCTACACACAGGTGACAGTGGATACCCACTCTGTCCCTGGCTGCTCACACCCTACCGGCAGCCCGTGACCCCATCGCAGCAACACTACAATGAGGCACACGCCACCACATGTAATGTCATCGAGCGGATGTTCGGGATGCTGAAGGCACGTTTCCTTTGCCTGGACACCTCCGGTGGTGCCCTACAGTACAGCCCCTCAAGGCCTGTGGGCTATTTCTGGCCTGTTGCATCCTGCACAACATGGCCAATGAATGTGGGATAGCTGTACAGGTCGAAAAGGGGGACAGCGATGGGGACGATGGGGACACCGGTGATGATGGTGATGGGCAGCCCCGCTTGGCCGACAGGACCCCCGACTGCACTGGCTGGCACAGCTGCACTGGAACACCATCACAGAGGAGCACTTCAGCCAACCCAGGTAAGTCATGCGGGCCATGTGCAACCACCAGTGGCCAAGGCACAACCCACAAACACACAGGGACACACACCGGGGGTGCATGCTGTCAAGGGAAGTGGCAGGGCACAGAGGCACACACAGCCAAGGATGGGTGAGGGTTAACATTCCACACCGAAGAACACACACACGCACACACAATGCAACAAATGTGCACAGATGGCAGAAGGCACACTGATCCAGAACGCACACCATAGCAACATACATGTCCACAGGCCACCACGCCCGCTGTCTGTCCATGTGCGTGTGTCAGATGCTAAGCACCATTGCACATTGGTGTACAGCGCAATGCAAGCATCATCATGCACATGCAACTGTGGACAGCAGCTGGGAGGGGTGTGCAGGTGGACTGTGTGTCCACATGCAGGGTCAGGTACCCACCTGTGCACTGCCCACTGACACACACAATGCACAATGGGCAGCACCAGACAGTAGCCATGCTGGGAGACAGGTCAGGCCCATGACACAGTGCCATGGCCACCACGGGTACATGAGTGGCCCCACTGAGACCCGCCAGCACTGGCAGGCTGACCACTGGCCTCATGGGGTGGCACTAATGGTCCCCCAGGGGTTTCACTGCATGATCGCGACCGTACCCGCACAGGGGTCTGCAGCATACCAAACATGCCTGCACCAGGAGTGCTCGGGATGCCCACAGCTGAACCTGGCATTGACAGGGTGGGAGTCACATGACACCAGGAATGGGGGGGGGTGGATAGTGCACTGCGTGGTGTCCGCGATGCATGGGCACTTGACTGTGTGCCCATTGTGGCCATGACAGCAATGAACGCCTGTGCATGCCTGTCAATGGCAGTGGTCACATCCTCCCGCAAACGGTCCATCCGTGCCAGGATCTGTTCGGTGTCCCTGCTGTGACACTCCTCTGCCCACTCCAGAGCCACACGCAGTGCATCCACAGACATCGCAAGCTGCATCTGCTGTGGGACTGATGCTTGCAGTAGGCAGGTGTGCTCGTCCAAGAGGTCATCAGCCTCCTCGGCATCCTGTCCCTCAGGGTGTGTAAGGCCCTGATGTTCAGCACCCCTTGAGGGTTGGTGCTGCGCACCAGGACCAGGTCTGGGCATGTCCACAGGCAGTGCACAGATGCCGCCGCTGAACCCTGTACCCCCAAGCCCAGTGGATGACTGCTGATGCTGCCCCTCCGGCCGCCACACCCCAGGGCTCAGTGGTGCCGCTGCAGTGGCCGCAACAGTCCCACTGTCCTGAACGGACACCAGTGCTGCCCCACTGGTGCTGACAGGCACAGCCTGGGACTGTGCTGACACGCAGACCTCCACGGAAGCACCACCCACAGCCATGGGCGTGAATTGCCCTGCTGTGTGTCCATCCTGTGGCACACACGTGTCACTGTCCATGATGGTCGTGTCATCATCACTGGTCCCAGTCTCTGCCCTGGCCACAGCCACAGCCACAGCGTGCTGGCATCCATGGATGCCAGCATGCTGGGACACAGGCAGGGCTTCCTCCACACCTGTCACAACGACATCAGTGTGGACAGCCAAGCGGCCCCATTGTCACACTGATCCACAAATACCTGTGGAGGTGGATGGTCCCACCTCTGACTCCATCAAACTGTCTGCAGTGGACAGGCCCACCACTGCTGACCCATGCAGATGCTCAGGATCTGTAAGGGAAACCAAAGTCACATTACTGCGTGTGACCTAGCCTGCCCCCCCATAGACAGACCATGACTTACCATGCAGTGATGGGCCACCACCCTTCTGGAAGCCACCACCCGGAACACCCTCAGTGGCACTTCCCGGCATGCTTCCAGCAAGCCTGTCCTCCACTGGGGTGAGCGGTACCAGCTCCGGCTGTCCCTCACCTGTTGCAGCATGTGCTGCCCTGATGGCAGCCACCTTCTCCTTTACCCTCCTCCTGTCCGTGCCCATCTTCTTCTTACACTCCTGCACAGAGTGCTGGTGGCTGCCATGCAGGTACACGGCATGTGCCACCTCCTCCCATCCAGCAGCACGGGCCTGAGGGGTTCCCTGTCGTCCACTGAGCAGTGGCTCCTGATCCAGGTAGGCCTCGAAAAGGGTCTCGGTTTCGGCCTTTGTAAAATTCGGCCTCCTCCTCCTCCTCCCACCACTGTTTTCCTCCTCTCTAAAAATGTGCTCGGTCATTATGTAGCCTGTAAGAATGACAGTTGTTACCTGTGACAGTGCAGTTCCATGCATGTCCCTGAATCCACAGTCCACACTCCCAAACAGCATGCAACTCACCAATAAACTGCAGTAACCGACTATGGCCACTGCAGCACATTGTCGCACCTTTATAGTGCAATCCATGCAAATGAGGTGAGGAACAACTTTAATTTGATGCAAATTGCAGTGCTGCCCCATTGAATGGCTGATCAGAGGATTTGCACATGATGGCTGAATATCGCACTGTTGCGCTTTGCGCAACTGTGTTAAACGTGCTGAGCCAATGACACAGTTCTGTGGCATGCATAGTACACCTCACTGCACATGCCCGGGTTGCTGACGCAGGCATCTGCTATTCTAATGATGTGCTGTGAATGGTATGCAATGCAGAGCATGGTCACCATTGTGCCAGTGGCGCTATAGTGATGGTCACTACATGGCACTGTGGCACTGGGCCTTCATAGGCACAATGGCCCAACTGCCCGGTAGTCCACCATGGCGCTGGCACTCAGGCAGCCAATTACACTACATGCATTGTCATCCAATGGCGCTGCGCGTAGCCTTGCGCCAGAGACTCTGTGCCCGACCTTTGGCCCCTTGGCGCCATGCGTCAGGCATGGTGCACTCTTCATCGCGCTGTTCGGTAACAGCGTGATAGGGAATGGCAGAGCTGTACTGCGCAGCATCTGCACGTAGGGGGCTGTGCTGCAGAGCACCATATTGCCTACTATAGCTGCTGGAATGGCACGTAGACGAGCTGCTCAATGGACGGCTATTGAGCTGGCCAAAATAGTGGCCATAGTTGAGCCACACCATAGGCCTCTCTTTGGGGGGGAACCCCTGGACAGGGCCAGGACCCAGGTGTGGCAGGAGGTGGCCACTGCCCTGGAAGAGGCCACAGGATGGGGGCATTCAACTGAGCAGTGCAGGCACCGTTATGGTGACCTGCGCAGGAGGGAGCCGGAGCTACTGGCCCGACTGCAGTCACGTGCCGGGAGGGGCACGGTGCCACATCCAGGTAGGGGTTCCGTCAACACACTTTTATCTTCCATATGAGTCACAGAGTTGTATGCATCCAGCACATAGGGGAGGGACCGTATGGGGTTGGCCGTGGTGGTGTTCACAGGGTGTGGGGCGGGTGGGTTTGGCTGGGTGGGAGGGCACACACCTTGGGGCAGGGGGACTTTGCTTCAGGAATGTACTGATGTTCTTCACTCCTTTATTCTCCCCACAGGCCAGGACGAAATCCACAGGGTGCGGGCAGAGCGGCGGAGGGGTGAGGACAATGCAGCCAGGTGGGCCGAGGACCATCAACACCCACCTGACCGGCCCAATGAGGGTGAGTGCCATACCTCCATGATTAGTATTGCATGCTGTGTGACAGGGTGGGCAGCTGGGTATGACCACCATTCATCGACATCACTGCCATGCACGCCACTTGTTACAGTCAACACTGTCCAGTGGCAATGCATGTCTGGGTGTGCATCACTGGTGGTTCATGCATGCACCAGGTGCATGGCTGTGCCACTGCCTTTGCACCACATAGCCATGTCACCAAATGGCCACGGTGGTGCTGTGTGTGCCATGACCAGTGGATGTGTGCAGTGTTCCGGATGGCTGTATGCACCTGGGTGGGCAGGTCCTGTGGACGTGATCACTGTGGGTGGTCACACACCATCACAGTGGTATGTCCCATGGCCATATGCCATGCACAGTGGGCGGGCTGTATGGGGTTGTGCATTCACACCTATTGACTGTGCTCCCTTGTCCTAGGTATGTGACATCTCTGTGAAATTAGAGACACCTCAAGGGACCTCCATCATCTGGCCCATGAGTCCGTGGAGATCTTGAGGAGGCTTGACGCAATGGGTGTGCTGTGGCACCACAGAGGCAGGAGGTCCCAGAGCCAGGAAAGGCAGATGTGATGTCGGTCCTTTGGTCCCTGACTTCCCCTACCCCCCTGGACCCACCCTCACACCCCTCCTATCCCATCCCATTTGTCCACCCTTCCCCTGCCCACCCCCACCTTGTTTGTGTCCCCACCCCAAGCTTGTACATAGTTTTTATTATTGTACATAGTTCAGTTTTATATTTACAATACATTGAATTTTATATGAATACCATGGTGGTCTCTGATTTGCAGTGGGCTATAGGTGCTCAGTTGCAGTGGTGTGCATGGCATCAGGGGTGGTGCAGTCATGGGTATGTGTGTGTGTCCGTGTGGAGGTGACTATGGTGTGGGGGTAGATATCAGTCAGTGTCTGTGTTGTGTGTGTTGTTCCCTGTGCACTGGATGACTGTGTGCAGTGGTCCATGGCTCGTGCTCTGTGTCCATGGCACACCCATCGGCCTGTCCACCTGCAGCTGACACACATGCCTGCCCTGTGACCTGCACGGTCCGCTGGCATGTCAGTGGTAGCATTCCCTGCAGGGCGGACACTGTACCCGTCACTTTGCTGGGTTGCCCATGTCACTGGTGTGGTGCATGCCTGGCTCGGGCGGCACTGTGGGCAACACGGTCATTGTCCCACCTCCATGCTGTGGCTTGTGTGTGTTGCAGGGGATGTGCCCCACTGTCTGTGGCTTGTGCTCCGGGTGACTACTGGTGGTGTATAGGTCCACGGTGCCTGTGCAGGGTGTCTGGCACTCCAGTGCCATGGCGGACTATGGGTTGTGTGCCCACAATGGGGGCTTGGTTGCCCCACCACTGTGTCCCTGTGTTGTTGTGCCCTTAGGTATGGGTGGGTGTCTGTCCATACCCTGTGTAGCATCCGGTGTGGTGCATGCTTCCACGCACCACTGTGGGTGTCTGTGCTGGCTGTTGTGGCCAGTGGTGGGTCGGGGTGTGTCACTGGAATACTGTGCAGGGCGCTGTACCACTGGTGGTGGTGTCAAGGACACGACCGTCCCATATGGGGTACCTCTTGTGCCAACGCATGGTCAGTCTCTCAGCAGTACCTCCGGGGGACTGTGCATGGTGGCTCTGTGTCTGCCGTTGTTGCATTGCCATGTGCTGCAACCTGCTGATGGGTGCTCATGGTGGGGCTGGCTTGCATGGTTCTGTGGTGCATAGGGTTGCATTGACATAGTGGGGGTGGTGGCATGCATGGGTTTCCTGCAGTGGTGGTCACTGCTCATGGGGGGGATGTCTGGGGGTCATGGTGCAGGGTGTGCTGTGCACTGGGGGGGATGGTGTGGCACAGGGTGGTCTGCCCTCCTTGTGTGCCAGTCATAGCTTGCCGGTAGGTGTGATGGGGCACCATGGCCAGGCTGTGGGTTGGTTGCTTGTCTCCATGGACTGGTGGTTATTCCAGCCCTCCCCCAGCTGTGCTGTGCTTGGGGTGTGGGGGGACGATGTCTGTTCTGCTGTGTGTTCCTGTGCCTATCTGTGGCATGGGTGGTGGGCCCCTACCTCCCTGACTGTGCAGTTACATTGATCTGAAGCTGGGGGGCTCCCTGGTAGCGCTATGGCGCCTCTGGACTGCTCAGCTGAACATCACTTGTTGCGCTATGGTGCATCAGATCTGCTCAGCTTCCCCTCCCTAGTTGCGCTATGGCACAGGTGGTGCGATATTCAGTCGTTGGTTGTAGGCGCAATTTGGCCTGCTCCTTTTTTGAATATCGTGGTTCTCATGCATGGCACAATAGACTTGCGCTTGCTCCTGCTATTGCGCACTTTTTGGACGCAGTTTGAATATCTGGGCCATAGTGTGTTGCTAGGCATTCTGTATTTAGCTACAAATAATCTTCAGACTGCCTATCACAAGGCACATAACAGTATGCAAGCAGATATCTTCAGCACTGACCACTGAACAAAAGTAAGAACTTGAAAAATCTGAATACAGACAGTTTAGGTATGCAGGTTGTGACTGAGCAGCACGAGTGGATGTGGGTGCTGGACTTATATTTAAATTTATACATTACCACAAACCAGTAGTATCCCTAAAATATTACTATAAAATGAATCTATTTTATGAATTAGCCTGAGTTGAACATGCTGGACTCAATTCTCAAAGGGCCCTTAGACTGACACAAGCTGTGGCAAAAGGTAGCTTGCATCAAAGCCCAGTGTGCTAGGGACCCTGTGCCCAAATCTCTATAAGGCATGGTCCGGGCAGCATAGTCCCTCATTTTGCAGCAACTGTGGCCATGTGATAAACAGATGGTGCTGCTGCAGGGTTTGTCACAATCTATGAGTGGCTGTGCACCACTATAGCACATCCCAGGTGGGTATTGGCACCTCCCCAGGCCTAATCTGCCAGTAAAGTTAAATGTTAAAAAAACAACATTCCCAGGTAATGTAGCACCCCCCCCCCAAGCCCTGATCTGCCTGACATTCATAAAGTTTAATAAAAATCATTGCCTGGTGATCTAGTGGTCCCTACCTTTAACCCTGATCTTCCTGTAAAGTAGCATGTTAAAATAAATCATTCCCTGGTGGTCTAGCACCCCCCCAATCAACCCTGTTAGGCCTGTATACTAAAATGTTGATACACATGTTTTCCTGGTGGTTTAGTGGACACACCTACCCCAGCAGGTAGTGACCATCCCCAGCCCAAACCTTGAGCTGGTGACTGGCACAGCACTCCTCTCACCACCACTGCCACCGACTGCACTGTCACTGATTCACTGATTGAGAGCTCAGAGTAAGCTGTCAATCAGTGGGTACATACTGTATACAGTATGCACTCAGATACAGTTAAAGGCACTTGACTCCACTTTCCTTTTTCTCAACTAAGGGTTACCTCACCCAGGTACTCATTCCTTTTTGGGTGCTCACCTGCATAACTATAATATCAGATTCTCTCCTACTCATCCTCTGCCTAATACCCCATAAATGGCCCCAAACAACTTCGTTATTTCCAATATGCTTATCTCTGGTCAGTCAGATGTAAATGTCTGTCTCCTTTTTCTCCTACCCAAAACATTGATGTGGGACTTTGCACTCCACATAAAGCTAAGAAGCAGGGGCTGCTCTCTGACTTTACCAAACAGGTTGTATACCTTACCTTTATAATTATTATACCTCCTTTTGATGTCTGGTGACATTGAACCCAATCCAGGCCCCCAGTTAGCCACAACACCTGTTAAGGCACTTGGCACTTCACCCTGGATAGGTGCTAAGGAACTTAAGATTGAACATCTGAAAATATGGAGTGTTACAAAGAACCTAAGTGAACTTACCATATGAGTCAATCACTACAAACCAGATATCCTAGATATCACAGAAACCTGGCTGAAACCTACTATGACTGATCGTTTCTGTGCCCTTCTGGGCTACAGCTTCATTAGGGCTGACCATGCCACAGCAAAAAGGCAAGGGAGAACACTAAGTATCACCTGAAGGTGACTACCTCTAACCATTTAGCATTCTCTACCTTGGAATTTGAATTTTGCTATGCTGCTGTCATCCTAGGCAATACTAAAAAACTACACATTTTCTGCATCTATATGTCCCCTACTGAAAGTCATCAAGTCCCCCCATGAGAGAAATCAGCCCACTTATCCTAAATAACGAATTTCTCCTCACTGGAGACTTTAACATTGACTGGCTCACAGAACGCTCCTAAAAAGTTGGGTTCACCTTAAATAATATGCAGCTTCATCAGCAAATGGCCTATCCGTCATGCTCTTAGACTGGATACTTATGCCCAGACTGGATGGATTCAATCAATCATTTTTATTTAACCAGGAATAGTAACATTAGCAAGTTAATTTTCAACGTGGTCCTGGATGGATGCTAATAGAAAAATATTATAGTGCATACAATGGCACAATGAGACAGACATTACACAATACACACAGATAAGGATAAGGAGTAATGAAAAGCCATTGATCACTTAGGGTCAGTGACTGCATACAAGTATAGAGCTTATGGGCAGACTAGATGGGCCTAGCGGTCCTTATCTGCAAACAGTTTCTATGTATCTATGTGAAGTCCTAAATAGGACGACAATAGAAGCATAACAATGAAGGAGAATATAGAAGATTCTATACGACATGTCTACTTGATGAGAAAAGAAATACAATAAGTACTGCAGTCAAAAACAGTACAAAGATGCAAGTGCTATACAGGTGGAGTTACGCAATACAAGCATCACAAAGGAGAGCCATGAGGACTGTAATATAACAAGAGGAAAAAAAACTGGTTATGTATAGCAAATGCATTTCTCCTGTACAAAGTGGTCCAATAAGAATTTAAAAGTCTGAAAACAGGTCATGGTAGTAACATAGGTAACATAGGTATATACAGAGCTGAAAAAAGACTTTCGTCCATAATGCTCGCCATGTTTAATTTATAATACACCCAATTTGTGCAACTTATCCAATTTAATTTTAAAACTATCCAATGATTTGCTGCATACTACTTCCTCAGGCAATGAGTTCCACACTAAGACCACCCTTTGATTGAATCACCTTTTACGCCACCATATTTTGCAATTTTCCCCATGAAGCTGAAGTGAATATGTTCGGGTGGAGTATACTTGCTCCTGGAATACCAATCCCAACCGCTCCCAAAGGTCTTGATCTGTTAGGGCTTTAAATAGTAGGCACATATCTCCTTTTAATCTCCTGAACTCCAGAGAAAACAAGTTCAATTCACCCAACCTAGTGTCATAATCCATATCTTCCATGCCTCTCATGGAGCGTGTTGCTCTCCTCTGAATCCTCTCCAGCCTATCTAGCTCATTCTTATGATATGGTGACCATACCTGTACTCCATACTCAAGTATTGACCTCACCAGGGATCTGTACAGAGGGACTAATACTTCTCTGTTTCTGCTGGCTTGTGTTTTAAGATACAATTAAAAAACCCATTTGCATTTTTACACATCTGAATGCAATGGGTCTTAAATTTCAGATAGTTCATAATGGTGATTCCTAGATCCTTTTCTTCTATCACTTATATAAGTGTGGTGTTACCAATATAGTATGTGTGATTGGGATTGTTTCTGCCCAAATGCATGACTGTGCATTTGTCAGGGTTTAAGGCAAGTTTAGATCTGTTACACCACTCTTCTATGTGGTTTAGGGCCTCCTGTAGAGAATCATGGTCTCCTTAGTCCATTGACTTAGCCCCCATGCGGCAGTCATCTGCAGACTTGATCATCCACACCCTACCATGCTCATATCGGAGTAATGTCATGTAGATATTGAAAAGGCATGGGCCTAACACTGACCCCTGTGGTACTCCACTTGTTATCCGAGTCCAATCTGAAAATACTTCCTTAATACTGATCCGTTGTTTCCTGTCTCCCAGCCAGTAAGTCTTAGGGAGCATTGGAGATTATTCCACATGGCAGGGACAGCATAGCTAACTGCAGATTCGCCATATCGGGACCCTACCTTAGGTACATCTAGTAGTATATAAGATTACCTCCTCAATGAATAGGTGCATGTGTACACTTATGACCTCCATGATATATAGAGGGAGTTTGTTTAAGATAGTTCTGTAAGACTATAATGTGGCATTTTTTAACCTTCTATTGTGAAGCGTGGGCCAGCCAAGTTGAGCATAAAGATCACAATAATGGGTTCTGACTTCTGAAGGGGGCGTTAGTAATGAACTTTAGTACTCTGTGATAGAGTGCATCTAATTTAATAAGGGCTGATTTGGAGCAGTGACTGTAAATTAAATCTGCATAATCAATGAGGGGAAGAAAAGTAGTCTGGACTAGCCTTATGTTTGCATCATAGTTAAGAAGGTGCTTGATTCTAAAGAAGAGTCCAAGCCTCTGCTTTAGTTTCTTTGTGAGTTCCTCTATGTGTAATATGAATGATAGCTGACAGTCTATCCAGAACCCCAGATATTTAAACTTATCCATTACCTTGAGCAATTCACCTAGGAAAGTCATTATCTGAGGGGGGAGCAGGAGGGAGAGGCAGTTTGCTGCATAGGTGTGGGGAGAAAGAAACATAACCTTTGTTTTTTTCACGTTTAATAACAATTTGAGATGAAACTCAGGGAAGTCCTACTTGGACTGCTGATGACCCTTTTCAACCAATCACTATAGATGTGGAGCTACCAGGGGACTAGAGGAGGGCAGAGGTGGTCACCTTGTACAAGAGTGGAAGTAGAGAGGAGGCAGGCAATTACAGACCTGTAAGCCTGACCTTGGTGGTGGGGTCTGATGGAGTCCCTGCTTAAGGAGAAGGTAGTGAAGTTCCTGGAGTCAAGAGAAACAAAAGACCCAAGGCAGCATGAGTTCACTGAGGGAAGGTCCTGTCAGACTAGTCTTATTGTTTTCTTTGACTGGGTGACCAGGGTGGTGGATCATGGAGGGGCAGTGGATGTGGCCTACTTGCATTTCAGCAAGGCCTTCGACACTGTACCATATAGAAGGTTGCTTAACAAATTGGGTAATCTGGGTGTGGGTTCTAAGGTGATAAAATGGGTTGGAAACTGGCTGAAAGGCAGGACCCAGAAGGTGGTAGTAAATGACATAAAATCCGAAGTGGGGCAGGTGACCAATGGGGTGCCACAGGGATTGGTGCTGGGTCCAGTTCTATTCAATGTCTTCACAAACGAAATTGCAGAGGGACTGGAGGGAAAGATATGCCTGCTTGCAGATGACACCAAGATCTGCAACAGAATCTACACACAGGAGGGGCTAGGTAAAATGAGAAATTACCTAAGACTACTTGAGGAATGGTCAAGGGTTTGGCAGTTGGGTTTCAGTTCTAAGAAGTGCAAGATAATTCACCTAGAACAGATAAATCCAAGAGAGGAATACAGGATGTAGGGGCAGGTTCTAGCCACCACAAGTCAGGACAGAGACCTGGGGGTTTTCATATCCAGTAACTTTATGTCAACCAAAAAATGCAAAAAAGCAGTGGGAAAAGCAAACAGAATGCTGGGGTGCATAGGAAGGGACTTAGCCAGTAGAAGGAGCGAAGAGGTGATACCGCTGTATAGATCACTGTTGAGGCCTCGTCTGGAATACTGTGACAAATTCTGTAGATCACATCTCAGGAAGGACATAGACAGAATGGAAGCAGTCCAGAGAAAAGCATCAAAAATGATACATGCACTGCACCACAAGCCTTATGGAGAAAGACTCAAGGAACTCGACATCTACTCAATGGAAAGGAGAAGGGGGAAGGGATATGATAGTGACTTTCAACAGGGTACAGGAGGGGAGTGTATCTCAGAGAAGAAAGCACACCAGGACAAGGGGACATAACATGAGGCTGGAGGGAGGGAGCCTTAGGGGGAATGCTAGGAAGTATTTTTTCACAGAGAGGATGATGGATCCATGGAACACCCTACCAGTGGAGGTGGCGGAAGCAAAAACAGTACGAAGATTCAAAAGTGCATGGGATAAGCATAAAGGCAACCTGCTGTGCAGCAGAGTGGGGAAAGGGCAGTCTAGATAAGAATAGGGATTGCCAAACCAAGTAGGGAAATGGACAGACTAGGTGCACCGGTTGGTCCTTATCTGCCATCATATTTCATATGTCTATGTTTCTATAAAGAGGTTGTGCTGTAGCTGGTTGAAGTTGTGTTGCAAGTCGGCACAGACAAGCTCAAGGGAAGGCCTGGAGACATATAGTACTGTATCAACAGCAAAGAGATGCATGTTAGCCATCCTAATGTTAGTGTTGATGTTATTTATATAAATGGCAAACAGTAAGAGCCTAAGTATGGACTCCTGGGGTACTTCTCTGGGCATAATTGTGAGAGGGGAGAGTTCACTTTGCACCTTGACTTGTTGCTGTCTATCTGTAAGATGGCATGAGTACCACTGCATGGCAGTAGCATCTAGGTTGATGTCCTTTAGCTTGTGGAGAAGTATTGTGTGGTCCATGGTATCAAAGGCCTTGCTAAGGTCCAGGAAGACTGCGCTGACATGATGTTTAAAGTGAAGTGTGAACTTTTGCAAGCACAGCTGCGGTACTGTGTTTTGGCCTGAAACCAGACTGTAGAAGGTTGAGGAGGTTAGAAGATTCCGGGTACTGCCTTAGCTGCATATTGACCAATTTTTTGAGTAATTTAGATAGTATAGGAAGAAGTGATATGGACCGGTAATTATTGAGGTCACAGGGATCGCCTGACTGAAAGAGGGGGATTATATGCACTATTTTTCCTGATGAGGGAAGGACCCCATGTGTAAGAGACAAGCTGAAAAGATGTGTGATGGATGGTGTAAGGTAAAGGTGGCCCAGTTTGAGGAAAAGAGGTTCTAGTGGGCTGGAACTAGCACTTTTTTTGGCATCTAGGGAGATTAAAAATTCCTCTACCTGTTTAAATGAGACAGGGTCAAAGCTAAACTCAAAAAGTGGCTTAGTGCTTGAGGAGACTATTGGAAGGGGGTTTGTAGTGGGGGAGCTGCGTACGAAGGTGGTTAGCTGGGGACATATCAAAAGCAAGTTCTGCAGTGGCAAAAGGGTTGTTTAATTGTGCTAGTACATGATGCTTAGTTGTGAGTCATCTGCTTGGGTGTAGCTGTGATTCATCTGCTCAGGCGTACTTACAGATACAATAAGTGACCACTCCTCCACCTACTGCATCTTGAGGGATAAAGCCCCCAAGGACCCCCCAAGAATCATTCATTTCCATGACTTCTCAAAACTGGACCCCATTATACTGCAGCAGGAAACTGGTAGTATTGACTGGTCATGGCTATGGACCACCAATAATATACATTGTGCCCTCAGCACCTTTAATAATATCCAATTGGAAATCCAGAATAGACTTGCTCCCCTGACCACGAGGCAAGTTTGCAGCACTGTCTCTAAGTGGCTGGCTCACCCTCTGTTGGCAAGTTTAAAACAAAGTGATGCCAGCTGGTCCATACATAAATCCACCAAGACTACCGCCAGCTAGGATATCCAGAACTACAGAGCTGCTTGCAACAGCTTCACCTCTGTCATCCGTACAGCAAAGAGACAGTACTTTAAACAGGAGCTAGCAAATTCCTGGGGTGATAGTCAATCCTTCTTGGATAATTTAAAAACATTAACCGGCAAGCCTAATAACCACCCCCCCCCCCAGCAATGCTTAATGTGGAAGGGGAGCTGACCCAGGATTCCATGGTGATCACCAACACCCTTAATAAGGTATTCTCTGACCTTAGCAGGGTACTTCACCCTGGCTTTCTTAACCCCCAAGGGAGCCTGGCTTCTGACAGCATGGCGGGTAACACTCACTTACACACATCCCCACCCTTCTATCTCAAAACTGTTCCCATATCATTGGCAAGAAAATACCTCAAGAAGGCAATCAGGAAATCTAGGTCTAGTGGGGGACTCTCTTGACCCGAAGTTGTTAACCTCCACAATTGAAGAGATGCTGCAACCTCTGACCCACATCCTTAACCTGTCCCTCATCACAGCCAAATTCCCCAAGATCTGGAAAAAGGCTGTGATTACACCTGTTTTCAAAAGTGGTGCACGCACCAACCACTCAAACTACCGGCCCATCTCAATACTCCCACCCCTTTCTAAAGCACTTGAAAAGATAGTCTGTGACCAACTAGTGGACCACCTTCATAAATACCAGCTCCAATGCAATGAACAACATGGGTTCAGGAGACATAGCACAGTACCACCACTGCCCTGATCGAGTTTACCAGTTTCACACATTGTGCCTTAGACCGTGGGCACTTAGTTGGGGCTACCTACATTGACCTAACTAAGGCCTTTGACATGTTCAACCATGATACTTCTCCATCAAATAACCCTTACTAATCTCTCAACAGAATCTGTGGGTTAGTTTCATAGATATCGTTCAGGTCGTTCCCAACAGGTAAAAATTCTAGACACCCTCTCTGATCTCTATCCTTTCACTATGGGGGTTCCACAGGGTTCACTCTTGGGCCCCCGTTCTTCAATTTTTTTCTGAATAATCTCCTCCTGGCTTGCCTGGGTCATGTCCTCCCATACGCAGATGATGCAGTGCTGTTCTCCAGCCAGGCTGACTCGACTGCACTTGGAGAACAAATGAGGATCTGCTTCTCAGCAGTAGAATCCTGGTTACTGCACCATAAACTTCTTCTTAATTACAAGAAGACAAAGACCATGCTTTTTTCCTCCTCCCAAAACTGTCACAAAACTCACCATCTCCAGATTAGCAACAAGAACAATGAAATACTGAATATGGTCCATTCCTTTAAACACCTCAGTGTCACACTTGACAGCACTAGAGGTGCAGCAAATTTAAATTCTGCCGGCGAATTTCCCGCAGAGTGGGCACTTCACATTGTCACTCCGCTATGCAAAGTGGCCAATGCAAAAGGCTCACTTCACCTTGTAATTATTATTTCATGTTGTCATTCCACCTTAATGCAAAGTAAGGCAAAGTGACAATAATATTGGCAGCCCTTCACACACAGTCACCAGAATTAATTTGCATCCCCAAAAGGCTACTGTCTTGTGTCCAGAAAATTCATCAGTGCTGATGAAGAGAAATGAGAGGGTAACAAAAAATGCAGACTCTCCCAGAATTAATGGTGTACTCCATCATGTGCGCAATGGTCACACACAGTCACCAGGATTAATGTGCATCCCCAAAATGCTACTATCTTGTGTCCAGAAAATTCCCCAGTGCTGACAAAGTGAAATGAGAGGGTAACAAAAAATGCAAAGTCTCCCAGAATTAATGGTGCACTCCATCATGCGTGCAATGGTCACACACAGTCACCAGGATTAATGTGCATCCCTGAAATGCTACTGTCTTGTGTCCAGAAAATTCCCCAGTGCTGACGAAGTGAAATGAGAGCTTAAAAAGAAATTCAGTCACCCAGAATTAATGGTGCACTCAGTCATGTGCTCAGTGGTCACACCTAGTCACCAGAATTAATTTTGCATCCCCAAAATGCTACTGCCTTGTGTCCAGAAAATACCCCAGTGCTGATGAAGTGAAATGAGAGCATAAAAAGAAATGCAAATGCAATGTCTCCCAGAATTAATGGTACACTCTGTCATGTGTGCAGTGATCACACACAATCACCAGAATTAATTTACATCCCCAAAATGCTACTGTCTTGTGTCCAGAAAATTCCCCAGTGCTGATGAAGTAAAATGAGAGATTAACAAAAAATACAAAGTCTCCCAGAAATAATAGTGCACTCCATCATGCGCACAATGGTCACACACAGTCACTAGGATTAATGTGCATCCCCAAAATGCTATTGTCTTGTGTCCAGAAAATTCCCCAGTGCTGACTAAATGAAATGATAGCGTAACAAAAAATGCAAAGTCTCCCTTAATTAATGGTGTACTAAAAATGCACAGACAGATTAAGACTATGCTGTGCACTTAAGAGATGCAGAAGCAAAGGGACAACAACACCTAACCAGTGCTCACAAGTCACAAATCCAAATCTGGAAAAGAATACCTTTTGCTGGTTTGGGGGGGGGGGGCTAGTGCACAGCAGTAACAGTCCTCGACCAGTAAAGATACCACAAAGCAGTATAAGAAATTCATGCAGGTGCAGTGGATAGCAGGTTCACGCTGCTGCAATTACTCTGTGGCACAATAAATGGTGTCTGATTTAATGGCACGCATCGCACACACGCTCACACTACAAGTAATGCGTAGCAAATTGAAAACATTTAGTAATATAACCAAATGTTTTAAACAGATAAATTATGCACTGCTGCACCACAACAATCAGCAAAGAAATGTCAAGAATTATTAAAAATATTACTGTGTGTACATTAACACAGTTATACAAGAAAAATATAACCAAAACAGAAAGGTTGCCTTTTTCTCCCAGTTAATCTACCTGCACCACAGATACGCCCTTCCCCAAAACACACTTCACAGTACACAGACTGACTGTTCTAAACTAATATTCAGAATCCACAAACAAACAATAAACTCTCAAAGATATGAGCACTGGAGGGTTTCCTATAAATGATGTACTAAATTGTGAGTAAACAAAATAGCTCAAACAGGCTTTTTTAACAGCTTTCAGAGGATTTGAATCACAGAGCTCTGACAGGAAATTGTCTCCATCTTCCACTACACACACACTACACAGAACTAAGGCTGTGCAGAACAATCTAGAGCCCATGTGACCTGCAATCCAATGAAGCACTGCAAAATTCACCTTTGGAGCTCAAAAACAAGATGAAGTGAGGCGAAGTACATTGATTTCAATGTACTTTGTCTTAAAACTGGTGGAGAAGTGGTTTGGGGAAAGCAGAATAATGCAAAGTCATTATTTTCAATGGACTTTGCGTTCCCCATTATGACGCGAAGTACTCCACTTCTCATCGTGGAGTACTTAACAGATTCCATATTACTTCGTGAATCACTTTGTAGAGTGAATTTCGGCCACTTCACCTACCACTAGACAGCACCCTCTCCTTCTTGCAACAAATTGAGGAGGTAGCCAGGACTGTCAGTGCAAGAACTAGTATGCTGTACAAGCATAGACACTGTCTCACTGATGTAGCTCTCAGACTTGCAGTGTCTTGCTCTGTCACTCCTATCATCGACTATGGGCTGGTGGTTTATAGAGCAGCGACAGATTCAGCCCTTCCCAGAATAAGAGTTACTCTCAACAAACCATGCAAACTGATTCTGCAGGCCCACCATCTGACACATACATGTGAGCTTTACTCTTGCATGGGCTGTCTCAACTTAGATGATAGGATTCAATATCAAGTCTGCCTCCTAGCAAAGAAGGCCACCCTAGGCCTCACTACCTCTGGGGTTCAAGACCTCCTCCACCCTAACACCAGGACCAGGAATACCAGAAATTTGAAGAGCCAGATATTAAAAGTTATTTTCCGTCAAACCTCCCTAGGACAGCAATCATTTGCATATAGGGCACCAACCTGGCTAAACTTTCTCCATCCTGACCTTCTGTCCTGCACAAAAATAGGACAATTCAAAACATTATTGAGGGATCACCTAGTGTCCAGGAACTTTAAGTGCGACTGCGAGCTCTGCACTTAATTCCACCTACTCCTAACTTTCACCCTCTCTCCCACCCCCAGCCCTCATCTGACAAGGCCTTTCTAGCTGTTTCTCTCCGCCTGCCCTTTCCCCCGTAAGAAAAGTTTCACTCCTGTACCTTCTCCTTTACCTCCTCCTTCCATATGCCCTACCTAACTACTTTTGCCTCCCAAACTTTCCAGTATGATATCATGAATGGACCACCCACAGCCTATATTGCTATTGCCTGAGGCATCCTATTGCCTTTATTGACAAAAGGGGTGGCGGTCTACCACCATGCCACCAAAACATCCCTTTATAAATGGGATGTAGCTTACAACATTATCTGCAGATTTGCAATGGCCACAAATAAGTACACTCACCTTTGTGATTTATACTCCAGGTAAGGTTGGCTCCCTCCCTCTGACCTGCAGAAATTCACCCTGAGATGTCTAACTCACTCTGTTGTTAATAGGCAGTCCCCCATGTCCCTGTCTGTTCTACTTAAGTCTCTACAATTGCACTTACCCCCTTAGATCCAATGCCTCGGGGCCTTGATTGTTCCCAAAACCAAGATCAATTTTGGGAAACTGTCCTTCACCTTCACTGCCTCCGCTGTCTGGAATGTTATCCCTCCCATGATCCAGCAGTGTGAATCCCTGAAAGCCTTCAAGCCTTCAAAAAAAGCATATAGCTTCTTCCTTAATCAGACTACTGTTTGTTCATACCCTTAGGCCTTTACAGAGCTGAGTTTCCCTTTTTTTTTTGTAATTCAATAAGCTTTATTAGTTTCAAATGACATCACAATACACAACACATATTCCCCCGGGGTGGATGCCATTAAAGCAATACATAGCATACATTAGGTAATTCTGAGGCAGTCCCCCCACCCCTCAGACACCCTTGCTCTTCCTCCTTCCATCCTCCCCTTGCATCTAGTCATCCCTAACTCCCCCCTCCCCAAGCCAAGTGTTACTCGCACACCGCTCTAACAAATAGTCACTCAATAGTCTATAATCAGGTCTATTGGATCTTCCAATCCACTAACAGAGCATCTAGCACACCCCATCTACTCTGGAAGGTTGCATATCTATTGAATATCAGGCAAATGTGCTTCTCCAACTGGATGGCTAACAAAATTTCTTTATGCCATTCCAGTGCAGAAGGGGGAACACTATCTCTCCAGTGCCATGATATAATCAACTTTGCAATCATTGCAACCAGGACCATATGGCCTTTCTTGACCTTGGGCATACCCAGAGGAAAGGAGTTCAGTAGGCAAACTTCTTGGGTAAATAATGGATCTAGCCCCAAAAAAGAATCCAGAGATTGTCTAATTGTCTGCCAGAAAGCTTGCACTTTCAGGCATGTCCACAACATGTGAAACAAAGTACCCAGCTCCCCTCCACATCTGGTGCAAGCAGGGAAAGGGAGCTGCCCCAAGGTATAAAGTTTAATAGGGGTGAAATATAAGTTGTGCATAATATTAAACTGAACTAGACACAATCTATCCTGTTTAATGTAAATATAGGAGTTACAATAGTCTCTTCCAGAAGTCAACTTCTGTGTTTAGAGGCAATTCCTGGATCCAGTAATAGCAAACCCTTGAAGCAGACTGCTCTGCAATGCTTGTAATTTCTTGTAGACTAAAGAAACAGCATGGGGTGGTCTAGCTAATATAAGAATAGAGGGCAAGTCAATTTTCACGACCTCGGGCCTTGGGATTTTGCCTATGTGGGAGACAACAGCTTCTTTAAGCTGCACATATTGAAAAATGCCACTAGCCTGTACATTGAGTCTGTCTTGGAAAACAGAAAAGGAGATTATATCTCCATTATCATACATGTCTGCGGCTTTCTTCTCCCTCAGGTTAGGCGGGTAGGACAGTGGGATGGGCCGATACCCAATTTTAAAATGTGTTTTGCCCAGAATGGGTTGGTCTAGGGAAACATGCCAGTTAGTGGCCATCTCTACTTGCAATTGGTCTAACACTTTGATGGATCATCCCAATGGAGTAGATCTAAGAGGCCTGGGAATAACCTTAGGAGTCACATATAGGAGAGCCTGGAGAGTGCGCCTATGCTGGGTTGCAAGGTACTGCTCTATTTCCAACCACTCTGGTGAGTAGTCAAGAGGGTCTAGGGCCTGAGGTTCCTGCGCCTAATGGGCGAGTTTACTCAAGTGATGGGCACAATAATACAGGAAAAAGGAGGGAACCGCCAGACCACCTTGCTCCCTTGGGGAAGTTAATTTAAAGAAAGACCTCCTGACCTTCTTACCCTGCCATATAAATGTATTCAACATTGATTGCAATTTAACGAACCACCTCTTGGGGAGAAAACAACCCATCATGACCATTGGGTATAGGATATGGGGGAGCACATTCATTTTCACCGTGGAGACTCTACCACACAGCGATAAGGGAAGAGCACCCCATCTATCCAAGTCAGCTTTGATTTTAGTCTGAAGGTCTGAAAGGTTGGATTTCAACATGGAGGTCCTATCCCTTGCCACATGAATTCACAAATACAGAAGTGATTTCGATTCCCACGACAGAACAAAGTCGGTTACCTCCCCTCGGGACACTCGATTATTCAAGTGAAATACTTTAGTTTTAGTGAGGTTGAGCTTGTAGTATGAGACCTTGGAGAAGGCTCCAACCTGGTCTAGGAGTGCTGGTAAACTGTCCCGTGGGTCTTCCAAATGCAACAAAAGATCATCTGCATATGCAGAGAGTGTATATCTTCAGCCTCCAATTAGAATCCCTCGAATATCTGGAGGGCTACCAAATGCCGAATATGGGGTTCTAAATATAAGTTAAATAAAAGAGGGGAAAGGGGACATCCCTGTCGAGTACCTCTGTGGAGCGGGAAAACTTCAGAGTGAACTCCGTTGCATTGAATTTGGGCAGAAGGGGAAGAATATAGTAACCTGATCCACTGAAGGAAGTCCTCTGGGAGTCCAAACCACGACATAGTGGCGAAAAGGAAGTCCCATGACACCCTATCAAAGGCCTTCTCGGCGTCCAGTGACACCAGAACCATGGGTAGTTCTGAGCCACTGGCAATCGAGAGGAGGTGCATTAACTTCCGCATGTGGTCCCCAGAGGACCAGCCTGCCATAAAACCAATTTGTTCTTTACTTACCATGAGAGGCACAATAGGTCCTAACCTATTGGCCAAAATCTTGGCCAAGAGTTTAACATCAGTGTTAATCAATAAGATAAGCCGATAACTCTCTGGATATTGCAAACCTTTACCCTTTTTAGGAATAAGCGTGATTATTGCTCTCAAGAAACTGGGGTCAGATAGCCCATTATCAAACCAGTGATTATAGACCTCTGCCAGTATTGGGGCTAGCTCTGATATGCAAGCCTTGTACAGACCATTAGGGAGTCCATTCGGCCGGGACTTATCCATTGGGAGAAGTGCAACGGCCCTTACCACTTCTTCTGCTGTCATGGGGCCTACCAAGGAGGAGGAGGTGTGAGTGAGTGACAGCTTGGGCAGATCAACTGAGCTGAGGTATTTCAGGATATTTGCCATGGAGGGGTGATCATCTGTTTCCTCAGCATATAACCTCTGATAATATTGCCTTAGCACCCCTGCTATGGCACGAGGATCAGTAACAACGGCGCGTCCTTGTCCGGCTTGATACCTGGAATGAACCGAGATGCATCCTCTTGCCTAAGCCCTAAGGCCAGCAACTTGCTAGCTCTTTCCTCAGCCTCTAAATATTGAAATTTTGTACTTTTCTGTGAAAGTTCGGCTTTTTGGGAGATAAGACTGAAATACTGAGCTTGCAGTCTATGCAGCTTGGTCCAGTCTTCATCAGGAGAAGAGCGAGAGATAGTAAACTCCAATTGGCTAATTGAGGAAAGCAGGGAGTTCATTTGTGACTTGAATTGCCGGAACTTTGTTGAGGCTAACTGGATACACTCCCCCCGCAGAGAACACTTTAAAACCACCCAGACCATGTCAACCCTGCTAACTGACCCCCTGTTGTTTCTTATAAAGTCAATAATAAAGTCTTGTATATATTGCAGGGAATTAGGTTTATGTAATAACTGGGTATTAAGCCACCAGAGGGTGTCCCTTTTCACCCCAGGTCCTACTAGGAAAAAAAGGGAGACAGGCGAGTGGTCAGATATAACCCTGGCGTAAATATCGACATCAATTACCCCAGGGAGGGCAAAGGAACTAATAAGAAAAAAGTCAATTCTTGAGAATGTTTTATGCAGCGGAGAGAAAAAAGTATATTGGCGCTTCTCCGAGTGCAAGGTGCGCCAGACATCAATAAGATCCGCCCCCCTCATGAGCTCATGAAGGGCCCTCTGCACAGGAGAAAATCCCCTTCAGACCTATCAATGTGTGAATAGGGGGTAATATTCCAATCACCTCCCAAAATGGTAAGTTTTGGGGTGTTGGAAACAACCAATCTCAATAGGTGCATGAAAAAATGTGGGGATTTCGGCATTTGGACCATAGGCTGCTCCCAGCATCAACTGATGCGATTCTAGTAAACCAGTCACTATGACATACCTCCCATCAGGATCCCAGATTTCTTTTTCAAGGGTGAAGGGAATTTTTTACTTATTAGGATAACCACTTATTAGGATAACCACTCCCCCTCTACTGGTGGAATTACCTGCCCCATAGACGTAACCGACCCACTGTTAACGAAACAGTACAATATCCTCACGCTGGAGATGCGTTTCCTGAAGGAAAGCTGTCCCAGTGTTTAGGTATTGCAGGTGTCTAAGAATAATGTGCTTTTTACAATGATCATGGGTGCCCTTTATATTCCAACTTATGAACTTGTATGGACCACTCATAATGTAGCTCCAACTGTGACCTTATCCCTGTCATTGCTCTGAAATAGAGCGGGACGAGAACACTTGGCCCCTCCCATAGTACCCCCTACCCAGCCCTCTTTAATCCCCAAACTCATAACAGTACACATAAATTAACACACAAATTAAAAATTCAACTAACTCTAACTACTTACACTATTCTATCCCCCAGTTCTAGCCACTGCACTACAATCCTACCTCTAGTACGTGATGTTATCGCAACCTGCATTCCCATATCACCACCCCCGCTTCCCTCCACCCCTGCTGTAACTAACCCTGAACAAAAAGCAGGAGGTGAACCCCCCACCAGTACATTTCACACTGCTTCACCCTCATATAATTGTGCCACCCATTTTCTTGCATTAGAGATATCCCACTGAATCACAGGTCCCCCTTCCCTGATAGAAAAATGGAGCATTGGGAAACACCCATAGGCCTCTAGGAATACAGGGCAGGCTAGCGAACCCCTTAACTGTGCAGGCACAGCCCCACTAGATAAATAGAGCAGTAGGAGTAAACGACAAGTAGCCCCCTGGATTAAGACTGCGTCTGATCTATAAACCTGTCAGCCTCACTGACAAGACTGCAGGCAGCAACAATGAGGAAATGGGAGCACATTAATCAGCCTGCCCCGTATACCAAATGCCCCTGAAAGTATGCAACAACGTCCACCGCGACTTATCCATGCTAGCCAAGGCACTTTAGCTAAAAGTCCAGTGACCAGGGGTCCTGTTTGACAGCATGGGCAGTCCACATATGACTTCTCTGAATCAGGGAGGGGCAAAACATGGTTCAGCCTCCTGTGGCCTGCTCAAGTGGCCGACCCGCTGATGAAGCTCTCGTAGCAGAGGGGGCTGTGTCACATTAGTAAGATGAGGCTGTCAGATCTCCTCCAGCTGCCAAAGGTGGGTTTACTCTGCCAACATCAAGTAAGAATGTCAGAAAGCGAGTATAAACTATATGTCCAACCAGAAAAACAATCGTGCACATAAGCACTTTTCAAAGGAGACACACTGCCACTTTGCTCTTACTTGAAGAGATCGGGGAACAAAACCTTAAGCTCTTTCTTTGCTTGATACTGAGATTCAAATGAAAGCCATTGCTTTCCAGTTTTGACTTGGAGCGTTGCTGGATATCGCACGCGAAATGGCATCCCTGCGGCGATCAGCTTGGACACTGTCGGATGCAACTCCTGTCACTTTAGCCAAACAGACTGTGGGAGAATTTGAGTAATGCGAATTTTACGCCCTTCCCAGAGGACTTCCTGCAAGGGCCTTGATTTTATTAAGAATAAATTACTTATCCTGGAAATTGAGCAATCTGAAGATAAAAAGTCGAGGGGGGCATCAGAAGGTGGAGGGGGTCGCACACTATGAGCACACTCTATAATATAAACCGTGTTGTTAGGAGAAGGACTGGCTATCTTTTCACAGAACTTCTGGGAAAAAAGGATTGGGTTGTTCCCTTCCTCTTTTTCCGGTATACCAATCACCAGAAGGTTGTTCCTTCTGCTCCTTCCCTCTAAGTCTTCGAGCTTCTCCTCTAGCTTCTTAAACCTGCAGCCCAGCTGAATGGCTTCTTGCTCCATTTTCCCCTGCTTGACCTCCTTAGAAGTAATGTTAGCCTCTGAGTCCCCCCTACACACATTGCAAGAGATTGGACCGATGTTTTAATTTGCTGCAGGTCATCCGAGATATTGAGGATCTTTTCCAGTAAGGGCTGCATGATTTCAAGGAATCTTTCCTCTGACAGGGCTGTGGTCAATGTGGCTGACTTAGCTCCCCCTGTAGCTTGCTGCTTTGGCCATTTTGAGGCCTTGTCCTTCTCGGGTGTTGGCGGGAGAGAGTGCTGCGGAGGGGCCTTCTTCATAAAGATGTCCATTTCTCGCTCCCCGATTCTGAAGTCCAACAAGTGCGGAGAGCTCTTACTTTTAGTCAAAACCACTTATCAAACGTAACTGACTCGGTATAGGTTAAGGCACAGAAATTGTTAGCTGGAGAGAAGAGCCACGGGTGAGTGCTGCTTCCCCTCAGGCTGCCATCACATGACCCTATGTTTCAAGCTGGGTTTCCCTTATCTACTCTGTGTAACTCCTGTATGTACTATTTTTAATATGATCATGAACTCTGCTTTTCAATTTTGTTTGCTGTACACGTAGCCCTATGTTTTATGTGGCCTTATATGCCAATGTACGCTCACCTGCTCCTGTGATTCTACTCGGGATAATACTTTGACTTTCTTTTCTGTATTGTACCGAACATTGTACTTTAATTGAACCGATTGTCACGTCCCCTGTGTAATGCTACTCTGTTTATTCTCACAGGTCATTCCTGAAAATAGGAACTGTTTTTGTCTAGTACACTCACCGGGTAAATAAAAACTAATTAAATAAATAAATAAACATAGCATCAAGTCCCACCAGGACAATTTAGATATGAGTGAAATGTTGTGTGAAATGTTTGCAAGCCACTTAAGCTTCCCAGACAGTTCTTTTGTCCACCAAACTATAAAGTAGGACAAAGCAGAATCCCACTGCAAAGGAGATGCTGCATCTCACTTAAGCTATGCATGAAAAATATATAGCAAAAAACAAGCAATAAAACAAGTATTGTTTGCTTGAGAGCATGCGCAAAGCAAACTTATCGGTACCACTTTTGCTTGAGAGCATGCACAAAGCAAACTTATCGGTACCACTCCAGACAAAGTAGCGGCTGAGTAGGTGTCTGCTGCAAGCAGCCAATGCAGCTCAGCCTGCAGGAGGTGCAGTATTTGTATACCCAAACCTGATTAGGTAGCTGCAAAGACTGCTGATGCTACCTGATGGGCAGACACTTCTGTCATACGAAAGGAGATAGATGCATCAATCACAGTATATCTTTTCATCTGTTCTGGCCATCAGACCCATTTCACCCTACCAACCGACCCTGTTTTGCAGCACCAGCGGCAGACCAGAGCCATGCTCTTGTAGCAGCAGTGGCACTCTTTAATGCTCCCCCTCCACCCAGTAATAGTACCATGCTTGGCATCAGTGGTACTCCTTTCCACTCCCCCAGCAGCAGAGCTACTTGTTGGCAGTCATGAGTGCATTTTTTTACTGCAACAATAGGCATACGAGGCTAAAGTCCAGGTGCCAGTCCCAGCATCAGCAATGATTAGATTAGATCCAAAAGGCAGCAGAGCATGGGCAGACTGGGCAGAAGCCACTGGGCAGTCTACCTAAGCACTGGCAGCATGTGGCTGTCCTGAGCCCTGCACTACAACAGCCACAGCTTTAGTGAGTAACAGTGAAGACAGTTTACCTGATTCCCACTAGGTGGAGAACTAGTCAGTCAAAAGACTCCTACCCACTTTTAGAAAAAAAAAGTCAAAGCACTCAAACCAGTGCAAATCTGAACTTTCATAATGTTCTCAGTACTATTACATACATAGCTATGGCATAAAAGAATCTCTGGTGCTTTGAGGCTTACGCCACTTCTTGGGGGGCCTGATAAAAAGGCCTTAACCTAGAAGCAACAGGTATTTTCTATGGCACAGCTCTGTATGTAATAGTACTCAGAACTTTATGAAAGTTCACATTTGTGTGCTTAAGTAATAATGCATGACAGGGTAAGGGTTTTTGTGGGATTTACCCATGACTGGTGTGGTTAGGTCTTGAGGCTGCAGACTGAGTGACTTATCCACACCAGGAGTGCGTAAAGAATGGAAACTATGTTATGAGACTAATACATTTATTTCTTTTTAAATAATGTTTTGGGGTACATCCTTCCTCTGTTGGTAAAGTAGTACCCCCTGTAGCAGCAGGTGAAGGTCAATGATGCTTTCTGTGCCTGAATGCTGCCCAGATGGTGCCATGTTGTTAATTTAGGAAAATATATATTTTTGTTTGACTGGATCAACACATTGCTCTCTGCCCCAAATGGTACTTTGAAACATATCAGACAGCTGAAAGTGGAGGGAGTGAAATGGGAGCTGAGACAGGATCAGCATATTGGTGCTCTCCCAATGCTGCTGTCTTTATTTTAAAAAAATCTGCTTTTTTTGTCTCTGGCCACATACCCTTGCATTTACTGTATAAATATACGTATATATATATAAAAAAAATCTGCTGTTTGTAATTTGCACTCACTTCTAGTGTGTGCCTGACTGCCTGCCTGCTCTGCACTCCACCTGCCTGACCATGCTCTTTCTATCTTATCTGCCAAACTTCTTCATCCAACCCCATTCTGCTTTCAAAGACACAGAATGAAAAGAAACTTTTTTTGTGCTATGTCCGCCAGTATCTTCCCCTCGTAAATGCTCTGCACTCACTCTAGAAACTGTGCAATCTTTCTGCTCTCAATTACTTCTCCACCTACCTCACCACACTCTGTCTCTCTGGCCTAACCACTCTTTCTCTTTCTCTCTCTAACCCAATCCCATAGAAACTAGAAGCTGTTGGCAGAAAAGGACCTACTGGCCCACCCAGTCAACCCTAATGTCCCTACCTGTTGTGCAACAGTAGACTCTAATTGATCTCCGGCCTTCCTCTCCCCATCTTGTTTCTAAGGTCCCTCGATGTCTATCCCCTGCATGTCTGAATCCTGTTACCATTTCAGTACCCATGACTTCTGCTGGGAGGTTGTCCCAGGCAGCCACCACCATTTCCGTGTAGAAATATTTCCTCACATCCTCTCTAAGTCTCCCACTTCCAGCTTCATATCATGCCCCCTTGTCCTTGAGCATCTCTTTCTGTGCAGTATACCTTCCTCCTGTACCCTTTTGATACCCTTCAGGCATCTGAATATTTCTATCATGTCTCCCCTTTCTCTCCTTTCCTCCAGTGAGTACATATTTAGTTCCTTGAGTCTTCCCTCGTAGGGCTCGTGGTGCAGGCCATGCACCATTGTGGTTGCCCTTCTCTGTGTCACCTCAGCTCAATCTATGTTCTTCATGAGATAAGGCCCCCACATAACTGTACACAGTACTCCAGGTGTGGCCTCACCATTGATATGTAGAAGGGTAACACTACCTCCTTTTTTCTGCTGGTGATACCCCTCCCTATGCACCCCAGCATCCTACCAGCCTTACCCACTGCCTTATCATACTGCTTTGCCAATCTCAGGTCATTAGATATGATGATCCCCAGATCCCTGTCCTGTTTTGTGGTTAACACCTCCCCCAACTGATACATTGCCCTTTGGTTTCTGTGCCCAATCTGCATAATTTTACATTTTTTTGGCATTGAAGCCCAGTTGCTAAACCCTTGACCAGTCTTCCATCTTTTTTAGATTGTCCTTCATTTTGTCTACCCCCCTCCAGTGTGCTCACTCTGCTCCAGATTTTTGTGTACCCTCAAACAGGCGTACCATTCCTTCCAGCCCCTCATCAATTGCACTAATAAAGACACTGAAGAGGACCGGTCCCAGTACTGACTCCTGAGTCACCCCTCTGATCACCCTACCTTCCCCTGAGTGAACTCTATTTACTACCACCCTCTGACTTCAATTACCTAGCCAACTTCATATCCATTTTACTGTCTTTGAACCCACATCTAGGTTGCATAGCTTTCTTACCAGTCTTCTGTGTGGAACGGAGTCGAAGGCCTTGCTGAAATCCAGGTAGGCCACATCCACTGCTCATCCCTGATTCACCTCCCTTGTAACCCAGCCAAAACCTCTGTCAGGTTTGTTTGACAAGATCTCCCCCCCCTGTAAACCCATGCTGCCTCTGATCCTGCAACCCACTGGTTTCAAGGTATTCCCCAATCCTTTCTTTAAGCAGTGTTTCAATAATCTTGCCCACCACCAAAGTCATACCTACAGTTTGATAGTTACTTGCCACCTCCCTATTTCCACTTTTGTGCAGTGGGACTACAACCGCCCTCCTCTAGTCCTCTGGAACCTCCCCCATGTCCAGTGAAAGACTGAACAGGCCACCAGAGGCATAGACAGTTCCTCCTTTATTTCTTTCAGTACCCTGGGGTGGATCCCATCCAGCTCCATTGCCTTGCCTACTTTTAGTTTTGCTAGTTCTCTGAGGACTCTCTCCTCTGTAAAAAGGCTATTGTCCACCTCCCCTTCCCTTAATGCCCTTATCCACTATCTGTGGTCCATCATCTACCTCTACCTTTGTGGATAATGAACAAAAGCACTTATTTAATATGTCAGCTTTCTTCTTTTCCTCTACCACACTTCCCCCTTCTCCTTTTATTCTTGCTATCCCTGCCTTGCTTTTCTGCTTTTTACTTTTGTACCAAAAAAAAAGTTTTATTCCCTCCTTTTTTGCTTAATTATGTTTTCCTCCATTTGTGTCTTAGCTCTCCTAGCTTCCTTCCCTTCCTTCTTTTCTTTCTCCTAATTCTCCTTATCCTCTTCCTTCTGTGTTGTTTTGTACCTTTTGAATGCCTGTGTCTTTTCTTTTAATTTCTCCGCTGCTTCCCTGGAGAACCATAGTGATGTCCTTCTTCTCTTGCACTTTTTAACCTTTGTGACATAGAGGTCTGTTGCCTTCTCAATTGCTTTTTTTAATTTTGCCCAGGGTTCTTCTACCCCCACCCTCTTTCCCTATTCCTGCTCGGGCTTCCTTAAGGCACTCTCCCATTCTCTTGAAATTGGCCCTCCTGAAGTCCAGGACCCTCATTTCAGTGTGGTTAGGCTCTCACTCAGTTCTTATGTTGAACCACACTGTACGATGGTCATTGGTCCCCAGGTGGCTTCTCACTGTGATGTCAGTAACACTGTCTCTGTTTGACAGTACCAGATCCAGTAACGCCCCCTCATGAGTGGGTTCTTTTACCAGTTGCCGGAGAAATGCCCCTTACAGGGAATTTAGGATTTCCCTACTTCTAAGAGATGCTGCAGCAGGGAGGCTCCAATCCACATCAGGTAAATTGAAGTCTCCCATTAGTAGTACCTCACTCTTGTTAGCCATCCCTTGGATTTCTTCTATCATATCCCTACCTTCCTCCTCCCCCTGTGTTGGAAGTCTGTAGACCACCTCCATCCTAATAGGGGCACCCCACCCTGTCTCTAGGGTTACTCATAGTACCAACACCTTGCTGTGTTGCCCCTGTATTTCCATGGCCTTTATGTTGACCCTCACGTACAGAGCCACCCCTCCTCCCTTTTTTCCTACCCTGTCCCTCCTGAATAGCACATACCTCGGTATGGCTACTTCCCAGTCCTGGTTTTCATTGCACCAGGTCTCTGTGATTGCTGCTATGTACAGGTCTCCTGCTTCCATGATAGCCTCAAGGTCTGCCATTTTGTTGCTCAGACTTTGAGCATTTGCACACATGGCTCTCCATCTTTTGTTGTCTCCTGCCTTCTTCTTGTCCCTTTGTCCTCCCCCTTTGTCTCCAATATTTTCATTCCCCTTTCACGTTCCCTCTTTTTTTTGCTTGGTTGCCTATTTTTGTTTATTCCTTTCTAGTTTCAAAAATACAGGGGATAATACAGGGGATGCATGACAAAGAAAATAAATGTTTTTGCTATGCGGTGCCTCCACAAGCTGCTGCTGATAAAAAAAATATCAGTCCTGCATCTGTTCCGGTAACTGTTGCTATATATTTAGGGGTAGGTATAAAAATGAGCGAGTCATTGGCTATGATTTTGGCAGTTTCAGGAGCGGCAAACATGTAGCCCTTTGATGTGTGGATTTTGAGTTTGTTTTGTTTGGTGACGTTTCAGAGTCATAATTTTTACTGCTTTGTTGTTGAAAATGGAACTGAACTTTGGCTGCTAATGTTTTCTGTGTTTGGTTGAAGATTTGGGATTTAGTGGCTCAGGAAAATGGTGGCTGAAATGTTTTTGAAAAGGCTATACAGTGTAGTGATTTAAAGGATTTTTGTGAATCAGTTGGCTGATTGACTGGTACTTGATGCATGGGCTGTGGTGAAATTTATTTTTAGGCAGATGGCATATCAGCCAATCAGATTATAGGATTTGTGTTGACTATTGTATGATCTTGTCTTTTGTCTTCTTAAAAGCTCGTGTTGTTGCAGCATCTTATCCACTCCTCCTGGCTGCTACTGTCCTTCTCCAGTCCTAGAGTGATGTCCGTGTGTGGCAGTTGCATTGTTTTTTTCGTTGAACAGGTTTGGAGAGGCACTATCATGGTTAGGGGGTCAAGGGGGGGCTATTACTACTTGGTGACATCATGGAGCAGGAGTCATTTTAGTAGAGACATAAATTCCTGCTGCTGGTGGTGGATTCACTGGATCAGGGAGGGTCAGAGATGAATGGTTGGGGGTGGGTGTCAAAGTAAGTCCTCACTCAGAGGGGGCAGTGACTCAGTGCTGCCTGCCTGTGAGCATATACAAAACACAAGAGAAACTACATTACAGACACAACTGCTAGCAATGGTTGTGTGGTGTGTGTGGTAGGGTGGGAGATGGCTGTATTAAATAAAACACTTTCAAGTTCAGTTTTTTCTGACTAGAGGTGGGCAAAAGTTGCAAAATCTGCTTTTGTGGAACTTCTGCGAAAATTCGGAAATTTCATGGAATTTTTTGATCTTCCACCATTGGCGAGATTGGAATCTTCTGAATGTGTGGTGGATTTTCGCACTGTTCTGTGGAAATGTTTTGGCTGAACTGTGGAATAATACACATGAACTGTGGAATAACAGTTCTGAGGAATTGTTTTCTGCAGTTTAATGAATTATTCCTCAATACATGTAATTATTCTGCAGTTCAGTTATCAGTTCTGCAGACTTTTTTCTCTGCAGTTTAATAGAATAATCCACAATTTATATATTAATGCTGCCATTCTAAGTTGGAATTTCCACGAAAGTTGATAATTTAATTTCATCACTTTTGCAGAAGCAAAATTCTGACTTTCCCTGAAATTCCGCCAGTGGAAGTTTTTTTCCGCACATCTCTGCTTCCGACCCTGCACTTCAACGTGTCCTCTTTGCAAAGATGTAGTGAAAATGCAGGCCAGTCAGATGTTTTGTTATATTGTCTCCCCCCTCTGCAAAAAGACAGACATTAGTGGCAGTTTGGCATTTGTTTGATGGGCATTGGTTGCAATATTTTTAGTGAGCCAGTAATAGTGTCAGCCTGTGTGAGTTGGGGATCAGTTGGGGCCAGAGTGGACATATCTTCTGGGTATCAGACACTGGTGGCTTACCAACCTACCAAAGAGACTAGAGGCATGCAAAGATTTCCTCATTTACTCAGCTTCGTTATTATTCATCCTCCTTTCCATTGAACACTGCGACAGCGGCTTGGTCCTGGACCCAATGGACTACCAAGGACACATTTTGCTGTTTTGAGTTTTGCAGATTGTGATGGGGGGAGGCCAGTAGTAATGGAAAGATTAAAACATAATTCTAAAAACATTGTTTAGTTTGCATTCCCAGTCATGTCCATGAAGTTCTTGTTATTTTAATTTTTTTAGATGGTCTAGTAAATTGGAGATCTGGATCAAACAAAAGAAAATATGAATATATAAATACATAACTAAATAAATGAATGCATAAATACATGAATAAAGGAATGGACCAAGTGGATCCAAGGGAAGGGAGGAGGTTGAAAATAAAACTCAAACTTGTGTGGGTATGGCAGACTCACATCCTCCTAGAAATTAGATAAGGAAAAGGGTGTGTATCTTGTAAGCAATAAGACATGACAGGAAGTGTGATCACTGTACGTCCAGCAGCATAATATGGCATGAGGTTAAAGACTGAATCTGTGTGCAATATTGCTCCCGGAGTGTGGTGATTACATTACTACCAACACTGGTACCCTGAAGTGTCATGTTGCTCTTATAAAATGGGTTTAAACAAAATGCAGAAGTTAAAAAATAAGAAAATCAATGTTTTTCTTTTCAGTTCTGTTTATGGCTTTCAAGCCAGGCAGGGGTATACCCTATATTTTCTCCCAGACACACACCCTTCATGCCCCACTGGCAATCTAGCTTGCTGACAGGGTGGGTGGCCAGTGATTTAACCCTCATGGTGGGGTTCCCCAAGGGGAGAGGCCAAGATCAACCACTGAGTCCTGTAAGAGTTGTAGGCTTGGCTTTTTATTGGTGTGGGATTAGGAGCCAGCTCTGGGAGCTTCATGCTGTGCTGCCGTTAGGGATTTCTGGGTTTGTGTGTTCCTTCCCTGGTGGAGTGAACATTCAATAATGTCCTGGAATATTGGACATGCTCCCACTCCCGATGTGCCGATGCCCACCACTTTCAAAAATCCCAGCATTTGCTTCAGTCTTTGGCTTACTCACCCCTGGTTGCTGCCTGGGGTAGGTATCATGATGGGCTCCAAGACCCTCCCTCCCCAGAGGAGGAGAGCAGCCCATTAGATGCTCATACTCCCCCCCCACCGCCAGCATTGTGACTTCCTAAGTTCACTTTCAAACCCAGATCCTCAGTGTCACAAGCAGTAGCACTACCATTGCACCATCAGGCCGACTATAAAAAACAATGCTTAATATAGTGTTTGTTTCTGCATATAAGGGATATGGAATGGGTGCAGTGGACAGAAACCATTTATTTCCGTGAGTGGAGGGTGGGACCATAACTTACAACTGGTGAAGCTACAAATGAGATTTGAAAGTCCTGCCCTCTCGACATGAATGAAAATATGCAAAGATTTGTCTAGTGCCCTTGTCTGGTAATGCAAAACTAAATCAATCAATCAATAAATGGTTTATTTCAACTCTACCAATTTCATGCTTCAAATGGGGAGGACGAGGACCTTGGAAGGACAGTAGGTTTTAAAGTTAAATAGGGAACCCAGGCTGACAGGATGAACCATGGATCTTTTTCTGCCATCATTTTTTCTGTTTCTGTATTTTTTAAATAATGCAATATACAGTATTTGTAAGTAAATTATAATGAAGAATTGCCCCTGTATTTAGCTACTTTTTGCTTCTATGCTAAACAGTCACATTGGTCCTGGCAAAAAGGCTTGGTTGAGCCATCTCCTGACCCCCCAACCCCATCTTTTTAGCCATAGTTGCTCCAATAGTGGCAGTGGCACTCTTCTTTTCTGCTGCCCCCAACACCGTATTCACAGTTGGTGGCAATGGCACTCTCTTCCTGTCACCAAAGCAATGGAGCCACACTCAGCAGTGGTGAGACTCCTTTCCTCGCCCCCCTCCCCCAGAAATGTCCACTCTACACACATGGGGGCTGGCAGAGAGAGCTGCTACTCTGCTGCACCTCAGTTGCACCCAGCAGCAAATCCTTCTTCACCTTGACAAAACAATGAGCTCAGTACTAGACTGTAACCCCCAGCATCTCCCTGTGCTACTGCTAGCATTGTTTCTTGGAGCTTGCATCATTCCCCTGGCAGGGCTACCACTGCTTCATCACTACTTCTCTGTGTCCTCTAAGTACAAATGCAACCGAGCATTGCCTTCTTTCACACTTCCTGTCAGAAATTCCTTGTTGACTGAGTTCTGACGAGGAGCTCAAAGCAGTAAATGACTCTTCACATTCTTGAAAGTAATTGTTGTCATCAACCTGCTGTAATATCTTGATAAAACACCACCTCCCTTCTCCAAACCTTAAACTGCAAAGGAAAGTTTGGTTAATAGACAAGAGATGGGTGGATGGGTGGACAGAGTGACAGATGGATGGACCGACATATGAGCAACCCCCCTCACACACACACACACACACACACAAAGTTGCCTAAGGAGCACCCCCTGCAGAGAGTCCACGATATCCCTACATCTAGCTGAAACTGTTGCTGGGAGACTCCAGTCCACATCCGGTAGGTTGAAGTCCCCCACCAGCAGCACCTTCCCCCTTTCTGCCATCTTGTCAATGGCTTCCACCAATACCTTTTCTAATTCTGACTCATGTGCTGGAGGTCTGTAGATCACTTCAGTTTGAATATTGGTACCATTGCCCATCTCCAGGGTGACCCACAATACCTCTGCCTCCTCCATTCCCTGTATATATGTCACTTTCATGCTTTCCCCTCACATAAAGCACCACCCCCTCTTTCCTTCACACCCTCTCCTTCCTGAACAGAGTGTAGCCTGGTATGGCCATGTCCCAGTCATGGTTCCAATCATGGTTCTCAGTGCACCATGACTCAATAATGGCCACAATATCTAATTTGACCTTTACCGTGACCATCTCTAGGTCCAGAATCTTGTTTCTTAGACTTCTGGCATTTGAACACATTGCCTTCCAGATTATGTTTCCACCCTGTTTATTACTCCCCTTTATTCTTTTTGCACTCCCTCCCTCTCTTTTTAATGCTTCTGTTCCCATCCCCCTTTGCCTCTACCGCGCTGCTTCCTTTATGAATTTCCACCCTAGGGGATTCCTCTCCTCCCTCTGGTTCTCCTTACTCTGTATGTCAGCTTGTAGGGGGAGCAGTTTCTGTCTCCCTCACTTCTTCTGCAACCCTACCTTCTAGTTTAAATGTTCATAAAAATAACATTTAAACCACCCACTGTGGAGAACATTTTTTTTCCAATTGTTTAACCAGGTGAGACACACTAAGCTGAAAGCTTGTTTACAAGTGCAACCTGGGAGCACAGGGAAGTTAAGTGACTTGCACAGGGTCACACAGTATGCAAGTGGGGATTGTGAGATTCAAACCCAGGTCTCCAGACTTGTAGCTCAGAGCCTTAAACCACTGTGCTATCCCATCCCTGATGGATGCAGGCCATCACCCCTGTATATGCTTTCTTCCCCCAAGGTAGGGCCACAGTTCCCAGTTTAGCTGACCCCCACCCACACAATTCCTTTAGCCATCAGTTGAAGTTCCTAGTGTGGAGATACCCCTCCTTCTCCCATTGAAAACAAGCAGCATCTCAGCAAAAGCCACTGAGCATGTTACGTGTCTAAGACCCCTTCTCATCTCTCTAAGCTCCTCCTGCACTATCCAAGCCCTGTCCCTAGCCAGGTCATTAGTCCCCAGGTGGAAAAAGAAATCCAACACTCCCTCCAGTCCTGCTTCCCTAGCAGTCCTCAGGATCTACTTCCCATCCTTAGGAGCCATTGCAATAGGTAGGCACTTAACCTGCCTCTTCCCCATTTTCTCTTCCTAAGTCTTACCCCTCTCACTTTCAAGTCCCCCACCAGAAACTGCTTCCTCCTTTTCTGGGGCCCTATACTACCCTCCTTGGGGTCTCTACTATGGAAGTCCCCCGCATCCTCCCCGATCACCACTGTGGGTGCCTCCTCCTGGCAGTCCTGCCCTGCCAGAGTGGTGTAGGAATTATGTAGTTGTATCAGTTAAGGAAGGTGCCTGTGTCACACCACCCCCACCCTTCCAGAGTCAGCCATAGTCTAGCCTGTCTTCCTCCCTGGCATCCTCTGAGGTAACTGTGGCAGACTTTGTGGCTGCTAGGTCGGGGAAGAGGTCCTCCAAGTCCTAGCCAACAGCCAGGAGTCTAGTGACCTCTTTCCTCAAACTAGAGAGGTACGTGCAGATGGGGCAGTGCTGGAGTCTCCAGAAGGTCTTTCTGAAAACTGCCCTCCCACAGCCACTGCATTGCACCACTCCTGGCATTCTCAACACCTATTCTTCCTGAGCTACCCGGAAATATTTTTGTACCCATTCTCCTGATAGGGTGTTTCTAGTTTTCCCCTATTTTTGTTTGTTTCTATTTGTGTTCCTCCATGCCTTATTTAAATCTTTTTATACTCTTACCCTAGATGTGGTGTTGCTCCTTTTCCCAGTTTTGGCCTGTGTTTTACCTTCTGCTCTTCCCAGCAGTGACTGTTATGCAGTATTGACAGTTGCCTTACCTTAGTTGACCTGTAGAGTACCCTACTTTCCTGCTTCCTTCTGCTGATGACTGCCAACAACTAAGATGCCAGTTCTCTGTTCCACTCCTTCGCTGCTCTACTTACTCGCTGGAACAAGAAGGTGCTGAATACATTAGAGTGAACTTGATTTTACAGTGCTGATGACTGAACTATACAAGGTCCAAGATTGATGATATCTGGTGCAATAGTTGCTGAATGAAATATTGAAGTTTTTCTGGTGGTGTGTCCGTATGTGTGTGTTATGGTGATTGGGGAGAGGGGCTCCTCTGAAAAGCTTCTAACTGACATGTGAAGTCTCCCAAACATTCACTATTTTTACAAAATGCAGACAGATGACAGGGGGAAAAAAAATCATATGACATATGGCACACCCACCACAAAACCTGCGTTGATCAATTTATTGTACCAAGAGGAGATATCATGGTCAAACATACCTACTTAGTCCATGGGTAAGAAGCTACCTAGGAGTGTTTCACCATGGTGTCATACTGTAACTCTGTGTAATAAACTGGTCAACGCAGCTTATGTACTGTAGGTAACATTTGTTGTTTTGTGATATCAAAGTCCAGTTGGACTTGTGTGGCAGCACCTTCAGAAAGGGTTGATGTTTGCTTTTTTAGTATGTTTTTAAAACAATTATTTGAGTTCTCCCAATGTAAGTGCTAAAATAGATTGAGATGGGCCACACCTTGGTAAGTAGTGGTGCAAATAAAATAGCATACAGGTAAAGTCAAGCAGTAATGCACCCATGGCAAAATAAAAAGAAAGAATTAAAGCATATCCTTACTTTATGTTGTAAGTGTAAAGTGTGCCAAAATCAGGAACAGGACTGCAGCATTATACCATCATTACGGCAGGTAGACAAATGCCTTAGGCACTTATGAAGTAAGGGTAGGATATGACTTAAATCTTGTTTTTTTTTTTGTCTGTATTGTTTGTGGGTGTATTACCTCTTGAGTCTACCAACATAACTATTGTATATTAATGTCAAAGTCCTGTCATGATGCTGTTGAAATTTCAAGTTACCTACCTCCACAAACAGGATCAAGTCCTGCCTTGATGATGTTTTTCAAGTTGTTCCACCACTACATTATTCATTCCTGAAAAGAAAACTTGTACAGTAATCAATGCCCTGTCCTTTTAGCATTTCATAAATGCATTCAACCAGGGTCAGAACTAGAACTTTTTCAAGGGCATTGCAATGTTGTCATTGTGATAGCACTTAATCGACAAATAAAATATTAGTTGTTCCATTTTAAAGCACTTTTTTGGATAAAGAGCTTTTGCTTGTTGCTCTAAGATAGTAGTGGGTGCTACTTCACTACATTGCTGGATCCTTTAGACTAGAGCATGTAACTCTACTAATGATTTAGAAAGTTATCTTTATATCTGAATGTCAACAAAAACCTTTCTTCAGAGTAGTATTTCTAGCAAACAAGGATATACAATACAAGAATATTGCAGCTTACCACCTCAGGCAGCTGCTGCCTGACTGTCAGTGAATAATCAAGAGTATTGTAGAAACAATTGCTTCTACAGTACTCACAATCACTCACTGACAGTCAGACAGTTACAGTACTCACAATCACTCTCTGACAGTCAGAATGTAGCTGGATGAGGTGGTGAGCAAAGGGCTGCCCTAGTCACCATCACTATTGCCAGAGTTCAGCTTAGGTGACCGGGGTGAGGGGTGGGTGCCAGGAGGAGTGTCCTGATTGTACAGGTTGGGGGAGAGTCTGATGTCCTAATGGGTAGAGGGAACACTGGAGTACAAGAAATATTCAAGACAGCTACAGAACATATGATTCAGAGGGGGAGGTGGCATTAGACACCCTGAAATATTCACGACAGCTAAAGGACTGGAAATAAGGGTGTGTCTGTTATGCCCCACTAGACCACCAGGAATATTTAAGACAGCTACAGGAAGGGCACTCAAAAGTGGGAGCTTCACGCATGCTAATGAGCCAATAATGGACATGCAAATGGTCCATAGGACCTTGCAAGCCCAATGGGCTCAATAATATCTTAGAGATGAATGTGGCCTGCAGAAGCCCTGGCACTATCCTGATAGGACCGCACTGTATCCTTTGGGCTCCTGTGGGCCATAGTCAGTCTGATTGTGCATCAGTACATAGTGTAGTCTCAAGACTACTGTTCTTCGACCTTGTAACAGCATGCAAGAAAACATGTTTGTCATTGACAAATGCTTGTTTCTTTGTAAGGAGGGAAAGAGGTACATTGGGATATCAGGGCATTTGGAGAGTTCCTGCAGGTAAAGTTGAGAGATGGCAGAACTGGCTGCTGAGGCCTTTGAAAGTGTCTAGCTGCTATGAAGGGGAACAGAATGGATGATGGGACCCTATGGCTTTGTAGAGTACCTGGGAGGGTTATTTTTCAGATTGATCCAGTCAGCCCTACAGTATCAACCAGGGTCAAGCATCTCAACCTTTTTCATCAGCTACTAGTGTCAAATCAGGCAACACAACCGCTGAAGTCTGGTGGTTACAGCCAACTCTTGTTAGAACTTTGCGATGTCACACAGGATGGAACTGTGCATAACTAAAATATGGTTAGGCATGGTTTCACCCTCTTTGACATCCACAGTTCTAATAATGGTGGCAATGTACTCAATTTTGGCAGACTTTGTCCTCAATATCTTTGAATTGCTACCAGCTACAGGTAAGCCCAATAAATCCCTTAAAAAAGTTTTTCATTGATTGGCAGTGCTCTTGAACATTTCCATTTTTAACCTTAATTGAACTGGCTGCCTTAGAGCAGATGTGTTAATGAAAGCAGTGTGTCTTGTTATTTCTTAAGACAGATTACTGCACTCTGCTATGCAAACTTCTATTTGTGTAAGCTACTGTACCATCAAATCAAACTAACTGTTGCTCTTGATGGAATCCCACTTTTTATCTGAAGTGGCTAAAATAAATCCTATATTAAGTTTCAACATCACCCGCAGGACCCTCTGGATTTATCTTTATTTCACATACTTAACTGAAACTACACAGTACTACTCATGCAGTATTTAATGTCCTTTTGTTTCAGTTTTTGTAATCTAATAACACTGGGCTCTATGTAGAAATATTTCTTGACCCTACTCAGCACAATTAGTGGCTCATAATTTATTTATTGATTGAAAGAGTTTTACCAGGAGGCCAGCTGAACCAGCATACTGTAGCTCATTTCTAGAGGCATCCTGAGAAGGCTTTGAGACTGCTGTGGGGGTAACTGCACTTTGATGATATGCCCTGCACTGCACTGATATGCTTGATGTGTGTTTTTTTTTTTTGTTACAAATGCACATTTGAACCACGTTATATCTGAGTTGTTGGTTTACTGGGAATTGTATGTGTGGTGTTTCTCTCTGCTTCTGGCCGCATGCAAACTCTTTATGCCTGGGTGAATGATACTTAGCTGCACAGTTTGTTATGCACTTTTTCTGATGCATACTGGGTCTGTTAGTACATAAATCCCAATGCTTTTAACATTGCTTTTTGAGCTTCCAAGTCCCAGTCTTATTTAGTTCACTAACTTATTCAAAGAGATTCACTTTTGAATTTGGTCATCACATACACACTGCTTTTGTTACTGGTATTTGAACAATTTCTGATAAAACATCATTATCAAATAGGGCCTTGCCATTTCTGCCTTTTCACTGTTCAAGAAAGGGTCACATAGGAATACTATAATATATAAGTAATGTAGTCAGCCTATCTCTTCTTCCAAGCTTACTGCAGGTTACTAGAGAACACTCATAGGGTTAAGCCAGATCATAAGATGTTCTCTAGTGGGCCCCAGCAGTGATACAGGGTGTCTGGAGTTTGTGCTCGGTGATTCCTAACTCAGCTAGAAACAGGAATCCCAGACATGAATATTCATAGCCATAAGGCTTTGAAGGAACTGCTACTAGATATGGGTTTCTGGCCACCAAAATGGCAATGTTTTTAATATATCCACCCGACTTGAAAGAAAAACTGTATTGGCAACAATTAGGTACAGTAAATGGCTGACAGCTGCCAAAAAGGGCATAACTAAACAATGGCTATTACCATATTGCCCTACTTGGGAGGACATAGTAATGTCCATTTATAAGATGAAACAGTTAACAGTAGGTTTAAGTAGCAATACAAAAGTGATGCCTACTTTACTAATCGGTAGAATAGTTGGTTGATATGGCTAATGAGCCATAGAACAGATATAATTCCGTGAGAACACGGACTTCTGGAAAATTATGGGGAGAAGTCTGATCATCATGACTAGGGGCAGTGAGCCGTTCACATTCAGGGACCTAGAATGTAGTTTATCATATATTTGGTTTTCTGGCCAGCTGACATCATCTACTGTATAATGAACAGCAGATGGTAGTACCTTTTAGAAGTCAATAAGTATAATTGTAATAATATTGATGGACAATGCCACTGGATGATATTCTCTGTTATGTACCTGTTGAACTATGATTAACTGTGCACCTGTACCATGCATTAAAAGCCCAAATCAGTAAAAAGAATATAAAAAAAATATATATTCATGGCAGTTAAACTATAAGACAGCAAGATGAGAGCTCATTCCAGACAATCCTGGATTCCACAGAGAGGGAAGCAGCTCAGAGAAACAACAGCAGAGAGATGCTTAGTGTGAACCCTGTCTCTCCTTGCCCATTTCTGAGGCAGGGAGATACCTCCAGAGACCAGCTAAGACCTGAAAGGAGTCCTGTCTGAAGAAGGAAGATCAGTATCCCAATTGGCAGCAGGGAGAAATGATGGGTCCCTTCTCAGAGGAGGTGGCTGGGATCTTTGCAGATACACTACTACCAGGACAACACAAGGGAGGGAACAATTTGTAAGCACACCTTGCATGGTAAAGCTCCATAGGAGAAAAGGTACTCAGTTTTGTGTTCCATCCCCTAGATCAAACAATAAATAGTAGTTAGAAATGCTCACAAGGATTTGGAACCTGCTTCCACTAAGGCAGAAAGTTGGAATGAGCTGCAGTCCAAGATGTCTGACAGGCTGGTTAGCTATGAGGCAGTTCTACAAACAGAGTTAATACATTATGGGAGTTTTAGTAATCTTATGGCTTCTTTTGGCTTCATTGTCCAAAATATGGAAAATAGTTTCACAGAGTTAAAAATCAGGAAAAGTCTCATATCTACCACAGGGCTAAAACTGAAAGTAATCATACTTCAGTTTTACAAACTACTAACTAATGGGATGTCTAAGAGGTATCATAGGATCCAATAAGAGATCTTCCAAAAAATGAAAAAAAAAACCATTAAAAGAAAACAGAAAGACTTACATGATGTGAAGGGCATCCTGCATTCAGTGTTCACAACCTCTGGCACTGTCACTATGACTGCTACTCCTGTCCCAGTTCCAGTCTTGATCACTGTCTACACCTCAGCTAAGATGCCGAATTTGGTTCCTGACACTACACCCAACACTACTACTATATCAACATCCATGGCAGAGCTAACTTGACAGCTGGTGAATGTAAAACAACAGACAATCCCGATTCCTGAACCTGAATTATCTGGACCAGTTACTACAAAGAACACAGCTAGTATTATCTCGACCTCTATGTTGTGGGTTGTAATACCCACACGTTGAGGACTAAATTCAGATGAAAAAAAAATTCCAAAAGCTTAAACCCTGCATTCCTATATGCAGCATCTGCAATGGCAGCATTGCTTATAAGGAACACAGCTCAAATTAATTGGGTGGAGCAGCCTTGGCTGTCAAGTCAACCGGGACCAGCCATCAAAACAGCACTGCACAGATTAGTTGTTCCTGCACATTCAGAGAATGTTGCCCCAGTGAACTCAAAATTTGCCAAATATTCCAAGGTTTCCAGTTTCTCTAGAAGTCAGGGGCATACACGCTATACACAATAATCTCTTGGCTTCTGAACAGGACAAAATCCCTCAGGCTAGCACTCTGAAACTCTGTAATTCTTTGAACTTGGTGGAGAACTTGGAGGACACAATGCATAGTGGAGCAATAGCAAACACTCTCAAGCCAGAAAGTAGGGGTCACAGCAACGGCATTAGTGCACCTGATTCGATAAATCTGAGCATAGTGACAATACATAAACAAGCATTTGTCAATGCCGAATGTTGATTGCATTGGTCCATTGAGCTCGCTCACTGCCCCTCTGTCACTCGCTTGTTCCGTTTCTACTGGCGCTGCAGGCTGCCCTTTTGTATGGGGCTCCTGTCTGTGTTGCCACCCTTTTCTGCCCATAAAGAAATCCGCAGCTGTCCCGACAGAGTTCCATTGAGGTGACTCACTCCCCCCCTCTCACTTACTAATTCTGCTTCTCCTGGCGCTGCAGGCTGGCCTTTTGTACTGGGCTCCTGCCTCTGTTGGTGGCTTTTTCTGCCCACTAAGGAAATCTGCAGCAGTCCTGACACAGCTCCGCTGAGCTCACTCAGTCACCCTCTCTCACTCACTTGTTCCGTTTCTACCAGCTCTGTGGGCTGGCCTTTTGTACTGGGAGCCTGCCTGCATTGCTGCCTTTTTCTGCCCACAAAGAAATCTGCAGCAGTCATGATAGAGCTCCATTGAGCTCGTGCACTCCCCCCCCTCTCACTTGCTCATTGTGTTTCTCCGGGCGCTGCAGGCTGCCCTTTTGTACTGGGCTCCTGCCTGTGCTGGCACCTTTATCTGTCCACAAAGAAATCTGCAGCTGTCCCGACACAGTTCCATTGCAGTCGCTCACTTCCCCTGTCTCACTTACTCATTCTGTTTCTCCTGGCACTGCTGGCTGCCATTTTGAACTGGGCTCCTGCCTCTGTTGGCACCTTTTTCTGCCCACAAAGAAATGTGCAGCAGTCCTAACAGAGCTCCGTTGACCTCACTCACTCCCCCTCTGTCACTCGCTTGTTCCGTTTCTACTGGCGCTGCAGGCTGCCCTTTTGTATGGGGCTCCTGTCTGTGTTGCCACCCTTTTCTGCCCATAAAGAAATCCACAACAGTCATGATAGAGCTCTGTTGAGCCTGCCTTGTCCCTTCTCTCAGTCACTCATTCTGTTTCTCCCACTGCTGTAGGCTGCCATTTTGTACTGGGCCCCTGAGTGTATTGCTGCCTTTTTCTGCTCACAAAGAAATCCGCAGCAGTCCCAACAGTGCTCCGTTGAGCTCACTCACTCCCCCTCCTTCACTTGCTCATTCTGTGTCTCCTGGCGCTGCAGGCTGCCCTTTTGTACTGGGCTCCTGCCTGCGTTGGTGCCTTTTCCTGCCCACAAAGAAATCTGCAGCAGTCCCGACAGAGCTTAGTTGAGCTTGGTCACTCCCCCCTCTCTTACTTGCTTGATCGTAATCTGTCCCAAACACTGATTTCTGACAGTGACTGTGTTATTCTGTGCCGGAAGTGCAAAAACACATTTTGGCCAGGATGTGAAAAATGATAACTGTACTGTTCATAAGGAGGTGTGGAAAAATGCCAGTGTTGAAAATGTGACGTGAAAATATTACTAATTTGCAAGTGTTACAAGGGTGCGTGGAAACTGCACAACGCATGCTCATAACACAGTCATTTTATGGACTTTCATCACCAAATTTTCAACATAGGCATTTTAGGACCTCTGCTAATGAACAGTGTCACTGTCATTTTCATAATGTCTCCCGAACATGGATTTCCCACAGCAACCGCGCTATTCTGCACCAGAACTGTGAAAACACATTTCAGCCAGGATGTGAAAAGTGACAGCTATACTGCTCATAAGGAGGTGCAGAGCAATGGCAATGTTGAAAATCTGGAGTGAAAGTATTATAAATTCGCAAACTTACGAGTGTGCGTGCAAACTGCACAATGCTTGCTCGTAACACAGTCATTTTATAGAGTATCATCACCAAATGTTCAACATAGACAATTGAGGGCCTCTGCTCATGAACAGTGTCACTGTTATTTTCTTAATCTGTCCCAAACACTGATGTCCCACAGTGACCGCGCTATTCTGTGCCGGAAGTGTGAAAACACATTTTGGCCAGGATGTGAAAAATAACAGCTGTACTATTCATAAGGAGGTGTGGAAAAATGCCAGTGTTGAAAATGTAGTGTGAAAATATTGCAAATTTGCGAAGTTATGAGTGTGCTTAGCAACTGCTCAACGCATGCTCGAAAAACAGTCATTTTTTGGATTTTTTCCACCTAATTTGCAACATAGGCTTTTTGAGAGCCCACCTCATGAACACTTGCACTGTCATTTTGTTAATCATTCCCAAAAGGTGATTCCATGCAGTGACCACAAAATAACTTTTCAGGGTCGAATAACGCCATGACAGTGGCAGAATTCATGAGGAGGGGTCCCAAAAACCCCATGTTGAAAAGCTGGTGCCAAAA
Organism: Neoceratodus forsteri; assembly: GCA_016271365.2. Lineage (NCBI taxonomy): Eukaryota > Metazoa > Chordata > Ceratodontiformes > Ceratodontidae > Neoceratodus > Neoceratodus forsteri. The sequence continues at coordinate 318,115,706 of CM028132.1, read as the reverse complement.
GTCAAAAAAATGTCCCAGATATGCATACAGCTTACCGGCATTTCCTCAATTCGCAGTCCGCTTTGAAGAGTGCAGACTTGTTCCCGGTCCACCGAAGATCATCGCGCTGGGCTCCGGAGGTATGTATGGGGTGGGGGTGTGTGGGGAGGCAGGGTGCGCAGAGGTTGGGTGTGGGTTGGGAGGGGCCACCAGACTTGATGAGGGACCATTTTTTGCTTTACAGGTACAAAAAAAGACATTGTGGGACTTTTGTTTTTGACTGGGGCATTTCTGGACATTTGGCACACTGGGGTGGCCTCCCAGCATGCCAACCAACTGTTGGGGGGGCCAGCTGTAGCTGACAGGGAATTGGGCACCCCCGTCAGCACAAAATCGTGGGGCATAAGAGCCGAGGGGGATTGGGCATCCCTTTGGCACAACTCTCCCGCTACTGTTTTAGGGGGATACTTATGCCGATGGGAAGTGGGCTCCCCCATCAGCACATCAAAGTGGGAGGGGGGACATAATGCTGATGGGGAGTGGGGTCCCCCATTGGCAACTCATAGCACCGGGAATGGAAGCCGCCGCCATGTTCACAACTAATATCAGAGTACCAAGGTTCCGCCCAACAATGACAGGCCACTCCCTCATTGCAGTGAATGGCTTATGCTGCAATGATGAGGCAGCCCCTGATTGCAGTGGATAATTTTTTACAAGGTTGTGGCACGCTGGCTGAACTAGTGTCAGCAGCAGAGTGCCATGGAATTCGGGAAAGTGGGCTAAGTCTTTAAAGACTGTGGGGATATTGGCCACAATAGTGCCATGCCTCCACAACCTGCTTCTGGAGGAAAGCTGCCACAATATGTTTCTTGCGCATGTGCACAATCAACATAAAAATGTGACTCTTGCAGCCTAGGATAAAGTATAGAGAATACCAAAATCTCTTCTGAAGACCTTAAAGAAAGTTAATGGCGACTCAAACTTATCCTAGTTAGTACATTTAGTGGGATCAGCACCAAAAGCATCTTAGTATGGAAATTATGCAACCACTTCAGATGCTGATACTGGTTTGGAATCAGATCCAGACATAGCAGTCAGAAAAACCAGCACTTCTAAGTGCCTAATAGTGAAACCACCAATGGTGGAGTTATCGCCAAGACAAACATTTTGATGAAGGGTGGTAAACCTTAGCAATCTCAGAGGGGTGAAAAGCCCTCAGATCCACAATAAGCTTTTCTCCAAGAAGTAAGACAGGGTTTCAGTAAAATTAACCCGTCAATCTCTGTCCTAACCAACTCTGTATTAGGATTAGCTAAGATAAGTGATACACTTTTGTACAGAACATCAGAATTAGAAACCAGAGTGAGTAGGACAGAAGACAAATTAGACCCCATGCAGAAATGTATCAGTGACCAAGCCAGAGAACCTGCAATACTAAAACAAAAAGAGGAAGAAATTGAGACCAGATCACAGAGAGATAACATCAAGGTGGTGGGGGGTCCCTGAAGGCACTGAAGGAGCACAGACTCTTGCATTCTTTGAAAAGCTATGAACAGAGGCCCTAGGGATACCATATTTAACAACTGTCTGAAGGAAATCCAGGAGTGGATGAATGCCAGCTGGCTGAAGTTGAACTCAGGAAAGACTGAGGTGCTGGCAGTGGATCCGGGTCACCAGATGGGGGGTCGGGGGGTTGGTCTACCTTTGGGAATTTTTCTCGATGGTATCTCACTCCTGGCTTCTGAATGTATGCGTAATCTTGGGGTAATTTTGATGAGGGGTTGACCCTGCATTCCCAGGTGTTGGCTGTTGTCAAATCTTCCTTTTACCATCTTAGGAATATCGCCAGAATTAAGCACCTGGTTTCGTCTGGGGGATCTTTCTACCCTGATCCATGGCTTTGTGTCCTCATGCTTGGATTATTGCAACTCCCTTTACCTAGCATTTCCTGGGGTTGAAATCTGTCGCTTGCAGCTAGTGCAGAATGCAGCAGCCCGGCTATTGACGGGGTATTCTCGATGCTGTCATATTTCACCTGTTCACCTGTTCTCCGCAAACTGCACTGGCTGCCTATTCAGTGGTGGATCACCTTTAAAGTTGGTTTACTGACTTTTAAAGCCCTACATGGACAGGGCCCTGACTACCTGAAAGAGCTTTTGGTTCTTTGCCACCCAGGACAATCTCTCCGCTCGACTGACAAAGGGTTGCTAGAGATTCCCAGGGTTTGTTTGAAAACATCTGGGGCAAGAGTTTTTGAGTATGCTGCCCCTGCCCTTTGGAATTCTCTACCCCGCCAGCTTTGGGAGTGCACAACTGTGGAGGGATTTAAACAATCCTTAAAAATCTACTTGTGGTTGCAAGCATTTGGAAATTGAATTAGTTGATTTTATTAACTGATGTCTGATCTTTTAATTTATTATTTTATTATTGTGTGTTTGCATTTTAAAGTGTGTGTATTTATGAATTGTACGGTGCCTTGGTTTTTGATAAGGCACCTAATAAATACATTTTTATTATTATTATTAAAATCCATATCCAGAGAAAACAGTGGAGCTGGACAGGGCACATAGAGGCACCAACAACCCTAATTATCATGGGAAGCCATCAAGATTAATTTTTGTCAAACCAAGACAAAGATGACTTGCTTAGAAAAGCTAGACTGGAAAAAAGGTCTTCATGTTACCGGAATGTCTATCCAAGTCTGTTCAGTTTTCTTCCTGACATCCTGGGAAAAAGAAAAGCCTTTGCAGCTGCAAAGGCATTTTAACGAAATACATCATTAGATTCACCGTGATACCACCTGTGAAACTGAAGGTATTTCTGCATAATTCTACAAGGACATCTCAGGATCTTCACCTCCCCAGCTAAGACAGAAAGGGTTTCAGAAGCATTCTATTCAACAATCCTGGAAGCTTAGCTTCATCCACAGAATCTTTCATCTCAACTGGCTCAGAAAGTACAGACCGACCTACTACAAACTTTAGAAATCTCACAGGGCTTCAGGAGTCCTGATCTCAGAAGAAGACACAACAACTTTAGCAGCTTCAGCTACATCTTTGAATAGTAGAACAGAGGGCTGGAAAACATAAGAGAAACCTACAGGTGCAAATGTGTCTGATCGGCCTGTAGCACCAATGTTACAAATCCACTTGAATACACAAATGTTGGGCACTTTCCCTCTTACTAAAAATAAGAATGGAATAGTCTTTGGATAATACATGAAATAGAAACAAATTACATATATTAATAGTTATCTTGGAATATCTACTCCCACCAAACATTAACCACTATTAGTTTTATAAATCCCCAAAGGCTTGGAGTTACTATGTCTTTGTTTTCAATTGGTTTATTTTTCTATCCAAATTTATACCTTTAGGTTGAAATGAGGGGAAGAGATGGTTTGGAAAGGGGGCATTAACAAAAACAGAACTTTTAATAAGGCTAAGATTAAGGGCAAAAAACATTTTTTCTCATCTGGAACTAATTAACAAATGGAAATGGATGGGTGCACAAGGAATTCAAGACACCCTCTCGCCTGGGCTGCTTTATATTATCATGAAACAAAGTATGTCTAAAATAAATATGCTGTCATAGAATGTAAAGAAAGCAAAAGCTGAGGCAAAAAATAAAAAATAAATAATTAACACTTGCAAAGGAAAATCAGTAGATATATTACTGCTACAAGAAACACACTTCTCAGAAAACAACCTTAAATACTTCAAATATTGATCCCATCAAAAGGGTCTCATGCTGTGTATACATTTAAAGCTAGGGGCACTACAATGTTAATAGGAAACATTTCTAAATTCCTATTTACAGTTTACTTTTGCGATGCATGTGGTAGATACACTATTAAGCAATAAAATACTCCCGGAGTTATGTTAATGTTCTAGTTAATCAACTCATGGGGGCATAATGTGGAACAAAGCACAGCCAAGTGACACATGCCCCCAAAGGGGGTGAATAACAAGAACATTAACATAATGTAGGAGGTTGTTCAGGAAAGAGGTCTGGTTTTATCTTCTGTTTTAACTGAAATATTTGAATAGTTTTGTACTTGAAATTAGTTCTGTGTGTTAAAAATTACTACTTTGAGTTAGAACTGTTACTTGGGCTGTGATATTGTAACTATTGGGGCTTGTGTGCTGGGTGTGGGAACACTTGTTTGGCAGTGATATTTAGAGTGAAATTTAAATGTGATATTTGCCTGGTGTTAGGGGGAGGGGTAATTACAAGAATCATCTTGTCTGTCATTGTCCACCTAGGAACAGAAGAAGGAGGTTGTTCAGGAAAGTGGTTTGGTTTTATCTTCTGTTTTAACTGAAATATTTGAATAGTTTTGTACTTGAAATTAGTTCTGTATGTTAAAAATTACTACTTTGAGTTAGAACTGTTACTTGGGCTGTGATATTGTAACTATTGGGGCTTGTGTGCTAGGCGTGGGAACACTTGTTTGGCAGTGATAATTAGAGTGAAATTGAAATATGATGTTTGCCTGGTGTTAGAGGGAGGGGTAATTACAAGAATCATCTTGTCTTTCATTTCCCTCCTAGGAACAGAAGTAGGAGGTTAAAGAGGTTTGGTTTTATCTTCTGTTTTAACTGAAATATTTGAATAACTTTGTACTTGAAATTAGTTCTGTGTGTTAAAAATTACTACTTTGAGTTCAAACTGTTACTTGGACTGTGAAATTATAACTATTGGGGCTTGTGTGCTGCGTGTGGGAACACTTGTTTGGCAGTGATAATTAGAGTGAAATTTAAATGTGATGTTTGCCTGGTGTCTGTAGAGCCCTCTTACCCACCCTGTTTTGTAGGCTTTCTTAAATACTGAAAAGCCACTGGTGGTTGGGATTGAAGGGCTGTGCAATTCTGTTTGTGACTGAAATTTGAAGCAACAGAACTGGTGGGCCTGTGACATCATACGGTACCTGATGTCTGCATACACACACTGTTAGTGGGAATGGACACACACTGCCCACTCTGTAGACAGCTATCTTGTATCAGGAGTGAAGTATATTGGTTAAGAAGTAAGCTGGGGGAGTTGGAGGGGTGTCCAAGGATAAGGGGTGTGGATATGGGTGGCAGAAGGGTGGGGCTGAGGGGAGGCAGGGGCAACGCTCAGAAATTACAGGATGTTATGTTACAGCAAGCAGGAGGGGGGATATTAGGGACAGAGGACCCTTAGATAGGGATGTTGACCCTAAGGGGAAAATGTACGGGGTAAACATTCTGAATATAAAGAGAGTGGAGGGGGAAGAGTCAGGAGGGGCTGTTGTGGGGAAGCCTAGAAAAGCAGACAATGAGAAGGGAGGGGCTGTTGTGGGGAAGCCTAAAAGAGCAGACTGTGGGAAGGGAGCTCCTATGGAGAACAGGGCAAGAGGGGAGGAAGAGGGGCAGTTTAGAGTGGCAGTCAGGGGAAACTCAGGTTACCTTGATGGAGGCTGGCATAGAGTGTTACAATAAATTTGAGCTACTAAGCAACCTAGAGGGGGAGGAAGGGGTTGGTGGAAATGAAGAAACTGATACAGAGGCTCGGGGAGGGAGTCGGATACCCATAGGGCATCACAGACTGGCAATGGAAAGGATAGAAATAGTCCCAGAGGGAGAAGGGGAACATAAATGTTAAGCAGATGGGGGAGATGCAACATATTGCAGACATGAGGGAGGAGAGCATGACTGGAGAGAAACTGGGAGACAGGGAGGCGGGGGAGGCCCCTTCAGCAGGGGGGTCTGTACCAAGGATGGGGCCCTAGGTGAAGGGGACCCACAGAGGGCCTCTGGAGGTAGGGGTACTATTACAAGGGGGGAGGATGGCGGTGTGGGGAAGGGGAAACTATCAGGGCCAGGATAAATAGTTCGGATAAGAGAGGGTTAAAGGGGACACCTATTCATGGGGGTCTGAGTTAAGTGGGCAAAATAACAAGGGAGGCAGAAAGGGGAGGGTGGCAAGGGGTTCTCTAATAAGGCAGGAAGACTCCCATGGAATTGAGATCACGAATAAGGGGGGGATGGAGGGTTGAGTGCACATAGTGAAGGTGACCATAAGGATGATGGCAGTGTTAAGGTTCTGTTATTGGGAGACTCGATGATTAGGGGCATCCAGTGGGAGGGACGGGGGGTGGATGCCATAGCCAGGTGAAGGTAGTGAGTATCTCTGGGCTGACAGTCCACACAGCAAAGTTCATGGTGTACGAACTGGTTAGGGATTGTGGAGGGAAACTGGATTTCCTGGTGCATTTGGGAACTAACGATCTAGAGGGAAATCGTGTTTTGGAAACCCAAGCAAGGTTCCAAGAACTTACCAGAGTCTGTCAGGATAATGGATGCAACATTTCCTTTTCAGAGATATTGGCAGTACCAAACGCCTCAGTGGAGAAAAAAATGAAGATCACAGAGGTTAATGACTGGCTCAGGAAGTGGGGTGAAGAGAGTGGGTTGGGGGTGTTAGGGAACTGGAAAGGAGTTTGGGAGGATAAGAGCTGTATGCCAAGGACAGGCTTCATCTTGCCCCATTAGGGAAGGAAGTTCTAAACAGGGGTGGCTGACTACATTCAAGAAAGGTGGGGTTTAAACTTGTGAGGAGGGATAAGGGAGGGCTGACTAGAAGCCCTCTCCTCCAGATGAGGGAGTAGCCTCAAACCCAAGGGGAGGGGGAACAGACTGGGGTGGAGGTTTCAGAAGGAGCAGAGGAGGATGGAAGTATAAGGAACCTGGGTGGAGTTCAACAAAGGGATCAGGGATAAGGGTGGGAGTGGTGTTAGTAAATGCCAGAGTTTGGGAAACAAGTTGCCAGAGTTCAGGCCATGCTGTTTGGGGGGTGGATGTGCAGCGGTCACGGAAATGTGGGCCAACAAAAGGAACCTAAACTTGCGGGGGTACACTATGCTTAGGAAGGATAGAAAGGAGGGCAGAGGGGGTGGAGTGGCTATGTTCATTAGTGATGACATAGAAATTGCTAGGGTAGAAGAGGCAGAGGGAAACGTGGAGGCCTTATGGGTCACCTTACGAACCCCAGCAGGAGGTAAGGTCAAACTGGGTGTAGTATATAGGCCCACCCGGGATGGGTGATGTTCTGGAGGATGGTTTGCTGGACAACAGCATTGCCCAGTGTGGACCAAAAGGGGAAGGAGTGGTGTTGACGGGGGACCTTAATATGCCAGGTACAAACTGGGGAACCATGTCCTCTAAGGTGGCCAAGGAGCAGAGGCTGCTGGATGGCTTCCAGGATGTGTTCTTAATACAGCATGTGATGGAGCCCATAAGGGAGGGGCATGTCCTGTACATGGTTCTGGCAGATGGGGTTCTGGTAAGGGACCTGGTTGTAGAGGATCCCCTGACTGGGAGCGACCACAATACTGTCTGGTTTCAAATAAACATGGGGGGAGGGGGGAGAGATCTAGGACACTGGCAGTGGACTTCAGGGGAGAAGACTTTGTGGGCATGGGAAATATTTTCAAGGATCACTTGAAGGGGATTACATCAATGACAAATGTGGAAAAGAGATGGGAGGTCATAAAACGGGGACTTCATGAGGCAGTCAGGACCTGCGCTAAGGTGAAACGTAAGGGAGCAAGGTCACATAAACCATGCTGGTGGTCCAGTGAGGTTCAGGTAGCGGTAAGAGAAAAGAAGGAGGCCTACAAAAAATATAAAACAACAAGAGGGGATAGGGGAAGGAAGTGTACCATCTTGCATCTAGAAAAGTCACCCAGATGGTGAAGGGGGCAAAGTCCAGTAAAGAGCATTGGCTGGCACAGGGGGTACATGGAGGGGAAAAGGGGTTCTTCCGGTACATTGGGAAGTGGAGAAAAACTAAGGGCCATCTCGGCAGATTGAGATCAGAAGGAGGGTGGGTGGAAGAGGCGAGGGACCAGGCAGAGGTATTAAACAAGTACTTTGCCTCTGTGTTCACTTGGGAGGGGGATGGGATATCTACAAAGCAAGGCACAATGGGGATAGAAGCGGTAGTGAGTGGAATCAGGGGAGCAACAGAAATGGAGCAAGAGGAGGAGAGGTACCCAGGGGTGTCACATCAAGATAAGGATAAAAGGCCAGTAAGGTGGAGGGATGAATGATGCTATCTCCACTGAAAGGTGTGGTTAGCCCTCAAGGCCCTAAAGAAGATAAATCTCCTGGGCGGATGGCATTCATCTGAGAGTACTATGGGAATTGGGCGGACATACTGGCTGCACCCCTGGCGGAGCTCTTCAACAGGTCGCTTGAGACAGGGAGGGTACCTAGGGATTGGCGAGAGGCACATGTAGTGCCGATCCATAAAGGGGGGTCGAGGGAAGTACCAGGTAACTATAGACCCATCAGTTTGACCTTGGTGGTGGGAAAATTAATATAGAGTATACTAAAGGAATGATTGGGGGTGTACTTGAAGGAGGTGGGAGGTCTGGATAGTTGGCAACATGGGTTTGTACCAGGTAGATCATGTCAAACCAATCTTGTGGAGTTCTATGAATGGGTAACATCAGAACTGGACAGGGGAAAGCCTGTGGATGTATTATTCTTGGACTTCAGCAAGGCGTTTGACTCTGTCCCCCACAATGGTCTGGTGGAGAAACTGACGGGGTCAGGAGTAGGCCCTTTGATGGTCAGATGGATTGAAAACTGGCTAGCTGGACTCACCCAGAGAGTAGTGGTTGGTGGGGAGCTCTCGAACCCTAGAGAGGTCGGTAGTGGGTTACTGCAGGGCTCGGTCCTGGGTCTGATCCTGTTTAATGTATACATATCAGACATCAGGGAAGGTATAGGGTGTGAAATGAGTCTCTTCGCTGATTACTGCAAGATGGGCGAGTAGTTGAGGGGGAAGAGGGGAGGTTGGAACTGCAAGGGGACCAGGACACCCTGGAAAGCTGGGCTCACACATGGAAGTTAAATTTCAATATCACCAAGTGCAAGGTGTTACATCTTGGGTGGGGAAACCCTAAACACAGGTACACCCTGGGAAGGGAGGCACTGGAGGCCTCAACAGGGGAAAAAGACCTAGGGTTCATGGTGGATGCATGTATGAATAACTCTGAGCAGTGCAAAAGGGTGGCTAGCAAGGCAAACAGGATGTTGGGATACATCGTAAGGGGGATCACCTCTAGGAGCAGGGAAGTGATTCTGCCGCTGTACAATGGACTGGTTAGACCACACCTTGAGTACTGTGTACAGTACTGGAGACCACACTTGAAGAGGGACATATAGCTCCTGGAGAGGGTACAGAGGAGGGCAACTAAGATGATATGAAGACTAGGGGATTTGACATACGAGGACAGACTTGAGGAGCTCTGCCTGTTTTCATTGGAGGAGAGGAGAGACAGAGCTGGCACAGGGGGATGACTAAAGTTTTCAAGTACCTCAAGGGAATAAATAAGGTAAACATGGAGGGGATCTTTAGACTAAAGCAGGGAGGTATCACCAGAGGGCATGGTTTGAAGTTGGAAGGTGGAAGGGTGAGGGAGGAAAAGAGGAGGAGGTTTTTCTGAGAGGGTGGTGGACCCTTGGAATGTGCTGCCTGGTGAGCTGGTTCAGAGATCCACAGTGAAGGGCTTCAAGAGAGGGTGGGACAGAATCCACAGTGAAGGGCTTCAAGAGAGGGTGGGACAGACACAGAAAGTGGATGTATCAGATGATGGCCTGGCCCATGGGGGTGGGGATGGATGATAGGGGTTTCTGGAACACAAGGAGGGGGAGGGCCTCGGCACCCAACAAGGGTTCTGAGGTTCGAGCAGACTCGATAGACCGTAAGGCCTAATCTGCTGGCAATTAGTATGTTAGTATAACCCCTGGGAGTACCTTACTGATATTATAAAAATGTACAATCATTACAAAATATGTAACTTTTGTTCTGGCTTACTTTTAGATGATTAAATTCATTTTTAACATAAAATAGTCCTTCCACCAAGGTTTGTTTTTCTTTTTTGGTTTTAACTAAGACTGGTTGCTATGATAATAGTCATGAATTAAGGCATGCAACCAGGATTGTAGTTGCCATTGATACAGGCCTTGGTGTGATCGTTTCTTAGATCTGTTTTTTTTTCCTTGACAATACTTCCTTGGCCTTTGCAGCCACTAAGTACAATGCTGGTTATCCACAGTAGCAAACCTCCTCCCTCACACACTGAGTAGCATTGAGCTGTCATGGCACAGTCCCTATTCAGGAATACTCAATGCTACCAATATTGGGTACTGAAATCAGCAATACTGCAGGACAGGAATTAGTACCCCCAGTGCCTAAAGCACCAAGACATGACAGAGCATCACTGGAAAATTTCTCCAACAAAAGGCTTTTGTCTGTTTATTTTAAGTGTTTCTAGGAGGTAGACAGTATTATCTTATTAGTGATCAGACTACAATATATCAATCCCAAACCAATGACTCATGCTGATCACAGTATCACCCTATTCCAATGGTAGATAGTCTACTGCTTGCTGGACTCAACTAGTTACACTCCTGTCCTACTCCCTGCTCTCCACTCTTACTGTCAGAGCAGCCATGATGTCAGTCTCACCACACCGCGGAGCGCTGCTTGTGGGTGGATAGCCACAGTCTGTTCTTGTTTTGGCTCTGGTAAACCCTCCACAACTCATGATTATAGCTTTGGTGGTGGTGGGGGGGGGGTATAGCCTGCTCATCACAGAATTATAAAGAATGAGGGACTTGAGTTCAGACTCAGTTTGAGTCCATTTCTGCCTTAAAATAATAAATTCTGCCTTGTTTCTGCAGAGGTAGTTTTAATTAAATCTCTATTACAGTTCATAAAACTTGCTATGTGATGCAAGTCATTTAGTCTATACTATTTTGAGTTCCTGAAAGAAAGACCACAGAGAGGTAAAACAAGTTTTTTTAAGGCATTGATGGAGGAGTTTTCTATTTGATGGCTGTTGGTTGCAGAATTAGCAGTAGCTGAAATAGTGACTAGTTCCAAAAATAGCACAATGAGAAGGCAGGATCTTTTTATAACTGGTGACCCCCCCCCTTTAATGTATGGAGTTGATATGAGTTTAAAACACCATAATAACAGTTAGAACCGATTATTATGGTGTTTATTGTCACTCATTTGAAGCATGCCACCTCATTGACCCTAACTCTGTGTGTGGGCAGGCCAAACACCTCAACAAAAATGTCAATTTCGTTCTTCCATTATGGAGCACCCTCACTGATCCTTCGCCCCCTCACTGCCATGGCAGGTAACTTTATAAACTATTTCAACATTTGTGTGGTTGATTCTGCCTTTATAAATTTAAACATCTATCTGGTTGATCCTGCCATTCATAGACTTCGAGCTTGACTTCAGGAGACAGGCACTGCATCACTTACGGAGCATGTGCAACAACTGTTCCTATCAAGGTTCACCCTGCAATGTAAAAAATAAAGAAATAAAGAAAAAATAAAGAAACAGGCAGAGTGTGTGTGTGTGTGTGTGTGTGTGTGTGTGTGTGTAGTATCTGAGTGTGTGTTTGTGTATAGTGTCTGAGTGTGTGTGTGTGTGTGCGTGTGTGTGTGTATAGTGTCTGTGTGTGTGTGTGTGTGTGAGCGTGCATGTGTGTGTGTGTCTCTGTATGCGTGTGTGTGTGTGCGTGAGTGTGTGTGTGTGTGTGTGTGTGTGTGTGTGCTGGGGGGATCTGTGTAGGTGTCTGTGTAGGATTGTGTGTGGTGCTGTTCCAGGAGCTTTACTATTCACTCTCTTGAACCAGTAATAATACAAAAATAATGCCTGTGCAAGGTTTGTGTTATGAGGATTTTTCACACACCCTTGGTGTGTGATAATCTCATAAACCCCTCGAACTTTGCTCTTGAGGTTTATGAATTATTATACACCTTGGGTGTGCAAAATATCCTCATAGCATACACCTGCTCAGGCATTATTCTGTATATAATAACTGGTGACCCCCCTTTTCCCCTGTACATTGCCCTTGTGAGACCACATTTGGAATATTGTGCACAGTTCTGTGAACCCCAAAATAAAAGAACTCAAAGATAAGTACAGAAGGTTCAGAGGAGAATGACAAAAAAAATACATTCAATTAAGCATTTTGGATACAATGACAGACTTCATAAACTTAATCTATATTCAACTGAATATAGAAGAAAAGGGGGGACCTTTGTCTTATATATAAAACCATAAATGATCCATACATGATGAAAACCCTAGGATTGAGAAAGAATGAGGGCATTACCTGCACGAGGTCACACAAACATAAATTACTAGGGGAAAACAACACAATAGTCAAAAGAATTAAATTCTACACACAAAGGGTAATAACAAAATGGAATGAACTACCAAAGGAAATAATAGACAGTACAAATATAACAGCATTTAAATAAAATCTTGACAACTACATGGGAGATAAAAAAATATGCATTCCACCCATGAAGGGGGGCAAGTTCATTAAAGGGTCTTGGCTCACTGAACTTGTAATCAACCTATGAACCTATAATGACTGACTATGTAATCCTGATAAAACGCCACACTAACCCACTTAATTCTGTAACAACTCAATAATGGATTATTTAAGCAATAAGGCATGACAGGGTGTGTGTTATTGTGTAATAACATCATGCCTCGGGTGGTTGAAGCACGAGGCTAAAGGCCAAGTGTGTTCATCACCTGAGAAGTGACGTTATTATACAGTAACACACACCCTGGAATGCCTTATTGATAATATACAATGACTCGTTATATTTAGAATAAAAAAATACAAGAATAACACATTTATTAATTTTTTTTACATATTTATTAGTGTGGAAGGGTATTTAAAGAAAAAGAAGTTCCTTTTCATGGTTGTCCAGCAAATGGTGCTGTTTATTCTGTCCTGCCTGTCTCTCCACCCCCTCGCGGTGCTGTTTGTGGTTGTTGGTCTATGTTTCTTGTTTTTTTTTTTGTGGGAGATCTGAGTGATAGTGATCAATATTTACATTGACAAGACATTGAAAAGTGTTGTGTGACTGAACAGAACCAAACATGGGATCTGTGAGTACCTCCTGGGAAGAGACACAATGAAAGTGATTGAGAGTGGAGCAGGTTTGGTCTTCTGTTTCTCCACTAGTTTTGGGGGCTTTAATGTATTTTATATAGCATTGGGGTTTTAATTAAATAAATGGATCAGTGTGGGGAGGCAATTCTAAAATGGAGACATGTCTGTGTTCAGACTGAGAGAGCAAGCAGTATGCCGAGTGATATAGGACACTGAAAGCTGTGTGCTGGGGTTTTTACTAACCGCTCAGAGCGGGTTTGGTCTTCTGTTTCCCTTCTGTTATCAGGGGCTTTAATGTATTTAGTATGGTAGCGGGGTTTTAATGAAATAAATGGAACAGTGTAGGAAGCTAATTTTAAAAAGGAGACTTATCTGCCAGCTTTTTTTTGCCAAATGGAGCCTGGTCACTGAAGCGCATGACTGGCTGTTACGGTCTGCATGATTCTGTGAAGCTGCTCTCTTCAGAGTAAAAAACGGGCATGAAAATGTTATTTCTTTTGTATCCTGCAGTATTGCATGTGTTGTGAGTACAGTACAGTACCGAACTGTTAATGGAATTGGTGTATGGAGTTGGTGACATTCTCAGGAAGGGGGGGCTAAAGTCATTTACAGAGATGCCCCTAAGCGGCGGTAACTTCTGGGCAGAGGCATGATTTCATACTGTCATGCAGTCATGTGTGTGCCTGGACTTCATACAGTGATGTTATTGTGAAATAACATCACTGTTCTAGGTAGCCACTGACCAATCAGAGCACAGGAAATCTCTTTGCCATTGCATATTAGGACGTTTTCCTCCTCGTGCTCTCACTTCACTGTATTTGTGTCAGTATGGTGACCGCTCAGAAACACTCTCACCCACACAAATACAGCTACAGTTTTTGTGTTGAAACCTTGCACCAGTTATTATAAACAATAATGCCTGTGCAAAATTTGTTTTATGAGGATTTTTCACACATCCTCAGTGTGTGATAATCTCATAGCCCTCTCAAACTTCACTCTTGGGGTTTATGGATATTTCACACCTCAGGTCTGTAAAAAGTCCTCATGATATACACCTGCACAGGAAATGTTCTCTATATTGTAAATCACTGCTATGGTGCTTAGCCTGTACTAGTATGTTAACTGGATGATTAATTTAGGGATGTCAGAATGCTGACAACCAATCAGACTGAGGCATTTCTGAGACCTATTTTACAATTATGAAAATTAAACAAAACTCTCAGGCATTCACAGTTGCTAGTATTTATGCCCACTAATGAGGGAGACACAAAATTCTTCCTTAAAGTTTGCATAGATGTATCACAATTCCCATCTCCATACACTGTATTATTGGCAGAGATTTTAACTTAACTCTAAGTCATATGGATAGAAAACAGGAAGCTTCCTCTGTTATTTTAGACCCTAAGAAAAATCTGAATGTAATTGATCCTTTTAAAAAATTGTACCCAAACCTTGAGACATATTCTTTCTATTCAAATCCTCACAAATCTCATTCCCATATAGATTTCTGCCTAACATCTAAGCAAGCTATAATACCCAACAGGATGGACAGTACTGGGCTGTACTGTCCCACTCAAGGGCATAATAAGTACTGATATTGCTGGTGGAAGGCCATATAGCCTCTGGAAGGTCCAGTATAACCCACACAGCCCACCTTGGAGGGAATTATTGCACTTAGAAACGTGGCTACTTTTCAAATTTTATATATGATTTAAAAAATAAAATAATGCCATAACAAAATGAGTAAAAATAAAGTTTTAGTCCATTTTTTGGTAATGTTGCCCCCTACTGGTATATCTACCAGTTGAGGGCACCCTGGTATTTGATAGCATTTTTTTTCCAATTTAGAGCTTGAATGTTGCCCGTGCCAATTCCCATTGTTTTTTCTGATTTAGGTTCAAGTCCTTACCCTTTCATCTTATACTCCTGCTCTGTTTGAAATCCTCATGTACCCACTGCTTAGTCACCTATGTGTTCCATTTGGGTACTGCTGACTCGAGGATGAGACCAGCAGTACTTTCTGAGTTTACATGCCTACAGGTGGAGGTGCACTATGGGCTTGTGCAGAAGTGAAAGTGGGCAGGTGGCCAGAGGCCAGGTGCGCTACTTATAATTAGGGAAAATAGGCAGCTGGATGTCAGATACACTACTGATTGAGAAAGTGGCATGAAGGATAAAGTGAGACAAGGTATTTATTAAAAAAATATTGAAATGACTTCAGCAGTGAATGGGGGATGAATGGCAAGTAGGGTTAAGTTATAGTAATGCTGAGAACACAACGTGCTAATGCTAGTACTTTAAGTATGAGGCAAATTATTCATGAGGTTGCCATTTTGTCTGGCAGATGGCACTCAGAAATTGTAGATGGTGGGGGGTGCTCATTAAGCAAGAAAAAGAAAACTTGGCTTACATTTGGTTTTCAAACTGAGTTGGACACAATGATGTTTGTTGTTGTGTGGCATATTGGGCTAGCACTTTTTATTTTCTGGTCTCTGTTGGTAGCTAATATACCCCTGCTGGCATAGGTGTCAGCCAATCAGAAACCAAAAATGCTTAAGCCCATTTTCTAAAATATACTACATAATATTCTTGATGTTAAATACAACCCTATTAATATCTCAGGTCACGCACCGCATAGCATAATTTTACAGAATGAAATACTAAGCACTAATGATAGAATACGGAAATTTGACTCTAGATTACTAGGAAATGAGCTCTTAACCAGCCTAATTAAAAAATTAACTGACAATTGTTTAGATAATAATGCTGCCCAAGAGATCTGTGTAAGAACATTATGGGATATATACTCTAAAATCCTGCATCCGGGGGTTACGTATCTCTTATACTATGCATTAAAACAAAGCACAATCTCAAGCCCTCAACCAACTGGAACTGGACCTAGCAGCTGCAGAAGCTGATGTTATTACCTCTGCAGCAAAAGAAGACTTATTTAAGGTTTTAATTCTAATGTACAAATTCAGTCAAGTAATGTAACTGCATGGGTCACCATTAAGATAGACCCTAAGACAAAATAGAAGAGTACTGCTGCAATTCTTGTATATACATTTTTGCTTTTCATTTTGTTTTTCCTTAGTAATCAAATACGGGGAGAGGGATGTTTACATAGTTTTATAAAACCCAAAAACTTTAATTCAAAAAGAAATACTAAGTGTGAACAATGTGGTATACAGTCAGACCTGGTTAATCCTTAAGCATTTGTGTTAGCTCAGTTTCTTACGTAATAAAAATCTACGTAGTAACCAGACATGTACAAGATGATTAATTTTTTCAAAAGATTTATTACAGTATAGTACAATGAAAATGTTCACTTTTTAAAATACAGTGCAAAACATGTGTACTGAACATTATTTTGCTTCAATTACATTTTAGTCACTTTTTAACAATTCAGTTACATTTAAAATAATCCAAGGTTCCCTTTTGTTTAGCATTCCCTGCCCTTTTTGCATTTACAAATTTTTTCATATCAAGAGCATAGTCCACAAATGTCTGTGTTTCATCTGATGGGTTTTGCTCCAGGTAGGAGATAACGAAATCTAAGCATTTTTTTGTCTCTAATGATGTTATTGGAGGTGTTGGAGCTGCTGGCTCAAGGTTAGAATCCTCATCCTCCATTTCAGGCATGATTGGGCGTATGATGCCCATAATATCAGAATCAGTTAAGGGGGGGGGGGGTCTCCAACACTTCCTTAGCTGCTACATACTGTTCAGCTGTCATGGATATTACTATTTGTGGTACTTGCTATATCAAGGTTTGCAGTTCACTTATGGTGCCTTCTAATGAAGCTGTTGAATGCCTTTTTTGCATAATCAGCATGAGGCATAATGCGGACATGTCTTCAGCAATTCTTGATTGTTTCCTCTGTCACTGACCTCCAGGAATTGTGAATGAAGTGCAGTGCTTGGCGTACTGTAACTTTCATATCCGCATCACTCTCAGCACACTGAATGAAATGAGAACAAAATTCCTTCTTATAAAAGCACTTGAAATTTCGTACAATCCCTGCATCCATAGGTTGTATGTGTGATGTGGTGTAGGGTGGCAAAAAATGAAGTTTCACATTAGACAGATCTGTTGGTAGGGTATGGCTTGTGGCATTGTCTGCAAGCAGGATAACATGTTTTTGCCATAGCCGTATTGCTCTGTTGAAGTCAATGAGCCATTCTTTAAATTCGCTCCTGGTCATCTATGCCTTTGAATTGGCTCTGTACCTGGCATACGATTCAAGGTCAAAATTACTTGAAAAACAACGAGGTTTATGAGCCTTCCCAATTACAAATGTCTTCCACTTGTCTGAGCCATCAGCATTGCAGCATAAAGCCACAGTCAGCCTGTCCTTTGATTTTTTTATCCCTGGCACTGGAGCTGAGGCAAGAGTGGCACTGGGACCTAGTCTGTAAAATAGACCAGTCTCATCAATATTGTAAATTGCACTGGGTGTGAATCCAGACAGTACCTCCTGTAAGTTTACCCTCCCTGAAACAACTGCTGAATGGTCAGCACTTGTTGCCTCCCCATGGTACAGTTTATGACTAAGCCCATGTCTTTTTTTAAATCCCTGTATCCACTCCCGAGAATATCCAAATTCTGTTACCCCCAGCTGTTCTTCAAAGAATTTAGCCTTTTCTGTCACCATAGCATTGGAGATGCTTACACCTTTAGCATTCATTTCTGCTACCCACATACTGAGTGCTGCTTCCACCTCTAGGCGCTTCCCACTGCAGACCCTGGTTTGGCTGCTTGAATCAGCAGCAGAAGCTAGCCATTTCTCACAAGCTCTCCAAATGTCACTGCAGGTTGAGGCCCCAAGGGTAAGCTGGAACTCTGACATTGCATGCAGTGCCATATCTTTGTACTGTAAGTTGCCTTTGGATTACTCTGCCTCCAAACACATAATGACCTTTTCTGTGCTATTGAAATGTCTGTCCGGCCCCTCTTTGTAGGTGTAACTGACATTGTGTCTGTCTGAGAAAAAAAAGGTTGTTAGTCAAAAGCTAATGTAGAAGGATACAGGATATTGTAAAATCTTATTCATATGTTTTTAAGCAGCATCTGCTGCATCACTATCACTATTCACTGTTCAACACATGTTCAACACATACTGTATGCTTTTAAACAGCAAGCTCAGTTTAAATTGTAAAGTCTAAACAATAAATTTTCAATTGGTCATCTTGGTCATCTCAATAACTCTGCATCTTCTGCATCACTATTCACTATTCACTGTTCAACACATGTTTAACACATATGCTTTTAAACAGCAAGCTCAGTTTAAACTGTAAAGTCTAAACAATAAATTTTCAATTGGTCATCTTAGTCATCTCAAGAACTCTGCATCACTATCACTGTTCACTGTTTAACACATGTTCAACACATATGCTTTTAAACAGAAAACTCAGTTTAAAAAGTAAAATCTAAAAAATAAATTAGTACTACAGGTAGAGGTTTAATACAGACTGGGAGCTGAGAGGAGCGGGGACTGGTTCGAGGAAGACACAACGGGAGCTTTTAAACAGCGAGCTCAGTTTAAAATGCACAGACTGGGATCTGAGGGGACAGACAGAATGAACAGGTGCTAGTTGCTACAGGTAGTGATGACCGAAGGTAGCGGGGACCGGGCACTTGAAGGGAGAATGGCAGAGCTGACTGGGAGCTGGAGGAGGGACTGAAGGGGTGCAACAGGAGCATTTAAACAGCAAGCTCAGTTTAAACTGAAGCTGAGAGGAGTGAGGACTGGGCACTTGAAGGGGGAGGAGAGACACATGGGCACAACGGGAGAATGGAAGAACTGAAGTGGGAATGGGGCTTAGTACAGTAGCTCAGTTTAAAACACACTGGCTTTTCGGCAAAAAGAGACCGGGAGCTGAGAGCAGTGGGGACTGGTTCGGGGGCGGGGGGGAGACTGAATGGGCACAACAGGAGAATGGAAGAACTGAAGCGGGAATGTGGTTTGGTAGCTCAGTTGAAAACATACTAGCACTTTGAAACATGAGACAACAAAGAAAGCAGAGCTTCACTAACCTAGTCAGGAGGAAAAATCAGATGAAACAGTACGGCAGTAGAATCCGTTCGGGAATTACAGCTGAAAAAGAAAGAGAGAGAAGGGTCACTAATGAAAACATTAACTCAACAGTTTACTAAAAAGTATACAATTAAATATAAAGCTTTACATTTCCCTAGCCAGCAGCAGGATAACACTCTACAGAAGTTGCATTCAACATTCAGCATTAGGCGACAGTAACACGTCAAAGCATTAGCAGGGATTAAAAAGCACCAGCAATTATCACTTGATTAAGGCTGTTAAATGCTGTTAACACCTCCACCTGAGCTCACTAAAAAATGGATTATAGAGGACAAATGCAATGTAAATTAATGATCCTGTTTAAAAGAACTGCAAATGGATTTGGAGTCTCAGGTTTACGTATTAAAGAGATCATTAACCTGAGAAGAAATCCATTTGTATTGATTCTCATTCATAATGTGAGACATATGGACTAATGAGGCATAGCTTAATCAGGTCTGACTGTATAAGAATGCAAGCCAGAAATTAAAAAACATGGATACACATTGTGATCAGAGGATGTGAAAATGTAGTGTTATTTTTCTTCAATAAAGAAAGTATATATATAAAAAAAGCAATGTAATTGCAAGTAAGCGGAGCCATTATAAGAGCAAGATCAAAATACTGTTTACTAGAAGAAAACCCTGATTGATTACTGGCCTTTCAGTTACAATGCGAGAAAGCTAATAACACTATTAACACAGTGATGGACAAACAATGTACTCAGTTTGGAGAACCTAGAGCAATAAATATTTTCTGATTTCTACAAGAAACTGTTAATCCCCAGAATAAATACCTAATAAAGATAAGATTAATCATTTTTAGCTGGCCTGGTGGCGTGCAGTACACAGGCATCCATGTCTCACCTGCTGCCACGCTAGTAACCTGGGTTCAGTAATGAGCCTGGGTCACTTGGGGGTTAACCAGAGGGAGGAGAATTGAGCATCCCTAGGGATGCTCTCCTCCTCTGGTCAGGGAAGGATGTCTGCTCTGCTGCAGCATTACCACCCAGGTGACCATAGGTGGTGATGCATGGCTCAAGTGACAGTTCTGGGAGGGCAACACTTCCTGCTGGAAGGACATCTAGCATGTCCTCAGTGTGTGCATGCATCCAAGCCATCATCCCCATAGTGTCGGTGGGTCTAGGAGTCAGGGAAAGAACAGCGGAAACACTGCCGGTGACAGGAGTCCACCCCACAAAGCCTCACAGACTCCTCACCACTTACTGTGCACAGGGTCTGCCAAACTAAGCTTGGCATAAAAGGGGGTTAGAGGGATCCCCCTGAAGGCCCTACCATGGGGCAATCTGTGGAAGAATCAGTGTTCCCAACAGTAAGTACCATAGATGGTGGGCAATGGGGTTGGGGGACCGTAATGGCTGAAGGTGGCTGACTGGAGGAGTACAGTGGAAAAAAGATTAATAGTTTTCTCCCAAATTTATATTTAAACCAATTAGAACAGAAAAAGAAAAGGACTCTGGATCTTGATTTCTAAAAAGAAGAAATTCTTGCCTCCATAATAGATATGTCTAAAGTTAAATCACCTGGGCCAGATGACTCTGGGAGAGAGTTTTTTTTAAACAATTCAGGGAAGGACCAGCTCTTCTCCTGATCAACCTATTTAATGCCTTTCTCAAAGAGTATGGCCTGCCCCTTCCTTTGATGAAGCTATTATCTCATTGACCTTAAAAATCTGATAAACCTCCAGAATATTGCAACTCGTATAGACCAATATCATTGCTGAATACTGATTATCAAATAGTTAGTTAGTTGGTTAGTTTGTTAGTTTTTGTTAACTGGGTAGGTACACTAGACAGAAACTGACTGTTTTTAGGTATGACACGGGAGAGTACAACTATAGGAATGCAATACATGGATTAATACAATGTATAAACAAATACAACATGTACTGGAGTCTAACAATCGAAGTAACATAGTGAAGGGGAATGGATGTACAACCTACATATAAATGATATCCTATTTATAAGTAGTAGCAAGTACAGCAATACAACACTGTGTCATGTAATGTGGTTCAAAGCAAGATTAGCACACTATCCACACCATAGTTACCAAGCTACCTGTTTGGGAAGCATTTACACTTAGTGGTGACTAATAGGTGCTTATGAAAAGTTTTTCTGAAAACCTCACATGTAGCAGCAGCCTGGATGCCAGGAGGTATATTATTCCACAGTCTAGGGGCAAAGTTTCGAAAATTTACTATCCCCATATTGGTCCTTACTGTATCTTAGGCACAGCAAGTAAACTTAGGTCTGAAGGTTTTAGGGGATATGGATTAAAATATGGTTTTATCCACTCTGCGAGTTGTTGAGGTTATTGATAACTTTGTAAATAATATCTCCTTGTACTGCAAAGCATTGGGGTGGGGGCATTCTAAATTGGCATATAATTCACAGTGGTGAACAAATCTGTTGGAAGAAAGTGCAGAATGGCAGATGCTATTGTAGGTAGCATCCCACTTTCTAAGTGCTAGCTTACATGTTGAGGATGCATATACTGCAACATTATACATACGTTTGGGGAGTAGTGTGCCTCGTGCAACAGACAGTCTTGCATATTGGGTGACACTGTGCCTAATTGTATAGGTCAGGCCAAGCCTAGCATTTACAGCTTTACAGGTCTTAGACACATGCAAGTGAAAATCGAGAGATGTATCCAATATGACTCCTAGGTAATTGAAGAAGTGTGCCTGCTCAAGCAGGGCATCATCTAGACATGTGATCTAAAGTAGTGTTTGGGGGGATGCCAAAGAGCATGGCTTGTGTCTTTGACACATTCAGGAGTAGCTTATTGTTCTGTAGCCATTTTTGTACAGCCTGTTACATCATGGGAAAGCATGTTATTTATATTACAGATATTTTTGGGCCTGGCAATAAGAATGTATTTATTTATTTGAATTTTGGTAACTGAGTGAGCCCACTGAGACAATTACAGTCCTTTTTTCAGGGGTGACCCAGGAAGTGCATTACATTGACAAAGACATGGCAGGTACAATGGTCAGATTTACATTATTCACAGATTTACAAATTACATCATTTACAGGTACACTTATAAATTATATTTACATATACATAAGAGGTTCAGAAAGAGTGAATACTTATACATAGAGTTTGGGAAGCAGGAACAGGAGTCATTGGAAGCAGGAGCAAAGTGAAGTACTAAGTCATCCACATATAATATGGGTATGCTATATTTCAATCACTCTTGCAGGTTGTTGATGTTAACAAAGAATAGGAGTGACCCTAGTATAGAACCTTGAAGAACCCCTATTTCAGATGATAAAGGTTCTGAGTGACATATACCTAGTTTCACCAGTTGCTGTCTGTGTTGGAGATAGTTGTTAAACCAACTTAGGACAATGGTGACAATCCAAAGTCTTTAAGCTTGGTGTAGAGTAAAGCATGATTCACAAGGTCAAAAGCCTTGGTGAGGTCCATGAAAACAGTACCTGTGTACTCCCCTATATCAATTACAGTAGATATGTGGTTGGTTAGTGTAAGTAAGGCAGTGTGGTGCTGTGTTCACTCCTAAAACCATACTGGTGGGGAGATAGTAGTTTATGGTTGACCAGATATTCAGTAGCTGAGTGGCTACAAGCTTTTCTAATATTTATATTTATATCCAGATGGTTTGGACCCAAAGCTCATGCACCACTCTGCCTCTGCTATTTGACACCCTATTGCTCTACTCCTCAACCTCTGTTTCTCTCTGGCTTCAGTTCCCTCTTCCTAGAAATCAGCCACTGTCATCCCCCTCCCTAAGGGTGGGGATCCCTCAGTTCTGGGTAACTACCACCCTATTTCTCTTCTCCCTACCCTTGCTAAACTCCAAGAACATGTGATACTCTCTCAACTCTCCGCATTTCTTGACTCCTCTTCCTTCCTCACCCCTTTCCAGTCTGGTTTCCCTAAATCTCACACCACATCTACCTCCCTCCTCAGGCTCATTGATGCCATCCTAACAGGTATGGACCAGGGCCTGGTTACCTCTGCTATCTTCATCAATCTGGCCAAAGTCTTTGACACTGTAACCCACACACTCCTCCTAACCCAGCTCTCTACTGCTGGGCTCTCTACTCGAGTCACAGATTGGTTCCATTTCTACCTCATGGGCAGAACTCAAGCTGTCAGAATTGGCAACTCACTGTCACTCCCCCCCCATCCACACTGGTGTCCCCCAAGGCTCAGTGCTCAGACTCATCCTATTCTCCATCTTTCTAAATTCCCTTCCCTCTGCATGTACATCTGCATCCATACACATGTATGCTGATGACACTGCCATATTTGCCTCAGGCTCCTCTGTACCAGACCTGACAAGCAGACTCCAACTGTTTTTCATCAATATCCAGCACTGGTTCCAGCCAAATCAGCTTTCCTTAAATGAGAATAAAAATGTCTCTATGACTTTTGGTATTAGACAAAAACTCTCTAAACTGTAGCCCTGTCCTCCTTCCACACTTTGGATGGGACTATCCTTGAAATCATCACAACTTTCAAGTACCTAGGAGTTTAACTCAACAGCCACCTAGACTTCTCTGCTCATGTGGACTACTTACACTAAAAGCTTCACACTAAACTTTGTGTGCTGTATAGGAACCAAGGGTGTATCCCTCTGCCAGCCCACAGAGCCATTGTGCAGAAAATGATTCTTCCTCTCTTTGACTATGGTGACACTATGTATGTTAGTGCTCCCAAGTCTACCCTGGCCAGACTGGATCCTCTCTTCCTTTCTTTCTGTAGGTTTGCCCTGGATTGCCCCCCTTCTGGACCTACCACTGCCACCTCTACACCTCTCTCTCCTTTCCCTCCGTTGAAGCCAGATGGCTTGTTCATTGCTCCTCTCTTATTACTAAGTACTGGCTGGGCTTCCTCCAATCCTATCTTGTGTCTCTTCTCTCCTCCCATTCAAACCCCTCCTACTCTCTCCATAGCTCTATCCTCTGATCTCTAATTCTCCTATCCAGGTGGACCTCGGTGGGGCAAGCTGCTTTCTCATTCTGCTTTCCCAAACTCTGGAACTTGCTCCCTGGCCCTATTCATTCTGCTACCTCCATCTGCTCCTTCTGTAGTCTTACATGCGATTACTCCACCCCCTTCTGTAACTGCCCCTGACTCCACCCCACTGTTATTGCCCTCATACCTTCCTCTTTCTGGCTCTCCAACCCCCTTCTTCCCCCCACCCTCTGACTTTCATATTACATATCTTCCCCTTCCCCCATTCCTTTACCTCCTGTACCTACCCACCCTAATTCTGGATCACCCTTGTCTCCTTCCTGTGATCTATCTTCTCTTTTCTCCCCCTCTCTACTCTTTGTCCTTTGCTAGACTACTGTTAGCCACTTGCACTAACCTGGTTCATCCCGTATTCTTGTAGGCAAATGTTACTTATTGCTGTTGCTACATTTTCTGTAAAATAATCCCCATGTATATGCTTTTGTACATTCAATGTATATTACTCTATGTTAATTTAGGCTATATTGTATAAAAGTGTGCCTTAATATGAGTGTACATGCTCTGTAAATATTTTTACACTGGGAGACATACAATAAGTAGATACAGTGGTGTGTGATGAAAAGGTAGTATAGTATAGTATAGTACAGTACAGTATAGTATAAATGGCAACATTACATAGTTAAACAATTTAAGAATAGCAACAAGGGATGGTGGAAAAGCATAGCATTGGCCATAGACAAAACATCATATGCTAGGAAGTACAAAGGACCCATGCATTAAGATATAACATGTTAAGTGGAAATAGAAAATCAGACATCTTTGTTCAAAGATCTTAGAGGTGCCCTCTGTGTAGATCTTATAATCATGAACAATTGAAAGCATGTCTTTCAACCACAAAGCTGTCTGCAGAAATATGACATGAGACCCACTTGATACTGGGTTGCAGGATAGACATATCTCACTTTTTCTACACAAAATTCATCTGTAAAATCCCAACATTAAAAATAACTGCTTCATCCATATATGGGGAAAAAGGGTATACTCCAGCTTACACATATTTCGGAAAAAGAGCAGTGCTTAGAATTTAACAACTTAACAGAATAACATAATGTCCCATATGGTCATTACCTTACATATCTCCATGTAAGATACTTCATCAGGAAAACTGTAGGAAATACAGATATTCAAAGCAACCAAAACTTTGAATAGAAGACTTATAAGTAGAACATGCAAACATTAGGGGATCAGGGACTGGGGAGGGGGAGTGCCACTATACTACGGAAAATAAATCCACACTTTATTTTACAGTGACAGGGATCAGGGACTGGGGACTGGAGAGGGCCACTCTACTACAAAAAATAAATCAACACTTTATTTTACAGTGACAGGGATTGGGGACCATGGAGGGAGGATGGACCACTGGATCACTTGGATGATCTTCATCTTTTAAAGAGTCAGGGACTGGGGACCGGGGAAGGTGGGCACAGTACTGCTGCAAACCTCTAGAGTTGTGTGGAGTACCACTAGGTTTTTGCCGGCTGTATTTCCTCCACACAAGGGTCATTGCAAACAGCCTTTACATGGATCGCAAGTTTTGTGAATGGGATTGTGGGGATATGCAGGTCCCCTTCCCCTTATTTGTACTGCGGCCCCCCTCATTGCATTGCCCAGGCACAAACCCAGTTTGCCTGGGCAAACTGGGCTTTGTGAATACCTCCTCAGGGCAAAACCCAGTTTGCCCTGTTCAAATCCAGTTTGGACCCAGACAAAGATTTGTAAATCCTAGCCTAAATGGCATAGCAGAAAGATTTAGGATCCTTTCTAAATAAGCAACATTGGACAAAAATCATTCCATCAACTTCTGAAGTATCCAGAACCAACAAACTGCTAAAAATTCAATTCAATATATTTTCCATGGGGCATAATACACACTTGCAAAACTCCACAGAACTCCACACATTTAATAGTAATATTGTATAGTAGACATTTGCCCTAGATGTACAGAACCAGTAGGTGCCCTTTTGCATATATTTATTACTTTTTCTGAGTTAAAAAAATGTTTAATATTGTTTAACTATTATTGTTTAATAAAATGAGGGGAAAATCATTAAAGATGCCCTGGCAGGAATAGAGAACCTGGTAGGAGTTGAGGACCAGATGGCTGCAATCAGGGGGGAATTGAAAGGGCTACAGAACTGCCTGTATGTGTAAGACAGGTCAACAAAGGTAAGAAAAGAAGGAGGCCACTTTGGTTCTCCAGAGAGGTAGCAAGAGCAGTAAGAGACAGAAAACTAGCCTTCATGAGGTACAAAAGTACACAGAAGGAAGAGGATAGAATGAAGTACAAGGAGAAACAGAGGGAGGGAGGCAGGGAAGATAGTTCAGAAAGCGAAGATGGATACTGAAGAACAGATAGCCAAGTTGGTAAAGAAGGGGGATAAAACATTCTTCAGATACATCAGTGAAAATGGAGGTCCAAGTCAGGGATAGTAAGACTGATAGGGAAAGGGTGGGGGTTCCAATAGAGGGGAATCACCAGAAGACAGACTTACTGAACAATTACTTCTGTTCAGTTTTCATAGAAGAGGGGGAAGGGAATGGCCGAGTGTTACACAGCAAGGGCACAAAGGATTGGGAAGTGGACCCTAGTCCATTCACAGAGGCTAGTGCACTTAAAGAACTGTCCAAGTTAAGGGTGGACAGAGCAATGGTTTCCAATGCTGTTCATCCTAAGGTGCTAAGGGAGCTCAAAGAAGTGCTGGCTGCACCATTGGCATCACTGTTCAGCCTGTCATTGGACATGGGGGAGGTTCTGGGATACTGGAGGAAGGGTGGATGTGGCACCTCTCCACAACAGAGGGTAGTTGGGAAGAAACAGATAATTGCTGACCAGTCAGCTTGACCTCAGTGACAGGAAAGGTAATGGAGTCACCTCTCAAAGAGAGAATTGGTGAATGTCTTAAAGCCAGTCATCTCCAGGACCAGAGGCAACATGGATTCACAGAGGGGAGGTCCTGCCAGACAAACCGAATTGAGTATTTTGACTGGGTTACAAAGGTGGTGGAGACTTGAGAGGGGTGGTGGATGTAGCCTATCTGGACTTCAGCAAGTCTTTACACACCATCCCTCACAGAAGGCTGGTGAACAAACTGAGCAGTCTTGGGATGGTTCCTAAAATAGTAAAATGGGTGGAAATCTGGAACAGTGACACAAGCCAGAGAGTGATTGCAAATGGGGTTCATTTGAGGGAGGGCAGAGTGGCAAGTGGGTTGCCACAGGGGTCAGTGTTGGGCCAGGTCATCTTTAATACCTACATTGGGGATATTGCAGTAGGAGTGCAAGGGAAGCTGTGCTTATTTGTGGATGATACAAAAATCTTCAGTAGGGTAGATACACTGGGGGGAGGAAGGAAAGGATGAAGGAGGACCTGAGAAAATTAGAGGACTGGTCAAGAACTTGGCAATGGAGATTCAATGCCAAGAAGTGCAGAATCATGCAGTTAGGACATAAAAACCCGCAGGCCAAGTATGAATGGGGGGAGGAGTAATCACAGTAACAGGGCAGGAGAGGGACCTGGAGGTTATAATATTGGATGACCTAAAGGTGGTGAAACAGAGTGATAAGGCAGTGGGAAAGGCAAACCATATGCTGGGCTGTATAGGGTGGGGTATGACCAGTAGGCAGAGGGAGGTGATACTGACCCTGTATAAATTACTAATGAGACCCCACCTCAAGTATGGAGTAAAGTTCTGGAGGCCTCATCTCCATAAGGATATAGACAGGATGGAGAGGGTACAAAGGAGGGCAACCAAACTGGTGCATGGTCTGCATCAGAAGCCCTATGAGGAAAGGCTAGTGGATCTGGTTCTGTACTCTCTAGAGATCAGAGAGAGAGAGACTGAGACATTTAAGTACCTAAAGCAAATAAACAAGGTACTGTAAAGGAAGAGAGCATCCTTCAAGGAAAATATGTCTAAAGACTAGGGGTCACAATATGAAGTTGGAGGGGTAAGGATCAGAGGGAACAAGAGAAAATACTTCTTCATAGAAAGGGTGGCAAACCCCTTGAAAAGCCTCCCAGATGAAATTGTGGGGGCTAAAATGGTTCTGGATTTAAGAAAGCATGTGATAGACATATGGGTGTTACAAAAACTGGCAGGGAACAGAACCTGGAGTCTGAACAGGGGTTGGAGATACCATTGGTAATGGAAGGGGCAGGAGGGCAGATGCTGGTGATCATGTAGGGTCTGTGGTTTTAGATTAGGTGGGGAAAAGAATGGGCAGACTGGATGGGCCAAGCAGTCCTTTTTTTGCAGTCAGCCTCTATGGATCTTTGAATCTATGAATGATAGAATAGATGCCCCTTTTGATCCAGTCATTTTTCTGTTTGGTGAGACATTTCTAGTGACAGATCACTGGGGTAAAGGACACATCATTGTGTTTGTTCTTACGCTATGACCCAGGGTTTGTATTTCCGGTTACGGGGACCATTTAAATTGCTCTGTAGTGAGCGGGTGAATTAAATACACTCCTGACTGCAGCACTTATAAGGTGCCTTCAGATACCTAGCTATCTAGCTTGCAGAATTTTTTTCAACTGTGGTTTTTGAGCCACAAAGATATTTATTTTAATTGAAGCACCTCAGGTGGTACTGAGTCCAGCTAAACCATTATTAGAAGCAGGAAGAGTGAGTGTGTAGTTCAGGCAGCTGTACCTGAACTACAGCTCAATATTTTGGGGAGAAAATCTACTTTTGGGACACCATACTGCTTGCAGGCTCGCCAGTACCATGGATGAATGGTATTCACTGGTTTTATAGCTGATTTTACAGTATTTTGATTGTTCTTACACTGTGACCCCAGGTTGGTATTTCCTGGTTACGGGGATGATTTAAATTGCTCTGCAGTGAGCAGGGCAAGCGTGTGTCTCCACATGCGAAGATGTGCAGTAAAACACACGCATCTAGCACGTGTTTTGGCATGCTTGGGCAAGTTTGAGCAACAAAACAAAAGGGATCAGAGTAAGTTTTTACTTGGAATAGGTAGTGTGCTCTATTGTGTACCAGTTATAGATTGTAGTGTATTGCTTTAAGTTGATTATATAACTCAGATAGCATTATCGAGTATATTAAGACAACGGATGGTAAACAGGTCATTAAATGTGCATTATGTGCTATGTTTTCAATTATTACAGAGCAACTTGATTTACCCCAACCATACAATTGTGAAAAATGTGTTCTTAATAGGGTATTACAATATGAAATTACTTTATTTAATGAAAGATTGACACAATTAGAAAAAAGTTAACTGGACATGGGAGCGAGGTTCCAAACAAATGCAGTCACAAGGACTATATCTATTGGAGTTAATACTGATTCAGTGTTTCAGAATAAAGATTATAATGGTCAAACACCTATCAAGGATCAAACACATAAAAAAAGATCACATGTTGAAGATACTCCACCAAATCTGGATGAAACATGGTTTCAGGTTCAAGGATCAAGAGCCTCAAAAAGGGGGAGAAAAGCAGACCAGTATCAAATTCCCTTATCAAATTCTTTTGATCAATTAAACCTTATTGTTAATGAAAATATTTCATTAATAAATGAATATCAGTGTGACTCACAATTAACTACTTTGGTAAATAATTCAGTAATCAAAATGAATAATGAAAGCAGTAGCACTGATCAAATGCAATTTATTGGTAATGAGTTACTAACAGCTCCACTTATCGATTTAAAAACAAATATGAATCTCATACAATTAGATCCTCCAATGGAGCTGGGGAAAGATGCTACATGACAATTAGTTGTTATAGGTGACTCCATTATAAAACATCTTGACTGACCAATTTGTAACCCTGATAATTACAATAGAGCAGTTTTAAGTTATGGAGGTGCCAAAATCAGAGATCTAACAACTAGATTGGATACTATCTTAGCTAATACAGGCAAAGATCCATTGGTTTTATTGCATGCAGGAACTAATGATATAACAACTCATTCAATACATAGGATTAAGTAAGACTTTGTATCTATTAGCAATAAATTACTTGACAAAAACTGTTCTATTATTATATGAGAAATTAGGCCAGTACCTAAAGCCCCACAATTTTATGCTAACAAAATCAAATCAATAAATTAATGGCTAAGAAAATTTTGTTTAACATATATATATATGTCCAGAATCTATATACGTTCACACATATTCAGTTCTCAAAGGGTTAAATGTATTACGCACTGGGAAGAGTTTATCAATGTAAATGAGTACTATTGTCCAGATGAGTTACATCTTAGTAGGAATGGTTGTCACATTTTGGGAAAAAAATTTCTTGAAGTTTTAAACTAATATTGAAGGGGGGGACAACTGACCCTATAAAACCACCACCAATATCGATAAATAATAGTAAATTAAAAGAATGTAGACATAAAAAATCTGGTTTAGCAAAGATTACTACACATGAGCCATTTACAATTATACTGATAAATGCTAGAAGTATGAGAAACAAAATTGACAAATTGAGAGACTTTCTCCTCACAAATCATGTTTCGGTGTGTGGTATAACTGAAACATGGTTTCAAGAAGGAGATTGGAATATAGATATTCATGGTTATTGTAAAATTCTTAAAAGCAAGAAAGATAAAATTGGATGGGGAAGAGCATTCTATGTAGAAGAAACCTATAAAGTTACGGAATTAAACAAATTGGTAAATGTTACATCTGAAGTACTCTGGGTTAATGTACAAATACCCAATAAATTACTAACCATCGGACTAGGATATCGACCACCAAATTTGAATATAACTGAAACCAATACATTTTTAGATGATATAGAAAGTGTTCAGGTGGATGGTAGCTACATCCTGATGGGTGACTTTAATTTTCCTTCCATTGACTGGGACTCATTTGAGGGACAGAGATCTTGTGAAAATAAATTAATTGAAATCCTAATTGCCCATAATTTGGAGCAAATTGTTAAAAAAACAACTAGAGGGAATAGGACTTTGGATATCATTCTAACTAATAGTCAATCAGATTTCTCTGAACCAGAAATTTTACCACCTTTAGTAGATAGTGACCACTTGATGGTCAAGACTATAACACAAATTATAAATCATAAAACCAAAGGTATAACCTCAGTTAAAAACATTTATGCTGCTGATTACAAAGAAATTAATGCATGGTTGACAAATTGAGATTGGCAAACTGATCTCTTAGATCAAAATATGGAAACAACCTGGGAAATTACTAACACTAAAATTCAATATTGTATAATGAAATGGGATCCCATCAGAAATAAATATCATAACAATAAAAGATTGCCTTTATGGTGGAATGTAAGAATTAAAAAACTTATAATAAAAAGAAAACATTGTATAAAAAGTGTAATAAATCTCATAATGAAAAAACATGGGATAGATATAAATCAATCTCAAAAAAATTAAAATTAACCATTAGAAAGGCAAAAGCAACATTTGAATCAAAATTGGCATTAGATACCAACGATAAAAAAAATGTTCAACTATATTGGATCTATGAAGAATAATGAAAATGTCATTGGTCCATTGGTAACTTTGAGTAATGATATTATTAATGGTGATGAAGATGTGGCTGGTGAACATAATAATTTCTTTTTAAGTATTTTTCAACCCAAACAACATATAATTAATACTCCACTATTGTCAAATAAAGATCTTATTGAATTTGATTCACAAGAAGTTTTATCTGCTATAAAAATGATGAAACCAAATAGTTCCCCTGGACCAGATGGGATTCCCTCAAAATTCACAATAGAAGTGGCCTTAGTTTTGTTGGGCCCCTTAACTGTATTATTTAGCAAATCTATTTATGAGGGTAAAGTTCTGTCTTCTTGGACTGAAGCCAACGTAACTCCTATATTTAAAGGTGGGGATAGATTGAGGGTTGAAAACTATAGACCAATTTGTCTGACATCTATAATTGGGAAACTAACAGAACGGTTACTACAGTATTGAATATTAAATCATATCCAGGTTAAAGGGTTGGTGGCTATCACACAACATTTCTTTTTAGTAAAAATAGATCCTGTCTTACAAATTTACTTCAGTTTTTTGAATCTGTTAGTTCTGCAATTGATAAAGGTCTTTCTGTGGATGTATTGTTCCTTGATTATAGCAAGGCATTCAACACGGTGTCTCATAGACTCTTAGTTGAATTTCTTGCTAAGACTGAATTGCACCCAAACATAATAAATTGGATTATATCATGGCTGTACAATAGGAAGCAGAGAGTTGTCATTGGGGTTTCAAATCTGATTATGACATTGTGACTAGTGGTGTGCTTCAGGGCTCTGTCCTAGGCCCCATTATTTTCAATATTCTTGTGTCATACATGCAGACAAATAATTCTGCATGGATGTGCAAATGTGCAGACGACTGTAAAATTGGCGCAATAATTACAGATTACAGTTCATGTATGCAATTTCAAGAAACTATAAATCACTTAAGTAAGTGGGAAAAAAAATCTCTAATGAAATTTAATGCAGCAAAATGTAAAATTCTGCATTTTGGTTATAACCCAAATCATAAATACACTTTAAATAATCATATATTGGAAAAAGTTATTAATGAGAAAGATTTAGGTGTTAACATTAGTAATGATCTGTCTTTTGATTTACATATTAAGAACAAAGTAAAACAATGTCATAAAATCTTGGGTTTTATTTTTAGAAACATAAAAAGTAGAGAAGCTAGTGTAATCATGCCATTATATAAAAATCTTGTGAGACCACACATGGAATACTGTATACAGGTCATGGCACCTCAAACAAAAAAGGATATAAAATTAATCAAGAAAATACAAAGGAAAACTATAAAAAGAGTTAAAGGAATGGGTAGTTTACTGTAGATTATTCTGAAAGACTCCAAAAACTTGAACTATATTCCATGAATTATAGACAAATTAGGGGGATTTCTGTTTGGCTTTTAAAACCAAGAATGACCCTTTCTTGCAAGAAACAGTAGGAATTATGTATCATAATAAAAATAAAAATACAAGATTGCATGAGTTTCAGATGATTGGAGAAAGAAATAATACCGTTAAAAGAACTAAATGGTTTACACAGAGAATACTATCCAGTTGGAATTCACTACCAGCAAATATTGTTGAGAGTGATACATTGGAGACCTTTTAAAATAAAATTGACAAGTATATGGGTAAAGCTAAATATGAGTTCCACCGATAGTATAGGTGGCAAGCTGTCTAAGGTCAATAGCCTGATTGAGCTTGTAAAGCATACTATGAACCTATGAACCCATAATATTGACACAATACACAAATTTGGAAACAAAATCATTTCATGCTGGGAGAGAAGGAACATCAATTTGATCTCATATGGGATTCATTTTTGCAATAATTTAGAAGGCAGAAACCCTTCATATAGCCAATATCTTGTTTATACTTGCTCCTCTTACTGTTATATGTGTAAAACAAATTAAATGACGGTCAAAACCAGAGAGTCATCTTTAAAGGTAGCAAAGGGTAACTAGTCAACATCTGACTCAAAACAAAAACAAAAACAAAAAAAAAAAAGAATATAAATCCTGGTAAGAGTTGGGGTCAGTTGGGTTCCATGAAGATGGACCAAGCATTAGAGCTGGGTGAAATTAACAAATTCCCAATTTGTGAAATTTTCTAGAGATTCAGGTAAATTTTGCAATTTTTGGGGAATTTTCTGAAATTCTTTAATTAGCTATAACTCAGCTCATGCTGAAGCTAAATGTCTGACATGTGGAATGCAAATTGTCTCGTATAGTCCCTAAAAGTGTACCCAGCTTCATAAAATTTTGATAATGGATGAAGATGTTATAGGGGGTCAAAGTCTGACTATTTAATATCCATGTGAAAGTCTCTGAAAATGTTTATGCTTTCAACTTAGCCAACTTTACAGCTATATAATTGAAAACCGAGATGCATACTTTTTTGGAAGAGTCATAGAAACATCTAAATAGACAATTACTGGTTATGTAAATTGTAAGCTTTTACCATGTTCTGCCTCCCGACACGACTTTCCAGGCTTGCTTCTGAACCCGGGTCATCAGCATGGCAGCTAATGCTCTGATTCTGTGCCATGGGAGTTACCTTAAAACCTAATATTTATAGTCAGCAATCAGTGGGAGGGACCACTAGGACCTGGGAAAATATTTCTTAAAGAACAGGCTGGTGATCGGTGGGGGGGGGGCAGTGCCAGGGATTACAGGGGGAGATTGTGCTCCCCAGCTGTCAACCAGCTAGGTGGCTGCATTACCTCCAGTAGCCATTAGGGGTTGCCTGGAGTTAAGTCATGGGTTTGTTTGGTGGTATCTGTGCTGCACAAAATGACCAGGCTAAGCCCTTTTGCACAGCGCAAAGCCACTCAATATGGGGTAACATGTATATTAATTGCCACACCCGTCCCATTGCCTGTATGCATATATTATGTTTTGCACAGGTGCTAACCCTCTTTGCCAGCACAACAGCCCCTTTTGAATATGGGGATCAAGTGCAATCCCCGGTTTGTGCAAGCAAAGACCCTATATTACCTATGCAAGCTTTTGAATATCGGGCCCCCCATGTTCTGGTTCTCCTCCTCCTATTTAAGAGACTCCCCTCATGAACCTTGTTCACCACCATGAGGGACTAATATGTCTCTTGATCTTCTCTTCTCTAGGATGTACATGTTGAGCTCCTGCAGCCTCTCCTCATACAATTTTTTGTGCAACTCCCACACCATTTTAGCAGCCCTCCTCTAGACCACTTCTACCCTGTTGATGTCCTTGCCGAGGTGCAGCCTCCAAAACTTGATGCAGTACTCCAGGTGGGGTCACACAAATGACTGCTATAGGGGCAAAACCACCTCCCTTCTTCTACTAGAGATCCCCTCCCTATGCAGTTTAACATCCTGCTTGCCTTGCCTACTGCCCTGTCACACTGCCCTGCCACCTTAATATCATCAGAAATGATCACCTTAGGTATCATTTTACTTAATAACTGCATGTACTTTCCCCATATTACGCAGAGCCCTTGTGTTTCTGTACCCTAGATGCATAACTTTACACTTTTTAGCAATGGAACCCAGCTGCCAATCCTAGTCCACTCCTCTAGCCTCCCCAGATCTCTTTGTATTCTCTCAGCCAACTCATGGGTATCTACCCTATTCAGATTTTTGTGTCATCCACAAAGAGACACTCCTTCTCCTTCAGTTCCTCCACAATATCATTTATAAAGATGCTGAAGAGGACAGGGCCTAGTATCAATTCTTGTGGTACTCCACGCGTCATGGTCTCATCCTCTGAGTGACTGTAATTTATCACCACCATTTGCCTCCTATCTTTCAACCATTGTTTTACCTAGCACACTACCTTCTCACCCACATGCAGGCTGCTAAATTTCTTTATGAGCCTCCTGTTGAGTACTGTGTCAAAGGCCTTACTGAAGTCCAGATAGTCCACATACCCTGCCCTCCCCTATTCTCTTCCTCATTGCCCAGGTAAAGAAATCTTTGAAATTGTTTTGACATGACCTCCCCCTGTGAAGGCCTGCTACTGGTGGTCCTGCAACCCATGTGTCTCCAGGCACTCCTTCAGTCTCTCACTACAATTTTTAGTTAAATTGTATCCAAAAGGCTGCTTGCCTTTTTCTATCCATAAATAATCCCATGCTACTGTCTATGAAGAAACCTTACCTTTGATGCAAGACTATTACATCTTATAGGTTTTTCTATTTCAAATGTTCAGAAATGTTCTATTCTACAGAGAGCTACATGTCTAAGTTCTTTAACTTCAAAAAAAAACAGTACTGTTGACATTTTATAGAAATGGTTGAAAAGCTTTGATGCTAGTGCCCCAGTAAGGCAAATGAGAATCAGATCACACAGTTGCTTCATTCCTACTGTTTCTTGTCAGACATTGTGGTAATATGGCTTTCTACATCAGCACAATCATTGATTTAGTCAGTAAAACAATATCTTCCAAAGGAATCTGCTTTTAAATGAATGTTTAGAATCTCTGGAATGAATCCAAGGAAGCAGGAATTTCACATATTTCAGCACTTGAGTTGTCAGTGTCTCTCTCCCAAAACTTAACATTCACATATACACTTACTGTAAATATACATTTTATTGCAACAGTAATTCATTTTTAACTGGATTGTGGTAATCTGGTCATCAGACTTCTATGCCTTGTGTAACTATGTATTATTAAACTTCTGTATCATGTTAAATATTGATAAGAAACCCATGGTAACTATTATATCTGGAATTATTTAAAACTACTTCTTTTTTATCACCAACATTTGAAACAATCAGTATCTGGAAATCACTGGCCCTAGTGATGAGGCAGCATATGGGGATTATTGGTAATGTTTGCTTAATCTGAAATGACAGAAGAATCAAATCATGGTAAAGTACTGAGATAGGCTAGAGGCAGGTTGTATGCAGAAAGCTTGTGCAACATACTGTATGTTGTAAATTTGGCCTATGCTCTCTCTATCCCTGAGACAGAGACTACCACATTTTCAGGGTGCTGTGAAGACAAATGGGAACCCTTTTGCAGAGGGTTCTACCATTAGAATACTTTAGAATACTTTGTCCAGTTCTGGAGACCCAGAAAGACATAGAGTGGAGGCAGTCCAGAGAAAGGCAACTAAAATGTGGCAGGGTCTGCATCAAGAGCCTCACATGGAGAGGCTAAAGGAATGCAATATGTATGCCCTGGAATAAAGGAGGGAGAAGTGGGATATGATAGAGACATTTAAATACCTCATGGGGAGAAGCAAGGTACAGGAGGAAAGTATATATTTCAGATAAAGGTGCTCAAAAACAAGGGGACATGCTATGAAGCTGGAGGCTAGACTCAGGAGAGATTGAGGAGGATTTCTTCACAGAAAGAGTGGTGGATTCCTAAAACAGCTTTCCAGTGGAGATGGTGGGGCAATAACTGTGACAGGGTTCAAGAATGTATGGGATAGTCATAAGGAATCTTAGTGGAAAGGAAAATGGGAGGATTAAAAGCCAGAGATCAAGTTGGGTCTGCATTTATACTGTAGGTAGGCAAAAATGGACACATTGGGTGGACCAAGCAGTCCTTATCTGCCTGCAAATTCTTTGTCTATGTTTCTAGAGGTGCCACTGGGATGAGGTCCCTTGAGGTCAAACATACCTTGGGAAAGAAAACCCCAAAGTATGAATTATGAAACAAACATGAAATTTCCTTGGGCAGATGAGACATGGCAAAGAAACCAGAGATGATGTCTATTAGTAACTATTTTGTCTGTAGGAAACCACCATCGAGCTGCAGCTCCTAGTGGATTATGTTTATAGGAAACTGACATGCAGCTCCAAATCCCAGTGAATTAAATAAGTGAATATCGATATTTTGATCTTGGCAAGGAGAGGAGAAAAAAATATGTAGAAAACCACTGGGCATTGGAGGCACTGTCACTCCAGGCTAACTAAACTTTTCTTAAAAAAAATTATTTTATTGCTTCTTTATAAGAAGATATAACATGTACATTTTTTGAATAGGTAAACAGCAATAGATTCATATTTGATAGGTGTTACACTAAGAAGTGTCGACATTTCTATGTCCATTTCATTTACAGAATGCACAGTCTGATTTCTCACTTCCAATACATAGCTTTTTTCCACATTGGATTAACTTTAGCCATTGGTTCATCAATTTGTGAGTAATTATTTACTGGTCATAATTTCCTTCAATCTTATTAGCCATCTATTTATTTTCCAAAACAATTCAATTTTTGGGTTGCTGCAGTTCTCCAGTATAAGACTTTTTGTGCATATAGTTGCTAA
This sequence comes from Neoceratodus forsteri, assembly GCA_016271365.2. Taxonomy (NCBI): domain Eukaryota; kingdom Metazoa; phylum Chordata; order Ceratodontiformes; family Ceratodontidae; genus Neoceratodus; species Neoceratodus forsteri. Next base: position 318,077,884 of record CM028132.1, on the reverse strand, counting down.
GGCAAGGAATTTTTTTCTCCATTAGAAATTCAATTAATGATGAAACATCATTAACTAAAATAATGTTCATATTGGTATACCATGTACAAGGTAACAATTCAGCACTTACAAAAAGGGTGACTCAGTCACGGCACCTGTGTACAGGGCTACCTGGCAGGGTAGTGAGTGGCTACCTGGGTGGGCGAGGTAGAGTGAAGGAAAGTATGCGTGTATACACGTGTGTGGGGTGGGGAGGAAGGGGAAAGAAGGTATGTGGGAGAGGTTGTGGTGGGGAGCTGCTGAGCTGGACTGCTAGTGTGGTGGGGTGGGGTAGGTGGTCGCTTGGGAGGTGTAGGGTGCAGGGTTCAGGTCCAGTGCATTTTTTTTTCTGGCAGGCGGCTTTTTATTTTTACATGTTTTTCACTTCCCCCACCTGCACCCCCCTGGAGCTGAGAATCCATTAGTAGGGGGGTGCGGGATGCACAGCCCTCTTTATCCTTGCTGTGAGTGTGCATCGCCAAAATTCATTTTTGGCACTGTACACTTGATGTAATGGTGATTGCTATTCCATGATGACCGTTATGACATAGAACCATTCATATCCAGTAGGACTGAGATATTTCAAATTTTCTCACATTTGTTTTTAGTCTCATTCCACCATTGATTTATAGTAGGGCATTCACCAAGAAGATGAGTGATGTGATCTTTTTCCTGGTTCCCATGCCAACATCTTTTATTTTTATAACCCACATGGAATAGGCATGCTGATGCTAAATATGCCAAGGTTATGATTTTGAACTGAATTGATTTATTCTTTTACAGTTATTATACCTGTTACACTATTGATTTGTTGATCTGATTCATTTTCCCATTTATTCTTTATATTGTTATTAATACTGGAATACATATCTTAAATACTATCTATATACATGTACAGGTGCATAAGTGAAAAAAGAAGGGCAAAGAGAGGGATAGTGAAACTGAAGGAGGATGACAACAGTAAAGCTGACATACTGAACAGATATTTCTGCTCAGTCTTTACTGAGAAAGAGGAGGGTAATGGGCCTGAAGGGAGTACAAGGGGTGGGAAAGGTGCAGAAATGGACACAAGTCCCTGTACACAGGAAAGGGTCCTAAAAGTAACTGGAAGGAATAAGAGTTGGTAAAGCAATGGGGCCAGATGGGGTGAACCCCAGGGTCCTAAAGTAACTAAGAAAGGTGGTGGCTGAACCTCTGGCAATCCTGTTTAGCTGATCACTGGAAACAGAGGAGGTACCAAAAGACTGGAGGACAGAAGATGTAGTCCCCTTACACAAAAGCTGGAACAAAGAGGAAGCAGGAAACTACAGACCAGTCAGCCTGACCTCAGTAGTGGGGAAGATCATGGAAGCACTACTGTAGGAGAGATTGGTGGAACATTTGTTTGCCAATAGACTACGGACCCAAGGCAGCATGGTTTCACTGAGAGGGAAGTCATACCAGACTAACCTCATTGAACTATTCAACTGGGTGACAAGGGAGATGGATCAGGGGAGGGCATTAGACATGGCCTATCTGGACTTCAGCAAGGCCTTTGACATTGTGCACATTGAAGGCAATTAAATAAACTGGGGAATATGGTAGTGGGCAGGACAGTGGTGCAGTTGATGGGTAATTGGTGGGTGGCAGGACACTGGGTGGTGGTAATGGCTGTCACTCCACAAAGGAAAAAGTGATCAGAGGGGTACCACACGGATCAGTGCTGGGACTGGTCCTATTCAACATCTTCATCAGTAACATTGTGCAGGACAGAGAAGGCAGAATTTCCCTGTTTGCTGATGACATGAAGCTCTGTAATGGAGTGATCATGCCAGAGGGTGTAAAGAGAATGAGGAGGGACCTGCAGAAGCTTGCAGAATGGTCAAGTGTTTGGCAGTTGACATTCAAGGCAAAGAAGTGCAAGAAAATGCATATGGGGCACAAAAACCCTGGAATAACATATCAGTTGGGGGGTGAGGATATAGCATGCACCAAGCATGAAAGGGACCTTGGAGTTATCATCGCTGATGACTGCAAGGTAGGGGAAACAGTGTGACATGGCAGCAGATAAAGCAAATAGGATGCTGGGATGCATAGGAAGGGGCATCACCAGCAGGAAAAGGGAGGTCTTAATTCCACTATACAAGACATTAGTGAGGCCCCAACTGGAGTACATTGTACAGTTCTGAAGACCTTACCTATGTAAGAATATAGACAGGTCAGAGAAGGTTCAGAGGAGGGCAGCAAAGATGGTACTGGGATTACATCACAAGTCCTATGAGGCCAAGCTGAAGGACATGAAGATGTACTCCGTGGAGGAGATGAGGGAGAGAGGGGATATGATAGAGACACACATACAAGTACCTTACAGGGAGGAACAGGGTGCAGGAATACACTATTTTCCAGCAAAAAAGATGTTCCAGGACTAGAGAGCATGGGATGAAGCTAGAGGGAGAGTGATTCAGAGGAAACATGAGGAAGAATTTCTTCACAGAAAGGGTGGTGGACAAGTGGAACACCCTGCCAGTGAAAGTGGTAAGGACTGAAACAATCACTTGATTAAAGAATGCATGGGATAGACATAAGGGAATTCTGGAGGCCAGGGGCAAGGGGCAACAGATTTCTAGGAAAACATAAAGGGAACTTACAAGCTCAAATGGGCAGACTGGATGGGCCATAGGCCCTATCTGCTGACAGTGTCTATGTATCTGTGTATCTATGTATAGCATTGTTGTATAGTTTCCTTGGGTATCTTTGTTTTATTCTGCAATCCATAAAATATCTGTACCTACAGTTAATGCTATCAACTTTATTTTACCTTTTTTTTTTTAAAGAAAATAACCTATATATTGATTTGAGTTGATTATATTCTCTCCTGATTATTCAAAGATTTGGGTAATATCTGGTATCTGTTCATATTGTATAAATCCTTTTGAATTACATATGTGCCCCTTCTACCCATCTTATCTTTAATAATTTTTTATACAGATATGTTATTATTTATGATTTGTTATGCTATTCCTAGCTCTAAATAAAGCCATGATATATGTTTCACAATATTTGCTTGTACATTTTTTATGGTCATATTCATTTCTTTCAGAATGGGTTTACTGTATTGTTTTCCATTCAATAAGATACCTGTTAAATTTATTATAATGTCATAGCTGGGTTCTTTAAGCCTAAATGCTTTTTCCTGATATCGAACAGAGGAAAGGATGGAATCTTAGAGAGCCACTGCCAAACTAATAGGGTTTTGTTGGCTAAGTAATAATGTGATAGGTCAGGACAACCCAGTCCCCCCAACCCTGATTCCTCGGTAAGATAATATTTTAAGGTATTCTATAGTTGCACTCTGCCCACAAGAATTTCTTGAAAATAACTCAGATTTGCTTTACAAAGTTTGTAAGTGGTATGTTGCCCATTACACCCTGAAAAAGGTATAGCAGACGGAGTAGTATCATCATCTTAAGTGTATTGATTCACCTCTCAAGGGAAAGGGAGAGTGACTGCCTATTGTCTAATATAGTGGACATTTATTTATTAAAGATGTAACGTTCAAATTAATGGTAGTTTGTGTCCTTAGTGAATAATACACCCAAATATTTGAGGTACTTTCAATTTTCATTTCAGCATATACCGTAGTGTTCTGCATCTGTAGAATGTTTTGTTATTGGTAAAACTGCTAATTTACTTTAGTTTACATTCAGATAATTGAGAACATTCCTGTATTTTTGCAAAAAGTCTGGGTATGAGGTGTTGGGTTCTTGCATGTAGATAAATACATCATATTCACTGACTATCATTTTTGCTTATTGATTTAAAAAATCCCTATAATATTTATATTATGTTTAATATGAGTATTAGAGTCTTTAGAGCTATATATAATAAATAAAACTGGGGAGAAAAGGCAGCCTTTACTAACTCCATTCTTCAGCAGTAGTGGTACTATCTTGTATTGATTTACTTCAAACATAGCCTTAGGTTGGCTATAGAATAACCATAGAATATTAACAATGAATGGAAGGAAACAGCATTATTCTAGACATTTAAAGGGAAAACCCCATTGCAACATATCAAATGCCTTGGCTGTATCCAGAGCTATAGCTATTGTTTCAAGGTTTAATTTTACAAAGTCCAAAGGTAATTTGAGTTCTTCTGATGCCACTAAAATTGTCCTCCCTTTCACAAACCTCTTTGGCTGGTGCTGGCGATCTGTGGGATAGCTGTTTCTAATCTGTCTACTATAATGTTTGTAATGAATTTCTAGTAAACATTAAGTAAGGCAATAGGGCTATAATTATCTGATAATGTTGGATCATTATTTTCTCTGTGCATAAGAATGACTTGTACTTATAGGATTGACTTTGTTATACCTTTACTGACAGCCATCTCATGGATCATCATCCTCAGTCAAGGTGAAATTTTACTACTAAAAGCTGAGTAAGATTCAGAGGTTAAACCATCCAATTCAAATACCTTGTCACTGGAGATGACTTTGATAACCACCTTAATTTATTATGTACGATGTGTGCATCATTAATTTTAAATGTAGGTATGTCTGCTTGTTGAATATATATGACAATTTCTCTTTATCAACCTTGACTTTGTTTTGATATATTGTTTTATAAAATGGCATGAAAAAATCTCGGAATTTTATTGGCGAGATATGTCACCTGACTACGTGTTAAATCTCATTAAACCCACGGCCAGGAGCCGGATCTCACTGGCATGCCTCAAAACCACCTTATTACCAATTAAATGTATCACTACACACCAAATGAAACTAAAAAGTCATCAGATGCCATCTTCAATTTCCCTTACTGTACTACTACCAAGAAATATTTAGTTGCTCAGTTACTCACATACCTTATTAAATTACACATCCCACACATACTCTTGCTACTATTGTTAATTAAAACAACAGTGTATTTTAATTGGATATGCTTGGAAATTGTTTTGCTATGTCTTGCAGACTGCATTTAAAAATTGACTGCTTTACAGTGTTTTCCCACTTTGGCTGCACCTCTGCACTATGGCACACTGACACTTCATTGGTCAGCATGACATTCAATGCCTTTCATGCCACACTTATCTTTTCTATGAAACTCCTAACTAAATGAGGTGCACAGCAATCTTCAACCACACATTCTTTATATATATTTTTTTAATTTCATATGCTTTTTCCTCCCATCAGAATGGGACCCCATTGGCTCACCACTCACCCCATCACCAACACTTACCTTTCATCTGAGATATCCTCCACCAGTGTTCCTCCATGGCTTACCCCCAGGGTAGGGTGACCAAGTCCTCCCTTTTCTAGTGATCCTACAGCTCAGTGTCCAGGAAGGGCCCTGATTCAGCTGCATGGAAGGACAGAGCACGGATAGTGGCATCCATTGCATTCTGGTCTATTTTTCTGTTTTCTTAGTGGCAGGACCTGCAATAACATCAGGGGCATGAATGCCAGTGTCTGTCCTGTCTCTAGTACTGCCTAGAGCCAGCTACCAGATTCCAGATCTCCTCCAGGCATCAGACATGTGCCAGGGCATGGGAGTTAGGCAAGTAAAGATGGAGCCAGATCAGCAATCATCACTGCTACTGACCTACCGGTGTGGTCCACAGAGTGGGGGGCAGCACATGACACCACAAAGCAACTCGACTTGTGGCTCAGACAAGAAAACACTTATTCCATATTATTAAACAGCTCCCCAACCTCATTTCAACTGCTTCTGAGGGCCAGGAGAGCAACTTACACTCATCCTGTTTCCAGGTAGGGAGTAGGAGACTTGCCAAAGATCACAGCCTAACAAACAAGGAGTGGACACCTAATCTCAGCAGCACCACCAGCTATGTCAGAGAGTGTGATGGGACAAGAGACAGCCCTTATATTAAAGTTTTATTTTTGTTACCTACAGTCACGCTGTTTTCAGAAATGTGGCTGGGGGACTCAAAGCAGGATGCACACTTATCAACAGACATAACAGAACTATACCACTAGTTTTGCCACTAAGTGTATACTGACAACACAAAGCCATAATATGAAAGTTTTTTTAACCACACTAATGTCCATCAAGCAGCTACATGATGTCATTGATCTTCTTGCTATAATCTGAGACACTTATTCACAAGAAAAAAAAACCTTCCCGAGCACTACTATTCTAACAATGCCAATAGCTGCACAGGTACTATTTAATTTCTTTATACAGAATAGGCTATAAACAAAAACTATTATTTTAGAACTAAATCATCTAATTTTACTAATAAAAATAATTTGCATAACTATTTTAATAATGAACCACTTTATAAGTGTGATAGGTCATAACAGGCTGTGGATTAGGGGATTTTGATGCAATTCTGGGGGGTGTAAGGACACTTGGCCTTCAGCCTCATGCCTTAGCACACTCATGGGGCATGCATTAAAATCCTTTAATGAACACCCTGTTGTGGCTTATTACTTATGTATACAGGAATAGTTTCTAAAGGTCTCCCCTATTTCTCTAATGATGTTAAGATATTAAGGTATTCTCAATAATGAGTTATTGAAACACCAGTATCTAGTGCTTGTTGTGTTCCTGGTTGTAACACAAAGGCAATGAACTAAACAGTATGAAAGTACAGCAAAGGGAAACTTGTATATCTACTATCTAATTGCCAACCCCCTGTTACCGGGGTTACTAGAACCTAGTTAGATCTAGTGGCAGGCAGGGACAGGCAGCTAGTGAAACTCGGTTAAATAGATTTCACTATGTCTCGCTCTGTTTTCAGTCTCTGCTGAGCTGGGGCTATGATATCATTTAGAATTCTGCAGCAGTATAAGCCACAATGGAATGTTGCAGTTGGAAGTTAGGTAGAACGTTGGGGAATTTCAAAGTCAGTCTAGAGTTGATCCTTGAAGTCAACTGTCTAGTCTGAATTCTGAATCAATCTGTTGAAGTCTAGAGTAGGCTCAAGAGAGGGAAGGATGTAGATCCTGCAGTGCAGTGGAGGGAGGGGCTGCCCTGCAGGGGCGGGCCCCCCACCCTCAGCTCTGACACAGAGCTACCTTCGGGTGTGTGCTTCCACTGTAAGAGAGGCACAAGGAACCAACTTCCAGGGGCAACCCCCTGGCCTGGGAAAAGGAAGAAGCTGCCTGATGAAGAGTACTGGGGCACTACAGTTTTTGAGGAATAGAGATTCCTTCAGAGTTTTTGGACATCTGCAACTATAAGGGTGATGAAGCTTTGACAAAAGACAAGTGTCATTCACCAAAACAGTGAGTAAATAAGTCTCTGGGGCTGTGGGTCAGTCAGGATGCCAAGTCCAGGGCTTATGGAACAGTGAGATGTAATGACTGTTGTATGTGGGGGGTCTTCAAGGGAAAGACAGTTTCTGCATTACAAAGCCATGTACAGTCTGCACTATAGTAACCGAGGAAGAAACTGCAGACAGTGAGATGTAATGACTGATGTATGTGGGGTCTTCAGAAAGACAGTTACTGCATTACAAAGCCATGTACAGTTTGCACTACAGTAGCCAAGGATGTGTTTGTGTGTAAACAAAGGAATGGCCAGGTATGAGTCTATGGAACAAAAGTGGGAGACCTCCCATCTGGTGTAACAGGGGCTCACCTCTATGGATTCGCTTTGAGACTCCAGTCACCTTTCTGTCAGGTATTGGCCAGTGCCTGAAGAGGATGCCCAGACGTTGGGATAGAGTAAAGGGTGGTAGTGTGCCACTAGTTAAAGAATCCATGACATATGGAAGTTTAGGATCCAAAATGGATTGTGTCTGTGTCATCACCTTATCTGCATTACCAGGAGTGTAGCATCATGGGGGTCTGTCTATGCTTTTTGTTCAGAGATGTTGAATAAAGCCACACTTTAGAATCCCATATCCTGGTATTGGACATTATGTTATTGCTTCTGGTCTCTGGATTACTTTGGGTGCCCCTGTGCAGAGTAGTCAAACCTAATCACCATGCCGAGTGACACCTTTCTCCTAAATTTTCAGCTTATAAAAATGGAGGCACCACGTCCATAGGACCCAGGCCCCTCAACCTGTTCACTAGCCACACAGGCAGGGTAGTAGCCCTCTCAGTTTAGCACTGACTGGGGTTTACATCTTGGAGGCTACCACTGGGATTCTGTTGAAATTTGGGAGAAGGAACAAGAAAGGTTGCTTGGATGGTGGCTAGCGTTTTGGCTGTCTGGCAGTGGGTAGCCCCAAAAATGTGAAGCAACATTTAACTAATGTGCCACTGTGTGCTGTTATCCATGTGCTGCTAATAAAATGTCAACTGTTTACCAAGGCGCAGTAAAGCCTGAGTGGGTATGCCCTTGTCTTGTATCAAAAAAGTACAGTGTTTGCCAGCTTTTGAATTTTATTGTGGAAAAAGAAGTGTGGAAAATTGTGGGTAACAAAAGGAGACTTGTGCCCTAGAAGTTTGAAGTGCTTGCTTTATGAACTGGGGGAGTCACTAAGTAAAATGCCATGATAAATGGTTATAATGGGCTCCTCCCGAGGAGTCGTTGAAGAAAAAAAAAACTGTGGTTTTGCAGCTTAAATTTTGCCTGCTCGATGATCGCCGTGAGGAGAAGAGCATGAGAGGAAAGAGGCTCATTTGCAAGGCATCGAGTGATTGGCAAGACTGCAGTCAGTCCCAACCCCAGGCCAGCTCTAGAGCGACTGCACAGCATTCGAGATGGAGAGTGAGTGGAGTGTGCAAACTGGCTTACCAGGAGGAGCGTAGCGGTGATTGAAAACACTGTTGAACTTTTAAAAACTGACTTTTCTGTTCAAATTCAGGCTCAACCCTCATCTCGATTGACTGGACTGTGAGTGTGGTGTTCAGAGAGACAATCGCCAGAACTGCCAACCCACTTCCTTCCAGAGGCCTCCAAGATCAGCTGCAGGCCGTTTTTTCCATCGCAACAAACAGCTACTGCTAACAGTGAGTACCAACCAAAATATTGCTCAAACTGATGTGGTTTACAACAAAACCAACTGTATCTGTGTGTAGCAGTGTAATTGCTTTGCAAAGAAGGACTGTGTTACGTTTTACCAGCTAAAGCAGCAATTCTAAGTAACAGACTGTGAGCATAATTATAGATTCAGCATTAGTATAATTTTCAAAGCCAAGTGAGAGACTGTTAGTTGTATGAGAGATGCAACGTAAATGCAGGCAATCCTGTGCTTGAAATACTGAGGCTTTAAGGGACTGTAAGCTAGAGCAATGTCTTCAGCGAGTGAAAGGTCCAATGTAAATCATATAAATGTGCTAGGAAAGAGAACAGTGCAAGTTTGTGCAGTTTGAGCAGAAGTTATCAGTAGTGTGTGTGAATCGGATGTGCAGTGGCTTGACCCAATTACAGAGAGTTGATGCATCAGGAGTGCTGCCACCGCCATGATAGAGTGGGGCAGGCATGTAAACATAGCATCAAAGAAGCCATTTTATAGAAAGTTTCTGATCAATGTTTGGGACTTGAAATAACCAAGCATATTGTTTGTTCTCTCTGCAGTCATGGCTTCGGGACCAGCCTGCTACCTGGATCATGCCTGGGCTATGATAGTTGAAGAAGTAAACAAAGTGAGAAACATTGAAAAGTATCACTATGGGGAAGACTGCCTCCTTTGAGGCGATTCCTGGTTATCCAGTCAGAGTGTATGTAATGTGCTTAAGGGCTGGAAGAGATGCATTTGTGGTTCCTCACTGCTCTGGGTGCCTGGAAAAGTATGGATTGATAGCAGCCCCCAAGATTCATTTGGCTCCTACATGGACAAAATTACAAGAACCTGCAGTTGGCAGCATGCAGTACCAGGAAGAGTCTGAAATGAGAGGTTCAGAGGAGTGTGAAAAAAGCTAGAGAGTGCAGATGTACAGGCAGCACAGACAACTGATGACTCCTCATCTGAGCCACTAAGAGACAGTGGAGGCCATCAGCTGACCCATGGATAGGGGGCCTAGTCCAAGTCTCATGGGGAGGACGAACTGAGAGAGGCCTTTGAGTGGGAGGTCTCAACCTCCGCACCTAGTGAGAGTGGACAATCTCAGGAGTGAGGATGAATGCTCACTCCTGGGTGCAGAGTCTCAGCAAAGACGATGAGGGGGAACCCATTTGGCCTGAAGAAGGTGTGGATTCACAGCTTCAAATTCCTGGTTTAGAGGGACGCATGGAAGAGAGTGGTGTTTTCACAGCCCTGGCTGAGCACGAAGGAACTAGGGATCCATTTTGTGTTTCACTAAGTATGAGAAGCTGGCAGAACCAGGACTGGCTGTCCCCAAGCCAGGCCAGAGGTCTCAAGTTGATCAAATCTAGCAAAGGCGAAAGACTGGTTCGTAGGAAAGCGAATGAGCTCTTCAGAATTTTGTTTCGTACCTTTCCTAGAAAAGTCTGGGAAGAAATAGAGAGGTGCAGGAAATCCTGGATTATGGAAGAGGCCATGAAACATGTGCATCCTGGGACAAGTAAATTTGTCAGAGATCGGATGTTGCAAGAAAAGTTCAAGCAATGGAAGGTGGGCAGTACTCTGTTTATTGACACTGTTCGGATTGTGGATGGCAAGGGACAAGAATCCTTTCATGATGTGAATTATGAGTGTCCTGATGGGGTAATAATTCATGCACCTGACCCATTGTGCCATTTCCCACAGTGCAAAGACCTTCCTGCGAATGTGCCCATGACTACTAAATGGAGAGCAGAGCAGTGGTAGCCAGTGCTGCTATTCCAGCAGTTGCCGTACCTATGTTGTTCCACCAGTCTGGACGTCCAGGACAAAGGTGCCCCAATTCTTCAGTAATTGCAATAAACTCCTATGTCCATAAAGTTATGAACTGGCTATTCCAGAAGATGTCAACTCCAGAGAGGACACTATCCCAGCTGTTGCCGGATCGGATGACTTCAGTCCAGCTGTGTGTCTCTCTTCTTTTTCCTGCCCAAAGGTACCATCTCCTAGATGACTTCAGCCCAGCTGTTTTCCAGAGGCATCATCCTGTCGTGTTTCGGAAGATGTCTTCCCAGCTGTAACAGAAGAATGCTGCCAGGGAGAGTCTTTGTCGAGGACACGGGTGTCGCATGCTTTCCATTCTACAAGTGGCTGATGAGTCTAGACTTTTTCAATTTTTCTGACATTTGCAGTACACATCCTACACCAGCAGACATTCATTGTGAATGTCCTCAAAGACTCTTCCCTACGGGACATTTGCCTGCAGAACTTTGCTTCACCGTGATCCGGTCCAGGAGAGCCTCTTTATTGGACTTGCCTTCGGGCGTGTATTTAGTCACTAGCTGGGACTTTGTAGGGTTCTTCCATCCCCAAAGAACTGCTAAATGTGTGTTGTAAATATTTTGTATATACTGTTTCTATTTTCTACCTTTTCTAAAAAAAATTACTTTTTGGGATTCTCCAGTGTCAGGTGGATGGGGCTTGTTGGTTTGTTTATGTCTTAGTTAGACAGGACTGTAATTGCAGATTAGGGAGGATGTTTTTCTTTTTGTCTTGCAGGTACTCCTGGAGAAGCAATGAAGACAAGACAAGAAGTGGATTGGAACTCATCAGAGTTCAGTTTTGCTTTAGTTTGTAGTAATTAAAGTATTGTTGTAAGAAGTTAACTGTCTTTTAACTTGTTTTCTTCCACAGGTGTGTGGTTGCAGGTTTCCAGGGTTGGGAGGATGACCCCTTTAGTATTTTTGTTTGGGTAGAAAGGCAGATAGAATTTCCCTAGAGGGCTAGGGGGGATAGAGAGGCTGTGGTCCTGACCTGCAGTAGGGGCTGCAGTACTGATCTATTAGGGCTATGCTCTGGACAATTCTACCAGACCCACTAGGTACCCATAGTCAGCAGGTAGAGTAGAGGCTGATGCATCAGCTGATGGCCTCTGGGCCCTTAGTGTTACCTGCCTGTGCCTGGCACATGGTAGGAGAGGGCCTGATTGCCCCTTTCCGTAGGTGGCACAGAGGGTAGGATGGCCCAAGCTGGGTATTAATGACTGGGGACAGTCATTTTCCTGGCTCAGGGTGAGTGTAACCCCCCTGTTACCCAGGGTTACTAGAACCCTAGTTAGATCTAGTGGCAGGCACGGACAGGCAGCTAGTGAAACTCCAGTTAAATGGATTTCACTATGTCTTGCTCTGTTTTCAGTCTCTGCTGAGCTGGAGCTATGACATCAATTAGAATTCTGCAGCAGCATAAGCCACAATGGAATGTTGCAGTTGGGAGTTAGGTGGAACATTGGGGAATTTCAAAGTCAGTCTAGAGTTGATCTTTGAAGTCAACAGTCTAGTCTGAATTCTGAATCAGTCTGTTGAAGTCTAGAGTAGGCTCAAGAGAGGGAAGGATGTAGATCCTGCAGTGCAGTGGAGGGAGGGGCTGCCCTGCAGGGGCAGGCCCCCACCCTCAGCTCTGACACAGAGCTACCTTAGGGTGTGTGCTTCCACCATAAGAGAGGCACAAGGAACCAACTCCCAGGGGCAACCCCCTGGCCTGGGAAAAGGAAGAAGCTACCTGATGAAGAGTACTGGGGCACTACAGTTTTTGAGGAATAGAGATTCCTTCAGAGTTTTTGGACATCTGCAACAATGAGGGTGATGAAGCTTTGACAAAAGACAAGTGTCATTCACCAAAACAGTGAGTAAATAAGTCTCTGGGGCTGTGAGTCAGTCAGGATGCCAAGTCCAGGGCTTATGGAACAGTGAGATGTAATGACTGTTGAATGTGGGGGGGTATTCAAGGGGAAAGACAGTTTCTGCATTACAAAGCCATGTACAGTTGGCACTATAGTAGCCAAGGAAGAGGCTTACGGAACAGTGAGATGTAATGACTGATGTATGTGGGGGGTCTTCAGAGAAAGACAGTAACTGCATTACAAAGCCATGTACAGTCTGCACTACAGTAGCCAAGGATGTGTGTGTGTAAACAAAGGAATGGCCGGATATGGGTCTATGGAACAAAAGGTGGGAGATCCCCAACTTGGCATAACAGGGATCACCTCTACGGATTCGCTTTGAGACACCAGGCACCTTTCTGTCAGGTATTGGCCAGTGCCCGAAGAGGGTGCCCAGACATTGGGATGGAATAGAGGGTGGTAGTGTGCCACTAGTTAGAGTCCATGACATATGGAAGTTTCGGATCCAAGAATGGATTGTGCCTGTGTCATCACCTTATCTGCATTACCAGGAGTGTAGCCCCATGGAGGTCCATCTATGCTTTTTGTTCAGGGATGTTGAATAAAGCCACACTTTAGAATCCCATATCCTGGTATTGGACATTATGTTATTGCTTCTGGTCTCTGGATTACTTTGGGTGCCCCTGTGCAGAGTAGTCAAACCTAATCACCATGCAGAGTGACACCTTTCTCCCCAAATTTTCAGCTTATAAAAATGGAGGCACCACGTCATAGGACCCAGGTCCCTCAACCTGTTCCCTAGCCATACAGGCAGGGGTAGTAGCCCTCTCAGTTTAGCGCTGACTGGGGGTTACATAATATCTTGAAATAATGACTTATTGCAATTCTCAAAAAGGTATTTGTGAGTTTTGAGATGAGAGTATATTTCCTACTAGTTTTGTGTTTATTTCTTCAAATATTAATAAGAATGTTTTTTCCAAGAAGTTTGGAAAAAGCTTTTCTTTTGGTCTTCCAATTATATTTGTGTAGTTTTATATATTGGTCCACATAAAGTTAAAGTATACAGCTATGGTTATTTGTGCCATTCCAAATTCTATTCACCTTCTTTCAATATTATTAATAAAATCTTGATAGTTAATGAAGGGTACATAGACTGCAGCTAATATATAATTGCTCCCTCTTAATTTTCCATTAATAATTATGATTCTTCCTTCAAAATCTACATTTTTCAAATGTAAAGTCTATGTTATTCTACTTAAATTGAAGTGCCTTTGCTTTTATCAGTTCCCTATGAGTGGTACATTTGTTTGACCCAGTATATTTCCAATTTCATTTAATTTCTTTTTCTAAGAGGTTTGTCTCTTGTGAAAATAGTATATAAACTTTCTTCCTATTTGCATAAAGGTAGAGTTGAGTAAGCTGTTTAACGTTAAACCCTAACTTTGCACCTTACTGGCTTTGCCCATGTTCAATGGAGTTGCACAAAATTGTCCATGCTCAGTCTCAGTGGCACGATCTCTTGATTTGCCAGGTTTCATTCCAATAGAATGCATGGATTCCAAGATCCAGATAGTGTGTTTTTCAGAAAAATCTGTTTTTTTTTTTTTTTGTTTTTACTGTTTGTTTTTTTATTGCCTACAGCCTAGATAATTTTATATTTTGGGCTGAAATTTCAGGGTAGAAAGGACTTGCAACAGAATTGTGCCTTTCCCTGGTTAGGTGAAAAAATATTAATCCATTCTTAAGTTATAAGGATTTGGAATTTTGGTTCTGAGTATGCTGATTGGTGTATTTGGATAGGCATCTGATACCATACTGAGCATGCTCAAAACCAAAATTTCAAATCTTTATAACTTGAGAATGGATTAACATTTTGTCACCAAACCAACAAAAGCCACTATGCCTTTTCTATTTCTATTTCCATTTCTATTCTGAAATTTCAGACCAAAATTCCTAACCATCTGGGATATAGAAGATGAGAAAAAAAAACAAAAAAAAAACCAAAACAAAACAAAAAACTTGATTTTTCCTAAAAATGCACTATCCAGATTTTGGAATCCACATATCTGACTACAATGAAACTTGGCAAATCAAGACACATTGCCCACCAGACAAGGTATACACAATTTCCTGCACTTCTGTTGAACATGAGTGAATCTATTAATATATTTATGTACAGTATATACATCAACATACAGTATTATAGGGACACTGTAGCACCACTATAATTAGGGTTGAGTATGCTGTTTAATGTTAAACCCTTAACTTTGCATTTTAATAGCTTTGTCCCTGTTCAATGATAGTGCACACAATTTTGCATGCACAGTCTGAAGGCAAAGTCTCTTGTTCTGCCAAGTTTTGTTCTAGTCAGATGTGCAGATTCCAAGATGCAGATAGTTCATTTTTAGGAACAATTTTGTGTTTTTTTGTTTTTTTTTGCTGTTTTGGTTTTATGTCATCGCCTACAGCCCAGACAGTTTGGAATTTAGGTTTGAAAATTTCAGGGTAGAAAGAGCTTACCCCAGAATAGTGGCTTTCATTGGTTTGGAGACAAAAATATTAATTTATTCCCATGTTATATTGATTTATTTTGTTTCTGAGCATGCTCAGTAGGGTCTTTTGGATAGATGTTTGATACCCTACTGAGCATGTCAGAATGGAAATTAATTTAATTAAGTTTTACTGAAGTTGATCCAGACAGTGGTCAGTGGTTACTGGAATAAGGACACCAAAAAATAAATCTTCACTGGCCCAGTGGTGCTTGAGGTTGAGGTACTGGGTGCTACACCTCATGCCATGCCAGTGACCCAGGTTCGGGAATGAGCCCGGGCTGCCGGGCGGTCAGCAGGAGAGAGAGAGACTGCTGTCCTCTCTTGGGGAGGGATGGATTGCTGTCCTGCTCACTAACCACTCTCTATCGATGGCTGGAGGGGGACATGGGTCGGGAGGCATGTTGTTGATGAATGACATTGATGGTGGACAAAGCAATGGGGCCTGATGGAATTCACCCCAGAATTCTAAAAGAATTAAGGGGGAAACTAGTGAAACTACTGACTACCCTTTTTAATAAATCATGGGAGGATGGTGTGGTACCCGAGGACTGGAGGAAGGCAAATGTGATTCCCCTTCACAAAAGTGGGACCAAGACAGAGGCAGGAAACTACGGACCTGTCAGTTTGACCACTGTGGTAGGGAAAGTGATGGAGTCACTTCTGAAGGAAAGAATTATTGAGTACCTAGAGGCCAGTGGGGCACAGGACCCAATGCAGCATGGGTTCACAGCAGGAAGGTCATGTCAGATGAATCTAATAGATTTCTTTGACTGGGTGACCAAAGTAGTAGACCAGGGAGGGGCTGTGAACATGGCCTACCTAGACTTTAGCAAGGCATTTGACACAGTCCTACACAAAAGATTAAAAGTCAAATTAACCAGCCTGGGAGTGGGTCCCAGGGTGGTAGACTGTGTAAAACATTGGCTGAACAACAGGATGCAGAAGGTAATTGTAAATGGAGTCCACTCTGAAGAAAGGGGGTTACTAGTGGGGTACCACAGGGTTCAGTACTGGGTCCAGTCCTTTTTAATGTCTTTATAAGTGACATTGCAGAGGGACTGGAAGGAAAAGTATGCCTCTTTGCAGACGACATAAAGATCTGCAACAGGGTTAATATACAAGGAGGTGTGGAAAGGATGAGAAGGGACTTGGCAAGGTTGGAGAAATGGTCAGAAGTATGGCAGCTAGGATTCAATGCAAAGAAGTGCAAAATAATGCACCTGGGAAACAAGAACCCAGGGGAAGATTACACAATGGGGGTAGTAACAACAACAAAAAAGGAAAGGGACCTGGGGGTAATCATATCAGATGATCTTAAGGTTAGAAAGCAATGTGAGAAGGCAGTAGGGAGGGCTGGGGGTATACTGGGACGCATAGGGAGAGACATCACCAGCAGAAAACAGGAAGTTGTTATCCCTCTGTACAGACAGTTGGTGAGACCCCATCTGGAGTACTGCATCCAGTTCTGGAGACCCCATCTCAGCAAGAACGTAGACAGGATAGAGGCAGTCCAGAGGAGGGCAACTAAAATGGTGCAGGGTCTGCAAGAGAAGCCATACGAGTAGATACTAAAGGAGCTTAATATGTATACCCTTGAGGAAAGAAGGGAGAGGGGGGACATGATAGAAATGTTTAAGTACTTCAGTGGAATCAACAAAGTCCAAGAGGGTAGCATCTTTCTGAAAAGACATTCAAGAACAAGGGACACAATTTAAAGATAGAAGGGGTGGCAGTTCCAGGGAATGTGAGGAAGTTTTTTGACAGAGGGATAGTGGATGCATGAAACAGCCTTCCTGAGGAGGTTGTGGGGTCTAAAACTGTGGGAGAATTCAAGAATGCATGGGACAAGCATAAGGCAATTCTTGTGGGGGGTAGGAAGAAATAGACTGTTGGTTAACTAGGATCTGTGTCCTATCCTGTAGGTAGGGAAATGGGCAGATTAGGTGGGCCAAGCAGTCCTTATCTGCCATCAAAGTCTATGTTTCTATGTTCTATGTCTATGGGGAGGGAGAAAAAACAACGAGAAAAATGGAGCTGGCAGGCTCTGTGATGGCCCCACCAGCACCCTGTCCCTATGCCTGGAATCTGGATGTTGGTCTCTGGGCTGGTGGGTAAGCCATCACCCTTTCCCTCAGCCCTGTCATGGGGGGGCAACCCATGGGGGATCACCAGGTCAGTTGGGAGGGGGAAAAGTGGGACCAGAGACTGAGTTCCCTATGAGGGAGGGACCAGAGCCACCAGCCAGGCTCCCAGGATGGAAATATTGGTATGGAAAAAAATCTTTGTTTTGCTAACTATCTCGAGATGTTTGACATATCATAAGAGGCTGCAAATATCAAGTATGCACAATCTGTGTAACAGCGGCAATCAAAATCATAATACAGTAACAAGAAATTTGCACCCACCCACACACAAACTGAGTCACACATTGGTACTCATCTCAAACTGTAAGTTTCCTATATATACAATGAACAATCCATTAAGGCTAACATTATTACAGAAGGCCATACAAAGTGAAATGAGAGTAGGGATACAAAAAATAAAAAATAAAAAAAAACATGCTGCATTTTGGCATTTTTCATCTGAAATAGAACACTCTTTGTAAGCTGATTATATGAATTTCAATTGCATAACTACCCTAACTATCATTAAAATCGAAACTGATGAACCAGCATCAGTATGATATGAATGAAAATAGAAACATTGAAATAAACATACAACATTACTGTGACTGCTTGCAATTCAGAGAAATCAGGAAGTTAGCTTACAGTTTAGCGTTTACTTCAATAAAGTGCTTACTGTGCTTCTTGGAATAAGAGGTTGTACTTCTAAGAATAATACTCAGACATTAACATAACTAAAAACAAGATAGTGTTTCATGCTACTGGAAATTATGAATGGGTCAGGATTAATAGCTTACTGCACTTCTTAATTACTGTATTTAACAATGAGTCAGGATGAGCGCCATTACCTAGGTGATGTGAAACTGAAGTGAACATTGCTAGTGCACTGTGTCCATAGTTCTAGACTAAGAAAGGGGTTAAAACTTGTGGTACTGTTAGTAGTTGCCACAGATACTATTCTTAGCTGCAGAAACATAGGTCCCCTGAAATCAAAGCAGTTCCCCTTTAACTGGACTGGGTTGCACACCCCTGGTACTGCTCCTTTCTTCCCCTCCTGATCTCCTACCCAGTAATTCCTACCATTTAGTTTAAATTCTACATGTCATGTCTTTAAGGGCAGTCATAAAATGATTATCTTGAAAATTTGGGATCAAAATTAAATTAAAAAAACAAAGAGTGAATGTGTGAAAAGTGAATGTTTAAAGAATAAATGTGTTAAGCGTAAATGTGCCAGGCCCTGCACTTCTGTAGGTGAACAGTGTCTTCCCATGGTGCAGGGCCAAAAGGGTGCTGAGACCCCAAACCCTATTTTTTTTCCTTTTGCTGCTTGGGGTGTAGCAGTGGAGAGTTAGGACTGGAAACCCTAATGCCACATTACCCTACTTTTATGGCATTAAGTTACCCTAACTAGTGCATTAATTAAGTTTTTTTTTCAAAGACTATGTTAGTATACATTTTCTTTTTATAGGGAGGTTTGAAGCATGACTATTCACATGGCTATGTTACTGTTAGGAAGAAATGTTTACATTGTTTACATCATCTTTGTTAAATCTATGCTGTGCATTTTTCAAATCATATTTTGCTATACCACAGTTGTACTTGCCAACCCATATCCACCTTGTGTTTTGTGAAAAAAGACAAAGAGTGCCCTTAGTCAAAATCCAACCATAGGTAAGAAAACTTGAATGCATTTCCTATGATGTTTGGCAGGAGAAGAAAACTTTTAGGTTGTCTGCAAGGTACAGGTCAGCCCCCACCACCACCACTGCAGCTTACACAATAATGCATTAGTAACTGTGATAAAAACTGCCATTTAAGCCATCCCAACTTACAGGGCAGTTTTGTCAGGGACTTCTAATTCATTGCCACTACCTGATTTTATCAGAAAACCTCCTTTTCCCCTGTTCAGGATCAGTAAGGTCAACACACTAGCTATTGGCAGAGTGTACTTCAGAAATGGACAGCAAACAGGGTCTAGCAGAAATAATAAAATTACCTTGTCAATAATGAGATAGCCACTGGTTCTATTTAAAATAAATTCTTTACTAGAAGATACTACATGTATTTACAAACAGGATACAGTATATTTAGAGTGTGACAGTGTTGTGTCTGGGTTATGCCCCTATCATCCCACATACACCTCACATACACCTCATACTGTAATCCTGGTCTGTTGTACTGTGATACTGCTATTTTGCACTAACATGTAGATATAGGCACCCATCATACAAGCATGAGTGCTAGGAATGTGCATTGCTGCTAATATATGCTAATGTTTGTCATGCATGATTCGTTAAGCCTTACTATAATACATTTATCTAGATTATGTTTGTCTTTCATATATATTCCATATATAACTTACCTAATCACTGATAGGATGACTCTGAGGGATCATCAGTGATTGTTGTATACTTATATTCTCATATAATTATATGTAGTATGTGTTTTATACTCAGGCAGATATGCCACATGTAATAGAGCCCTGTCAGCACTTCTCTTTGTCTCTTTAGAGAGAAATCCTTTGTTATGTCTTATATTATACATAAGCAAGAAATGCCACATGTAATAGAGCCCAGTCAGCATTTCTTTTGTCCAAGCTATAATGCTAATGGAAGCATATTCTGTCTCATATGATACTCATTAGTAATTCTGTCTCCTAAGTCATCATCCAATGGAGAATGACTTAGGACCAATACATATTGTTTCTTATATCTGTAACTATGAGGTAATCTCTGTTGCTATGCTGTTATCCGCAGTATATAGTCTTCTGCAACCTATTGTAGCTGCTCTAGAAAAGCAGGGAGAGAGACCAAGATCTTGGAGAACCTGAGATCCTACAGTCCTGGAGATTATGTACATTCTTCAGGAGAGTGGTAAAAAACCCATCTCCCTTGTGATTTTCTTTGTCACATGCTTGGCGTAAGTGGTCTAATAAACATTCATTAGTACTCTTGCTTGTTTACGAATGTTTCTTGTCAGACTCCAAAAACACAAGAATCTGTATTATTAGTATTATTTTTATTTACTCTACTATCTGAGATTGTTTACGTAACATAAATGGGGACCACAAGTGGAGTCTGGGTGTTTGCCAAGTTGCATTTTAATTTCCTCTGTAAATTAAAACACTGGGTGAAAAATCTTCAGTAACAAGCAGCTGAGAGTGTCTTCTGTTTAAATTGTCAGTCTGTTGTACATTCCACAGTGCAGACAAAACAATCATTTGGCAGATATTCAATCTCTGTGTAATGAGTTGTTTTATTTATTTTTTCCCTTTTTTTTCTCTGTGGGAACATACACCTGTAAAGGGAACCAAACAGACAGATAGACTGATTTCATTTGTGGATTCAAATCCTAATGGGTATTTACTCATTTAGGTGTCCACATTACACCAAATGTTGTTTGTGACCTTTCATGAACTTTGGTTGCAAACAAAGTGTTTGATCCACAGACAGCTAAGGGTTTCTTATTTCTTAAAAGACAGGTCTCAAAAATCAGTACTGAAGCTGAGGCTGGATGCCTCACAAACTCAAACTGCCTACAGTGGTTTGAAAAATTTTACCAATGTGGCAAAGACCAGAAACAGTCCCATGAGGGTGATTTCTGAAGACTATAGTCAATTAAACCATGGTACCAAGGAAAATATTTCTGAAAATGTGCTAGTCACAACACTATTCTTTTGCTTAGAATTTTCTATTAAAAAATGTGATACTCTGAAGTCAGATTACACTACATACAGGCAAAAGATGAGTGTGCTTAATGCCAAGTCTGCTGAGAAAGTTAATGAGCTGTTATTTCAAAACAGGGCCTTGACGAAACGATGTGATTCATTACTAAGTAGTTATGAAAACAGTGAACATAAAATGTATGCTTTGAATACCAAATATAATAAAGTTTCTCTTGACAACAGACTAGTTTTACACTATGAGAAAGTCTTGTGAAATGAAGTTAGATTACTTCACAGTGTGCTTGCTCATGTACTTGAGAAGCTGGAATGCAAGAGTAAGACCAATGCCCAACTTACCACTGTGTGTAGAAACTTGGAGAAACTGGTTATCCTTGATGTGTGTGATATCAAATCTGAGGTTGATCAGATAAATTGCAAGGCAGAAGTGGTGAACTTGCACCATTGGGCCATAATAACTTAATGCCCAAAGACCTT
Organism: Neoceratodus forsteri; assembly: GCA_016271365.2. Taxonomy (NCBI): domain Eukaryota; kingdom Metazoa; phylum Chordata; order Ceratodontiformes; family Ceratodontidae; genus Neoceratodus; species Neoceratodus forsteri. Next base: position 318,056,452 of record CM028132.1, on the reverse strand, counting down.
GCCTCTTCTTATGTTGAAGAGTTTGACTTTGAACACTCACAGTATGATGTGGAGTGGACTAGAACAAAGGCTAGCCACTTGTTTTTCTGTGATTCACAAAATGGAGAATTGTTAGAGCTTCAAAATGGTGGACACACATGCCATCAGTTTGCATCCCCAAACCATCCCCAAGATGGCTGCTCATGGTCATGTGATCATACCTCTCAACCTCCACAGCAGCAAATGTGTAGCAGGGACCTTCAAAATTCATTGCGAGTAGCCAAAAATCATAGCACCTAATTTTCGGCAATGCATAGCAACATGGCATCATGCCACTCATCTACTAACTCCAGAAATACAATTATCTGTGCAGTTTGTTAATGGTAATTTCTCCTAAAATGCATCCCATAGTACTGGATAAACTTTACTGCCATCTAAATAGTAAATAAAGACAAAAAATGCAATGATGTTTGTATTTAGTGATTAATTCTTTATTTACACCATCCACAGACAAGAAACTTCCCCATGACATTAAATTCAAAAAAGTATGACACTGACAACTAGACATCTACAGCTACACCATATATACACTAATATAAACAGTAACCGAGACTGCAAGTTACAGGACTCACTCAGTGTTTTGAATGTTCTTTGTTATATGTGACAACAGCTTTTTTGTCTGCCTCCAAGACCTCTTTTGGCTGTGAAGTCATAAAACAGTCACGCTCTTCATTGATTTTTATTTTGAGGAGGCCATTCAGTGTAGCCGAAGTCATAGAATGGTGTAATTCTGACCTGACCTTCATAACCATGTTAAAGACCAGCTCCGATTCTGCATTAGAATGTGGCCAACACAATAACATAAGCATTAACTTTCTGAACAAAGATTGCTCTTGCTCTTCAGATTTAGACAGACCCAATACTTTTCCCCAGTACTTTAACATATCTGCATTTGGTTTCACAGTTTGGCACATCTACATCAGATAACTGATATGCAGAAATTTCACCTCTCAGCTTGCTGCTGTCCACATTGCTTGCACACACCAAGCTGGCAAGCTAGATCCACCACTGATTTTCCAGACAGTTTTAATTTACAGCTGGGGTTAAGTAGTGTGGAAGCATTTTTTAGCAGATTGTTTTGCAAGAGGAACTTTTGTATAATTTTTGTCAAAACAGCTTTATAGAATTTTACTGCTTTCCCATATATATTGTGCGCAATGACTGTGCCCAAGAGCATATCCTCATGCTCTCTAAAATAGTCTTCCACTTCTGACCCCATTTGTATTTCATCTGCTGGGAGAATATTTTCAGTGTTCTCCAACAGATGGACATCATTAGTTTTAATAAGGGCTACTGCTGCCTCAGCTTGCAGCAGTCTGCCAGCATAAAGTTGAACCACCTTAGTGGTATCTTCATGCAAGGTCATAAGTTGGCATCGCCTGCTTTGCAACTTTATGTTGAACTGGCATAGAGGCTCTGGGTGATACTTTATAAAACAGAAAAGCAAGTCTGACTTCATGGCTTTGAAGTCTGTCACAAATTAGTTGTACCTTGGTGGTATGAGTCTTGTATGATAAAATGTAGGTCAGTAAAGCAGGCTGCATGTCTAGCAGGCACTTTACAACTTTGCAGAGACTTAATCAATGAGTGGGGACATGTTTTATCATTTTCAGTGGTTAAACATCAGTAAATAAAGCAAACTCTTATAATACAAAATCACACATGCCCCCACAATGCAAAGCATCATGGGCTGCATATGCAAATCACTACAGAATGTTATGCTGGTCCAACTTTAAGCAGAATTGCATGGTGCCAAAAGGCCTCTCACACAGTTTGCAAAGGGTACTAACAGAAGACATAGACACGTGCTTTGTCCTACCAGGACTCATCAGTATGCCTCGTCTGTTTGACACCCCAGTGGAATGGACCAGCTACCCTAAAGGCAGTGTGCCTTGGATATATTGTGGTGAACCCATTAAAATAAAAAACTATGTAAAAGACAAAGAACCTCTGTGTGCAAACACTGAGGCAAGGGTTACCCCAAAGGGCATTTGGCTGGGAAGCCAAGTTTCAAGAAAATACAAAATCACACATGCCCCCACAATGCAAAACATCATGGGCTGCAAACTCTTATAATGTTTGCTATCTTTGAACACTTGTGGAAAAGTGTCAGTAGATATCAGATACAGTACAAGTTCATCTATGGGTGACGCTAGAACTTTTACAGCAGACTTGCTGGCTAAGTCTGCCAAGTGGTACAGGCAACCAATGTTAACAACATTTGGGTTATCTTTCTTTAACCTAGATGCCACAGAATTGTTCTTTCCAATCATTGAGATTGCATTGTCCGAAGAAAATGCAACCAGATTGTCTGGTGGAATGTCAAATCATTTTCAAGTTTCCAGCAGAGAATTATACATTGTCTCTCCAGTGCTTGAAGTTCATTCAGGCATATCAAGGAATTTTACAATATTTCTTCCCATGGACTCATCAATGTAGCCCAGTAATATAACTAAAACTTTTGCTGAGCCCATATCTGTGCTTTGGTCCATGTAAACTCAAAATGGGACTGTCCGACACATAAAAGCAACATCTTGCTGATATTTTTTCCCAAGCACATCCTTTGCAATGCAGGATGTCTTGGCTGCCCCACATGACATTTTCCTGACCACTTCTGGCTATAAGCATACTTTTTAATATATTTCAGAATGTGGTCTGCTGCAGCAAATGACAAGTTATTATTCTGCCACCATCTGAACAAAGGCAACTTCAGCTTCAGTGACTTTATTGCTGGTCTGTGCTATGAAAAATTCTGTCACCTTCTTCTCATAGGCTTGTTTTGTGTTCTGAATATGTTTTGTTGTGCTGTGATGTTTCAGGATATCAGAACGCCCTCCATGATGAATGGTGAAGTCACATATGCAAGTTTTACAGAATGCATAGGTTGGTCCCAGTTTGCTCTCTTGAACCCAACCAAAGAACAATTTCCAACTGCTCTGGAATGAGCCATATCATCTTTTCTTTTTCTCTGGTGTTTCAACCCCGGTACTTTCATTGTCAGTGTCATCAAAATGATCAGGTTATATTTTTGGACTAAGTAGGTAAATAACAAAAAGGAATTAGGTCACAGCAATAATCACAGGCTGTGCTAGGCCAGCCAAGGTTAATAAATAAACTCAGACTGGACAAATAAAACACAAAACAAAAAAATGGAAACATTATCTCCTCTCTGACTCCAAGACAAAAAACAAAATGGCAAAATAAGTCACGTTTACTTTAAAGTTCAAGGATTAAGTTTTAACATTGTTTTACTTGTCCAAAGCCTTGCAAATTGTCCAGGGCTAGTGCAACTAACCCTCTACTTGTCAGTTTTGAGTAGTGCAGGTTTTCCAAGACTGTTAATGAAGTTAAAAATTGCCCCATTTAAGCAGGCTCTAGTCCCTGTGCTAATCTGTGTGCTCCAGATGACCTGGTGTGATTAACACCTCCTTAAGAGTTGCAGTTATCTGGCACTTAAAGAGTGGTATCCCACAAAAGGCTAAATGTGAGGCATTATTTCATTTATATTCATTCAGTTAGTGTTAATCACTTCACTGTTAGAAATTTCAGGCAGTGTCCAGTGTGTGATCAAGGGTAGATACTAGCTTCCAGTTTGCTAAAAGTGACAAATTGTGTCATGCTGTTAAGACCCGTCCCCCTTATTCTCCTGCACTGGAGTGTCTGTATCAAACATTTCAGTGACAAACTGTTAAGTGTACAGAGTCTGCTCTGCAGTTAATGTGTGTTATCCCAGTTTCAAGTCACCATAGCTGCTCCCTCTTCCCTCTCTCAACTCTATACTTTCCCTGGGCACCATTGCAGACTACACTCTGAAATGACTATCTGTAGACCCATAGCAGCCATTACATACTGGCAAGTGTAGGGGTCTCCCAGCTCTTTGAAATGGAACATGCCAGCAGCCAATGCCATCCATAGTCTGTTCTGCAGTTCTAAATGAACCATGCCAGTCAACGTCAATGCCATCCATACAGTCCCACAGTTTCACCCTTATCCTACCCAGCAGGTCCTTTCATAAAGTTTTGGGTTTCCCAAGCCAGTTATTTCAGCATGTACAATGGGCCATAGTTTAAGGTTGGTGGGAAGTAGGTTCAAAAGCAACCTCAGGAAGTACTTCTTCATGAAGAGAGTGATGGAACCATGGAACTGCCTGCCCCAGGAGCTAGTAACATCAATGACGATTAGCGATTTCAGACTTGCATGGGATAGGCATTGTAGACAGGTAAGGTAGCATGCAATGGGGGAAGCCGGGGTGGGATAGTCTTTTTGGACAGACTTGATGGTCACATGGTCCCCATCTGTCAACATTTTTCTTAGGTTCTTAGGTCCGTGTAGTCCCACCCCCACAGAAATCATAAATGTACTTCTGGCACACGTGACACTGTATGAAAAATTTCAGAAGTACAGAGCACCAGTTGGTCTGGGGGGGTGAGAGTGCTTTTCTCTCTTACCAACCCACACTTTTGCACTTGTGTGATACAACTTACAACTAGGGGACCCACCAGAGCAATACAAGAATTTACACTGTTCACTTACAAACATGTACAGAACAGCCTTTATATCAGCCAGTGAAGAATCAAGACTACTTTTTAGAATAATAAAGCAATCCTACCCTACCCCAGTAGAAAGCAATAGTACATGTGCAATTAAAACAAAACAAAACAATAACTCTGTCAGACAGTCAGCATTACTCATGGGGGAATGTTCTTTTACCAAGACTGAAATTGGAAAAAAACAGCAGTTCTGATATTTAAAGAGTTACTCATCTGCATAACTAGAGAAAGCCTTAAAACTTCCACACTTCAATTGGAACTTGTGATAATGTGCATTTTAAACATTTTGCACAAATGTTCCATTTCCAACACAGTTAAAAATAGCAGTGAGGTGTGGCAATTGTCCGGTTTTCTCCAAGTATGCAAATATGACTGTTCAAATATGAAAACTGCTCTTTCAACTTCCAGCTACTGCACAGCACAATTGGACATGAAGTGACCTGCACATTAACACTAGAAATGAATGCAACTGTAGTCAGACACATAGACACACAGACAATATTATTGTCTCAACCCTGCTGTTAGAGCAATCTACTGATATGGTAGCGTAACAGCAACAGTTATAATACCATAAACTACACATTATAAGTAGATAATATATTAAATATACATGCATAACAATATGTGGAAAGATGAACAGGGAGATGCAGTCAGAGGGACACTTGCAATACCTAAGGAATTCATAAACAGCTTTTAGCTTGAGAGAGTTCAACTTAGATTTTTCTTTGAACCATATATTTCTGGCCTTGAAGTTACAGCATTCATAGGTATACATAACACTCTTAATATCAATGCATTGCTCAATATATACTTGCAAAGAAATAAACAGTATCTCTGTCCCTTTTGCCCCTTACTTTTTAGGGGCCCCCATGATTAAACTGTGCCTTCTATTCTCATACCCCTATCTGCCTATCATAGGGGTGTATAAATAAAAATACATAAATCAATCACAGGGCTAAAAAAAGCAAAAGCCTTGGCTACAGGGAACAAAAGAATTATTGTCTAATAATCATCATGGGGCTGAAAAAAGTAAAAGCCTTGGCTACAGGGGACACAAGAATTATTGCATAACAATAATAATAATAATAGATTATGAGTGATACTACTACAGCTGCACCATGGAAACCCAGGACATGAATAACAAACATAGGTCCCCTATGTATGCCACTCATGCCTTGGGGCTGCACAGTGCAGCTACCGTACCAGTAGTGAATATTATTATTATCATTTTCTTGTGTCCCCCTATGGTAGCATCACCCTATATACTGTATATCAATATCAGCCTTGCTTTAGTAGAATGTAACTGCCAGACCCCACCTTTGCTGTAAGTCCCCTCCTGATTTAGCTCATTGTGCTGATCTTGATCTGCAGTACGCAGACTAGAAACTGTCTCTGAGTCTGAAAACCCCTAGCTGTTAAAGCCCCAAGCACAACAAGCAGTTGCATCCTGCGTATGTTTCTCTTTTACCACCCAACCCCACCTAAAGTTGATTTAGCAGCCTCAGGCATCAACTAAACAGTTCATTATAATTATTTTTGTGTGGACTTACCGAAAACTTACTTGCAGGTTCAGAACTTCAGGTCAGGACAGAATAATAAGGACTGGTCATGGTCAGGTCTCTCCTCTGTACAGGTGGTCTGTTCATGGCTTGTTGCTGACTGTGGTTACTACTGCTTAGCTCTCTTTTTGTTAATTAAAAATGAATTACAGTTTAGCTAGCAGCAGTACTAGCAGCCAGTAACAGTGGTAAGGAGGGAAGTAGTAGACTATTGGCGGTGATGGACGGGTCTTCTGGCTTGCTGCTGGCTGGCAGGAATGATCGTTTGCCTCACTCTCTTCTCTCAAGCAGGATGCAGTGGCCATGGCTGCAATTTCTCACTGGGGCTGTGGAACTCATCCTCGGCTATGGCAGTGCTGTCTCTCTCCAGTGGCAAGCTAGTTCTCAGGACAAGAAGCAGTTTCGTTCTGCAGTGAATTTCAACTCCTCCAATGCTCTGGAACTGGTCCTGGGTTAAGTGATTTTAGAGTGCCTGGAGGGCTATTTTTATGTCCCAGCTACGGACCTGAGGAGGGACAGAACATTTCAGGTACCGGGGGTGAGGTGCAAAAAAAACATGGACTGAGTGGAGCCTTGCAATTGGCTCCAACAGCACGTCCTGTGATGTCAGGATGTATTACTGTGCACAGCACAAGGGGAACAATGTGGAAACAAAGGGATGGCATCTTGGTGTGGACAGTGGACTGCATGGTTTGGGGAAATCTCGGGCATCGGATGGTGGGGGACAAAAAATCGGAGCAAAGCAGACCATAGCGGAGCAGTGGAGTGGAGCTCAAAATGAAGCCTGAATGTGGAGTGCTCCACCCAAAGCGGAGCAGTTGAGAAGTATGCATGTGATGATGGTCATAACACAGTAACCCAAGATGCCCATGAGGTAATCCAAAATGGCAGACCACCACATCACGGAGGCTCGGTCATGCAGTCACTGGGACCTGTAATTGCTGCCATAACCAAACAAAACATACCAGAGGTTTTTGGCTTGATTAATAATGTTATCAGTAAGACTAGTGTTTCTGAGGGACAGAAGATTCTCATTAAAAATGATGTTGACATGCTTTTGAATGAGGCTAGTATGCAATCTGTCATGAAGTCAGTGCCTGATGCTGCAGAAACAGCGCATGCTGTTAACAGTGTTTACTGTACTAGAACGACCTCGGTTAAGGAACACATTGCAGTTAACTACATGAAATGTTGTGATTCTTCCTTATGTAATTTAACATCTGCTTTTCGTGAGAAGACTGAATGTACTGCTTTTCCTACGTAGTGCATTAATACCTTAAGCTGTAACGTTAAAAACAAAGTTGCTACCATCCTGCAACCTTCTGGTGGGGAAACCCACTTTACATTTGATGGGAGAGGGGACAACCCTTATTCTGAAAGACCCATGGCTGTGGTATTTTCAGCATCACATGCCATGTTGGGGGGGAGGGTTACAGGTTTGATTTCTGAACCTGGGCTGACAACTGTTTCAGCACTTTTTTCCTCCACCCTTGATGGCTACTGAACCACAATCCATAGCTGGAGAACTACATGCAGCTTGCACACTTTTCTCCACTGTGCAGGCACCCCTGATGGTGCCAGCACTCCCTGTAGATGATGCAGAACCCCCTCCACCAGTGACACCTGGATCATCCCATACTGTGGCTACAATAGCAGGCACAAGCCAGGAACAGTCAGGGTCATTCCCAGCACATGCAATAGCAGACACAAGTCAGAAACTGCCTGGGTTATTCTCAGCACAGACTGTAGTAGGCACTTCTGGTAAGAAGGTACAAGGTATCCTGAAACTGATATCATTGTCTTTTCTTTTGGGATCACTAACCATGGTCCCAGCATTGGTTAATCCTAATACAGTTTTAGGGTATATTGAAACTGCTGTATCAGATATAGCAATCTCAGCAGTTTTAGCACAAACATACAATGGACACATCAGACCCATTGTCTATTCATCCCAGATGCTTGCCCCAGTGGAGCTAAAATACAACCTTTGTGAAAGGAATCTTTTGGCTACATACTAGGCAGTGAGATACTTTATGTACATCATTGGATATTCACCCATTGTACTGCATTCCAATCATTTGCCAACTAACTTTCTGTTGTCAGACAGAGTAAAAGATTACTCTGTATCCAATGCCAGACTTACACACTGGTCTCTCATTTTTCAGGATCATGACATCACTGTCCTTCCTATCAAAACTCCATCCTTGTTGGCCCATGGCCTACAATTTACATGAGAGACCCATGATTATTCACTGCACCCCACTGATCTACCTGTCCCAGCGACCTTTCTGACAGAACCTCAGAAACTGTTAAAAGACAAAACTGTGTGTCATGTTTTGACTGATGACTCAGTCAGACATACCAACGAGGGTCAGATAGCAGGGTTTGGAATTCTTATTGTACATCCTGGTGATGACAGAGTGTGCATGGTTAGTAACTGCATCATTGTATATGCATGATTCACAGGCAATGTTAAAACACACCTGGCAAGTAAAATGAAAAGCAGGGAGTTGAGAAGTCTCCCAATTACCGCAAATATTTGTGGATGACTTAGAGAGCTGGTAAGTCCTTGAGAAAGACACAGTTTGTGCTAAGAGAGGAATACAAAGATTTTTCTTTACGTAAAATGATACCAGTACTCCATGAGAGGATTAAGTTCTGCACACTTTAAGAAATGCCCTTGAGATAATTACAGAAAGCACTACAGATACTATGTTTTTATTACAGATTCTAATTGGGTCTGTTTCTCTCTAAACTGAATTTCTTTGGAAAACAACAAACTTCTGTTCCGGTACTCTATAGTATCACTGTGAAATACAGTGACTTGTTTGTGTACAACACAACCCTAACCAGTATATATACAAACTGTACATTCATAAGGTTCGAGCACCTTGTAAAATTTGAACCTTATGCTCCAAAAGAAGGACCCTTATTTGAGGGCAGTGTATGGGTTCCTTAAGAAAGGAACTGAGAAATAACTTCCAGAAATAAGCCGAAAGTGAAAATGACATTTACCTATCCAGTGATGGCTTATTCATTTGGAACATCACTGCTGTAACACTCAGGAAAAGTTACAGGTAATTCCTGAACACCTGAGAGTAGATTTTATCTACTGTACCAAGTACATAATACTCCAACTGGTGGACACCAGTGAGTCAGTAAACACCCTAGACAGACTGACATCCTCTGGTGGCTACACACGAGAAATGATGTAGAACACTACATTAGTAACTGTTTGATCTGTGCACAGAACAATCCTAAACCAGTTAGGAAAAATTCATTGTTACCCCAGAGGCAATCAGGCCCCTGGAACAACATCCATATTGACTACATTGGCCCTATGCCAACCATTAAGAACAACTAGTTTTCACTAGTGATCACCAACCTAACGGAACAACACAGCCAAAGTGACTGCAAATGTCTTGGTAAACCAGCTATTTACCAGGTAGGGTTTTACCCCAAAGGCAAATTCTGATTACAGGGATCCAGCTTTATAGCCAAGTAATGTAGGACATTCTGGATTTGTTATGGGTAAAACAGAAGTTTCCTATCTCTTACCACCCACAGTCATCAGGACAGGTAGAATGTGTTAACAGGCAGATCAAGGTTATGTTATCCAGACTTGTTCAGAAAACCCAAAAGGACTGGAATTCATTATTGCCTTTACTCCTTATGGCAATAAGAGGGATACCCTCTGCAGGTTCGCAGCGTACACCATTTTTGAAATCATGACGGTACAGTCCATGAGACTCCCAGAACATTTACTTCTGGACCTGTGTACTGCCATGGCTGATGGAGCATCAGTAGATAAAAATGTTAAATAACTCAAACTAAACATCCAAAAGGTACACTTGTTTGCTGCACAATGTATGGCCCAACAACAAGCCCTATCCCATTGTAAAATAAACTCAGTCCAGCAGTCTACCAAGTTAGACTGCCTCATAGTAACAGTCATTGATAAATGGCTAAATGCCAATCAAATAAACCTGTTTAAAGGAGATTAAATTACTTTTCCATACCCCAATGGGCGGAATAGTATTAAACTAACTATGTTTTTCCTTTTTCTTTCCTTTTAGGTTCCAGAGGGGGAGAAAGATGCTTGCTATTATGCTTATTATTCTTTTTAAAAGTATGGGTCTTCTTACAAGCCCAAACTGCACATCTTATTGCAGATAAGAACCAGTGACCTAATCCTAAACAGATTGTTGAGGCAGAATACCTCACAAGTCCACATGATTTAATTGCAACCTGTGGAATTCACACTAAGGTCCTAAAAGACATATTCATTAACCAGAAGGGTAGCGAGGCCCTACTGAATATTATGATCATTGCTTTGGATCAATCCTAGAAGCTACAGTAGACTTGATCTGGACTCCTGTAGACCTTAAAGTTTTTTACCCAATGATGCCCCATAATTTGGGACACTTAATACTGAGTGCCCAAAACAGAACCCTGGCCCATCCAGTGGTCTAATAGCCACTTCACAACAAGGTACCCTAGTTAATAAGGTGCAGTTCATGTGCATCCCAGTGATTTAAAATCTCATCTTTTAAACTTGGAATGATTTGTTATATGTTTCACAACAAACATTTCCCACTTTTTTTTATAATGATGTGATTGGAAACCCTGACAACATACCAGGTACTCATTAAAGGGACACTGTCAACCCCCCTTAGGTCTCAAAGTGTCCCTAGTTTAAAAACATATTTTATGATTGCCAGATTTCTGTAAAGAGTGTTGATGTAGCTGGTAGTTTGATTCTGACTCTTATTTTCTTTAAAAAAGTAAAAAACAGACTGCCCAACATACTGGTGTTATCACACCAAAACAGGTTTGTTTACATTCCTTGATCAACTACAAATGCAACTTTCCTGGACTTGGGAACACCCACAAAACAGTTTAGCCCCTCATGATGCAGTGGGAGTTTAAGAGACTACTGCCTTATGAGTGACTGCACTGTTTGGGTGTGTTTCTAATGCTCAGGAAGCATGCAGTAAGAACAGAACCAGGATTGTAAACAAAAACAAGGTTGTTTATAAATATACATTGCTATGCATTTCAGTTCTACTAAATAAGGATACATACAAAACAAACAGCAACATCAGTGAATTTTAGAAAGGGTAAGCAATCATAAAATGTGGGATTTGAACTAGAAATAATATGATGAAAAACAGGTTGACAGTGTCCCTTTAATGACCCCCTATACAGGAACTGATCATAATACACACACACGCACACACAGGATTTTCACATCCTGACTGCTAGTGGTACATCTTATGACTGTAAAACTACCCAAACACACTAGGCATTTTGTTTTTGTTTTAAAAAACAAATAAAAAAAAAAAAAAAAAACAGGTTTAGACTCAGGTCTATTTGGCTTTGACATATCTGTTTGAAATAGGGCTGATTTAGTCATTATTCAAGCACGTATGTTAAAGGTTCATGATAGTATGAAATATAATATCATACCCCCCTGCATGGTATACATGATTTTGCTCATTAAGAGTGATTTATATTCAAAATATTAAGGATACTGTGAAGAGGGTCGACCTGACTTTTTTTTTTTTGTTAATGAATTTTTTCTGCTCACATTAAGAAGCAGATGAGCTTATATAGCTAGGAAAGTCCTTTGCACTGCCTACAGCTATTATGTTCTTACAAACCTTTGGTTATCTCTTCCGTGATCTGGAATTAGGACATATTGTTGATCTCATACATGACAAGTGTACAGTATGGGTCAGTGGCATTACCACATTTTGCACTTCTATTGCATGTGTTAACAAATGTTTATTTGAATCTAGCACTATTCCCTTGTCAATGACAAGGAACCTTGGGTATGTCATCTCACACACACCAGTATTGCTCCAAGTTTTGAAACTTATTCTTGCACAATACAGCAAGCCATGTATGTGACTCTCACAGTGTCATTGCCACATCTTCATCCGGCAACATCCGTCTCTGATCATCTGACAACTGTCCATTCTATTGATCATCTTGATGTGAACTTTTATCATGAAAAGGTTAAACTACTTCCTTTGCTTGTTTACCATGAGGCCTTGGAATCATGACTGACTCTGAACATTGAATGTCGTACCTGAAAGGAATATCACCTTTTTGCAGATGTGACATCTTCCAACTTGTCTTACCAACTTGTGAATACTGGCCTACTAACTGAAATTAGGCTTTCACTTAGATTCATAGGTACATAGACAGTGTCAGCAAATAAGGGCCATTGGTCCACCCAGTCTGCCCGTTTGAGCTTGTAAGTTCAGTTTATGTTTTCTTAGAAGTCTGTTGCCCCTTACCCCTGACCTTCAAAATTCCTTTATGTCTATCTCATGCATTCTTAAATCCTGTGATTGTTTCAGCCCCCACCACTTCCTCTGGCAGGGTGTTCCACTTGTCCACCACCTGTTCTGTGAAGAAATTCTTCCTCATGTTTCCTCTGAATCGTCCTCCGTCCAACTTCATGCCATGCCCTCAAGTCCTGAAACATCTTTTTCACTTAAAAATAGTGTATTCCTGCATCTTGTTCTTCCCTGTAAGATACTTGTATGTCTCTATCATATCCCCTCTCTCCCTCCTCTCCTCCAGGGAGTACATGCTCAGTTCCTTCAACCTGTCCTCATAGGACTTGTGATGTAATCCATGTACCATCCTTGTTGTCCTCCTCTGAACCTTTTCTACCCTGTCTATGTCCTTACATAGGTAAGGTCTCCAGAACTGTACACTGTACTCCAGGTGGGGCCTCACTAGTGTCTTGTATAGTGGAATTATGACCTCCCTTTTCCTGCTGGTGATGCCCCTGCTTATGCATCCCAGCATCTTATTTGCTTTACCTGCTGCCTTGTCACACTGTTTCCCTACCTTGAGGTCATCAGAGATGATAACCCCAAGATCCCTTTCCTGCTTGGTGCATACTATATCCTCACCCCCCAACTGATATATTGTGCCAGGATTTTTGTGCCCCATATGCATTATCTTGCACTTCTTTGCATTGAATTTCAACTGCTAAACCCCTGACCATTCTTCAAGTTTCTGCAGGTCCCGTCTCATTCTATCTACACCCTCTGGTGTATCTACTCTGTTACAGAGCTTTGTGTCATCAGCGAACAGTGAAATTCTGCCTTCTAGGTCCTGCGCAATTTCACTGATGAAGATGTTGAATAGGACCGGTCCCAGCACTGATCCTTGTGGTACCCCACTGGTCACTCTTCCCTCTGTGGAGTGACAGCCATTTACCACCACCTTCTGTGTCCTGCTGCCCAGCAAGTTACCTACCCACCACACTACTGTCCTGCCCACGCCCATATTCCCCAGTTTGTGTAATAGTCTTCTATGTGGCACAGTGTCAAAGGCCTTGCTGAAGTCCAGATAGGCCATGTCCACTGCCCTCCACTGATCCACCTTCCTAGTCACCTGGGCAAAAAATTTAACGAGGTTGGTCTTACATGACCTCCCCCTGGTGAAACCATGCTTCCTTGGGTCCTGTAGTCCACTGGCAACCAGATGTTCCACCAATCTCTCCTTCAGTAGTGCTTCCATGATCCTCCCCCACCGAGGTGAGGCTGACTGGTCTGTAGTTCCCTGCTTCCTCTTTGTTCCCACTTTTGTATAAGGGGACTACATCTGCTGTCCTCCAGTCTTTGAGTACCTCCCTGTTTCCAGTGATCGGCTAAACAGGATAGCCAGAGGTTCAGCCATCACCTCTCTTAGTTCTTTAAGGACCCTGGGGTGCACCCCATATGGCCCCATTGCTTTATCAACTCTTATTACTTCCAGTTCCTTCAGGACCCTTTATCGTGTAAAGGGACTTGTGTGCATTTCTGCACCTTTCTCACCCCTTGTACTTCCTTCAGACCCATCACCCTCCTCTTCCTCAGTAAAGACTGAGCAGAAATACCTGTTCAATATGTCAGCTTTACTGTTGTCTTCCTCCACACGGCCCCCATCCTCCCCCTTCAGTCTCACTATCCCTTCCTTTGCCTTTCTTTTTTCACTTATGTACCTGTAAAAGGTTTTGTCCCCTTTACCCACTGATTTTTCAATTTGTTCTTCTGTCTGAGCTTTGGCTTCCCTTACTGACCTCCTGCCTCCCTTTGCTTCTCCTGGTACTTCTCCCTATCCCCTTCTGCCTGTGTCCTTTTGTATTGCCTGAATGCAATCTTTTTGGCTTTCACTTTCTTTGCTACCTTTTGGAAAACCATAATGGTCTCCTCTTCCTTTTCCTCTTGCTAACCTGCTTAATGCATAATTCTGTTGCTCTTGTAATCCCCATTTTAAATACTGCCCACTGTTCCTCAACCCATGGTTCCTGCCCCATTCCCCTTAATGCTTCTTTCAAGTATCTCTGCATTTTCCCAAAGTCTGCCCCCTAAAATCCAGGATATGTGTTTTTGTGTGCTTTGGTTCTGCTCTTTCTGTGATTTCAAACCACAATGACTGGTGGTCACTGTTCCCCAGGTGCTCCCCCACAGTTGCCCCATCACACTGTCCCTGTTTGTGAGCACAAGGTCCAGTATTGCCTTCTGCTGAGTTGGTTCCATGACCAGTTGCTTGAGGAAGGCACCCTGAAGAGAGTCCAGGATAAATCTGCTCCTAGTTGATGCTGCTGCTGGGATGCTCCAGTCCATGTCTGGAATATTGAAGTCGCCAACCAGTACTACCTCACCCTTGTCTGCCATCCTTTGGATGGCTAGCATCAGCTCCAAATCTGTTTCTTCCTCCTGGGATGGTGGTCTATAGACTACACCTGTGCAGATGGCTGGCTCCATTTTCCTTTCCAGCTTAACCCACAGTATCTCTCCCCCATTTTGTTCCTCCTGGATCTCTGTGGCCCTTATGTCATTTTTCACATACAGTGCCACTTCTCCTCCCTTCCTACCTGCCCGTCTCTTCTGAATATGTTGTAGCCAGGTATGGCCATCTCCCAGTCGTGGTTATCATTACACCAGGTTTCAGTGATGGCCACAATGTCCAGGTCTGACTGCACCATGACAGCCTCCAGATCTTCCATCTTGTTGCTAAGGCTCCTGGCATTGGCACACATGGCCTTCCATGATTTGACCTCCCTAGACTGTTTCGCTGTTCTACTCCAGCCCCTTCCTTGGTTATCCTTTATCCCTGGTTCTCCTTGCTGTCTGCCCTTCTGCTTGTGAACTTTCAAATAAACTATTCAGTCCAGCCAGTTAAAATTCTACAATCAAGCTCATTGTTATGCGTGTTATGAATCAAGTCTGGGGTAAGAGCAATCCCCTAACTTCAGCATGAGGACTCTTCTTCATTCGATCTACAATCAAGAAATCCATTTTCTTCACTGCTTGTTTACCAGGCCTGGCTGGCACCTCATACAAACTGAGTACTGTCATAAACTTTTACACTTTGTGCAGCTATGTGATCATCTTCAACTGAACACTGTTGCTATTCCACTATAAAACTCAATGTGCAATCTAATGCACCCCCTGCTGAGGCCTCTGAAAATAATGCTGCCTCCTGAACATTTTGATCTACCTTTAGAAAATCTGAATGCATCAAATTTGAACTATGACTCTTCATCTCACACTTGATGAAACCCTGGATTTATCCCTGGAACTGTTCGTAGTTTATATCTTGTGGACATTGACATTTCATGTCCTGTCAACTTACCAACTGAAAAATGCCATCCTCCAAGGTGGTATATTCTGCTGATGTGGAACATTCTGTGGTGACCAACTATACATTCTTCTGATATGGACTGATAGTTGTGTAAAATGAACTTTTCTAACTTCTGTTTTTACTTCCTAAACAGGTACTATGTTGTACGGTAATCACACCTGTTCCCATCCCAGAACCAGATACCATTAAGTCTAGTCCTAACTATCTTAATGCTCTATCTCAATTTTTACTTATTTTTAATATCCATCCAGGCAACTTAAGTTTGTCTCTTTGATTTTTTTCTCAATAGGACACATACATACTTGATATATATCAGTATTTACTGATTGTTTTGATACTGGAAAACCCCACTGTGAAGTTTCATTCCAAATATTTATAGTAATACAAGGTGTACTAACATTTTCTCTTATAATTACATTTTTGTTTAAGGAAAACCCTGCAATACCACCATGACCAGTTAATATTCCTCTATCAGGCTCATGCCTTGGGCCTGTAGATGAATGGTGCCTAACCATCATCTTTTGTTGTGTTGCCACTTTGCAATTAGAGCAACAAAGAGGTGACCATTGCACCTGAGTTATGCCCCTTTCATCCCACATACACCTCACACTGTATTCCTGGTCTATTGTACTGTGATACTGTTATTTTGCACTAACATATAGATATAGGCACCCATCATATAAACATGAGTGCTAGGAATGTGCTTTGCTGCTAATATTTGCTAATGTTTATCATGCATGATTCATTATACCTCACTATAATACATTTATCTAGATTATGTTTGTCTTTCATATATATTCCATATATAATTTATCTAATCACTGATAAGATGACTCTGAAGGATCAACAGTGATTATTGTATACTGATATTCTCATATAATTATATGTAGCATGTGTTTTATACTCAGACAGATATGCCACATGTAATAGAGCCCTGTCAGCACTTTTCTTTGTCTCTTTAGTGAGAAATCCTTTGTTATGTCTTATATTCTACATAAGCAAGAAATGCCACATGTAATAGAGCCCAGTCAGCAATTCTTTTGTCCAAGCTATAATGCTAATGGAAGCATATTCTGTCTCATATGATACTCATTAGTAATTCTGTCTCCTAAGTCATCATCCAATGAAGAATGACTTAGGACCAATACATATTGTTTCTTATATCTGTAACTATGAGGTAATCTCTGTTGCTATGCTGTTATCTGTAGTATATAGTCTTTTGCAACCCACTGTAGCTCCTCTAGAAGTGCGTGAAGAGAGACCGAGATCTTGGAGAACCTGAGATCCTAAAATCCTGAAGATTATGTACATTCTTCAGGAGAGGAGTGAGAAACCCACCTCTCTTGTAATTTCGTTTGTCACATGCTTGGCATAAGTAGTCTAATAAACATTCATTCATATTCTTGCTTATTTATGAATGTTTCTTGGCAGACTCTGAAGACACAAGAATCTGTATTATTAGTATTATTATTTACTCCATTATTTGAGATTGTATATGTAACAACAGAAAGTTTATACATTTACTGAGATCAGAAAATACAGTAAGTTAAACAGACAGAGGATTTGCCAGAAAACCTCAAACTTTAGCCTCACCTAAAGTCTCTTCACCTGATGCTAGCTACAGAAGATGAATATTCCCCCTGGGCTGTGCTTCCTTACCAAGCTAACTTGCAGGAGGGTTCCCTTTTTCACATGTTAAATGTCCATGAGAGAGAGAGAGAGAGAGAGAGCTCCCTCATCTATGCCCTTCTGGCTGTGGGGAGTAACTTCTCTCTTTGAGTGGCAGTTCCCCACAGCCCCCTCACCCCTTATGAGAGAGTGTGTGTGTGTATGTGTGTGTGTGAGAGAAAGAGTGACCTCATCTGCATAGCACTTCCTTGCTATCTCTGAGGTTTTACAACATGCATCTGGATCCATTGCCTGACATGGGAGCATATCCCAGGAAAGACTACCCATTGGGATTATAGTTTAATTGTCTCCTCCATGCTCATCCTGTCAGGCATCACTGTTAACCTTCCATTGAGAATGTTGGCACCTACAGAGTGGGTGACCAGCTCTCATTATCTGGCTGTACAGGTGACCTGGCAGCCACCTTGTGCCCATACCAACCAAAACCTGTAACAGATGAAGATTTAAAACAACAGAAAAATTATAGTGGCATCTGGTCCCATTTCCTTTCAGTATAAAGTTTGATTACTTTGTTATACTGTATGCAAACTTACACCAGTCAAAAATGTTGAACTCCCTTATCCTCTTATATATAAAGTCTGCTTTAACATAGCTTAAATTACAACTCTGGCTCTCTCTGTTAATAGCACACAACTCTTTTATAAATACAGGTTGGTGCTACATCTTCCACAGCAGTGAAAAAACCCTGGCCTTGCTTCTCAAAGGGACCTTAGATTAAGACAAGGCAAGTAAATTTTATTTTTAGGGTGCTCATTCCCGGGGACTCTGAGTGCCTTAACATTATTTAGTACAAAGAAAACACATTAAAATAAAATAAAAATCCACATAAATAAACAATATAAAAATGAATTCAGCATCTTTAAAACTTCAGATTGCCAATACATAGACTGGGCCAGGACCAATAGAATTCAGCAGTCTACAAAAGCCAGACTGAAAAGGTGGGCCTTCAGCACATGCTTAAACACATCAGGCCTTCTGAACAGCAGTTGGAAGCAAGTTCCACAGGGTCATCCTCTAAAAGCCCAATCTCCTGAGGTCCTGAACTGAACCCTGGGAACATCCAGGAGGCCCCCTGAAGAGAATGGAGGGAGTGAGCAGAGGTTGCCGGTGACAGGAGTTCTGACAGGTAACCAGGACCCAGTCCATATAGGGCCTTAAAGGTAAGAAGACACACCTTGAAAAGGACCCTCCACCTGACCGGCAGCCAGTGCAGGGTATGCAGGACTGGGGTTACATGACAAGACCTAGAAAGGCCCGTCAGCAACCTGGCTGCTGTGTATTGCACCAGCTGCAGTCTGCAAAGGGTCCCTCCCGTGACCCTTGAAGTACAGAGGGTTGCAGTAGTTGAGCCTAGAGTTAACAAAGGCATGCACTAGCATCAGCAGATCCCCAGATGGAGTGAGGGGCTTAATCCTGGCAATGTTCCATAAGTGGTAAAACCCACTTTTAACCACAGATGACACTTGATCTTCAATGGTCAATCTGCTATGCAGGATCATGCCTAGATTTTGCACCCTCAAGGGTGCCACAAATGGAGCAACCCCCAGGACAAGACCTGTGTCTCCTCCCAGTGGCAATCCTTCAATTCTATTACCAGGCTCGATCACCAGTACCTCTGTTTTGGCCAGGTTTAGCCTCAGCCAGCTGGAAGCCATCTAATCATTGATTTTAGCCAAACAGTTGTTAAACACATCAACAGCTCCGGATGTTCCTGGGACAAAAGTCAAATACAGCTGGGTATCATCTGTATAGCAGTGAAACTCCACTTTGTATTGTCTAATGATCTCACCCAGAGATAGCATGTACTCTGCAAACAGCATTGGTGACAAGATCGAGCCCTGTGGTACTCCACTGGACAGAGGCATCAGTGAGGAGGAGAAATTCCCCATCAAAACCCACAGCACCCTGAACAAGAGACAGGACTCAAACTACTTGATGACAGTACTGGTGAGTCAACAAAACTCACAGAGCCAATCAAGAAGCACAACATGGTCAATGGTGTCAAAAGCTGAGGAGAGATCGAGGCACAAGAACTGAACTGTCTCCTCTATCTCTAGCCCTGAAGCAGATCATTATGCACTCTCACTAGAGCTGTTACTGTGCTGTGTCTGGCTCAAAACCCCAGTAGAAATGGCTCATATTGTCAGTGGACAAAAGGTGATCATTGAGCTGCTGTGCTACTAATTTCTCTGCAACCTTGCACAAAAAGGCAGGTTGGAGATTGGACAGTAATTCCCCATGATGTCAGGGTTGAGGGATGATTTTTTGAGGAGGGGTCTCACCAGCACTTCTTTACGAGCTACTGGGAAAACACCCTCTGCCTTCGAACACCTGGGAATCCTGACAAACACCGGGACTACAGGCTCAACACATCCCATTAAGAAATGCGTTGGGGCCATGTCCAGTTCACAGGATGTATGTTTCAGCTCTAAGATCATCTTAGTCACTTCTGTCACCCCCACTGACCTAAATTTCTCCCAGAGAGATGGAGTGCCTCTGAACCTCTCAGTCTGGCCACTGCAAGATGATTGCCTCACTGGCAGAATCCCCAACCAGATAACTGACACCCTGTTGAAGAAAAACAGAGCAAACTCTTCACATACAGTGGATGAAAAAGTTTTCTTTGGCTGTAGACAGACAGGATGAATAAGTCTGTCCACATTCTGAAAAACTGAGAAGATCTGTTTTTCCCCACAGAAATTTTCCTGGACAGGAATTCTGCCTTTTATGGCAAACTCCTCTGTTACTCAACATAGTGACCATGCAAGGTCAGTCTGCCCTCCTACAGCTAGGTCTTCCTCCAGCAACCCTCCAACCTCTGATCCCTGATTTTCATCACCTTGAGATCCCCATCAAACCAGTGGGATCTCAAATGAGAGGATTTGGGTCATATACAAACTAGTGTGAAGGCATCCAGAGCTTCAGAGACCACCCTATTATAGGTGGCCAGCACCGTTCCAGCACTGATCGCACATGCCGCATTAACCCTAGATAGGTCAGCCAACACAAACAGTCCCTCTGGGTGCAAGCCCCTTAAGGGGCAGTAGCTGACCATCTCAACAGAGGTGGGACTTTTAGGGAGGCCCCAAATGTGAATTCCACAGTACAATGATCAGACCAAAAGACAAGCTGTGGCAAAAGGCAGTGTGCATCAAACCCAGTGCACCAGGGAACCTGTGCCTGATTCCCTATTGGGCAGGGTGCCAGAGGCACAGCCCCATGGCTTGTGGAAACTGTGGCCATGTGCCAAACAGACAGCACATCCAGAGGGTTTGCCACAAGCTGTGAGGTGGCCACGAGCCACAATATGATGTTCCTGGTAGTCTAGTGGACCACCAAGCCCTGATCCCCTTATTATTAAATTAATCATAGAAACATAGAACCATAGAAATTCATAGCAGATTAGAACCGATTGGCCCACCTAGTCTGCCCCCATCACGCTGCAGCCCATTTTGTGGACCCCGCTATCCCCAATGTACCTGTAAAGTAAAGTGTTAATAAAAGCATTCCCTAGTGGTCTAGAGGCCCCTCCTGCCCTGATCTCGCCCATAAATTCAAATGATGATACACTCTTTCCTGGTGGTCCCTTCAAAGATATGATAGAAGGCATCCTTAGGATGGCTGAGAAAGGGAAGATATTGTTGATGGGGGACCTGAATATGGCAGATGTTAACTGGAGCACCTTTGCTGTAGCAACATCCAAGAGCACGGCCATTTTTGATGCCCTACAGGTGGCATGCCTCAGATAGCTAGGGTTGGAACCCACTCGGGAGAGAGCAATCTTAGACCTCATACTCTCAAATGGGGACAGTGAGAATATCTCAGATTTAGAAGTGGGTAGCCATCTGGGAACAAGTGGCCACCAAACAGTGTGGTTCATGATAAATGCAGTTGCAGAGTCAAGCCATACAAAAGTGAGGGTATTGGACTTCAGGAGGGCTCACTTTGTCAAAATGAGAGAGTGCCTTAGAAAAGCACTAGCAAACAGGCAAAAAGGAGGGGTGGAGCAACAATGGGGAAACATCAAAACTGCCATCACAAAGGCAACAAGCCTTTGTGTGAAGCAAATAAATCAAAATGAAAGAATATACCACTATGGTTCTCAAAAGTGGTGGGGAAGGTGAGGGAGAAAAAGACAGCATTTAGGAAGTATAAGGAAACACAGAAGAAGCAGGACAGAGAACTGTACCAGTTAAGGCAGAAGGAAGCAGGGAAGGCAGTCAGAATAGCAAAGGCCCAAACTGAGGAAAAGATAGCCATTTTGGTCAAGAATGGGAATAAAACCGTTTATAGATACATTAGGGAGCATAGGAAGACCAATGTAGGGATAGTGGGGCTGAATAGAATGGATGGTGGGTGGGCAGAGAGGGACAGTGAAAAAGAAGAGATACCGAACAAACACTTCTGCTCAGTATTCACAAAAGAGGAGGAGGGGGAGGTACCTAATCCAATTAACAGAAGCACTCTGGATCGGAGATTGATCCAAGTCCTTTCACAGAAGAAGGGTTCTCAAAGAACTCCTAAAACTGAAGGTGGACAAAGCAATGGAGCCTGATGGGATTCAACCCAGAATTCTAAAAGAATTAAGGGAAGAACTAGTGACACAACACTGACTACCCTTTTTAACAAATCATGGGAGGATGGTGTGGTACCTGAGGAGTGGAGGAGGGTGGATGTGATCCCCCTTCACAAAAGTGGGAGCAAGACAGAGGCAGGAAACTATAGACCTGTCAGTTTGACCTCTGTGGTAGGGAACATGATGGAATCACTTCTGAAGAAAAGAATTGTTGAGTACCTAGAGGCTAGTGGGGCACGGGACCCAAGGCAGTATGGATTCACACTGGGAAGGTTATGTCAGGTGAATCTAATCAATTTCTTTGACTGGGTGACCAAAGTAGTAGACCAGGTAGGGGCTGTGGACATGGCCTACCTAGACTTCAGCAAGGCATTTGACACAGTCCCACATAAAAGATTAATAAACAAATTAGCCAGCCTGGGAGTGGGTCCCAGGGTGGTACCCTGGGTAAAACATTGGCTGGACAACAGGACACAGAAGGTAATAGTAAACGGAGTCCACTCTGAAGAAAGGGGGGTTACTAGTGGGGTACCATTGGAGTTCACTACTGAGTCCAGTCCTTTTAATGTCTTTATAAGTGACATTGCAGAGGGACTGGAAGGAAAATATGCCTCTTTGCAGATGACATAAAGATCTGCAAAGGGTTGATACACAAGGGGGTGGAAATGATGAGAAGGGACTTGGCAAGGTTGGAAGAATGGTCAGAAGTATGTCAGCTTGCATTCAGTGCAAAGAAGTGCAAAATAATGCACCTGGGAAACAAAACCAGGGGAAGAGTACACAATGGGGGGAAGGTAGTAACAACAACAAAAATGGAAAGGTACCTGGGGATAGTCATATCAGATGACCTTAAGATTAGCAAGCAATGTGAGAAGGCAGTAGGGAGGGCAGGGGGAATACTGGGATGTATAGGGAGAGGCATCACCAGCAGAAAACAAGAAGTTGTTATCCCTCTGTACAAACAGTTGGTGAGACCCCATCTGGAGTACTGCATCAAGTTCTGGAGACCCCAACTCTGCAAGGATATAGACAGGATGGAGGTAGTCCAGAGGATGGCAACTAAAATGGTGCAGGGTCTGCAAGAGAAGCCATACAAGGAAAGACTAAAGGAGCTTAATATGTGTACCCCTGAGGAAAGGAGGAGGGGCATGATTGAAACTTTAAGTACCTCACTGGAATCAACAAAGCCTATGAGGAAGGCATCTTTCAGAAAAGAGTGTGCAAGAACAAGGGGACACAATTTGAAGATAGAGAGGGATGGCTCAGGGGCAAGTGAGGAAGTATTTTTTCACAGAGAAGGTGGTGGACGCATGGAACTGCCTTCCTGAGGAGGTTGTGGGTTCTAAAATTGTGGGAGAATTCAAGAATGCATGGAACAGACATAAGGTAATTCTTGTGGGAGTAAGAAGAAATAAGCTGTTGGTTAACTAGAATCTGTAGCTTATCCAGTAGATAGGGAAATGGGCAGACTAGGTGGGCCAAGTCATCCTTATCTGCTGTCAAAGTCTAAGTTTCTATGTTTCTGTGGTCTAGTGGATCCCCAACCCGGTAGGTAGTGCCCACCACCCCGTTTCCCCCATCCCAAACCTTGGCCAGGTGACTGGCAAAGCCCTCTTCTCACCACCATGGCCGGCTACCAACTGAGCTGTCACTGAATGCATACTGTATAGAGTACATGTTCATTGATTGACAGCTCACAGCTGTCAATCAGTGAGCATGTTCTGTATACAGTATGTGATCAGTGACAGTTCAGTCAGTGGCAGGCCGTGGTGCTGAGAGGAGGGCTGTGTCAGTTGCCAGCTCAGGGTTCCAGATGGGAGGGAGTGGGCCAATAGGCACTACCTGCCATGGTGGGGGTCCACCAGACCACCAGGGAAAGACTGTATCATCATTTGAATATACGGGCAGATTGGGCTGGGGGTTTACTAGATCACCAGGGAATGCTTTCTATTAACACTTTACAAGCACATTGGGAATGGGGGGGTTTGCTAGATCACCAGGGACTGATTCATTTAATAATAAGGGGGTCAAGGCTTAGTGGGGCCACTAGACTACCAGGGACTGATTTTTATAAACATTTTAAGATACAGGCACATCAGGGCTGGGGAGGGGGCATGGCACATAGTGAGGGAGGGCTCCAAGAGTGGAGCAAATGGTCAAACCCTCCCAGAGGGTGAAATTCTAAGTACCCTTAGACCAGCAAGGATACTTAGAATTTCACCCTCAGGGAGGGTTTTGAGAATCCTTATTTAGGGGATGTGGCAGCTTGCATCTGCCAC
This sequence comes from Neoceratodus forsteri, assembly GCA_016271365.2. Lineage (NCBI taxonomy): Eukaryota > Metazoa > Chordata > Ceratodontiformes > Ceratodontidae > Neoceratodus > Neoceratodus forsteri. Next base: position 318,032,106 of record CM028132.1, on the reverse strand, counting down.
ATGCCTCCTAGCACCTTGCTGCAGCGCATTTTTTGGTGCATGGACAGTGCAAGACCCATTTGGTGCATGCAGCCTGCATTGACGCAGGCTGCGTTAACACAGGATGTGTTTGTGTATCACTTCCAGTGCAACTTTTAGCACAAGCAGCACTTGCACCATTCTTTGTGGCACAAGCCCTTTGCGCCATGCTGAGAGCTTTGAGAAGCGAGCCCCCTGTGCTAAAAGCATTGTGCACATATTTTATATTAACTGTCAGGCTAATGGTTTGTTGTTAGGATGAGCCACCCTTACCTTGAAAAAGTCAATTCCCTTCCTGTGCTTGCTTCAAAATATTCAGTAACCATTGCCTACTGGTCCCATAAAATGCTCACAGGGATGGAATTAAGCACTAACAGCCCTACCACATCCCATCTGGTCTGTTATTGACCTCATAAATTTTAGAGCCTTCCTGCCAGGGAGACTGCCATTATTCCCTTCTGTAGCCCTGGCAATACCCACTGCAGTTCTGACTCTGCTCACCAATTCAAAGACTGTGAAAGTCCTGCAGAAATCAATCAAGAAGGACATCCAAAACATCAGGGCATTATACTGTCAACAGTGTGACAAGGAGCATGCCCGAGATACTTCTAGCATTTGTGAACACACTAAGCACATGGTATCCACCATTTTCAGCGTGCCATGAGTCCAAAATTTCAGAGCTTTATGGACCCTGAAGGCGAGGGATGGTATCTGCAGTCAAAGGCATTTAGAAGCAGATTGTGCCTGCAAAGGGCTTCCAACCACCCTCTGAGGACACACTTCCTGTTTAGCGGTCACAATGTACTGACAGAGCAAATATTTAGGGATGTTACAGAACTCCTGTCATCCTGCCCTGACACTCAGAAAATATTCCACCCACCACCTATAGGTCTTCCTTGTGTTGGCAGTTGGTCAGTTGCAGATCTTCGTGGCCACCAAGTCTCACAAGTATTGAGGAACCTGATGCAGAACTCTCATCTACTACCAGTGCCAGAAGCAGCTCCTGAACCACTACAAATGAGACAAAGCAACTCCTGGCACATGTTAGCTCTTAACTGGATGTTCTACGTCAAGCGTTTCAAAATTAGCAAGGTCCCACAATAACTATTATGACCCTAATTAGCCAAGAATCATGTGCACTATCCAGTGTTTTTAGTCAGGAAAAGATCCATTTATTCTGGAGCCAGTTCCTTCAAATAATCAGGGATTAACCACCTTAGAGAAGAATTACAAGAGGATCACATTCTCTTTGTTTGATGGAGTAATGGAGATATTTGACCAGGGAGGGGCAGTAAATGTGGCCCATCTGGACTTCAGAAAAGCCTTCGACACCATCCCTCACAGGAGACTAATAAGCAAGTTGGGTAGCTTAGGGGTAGGAAGCAAATTAGTGAACTTGGTGGAAAATTGGCTGGAGGGAAGAACACAGAAGGTGGTGGTAAATGGGGGAGCAATCCATGGAGGGAGGGGCGATAAGTGGGCGTACCTCAGGGTGTGTGTTGGGTTCCATACTATTCAATACTTACATTGGGACATTTTAGAGGTCCTAAATGGGATAGTGCATCTGTTCGCAGACAACACAAAGATTTGTAACAGGGGTAGACCTGGGGAGGACCTGGTCAGATTGGAGGGTGGTCAGACAGTGGCAATTACAATTCATCGCAAAAAATGCAGAATTATGCACATAGGGAATAGGAACCAAAGGGAGGAATTAGAGTAAGAGAACAGGAAAGGGACCTGGGGCATCATTTCAGATAACAAAGGTGGGGAAACAATGCAATTGCAATGAAAGCTAGCAGAATGTTGGCATGCATAGGGAGGGGCTTCACAAGCAGGAGAAATGAGGTGATTATGCCATTATACAAAACTGTGGTAAGACCACATCTGGAATATGGGGTCCAGTTTTGGAGGCCATACTTAAAGGGAGACAGAGACAGGTTGGAAAGGATCCTGAGAAGGGCAACCAGGATGGTTCAAGGGCTGCTCCAGAGTTCATATGAGGAATTTATTTATTTATTTAAACAGCAGTTTGGAAAACCTTTGAGCCATAGGCTCATTTACAAAGGTACCTTGTCACAGTAAGACAAATGAAAATACACAGTATAACAGTACAACACAGTATAACAGTAACTTAAGACATAGATACAAACAAGCTGGTACAGGTAGGATTGATGCAAACAATACCAGAGTTATGTTGTCCGTAGCAGCTTAGTAGTAAGCTTTGTCATAAGTATTGAGTACAGCTTTGACTAGTGGCAATTACAGCTTCAGGTGTTAATAAGGTGGTTACGTAAGGAAGTTTTGAAGCACGATATAGTTGGAGCTTTGGAGATGGAGGGGGGCAGTGTGTTGAACCAGGAGGGGGCCCTAAAGCTGAAGGCTCTTTGGCCGTGAGAGGTCCTAGCTCTAGGGATAACGAGAGGTTTTCCCAGAGGTCCGAGTATGAACTAGTGGGACAGAGTGGCGTATGGTGGTGGTCAATCCTGGTGGGGATAGCCCAAGGAGGGTCTTTTTTGTAAGGGTACAGGTCAGATACTTGAGGCGCTCGTCAAGATCAGGTACCAGCTCTTTAGCGTACAGTAGACAGGTGTGTGTTAGCCTAGGTGCCCCAGTAATTAACCTGCAGGCCTTATTCAGAGTAGTGAGAATTTTATGGAGTGTGGTCTGATCAGCAGCATCATACACCGGCAGTCCATAGTCCACTAGAAACAGGATAGAGGAGGTGACTGCGAGTCGAAGAGCCTCCGGGGGGAGGCAGTGTTTATACCGATGTAAGATGCCCAATCGGATATTAGTGGCAGTGGCTAGGACAGCAATGTGTCCATGGAAGGAGAGGGAGGGGTCAAAATGGATCCCTAGGTATTTATAGGAGCAAATTTGTTCAAGTGGGAAAGAGGACCCAGAGTGAATGAGGAGTTTGAAGTTGCAGGACTTGTTTTGAGGATGAGTGAAGAACATGGTTTTTGTTTTTTTAAGATTTATCACCAATCTATGTTCCTTGAACCAGCCCTCGGCTTCAGCGAAGGACTTCTGCAGACAGTCCTGGTGGGCAATAGGTTACACTTGAGGCAAAGATGACTGCATCATCAGCGTACAATAGAATGTTCCCGAGCAAGAGCGTGGAAGGGTGTTAAGGTAAAGGGAGAATAGTAAGGGGCCCAGAATGGAGCCCTGGGGAACCCAGAAAGATGGGACAGATGTCTGAGTAGGTCCCATTAATTTTTACATGCTGTGAGTGGTCAGACAGATAACTGGTGCACCAGGAGATAGGCTCAGCAGCAAAACCAGAGAGACTAAGGGCATCAAGAAGGAGGGGGTGGGAGACAGTGTCGAAAGCTTTAGAGAGGTCAATGAAGACCGCACCAGCCAGAGAACCAGTGTCTAAGGAGGAGTGGAGAAAGTTGGAGAACACTAGGAGGGCTGTGTTGGTACTGTGGCCTGCTCGGAAGCCATGCTGCTCAGGACATAGGACATTGTAGGTGGAGAGGTAGTCAGAGATTTGAGAGGCCACCACTTTTTCCAAGGCTCGGAGAGAGGAGAGAGAATGGAGATTGGCTGATAGTTTCCAGCCACAGTCCTATCACCACCTTTAAAGATAGGGGTGACAGTGGCGACTTTCCAGGCAGTTGGAACCTTTCCCAGTCAAAGAGAGTGGTTGATGAGGCACGTGATCGGGGTAAGGACTGTGTCTAAGACCAGCCGTAGGATACACGGATCCAAGGTGTCACTGCCTGTACTATTACTCTTGAGGGCAGTGACAAGGTGCGGCCTAAGTTCTTGGGCAGAAACACGGTGCAGGAGAAAATAAGGGTGAGAAAGATTTACGGCAGGTGCTGGGGGAGGAGGGTCAAAAAAATTTGTAGGGAGGATAGGGCTAAGGTCAGTGAATGAGGTGTTGAGGTGGTTGGCTATGAGGGCTGGGTCTGAGGAGATCACACCATTAATGTTGATCTGGGTGGGTGGGGGTGTGCACTCCCATTTAACTGTTTAATGTTATCCCAGAAGGTTCTGGGGTTCCCCATGAGGCAGTGAGTGAGGACCGAGATAGTGCTGAGACTTGGTCTTTCTGATGGCCCGAAAAGCACTTGTTTCGGGCGGCAGCATATAACTGCCTGTCACTGGGCCGGCCAGTCTCAATGGCATGGTGCCATAGGTTGTCCCTATGTTTGAGTTGGTGGATCAAAGCTGGGGTTACCCAGGGGGCATTCTGCCTTTTAGAACGGTGGGTCAACATTGGGGCAAAGATATCACAGGAATTATTAAAAGTTCGGGTAAAGAAGGAGAGAGCTGTGTCGATGTCAGGAGTTGCCTGTATAGGAGACCAGTCAATTTGGGACAGAAGTTCCTGAAGTTTTATCAGTTCACCAGGTATTAGACGCTGCTGGCATGTGGACTGTGCTATGGGTTTGGGGACTGAGGATGACCAGTGGAATAGAATGGGGGAGTGATCACTGAGAGAGTCTGGGAGGACTTGTACATTGGGGATCCGATTAGGGCGGTTGGTGAGTACCACATCAAGCAGGGTACTGGAGCCTCTCTTGAGGTTAGTCCTGGTAGGGTGGGTAACTAGTTGTGTTAGGTCTATTGCAGAAAAGGAGTCTCGGGTAGAGGAGGAGAGGGCTGAGCCAGTTGACATTTAAGTCACCCACCAGAATTTGATCAGCAGAAGGAGGTAGTGAGGAAAGGTATTCTGTAAGAGAGGCAATGGCCTGCATTTGGTCCCTAGGGGCACGTATGCAGTAGTCAGATAAAGGGTCCCTTTAAAGGGTCAGGAGTGGTTTCAGCGTAGCGCCTGGGCCCTGGAGTCAAGGATGGGAGCAGGCAGGGCTAGTACGGGGAGATTCCTTGACATAAATAGCGCAGCAGCCGCCTGCCTCCCAACACGGTCAGACCGGAAGAAGGTGAAACCAGGAAGGGAGACTAGGAGTCAGGGAGGATTTTGACAGCCAAGTCTCAACCAGAGCGATGACATCAGGGTTAATTGATGTGACCAGGCATTGTAGTGAGTCAAACTTTTAGGAGGCTCAGATATTCATGGAGACCATGCATAGGCCTATGGTGCTAGTCGGGAGCCCTGGGAACTGGGCCAGGTTTGGATGAATGTTTCCTGACAGGAGTAGTAGCATGACTAACACCCTGGCTGGGAGATGGTGAGAGGTTTTTCTATGATTGACATGGGGGAGGGAGGCTAAGGGAGCAGGGGTGGGCAGGTGGTACAGGAAGGAAGGCAAGAATAAGAAGACACCCAGATGTGCCTGAGGTGAGGAGGAAGCTAGGGGGAGGGCAGGGAGGACCGAGACACACAGAGGTCCCAAGGGGCAGGAGATCAGGTTCAGGAGCAAGGGGAGGGAGGGGTGCCAGGGCACAGTGTGGAGTAGCAGATGAGTAAGTGGGCAAGTGCACTGCTAGTGGGGATAGGCACAGGCAGAGCGTGAGGCAGGGCCAATACATTGTGGTGAGCAAGATCCAAGGGAAGTAGTACTGTACAGGTAGGAGTAGGAAGTAGCGAGGGAGCATAGGTCCCTCTAGTGGCCAGCAGGTATAACCTGAAAATGGGAAAGTGGGGAGATAGGTTCTGGGCAACAGGACGTGATGTCACCGGATGTGATGTCACGGGTGGATCCTCAAATTGACAGCCCTGGGTGGGTGGGTGGTTGGGGCGGTGCGCAGGCCGAGGCAAAGCGCGCGGGTAGCCCTCTGCAGGCGTCCAGACAAGAGAAGAGGCTCTCTTACTCGAAAGTTATCAGGCTGGAGATTCGCTTCCTCAGCTCCTCAGGTGAGCTGCTTGTGTTGCTTGTGTTGCTTGTTTGTCCTGAGTGCCTAGCTTGGGGCTGCCTATGTAGTGGAGAAACAAAGCCTCTCATTACTATGCAGTGGAGAATATGTTGTGGCTTTCACAAAGAAGCTCCACTCTAAGCAAACAGGGCTATTCCAAATGAGGTCACACTAGGACCCAGCTATCCTAATACCTTCAGTTACAAGCACAATTAGATCCAATACCACAGTATTCAACAAGTCTGCTCTGATTAGAGGAACTAAATGTATGCACATTGGAGATGAGGAGAGAGAGGGGGATATGGTAGAAACCTTCAAATATCTAAGGGGAATAAACAAAGTGAGAGAGGGTAGCATATTCAGGATGTGAAAACAAATCAATAAGACGGCATGCATTCAAGCTAGAAGGGGGAAGACTTGGAGGAAACACAAGGGGAAAGTTATTCACTGTGAGAGTGGTGGATCCCTGGAATGGGCTGCCAGAATGTTTGGTGGGGGTAGATTCAGTGAACAAATTCAAGAGGGCTTGGGACAACTTCATGGGGCTAAAAAGAAGCAAAAATGTCATGAGGTGAGAGGGTAAGTTAAAAGGACAAGGGGAGGTATTTGGGTAGACTGGATGGGCCAAAGGGTCCTTTTCTGACGCCAAATTTCTATGTTTCTATGTTTCACTGATCCTGGCTTGTGCTTCATGCTGGGGCCATGTTGCAGCACATCATGCCCCTGCAAAGATGCCCCAGATCTTTGCCCACTAAAGGCATTTATACCTCTACTCCAATATTACTTAGTAGTAATGGGCATACTGAAAACATGTTGAGGTGACAGAGGAAAGTATGCAAGCATATCAGGTCCTCCAACATATAGAGATCCATAGATATTGTTGGCAGATAAGGACCTTGTGGCCAATTCAGTCTTCCCTATCCCTCTTTCTAATGCTTAAGGTACCCTAGATGCTACAAGTCACCCCCTTTCACCCTAGCTTGATAATTCTCATGAGCCTATGCCAGCATTCTTGAATCCCTGAACCATGGCCACCTCTACCACTTCCTACGGTAGACTGTTTCATCTCTCCACCACCCTTTCAGTGAAGTAGAATTTCCTCAAGTTCCCTCTAAGTTTTCCCCATTTTAGTATCATGCTGTGCCCCCTTGTTCTGCTATTTATCTTCATGTGAAAGATGCCCCCCTTCTGGTACCCTGTTCATCTCCTTTAGATATCTGAAGGTCTCTATCATGTCCCGCCTCTCTCTCTCTTTGCTCCAGGGAGTACATATTGAGAGCTCTGAGTCTCTCCTCATATGTCTTATGTTGCATCCCCGACATCATTTTTATCACCCTCCTATATACCGTTTCCATCCTGTCTATGTCTTTTTGGAGATGGGGCCTCCAGAACTGAACACAGTACTCCAGATTAGGCCTTACTAGGGAGTTGGACAATGGTACCACCACTTCTACTTGTTATACCCCTTCCTATGCAGCCTAGCATTCTGTTAGCCTTTCCGACTGCTTTGTCACAATATTTAGCCACTTTGAGGTTGTCTTCTATGACTACCTCTAGAACCCTTTGCTCTGTGGTGGCCTCCAGTGTTACCCGATCTAGTTCATACTCAGCCCTGGGATTCTCTCCTTGGTGCATAATCCTGCACTTTCTTGCATTGAAACTCAACTGCCATTCCTTGGACCAGTTTTCTAGCCTCTTCATATCCCTCCTTATTTTTTCTATACATTCCTATGTATCTATCCTGTTACATAGCTTTGTATCATCTGAAAACAGTCTAACCCTCCCTTCTAGACCCTGTGTAATATCACTTATGAAGACATTGAGGAGCACTGGTCCCAGCACTGATCCCTGGGGTATGCCACTTGTTACCCATCCCTCCTGTGAGCTAACCCCATTTACCACCACTCTTTGTGTTCTGTTACTCAACCAGCTTCTAAACCATGTGACCACTTCTGTCCCCACCCCCATATTTGCCAGCTTGTGGTTTAGTCTTCTGTGTGGGACTGTGTCAAAGGCCTTCCTGAAGTCCAGATTGGCCACATCTACTGCTCTGCCCTGGTCTGTTTCCTTTGTCACCCATTTGAAGAAATTAATAAAGTTGGTCTGACATAACCTCCCTGCTGTGAATTACAGTTGCCTTGGGTCCAGCCACCCCCTTGTCTCTAGGTAGTCCACCAGCATTTCTTCATGTAGGGTTTCCATCATTTTACCTACTATCGAGGTCAAACTGACTGGATGGTAGTTTCCTACCTCCTTCTTGCTACCACGTTTGTGCAGGGGTACCACTTGTGCCCTCATTCACCACTCCATAACCACATCTGTTTGTAGTGATCCACTGAACAACTTAGCCAGAGGCTTAGCCAGTTTCTCCAGGAGATCCTTTAGGATCTTCAGGTGTAACCCATTGGGCCCCATAGCTTTATCCACCCTAAGCTGTTCTAGTGCTCTTTTAACTCTGTCCTCTGAAGAAAGTCTAATGTCCACCCCTTCTCCCTGTTTGCTTTTCTCCATTAATGGGGGATGATCCCCATTATCTTCTTCTGTGAATATGGAGCAGAAGTATTTGTTGAGGACAGTTGCCTTGTCAATATCTTTCTCCACTACCCTTCCTCCGTATTCCCTAAGTCTCACAATCCCTCCCCCATCTTCCTCCTCTCGCTAATATACCTAAAGAATGACTTCCCTCCTTTCTTCACTGATTTAGCTAGCTTTTCCTCAGCTTCAGCATTAGCTGCCCTTACTGCCTTGTTTGCTTCCTTTCATTTTTCCAAGTATGCTTGCTTGTCCTCCTTGCTTTGTATATGCCTTCATCTCAGAAATGCCATATTTTTCCTCTTACTTGCTCTGCTACTCCCCTCAAGAACCACAGTGTTTTCTTCTTTCTTTTGCTCTTGCTGCAGGGCCTGGCACAATGGTTGACTACCAGGTGCAGGGCTTCTCTTATCTTATCCTAGTGCTCCACTACTCCCCTTACGTCATTGTATCCCTGCATAGCCTTCCTGAATTCATCCTTCATCTTACCAAAATCTGTCCTCCTGAAATCCAGCATTCTAGTCCTTGTATGGCTAGCATCCTGTGATGTCCTAATGGTGAACCTCACAACTCAATGGTCACTAGTCCTTAGGTTCTCCCCCATTGTGACTTCCTTTATGCTGTCCCCATTGCTTAGGACAAGATCCAGTATTGCATTATCCCTTGTAGGCACCCTCACTAGCTGTGTGAAACCCGCCCCTTGCAGGGATTGCAGGAATCCCTTACTCCTGGCTGTGGCTGCCAACAGGATTCTCCAGTCCACATCTGGCAAGTTGAAGTCACCCATCAGCAGCAATTCACCCTTTGTTGCCATTTCTCTATAGTCTCCAGCAGTTCTCTGCCTACATCCTCTGCCTACCCTGGGGCCTGTATATCACTCCCATTCTAAGTAATGTTCCTTCCCACCTCCAAGGTTGCCCACAGCACCTTTGCTCCTCCCCTTTATCTTGTGGGGTTGTCACTTTTTTCCCTTCCATCACATACAGTGCTACCCCTTCCCTTGCCTTTCCTGTTCCGTCTTTGCAGCTTGTACCATGGAATGGCTAGCTCCCAGCCATGGTTGCTATTGCACCATGTCTCTGTGACTGCCATGATATCCAGGTCCTCGGAGGCCATTAATGACACAAGTTCTGGGATTTTGTTACCCAGACTGTGGGCATTGGTGCACATAGCCTTCCAATCATGGCCTCCCCTCTGCTATACTCCAGTACCATCCCCCCATTCTGTGTCTGCCCCTCCTGTACTTTACATGAGGTTTCTCATTTTTTACCTATGGCCACTGCTTGCTTATGGCCATGCCTTTCCTTTAGTCTGATGTTGGGGGGGGGGTTCCCTTTCATTCGCTGATCCCCTTACCTTTGTATCTTTCTGCTGCATCCTCATTTAGGTCTTCTTCTCTGTGCTGGAGACCTCACAGTTTAAACCATCCATGAAAACCTCCAACTTCTGCCTTAGTGCTCTCACTCCTTCTCTGGTGAGATGCAGACCATCCTGCTTGAAGAGCTTCCTGTCCCAGATGGTCCCCCAGTCTCCCATGTAGTGCATCCCATTGTCTGCACAACAACCATGGAACCACTAAGTTGAATTTCCTGATCTCTTTGTTCCTGATCTTGTCCTCACTTCTGCTTCCTCCAAACTGGCAACACCTCTGAAAGGCCAGATGTGTTGTTACCCTTTAGGTTCTCCCCTAGGGTCTTCATGTCTGCCTTGGCTTCTTCCACAGTCATATTTGTTATGTCATTTGTCCCAAGGTGGACAACGATCCCCGCAAAATCCTGATCTCTTCTCACCAGCTGTCCTACTCTGTCCTTAGCTCTCCTTGCAGATGCTCCTGGCATGCATTTCACCGTGGTTTCAGCTCCCTTTGCACTGATAGACTGTGCCTCCACTCCTTGCAACAGAGTCTTCCATGACCAGAATCCTCCTGTTGCTCTGTGTATTCTTCTTCTTCTTCTTGTACCTCCTTCCTGCTTTCTTCAATCAGGTTTGTCCAGCTCAATTCTTCCTTCTTCCACTTCGGGTTTCTGTCCCCATCCTATGGGGGCAAAATGATTCTGCATGTGGATAGCATGTGGCTGGTGGTGCCCCATCTTAGCTCTAGGTGCCCCACTGCCCCCTTCCACCACCCTCCATCCCCCAAGACTCGTGGGCCTGTGGGGAGTGGGTGGATAAGGGGGGGTGGAGGGCATCCCCAATTCAGTCTCCTCTGCAGCCTAGTGATCTCTTCTCTTGCCTGCCATAGCTCCCTCTGTAGTACAACAACTGTCCTGCAGAAGGGGCACCCCAGACTCCAGAGTGTCTACCTTGATACCAGCACTCCGCAGCTCTGGCAGATCTGGATGTCCATGTCTGCTTTCCTCCTGACCTGTAGGTGTCACTGTTTCTTTCTCACTTCACTGCATCTTCTCTGTTCATACTGGTGGCTTCCTTTGGGAACCCTACATGAAGTTCCCTTGGGCTTCTGTAAATGTAGAAATACCCTGGGTAGACCCTGGGTGGGTAGTACTATTACCACCTCTTAGCAGTAGCTGTTAACAGTTTAGTGATGGGGAAGCTGGAATTTAGCTGATTCTCTCTTCCTCTCCAAAATGAGGTACTCTTAAAAGCAAATCGTGCTCCCTTTAGTTGCTAGCTTCCTCTCCAAAATGAGGTGCTTTAGCTCCTTTTGGTTGCTAGCTATTGCTCCTAAAAGCCGAAAGAGAAGTAAATGCTAGCTCCCTTTCAGCTGCTATTTGCTGCTTCTAAAAGCTGAACCAAAACATACACTCAGTTTCCCATGTTCAGTTGTTTAGCCTGGTCATCCTTGCTTGTAATTATGCCATCCTCAACAAAAATGTCTACCCATTGGGATAACCCCACAATCAGAATTTAGGAAGGTATGCCAGAGTATCAGATCCTCTACAAAATCTCAGTTACATATATTCAGTGGTTTGGCTTGGTCATTTATGGTCTTGCCTAAGTCAACCTCCACAAAAATGTCCTACTCATTGGGATAATCCCACAAGCAGAATGTAGGTAACCCAATAGCTACTGTAGCTGTTTCGGGGTCACCTTCTTATTCACCACAGCTCCATCAAGCAGGCATAATAGGACATCTACCTTTTCCAAGGGAAATCTGCACCCAGTTTCACTGAATAAAGTTTGATCCCTAAATAGATCATAGTGATCTTGTGGTCCTCTGTCAGTATAGTGGTAGGATGGGGAGCATGGGTGTGGATAATGTGGTTAGAACCCTATATGGACAATATGTTCCTGGTTTATTAGGAGTTATGGGCAGCCTGGATGGGCTAGTGGTCATTTCTGCTGTCATTTTCTATGCTTCTATGTTTCTGTCTTTTTGGTTGATGGTAGGACACAGTTTGTGTCACACAGCCCTAGGAGGCATTCAGCTGCTGCCTACAGGAGGCCTACCCCATGAGGAGATCATACTCAACATGATTCTCCTGCCATTTGATTACAGGGATATAGTTCAAAGGGCCATCTCAAAATCCATGTTGGTCAGATTGAACCCTCTTCACTCATTCTGCTACTTTACCCAAGATGTCCTAACCATACCAATCGCTGCTCCTTATTCTGTTCATTCTCTTCCCTCACTGCAGGCCAGGCTCCTCTTCCTCCTATTCTGCCTTCCTCATATATAAACTCTTGATCTCTAACCTTCGCTATTATGTAACATCCCCTTTCTCTCCATCCCTAGCACTCATGTACTCCCTCATACCCTTCAACGCTCCCTCCCTTTTCAAGACTTATGCTTGGCAAGTTTTCATTCATAGACTCCCATATCTCTGAAATAACCTCCCCTGTCCTTCCAGTCCTCATCTTCCTGTTATGCTCTGAATGCTCAGCTCCATGAACCCACAACCCCTTCTTGCTCCTCACTTATTCCCCTACTCCAGATGCCTGTAACCTATGTCATACTGTACCTACGGAAGCCACCCTATAGATTCTATGCACTATGCCTCTTCTTACCTTTTGTATAGTCATTGATTCAGGCAAATTTCTGTCTGCTAATGGAATTAGTGACCTTTTGCTATGCAATATTACTGTCATATTGAGCAGGCATCTCTGTATACTAATGACACATGCACCTTACAATTGTCCTCTTGTACATGACACAGCATTTTGTTGCTGCACTGTGTTCTCTACAACCAGAAAACCGCTGCATTGTAATAATTAACATTTACCTCCTGCTCACCCTTATATTGTTATATTTCTGCAGTTTGTTCCTTTTCTTTACTTGTGTATACTCTTCTTGGTATTTTTTAGAATGATATACTTTTGTCACTTTGAGCTTCAATGCACTGACTTATATGTTTATATTTTATACAGGACTTGTCTTTCAGTATATATCACACCCCTTTCTCCCAGGTTACACATGGAACCATAGTTTGGCTCAGAGTGCTCTTCAAACCTGCATTTCTAAATAAATTAATATTAACTGAGCTTTATGGTTATATATATATATGTGTGTGGTTGCTTCTTACAGGAAAGGGTAATATCATTCTGTTTGTTCAGCAGGACTGTGAAAATAGCTTGCCAGTTCTGTCAGCCCAGATAGCATCAGCTAACCATCATAGTCAATGAGAAACACCCATTCATATAGATATAACTATATTATATTAACTGGCTTTCACTTTCTCACATAGGGAAACATGTGGTGTAATTTGCCATTATAAAGGAGTGTTTATAATGGCAGACATGCGCTGGGTTTCTCTGTCTCTGCTCATGCACCAGCCACAACTCTTCCATGTTTTTGAATGCTCACCACCTTGCCTTCTAGCCCGAAACTGCACCGCCACTCTGACTCAGCAGTAAGTTATGAACTTCAATCCATTTATTAAAAGTCATTACATTGATGGTACAATTGTCATCTATTTAAATACAATTGCAATGAACTTATAGTGTGTACAGCAGTTATCCATATGGGCCAGGATATTCAGAGCAGTCGTGCCATGCCCAATAGGGATGCGTCTGCGCAAGAGTGGAAATGTGCCATAATGTGATATTCAGTGGCAGCAGATGAACAGCACAAAATCCAATGCACCGTAATGCAACAGTAATGAATGCATGCACAAGTGTAGGGGGCATAACCAGAAATATGTGGCGCAGTGCAATATAAAACAGCAGGCGACGTGCGCAATAGTGGAGCAAGCAGAAGTTGTGCGACAGCGGACATGAGCTAATATGAAAGGGAGCAAGTGAGGGGAGGATGATTATGTTAGAGAGGAGCCATAGCAGGGGAGAGTAGAGATGGAGCAGCAGGGAGCCAGGGCAAGATACAGGCAGTCCGGGGTGGCCAAGAGGTGGACGGGGGCCTCTGGAAGCGTGTGTGTGTGTGAGTGTGTGTGTGATGGTCTCTGCATGCCACAGATCAAGAAGAGCAGTGGGACAGAGCAGGGCACACAGTAATGTAGTGCCGGGGTGCAGCCAGTATGGGGCAGAACCAGCAGCACACAGCTGGGGGACTCTGGGCATGCAGCCACCCGGGGGGGGACACCAACCTGGGACATGGCCAGTGCCACCTTCCACATGGAGGCGGTAATGAGGGGTGTGAGGAGGCAGGCTGCAGGGAGGCATAGCCGTGGAAGGGCCCATCAGCGGTATTCCCAGAACAGGCTGTACCGTGCCCATGTCAGCTTCAAGCTGTACAGTGACATCAAGATTGTGGGCCGGTACCACCTGAACAGGGCTATTCTGAGGTGGCTCTGTGAGCTGGGCAGTGAGGAGATGCAGGCACCCACAAGACGGAACCATGCTCTGTCCGTGGAGACAAAGATCACAGCTGTCATGTGCCTGCTCACCACGGGTACCTTCCAAAGACCAACAGGGGACACAACGGGCATAACCCAGTCAGCTGCGTCATGCCTACTCACACAATTCCTCAGCACACTGTTGCCACATGCTGCAGAGTACTTCTGTTTTCCCAGCACACAGGCAGAGCTCACAGCAAACATGCAGGAGTTCCACAGGGTAGCACGGTTGCCTGGTGTGCTCAGGGCCAGTGACTGCACCCATACTGGCATCCATACACCACCTGGCCCAGAGGGGCAGCATATATAAACCACAAGGGATACCCGAGTGCCAACTGCCAGGTGGTGTGCGATGCTAGGGGGTGCATAATCAATGATGTACCACGTACCCTGGGGTAGCACATGATTCCTTCATCTGGCACCAGTCTGCACTGTGCCACATGTCCAAGAGTGGGGACAACCCCACTGGCCATCTGGTAGGTGAGTATGCAGTGCACACCAGATGCTGGAAGCAGCAGGGGGTGTGGGGCAGGGCAGGGTGCCATGGAGTGCAACCTGAAGGCCAGGGGCACAGTGTCACAGACCACCACGCTAATGATACCTCTCTACACACAGGTGACAGTGGGTACAGCTCCGGCCCTGGCTGCTGACACCATACCGGTGCCCTCGACCCCAGCGCAGCAAGAGTACAATGAGGACACACCACCACAGAACATCATTGAGCAGGTGTTCGGGCTGCTGAAGGCTCGGTTCTGTTGCCTGGACAGGTCTGGCAGTGCCCTCCAGTACAGCCCCTCAAAGGCCTGCGGGCTATTCCTGGCATGCTGTATCCTGCACAACATGGCCACCGACTGTGGGATAGCCATTGAGGTTGAAGAGGGGGACAGCGGTGGGGACGATGAGGATGTCGGTCCAGCTGGTGTTGGGCAGCCACCCCCCGGGCGAAGGGATCCCTGGCTGTCCCAGATGGCCCAGCAGCACTGGGACACCATCACAGAGGAGCACTATGGACCACACAGGTAGGTGAACAGGGCCACAAGCAAGTACCAGGGGCAACGGCACAGCTGACAGACTGGCAGGGGCGGACACCAAGGCAGGTTCAGCGGCAGGGGTGCGGGAATGGGTGGGGGCCTGCACACAAAGGCAGAACACAGCAGGGCTGCACACAGCATGCACACACAGGCACACACCCCCCATCCCTTGTCCACAGGGCCACATGCACACCCACCCCATACATCCCCCCCACACAGGACCCAACAGAACCACACCCAGTGGCAGGCACTGTACATGTCTCAGATGCTGAGCACCATTGCACAGTGGCAGACAGTGCTATGCTGGCATCATCATGCACAAGCCACAGTTGCCAGCAGTTGGGTGGGTGTGCACAGGGCCTGTGTGAGTGCAGGACAGGGTGCCACACCCATGCGTCGCACATGGAACACCACAGTGCACACTGGGCAGTACAGACAGTGGTCATGGAGGAGGAAGGGTCAGTCATGCTGCACAGTAGAACAGCCACCACGAATGCTTAGGCAGCTGTGCCAAGACCTGCCAGGTGTAACAGGCTGATCAGTGGCTTCATGGGGTGGCACTGATGATCCCCCAAGGGTGATGCAGCGTGAACATGACTGTGTCCATGCAGGTGTCTGCAGGCCACCAAACATGCCCGCACCAGGCATGCTTGGTATGCCCATAGTCGATCCCAGAATCGACATGGCAGTGGTCACCAGATGCCAAGATCGAGGGTGGACATTGCACTCCACGGAGTGTGTGGTGGCTGAGCACACAGCCAGTCGGCCAGAGTTGCCATGACAGTCATCATCGCAGTGGCATGCTCATCGATGGCTGCTGCCACATCTGTCCGCTGTTCAGCTAACACTGCCAGGAGCAGCACATGGTCCCTGCTGCACTGCTCCTCTGCCAGGCACAGCTTCTGCATGGTGGATCCACTGCTACCACAAGCCATACCTGCTGATCCACAGAGGTCTGGAGCAGAAGGCTGTGAGGCATCCAAGGGTCATCTGCATGGCCATCATGCTGACCCTGTGTGGTTCCTGACCCTGTGGCACAGCACCCTGTGATGGTGAGCATCGCATGGCAGTGCCTTCCTGGGGTACATCCACGTGCACCTGTTGCTGCCCCTGCCCCCATCCCCTGTCAACACTGTCCAGCTACTGCTGCACCCTCCGGCTCCTGAGTGCTGGGCACCACCAGCGTGGCTGCATCGGCACCACCAACACCGCTGCTGTGTCTCCACACCAATGCTGCCCTACTGGATGCCACAGACATGACAGGAACAATAGCTGGTGGGCAAGCAACCACACCAGTGTGGCCCGGACTACCACCTAGGTGGATGCCAGTTGGGGATCCTCCTGTGACCCACGAACATCACTGTCCAGGATGTGCATCACATCATCATCGGTACTGTTGTTGGCCCCAATCTGTGTCTCAACACACAGGACACCATGCCTGGCATCCTGCTGGAACACAGCCAGGGCCTCATCTACACCCACACCACAGGCATCAGTCTGGACAGCTGTGCAGGGCTGCAGGTGGTCAGTCCCTCGGACACCAGTGGAGGTGGATGGGCACTCCACCAGTTCCAGGGCTGCCTCCTCAGTGGACACACCCACCACCGCTGCCCCAAGCAGATGCTCAGGAGCTGTAAAGGAACACAGTACCATTAGTGGTGCTGCCTGACCCCTGCACCCCACCCCCTGCCACCCTCACACTGCCAGCACCGGTCCTACCATGTAGATGGGCTGCTGCCCATCTGGAAGTCTCCGCTGGGCACACTCTCAATGGCACAACGTCACATGCTGCCATCCACCTGCTCCTCCCATGGTGTCAGGCTTGGCATGTCTTGCTGGCCCCCACCAGTGGTAGCACATGCTGCCTGGATGGCAGCCACCTTGTCCTTTGTCCTCCTCCTCCTGTCCATGCTAACCTTCTTTTTGCACTCCAGATGGAATGCTGGTGGCAGCCCTGCTAGTTGACTGCACGTGCCACCTCACCCCACGCCACCACATGGGCCTGTGGTGTACCTCTCTGTCCACTGAGGAGTGGCTCCCTGTTGAGGTAGGCCTCAAACAGGGCATCCAATTCTGCCCTGGTGAAGTTGGGCCTCAACTTCCGCACCCTCCCCTGCTCCTCATCCTCCTCACGTTCGGCCATGCTTGTACCTGAGGAAATGGACAGGTGTTACCATGTACAGTTTAGTCCCAGACTGCCCTCCCAGACCACTGTCCTGATGTCCCCACAGCATGGCACATACCTCCAAAGGCTGCAATACCAATCCATGGCCTATGCAATTCCATGACATCTTTTATAGTGCATTGCATGCAAATGAGGGTATGTGCAACTGTACTGGGATACAAATGCAGCAGATGCACTGCAGAATGGCTCATGAGCTGATTTGCATGACCTGGCTGAATATTGCGTGGATGCGCCTTGCGCAATGGAGTTGAGTATGCCTGCCATTGGGGTGCACCACCGTGACGCAGTGCAATTGACCCACACCACACATGCGCACGGGTACTGACACGACGCTAGTGGCACAGCATACGCACATTGTGCGGGAGGCTGTACAGTGCACAGCCACTACTGTGCCTGTTGTGTTTGTGCGCTGTACATCCTATGGGGCACACGCCACATGCGACTGGCACAGTGTCATCATGCCCGTGTGAGCCACTGTGCCATGGGTGCCATGGTGACTCTGCACAGTAGGCCACTGCATAGTGTCACACACATGCTCCCTACTGTGCACCATACTGGGGTCTCCCAATAGCACAGTGGCGCTCCATGCACAGCCAGACCCTTGACCCCATGGCTGCCCTTTTCCTCTAGGTGCCATGTGGCTGCATGGCTGCCCACCTAATGTGCAGTCCAATGCCAGTACAACTGTGAATGGCAGTGCTGCACTGCACTGCCTCAGCACATGGGACACGTGTGCTACCAGGTGCCATTTCACGCTGTGGACAGTGAAGAATATGCCACGCACCAGATCCCCCATGTGGAGTGACACTGAGCTGGCCAACCTGGTGGCTCTTGTAGAGCCCCATGCAGGTGCCCTGTTTGGGCAGGTGCCCTCCAGAGGCCTCACACCACGCTGTGGCAGGAGGTGCAGACAGACTGGAGGAGGCCACTGGGAGCTGACATTCAGGGAGCAGTGTTGCCACCACTAACGTGACCTCCAGCAGCATGACCCTGACTGCCTGAGGTGCTTCCAGGTGTGTGTTGATAGGGAGCTGTGCCACAGCCAGGTAGGAGCTCCTTGACCATCACTAGTCATCTCTGTCTGTCCTCAGGGCACAGAGGTCAGCAGGCCAGACCACGGGGAGGGGCCAGCACCTGTGTTGTTGGGTGTGGGGGTGCACCATGTCCACCCTATGCCACCACAACACAGACATGCTGTGCAGGACGTCACACTGATTGGGGGGCCTATGGTTTAGACATGTACTGATGTGTTTCTCTCCATGTTCCCCCCTAGGACCGGAGGACTGCCATAGGGCCTGGATGGCCGAGGAACAACAGGGCCATGTCCATGGCAGTGGAGAGGGCATGCAGGCAGGCCACAGTGGTGGTGGTGCTGTGGGTCAGCAGCGCCCTGCTGACCAGGATGCAGGTGAGTACCATGTTTCCCTATACACCTGTGAAGAGTGGGTTGCAGGGGCGGTGGTGTGGCATGGCCCCTCTGCACATGGCCCCTCCAGCTGTGCACTTCCTGTGGTGTCCTCTGCACCATCCTGTGGGCCAGCACATGTGGGTGGGTGTTGCAGGTGGGCTGTGGGTGCACTCAGTGCCTGGCTGTGCCACTGCCTTCCCGCTGCATAGCCATGATGCCAGACGGCCAGGATGGTGCTGTGCGGTGCATGAGTGGTGATGGTGTGCAGCAGTCTGCATGGCTGTGGTTGCCCAGGTAGGTGGCTCATGTGGGCACACTCACTGTGGGCGGTTGCATACCATCCCAGGGGCACCGGTCACTGATGCACACCATGCACATTGGGTGGACTGTGTTAGTCTGGCCATTCACT
This sequence comes from Neoceratodus forsteri, assembly GCA_016271365.2. NCBI lineage: Eukaryota > Metazoa > Chordata > Ceratodontiformes > Ceratodontidae > Neoceratodus > Neoceratodus forsteri. The sequence goes on along the minus strand of CM028132.1, from coordinate 318,012,998 downwards.
AATATTGTTTCTGCTCCCTTGTCCTAGGTGGATGTCATTGGGAGGTCATCGAGCGGACCCTCGGGGAGATCCTGCAGGTCACCCGAGTGACACACAAGATGCTCGAGTGACTGGACTGGGGGACTGGTGGAGGCACCACTGGCACTGCAGGGTGGCAGAAGAGGACTGGGGCTGCCAGTAGGGCCTGCTGCATATGGAGACACTCCCTCACTGAACTGTACCCCACACCCCCATGTCCCCTGCCTTTGCCTTTCCCATTGCCCCCTGCCCCTTTCCCCTTCCCCTTGAAACGTCCTCACCCTTCCCCTCCTCTGTTGTACATACATGTCATTAGTTGTTGTTGTTGTTATATGTATTACATATGTTTATATTTACATCCATGTCTGTCTCTGATTTGCAGCAGGTGCATGGAGCCTTGCTGCAGTGGTGTGCAAGGCTACTGTGGGGTGGGGCTGGATTGGGCGTGGGTGTGCCTGGTGGTGCTCCTTCACTGGTGTGGGTGAGGGCCATGAGCTATGTCTAGGGGCATGTGTAGTGTGCCCTGTGCACTGTTCACCTGTTTGCAGCAGGCTGTGGTGTATGTGCCATTTCCCAGCCACTCCTGTCATTGTGGGCTTTGCCTGTGCGGCTGTGGCCATTGCTGCTACACTGCAACCATACACACTGTGGTAGGCACAGTCATGTGACCCCCGCCACCGCATGCTCGTCTGCTGGCGTGCCTTCAGGGGCAGGCCATACCTGTCACTTTGCAGGCACGGCGCCCTTGCAGCTGGCACTCCAACCTCTGGACTATCGCATGTCTGTCCCTGTTGCCACTGTGGCTGGTGCCATTGGTTGCCACCTCCATGCAGTCCATGGTGACTGGGGTGGTGCCTGTGTGCTGGTGGCTGTTACATGCATGTGCATGTGGGTGGTGGCCTGGTCACAGGCCCATGCACCCGCCGCCTGGGTGGCCAGGCTCACCGGGTGACTACCACATGGCAGGCTCACCTTCTACTTGGTGGTGGCAGACTGCAGGTTACACGGCACCATGGCTTCACAATGGCAGAGCCTGTTGCACTGCTTTTTGTGGCTGTTTGCCAGAGTACCTATGGGACTGGGATGGGGGAAGGCATTGTGTGTGCCTTGTGTTGCCTCCTGTGTGGCACATGCCTCCATGCTCCACAGAAGGGAGCTGTGTTGCCTGGCAGGGTCAGTGCTGTGGTGGGAGGGGTGCATGGATGGCAGACCTTGCTCTGGTCCTGTGTTCGGAGTGCCTTCCTGCTTGTGGTGGTGTCCAGGGTGGACATTGTCATGTGCGGGGGTCCCTCAGGTACTGGTGCCAGGTCACCCACCTTGCTGTGCCTCCATGGGGGCCATGCTGGAGGGCCTTGTGTGGGTTGTGGTAGCATTGGTGGATGGTTTCACTGCCTGCTTTGGGTGGTCATGGTGGGGTTGTGGTATATGTGCATTGCACTCTGGGGCAACTGGATGCCTGGGCACAGTGGTGGCAGACTGCCTTCAGTGCCATGCACTGTTTGGTCATGTTTCTGGGCTAGGTGTCTTGGGCGCTCTGTACTGAGGGCAGCATTGGGGTGGTGCCATGGCATATGTGGGGCATGGCCATCATTGTGTCCTGGTCCCTGTTGGCTGGTGGATGGTGCAGGGTCACCATGCCCAGTGGTTGGGGACTACTGACTCACATCTGCTGGTGGTTCAACACGGGGTTCAAGGTCAGTGGTCCATCTTGCACCCATCTGGTTGTGCTGCTCAAGGGGCCTTGCCCTGGTTGGGTGGAGGGTTGGGGTGGGGAGATGGTCTGTCTGTCCTGGTGCATGAACCTCAGCACATGGTGCATCCATGGCTGCTGCTCAACTGATTTCTGTCTTTGTCCATGCACATCCCTAGGGTGCTATGCACATCGACCCACTCCATAGCGCATCCCTTGTTGTGCTATGATGCATCAGGAGTGACATTCAGCCACATTGCACAGGTGCACCTTGTCCTGCATGTGGTTTGAATATCGCGACCATTGCACCATGGTGCAATGGACATGTGCCTGGTCCCTCTATTGAGCATCTTTCTGGTGCAGTCTGAATATCCTGGCCATGGTATAAAAAGAAAACAAAAGTTGTAACAAAATTTCAATGGTAAGCCTCTGGAGAAATGGTAATTTCCAGAAGTTTGTTGCCAAACATAAAAAAAAGACACGTGTTAATAAAAGTTCTTTTCTCATGTATCTTTTGCCAATTGTCCATCTGAAACATGGTCCTCTTGCTATTTCCAATGATAATTTTTCAAAAGAAAGTAATCCAAATATGTACCAAAGGTGTATATTGTAACTACATCCATGCATAACAAGGGATAACAAAATAACAATCCAAAAAAAGAGAACATTGAACAATAAAACCAATAAACAGTGAAACCCTGGTGCAAATCTGCCCTCCCCCACTTAAATAGACCCTAATGATCAGTTACCATGTATTTTTAGCCTCAAAGAAACTCTTTGCCAATGATGCCAAGGGCACCATATCTCCAGGAACCTCTCATGTTGTAGTCAAACTGGGCTAGTTATCTTTTCCATTCTATCTAGTTCAGTGACCCTAGAGGTCCACTTTTCTAAGGTTGGGGTGCCAGAGATAACCATCTATAGGTGATACATTTCAATGCTGCCACCCTCAGTATCTGACCCAGCCTGCATGTGTTACTCGGACAATATAATTAAGCTGGGAATCCCAACACTGATTCAATAACTTGTAGAGGAAAAGTGAGGCCTTGCAGTCACTGCACAGTAGAATGCACCCTCTTCCAGAATTCTGCGGGTCTGGGACATTCCCAAAATATATGCTTGTGTGTCCTGGGTTCTGCAATATCACCAACACAGATCTGTGTGATTAGTGTTAACATGTTTCATAATTACTGGTGTTCAGAAAAAATATGTTAGTAATTTCCAGTTGAATTTGTGCCATGATGGGGAGGCAGAAACCTGCCAACCCAAACTCAATCTGCAAGCCCAGTGTTCTGTAGCAATAGGGAAGCCACTACCCTGCTCTCACTTGAGACGTAAAGCCTCCAGTGAAGGGTCCTTCATCTGTATCAGTAAAGAGTAAAACTGAGAAGTGTATTGAAATTGTCTTTTAATAGTAATGAGGTGGTAGAAAAAAGATTCTAAAGCTGAACGGTCGCAATGTATTTGAGATAAAACACCTGGAGACATCAGATAGTGCCTAAGCTGGAGGTACCAATAGTGGTCTTCTTTTCTAAGATTGTACTTGTTTTTTACTGGAAAAAGGGGAGACATCCCCTTTCATCTGTGCACAGCTGGAAAGTGGTCAGTTTGTGCTATTCCTAGTATATGTACCCAAAATCCAGTTGGGAAGGGATGAAGGAGCTCTCATGGCAAATGAGAGAAGGTGGGCCATGTGTGTTAGGGGTGCAGGTAAGTCACAGTAACCACATCAAGATGTGCAGGGAGTGTTTAGTTCATGAGTTGGTTACCTGAGAGCATATCTGAGGGGGAGGACACTCGTAGGCAGAGTCCACAGGGACCAATCCGCCAGCAATGCTTCCTCAATCTGGTGCCAACTAGAGTTGAGTCTTTACTTAGCCCATGTGCACAGTTGGGCTCCCTGTGCTGCCAGATAAAATAATTGGTACTTAAGGAGAGCTAAGCCTCCCAGTGACCTGGGGCCCTGAGAATCTCCAATGACACATGAGAACGGGATCCAGACCAAATACATTTTCGGATATCTGTGTGTAGAGTGTTCCAAAAGTAAATGGGTATGGGGACTGGAAGGGTTTGAAAGAGGAATAGAAGATGGGGTAGGGACGTTCATTTTGATCATCTGGGTTCAACCATAAAAGGTAAGAGGCTGCAGTCATCACTTGGCCAGATCCGCTTGAAGAGCTGTGCATAGCTTTGTATAGTTATTGTAGAAAAGAGCAGTGGCATCTAGAGAGATGATGATTCCTAAGTAATGGTACATGTTTTTCTTGGCCCAAGAGAATGGGAACGTTTTTTTGAATCCCCCAGAAGGGGATCCGCTGAGGATCAGTGCTTCTGATTTTGAGAAATTAAGCTTGCAGCCTGCTAACAAGCTATATTCTTGTAGGATCGAGTGGAAGTGAGGGAGAGAAGAGGGTTCTGCAAAGAAGAAAAGGGAATCGTCAGCATAAAGGGATACTTTTTGTTCAACCCCACCTGCCATCACTCCCTTAATCTGGGTATTGGAACCAACGACCTCAGCCAGAGGCTCCAGGGAAAATATGAAAAGCAAGGGAGAAAGAGGGAAACCTTGCCATGTACTCCTCCCCAAAGGGAAACGGTGAGACAGAAATCCATTCACTTTTACTCGGGCTTCTGGAGCATCAGAGAGTGTAGTAATAGCTGCAATAAATTTGTCTCCAAGGCTGAACTTCCTGAGGGTGGAGGTCATCAAGAGCCAATCCACACTATCAAATGTCTTTTCAGCATCCATACTTACTGCTAACTGGAATTATGTTTTTCGGTGGGCTGAGATGATGTTAAAGAGCAGTATGTTATCTTGGAGAAAATGACCAGCAATAAAACTGGTTTGGTCATTATGAACCAAGAGAAATACATCACTGAAGGTGGTCTGCTAAGATGCCTGTGAACATTTTAAGGTCCACCAGCAGTAGGGAAATGGGAGGTAAGTGCCACACTCTTCCAGATTTTTCTCTGGTTGTAATATTACCAAGATCTGTGCCTGATTCCAAGATCTTGGCACTCCTACTCACCCTCCATCACCTCATTGAACACCTTCACCAGTGAGGTCAGTAGCGATGTTGCTAAAGTGTTATAAAATTCAGAGGCAAAACCGTCTGTCCCAGGGGACTTACCAATTTTAGTTGTTTGATTTTAGTAAGAACTTCTGCCTGTGTGATGGGAGCATTAAGGGTCTCACACTGGTTATCATCTAGTGCTGGTAAGTGTATTGGATCAAGGCAATTATTCACTTGGGCCTGATGATCAGGAACCCATTCTAAGGTGTAGAGAGATTTAAAGAATGTAGCAAAGTGGTTGGTAATTTAACGGTTTTTTTTAATCAATACTATTTAGAAAAGCAAGTTCCAGAGAAGGAAAAAAGAAAAATCACTGTCACAGACTGTGGATCACTCTAAAAGCTGAATGTACCATGCCGCAGAACTTTACCTATTTTATATAATTGCTGTGGCAAGAAAGCAAAGTCTAGCAATTATATAAAATAAAATATGATTTAGTGTGTAAATTAAAGTTTTACACACACCTCAGTATTGGATGGCTTTTATGTGATAAGGGTGAGTACAGAAGGCGAATCTGGAACCGAGAAATGAATGGCAAAAGCCAAAATAGTGACTTTTTTTTTCAGTAGGGTACATCCCCCCCGCACCCACCGCTGCAAGGAGCTTTGCCCACAGCACCCCTTTACTTATATATCTAACTCCAAGGTCGTAAAACTTTTATCGCCTTACTGGTTTGGCCTTTCTTCACTCGTGGACCTTGGTGTCACTCTTTTGTTTTGCCCTGTTCACTGGCTACCATTGCATGCCTAGATAAACCCCTCAAGCTTTGCTCTCGGGGTTTATGTGGTATTCAACACCTCATGTGTATGTAACATTTTTGTTACACACACCACCCCATATATTATTATATAAATAAATCACTAGGAACGTCAGCAGAATAAATAGTTTCTATTAAGAGCAATATTTGGTATAACAATGTGGTGTCACAACTGTGTCCTCACCACAGTCATGTGAAGACTTGGTACAGTCCAAGTTCTGATGTACGTTACTCTCATGCTGAAAGTGCTGTATGTGTTAGCTGCTGGAGGACGCAGGGAGAAGAGGAGAAAGAAGGCTGTTTCTAATGCAAATATTGCTTTTATTTTTGCTGCTGGAATTGAATTAAAACCTTCATGTTTTTGCTGTGTGAGTCTCTCACTGTGTGAGATTGAGACTGCGAGTTGCTGGTGCAAGCAGGAGTATGGTGCTGTGAGAAGCTTAGCATCAGTGGCAGGAGGCATTTGTTGCCATGGTGCCAGTAGCTGCAGGAGAGCACATCTGCACCAGGAATAAGAGGTACATTCAAATCACACTGTGATTGGCTGATAGCTTCTTAGTGATCTATAATAATACAACCACAACTGGCATGTACTTGGGCTTAGTTTTATATGGAGAACCTAAAGTTATCTTTAAAACGTTTCTAATAATAATAATATAAAAATAAGTCCTGTGTAAAGTAGCTCTTTTGGTAAAAACTGTAATTTAATTATTATTAAGTTTTGTCTCCAGACTACTTCTGTTTATTTATTTATTTATTCATTTATTGAACATATCGGAATTAAAACCCTTTGAGTCAGAGACTCCTTTACAAAGGCTCCACGTCAGAGTGATACAATAATGCAGTCATAGTTAAACAAAAAAGCAAATAATAGTGCAAATAGAGGTAAACAAAGCAATTAACAAGGCATACAATGAATTACGAGACAGATATACCAGGCAATCAGTATATTACATTGTTAATAGAAGTCATGACCAGAGTAGCGTAATCATAGGCCACTAGAGGAAACATCAGGGTCTAGGCCTTTGAAGTCTAACACTGTGCCTACAGGTTAACAGAGCAGGGCCAGCATAGGTGCAAAAGTCCTTGTCATAAGAGGGCCTACAGAGTAGGAGGGGGAGGGGGACAGTTAGTAGCAGTCACAGGCAACTTCCTGTCAGATGTGTTCCCAAAGAAGGTATATGAATTGGCTAAGTCTGGATTCAGAGAGTAAGGTTTGGGGAAGTGTGTTCAACCAGAGAGGTGCCCTGTAATGAAAGGTTCTTTGGCTCAATATTATTTTGCAGAGTGGGACATGGTAGTGGGATTTCTTGGAGCTGCGTGTGTGCTTGGTAATTTGAGTAGGTCGAAGCAGAGGTGTGAGACAAGGGGGGGTTGGGGTAATGCCAGCCGAGACTATTTTTGCAAAGAGACAGGTCTGGTATTGCAGTCACCTGTGGAAGTTAAGCCAATTGGTAAGGGTGTAAAGAGCGTAGGTGTGGGTCAATGGTTGCAGCCAGAGGCCAGTCGACAGGCATTATTCAGGGAAATCCTGATCCTATTGAAAACTGTATTGTTGGCTGTGCCATAGACCAGAATTCCATAGCTGATTAGGAACAAGATAGAAGAGGAAATTGTCAGTTGCAAGGCAACAGAGGGAGACAGTGTTTATAGCGGTGCAGTAGACCAATGCATGTATTGACAGCCAAGCTCAGGAGGTGGACGTGTTCCATGGTTGGTAAGCCCTGAGTCCAGGGTGACTCCGAGGTATTTGAAAGAGCTGACCTGTGCCAGAGTGTCATGTTGGAAGTTAAGTATGAGCAGGGGGTGGCCACTGTTTTTATTCTGGGCATGGGCAAACAACATGGATCTAGTTTTTTTATAGTTTAGAACAAGTCTATGGGCAGAGAACCAAGACTCAGCCTCCTTGAAGAATTTTTGGAGGGCCTGCTGGAGAGTGGAGGGGTCAGGGTGGGTACTGAACAGTACCACGTCGTCTGCATAGAGTAGGGGTTTACCAGAGCAGGTGTTGGGAAGGGAGTTGAGAAATAAACTAAATAGTAGGGGCCCAGAATCAATCCCTGTGGAACCCCTGAGGTGACTGGGGGACAGGGTGTGGGTTATCCTTACTTGCTGTGATCTGCCAGATCTGTAATCAGCAAACCAGCCTATAGCATCTTGCAATGGACCCAGTTGGGTAAGGGATGATAGTAGCAAGAGTGGTGAACAGTGTCAAAAGCTTTTGACAGGTCTACATACTGCCCAGCAAGGTGCCCAGCATCTAGTGAGCGTGTGTATAGCATTAGTAAATTCCAGTAGGGCAGTGGCCGTGTACTGTGACTTTACAAAGCCATGTTGTCCATGAGTCCATGACATAGCAGGTTGTACTTGTTAAGGTGGTCAGAGAGTTGGGTGGCGATGATTTTTTCTAGGGCTTTGTAGAGTAGTGAGAGTATGAGATGGGACGGTAATTCCCTAGTATGGTGCGATCTCCACTTTTGTGGATAGGTGTGATGAGGTCAGTTTTCCACTTTTTTGGGAATTGACCTAATGAAAGGGAGTGGTTGAGGAGAATTGTGAGGGGGTAGAGTACCTCACTGAGTGTTAATCCCAGTAATTTATAGTCCAGGGAATCATTGCTGAATCTGGACTTGCTTAGAGCTTTTAGCAGTAGGGATTGACCTCTCGCTGGGAGATAGGTCTGAAATGAAGGGAGGTGCTTGGGTGGGGCAGAGGGAGGGGGGAATGGGGGCAAAGAAGTTGGGTGGGAGCACACTGCTGAAATCGGAGAAGGAGGAGTTCAGTGTGTTCGCAATGAGCGCGGGATCAGTAGTGACACACCAATTTACGCACATTTGAAAGGGTGGGAAAGTTGCAGTTTTGCCATTAAGCTCTTTCAGATTATCCCAGAACTTACACCCTGAGCCCCAGGAGGAGGTGAGGGTAGTCCAGTAGTAATCAACCTTAGCCTTGCGGATGCTCCAGGTGCATTTGTTCCTGGCCTCCTGGTATCGCTGTCTATCTGCTGGCTTTCCAGACTCCAGGGCAGTGTTCCAGAGTATATCCCTATCCTGCATTTGGTCTAGGAGAGATTGAGAGATCCAGGGGGTGTCAGTGCATTTGATGACACATTTGTTAAGAGGTGCAAAGAGGTCACAAGCTGAGTTAAAGGAATGGATGAAAAACTCCAAGGCAAAGTCTATTTCCAGAGCAGTAGCTATCGGAGACCAGTCCCAATTTGCTAGGTATTGTTTGAGGTACCTCAGTTTACCAGGTTTGAGATGACGCTGGAGAACAATTTTTTTTTGGAGGTAGCCATGTAGGTCCAGTGACACAGTACGGGTGAGTCATTGCTCAGGGTGTTAGGTAATACTAACTTTTATGAATTGTTTGGGATGGTTGGTAAGTACAAGATCAACAAGGGTCGAGGTGCCAGTTCTTGGGTTGCAGTGGGTGCAGTAGGTACTATCTGTGTGAGATCAATGGCAGCAATGACATCTTTTAGGGGGCGGCAGTGACAGAGGACCAGTTTGCATTGAAATCACACAGGGCAATGATTTCAGCCTTGTCTGGTAGTTGGGAGAGGTGGGCAAGGACTGACTGGAAGGCAACTCTTTGGTTCTGGGGAGGAATATATACTCAGTTGATGAATTAAGGTGCCCTCGCAGCAGTGGTGATTACTTTCATTAAGAGGACTTGAGCACCATGTTCCCCGTTTGGGGAGGGTGGAAGTGATCCTATAGGGAGTCCCAGAGGTAGATAGCACATCCCCCCCCACACGTTTACCTTGTCTGTCAGTGCGATATATCATGTACCCTGTGAGGGAGACTGCTGACTCAGGGGTACTTTTGTCAAGCCATGTTTCAACTACAGAGATGATGTCAGGTTGCTGCTGGTCTACCCATCTCTGCCGATTGTCATGTTTTTAACAGGCTGCAGATGTTGATGGAGCACATTGAAGATCACCTGCTATGACTGTTTAGAAATGGGAGTAGGAATGTGATCTGCGTTGTAAAATATTTCCAAAGAGTAAGATGAGGAGAAGAAGAGGTCTTAGGGCAGCAAGCTTGAGTGTTTTGTAGGGTCTTTGCCCGCCACCCAAGTCTGGAGGAATGGGGTTGGAGACAAGAATGAGGAGGTCACGAAGGAAAGGAATGGCATGGCAGAGTAGGGTCCAGGGTGGGGAGCGGCCAGGGCGATGGGGAGCATGAGAGGATATTGGAGGGTAGAGCACATGTGGCGGAGATACAAAGTTGGAAAGGGTGTGGATGGGGGGAGTGGTGTCCACTTGTGGGTAAAGGAGAGTGGACAGGATAGGCATATACGGTCACTGTGCAAGGGGTGTATTTGCCGAGCTTATTATGCAGAGTAACAGTGCAAGCATAAAAAAGGTGCATGAGACAGTGGTTGCCATGGCAGGGTCTGGGACCTATGGGCCATGGTGGGGGGGAGCTCTCAGTTGCTAAAGGCAAGAAATGCGTGGTGAAAGATGCACAGTCCAGATGGCTCAGGGGTAGTGACATGCACTGCAAAGCCAAAGGTACAGGGTTCAAGGCTGGTAAGTGGAACCTTGGCTACATAGTCTCATTAGGCAGAGGCATACCAATAAGGCAGAGCAAAAAAGGAAGAAGAGAAGAGTGGTAAGCTGTGCTAGAGTGGTTGGAAAGCAGAGGAAATAGGATCAAGGGAAAAGGCAACAGTGACTCCTAGTGGTCACCTAATATAACCTGCTAATGAGAAAACAGACATTTAGGAAAAAAGCAGGGAAAGTCATGTGATTGATCACATGACCCTTGGGATTCAATAAGTGGAGAGCTGGCCTTGGGTAGGAGGGTGGCTGGGGTGAAAGGGCAGTTGACGTGGTAATGTCGATGGGCTAACACCACTCACAAAGTCCAGTAGCAGGAGGGGAGAAGCATTACCTTTAGGGCTTATGAGGACCTCACTGCCCCACTGTGTGCAGGTGTTCTGTGTGATGTGGGCTACTGTGGGCTGGGGTCCTGGCCTTTAGTGATTTTGAGGACCTCACCACGCTGTACCCTTTTGTTTCTCATTTTATACCTCTGCTTTTTATTCTCTTTTTGTAGCCATCTCCTTGTGGGTAAGATTCTTCTAGGTGTTTTTCTTTTTTTTTTTTGTTCATCCACCTTTTTCATATATACTTTTGTCTTGTCACCAAAAAGAGAGAAACATAGAAACAGACTTTGACGGCAGATAAGGAATGAGAAGAGATCTGGATAAACTAGCAAAATGGTCAGAAGAGTGACAACTGGGATTTAATGCAAAGAAGTGCAAAATCATGCACATAGGGAAGAGAAACCCTGAAGCCACTTATAGGCTGGGAAGGGAGTTGCTAGCAGTCACAAAGGAAGAAAGAGACTTGGGCATCATCATCACTGATGACCTAAAATCATCAAGCAGACCTCTAAGCAGTAGGTAAGGCTAGGGGGTGTTAGGGTATTAGTAGGGGTATCACAAGTCGAAGAGGAGGTAATAATCCTCTGTACAAGACATTGGTTAGGCCCCATCTGGAGTATCATGCAGTATTGGAGGCCACACCTTCACAAGGACATTAACCAAATTGAGGCAGTCCAGAGAAGGGCACCAAAATGGTGCAGGGACTGCATCAGAAAACATATGAGGACAGATTAACGGAGCTAATATGTATACCCTTGAGCAAAGGAGGAGAGAGGTGATATGATCAGACATTTAAACACCTTAAGGGCATAAACAAGGTGAAAGAGTCTAACATGTTTAAATATAAGAAAAATAGCAGGACAAGAGGACACAGCATGAGATTAGAGGAGGCCGATTAAGGGGAATGTGAGGAAATTTTCATTATAGGGTGGTAGATGCATGGAATAGCTTACCACAAGAAGTGGTGGCTATGAATACAGTGCAGGCTTCAAACAGGCATGGGATAGGCATAAGGGAGCAATACAAATGACTATGAATAGATAGGTCACTGACAGAGCAAAGGCCGATGGCACATTTATAAGGTAGAAAAAGAAATGGGCAGACTGGATGGGCCTTGCGGTCCTTATCTGCCGTCAGCTTCTATGTTTCTATGTTTCTATGCTTGGCCTGCCTAGTCTGTCCATGTCCCTACCTACAGGATAAGCTGCAGATCCTAGTTAAGCAACAGCCTATTTCTTCCTACCCCACACAAGAATTGCTTTATGTCTGTCCCATGCAATCTTGAATTCTCCCACAGTTTTAGACCCCACAATCTCCTCAAGAAGGCTGTTCCATGCACCCACCACACTCTCTGTGAAATAATACGTCCTCACATTGCCCCGGAACCGCCCCATCTTTAAATTGTGTCCCCTTGTTCTTGCATGTCTCTTTTTCTGAAAGATGCTACCCTCTTGGACTTTGTTGATTCCATTGAGGTACTTAAAGATTCTATCATGTCCCCCCCTCCCTCCTTTCCTCAAGGGTATAAATATTATGCTCCTTTGGTCCCTTCTCGTATGGCTTCTCTTGCAGACCCTGAACCATTTCAGTTGCCCTCCTCTGGTCTGCCTCCATCCTGTCTATGTCCTTGCAGAAATGGGGTCTCCAGAACTGGACGCAGTACTCCAGATGGAGTCTCACTATCTGTAGAGAGGGATAACAACTTCCTGTTTTCTGCTGGTGATTCCTCTCCCTATACATCCCATATCCCACAGCCCTCCCTACTGCCTTCTCACATTGCTTGCCAACTTTAAGGTAATCTGATATGATTAACTCAGGTCCCTTTCCATTTTTTGTTGTTGTTACTACCTCCTCCCCCACTGTGTAAACTTCCCTGGGTTTTTGTTTCCTAGGTGTATTATTTTGCACTTCTTTGCATTGAATCCAAGCTGCCATACTTCTGACCATTCTTCCAACCTTGCCAAGTCCCTTCTCATCCTTTCCACATCTCCTTGTGTATCAACCCTGTTGCTGATCTTTGTGTCATCTGTAAAGAGGCATACTTCTCCTTCCAGTCCCTCTGCAATGTCACTAATAAAGACATTATAAAGGACTGGACCCAGTACTGAACCCTGCGGTACACCACTAGTAATTCCCCTTTCTTCAGAGTGGACTCCATTTACAATTACCTTCTGTGTCTTGTTGTCCAGTCAATGTTTTACCCAGGCTACCACCCTCGACCCACTCAAAGGCTCATTAATTTGATTATTAATCTTTTGTGTGGGTTCTGCATCAAATGCCTTGATAAAGTCTAGGTAGGCCATGCCCATAGCCCCTGCCTGGTCTACCACTTTGGTCACCCAGTCAAAGAAATCAATTAGATTCATCTGACATGACCTTCCTGCTGTGATCCCATGCTGCCTTGGGTCCTGTTCCCCACTTGCCTCTAGGTACTCAACAATTCTTTCCTTCAGAAGTGATTCCATCACTTTCCGTAACACAGAGGTCAAACTAACAGGACGGTAGTTTCCTGCCTCTGTCTTGCTACCACTTTTGTGAAGGGGAATCACATCCGCCTTCCTCCAGTCCTCAGGTACCACATCATCCTTGCATGATTTGTTAAAAAGGGTTGTCAGTGGTGTCACTAATTCTCCCCTTAATTCATTTAGAATTCTGGGGTGAATTCCATCAGGCCCCATTGCTTTGTCCACCTTCAGTTTTAGGAATTCTTTCAGAAACCTTTCTTCTGTGAAAGGAATGGGATTGACTCCCTTCTATCCAGAGTGCTTCTGTTAATTGGATTAAGCAACTCTCCCCTCCTCTTTTGTGAATACAGAGCAGAAGAATTTGTTCAGTATCCCTGCTGTTTCACTGTCCCTCTCTGCCCACCCACCGTCCATTCTATTCAGCCTCACTATCCCTCCCTTGGCCTTTCTACACTCCCTAATGTACCTATAAAAGGTTTTATCCCCCTTCTTAACAGAGTTGGCTATCTTTTCCTCAGTTTGGGCCTTTGCTATTGTGACTTCCCTCCCTGCTTCCTTCTGCCTTAACTGGTACAGTTCTCTGTCCTGCTCCTTCTGTGTTTCCTGATACTTCCTAAAAGCTATATTTTCTCCCTAACTTCCCCACCACCTCTTTTGAGAATCTCTTTAGCTCCACCCCTCCTTCTAGCCTGTTTGCTAGTGCTTTTGTAAGGCACTCTCCCATCTTGCCAAAGTCAGCCATCCTGAAGTCCAGTACTCTCACTTTTGTATGGCTTGACTCTGTAGCTGAGTTTATTGTGAACCATGCTGTTTGGTGGTCACTTGTTCCCAGATGGCTACCTACTTCTAGATCTGAGATCCTCTCACTGTCCCCATTTGAGAGAATGAGGTCTAAGATTGCTCCCTTATGAGTGGGTTCCAAAACTAGCTGTCTGAGCCATGCCACCTGTAGGACATCGAACATGGCCCTGCTCTTGGATGTGGCTGCAGCAAAGGTGCTTCAGTTAACATATAGTATATTCAGGTCCCCCATCAACAGTATCTCCCTTTTCTCTGCCATCCTAAGGATGCCTTCTATCATATCCTTGTCCATTCCCTCCCCCTGAGATGGGGGTCTGTATACAACCCCTGTGCAGATTGAGGAGCCTTCAATGGGGTAATCTTGACCTTTGTGTCCTCTGCTTGGATGGCTGTCCTTAACCAGACAAACCTCTTTAGGGTAACTGATTATTGTTAGCATCCACAGCCATGTGGGATTGATACTTGGTAGTCTCTGAAGCTGCTTTGGCTGTTTCTGCCAAATCATCACCCACTTGATGGTTGACCTTTTCACTCAAGGTCATAACCATATTCCACAGCACTTGTTGGTACTGTGCTGTTTAATCCACATAGGCTGCCTGTCCTAGTTACAAGGTGACCAAGGTATAGCCCTTCCTTGTCATATCAGACAGTTTCCTGGAATCTTTTTCAGGTGGCATTGTAGCCAAGGACACCTTAGCCATTTCACTGGTGGCTGTTTGGACCATTCATTTATTATCTGGATGGGTATACAATAACTATATGCCTTGTTTTTCCACATGGTACTTTTTCTCAAGTTTTTTATCAATGCCCAGAGCAGAGTTAGATGCTCCCAGAGTCTTACCCATGGCGCTTTTGAGGGATTTGTGGACAGGTACTGATAATCTCCTGAAGGAGGTCAGGCCCATCAAGTTGGTACATTCAGCTTCTTCTATATCTTTCTCATCCTCTATAGAGGGTATATTAAGAGTATTAACCATCTGCCTTATGAAAGAAGAGTATGAGGATAAATTCTCATTAACTCTAAGTAGTGAACAAAAATCATGTTCCAGGGTAGTTTCTGGTTGGCATGGTTCCTCTTCCTCCTACTGTCCCACCTCCAGGACTGACTGATAAATAACCTGAACCAGCTTTGTGTATTGGTGGGGGAACAGCAGCTAGATTTCCATGTATTGGGAGGCCTGGAAGAATTGCCACATTTTGTAATGTCTTCAACAGAAGACAGAGCTCTCTTCTTGACTGCAGGCTCTGGTCCCTTGTGGGGTAGCAGTTATATACTTTCTTTTTGTTTGTTTTGTCCTGCTTGGTGTTGATGGCACCAGTACTTCAGAAGCCTTATTATTTTTCTTTTTACTTCAGAAGCAACAGGGTTCCCCCTATAAGATACCACGTGCTCTTTACCAGAACTCAGAGATGGCTTTGAATTCCTTGCATCTTGTATCAGAAGCTTTATGGATTTATTTGCCTCTTTGATCAGAGACTTCTACTTTTTTCTCTGCCATTTTAATTTCTTCTGAGAACAAAGAATTTGCTGATGAGTGCTTTCCTCCATAATGTATTTTTAGTAAGAAAGCTTTATGGTGACACAGAAGCATACTATGGATCCAACGAAAAGGCTCACTGAGCCATGTCCTCTTTTTTAGACCTGAAAGCTTATTTATTGTATCATCATTGTACAAGACATATGTTAGTCCAATAAAAGGTACCAAACTATCCAATGACTGCCCTCGCTTTACATGCTTATGGAAAGTTTAAATAGATCACAATTTTGAAAATCATGGTCCAGACTTAGGCACAGAAAACAGCTGGAGACAGCTGCTGCAAGGAATTCTTTTTCTGAGATTGTTCCTTTCTTCCTACCACTCTAAGCCATGGAACAAACATCTTGAGACAGGAACTAAGTGATATAGGGAGTCTGTTCTTTGTCACCAGTATCTTTCTAAATTCTACTTTACATTTCTCATTTGCAGACAGGTCCATGGTACAACAGCTGTTGCTGCTGCCATGAGGCTTAACAGCTGCAGGAAATCCCAAGCGGGTTTCTTTAGACCTACCTGGAATGAATCCATGCAGGAAATAAGGCTTTCACCTTTCTTGCAGCAGGAACCTTACCTTGTAGAATGTTCAGCTCTGCACCCATGAACTCCAGGATGTCACTGGGTTCTAACTGTGACTTTTAGGTTGAGGAGGAAAACTAACCTTCAAGAGTGCCTTTCTTACCAACACTATGGAGATTTCTACTTCTAACTTTCTCCTGCCTGTGATCAGCCAGTCATCCAGGTAATGATGTAGCATTATACTCCTTTCTTCTCAGGTATGCAGCCAAGCGGCTAGACACTTTGTAAATACTCTGGGTCCTGAGGTGAGGCCAAATGGCAGTGCTATGAATTGGTATTGACACTTTCTCAACATGAACCTGAGGAATTTTCTGTGTGAGGGCCTTACTGGGATGAGGAAGTAAGCATCTTTCAGTTAAAGGGAACCAAACCATTCCCCTTTTTTGCAAAGATGGAATCATCAATGTGCCCATTGTCACCATTTTGAACATTTCCTTCTTACTATGCCTATTCAGGAATCTTAAGTCCAAAATGTGCCACCTTCTTCTGGGTCAAAAAGTATCTGCAAAAAAGGTCTCTTCCCCACTGGGAGGGAGGGACCTTTTTCACAGCTTTGAGCTTTAATACTATTTTCTCTTCTTTTCCTCTTCCTCTGGGATGCACTTGAAAATGAACCTTGGCTCAATGTGCGTTTCTCAGTACCCAATTGGAAATAAATATATCTATAAATAAATTATACAAGAAAACTGTAATATAACCACTGGGTGTGATCTTTGGATACTATCCTTGTTAAACAGATACCCTTTTAGTATAGAAATATGTTTTTCTTTGCCGGGTATTGGTGGATTTAATGGTTAACTATACTGTACATTTATTTTAATACTTTTGCAGTATATAAATAATTGAGCAAGACTATATTTAGGTATCACAACCAATATGCCACTAGGAAACTAGGCAGCTGTGTAGACATAATATGAAGAAAGCTACACCCAACCGAATTGGAGGTGTCCTGTAAGACAGTGCATTTAAAAAGAAGACTGAGTAATGATTAAAGACCAGTGGTTAAGAATCACAGGCATTGATGAACTAAAAAGGAAGACAAAAATGAAACACACATGCTAAAAAAACAAGGTTTTCTTTAAATTGCTTGTTAGGTCAATGGTAAGTATGGTGTTTCAGAAACCTTAGTCCCAATTTGTTCACCTCCTGCCCCCACATCTATCCACTGCAATATAATATTTTACTTTAGAAATGAATGGGTACTATATTATAGAGCAGTTGTAGAAATAAATGAATATATACTCTTTGCCCTCACAAGGTGAATATATAAAGTGCATAACTATCCCTTCTTTGATATATTTTTCATACCTCTGTGGAAACTGTTTTGTATTCAGTATACAGTATTAGCTGGGTGTGAATTCCCTTATGGATAAAAAGGCCATCATTTTAAATCCTAACTCAGGACACACTGACTGAAATACAAGGATTCCACTAACAGGATTTATGAAGTATGTCCAAAAATAAAAAGGTCTAACTCTGACTTGGTAGGTTGATCCTTCATACAGCCTCAACTGGAACTTGGGACCTATATTTTTCTTTTACACCTAAAAATCTTTTAAATAAATTGATAGTGACAGATTCCATTGTTATGTGGCCAACGCATCTGTTTTTAGTTGGAGGAAACTATGCTGTGAATAAACTGAAATCACAGTACTTTCCAAAGTAATGTCTGGAGCTGATGTATTTATTTACTTATTTATTGAAAGCATATTTTACCTGGTAAGCAAAGAAACCCCATAAAGGCTTATTTCCAGTTGTAACCGGGACTTATTACAGAAGAGTGTAAAGGTAATAAATAGGAGCACAGGACAACAAATAGAAAACTATGACTCAGACAGTACTAATATGACTCAAAAGTTCAAGTGGTAATGTATGTATAAAAGTGACTAAAACTTCAGTGGGTATACACAGTATTTGACCAATGTTAAAGTAGGGTTGCAAGTACTGGTGGGGGAAGGGGGCCCTGTTGAACTCGTAGTCTGTGCCTTGGTGGAACAGTAGTTGGGCATCAAAGTTATTCAGTAGGCTATATAGTAATGGAGTTTGCAGCAGAAGCAGACTTGAACCACACTACTTTTCCAGAGAGAAGTCTGAAACATTTTGTCAGTTCAAACCTGAGGGAGTATTATGTGTTGGATGCAGTCCATTCATGTACTCAGGTGGTTTCCCAATCCAGAATGTGGTGCCAAGGGAGGCAATATGTAGTGAGTGTCTCACCTTAGAGGGCACTGAGCCCAGTTGCTTGTACATTGTAGAGTGGAGGGTGAATGAAGGGCAAGCCAAAGTAAGGGTGTTAAAGAGGATGAAAAGTTTGGAGATGGCAGACTTGGAGACCGTAGAGTACATTACATTGCCATAAACCGGGACAGGGAAAATCACATGTCCAACAATGCATTTTCTGGTGCTGCAGGGAACACAAAGAGAGAATGGAATAAGTGTTTTAGCTGGGATTTGAACTCAGGCTACATGATATTCCAATCTGGATGCACTGCCGGCAGCACCACCAAGGCAACTGGAAACCTGGGACTCACAAAAGCACATTACTCTTTCTCTAAAGCATAACCTCGTGCTGCACAGATAATTGCATTCTATTTACAAGGTTGCAGTATGCTTATACTATATAGAGAACCCAAACAAGCACAAGAGAGAAAAAATAAGTGTCTTAGTTAGATTTGAACTCAGGACACCCAGAATTCCATTCTGGATGCACTACCAGCTGTTCCACCACCTTAGTTGTGATTTGATCCCAAGTCACCTGAATTCTGATGTGTATTAGAGAAATAGTAATGTGCTTCAGGAAGTCTTGGGTTTGTAGTTGTCTTAGTGGCACAGCTAAAAGCACATCTGAACATAATTTCAGGCAGCCTGGGTTGATTAATTTAGATAATTCTGTTTGTTTGGGTTCCATACATATTGTTTGGATTGTTGTCTTGATTCTCCTGTTACTGAACTACAATGATTGTATCCTGTTGATACTCTGTATTGATATATGTTTTGCACTGTTCACTGTGCCATGATGCACTAATGTTCTTAAACTGTGTATACTGTGCTTTCTTGCTTTGTTCTCTTTGTATTCTTAACCGCTGTTCATTTGTACTTGCTATATGCTGTACTTTATATTTTTGTTTCTCGATCACTTTTGTTTACTATTTTCACATGTTTCATTGAGTTGTACCCTTGTCCCAGGTTGTCCCTGAAAAAGGGACAGTACTGTCTCAGTAGGCTTACCCCATTACCAAAATTCTATAAATAAATATATATTGACACTTCTCCCTTGTAAATAAAAATGTAATTATCTGTGCAGCACCAGGTTGTACATTAAAGAAAGAGTAACGTGCTTCTGGGAGTCCCAGGTATCCAGTTGCCTAGGTGGTGCAGCTAATTGTGCATCTAAAAAGCATTCCAGGTGACCTGAGTTCAAAACCCACCTAAAGCGCTTATTTCTTTCTTCTGTTTGCTGATGGGAAGGTCTCTGGGATCTCCTGTACAAAGTCCCACGTTTTGCAAACATTTGGAAGTCCTACTGTTGATTAGTACAGTCTAGGCTAGAGACTGATCAGACATCAAACCAAAGGATTTATAGCAACAGACTGTCATTACAGATACCTAAAGGAGTGGATGGCTTAGGGACTGATCAGACATCAAACCAAAGGATTTATAGCAACAGACTGTCATTACAGATACCTAAAGGGAGTGGATATTCAGAAGGAGGAATACTTAGTTAGCCATTGTTTGGCACTGAATAGTGTGGAGACAGTTTCCATTTGATTTATGAGCTGGTTTGAGTGGAGGCAGTATTGACATTGATGTAGTTGTGCTGAATGCCCCATCACTTGTAGGGGACCAAGTTGAATAGATGATGACATCATCAGCATTCATGTGGATTTAACAGGTGTCAAGGACCCTTGGGAGATTATTGATAACCACTGTAAACAGGAACACTGTGGGGCACCTGGGTTAACTGGGAGTGAAGAGGAGAGGAGAGGAAAGGCAGAAGGAAAGAAAGATGGCTAGATGAGACGCAAACCGGAGCCAATGTGAATGACGACAAACACTATACTCCAAAAAGCAAGGCTACCTGGCATAAGTGTAAAAAAAACCACTGAGCTTGGTCTACATAAAAAGACGTTTATTTAAATGACAGGAAACATAGTAGCAAGAACTCCAACACATCAAATGTTTTTGCGTACCAAGACGCTTTTTCAAGACGTCTTAGGGGAGATACTATCTGGATCACTACTAACGAGTGCAGATTTAGTGTTGACAATTCTTTAAATACAACTGCCTTTATATCTGTCAAGAATACAAAGTCACTTGAGTGAGACTTGGCACTTCAGGGGATGGGGGCCAGTGTGAGGGCTTTAGGCCCTTGATAAAGTGCTAGTCTAAGGCACTGGCAGACAGTGTGGATTTGAAAAGGGCTGTGGGCCAGATGGGTGAGTAGGGGATTTCAGGAGGCAGTCAATTGTTCAACAGATCCTGGTATAGTCTGTACCTGTGGAGAGGTATTTTTTTGTGAAGAAGATGGCCTTCACCTGTCTGATGGTTTTACTGCAGATCTTAAGGAGTCTGGTGTAGTCCTGTGTGTGTTGGAAGGGAACTAGAAGACCTATGTTTTGCCCTGGCAGCATTTATTAGAAGAAAAGGTGGCTAATGTCAGTGGGGATCTGGGGAAGGTGGGATCACCTGACTCTGGATTTCTTCAGGAGGCATGTCTGTTGCAGACAGAGTTAAAAATATATTTGGAAATGGCCCAAGGCAGTATCCAGGTTTTTAATGGCTTCAATGAGGTCCCAATAAGTTACTGACATGTCATGCAGGAAAGCCACTGGATGGAGGTTGGCACATCTTACTTTTTTTATGGGTTTCGGGGGAATGTATTTATGAGGTCTGTAAAACTCAAATATCAGGATTATTCTTGACCAAAGCGCTTCTTTTGAAGTTGGGTGGGGGCCTGCATGCCAGTCCCTCTAAAGGGGCTGCTGGTACTAAAGCACACAGACTTAATAAAATAAAAAAGGCACACACATTGGAGTGGTGATACTATACATATTTTATTAGTTACAAGTCTGAGAAAGCCATATGGCAGGTAGTACTACATATTGCCTCTGAAAAGAGACTTCATTAGGGGAGTGGTACCAGAGAGAGGCACATCATTTAAATAAGTCAATCAGTTATCATGGAATCAAGTCATTATAAGCAGTGCAAAGTGCCACACATGTAGAATCATATCAAAATAGTACATATGCCAGTGCAGCAATTCATTCATGTGCAATTGGTGAAAGAGCAAACCTTGTCATACACAGTGTAACAAGCTAAATAGATACACCACATAAGTATCTATGCAAAATACATTTTATTCCTGTTTGTTATGCATCTTTTGGGATAAAACATGTTATTTATAAGAAGCTAGACACTGAGGGTGGGATATTAGAACAGTTGATAATTGCAGCACAAACCACAATTATGAAGTGTGAATCTGAGCCAATTGCTAAACAGTGGTATATTGGAACTATCACAAACTGACACAGCAGGTGCACAAAAGGTTCTGGTATAGCAGGCAAGAGCAGCAGTCACAAACACATCTGTAAAAAACATCCACAAAAGGCTCTGCAAAACATCCCTTGCAATTGCAAAGGGAACCCATTGAGTCAATGTAATGATCGAATAGCATGCCATTGGCAGTACCATCCCCATGCCCCACAAATGCACACAGGACCATGAAGGACAACAGACATGAGTGCAGGGAAATAAGTTGTTATTCTGTAATAGAAAAGAAATAACTAACAAAAACTGGCAAAAGGCCAGAAACAAAACTAAGTGGCACAGTGTCAGGAACAAAACTAATGAGGCACACAGTCACAAAATACTAATAAAAAAACCATGGCATTCAGCTTGGGAAACAGACCTTAAAGTGAGCCTAGACAAGCAGCGTTGGAATTTCATTTTATCAATCACTTGTACAGTTACCTCATCTCCTTTTTGGCATGAATTCTCCTGAAAGGGGTTGCTCTGATATTTTATCACTCCAGCAAGACAGGTTAAATATTTGCCACACTTAAGGGCACAGTGCTGGAGAGGCGGTGGCTATTCTTCTGCATCCTTAACACATATACTTTGGGTCTGCCCCATTCTACAGCCCTTTTTTTCCAACAGATTCAATCTGCACTCATAGACCTCTGGGACTCTAATCTGGCACTAACTCCAACATTATTTCTCTTATTAAATGTTCCCCAAAGTTTTCACTCCCCTAATACCCATGGACTCCTTAACTTTTTTTTTCACTTCTTTTTCCCTCTGGTCACTGGTCCTGAGGCATCCCTCAGGCATCCCCAGCTTGTCTCACCCACCCTGAGACTCCCTTTACCCTAGGTCACCCTGGAACCCCTACCCAGAACCCTGAAAAAACTGTAGCCCCTGGCTTCTTACCTGGGTGCTCTTTCAATCCCTTTTGGTGGTCTCATGGGCCGGAGGATTTCAGGACCTGGGAAGGTGGGGTACAACAGTGGGCATGGGGCTGTCATGCCATCCTCTCCTTCAGGTGCAGGGATATTTTTCCTTATTCTTGTGCCTGAACACGACCCCTACGGAGGTGTGGCCATGCAATGATGCTCAGTGCAAGCTGGGTATGTTTCCACAACCTTCTCGTGAGCGACTGTCATCACCTCCTCCCTTAGGGTGTGTGATCCAGACTTTGGCAACCCAGTCTTGACTGGGAGTTGCTGCTGTGGTGGGATTGCTGGCCCACCATCCCCAGGAGAGGAGAGGAGAGCTGTCCTCTGGACACTCGATCCTCTCCTTTCTGGATGACCCCCAGCATCTTGAGATCGTTCCCGACCTCAGGTCACTGGTGTGATGCAAGGTGTGGTGTCCAGTGCCTCAACCCTCAGTGCCACCAGAGTGGCCAACTCCTTCTTATCTTACTCTTGACCACTAGTAAATTAATCACTAAATGCTGGTTGACCCCACAGACTCAGACTATTGAAATGCGGTATAACTTAGTTGGTAATATTTACCAGATGGAAAAAATTACAGCAGTTACATAACAGATACCCACTCTTTGAGATACAGTGGCACAGATGGGTGTTATATATCCTGCGAAAAAAATCTGATCTTGTAACTCTTTATTGTATGTTCTCTATTTGTTATTGTTTATTATTTATGAATCTACAGTTTTGGTTTAGGTTATTCCTGTGTCATTGGAATGTTCAGTTGTTTTACATTTGGTGGCACTTTATTTATCTATATTTGCATATTATATTTTGCTTCTGATCTGTACTTTTGCAAAATATTTTAATAAAGAAATAAAGATGAAAAACAATATGGCAAACCACCATGAATTAAACACAGAAGTGGCAAATGGCCATAAACAAAAATAATGGAACACAGTGCCATAAACAAATCTTAAGTGGCACATAACCATTAAATTAAATGTGGTTACCATATGTAAAGTTCAGTTTTTTTGGATAATGCCTCAGTGTGGGAGGTAAAGGATAAATGAGAGTCAAGCAAGAACCCTAAGCATTTGAAGTTGTCCACTGACTCAAGCTTATCACCTAGGAAAGAGGTAATGGGATTGGTAGTGTTAAGGTTAGAAGAAGCAGTAGGTGAATTGGGTAGGCAAAGAACATTACCTTATTTTTTCAGCATTCAACAGTAGTTTCAACACTGTTAGGGTTCTTTTAAGCTGGTTAAAGTCTGTCTGTAGTGCTGAGCAGTCATGGGCGAGGAGAGTTTTGAGGTATATAGAACAGATAAAGTATATAAAAAGGCAAACAGCCATGAAAAAGGAAAATGCCAAACTGTAGGGAAACTAAAACAATGGGCAAGCCACCCATCCAAAAAAGGCATATAGCCAGGAAAAATAATGGGCAACCCACCCATCAACAAAACAAAAAGGAATACTGCCAGGAAAGAAAAATAAGGGATAACCCACCCAGCAACAACAAACAAATGCCATACAGCCAGGGTCAACAAAGACTGGGGCAACCCACCCATCAAAGTAAAAAGCATGCAACCTGGGATGAAAAGATAAGAGACAACCCATCCATCAAACAATAAACAAAAGGGCCAGATATTCAAACTGCGCCCAAAATTAGCATAATACTTGAAGAACAAGCGCCAAGTCCATTGCATACATCATAAACATGATATTCAAAACTGGGCGGCCAAGATGCGCCTACAGCCAACTACTGAATACCCTGCACCACAGTGCAACTAGGGAGGAAGCTGAGCAGATCTGATGCATCAGAGTAAACAAGGGATGTTCAGCTGAGCAGTCCAGAGGCGCCTAGAGCAACCAGGGATGCCCCAGCAGCAGTGCAGCAATGCAACTGCACAACCAGCAATGTAGGGACCCACCACCCATGCCACAGATAGGCAGAAGAACACACAGCAGAACAAACATCATGCCCCACACCCATGCACTGCACAACTGGGGAGGGCTGAATAACCACTGGCCCATGGAAACAAGCAACCAACCCACAGCTGGGCCATGGTGCCCCATCACACCCCCTGGCAAGCTGTGACTGGCACACAAGGAGGGCCGACCACCCAGTGCCACACCATCCCCCCAATGCAGAGCACACCCTGCACCGTGACGCCCAGACACCCTGCCCAGGAGCAGCGTCCACCACTGCAGGAACCTCCACGCATGCCACCACCCCCACTGTGACAATGCAACCCTGTGCACCACAGAACCATGCAAGGCAGCCCCATCATGAGCACCCATCAGCGGGTGGCAGCACACAGTGATGCAACAACGGCATACACAGTGCCACCACGCACAGCCCCCCCGAGGTACAGCTGAGAGACTGACCATGCGTAAGCACATGAGGTACCCCACACATGACAGGGCATGCCCTGACACACCACCAGTGGTACAGCACCCTGCACACCCTCCCAAGGACACACCCTGACCCAGCACTGGCCACAACAGCCAGCACAGGCACCCACAGTGGTGCATGGAAGCATGCACCACACCAGATGCAACACAGTGCATGGACAAACACCCACCCTTACCCAAGGGCACAACAACACAGGGACACAGTGGCAGGGCAACCGGCCCCAGTGTGGGCCATGGAAGCTCATGTACACACAGCCTGCAGTCCTCCATGGCACAGGAGTGGCAGCCACCCCATGCAGGCACTGTGGACCTGTCAGGCACCATCATTTGCCCAGAGCACAAGTCACAGACAGTGGTGCACATCCCCTGCAACACACACAAGCCACAGCATGGAGGTGGGACAACAACCAGAGAGGCCACAGTGTCACTCAAGGCAGATATGCACCATACCAGTGACAGGAGGCAACCCAGCATTGTGATGGGTACAGTGGTTGCCCTGCATGGACAGCCACCACTGACTTGCCAGCAGACCATTCAGGTCACAGACATGCAAGGGTGTCAGCTGCACAGGCCATGGATGGGCTGACAGGGTGCCATGGACACAGAGCATGCACCATGGACCACTGCACAGTCATCCAGTGCATAGGGCACAACACACACACCACAGACACTGACTGTTAGCTAATCCCACACCATAGTCACTTCCCCTTTGGACACACACACACATACCCATGACTGCACACCCTGACACCATGCACACCACTGCAGCTGAGCACCTATAGCCGCTGCAAGTCAGAGACCACCACAGTATTCATATCAAAAGATCTGTATTCAAAATATCAAAGAACTATTTACAAAACTATGTACAAATGTGGGAGGGGAGGGCCACAAACAAGGTGGGGGTGGGTAAGGAGCAGGGGTGAACAAATGGGACAGGAAAGGAGGGGTGTGAGGGTGGGTCCAGGGGGGTAGGGGAAATCAGGGGCAGAAGGATGATCAATGGGAGCTCCACTCCCCGCTCCAGCTGCTCTGCCTCCCGTGTCTTCTCCAGACCCCAAGACGGTCAATCCTTTGCAGGATCTCAAATGATGCCTGTGCCACATTGAGTATCTCCTGCAGTGCCTCCCATATCTCCTGCAGCTGGCAGACATCTAGGACAAGGGAGCACAGTCAATAGGTGTGAATGCACAGCCCCATACAGCCCACCCACTGTGCATGGCATACGTCCGTGGGACATGCCTCTGTGATGGTGTGTGACCACCCACACTGATCATGTCCACAAGACCTGCCCACCCAGGTGCATACAGCCATGCGGACCGCTGCACACACCCACCGACCAAGTCATGCACAGCACTACCGTGGCTGTTTAGTGACATGGCTATGTGGTGCGAAGGCAGTGGCACAGCCATGTATCCGGTGCATGCATGGACCACCATCGACGCACTCCCAGACATGCAGTCCCACTGGACAGTGCTGACTGTAACAAGCTGCGTGCATGGCAGTGGTGTCAATGGATGGTGGCCATGCCCCGCTGCCCACCCTGTTACACAGCACGCAATAGTAATCATGGAGGTATGGCACTCACCATCATCAGGCCAGTCCCTCTGGCGCTGTGGACCGTCGCCCCTCCTACCGGCCCTGTCATCCTGCTGGTGCCGCATCTCCCTGGCCAGACACATCTGTTCCAGTCCTATGGTGCAAACATGGAGAGAGGAACATCAGTACAATCCTGTAGCAAAGTCCCCCTGCTCCCGTGTGTGTGCACTCCCTCCCAGCCAGACCCACCCACCCCACACCCTGATAACACCACCACAGCCAACACCGGACAGTCCCTCCCCATGTTCCGGACACATACAACCGTGATACCCATATGGAAGATAAAAGTGTGTGGACGTAACACCCACCTGGCCGTGGCACGCTCCCTCCTGGCATGTGCCGCAGGCAGGCAAGCAGGTCTGGTTCCTCCTCCTCAGGTCACTATACCTGTGGCGGCACTGCTCTGCCATCCATCCCTTCCTGTGGCCTCCCAGGTGTCAGCCACCTCCCACACCTGGACCTGTCCAGGGTGCCTCCCAAACAGTGGGCCATAAAGTGGCTCAACAATGGCCACCAGGTTGGCAAGTTCAATTTGGGTCCACTGGGCAGCCCTCCTCCGCGCCATCTCACTTGCTCAGTTGGCTCAAAATGGCTCTCTGCAGTGCGGCTCCACCACATGCAGATGTTGCACGGTACAGCGCTGCCATTTCCTATCGCACTGTCACTGAACAGCACAATAGTGGTGCACCCATGCCTGACGCATGGCGCCTAGGGGGAAAAGGTCGGGCACAGGGTCAAGGGTCTGTGGTGCACTGACTGGCACAGCGCCATTGGAACCCAATGCATGTAGCGCGATTGGGTGCCTGTGTGCTACCTCCAGTAGCGTCCCACCGCGCTGTTGCCTCAGTGCACTATGATGCCCCAGTGCCACAGCGCCATATAAGTGAACATCGCTGTAGTGCCACTGGCACAATGGCATGCCCTGCATTGCCTCCCACACACAGCACATCAGCAGCGTGCAGCGCCTGTGTCAGCAACCCGGCATGCACAGTGAGGTGTGTACTGCGCGATGTCACAGAACTGTGCCCTTGGCTCAGCATATTCAACACACTGCGCAAAGCGCAACAGCATGATATTCAGTCATCATATGCAAATCAGCTAATCAGCCATTCAATGACGCAGCACTGCAATTTGCATCCACTTAAAGTTGCGCCTCACCTCATTTGCATGGGTTGTGCTATAAAAGTGTGACATTGGGCTGCACTGGCCATAGTCAGTTACTGCAGTCTATTGGTGAGTTGCATGCTGTTTGGGAGTGTGGACTGTGGATTTTGGGACATGCATGGGACTGCACAGTCACAGGTAACAACTTTCATTCTCACAGGCTAAATAATGACCAAGCGAGTTGTGGGAGAGGAGGAACACAGTGGTGGGAGGAAGAGGAGGCCTAATTTCACCAAGGCCGAGACGGATGCCCTATTTGATGCCTACCTGGATCAGGAGCCGCTTCTCAGCGGACGGCAGGGAACACCACAGGCCCGTGCTGCTGCATGGGAAGAGGTGGCGTGAGCAGTGAACCTGCATGGCAGCCACCAGCGCTCCGTGCAGGAGTGCAAGAAGAAGATGGCACAGATAGGAGGAGGATAAAGGAGAAGGTGGCTGCCATCAGGGCAGCATGAGCTGCGACAGGTGGGGGACAGCCGGAGGTGGTACACCTGACCCCACAGGAGGAGAGGGTTGCTGGAAGCATGCAGCGTTGTGCCATTGAGGGTGTTCCGGGTGGTGTCTTCCAGATGGGTGGTAGCCCGTCACTGCATGGTAGGTCATGGTCTGTCTATTGGGGGGGCAGGGTAGGTCACATGCAGTAACGCGACTTTGTTTTCTCTTACAGATCCTGAGCATCTGCATGGGTCAGTGGTGGTGGGCCTGTCCACTGATGACAGTCAGATGGAGATGGAGGAGGGCCCATTCACCTCCACAGGTATACATGGCTCAGTGCGACAGTGGGCCCGCCTGGCTGTCCAGACTGATGTTGTTGGAACAGGTGCGGAGGAGGCCCTGCCCATGTCCAAGCATGCCGTGATGATGATATTGCTAACGGTATGGGCAGTGACACGTGTGTGCCATGGGATGGCCACACAGCAGGTAACATCGTGGCCATGGCTGTGGGTGGTGCCGCCGTGGAGGCCTGCCTGTCATCACAGTCCCAGCCTGTGCCTATCAGCACCAGTGGGGCAGCACTGGTGTGTATACAGGACAGTGGGACTGTTGCAGCCACTGCAGTGGCACCAGTGAGCCCTGGCGAGTGGCAGTCGGAGAGGCAGCATCAGCAGTCGCCAATGGGCTTGGGGATACAGGGTCGGGGGCGGCATCAGTGCACCACCTGTGGACATGCCCAGACCTGGTCCTGGTGTGCAGCGCCCACCCTCAAGCGGTGCTGGGCATCAGGGCTGCGCACACCTTGAGGGACAGGATGCCGAGGAGGCAGATGACCTCTTGGATGAGCACACCCGCATTCTGCAAGCATCAGTCAACCAGCAGATGTGGCTTGCGACGCAGTGGATGCACTGTGTGCGGCTCTGGAGCGGGCAGAGGAGCATCACAGCAGAGACACCGCTCTGATCCTGGCAGGGATGGACCGGTTGTGGGAAGATGTGACCGCTGCCATTGACAGGCAGACACAGGCATTCACTGCTGTTCTGGCCATAATGGGCACACAGTCATGTGCCCATGCATCGCAGACACCACGCAGTGCACTGTCCACCCCCCATTCCCGGTGTCGTGTGACATCCTCCTTGTCGACACTGGGTTCAGCTGTGGGCATCCCGAGCACACCTAGTGCAGGCATGTTTGGTGTGCTGCAGACCCCTGCGCGAGCACAGTCACGTTCATGCAATGGAACCCCTGGGGGACCATCGGTGCCACCCCTTGAGGCCAGTGGTCAGTCTGTCAGTGCTGGCGGGTCTCGGTGGGCCGCCACGCATCCGTGGCAGCCGGGCACTGTGGCGCAGACTGACCTGTTCTACCAACGTGGCTACTGTCTGGTGCTGCCTGTGTGCATTGTGTCATTCAGCGAGCATTGCACGGGTGGGTACACGGCCCTGCAGGTGGACACACAGTCCATCTGCACACTCCCGGCTGCTGTCCACAGTTGTGTGTGCATGATGATGCCTGCATTGCACTGTACACCAATGTGCAATGGTGCTCAGCATCTGACACACACACAAGGACAGGCAGTGAGCGTGGTGGTCTGTGGACATGTGTGTGGCTAGTGGTGGCGTTCTGGGTCGGTGTGCCTCCTACCCTTTGTGCATGTCTAGTGCGTTGTGTGTGTGTGTGTGTGTCCATCTGTGTGGCATGTTTGACCTCACCCATCCCTGGTTGTGTGTGTGGTTCCATGCCCAGCCACTTCCCTTGACAGAATGCACCCCTGGTGTGTGTCCATGCATGTTTGTGGGTTGTGCTTTAGCCACTGTTGGTTGCACATGGCCCCATGACTTACCTGGGTTGGCTGAAGTGCTCCTCCGTGATGGTGTCCCGGTGCAGCTGTGCCAGCCGGAGCAGTTGGAGGTCCCGTCGGCCAAGGGGGGGCTGCCCATAACCATTGTCACCGGTGTCCTCATCATCCCCATCGCTGTCCCCCTCTTCGACCTGTACGGCTATCCCACATTCGTTGGCCATGTTATGTAGGATGCAACAGGCCAGGAATAGCCTGCAGGCCTTTGAGGGGCTGTACTGTAGGGCACCACCGGAGGTGTCCAGGAAACGGAAATGTGCCGTCAGCATCCTGAACACCCATTCAATGACATTACGTGGTGGTGGCGTAGCCCGCCAGGCTGCTAAGGTACGGGGTCGGCCGCCGTTAGGTGTGAGCAGCCAGGGACAGAGTGGGTATCCACTGTCACCTGTGTGTAGAGGGTGAAGGTTAGTTTGGTGATCAGCATCACCCTGCCCCAGGCCATGTAGGCCACTACCCATGTCACCTCCGACCATGCCCCCCCAGGCCCTACGATTGTCCATGTGGTTTGCATACTCACCCACTAGGTGGCCAGTGGGGATATCCCCACTCTTGAATCTGTGGCACAGTGCAGACTGGTGTCAGATGAAGGCATCATGTGCTTCCCCAGGGTGCGTGGCACAGACATTGATTATGCGCCCCCTGGCATCGCACACCACCTGGCAGTTGATGCTGGCATAGCCCTTGTGATTTATATATGCAGCCTCCTCGGGGCCAGGTGGTGTGCAGATGGCCACATGGGTGCAGTCTATTGCCCCTAGCATGCCAGGCATATGTGCTACCCTGTGGAACTCCTGTATGTTTGCTGTGCGCTCCGTCAGTGTGCTGAGGAAATAGATGTATAGTAATAGCTGTGCAGTTCTGGAGACCTTACCACGTAAGGACATAGACAGGGTAGAGAAGGTTCAGAGGAGGGCAACAAAGATGGTGCATGGATTGTATCACAAGTCCTATGAGGACAGGTTGAAGGCACTGAACATGTACTCCCTGGAGGAGAGGAGGGAGAGAGGGATATGATAGAGACATACAAGTATCTTACAGGAGGAACAGGGGCAGGAATGCACTATTTTTAAGCGAAAAAGATGTTCCAGGACTAGAGGGCATGGGATGAAGTTGAGAGAGGACGATTCAGAGGAAACGTGAGGAAGAATTTCTTCACAGAACGGTGGTGGACAAGTGAACACCCTGCCAGAAGAAGTGTGGGGCTGAAACAATCACGGGATTTAAGAATGCATGGATAGACATAAAGGAATTCTGGAGGTCAGGGTAAGGGCAACAGACTTCTTGGAAAACATAAACTGAACTTACAGACTTAAATGGCAGACTGGGTGGGCCATAGGCCCTTATCTGCTGACACTGTCTATGTATCTATGTATGTATCTATGTATGTACTCTGCAGCATGTGGCAGCAGTGCGCTGAGGAATTGGGTGAGGTGGCAATGTGGCCCACTGGGTTATGCCTGTGGTGTCCCCAGTTGGTCTCTGGAAGGTACCCGTGGTGAGCAAGCACATGCAAGCTGTCACTTTCGTCTCCACTGACAGGGCATGGCTCCATCATGTGGGTGCCTGCATCACATCACTGCACAGCTCACAGAGCCACCTCAGAATTGCCCAATTCAGGTGGTACCAGCCCATAATCTCAGTATCACTGTACAGCTCGAAGCTGGTGCAGGCTCGGTACTGCCTGTTGGGGGCATACCCGACAGACCCTTCCACGGCCACGCCCCCTGCTGCCCGCTCACCCCCCCATTCGGCCTCCATCTGGATGGTGGCACTGGCCATGTCCCTGGCTTGTGTTCACCCCCGCAGCTGTTTCTGTATTCCCCCACTGTCCTGGCTGCTATTTCCCTGCACCAGGAACACCTGCCTGTGCTGGCCCCACTGCTGTGTGGTGTACTTCCCTTCTGCACTGTGGCTCCCACACCTTCCCTGTGCCTGTTGATTCCAGGTGCCCTTCCTGGCCTGCCCTGTGTGTCCCTGCTGCCCAGTGTTTCCTGCTGGACTTTGCCCTCATGTGGCTTCCCTGTAGGGTTCTTGCACCTCTGCCTTGCTCCTTTTATTTTGGCTCATTTCCACTATGGCTCAACCTCCACTGGTTTCTATTGCGCATGGCATGTTGTTGAACATCGACCGCGCCATTTATGCTTGGTTCCTTCCCTTCAGTTGCGCGCTCATTATCATTGCACTGTTGCTCAGCGTGATTTGGGGTGCAACTGCCTCCTGCTGAATATCACAGAATGGCACATTTTCGACTTGCGAGGCACAACCCTATTGTGCATGGCTCAACTCTTTGAATATCTGGGCCAAGGCATATAGACAGGGTCAGCAATATAGTGGAGCAATCCACCCATCAAGACAAAATGGCATACAGCCAGGGATGGCGGGGATGAAAAATAAGGGACAACCCACCCATCAACAATAAACAAAAGTCTTACAGCCAGGGTCAACAAAAGACTGGGGCAACCCATCCTTAAAAATATAGTCTCCTGCATTTGAACACGGCTTGTGTCCAGCATCCAGTGGCTTGATGTTGGAGCTGGCCTTGGGCCATGCTAGGATACCTGAGTCATGCTGCACTGTCCTGCAGCAGGCCTATAGATTCACACATCAGGCCTGAAGATCCTTGCATTAGTCCTGTAGCCTCCCCAAGCAGGACATGCATACCCACACATGGTGTAGGAGTTCACTGTGCCATGGCCCATATAGTGCTTCATCACCTGTCCTGCTCTTAGTCATGGACAAGCACCTGGAACAATAAAGAAACATAAAAAACATCTGTCCACACATGGCATGGGGACAGACCTGTGGCATTTGCTCTGCAAGGTATAGGATCTGTGCTGCAGACATGGCCTCTGTGAGGCATGCAATGCACCAGACAGTCCACCTGTGCAGTGCAAAGTATCACATATGGGCATGGACAGTGCCAGGCATGCACATTGCAGGTCCTGATTATGACCCTGTATGGACTGAGGACATGTCGGCCCACAAGGGTGGTAATATATCTGTGGTATTGTGGACATTGCTACATGTGATACCATGGTTATCTGACCTATTGCAAGGGATCCACAAGGCAGCACACACATGTCCATAGGTCTTATGAAATAGTGTCAAGAGTGTTTGTGACAATAGTATTCTGTGTTACCCAGGCGACACAAGTGACAGTGATGATGAAAGGGGATGATGGTAGGTAACTGACCAGTGGTACTGTGATGTTCACTCACCAAAGTGTTCAACTGTAGTGTACTTTAACCCACAATGTTTAGGCTGCTGGCATGTACTGGGGCAACAGCTGGAGTGTGTAGCCAGGTAGTGCCACACAGGAATGCTCCACTGTACAGTAACATACAAGACACACACTGTGTACCAGGAGACACTGCAGGGGCACACAGGCATTGTAGAATATACAGTGGTGGTCACCCATACGTGCACTATGCCAATGTAAGTCTGAGGTACAGTTAGGCACTCAACATACACTGTGCATTGGACAAAAACTGATCCTTCAGCAGCAGACACTAGCATCACCAGAATGCAAATCAACAGTTTCCTGACTATCACAGTGACATCCACACCACTAGGGACAAACCAAATACAACTACGGGCATTGGCAACAGTATGTGGTAAATGACACACATGTTCAGGATATAGGGCACAGCAGGACCATATCCAGGGAACACTATGATGAAGTGTTCACCAATGGGCATGATACATATGACCTCTGTGTGACATGTGCAGTGGCAGAAGGCACTGTTGTACATATATAACACATATGGCAGTAGGACCACTGAAAGAACAGCACCATACTACACACCCACATGGTGGTGCAGCTAAGAAGATCTGACATGTCTGCCATACCCCATGACCTATCAATGTTGCCCCATTCCCTGTGGACATGATTAAATGAGCAACACAGACACCATGCACACACCTGTGTAGTGCATCACACATAAAGAGCAGGACAAACAGTGGGACTTAAACAACAGCGGGGGATATCGGATAGAACACAAAGGCCACAGCGTATATAAGGAAAGTAACCATGCTGGATGATAAACCTCATACCAAATAGATAGCACCACACAAGGTCCAAAATGCAGCCACCCCCAACTGTATGCTGTACAAATCCAGGACATTTGTACCACCAACATCAGAGGGTGGGTAATAATGGTGGCATCTGTCAGCCCCCCTCACCCATGTATGGATATGATGCATTTGTGTCGGATACAGTGAATGTCATGGTGGTGTCAGCATGCATTGCCCGGAGGCAGAATAGGGATCAGAAACAGCTGCCACACTTGCCCTGCCTATGCAATAGTGATGCAGTGTTGCACAACAAACTGCACACCACAGGAATGCTGGAGCACAGCCGTGCAACATGTGTATACCCAACAGGTGACATTACTACAAGTGGTGCTATAGTGCCTGTATGGTTACTACACTGCCTACCATGATGTGAAATGACCCCACAGGTGCATCATGGAACATTTGTTTTCCATCTGACACCATATTTGCAACACCACTGTCCAGCATTGGCACTGATGGTAGCCAGGCATATCACTGGACATCTGTGTCAGTGCTGACCCAGCTACATGGATATCCTGTATAAACATACACTACTGTGGTATATGGAGAGGGATCCATGCTGTGCACAACATAGGCGGTTATGCAGCACCTGTGAAAATCACTGCTCAAGAAGTATCTACCCAATGACCACATGTAAATCCAATTGTAAATCTGCCTCCCCCCAATGGGTACACAGATGGAGCAGTGTATGTGCCATGCCATACAAAGATCTGCATCAGATGCCAGTGCACAGTCCACAAACATGTATTCATGCAACACGCATCAAAGCCAGATGACCCAACATAGCCCATGAATAGACAATGCACAACATATCACAGTGGCAGTAGACATGCATAACCCTGGATTCTACATTCTACATGGATGATGAATGTACAGTAAACAGCATCCATATGGTGCACATGTGACTGGTTTGCACAATATGTAAACAAATGGGAGGTACCTGGGTGTGACACCCTATGTGGTCTTGCTGGCTGTTCCCCCCCTGGGACTGGTCCCTGATGTCTTGTATCCTCCATCTCTGCATGACTTCTTGCTGCCCCTCTTCAGCTGGACATTGTTGTCTCTCTTCCCATGGCTATTTTGGGTCCTCCTCCTCATCAGGAGAGTACCACTTTGTTTGTCTGGGATGTGGGGGCAGCTGTTATAGCTCCTCCTCCTCCTCTTCCTGGCCTCTGGGGCACCCCACCACTGATGCTGGAGCTTTGAAGACATAGAACACTGAACACAGTCTGCAATTGAATGGCAGAGCACTGATGGGCACAATAGGTATGTTCCAGACACACCCATGTTGCACAGATGGCATGTAACACACAGCACTGCATAGACAATGCACAGATATAAGCCATGTACAGTACAGTATATGGTTCTGAAACACTGCCACTAGTAAGCATACAGTCATGTGGATTTGAACATACTGCACACATGAATGATGACTCACTGTATCACCTTATCAGGAGGACCCACAGATGGATATGATGCACTGTGCACATATCATACTACCCATAGCATAAACACTGCAGTGAATATAGGGCTCACACATTGCCACCTGTGGCCATTATGAATGGTGGCTCTTGAAGCATACTGTAGGTGTCCATGGCTGCAGGTGTAAGGACACACTCACTGTTTCCAGGGGTATGAATGATAGTACCTGTGAACGAGTCATGGCAGGCCTACTACACAGCTCTGTCCCATAATATTCAGAGCACCATTGTGTACACACACTATGCCTTACCCAAATAGATCATGGCCTGTTGTTCTGTAAGGCAGAGGGACAGCAGTCTGCACAGGGCACAATACAATTGTCCACCACTGAGTGATGGCATAATTTATTGATAGAGCTTATCACAGCCAGATGGAGTGGCTGGGATACTCCGAATTTTCATGTTGTTAGTGATCATGAATCTGTGTAACTGTCAAAAAAATAGCATATACAGTATATGTTAAACCTGCTCAGTGGGGAGGGGATATGCAGCTTCTATGGAGAACAGGCCTACTGCTCTGAATAAGTATTCCTAATGGTGGTGCATACTAGGTTTGAGACATGTCCATGTAGTATTCCAGCAACAGTACAATCTACATGGAATGCTGATACTGAACTATGGTACTGTACAGGACTGGAATACATAAAATGCAGGCAATGCACACCCCACACTGTCAAACACAACCACAATAGTTAAAACAGTATTGCTTTCCAACAGCCCCTGCCCCTAATGTGTTACACCCTATGCTGTTTGTGCAACCATCAGAACAGTTGCATCCATATGGCACATACAGTGTAACAGATGACATTGCCTTACATGGCTGTGTCCCTCCAGCCATGTGTTATTACCACAGAAATCTCAGGTGTTCACCTTCACATTGGGTGAGGTCATCCCAGCAGTGCCAGCACTGTGCAGGTGTCTGCCAGCCTATCTGCCTGGGAGACCCTCCTGTGCACTGTCTCTGTTATACAGGTCCTTTCAGCCCTGGGGACATCCCTGACTGCATTCCAAAATAGATTGTTTTCTTTAGTGAGGACCTCCCACACCAAGACATCTACCTCCGTGGTGATGAACCTCCTGTCCCTCACCCTCTCTTCCTTAGGCACCCTTTTCCTGGTGACTGAAAATTCTGTTTTCACTGCCCTTCTGCCTGACTCTGTGAACAGCACACTTCCTCCTATCTGTATGTTATTTGTGATTGTAACTTTCACAAACAAAGTTATTCGTGTGTGTATCACCTGCACATTGCCACCATGTGTGCACCACCCAGCCCGTGCACTTTTTGAAAATTCACTTCCATGTTGTTTGTGATTGCTAGTGGTTGCATGCAGTCATAAACAAGTAAATTTGAGGAAAGTGCTTCATGTCATCATCATCAATGGCTCTGATGTCATCAAGGGGAGTGGAGCCCAAACACATGTGCTTGTGGAGAATGTGGTGCAAATGGAATTTGCCATCGCTAATACATTAGTGACAAGGCAATCAGCTGTATATTGGAGGCTAACATGCTAATGAGCTTACTCTACCATTCAAAGTGCAAAACAGATTTGCATGTCATAACATGCTCATTATTGCCTCACTATAAAAGGAACACCCCAATGGTACAGATGAACTCTATTAACATAGCTGATTGGAGAAAATGCATTTAGAGTACTTTAAGGGTAGAGAATACAATTGAAAAAGGTAAGTTGAAACATACTAAAGAACATATGTCTGAAATATATGCAAAATATCTCAAATTGGCCAACTTGAAATATTTGATTTATATGCAGGCGCAGATATTCAAAAGGGTTGCGCATGGGGCAACAGTGTTGCCCCATGTGCAACCCACTGATGCGCCCCAGCGTGATACTCAAACGGGAATTGTGCCTGGTAAAAGCCCGATGCGCCAGAGCGCATCAGTAATGTGGCGGGGCGCAGGTGGGGGGAGGGTGATCGCCCATGCCTACTCCGGACATCCCGATATTCAGCCCGGGATGTGCCGAGTCCATGCATGTGCAACCCCTACTTGCGCCGCACACAGGTGAGCCAAAAAAAAGGAACAACGGCTGGCCACCCACAGGTGAGCTGCTGTATTGCAGGGTGCAACACGGCAGCTGCCACCTGTGGGTGGCCACCCGAGCTCCAGCTGCACCTCCATGGTGGCACTCCCCATGCCCGATCGCAGGCATCTGTTTAAATTAATAATGTCCTATCTCCCTGGTGGTCCAGTGGACTGCTGTCAGTCTGATTGTGGGCTTAAGTACAAATGAATAATGTCCCATATCCCTGGTGGTCCAGTGGACTGCTCGCAGCTCGAACGCAGGCATTTGTAATAATAAAATAAAGTCCAATATCCCTGGTGGTCCAGTGGACCACTCGCAGCCCGATCACAGGCAATTGTAATAATAAAATAAATTCCAATATCCCTGGTGGTCCAGTGGACCGCTCGCAGCCCAATTGTGGGCATTTGTAATAATAAAATAAACTCCAATATCCCTGGTGGTCCAGTGGACCGCTCGTAGCCTGATTGCAGGCATTTGTATTAATAAATTGAAGTCCGATATCCTGGTGGTCCAGCTGTCATCCCCACCTGCCCACTGAGCCCCACTGCCCTCTCCCCGGTCAGTGGTGGGCAGCACTCACTCTGCTGCCCGCCGCCTGCTGACTGACACCATAGGTAGGGCTGTACGCCCATTGGTCCACAGTGTGAGCCAATGGACATGCAGCCCATACCATAATATAGAGTCCAGATATGTGAATGAATCCATTCACATATCTGAATGTGTAGATATTGGAGTTGCATCGCCCATTGGCTCACGCTGTGGACCAATGGGCGACAGCCCTACGATGGTGTCAGTCAGTGGGTGGCGGGCGGCAGGCGGGTGGGGTGCTGCTGTCTGCCATTGACCGGGGGAGGGGGTGGTGGGGCCCAGTGGGCGGATGGGGAGGGGGTACCGCTGGACCACAAGGGATATTGGACTTTATTTTATTATAACAATTGCCCGCGATTGGGCTGCGAGTGGTCCACTGGACCACCAGGGATATTGGACTTTATTTTATTATTACAAATGCCCACGATCGGGCTGCGAGCGGTCCACTGGACCACCAGGGATATTGGACTTTATTTGTTTATAGCTAAGTCCACGATCAGGCTACGAGCAGTCCACTAGACCACCAGGGATAAAGGACTTTATTTGTTTATACCTAAGCCCGCGATCAGGCTGACAGTGGTCCACTGAACCACCAGGGATATAGGACGTGATTTATTATATACTTAAGCCCGTGATCGGGTGGGTAGCGGTCCACTGGACCACCAGGGATATGGGATGTTATTTAACTCTCTGTATGCCAGTGATCGGGCAGAGGGGCGCATTGACAAGCTATGCAGGGGGCATCGGTCCTCGACTGCTGCTGCCTGGCAGGATGCCAGGCGCAAGTCGCCGGGGATTGGTGCACCTGCATGCAAATGGGGCCATAATGACATGCAAATGGCCCCATTTGCACCTTGCATACATTATGGCCCCATTTGCATGTGCATTTTTGAATATCACGGTTGCGCATAGCGCAAGGGAACTTGCACTAGCACACCCCCCTGCTCCACTCTGGCCACTTGCACTGGTGCAGTGCCACTGCGCCATGTGCACTGCGGGTTGCCAGAGTGCGATATTCAATGATGCTGTGCCATGGCGCAGCTCCGTTGAATATCGCCCAGTCAACGCCCCTGCACAGCCAAGTTGCACTGTGCCCAGGCTTGTGCCACAGCCTGGTGCAGTCTGAATAACCGGGATGCAGAATATATGTGACAAATATATTTAATATATATCAATAAATATATTTCCATGACATATTTATTATATGTGCATAATATATATTTTATATATCTGCGTATATATCTTGAATATTTAATATATATACTTTTTATGTGGTTTACATACATTATATCTAAAATAGTTTTAAATACATGCATTGTAAAAATATTTTAAAATAACCAGACAGAAAGGCAACAGATAAATATCTAATATATATTTAACTGTACATGCTGAATTTATCTTATTAGTAACCATTTAGATATTCATAGTACAATTATCATTTAATGATGTACCTTTAACACATACTTACAGATTATACATTTATACTCACATATAGGACTTACCTCTTGATCTTGCAAGTCATAAAGGCTCAAATTGTTATTTATACTACCCTTCTTTGGTTGCCTTTTTATGTCAGGGTCAGTTGTTACATGTACCTGATTTTTACTGCTACCTTACCCTCTGATCTGTAAGTTAATGTTGTAATTTAAAAATTATTTTAAAAGTAGAAATTGCCATGATTTTAGTTGATAAGCTGCACTTCTGATATATGCAAATTAGTTATGCAAATACATACACATTACCAAAGTAGGCATTTACAAAAATATATTTGACATATATAAAAAAATATATTCTACATATATTCTATGCATACTGGCCCAGATATTCAAAAGGGTTGCACATGGCGCAACAGTGTTGAGCCATGCACAACCCACTGATGCGCCCCGGCGCGATATTCAAAAGGGAAAAGTGTGACACACTAATCCCGATGCGCCGGAGAGCATCAGTAATGTATGCAGGCACAGGTGGGGGGGGCGTGCCCATGCATAACCTGCACAGCCCGATATTCAGCCAGGAATGTGAAGAGTCATGCATGAGCAACCCCTACCTGTGCCTGCACAAAGTTAAGCCAAAAAAAAAAGGAACAAGTGATGGCCACCCACAGGTGAGCTGCCACATTGCAGGGTGCAACACGGCAGCTGCCACCTGTGGGTGGCCACCCGAGTTCCTGCCACACCTGGTGGCGCCCCCCCATGCCCCATCATGGGCATCCGTATAGTGAAATCCCCCCTCCTATATCACTGGTGGTCCAGTGGACTGCTATGTGCCCGATCACGGGCATTTGTCTAGAAGAATAAGCCCCTGTCCTATATCCCTGGTGGTCCAGTGGACCGCACTCTGCCTGATAGTGGGCATCAGTATTATAACCCCCCCATCCAATATCCCTGGTGGTCCAGTGGACCGATCGCTGCCCCATCGCGGGCATCTGTAAATCATAAAATGCTCCTACTACCCAGTGGTCTAGTGTACCCCTCCCCACCCACCCACTGAACCTCACCACCCCGCCTCCCCGCCAGTGGTGGGGCAGCAGTGACTTACCACCTGCCACCCCATCACTATTGACTGATTAGCTGGGGAGCTGCACGCCCCTTGGCTCATGCCAGAACCATCGGGCATGCAGCCCCACCGAGCTGTCAGTTGGCGGGCGCGGGTGGCAGGTGGTGGGCGCTGCCACCCACCGCTGACGGGGAGTGGGGCGGGGTTCCAGTGGGCAGGTGGGGAGGGGTACACTAGACCACCAGGGTAGTAGGAGTATTTTATGATTTACAGATGCCCGTGATCGGCAGCGATCGGTCCACTGACCACCAGGGATATTGGACGGGGTTACTATACTGATGCCTGTGATTCAACATAGAGGTCCACTGGACCACCAGGGATATTGGACATGTGGGGGTTATAATGCCCATGATCGGGCAGAGTGCGTCCACTGGACCACCAGGATATAGGATGGGGCATATTCTTTCAGACAAAAGCCTGCGATCAGGCACATAGCAGTCCACTGACCACCAGGGATATTGGATGGGGGGGTTTCTTTTAGATGAATGCCAGTGATCGGGCTGCAGGGGGCATCAGTCCCCAGTGGCTACTGCCTGGCAGGGCACCAGGTGCAAGTCATCGGGGATCGGCGCACCTGCATGCTAATGACATGTAAATGGGTCCATAATGAGATGCAAATGGCCCCATGTGTGCCTTGCATAAATTATGGCCCCATTTGCATGTCCCCTTTTGAATATTGCAGGTGCTGTGCGTGGCGCAATGGCACTTGCGCTAGCGCATCTCCATGCTCCACTCTGGCCACTTGCACTGGTGCAGTACCACTGTGCCATGCACAGTGGGGGTTGCCATGGTGCGATATTCAAAGCTGCTGCACCATAGCGCAGCTCTGCTGAATATTGCCCAGGCCACACCCCTGCACAACAAAGTTGAGCTGCGCCTCAGGCTTGCGCCACAGCGTGGTGCAGTTTGAATATCCGCCACTGTGTCTTGCAAGCAAACAAGATTGTTTTACTCACAGCAGAAGTTAGCACACACACACACACACACACTGGACCTAGCAGCTCCAGAAGGCACTTCTTGATTTTCCATCACAAAGTTTATATGTATAATAAAGAAAAATTGTAAATTAAACTAAAAGTAGCAATAGCAAAATCAAACCTCTCCACAGGACCAACATTTTGCACTATTCTTGAAAAGTGCAAGAACAGCAGGACATGTCAATCCTGTGGGAGGTCTGGTTTTACTTTTGCTACTTTTGGCTTTGGTTTTACAACATTTTGTTTTTGTACAAATAAGCTTTGTGGTAGAAAATCTAAGAATTTTCTTCTGGAATTCCTGATCTAGAGTATGTGTGTGTGTGTGCCTAACTTTTACTGAGTGCTGTTTGCATTTATGTTGTGAGCACTGCTAAATTTTGGAGCTGCCTTTAGTGTTGTGCAGAACTTTCAAATTCCAACAGAATGAAATGTTGCCAAATTTTTTAAATCCTGTCAAAATTCTGCAGAATTTCATCAAACTGAATGGTGGATTTCCACACAAGAAAATGGTTGTGGAATGATTTTTTGTGGAAAAATTGCTGTTCTGCAGAATATTATTCTACAGGTCTCAATAATTTTCATGGAAATGGTTGTAGAATGATTTTCTGCAGTAAAATGCTATTCCATGGAATATTAGTCCGCAGATCACAGCAGGCAGAATTCTGCAGAAGAACCAATGAAACTGCCGGAAATTCCACGGGCAGAATCATCATTCCATGCTAATTTCACCAAAGGAATTCCACATTCCACATTCCACACAGCACTAGCTGCCTTCTTTGCTTGTATACATATTTTACTATAATAAGATATGTAGAAAAGTGCATTCAATGCAAATATTTACAGAATGTAATCTATATAGTATAAAGGTATATGTAATATATATTCCAGTCATATTTATAAAGTATAAAACATATTCATTTGCTTTGTTAAACATACATTTGAAATATATTATCAGTATATGTCTGTCTGTCTGTCTATATATCAGGGGTGGGATATTCAGCACTGCGCCTGTCAGAGGCGCAAGCCGGGTGCAGTGCAACTGGGATGTGCCAGGTCATGGACTGGGTGATATTCAACGGTGCTGCGCCATGGCTCAGCACAGTTGAATATGGCACAGTGGCCACCCGCATTGTGCATAGCACAGTGGCACTGTGCCAGCGCAAGTGGCCAGAGAGGAGCAGGAGGATGCACTAGCGCAAGTGCCATTGTGCTAGGTGCATCAACCGCGATATTCAGCGGTGGACATGCAAATGGGGCCATAATGCATGCAAGGAGCAAATGGGGCTATTAATATCTCATTATGGTCCCCATTTGCATGCAGGTGTGCCGATCCCCAGTGACTTGCACCTGGCACCCTGCCAGGCAGCAGCCATCAGGGACCGACGTCCCCTGACCCCACTGGCAACATGCTCAGACACTCAATCGCGGGCATAAGTAT
This sequence comes from Neoceratodus forsteri, assembly GCA_016271365.2. NCBI lineage: Eukaryota > Metazoa > Chordata > Ceratodontiformes > Ceratodontidae > Neoceratodus > Neoceratodus forsteri. Next base: position 317,970,123 of record CM028132.1, on the reverse strand, counting down.
AAAATAAAATGTCCAATATCCCTGGTGGTCCAGTGGACCACTTCCAGCCCGATCATGGGCATAAGTATTAAATAACACATCCTAATTCCATAGTGGTCCAGTGGACCACTTCCAGCCCGATCACAGGCATAAGTATTAAATAACACGTCCTAAATCCCTGATGGTCCAGTGGACCACTTCCAGCCCAATTGTGGGCATAAGTATAAAACTTAAGCATTCAAACCATCCCTGGTGGTCACCTGCCCCCCTCCCACCGCCCACTGAGCCCCACCACCCGCTCCCCAGTCAGTGGCAGGCAGCAGCTCCCCATCCGCAAGCCACCCAGCTGCCGCCCAGCTGACTGCGGCCGGCGTAACAGCCACATTGGTCCAGCGTGGGCCAATGAGGCGTGCGAACACGTGCGGTACTACGGTCAGATATGCATGGATGTTCATTCCATATCCGAACAGTATGCCCGATCTGCATGCCGTACGCTGTCGACAATAGACATACAACATGCGCCGATCGGTGGTGGGGACGGGAACGTGAATGAGGCTGCCGCTGATGAGGGTGGTGGTAGAATGAACGGAAAAGGAACTCGAACACCAGGGATGGGCTGGACATTTAATATATACTTATGCCCGCAATTGGCTGGAAGTGGTCCACTGACCACCAGGACATAGGACATTTTAATTTTATACTTATGCCTGCTATCAGGCTGGAAGCAGTCCACTGGACTACCAGGGATATAGGACATTTTAATTTTATACTTATGCCCGTGATTGGGCTTGAGGGGGTGCTACCATGATGGACTGTGCTGCCGGAGCTCGGATAGCCACCCACAGCTGGCAGCTGCCATGTTTCACCCTGCACACGGCAGCTCACCTGTGGGTGGCCAGCCATTGCTCCTGTTTTTTCTGCTCAACTGTGTGCGGCACTGGTAGGGGTTGTACCTGTATCTGCTCAGCACATCCAGGGCTGAATATCAGGATGTGAGGATTATGCATGGGCAAGCCCCCCTACTTGTGCGGCATACATTACTGATGTGCCCTGGTGCATCAGGATTTGTGCCACGCACTTTCCCCTTTTGAATATCATGCTGGGGCACATCAATGGGTTGTGCATGGTGCAACTGTGTTGCGCCATGAGCAACCCTTCTGAATATCCCACCCCAGATGTATATCAGGTGAAATACATTTTAACATATTTGAAATATATCTCAAAATATACACATCTAATTTACTGAAAATATATGTTTGCTAACATAAACTTATTGTAGAAATTACAGAGTAAAATTATGCTCGAAAAAAACTATAATCATTTTTCATTAGAGAGTCTATAAAAACATTGAAAAGTAAAACAAAATATTTTCTCTGATAGTATAACAAAATATATACATTTAATATATCAATGCCAAGTATAAGACATAGCTCATTGAATTCTGCAAATATCTAAAATATAACTGAAAAATGCACATATATCTGACATATTGATATATTTAGGCATAGTCAGATATAGTCTACAAATTAACAAAATATAGTTTTTTCTCATATGGGTATGATTTAAAACTATGTTATGGATATATTTTTATGTTTTTAATATTTAGCATCTTACAAGGGAAATAAAAAATGAAAAGCTGTAAATAACTCAGAATATATATGTTGGATAGATTCAAAATATATGTTTGCCTACAATGAAAATAATTAGAAACAAAAATTATGTGTATGCACAAATAAGTATTTTGATTTTCTGCAAGGACATAACATTCAATTGTAATACATATATATATATATATATATATATATATATACACATACTGTATATCTATCTACCATACCACTATAGTTAGGGTTGAGTAAGCACTTTAATGTTAAACCTCAAATTTTGCACCTTAATAACTTTGCCACTGTATAATGAATTTGTCTACAATTTTGCATGCACAGTCTGGTACCATAGATCTCTAGATCTGGCAAGTTGTGTTACAGTCACATGGATGGTTGTGGAGCTACAGAACTCCAAAAAAACACAAAAAAACAGATTTTTTGTGCATTTCTTTGCTCGCCCCCACAGCCCACACAGTTTGTCCATTCAGTCCGAAATGTTCAGGGAAGATATAGTCTTGGTCACCAATGTGCCTTTTGAAGATTTGGTGAAAACATATTAAACCAGTTCAAAGTTATTCAAAACAAATTTCCCTTATAAACAATGGGAAAAGTTAGCAAAAATCACAAAATTTTGCAAATGCCTGTTTTACTTTACTAAATGGCGATTACTTTCATGATTTGGCCATCTTGTTTCGATTAGTGACTCAGAAAAATGACTACCATTAAAATTGTGACCTCTAGGTAAACACTGATTGTTGTGTTTACCTAGTGGGAATCCTGAGGATGCTAGCCCTATCTTTTTGGGAGTTAACCCCCTCGAAATGCCTTTTCAACTTGAGGAAAAGTATTTTAGCAAAATACTTTCGCAAATCTGAAAGTTTTGTGTTTTTTTGTGAAACTCTTGTGATTTGTGAAAGTAATTCACGAAAGTATTCTCAAAATAACTGCAAATCTTTGCCATCCTCCTGCAACAAAACGTTGGGTCTTTTGGACTGAAATTTTCAGGGTGACAAGTCCTGGTCCCACAGATGTGCCTTTTTTGTGGTTTGGTATCAAAACATTACAGGTGTCCAAAGTTACAGCATTCTGAAGTTCAGAAATTTTCCCATAAGATAACATTGCAGTGCCCGTGATGCCTTTTGGGGCCCGTATCTCGAAAATGGTTTGAGATACGGATTTTTCATCACAAAAATTCTTAGTCACCCTGTAAGGCAACCAAGTGCAGAAGTAGGCTGGAGAGCAGTAAATAACATGAAATTTGATTTTTTTTTTCTGCCTTGTATGTTTAATAAGATATTTGGGAATTAGTATTACAATTGCTCATTTTCATGTCCGAGGCCCACTATTAAGCCCACAGAGTTAGCAATCACAGCGCTTTTCACTGCCTGTATCTCAGAAATGATGCAAAATACATATTCGGTTGACTTATTTTGCTAGAGCTTGTCACTCTCATGATTACAACCACACTTGAATTTTTTTCTACGTGATATGGTTCCCGAGATATTGGCAGATTTGTGTTACAAGGCTTCCTTAGCCTATAGGGCTGCTGTATGGCTCCGTGCTTATGTCAAAATGGGAGCACAAGTCCCGGAGGGCCCTCGTTCCCACAAACACATATCATTATGAATAAATGAGCAGCTTGATGGGAGCACAGTGCCCAAAGGGCCCCTCACTCTCACCAACACATACCATTTACTATTTATATTAAACTTTCTCAAAAAGAAGGGAAATTCATTGCAAAAAACTCCATTAATGCATCAGTTAGGGTTGTTTCCACGGCGACAAAAGTGTGGAAATGAGGTGTTAGGGTTCAAAACCCTAACTCCCATTCCTCCACCACCCACCCCCAACACACACACACATACACAGTATGGGAAGGACCAAGGCAACACAACCAGTCAGAGACAACTAGCAGCAGGTAACAGAAATAACATACAGCTCTATAACTGTACTACAAGACACATCCATCATCATGGTCCACCGACTATATGAGTTCTGCTGCCATCTGATTGCCTTGAGGCTACACTTGCATGCTGGGCAAGAATGGGTGATGGACCACAGTAAGCATTTGTTTGAGTGAGCTCACCTCTCTAACCAATGATTCTACAACATACATATTTATAATAAGGAGACAAACACATGATTTAAAAATGATTATATTTAATAAAAAAAATTTATAGAAAAATATCAAACTTCTATTTACAAGTATAATAATCAACAAAAATACAAAAAAAAATAAATGTGTTTATTTATTTATACAGAGGAGAAGGAATAATAAATAAAATATAAATAACACAAAAGTATTGAAAAATAAAATAAAAGTGTTACTTCACACTTGTACTACACGGTGGGGAGGGGATAAATAAATAAAAAATAAAAACAAAACAAATTATTAAATTAAACTATTTACAATTAGCAGCCAGGAGAGACAGAGAGGTGCTAGCCATTCAGGCTGTAGGGCCTTGGGGAGAGAATGAGAAGGAGGAAATGGAAGGCTGCACAGGAGTGGATGCAGCAAGGTGCCCCTCTTCTGCAGCTGATGGTGGTGTTGTTGGAGGGGCACCTTCGAGGGGCTGTTGCTGAGAAGCTGAGGAGGGCTGGTCATCCTGAAGATGCTTCAGGTCTTGATGCAGCAGATGATAAATAGCTTATGTGGCCTACAGCTGGTTCTCAGCCAGCCGCACCATGAGGCCATGCATGGACTCCAGCAAAGCAATAGAGGCTTCTTCCAGTTCTCTAAATTATCGAGCTGCTTGGGTGAGGCCCCTGTTGCTCTGTTCGAGCCCATGGGGGGCTACTAAGGCCACATGCCCCACACACCCATGACGCTGCAGCAAATCAATAATTTCTCCCTGTTGGCTAATTATTCCCCCCCAACCAATTATATAATTTAGTTTTGCTGCAGTGTCATGGGTGTGGTCAGCTGCAGCCCTGTTACCACCCTGCATGGCCTCCAGCAGCTAGCTGAGTGTCTGGCTGATCTTATTAAGAATGGCAATCTGCCCTGTAGACACAGAAAAATACAACAATAGAGATCTAATTAAAGTAACCTTTCTGTAGTGTTGTGATAATATACTACAATGAACTCTGATTATTTGTTGTATCAATCATAGGCGAGAAATATTCACATCTATGTCACATCAGTAAACCTGTGTTGACTTGATAATACTTTCAGTGACATTTGCTTGTCACACATTTGCCCCCAACTCTTTTGCATAGTATGATATAACACTTCTCCCAGCACAATGTGGTACTACAAACCCTAGAATAGGTGTCAATTAATGCTATTTCTTAAAAGACATCAAGAACCTTCCCATGGCAGTATGTGCAAAATATGTATAATAATAAAACCTCAGCAGCTGTAGGTGTTGACCACCAGCCCCCCTCAGCCTGCTGTAATGTGTTCTGCTCTGAATTGCGTCCACATTGGTACTATAATAGGTAGGCAACCACCAATGACACACAGCTGTACACACTCACTAATGCTAATTCATGCTGATTGTCTGGGAAGACCTCTCGAATAAGCCAAGAGGTGTAAAAGTACACTAGTTAATGGACAACAGATGCTACCCCCACTCCCTCACCTTCACAAAGGTACTCAGATGTCCTACATTTCACTCACACAGTATTCCACAGGTACACTCCCTAGCCCATTGTGTGTCCTCTCACCACCATATCTGAGTCTCTCTAGGTGTACTATTGGTCACAGATTATTTCTTGACAGGCAAGGTAGTCTTGAGCTCCCATGTGGCAAGACTAACATTTCTACACTACTCTATCCTCTATTCCTACCTCATCATGTTTCTCAAGATCAGACACCATAGTTCAGATAATTTGATTATGCTGCATGGTTCAATGTTGTCATGGATGCAAATCCATAACTACAATGGACTTGTTATGCTGCAGTAGCTATATCATCACAGCTGTCATGCTGCACTACCTATGTCACTACTGCAGCATGACAACTTGGGATGCTGCCACATACTTGCTTTCCTCAACCCAGTCAAACTGGAACTTGCAGAAACATCTGCAGCACAGCGTGTCAGTTAAAAAAAAAGAAAATGTTAACATTTCTATTCTCTGATCTCTTGTCCAGCTGGTTTTGTGTGGTTTTCTATGCTGTGACTGCCCATCACTATAAAAGATTGTGTATGAGCAGTCCTACACAAACAAAGAAATTGTTGTACCTTCAGTTTCTCTTGGAAGCACAGTACCTCTCGAGCTGTGCTCTCGAGGTAATCTGTCACCAAGTAAACCTCTTGATACAAGAATATCCTTGTTATATATAACTGTTCATACACAATCATCTATGTAACAGAATAGTACCACAGATATCCCAGATGAACATACAGTTACTGTGCTTCAACAGTAAATTTGACATCAAGCAATATGAATACAAATGTAATAAATTGTCATTATCTACATAAGTACTAGCTGTCATACCTATAAACAAATGTTCAGCAAAACAACAAAAATCAAGTATTTATTGTTAGATTTCTATTCATGCAAAATAAAACATCCTAAATGTTTACACTGATCAAACACATAACCAGAGGTGTATAAATGCAACGCTATATTCAAAAAGCTTGAAACAAGTTCATAGAATAACAAATGATTTTTAAATAGAACAACAGTAACATGCTTCTATACTACCTTCCCACTGACATACCAACATAGTTTCAGTGACAATAGATCTTTATAGACAGTGTAACTCAGTGGCTAAATATTTCTGAGATATACTAGTCTTCCAGAGAAGTCCTATTAAGTACAGTATGTATGTTCAATATCCTGGTGCAACTGTTCATCTCTGTGAATTGCAGGTCTCAAATATCACATATAACTGAATATTATTAACATCAGACCAGCAAAAGGACTGGTGCAGTGTTACAAAATTTAATACAGCAGTGCAACTGTGACTTGATATCTGGCCATTAAGAATATCATTCACAATCAGAGATTTTACATTAGTCTCCATCTACCTCCACTGAACAATATGCACCATATCTTGTTAAAAGTGTTAAAAAGTACAAGAAATAATATTGTGATTCAAGTTCTTACACAGAGATATATACAAAAACATATAAAATTGATAAAACCTACAGACGTGACCGGTGGTCACAGGGTAGAAACATGATTGACCATACCAACAGATGCTCTGCTCCTGCTAGTCTAGTTTCCAAGAGAACATTTAGCACCTGATGCAGCACTCTCAGTATAAGAATGGGTATCAGGGCACTACGTGCCTCTACAGACTAGCATAAGAAATAACATTGTAGCCATTTGACAACAGCATGTGTTAGAACACCAGCTGTTCAGCCATCAGCTGTTTTATTATCTAATAATACAGCTTTAGGGCAATGAAGCCACTTCTATACTTAATTCAAAAATTTAACATTTATTACTTTGCACTTGTTCACAAGTTGAGCCTCTGTACTGAAAATGTAATGGCTGGCATGTAAGAATTTGCTCCTAAGTTGTATGCATCTGTTATCACTGAACTATAATAATGATGTCAATGGCTTTACTTCAGCTCTTGCTCTCAACTCATGACATATTGCCTTATCTGGACAGTAAACTCAGGCGAGCAATCTGTGGGTAAACCTATCCTACTGGTTAGCGGGTAACTTCTCTGCATGTGGTATCAGTGAAGTATACCAATGATTTCCATGGCTTTAGCTGGGCAGTGGCTCTCTAGTCAGGATGCACCACCTTGTGTGTCTCAGGTGACTGTGTGTGGGGGGGGGGTCATTGCCTGGCTAAAGCCATGCAACTGGTCAGTAACCTAACTTGTGTGTAACTGTTATTAGCAATGTCTACCAATCATCTGCATGGCTTAAGTTGTGGTGTGGCTGTGCAGTGACTATGCAGAAGCTGATCTGTCCAGGGGGGAGCAATACTGCAATTAGTCAGTCCAAATGAGTCTACTGAGTCACCACTACTGCTCTTTAAAAAGAAATGAAAAAACATGATAACAGTTACTTATGTTCCTCAGCTGGAGGCCCAGCTGGACCTGCAGCAACTGATGGATGACCTGCTGCTGGAGCATCTGGTGTCACCTCCACAGAGGGTTCTATCTCCACTATTTCAATACCCTCTGTGGAGTCTTCTCCTCCAGCAGCACCCTCCATAGATGGTTCATCCTCTGTAAAAGCATAGTAAAAGACAAAACATTACTTGTCTCTGAATATTACTTTGACTATATATACCTCAGCACTATCACTTCTGCTAAATTCTTAATCCTGACAACTCCAATAGTGTCTACTACACAGTTAACAATGCACTCTACACCTGCTCTCTGAATCAGTACACTAACTACAACTGTTGCCTTGTTAGTAGCTTCAAACAAGATAACATAATGAGTAATTTTAAGACCTCAACAATACAATCTGCTCCCCATTCTCCCCATTTTGGGCAACTAGTTTAAAACTGTCAAACACAGAATACTGCATGGAACCTTCATCTTTTTTCTAAACTTCAAGTTGTAGAAACATCTGCAGCACACTTTGTCACTTGTAAGAAAATAAAATGTTAAAATCCCTACTCTTCATTGCCTTGTCCAGTTGGTTTTGTGTGACTTTCTATGTTGTGACTGTCAACATACTGTAAAAGATAGTGCATAAACAGTGATACACAAAGAAATTCTTGTATTTTCAGCTTCCCTTGACAACAGAATACCTCTGAAGCTGTGCTTGAGAGTTCATCTGCCACCAAGAAAACCTCTCAATACAAGAATTTGGTCACACATAATTCTCTATACAGTATGTACTCTCTTTCTAGAAGAAGTACTACATACTAAGTACACATTCACACACTTTTAAACATTTCTACATGGATAGAATACACCCATGATATGTCTACACAGAATGTACATGGGTAAATAGTGTTAAATGTCTACTAGCAGAATGTCCCCACCCTCCCCAGTCAAGCCAATGAAAGTTGAAAAATCAATACAGAACCTTCATTATAGGAACTGGACGCAACTGCTAACAACACGGATGACTTGTATGAGATCACCCTGCAATGCTGTGACATATGTAGAACAGCTACTAGATCCTGAATGTAGACAAATAGGAAACAAAAACTGCACATATTGAACACATACCAGTTTCACATCACCTGCAGAGATACAGAATACTACAATGGGCAACTATGCAGAAGCATATGTTCTCTAGTATAAGGATTCTGACACCATGTGACTTCAAGAGCAAACCTTGAGTGGTCCATGGTAACCAGAACCCCAAAAACACAAAGGACACTATTTCTGCATAGACTTCCTCACCTTGTATTTTCCATAGTGGATACTACTCTGTTAAAATGCTTTTTTTCTGACTTCTTTTGTTCTCAGGACAAAACCTACTCATACATATCCTAGAGGTTCGAGAATGCTGTCCTACCACAGTAGGATAGAACAGCATCCCATCACCTTGGAACTGTGAAAAAATAGCATTTACACAGAGAGTGAAACTCAATACAGAACAACATACCATTATTTACTTCATATCAGGTAAGTGAAAAGTAGTACTCTGTCACTGAGACAATGTGCCCCATCCACAGACCAGTCAATTGGAGTTCAATGTAGTAAACAGTTTAATAGTGTGACCCAGACAATATACCCCACTCCCATCCAAAAGTTAACTGTATGATCACTGGATAACTAGAGCTACATAAAACTATACATAGCTTTAGTTGACACCATCTGTAAGACTGTGAACATTGGGTGTTACATCTAGAGGACACACCCAGAGCAGAAATAAAAGTGTGAACATGAAGACAATATTTAGAATAAAATGAAATACCATAAGTAACAAAACAAATTAGCTATGAACTCTGTTCCATACACTATAGTCACAGCATGTAACAGTATATAGTGGACATTGATTTAAAAGATAGTTGTCCCTACATCATTCTAACTCACCAGCAGAGTCGAGTACAAACAGCTACGCAACATTAGCCCCTTGTGCAGCACCTTCCAGGAGTGACATCAGCTGCACATGATGAGAGGAAGCAGGAGCATTTGGTGTAGTGGCTGAGTGAGCAAAAGAACAAATGAGTAGTATTTATAACTATTTCATGATTAACATCAATAGCACTTTATTTTTTTTCTATTATTTTTACAATTTCCTTTTATCCCTCCTTTTTTCTGCCATCTCAAGGTACTCATTGGGACCACTCATCATCATGCCCAGACAACGTACCCAGGATCTATTCCTACAGTGCCCCCTCCCGACATCTGCACACTGGGGTCTGTCCTGCAATCAGTGGGCTGGGGCAAGCAGTGCACTTGTCTTCTAGGACCACAAGAGTATTTTTCCTGTTGTGTGTTCCCCTCTCCCAACCCTCTGGGATGTCGGCACTTAGCACTGATGTCAAGACACATGACGTGGTTACACACGTATGCCTACTATGTTCCATACAATGCCCCCCTTACCCAACTCTGATATCAGAGCCGCCAATCCTTTCAAGGGCTGGTGCATCCACTGATTCTCTATGACAGTCTTGGATGCTATGGCACCCCTGGTATCCCACCTGAGGAACAAGATCATCCAATGGGACCCTTGATCCTCCTTCCCGCTGCTGAGCCCCAGCTACCCAAGTCCATTCTGGGACCCAGTTCACCGCTGCAGTGCAAGGTGTGATGTCCAATGCCTCAATTGTCAGCGCCACTGTGACGCCATCAATACCAGTAAAAAAATCAAAAACTTCATCCACCTCCATCACGTATTCAGTTCAATACCACTAACAACTGCGTACCCAAAACTGTAAATGCAGCCATACTTCCTGTGTACATGGAACCTCAGCTGTATGCTGGTGTCAAAGAACACATCAGTCATACCTAGATCTTGACATCACAGAACCCTTTCATAGTGCAGACAGCCTCTTTATATATGTTAGACAATCAATGCAACACACAAACAAATAAATCACAGTTAACAAATGATGTGACAAAAGTTCACAACTCTATAGTAACACCCTCAATTACTAACATAGCAAGATTGTTACTTCCAATGTTTAAATACTCTAACATATTACTTGCACAACGAACTGTATCAGGAGTAGTATAGTTATTTTATGTACTTTAACATGTCAATAATGTAAAGCTGTGAGTCAGAAAAAGACACACAACCTCCACGAAGGCTGACAGGAAAAGTGTGCCACAGAACAGTAGCTGAAAAAAAAACTACTGCTAGCTTTACATTTACCCACACTTGACAAAACTATAATACCTTACCTGAAGTGAAATTTCACATGTTTGTATGTTTAGTAGATATAACATTGAGAACGTAGAAAGGTAACTCAACATCATGTCTTCTAAATGTAATATGTTCCCATAACAGTATACAACTCTCATGATATAGCTTTAAAGGGAGTAAAAAAATGTTTGTGTCTGCGTGTTAGTTAAAAATAGCCCTATCACTGCAATACCAGCCTACAGTTAATGACAGTTGAAATAAAATTGTGACTGAAAGCTGCATTACCATATGATAACTCCCAGGACAATCACGTAGTCTACCATAAATTGCAAAATCAGGCAAAAACATTTGCATTATTAATTAAAAGAAAATCAAAGGAGGCATCTACTGATATGGCAACAAATACCACATAGAATATATGAACCTGCATATTAACATTAGAACCATTAGCTAAATATACTTACAAGTATGGTAATGATTATCAAACTCAGGCTGCCCTGCTTCCTCCCACTTAACATGAGTTATGTCATACCACTCCCTCACACTCCTGCGCATATCACCCACCACAGACTTCACCTTAAAATATGTCTAGTGGGTGATCTTCCACTTCCTCCTACACTCATCAGGAGATCTTATGATCTCCTCTCTCCCCAAGGCACAACTAACCTGCACAAAAACACAAACAAAGTAATGTAAATCATTTTGTATTAGTAAAATATGTACATTTACGAAAAACACTACTACAGCTGACACTAACAAAGTGTAACACTAACTCTCTGACATGCGCATATCATAAAATATTCACACAGGTTTGTCACTATCTTAATTCTCTAAATAACAAATCTGTCCAACTATAAGGATACTTCTTGTACTTGTTACACTCTTCTAGGCACCACACTGTACTGTTCAAACAGAAATATGTCTTCATGGCTTATCATCACTCTTAAAAATAAATCTTTATATGCATGTCATACAGAAAAACAATGTTTAACTACTGAATAAGTCGATCTCTTTGCACATGTTAACATAAAGAAACCTACTACCAGTGGAATATCTCTTACTAAACTGTACTTGAATGCCATATCCACAGTTGTCATAACTGTAGTTTAGAAAATGGCAAAATCTATTTTAAACTTGATTGGCTGAGACAGGCTCCAAGCTGAGATACATTTTCAATAGATACCAGCTAAAATAAGAACCAGTCCAAGTGCCTCTTCACAGATTAACATTCTGTGATGGTCCATTCTAAATTGAAATAATACCCTCCAGGGTGAGCATTATTGGAAAATAACGGACCTTCCAGAGGCATAACACCTCCTGGCATTCCAGCCTCCTTATGACCCTGAGTGGCCGGTATTTCCCAAATGCCCACCCTGTTAACTACTATTGCTTGCATGTTTAAGAGTCAAAATAGTGATCTGTTAATTCAATTAATAACCTACCTTTTGAGTGTGAATGAGGGCTTGGTTAGTCACCCACATCACAATGCAGGATTAGCATTGTCCTTTACAGCTGAACAGGGCCAGCACCTCTCTGTCATTCAAGGTTTGGGCATTTTCTCTATAAAAAAAAATTCATTTCATTACAAAATTTAAATATAACATATATTATGAGTCTCACTGCCTCACATCTGTTTCTGTTTCTTAACATCAAAATAGTATATTTCTAACAACTTATGAATTGTGAACTTTAAATGACCATTATTTAAACAATTGAATGCCCACCTCCCCAGGTCAACACGCAGAATAGTAACATGGAAGGTACAAACTTTATATATATATATACATACAGTATATGTGTATATATATATATATATATATATATATATATATATATATATATATATATATATATATATATGTATATGTTTAGGTTGTATTCATGTTTGTCACAGATTAGAAAATCAATAGTTTACTCTTCACTGACTTGTCTTGCCCGACAAATACTAGTTTCACCCACACTTCCTTCCTGACATAAATTATGCAGCCAAGTATCATCTTATCACAGCAGAGGTATTACCTTCCCCACCTCATAAACATGTAGCAATCAAAGGCACAAGTGCTGTCTGATTCATGTATAGTGGTAGTAATGAACATGTTGTATTGAGACCTGCTGTGGTGTCCTTTAATAATCAAATTTAAGGTGTATTATTAACATACTGGTATGTGTTCTAAAAGATAGACATAGTGACTCTGGGGCCATCTAACTACTCTGTCACAAACATGAAACGACAGGCTACACACCACCATTATACCATGCATTGTCTCCAACTGCATAAATTATCACAAGCAAGGCAACAGTACCATAGTGCCTAACAGTCAGAATGACACCACATGATTGTCTGATTTTCCTCTAATATCTGTCTTTGCCTCAATTCACAATTTTACTAATCTCACTAGTAGTAGAGGTGGTCAGTAGTATTTGCTCTACCGACAACTCCAAAAATATTAAAAAGATTACTTTTTCATAGAATAACATCATCCACTGCATCAAACTCTTGTCTCTACTTAACACAGCAGAACATACAGTACAAAAAAAACAGGCTGACAAATATTCAATTAAAATAGCTCTTAAATCAGTATTCAAGTGTAGCATCAGTGTACTAACTTGCTGAGCATCGAAAGAGCACTATATACAGCAGTACTTACGTTTGAGTAGTTTTAACACAGATATGTCTGCAAACAATTATCCGTTATCTGTTGAAACAAATAGACATACAGTATTAGAGAACTGAATTGAAACAAGAAAAAATAAAATCAATTTCTGAGTCACACAATACCACCCCACACCTCAGCAAAGAATATGTGCTACACATGGACTGCATAACCACAGGTTAACTAAACTGATGCACATATATATTATAAATCTGTCATACAACCTGCATATTGTTTGCAGCAATAAGTAATTGCACAGCCCCACCCAGAGAATACCTCCATCCCACCAGATCAGTAGCTGAGCTACAGTAATAGGAGAAAAGTGGGGATGTTATCTGAGACCCAAACTCAAGATGGTCCCCCAATGAGCTAGCATTACCCTGGCATTAGCTGGTTTCAAAACAGAGACCCATTTCAAGTCACTTGTCCTGGGCCCCCAAAATTCATAAGGTACAACACTGCCAATAGTACCTGGTCATCACAGATACAGCTCAGATAGCTCATACATCAATAGTATAGGTCTGTTATACCAGATCCATACAAGTAGAACACTGAGCAGTTTCATACCTTCAAGCAGGCAATACTCCCAATAACCCAACTCCACAGCAGGAAATGAATGATCACTGCACTTGCACATGAAAAATAAAGACATCTACATCAATAGTATACGTCCATGAAACCAGATTCACATATACTTGAACACTGAGAAGATGAACAGTAGCATCCAAACAATGCCACTCCCACCACATATTAAATCCTCACTACAGAAAAAAACATAACTGAAGCCATGAACATTAACATATGATTGTATAATTTTTTTTAATTTTATTGTAGTTCTATTTGCTCCACAACTACAGCAACTTACCAATGTGGCCCATCCACCAACATACCTCACCTGCAAGGACAGCCTATATCACTAACATGGTGTGACAAAGGCTCCTAACATATGCGCAATACACTGAACTGCTCCATTTCCCTAACGCTACACGGCTAGCCACCCACTAACCTTCGCATGACAGTACTAGCCACATGCCAGGGCACAACCATTAAACTCCTCCATTCAACCCTCCTTCTTTTCATTTTTGAAGCAAAAGGAGCACAGATAGCAATGGCATCCATGCACCGATATCGAGATATCCACCATGTACCTCCAGTTAACAGACACAAACACGTCCATGGTACTCGCAAGCTACCCTAAAGACTGTCAGACATGGTTCTGTATCCCACCAATATCCACACTACTGACAGAGCACTTCTCAGCTGCTTGATGCCAATCCTGCCTTACAAACAGTAAATGCTATTAGCTCATTCGGAAAGGTAGGTCACCACTGTGGATGAAGGTGTGGCATCCAGCCTCTCAAGCCTCAATGCCACTGCTTCAGCATACATGCCTCATAGCAACTGCACAGCCAGTTAAAACACTCAGCAGTTGCACATCCCTTAGTCATACAATGAAGCCTTACATAGAAATGTGCCACTCATCCTCAGTGGACGGTCACGCCACCAAGAAAAACTTCAGAATAGTAACAGGACACATATCTCAAACCACATGAACACATGTCCAGCAAAAACAAACAGTTACAAGATAAAGCCAACCAACATCACCCACCTAAAAGAGCTATTACATCCCCAGCACAAATCGACATCCCAAGCAACTGATGACCATGAATCTAATACCTCCCTGATAGAAATACCACGCACTGTATGATGACCAAACACTTCCACTGTAAGCTATAGACAATGCTTGTATAGTGTAATATTTTCTATTTTTTGACTATTTAGATTGGCTCTTAAAAGAGCCATTTTTGTCAGTGCCTATGTCATGTGATTGAGAGGTACAGCTGTACAGGTACACAATCATAGAAGTGTAAGGATGCCATTTTGAAGGTCCCCAACATAAATATTATTACCCGTGCTAGAGAGATGCACACCATCTTTTAGATACAGCCAATATTTGTCATATGTAATTTGGGGGTGATGAATGGTAAGCATTCCCATAGCACGGAGGAATCCAAATATTTGTATGTTTACTTTCCTGCATGATCTTTCAAGTGCAGGACAGTAATCTTCACCTCTCCAGGTCATGCGCTGTGTAATATCTGAATATAGAATTTTATAAACTGGTAACATACTTATAATAGTCAAACTGTGCAGCTTTCATTAAATCAATAGCCCTTTTGTTCCCCAAATCATGACCTCCAAGATGTATAAGGAGTATGTCTGGTTCTGGGTGTGTCTCCAACAAGTGGTGCATGGTAGGCATGAGCTGCTCCCACCTCCTTTGCTTAAACCAAGACACTGAGCAGTCAGGTGAGGTGCAAGTCATTTGCCAAAATGGCTACCTCTACCAGTCTGCTGCCTTTCTCACCAAACTTGATCCCACTATCCATACCTCAGTCTTGATTTTCTGCCATGCTGGGTGAGAAATCTCAAAAAACTCAGATGAAGAAATATTACAATTGTCTGTCTGACTACCAAGCACTACCAACCTAATCAGCAGAAATGACCAGTATGCACTTATCATAAAGATAAATACAGTCAAAACAATCACAAGTAATATCCTGATCCCAGATTGGCTCATACAGCCCTAAAAGATCTGAGTAGTTATGTCTGTAAAGGCTTTTCTATTAGTATTTTGTTTATTAAACATTCTTTTTGTTTTCACAGGAGAACACTGTCTGGTCATTGGGCACACTTCATGGTAGACAACAACACTGATTTTTCATTGGACACTCTTAGTAGTCATTATGGTCTATGAGCTGAACTCCTCTCTTTCAAGCTACAGCTTGAGTGGTGAGTGGAAGCATAGCAATGCTACCTCACAGACATAGCCTTCAACAGTTTAAGTAAAAGTACTATCTATTTCATTATCTCGATATACTATGATTACAGCTGTGATAATTCAGTGCAATAGTATGTATTATCAGAGAATTAGAGATATTATATATGTTAAGTACAAATAAGTTTAAATGTCTCTATCTAACAATCAAAACAGTCACTAGCATCTTAGTCTAGACAGCTCTGAATGCTCTTTCCCAAGGTAGTATAGCATGTGTTAAAAGAAAACACACATTTAAGAAAATTGTAGATGCTATTCTCACATTACCAACCAAGCAACTATCACAAACTGTATTACCAGTAAATGCAGAATTTCCTTTATACCAAAAAACTTCTATAAAAGCAAGAATTTCTCATAAAAATTAAAAACTGGTACTAAATAATAACAAACCTGAGAAGTATAATCACCCACTTATAATAATTGGCACAATAACAGTCTCAAAATACTACTATCAGCAAAGAAAAGAATATAAATCAATAATTAAACATGTAATTTATCACACCAAAACATGGCTACAGATTGACAAAATCCAGCATAAAAGATGGTACAGTGCTTCTTATGCTGTTGTGAAAAGTCATATATACTATCTAACTTAATAAAACTTAATTAAAATGAACTAAACTGTACTGAAAATAACTCACTATTTACGCTCCTGGGTAGCTGCTGCTCAGTACTAGTCTCAAAATGGCCCCCAAAGAGTTATTCTTTGATTCTATTGGTTCAGAAAAGTCACATGATAAAGTTAGCCATTTCTTTGTTCGCGAAACAGCAAAATCTTTGATCGTGACTTGCATTGTTCGCGAGGATCAATCGTGAGCATGAAAAATCTTTGATCGCAAGAATAACGCAAGACTTCGTTGTTACAGTCTCTGTAGTTGTTGAAAACACTAGATTCTGTATTTTTTAAGGCACTAGGCACTCCCTGAACATTTGTACTACTTATAACAAATAAATATGATGGCAATAATCATTGTTACCAAGTTTTACTAAAATTTTAAGATTTGCATTTTTATTAAGGGATCTTTGATCATGAGCATGCAAAGCTGTGGACCATGACTCGGAGTTGACCATGAAGATTGTTCGAGCCTACAAAATCTTTGATTATGAGAATAATGCAAGACTTCGGTGCTGAAGTCTCTCTAGTTCAAAAAAAAAGGTTTAAATGTATATTTTTTCAACACACTAAGTACTCCTCAGTCTTTTACCACTATCAAACATAAATATCACACTAATGATCATATTTTACTACATTTTTACAATTTACAATAATCCTTAAGTCTTTGATCAGAGCATACAAATTCTTTGATGTGACTCAGTTTGACGGGAGGACTACATTCATGGTACCTGCAAATTCTTTGACCCACGAGGATAATTAAAGTTTGAAGTTTGAAAGTAAATGAAATAAAATAAAACATTTTATCTATAATTTCCAATTGACTGTGTGGGCATATCTGTTTTCATGACTTATAAAACTTGTATGTAGTATTAATTAAAATATTTCATCATGTTTGAAACAATAACAGTACTTTTAAATCTTTGATGCGTGAGCTAACAAAAATATTTGAATGCCACCCAGATTGATTAAAAGGATCATTAAGTGAGCTCCACAATTTCTTTGTTGATATGAGAATAACGTAGAGATTTAAACTATTTAAACAAGTACTTATAAAAAACTCTGTTTTTTAGACATTCTCACCACACCATATAGACAGATGTCTATTTATATGTTAGAAGACATGTCTACTGCAGTAACTATGCTAAATAAAAGTCTAGTGTTATTTTATTATGTTTTCATGTTCTTTGATCGTGAGTGTGCAAATTCTTTGATCGTGACCATCTTTGATTGTGAGGATCATTCGTGAGTCAACAAATTCTTTGTCTGTGCAAAAATGTGAAATTTTGTATGTACAATTCATGGAACTTTGTGTTGCTTCAGTTTCCTACTCAATTAACATCCCATTGATATAAATATGCAATTACATCAACCAACATAGCTAATATTATACCTCTCAGACACTATTAAAAACACCAGTTGAACCTTAGGTGAAGTCATGCCACTGTCACTATCCGGTGAGTAATGGTATGGTTAGTCCGTCATTATTACAGGTTGAAATAAGTGGGCAAAACATTTAGTAAGTCCACATTAACAATTCCACAACTTGTTACTTGGTTGTAAGCAGTTACGTATGCCACTGCACTTGCCACAGGTGGTCTTTCAACAACCATTACTGTTCTACAATGTGACCCAATATTCAGATTAGACTGTGGTGCACAAAATTATTGAATCTGGTCACACACTGTGCTACAAATTTTAGCATTAACAAATGACATTTTTTGTAGTGTAGTATGCTGTCAATGGCTTATGCAGTATGTACATTTTAGTAACCTATAGCACATTATTCTTACACTAATTTCTGTTGTTTTTTTTTCCTTTCTTAGGAGACTACAACAGACAAGATATTGAACACATACTTGAGCTCTTTCATCATGGCCATTTGTCGTAAACTAAAAGAACAAAGTAAAAGTGCCAGGTGTACTGCTTGTTCATTGTCACGCCATGTAAGTCGTAAAGGAGCAACATGTCAACAGAAGAAAAAGAAAATTTCTTCTGTTTCAAGTACACATATCATAAAGCGTACACATTTAAACAAAGACAACACCTCCTCTAGTAAAACTGCAACCAGTAGACTTCCTAGAGGAACTGTGCAGATACAACATCCAGCACTGTCATCAACAAAGCATAGATATGCGAGACAGAAAAAAAAATGCTGGCAGTGTCAGTTCTGCTACTTCACAACACAGCAAGACAAGTTTTTTCAAAAACTTGTACATAGAGCTAAAATTGACCATGTGATCTCTAGAATAGTGAGACATAAATGGAACAGACTCAGTAGTAAGGTTGCATTAATGAAATTGCACTTGAGATTAAGATGATTTGTTAATGTAGCTCTAGCAATTAGTTCCCAGTTATGGGATGAAATGATGTCAGCTATTGATAAATTAAGTTTAAAAATTGAGGAGATGAGAAACAAACTACTGTCTTTTGAACACTTGAACACAGAAAATATCTCTGTGTTGTTTCCAGAAGACTGGTTTCATTCAGAATACTCAGAAGCATTCTTATAGAAGAGTCATAGCATGCACACAACAGAAGCGTCAGTTTACAATTGATGAACGAGGAAAGAAGTGCAGAATGTCTTAGTTCTATCTCATGAAACCTTGGCTTGCAGAATAATGAAGCTGAACAGCCTGCAAGCAACCCAAAGTCATCAGCTAAGAAATGGGCATGTGTCGCTACATGCAATGTTAGAGAAGAATCAGTAATGTCTATTATAACTTTCCTCTCAACATTTCTAACCAGAAAGAGATCTGGATGACATACACTGATTCACACCATTGACAAGTGTGAGATTCGGCCTCACACAGGCCTAATGGGTCACTCCCTTGCATGCTTAGGGAGCATGAACTGTGACAGTGCATTTCATCACTTTCATATGCTAGCAGTGCATAATTCTGGCATTAAAAAATTTGTACAAAGATTATATCAAGTGAGATCTGTTGTTTGAGACTATATGCACTTTCAAGCATTGCTCAATGATGGAGATGTGGAAGGACTTATGGACTTCATAAAACAGTTGCAAACAACCCATAGACTGAGGTCTAATGCTACTGTTTCTGAACACACAAAAACACAATGCACACATCACTGGTGCAAGAGCTCATCTTCAATTTGGATGTGGTTTGTAAATTTGATGTGAAGACACAACAATTCGATGTAATCTCTCCATATGTGTAGACGCCTGTTCTACAAACACTTATATGTCACAATAGACCTGCAGAACATTCCACTCTGGAATGTAATGTGGAGCCATCTTCAACATACCTTCTCTTAAAGTCTGACTTTGGAGAAGTTGGAACTGTGTCACTCTGTTCTACTGTTATAACAAGATTAAAGAGTGACACTTTACACTCTAGTCCAACACTTAATAAAGATGGAAGTTGAACAAACTCCTCCACCTGGAGATAGCAGTCTTGAACTTGTTTGAGAGGATTCTAATTTAGAACCATGAAGCCATTTCAAACAATCATCAGGCTGAATAAAAGACACAAGACCTGTAAACAAGAACTGTTAAATGATCTACTGAAAGGTTCTGCTGTATATTTGCCTTTACCTTTGCAAGAAAATGTCAGCCTGCTTCTCCAGGACAATAGTGTAGTCATCTTGGTGAATGGTGTACCAACAAAGGCAAAAAACAATATAGCAGGACATAGTCAATGTAGAAAGGTAAAGCATGCTCAGATACCTAAAGGACATAATGTTTTTATGCTGACATTGACATCGATGCATTTGCAGGTCTTTCTGCAGGTAATGCTGGAGAACTCTGACAAAGCAATACTGGAGAAGGTTGACATCACAACTATACAGAATGTCTATGAGCAATTCACCATACACCCATTGCATGGAAAGGATCCAGTAATGGATAAGATTGATTCATATCAAATGAAGCAAGTGGAGGGCAATCCTATAAGTATATGGGAGGCTTCTCTAGAAGCTTGTTGTTTTCCTGATCTGTTTCCACTTGGCTTAGGTGGTCGATTAGATGAATGAGAACTTCATGTTCCAGGAGCTGACTATAAGGCCTCAAAGAGTTCTACATAAGGATGGCAAGTTTCGAAGAAACATTGCAAGCTCTTCACCTTCTTTGGGAAGAAGTGAACTTAGTGTCCTATCTGCTAGTGTTGCTCATACATTGAGACTTGGTACAGAGTTCACCAATATGACAGCTACAATTACTACCTGAGTTGCAGAGCAAGATGGAAACACTGCAAGTCTGTCTTTCTTCCATTTTGTCTAGCATCAGTGGTACTAAGGAATTTGGTAAAGCTGAGCACTCTGAGGTGATGTGCTTGCTGAGAGTTTGGAACAGCAACATGTTAAGTAACACTGAGTTGTGCTGAATATTATTGGGATGATCAGTTGATCTTCTCAGATGGGCAAACTCTGACATTGAGAACATACAAACTATGACTCTGAATGAACTATGTTCACTTGATCCAGTAACTGTTTACATTACTTCCACCACTGGTTCCACATTCTTTTAAAGTTCATACTGTCTAAAGAAAATCCTCCTCTTGGCATTGTCAAACACTACTTCTGGAGGTTGAATACCAAGCTTGTAGACTCCACACATACATATGCATGCTGTGGATAAAAGACCCTACGTATTGGTGACAATGAGATGATGAGCATTCTAAGCTTCATATTGAAGTATGTCACATGTCAGATTCGAGACAAGTATGACAGTGCAACACTGTAGGAACTGGTTCAGAAATTTGTGACACCTATGCGTAAAATGCTGTGTGCAGAAATTGGGAACAAAGGGACAGTGGTACACTTGATGCCGTTTTGGTTTCCCAAGATGAGTTTGCCTGGATGCTTGTCCCAATGATGTCTTTTCTGCCATGTGACACCGCTTGAAGGTTAAATCAACAAAGCGAATGTATGAACTACCTTGCAGAGAATTGGAACTCTATATCAATGACTATAGCCCTTCTCTTCTGTTGATGTGGAAGGCAAACATTGATGTTCAGTTTGTTGCTGATAATTCAATGGCTCTAGTGAGGTATGTCACATCACACATCATGAAGCATGAGCAGACAAACCTAAAGAAATGTGGTAAGAATTGTCTAACTATGGCAGTCAATGTCTTCAGAGCTATGGTCACTGGGACTTAGAATCGTCTCACACCATGACTATGGGTACAAAGCAAGTGACTGACTTACAGGTGTATGTCTATATAGCAAGTTAGGCTCCATTCATTTCTTAAATGTGAACTACAAGCAGAAATAGGTGCAGCGTCATAAGAGCCATTGAAGAGATTGAGATCTGGCTACTACAAGACCAACATCCACAAATATACGAAACAGCAACACAGATAACTACTATCACAGTGCCACAGTGCTATGGATGATCTCTGTCTCTTGAAGTTGCTCAATGGTATGATTACAAGTGGGGTGTTCCTCTGACCCAGAGACAGGCATATAAAGTCACTGACAGCGAGGGCTCACCCTGAAAAAGCAAAACCATAGCTAATTGACCTGGAAACTCAGCTTGAACACAACAGAAAGCAAAAAGAACATTACTATTTTGCTCCATTGTTTCTGATTCAATCTGGAGATCAGAATCTGAATTGAAAGGATTATCTCACACATGAACAAGAGTTCATAGGAAAACTTATGATACCTTTAAAAGTCATGTCTCTGACACTTACATTGACACATACTCAAAATGGAAAAAAATCAGTTGGAAAATGCTAAGAAAGTTCTGGATGATGACACCCCAGTAACATCACAGGAAATGGTTGATGTTGAAGGAGAAGGGACTCTTGGTGCCCCTCATCCTCCTAATGACCCAGCTGTGCTAATGTCAGAGGTGGAGGGCACAATGCAACAAAGCATGCAGTTCTCAGAGTCAGCTGCAGACATTGTTGAAAACTTGAACTCACACCAAAAAGTCATTTATCAGTCTGAGATACATGCTGTGCAACATGGTATTCAGCACAGTACCAGGCACTGTGTTTGTGAGGAGCACCACACCAGTGAGGATGTTCTGTTAGTGGTGCTGCTGGGACTGGAAAAAGTTTCTTGATTGGCTATAAGCAAAGGTGTGCGTGACAACCTACTCTGCAACCTCAGTTAGTATTGCTGCTCTGACAGGTTGGAGAATTTTAACATAGGTGAGTATCACACTTCATAGAGTTATTCATGTTGCCAGTTGAACATGGCAAAGTGGTGATCCACAGAAATTGTCATATAGCGTTGCCTCTGAATTGGGAGTCAATGTTTGACAAGATGCATTTGCTGATAATAGATAAGATCAAGTATGGTTTCAAATGTTATTCTTACATATGCCCACCTCTGTCTACAGGAGATACTAGGTACCGATGATGACATACCATTTGTAGCATAATATTGTGCTCTTAGGGATCTCTTGCAGCTGGTTCTGTAAATGGCAAACATGTTTCTATACTCTTTCCATTGAAGAGGCAAAAACAATTGGATGCATTAAGTGGAGTCAGTCTGTGGGAGTTCTTCTCATATGTTGAACTCTCACAGAATATGAGACAGCAAGGTGACATGATCTTACAAAGCAGTTATAGAAGAGACTCACAGCTGGTGCATTATCACCCACTCAGTGTCAAATGCTAAGACAGTGCATGATCACTAGAAATGATAGCCCTATTCAGGATGCTTGTGATACCTTTGCAGATGTCACAGAAATCTGGGGTACATGTTGTATGTCTATTCCCAAAGCTTAAACAGTGTGCAGAGTTTAATGAGATCATGATGCAGAACAACCTATGTCCTCTCACATGCATAGATACTATAGATGGTATAACCTATCATGAACAATGGTATCAAAAATGATTGAAGTCTCACAAAATCTGACAAGTGATGTGTCCTGTACTGCTGGCTTGAAAACTGTCCTACCACTGGTGAAATGCATATCATGCTTTGCAGAAACATTGATGTTGAGGTCTTGTGAACAGAGTCATAGAAATTACATCCATGAGTTCCAGTACAATGTGCAAAAATACAACTGTGGAGTTTGTGCCTGTGATTTGACCAACTGTGAAACTCCTCGACCAATAGATAAAGTTACAGTCAAGTTTGAGCTTGTAAAAACATATATGTGACAAGAAACAATTTCCACATTGTACTGCTTATGCAGTGTCCATACACAAGTCCAAGGGCACTACCTTGGTAGATGCCATTGTCAAATCTAAACACTGGTATATTCAGGATGGGATGTCCTATGTTGCTTTGTCTCATGTCAGACAGTTGTCTGGACTACACATAGTAAATCTAACAGAAAGTAAAATACGTGCTGACACAAAATGCATTGCTGAGTACAACAGATTACGTATATTGTACCAATCAAATGCTCCTTTGTTACCAGTTCCCAGATATGCATCAGGAACAGATATCCCAATGGATGAAGGGTGCAAACTAAAAAGAAAGCACACTAAGACTCCACAGTTGTCACCTCACCGTTCAATTACTGAGCACTCTCTCCATAAACAGCTCGCATCTCTGCCTGTGAAGAAATGTATCAAGGTTAACACACTGCCAATATTTGACAGCAGCACAAGGTAAACTGCTATCCAAACACTACAAACGCAACACCTCCACATACCAGGATTTTGCTGATGTGTTAAACTCAAGTCAATCGACACCTCTGTCAAAAGCATTAAAGAGGTCATTAGAGGTAGTCAAAACAGTATGCCCCAGTTTACAAAGTTTGACTCCTCTATGACTAACTCTTGGAAAATATGGGACAATCAATGTTGCTGACAATGCACAACACGATGTCACAGAGTTCATGATGGGAATGATAAACAGTTTAGCAGATGATGGAATTGATCTGCATCAACACTTTAAAGTTGACTATGTATTGCAAGTACACATGTTTGTTATGCAGCCACAAAGAATCACAAGCAACTCAGGACGTGCTCTGGCTGTCTGTCTATGTCCCTGAAAAGAGAACTGTGAAGTTCCGTAAGTTGTTTGCAAATGCAGAAACTGGTTGGCTGTGCAGAAGATGTAGTCAGTGTGTGTTGGTCTCAGAGAGTTACATCTTCAAGTTCATGACATAATGATTGTGTTGCAATGTTTTAACTCTCAAGGACATGAAAATCCACAACACCAATTTCTCACTTCATTGCTGCGGAGAACTATATTTCAAGAATTCAATTTGACACCAAGCAATTATCTTCATACATGCCTATCCATCACTCTGGCCACTATGTCATGGCGAGTTCAGAAAGGGATGGGTGGAGTGCAATGATACAGTACACACTCTGAAAGAAAAGACTCCCAAGGAATCTAGAAAGATGCATACGTCGATTATTCTCTGTTGCACCAATGTTGCACAACATGTGGAGGGTAATGCCATCTAATCACAGCACCTCACTAAATAACATCTTTGCAACAATAAAATTCCAATAATATTTCATCCAGATACTATTTTCTTTCCACCAATGTACATATATATTTCTCTTTAATGAAAAGTAACACCTTTCATCTAAATCTACTGCTGTATAAAACACCATGATGATCTGTGTTCTACTTAATTGTACACTATCACTACAACCCATAATAAGTGCTCTGATTTCTCTGCCATTTGCAGAACACAGACACAACAGTACACAATGCAACAGACTGTAGTAGACAATTACATGTTTTATCACACTCATTCTCAGCATTGGATGCAAAACAATACTGTTTTCATCATTTATTACCAATACAATTGTCAAAATTATTTGTATTGTGATATTGAGCATTGCAACTTTGATGTACTCACTACAAAAACTGCAGTCCTGCTCAAGTGAACAAGGAGTATTAAACTGTAATCGTTAGACAGTCTAGTCATGTCTCTTTTAGATACCTCAGTTAAGTCTGTTCATGTCTTAACACATATTACTGTGTATTCAGTTGTTTCACAGTACAATCTTACATGGTGATGACAAACTCAGTAATCTACTACTTGCTTATCTGAGTTCAGCCACTGCCTCTCCACATGGTGTTGAGAACTATGCTTGATAGGAACACTACACATCAGGTTAGGTTCACTACTCCTTTTCCTGTTATTGTCACATTCTTGACCTTGGCTAATATACTTACTGAATTGACTTCTGCAAATCCAAGCAGACTTGAGGGCTGGGTATGCACACATATCAGTTAATGAGTTATGTCTTGGCAGATATGGTTATTACCTCAACACATTAACAGTATGACTTCCTACATTATGGTGTCATCTGCTGCTTACAAAACTATTTCTTGAACACTGTCTGACAAGTTATCTGTCACTGTTCTTGGACTACACTCTCAATACTGAATATGACAAACTCTACCAAAAAAATGTGACTCAGATTTGTACATATGTATATAATGCTGAAATTCAATGTATATTGCTTAGCTAGACTCAGAGGTATTTCTGTTTTGTTAAGAAAAACATAAAAATTGCATGCATTCATTCATTAACTGTGCCAAAACTGCTGTATCCATGCATTTAATGTTATTACATTGTATTAAGTGCTACTGTCTTCAGCACTTGAGTTGTCAGTGTCTCTCTCCCAAAACTTAACATTCACATATACACTTACTGTAAATATACATTTATTGCAACAGTAATTCATTTTTAACTGGATTGTGGTAATCTGGTCATCAGACTTCTATGCCTTGTGTAACTATGTATTATTAAACTTCTGTATCATGTTAAATATTGATAAGAAACCCATGGTAACTATTATATCTGGAATTATTTAAAACTACTTCTTTTTTATCACCAACATTTGAAACAATCAGTATCTGGAAATCACTGGCCCTAGTGATGAGGCAGCATATGGGGATTATTGGTAATGTTTGCTTAATCTGAAATGACAGAAGAATCAAATCATGGTAAAGTACTGAGATAGGCTAGAAGGCAGGTTGTATGCAGAAAGCTTGTGCAACATACTGTATGTTGTAAATTTGGCCTATGCTCTCTCTATCCCTGAGACAGAGACTACCACATTTTCAGGGTGCTGTGAAGACAAATGGGAACCCTTTTGCAGAGGTTCTACCATTAGAATACTTTAGAATACTTTGTCCAGTTCTGGAGACCCAGAAAGACATAGAGTGGAGGCAGTCCAGAAAGGCAACTAAAATGTGGCAGGGTCTGCATCAAGAGCCTCACATGGAGAGGCTAAAGGAATGCAATATGTATGCCCTGGAATAAAGGAGGGAGAAGTGGGATATGATAGAGACATTTAAATACCTCATGGGGAGAAGCAAGGTACAGGAGGAAAGTATATATTTCAGATAAAAGGTGCTCAAAAACAAGGGGACATGCTATGAAGCTGGAGGCTAGACTCAGGAGAGATATGAGGAGGGATTTCTTCACAGAAAGAGTGGTGGATTCCTAAAACAGCTTTCCAGTGGAGATGGTGGGGCAATAACTGTGACAGGGTTCAAGAATGTATGGGATAGTCATAAGGGAATCTTAGTGGAAAGGAAAATGGGAGGGATTAAAAGCCAGAGATCAAGTTGGGTCTGCATTTATACTGTAGGTAGGCAAAAATGGACACATTGGGTGGACCAAGCAGTCCTTATCTGCCTGCAAATTCTTTGTCTATGTTTCTAGAGGTGCCACTGGGATGAGGTCCCTTGAGGTCAAACATACCTTGGGAAAGAAAACCCCAAAGTATGAATTATGAAACAAACATGAAATTTCCTTGGGCAGATGAGACATGGCAAAGAAACCAGAGATGATGTCTATTAGTAACTATTTATCTGTAGGAAACCACCATCGAGCTGCAGCTCCTAGTGGATTATGTTTATAGGAAACTGACATGCAGCTCCAAATCCCAGTGAATTAAATAAGTGAATATCGATATTTTGATCTGGCAGAGAGGAGAAAAAATATGTGAAAACCACTGGGCATTGGAGCACTGTCACTCCAGAGCTAACTAAACTTTTCTTAAAAAATTATTTTATTGCTTCTTTATAAGAAGATATAACATGTACATTTTTGAATAGGTAAACAGCAATAGATTCATATTTGATAGGTGTTACACTAAGAAGTGTCGACATTTCTATGTCCATTTCATTTACAGAATGCACAGTCTGATTTCTCACTTCAATACATAGCTTTTTTCCACATTGGATTAACTTTAGCCATTGGTTCATCAATTTGTGAGTAATTATTTACTGGTCATAATTTCCTTCAATCTTATTAGCCATCTATTTATTTTCCAAAACAATTCAATTTTTGGGTTGCTGCAGTTCTCCAGTATAAGACTTTTGTGCATATAGTTGCTAAGGCAAGAATTTTTTCTCCATTAGAAATTCAATTAATGATGAAACATCATTAACTAAAATAATATTCATATTGGTATACCATGTACAAGGTAACAATTCAGCACTTACAAAAAGGGTGACTCAGTCACGGCACCTGTGTACAGGGCTACCTGGCAGGGTAGTGAGTGGCTACCTGGGTGGGCGAGGTAGAGTGAAGGAAAGTATGCGTGTATACACGTGTGTGGGGTGGGGAGGAAGGGGAAAGAAGGTATGTGGGAGAGGTTGTGGTGGGGAGCTGCTGAGCTGGACTGCTAGTGTGGTGGGGTGGGTAGGTGGTCGCTTGGGAGGTGTAGGGTGCAGGGTTCAGGTCCAGTGCATTTTTTTCTGGCCTCATTTTTATTTTACATGTTTTCACTTCCCACCTGCACCCCCTGGAGCTGAGAATCCATTAGTAGGGGGGTGCGGGATGCACAGCCCTCTTTATCCTTGCTGTGAGTGTGCATCGCCAAAATTCATTTTTGGCACTGTACACTTGATGTAATGGTGATTGCTATTCCATGATGACCGTTATGACATAGAACCATTCATATCCAGTAGGACTGAGATATTTCAAATTTTCTCACATTTGTTTTTAGTCTCATTCCACCATTGATTTATAGTAGGGCATTCACCAAGAAGATGAGTGATGTGATCTTTTTCCTGGTTCCCATGCCAACATCTTTTATTTTATAACCCACATGGAATAGGCATGCTGATGCTAAATATGCCAAGGTTATGATTTTGAACTGAATTGATTTATTCTTTTACAGTTATTATACCTGTTACACTATTGATTTGTTGATCTGATTCATTTCCCATTTATTCTTTATATTGTTATTAATACTGGAATACATATCTTAAATACTATCTATATACATGTACAGGTGCATAAGTGAAAAAAGAAGGGCAAAGAGAGGGATAGTGAAACTGAAGGAGGATGACAACAGTAAAGCTGACATACTGAACAGATATTTCTGCTCAGTCTTTACTGAGAAAGAGGAGGGTAATGGGCCTGAAGGGAGTACAAGGGGTGGGAAAGGTGCAGAAATGGACACAAGTCCCTGTACACAGGAAAGGGTCCTAAAGTAACTGGAAGGAATAAGAGTTGGTAAAGCAATGGGGCCAGATGGGGTGAACCCCAGGGTCCTAAAGTAACTAAGAAAGGTGGTGGCTGAACCTCTGGCAATCCTGTTTAGCTGATCACTGGAAACAGAGGAGGTACCAAAAGACTGGAGGACAGAAGATGTAGTCCCCTTACACAAAAGCTGGAACAAAGAGGAAGCAGGAAACTACAGACCAGTCAGCCTGACCTCAGTAGTGGGGAAGATCATGGAAGCACTACTGTAGGAGAGATTGGTGGAACATTTGTTTGCCAATAGACTACGGACCCAAGGCAGCATGGTTTCACTGAGAGGGAAGTCATACCAGACTAACCTCATTGAACTATTCAACTGGGTGACAAGGGAGATGGATCAGGGGAGGGCATTAGACATGGCCTATCTGGACTTCAGCAAGGCCTTTGACATTGTGCCACATTGAAGGCAATTAAATAAACTGGGGAATATGGTAGTGGGCAGGACAGTGGTGCAGTTGATGGGTAATTGGCTGGGTGGCAGGACACTGGGTGGTGGTAAATGGCTGTCACTCCACAAAGGAAAAAGTGATCAGAGGGGTACCACACGGATCAGTGCTGGGACTGGTCCTATTCAACATCTTCATCAGTAACATTGTGCAGGACAGAGAAGGCAGAATTTCCCTGTTTGCTGATGACATGAAGCTCTGTAATGGAGTGATCATGCCAGAGGGTGTAAAGAGAATGAGGAGGGACCTGCAGAAGCTTGCAGAATGGTCAAGTGTTTGGCAGTTGACATTCAAGGCAAAGAAGTGCAAGAAAATGCATATGGGGCACAAAAACCCTGGAATAACATATCAGTTGGGGGGTGAGGATATAGCATGCACCAAGCATGAAAGGGACCTTGGAGTTATCATCGCTGATGACTGCAAGGTAGGGGAAACAGTGTGACATGGCAGCAGATAAAGCAAATAGGATGCTGGGATGCATAGGAAGGGGCATCACCAGCAGGAAAAGGGAGGTCTTAATTCCACTATACAAGACATTAGTGAGGCCCCAACTGGAGTACATTGTACAGTTCTGAAGACCTTACCTATGTAAGAATATAGACAGGTCAGAGAAGGTTCAGAGGAGGGCAGCAAAGATGGTACTGGGATTACATCACAAGTCCTATGAGGCCAAGCTGAAGGACATGAAGATGTACTCCGTGGAGGAGATGAGGGAGAGAGGGGATATGATAGAGACACACATACAAGTACCTTACAGGGAGGAACAGGGTGCAGGAATACACTATTTTCCAGCAAAAAAGATGTTCCAGGACTAGAGAGCATGGGATGAAGCTAGAGGGAGAGTGATTCAGAGGAAACATGAGGAAGAATTTCTTCACAGAAGGGTGGTGGACAGTGGAACACCCTGCCAGTGAAAGTGGTAAGGACTGAAACAATCACTTGATTAAAGAATGCATGGGATAGACATAAGGGAATTCTGGAGGCCAGGGGCAAGGGGCAACAGATTTCTAGGAAAACATAAAGGGAACTTACAAGCTCAAATGGGCAGACTGGATGGGCCATAGGCCCTTATCTGCTGACAGTGTCTATGTATCTGTGTATCTATGTATAGCATTGTTGTATAGTTTCCTTAGGGTATCTTTGTTTTATTCTGCAATCCATAAAATATCTGTACCTACAGTTAATGCTATCAACTTTATTTTACCTTTTTTTTTTAAAGAAAATAACCTATATATTGATTTGAGTTGATTATATTCTCTCCTGATTATTCAAAGATTTGGGTAATATCTGGTATCTGTTCATATTGTATAAATCTTTTGAATTACATATATTGCTCCTTCTACCATCTTATCTTTAATAATTTTTATACAGATATGTTATTATTTATGATTTGTTATGCTATTCTAGCTCTAAATAAAGCCATGATATATGTTTCACAATATTTGCTTGTACATTTTTATGGTCATATTCATTTCTTTCAGAATGGGTTTACTGTATTGTTTTCCATTCAATAAGATACCTGTTAAATTTATTATAATGTCATAGCTGGGTTCTTTAAGCCTAAATGCTTTTCCTGATATCGAACAGAGGAAAGGATGGAATCTTAGAGAGCCACTGCCAAACTAATAGGGTTTTGTTGGCTAAGTAATAATGTGATAGGTCAGGACAACCCAGTCCCCCCACCCCTGATTCCTCGGTAAGATAATATTTTAAGGTATTCTATAGTTGCACTCTGCCCACAAGAATTTCTTGAAAATAACTCAGATTTGCTTTACAAAGTTTGTAAGTGGTATGTTGCCCATTACACCCTGAAAAAAGGTATAGCAGATGGAGTAGTATCATCATCTTAAGTGTATTGATTCACTCCTCCAAGGGAAAGGGAGAGTGACTGCCTATTGTCTAATATAGTGGACATTTTATTTATTAAAGATGTAACGTTCAAATTAATGGTAGTTTGTGTCCTTAGTGAATAATACACCCAAATATTTGAGGGTACTTTCAATTTTCATTTCAGCATATACCGTAGTGTCTCTGCATCTGTAGAATGTTTTGTTATTGGTAAAACTGCTAATTTACTTTAGTTTACATTCAGATAATTGAGAACATTCCTGTATTTTTGCAAAAAGTCTGGGTATGAGGTGTTGGGTTCTTGCATGTAGATAAATACATCATATTCACTGACTATCATTTTTGCTTATTGATTTAAAAAATCCCTATAATATTTATATTATGTTTAATATGAGTATTAGAGGTCTTTAGAGCTATATATAATAAATAAAACTGGGAGAAAAGGCAGCCTTTACTAACTCCATTCTTCAGCAGTAGTGGTACTATCTTGTATTGATTTACTTCAAACATAGCCTTAGGTTGGCTATAGAATAACCATAGAATATTAACAATGAATGGAAGGAAACAGCATTATTCTAGACATTTAAAGGGAAAACCCCATTGCAACATATCAAATGCCTTGGCTGTATCCAAGGCTATAGCTATTGTTTCCAAGGTTTAATTTTTACAAAGTCCAAAGGTAATTTGAGTTCTTCTGATGCCACTAAAAATTGTCCTCCCTTTCACAAACCTCTTTGGCTGGTGCTGGCGATCTGTGGGATAGCTGTTTCTAATCTGTCTACTATAATGTTTGTAATGAATTTCTAGTAAACATTAAGTAAGGCAATAGGGCTATAATTATCTGATAATGTTGGATCATTATTTTCTCTGTGCATAAGAATGACTTGTACTTATAGGATTGACTTTGTTATACCTTTACTGACAGCCATCTCATGGATCATCATCCTCAGTCAAGGTGAAATTTTACTACTAAAAGCTGAGTAAGATTCAGAGGTTAAACCATCCAATTCAAATACCTTGTCACTGGAGATGACTTTGATAACCACCTTAATTTATTATGTACGTATGTGTGCATCATTAATTTTAAATGTAGGTATGTCTGCTTGTTGAATATATATGACAATTTCCTCTTTATCAACCTTGACTTTGTTTTGATATATTGTTTTATAAAATGGCATGAAAAAATCTCGGAATTTTATTGGCCGAGATATGTCACCTGACTACGTATTAAATCTCATTAAACCCACGGCCAGGAGCCGGATCTCACTGGCATGCCTCAAAACCACCTTATTACCAATTAAATGTATCACTACACACCAAATGAAACTAAAAAGTCATCAGATGCCATCTTCAATTTCCCTTACTGTACTACTACCAAGAAATATTTAGTTGCTCAGTTACTCACATACCTTATTAAATTACACATCCCACACATACTCTTGCTACTATTGTTAATTAAAACAACAGTGTATTTTAATTGGATATGCTTGGAAATTGTTTTGCTATGTCTTGCAGACTGCATTTAAAATTGACTGCTTTACAGTGTTTTCCACTTTGGCTGCACCTCTGCACTATGGCACACTGACACTTCATTGGTCAGCATGACATTCAATGCCTTTCATGCCACACTTATCTTTTCTATGAAACTCCTAACTAAATGAGGTGCACAGCAATCTTCAACCACACATTCTTTATATATATTTTTTTAATTTCATATGCTTTTTTCCTCCCCATCAGAATGGGACCCCATTGGCTCACCACTCACCCCCATCACCAACACTTACCTTTCATCTGAGATATCCTCCACCCAGTGTTCCTCCATGGCTTACCCCCCCCAGGGTAGGGTGACCAAGTCCTCCCTTTTTCTAGTGATCCTACAGCTCAGTGTCCAGGGAAGGGCCCCTGATTCAGCTGCATGGAAGGACAGGGCACGGATAGTGGCATCCATTGCATTCTGGTCTATTTTTCTGTTTTCTTAGTGGCAGGACCTGCAATAACATCAGGGGCATGAATGCCAGTGTCTGTCCTGTCTCTAGTACTGCCTAGAGCCAGCTACCAGATTCCAGATCTCCTCCAGGCATCAGACATGTGCCAGGAGCATGGGAGTTAGGCAAGTAAAGATGGAGCCAGATCAGCAATCATCACTGCTACTGACCTACCCGGTGTGGTCCACAGAGTGGGGGGGGGCAGCACATGACACCACAAAGCAACTCGACTTGTGGCTCAGACAAGAAAACACTTATTCCATATTATTAAACAGCTCCCCAACCTCATTTCAACTGCTTCTGAGGGCCAGGAGAGCAACTTACACTCATCCTGTTTCCAGGTAGGGAGTAGGAGACTTGCCAAAGATCACAGCCTAACAAACAAGGAGTGGACACCTAATCTCAGCAGCACCACCAGCTATGTCAGAGAGTGTGATGGGACAAGAGACAGCCCTTATATTAAAGTTTTATTTTTGTTACCTACAGTCACGCTGTTTTCAGAAATGTGGCTGGGGGACTCAAAGCAGGATGCACACTTATCAACAGACATAACAGAACTATACCACTAGTTTTGCCACTAAGTGTATACTGACAACACAAAGCCATAATATGAAAGTTTTTTTAACCACACTAATGTCCATCAAGCAGCTACATGATGTCATTGATCTTCTTGCTATAATCTGAGACACTTATTCACAAGAAAAAAAAACCTTCCCGAGCACTACTATTCTAACAATGCCAATAGCTGCACAGGTACTATTTAATTTCTTTATACAGAATAGGCTATAAACAAAAACTATTATTTTAGAACTAAATCATCTAATTTTACTAATAAAAATAATTTGCATAACTATTTTAATAATGAACCACTTTATAAGTGTGATAGGTCATAACAGGCTGTGGATTAGGGGATTTTGATGCAATTCTGGGGGGTGTAAGGACACTTGGCCTTCAGCCTCATGCCTTAGCACACTCATGGGGCATGCATTAAAATCCTTTAATGAACACCCTGTTGTAGCTTATTACTTATGTATACAGGAATAGTTTCTAAAGGTCTCCCCTATTTCTCTAATGATGTTAAGATATTAAGGTATTCTCAATAATGAGTTATTGAAACACCAGTATCTAGTGCTTGTTGTGTTCCTGGTTGTAACACAAAGGCAATGAACTAAACAGTATGAAAGTACAGCAAGGGAAACTTGTATATCTACTATCTAATTGTAACCCCCCTGTTACCCGGGGTTACTAGAACCCTAGTTAGATCTAGTGGCAGGCAGGGACAGGCAGCTAGTGAAACTCCGGTTAAATAGATTTCACTATGTCTCGCTCTGTTTTCAGTCTCTGCTGAGCTGGGGCTATGATATCATTTAGAATTCTGCAGCAGTATAAGCCACAATGGAATGTTGCAGTTGGAAGTTAGGTAGAACGTTGGGGAATTTCAAAGTCAGTCTAGAGTTGATCCTTGAAGTCAACTGTCTAGTCTGAATTCTGAATCAATCTGTTGAAGTCTAGAGTAGGCTCAAGAGGGAAGGATGTAGATCCTGCAGTGCAGTGGAGGGAGGGCTGCCCCTGCAGGCAGACTACCCTCAGCTCTGACACAGAGCTACCGGTGTGTGCTTCCACTGTAAGAAGGCTGGAAACCAACTTCCGGGCAACCCCTGGCCTGGGAAAAGGAAGAAGCTGCCTGATGAAGAGTACTGGGGCACTACAGTTTTTGAGGAATAGAGATTCCTTCAGAGTTTTTGGACATCTGCAACTATAAGGGTGATGAAGCTTTGACAAAAGACAAGTGTCATTCACCAAAACAGTGAGTAAATAAGTCTCTGGGGCTGTGGGTCAGTCAGGATGCCAAGTCCAGGGCTTATGGAACAGTGAGATGTAATGACTGTTGTATGTGGGGGGGTCTTCAAGGGAAAGACAGTTTCTGCATTACAAAGCCATGTACAGTCTGCACTATAGTAACCGAGGAAGAGGCTTACGGAACAGTGAGATGTAATGACTGATGTATGTGGGGGTCTTCAGAGAAAGACAGTTACTGCATTACAAAGCCATGTACAGTTTGCACTACAGTAGCCAAGGATGTGTTTGTGTGTAAACAAAGGAATGGCCAGGTATGAGTCTATGGAACAAAAGGTGGGAGACCTCCCATCTGGTGTAACAGGGCTCACCTCTATGGATTCGCTTTGAGACTCCAGTCACCTTTCTGTCAGGTATTGGCCAGTGCCTGAAGAGGATGCCCAGACGTTGGGATAGAGTAAAGGGTGGTAGTGTGCCACTAGTTAAAGAATCCATGACATATGGAAGTTTAGGATCCAAAAATGGATTGTGTCTGTGTCATCACCTTATCTGCATTACCAGGAGTGTAGCACCATGGGGGTCTGTCTATGCTTTTTGTTCAGAGATGTTGAATAAAGCCACACTTTAGAATCCCATATCCTGGTATTGGACATTATGTTATTGCTTCTGGTCTCTGGATTACTTTGGGTGCCCCTGTGCAGAGTAGTCAAACCTAATCACCATGCCGAGTGACACCTTTCTCCCTAAATTTTCAGCTTATAAAAATGGAGGCACCACGTCATAGGACCCAGGCCCCTCAACCTGTTCACTAGCCACACAGGCAGGGGTAGTAGCCCTCTCAGTTTAGCACTGACTGGGGTTTACATCTTGGAGGCTACCACTGGGATTCTGTTGAAATTTGGGAGAAGGAACAAGAAAGGTTGCTTGGATGGTGGCTAGCGTTTTGGCTATCTGGCAGTGGGTAGCCCCAAAAATGTGAAGCAACATTTAACTAATGTGCCACTGTGTGCTGTTATCCATGTGCTGCTAATAAAATGTCAACTGTTTACCAAGGCGCAGTAAAGCCTGAGTGGGTATGCCCTTGTCTTGTATCAAAAAAGTACAGTGTTTGCCAGCTTTTGAATTTTATTGTGGAAAAAGAAGTGTGGAAAATTGTGGGTAACAAAAGGAGACTTGTGCCCTAGAAGTTTGAAGTGCTTGCTTTATGAACTGGGGAGTCACTAAGTAAAATGCCATGATAAATGGTTATAATGGGCTCCTCCAGTGGGTCGGAAAAAAAAAAACTGTGGTTTTGCAGCTTAAATTTTGCCTGCTCGATGATCGCCGTGAGGAGAAAGGCATGGAGGAAAGACATCATTTGCAAGGCATCGAGTGATTGGCAAGACTGCAGTCAGTCCCAACCCCAGGCCAGCTCTAGGCGACTGCACAGCATTCGAGATGGAGAGTGAGTGGAGTGTGCAAACTGGCTTACCAGGAGGCGTAGCGGTGATTAGCATACTGTTGAACTTTTAAAACTGACTTTTCTGTTCAAATTCAGGCTCAACCCTCATCTCGATTGACTGGACTGTGAGTGTGGTGTTCAGAGAGACAATCGCCAGAACTGCCAACCCACTTCCTTCCAGAGCCTCAAGATCAGCTGCAGGCCGTTTTTCCATGCAACAAACAGCTACTGCTAACAGTGAGTACCAACCAAAATATTGCTCAAACTGATGTGGTTTACAACAAAACCAACTGTATCTGTGTGTAGCAGTGTAATTGCTTTGCAAAGAAGGACTGTGTTACGTTTTACCAGCTAAAGCAGCAATTCTAAGTAACAGACTGTGAGCATAATTATAGATTCAGCATTAGTATAATTTTCAAAGCCAAGTGAGAGACTGTTAGTTGTATGAGAGATGCAACGTAAATGCAGGCAATCCTGTGCTTGAAATACTGAGGCTTTAAGGACTGTAGCTAGAGCAATGTCTTCAGCGAGTGAAAGGTCAATGTAAATCATATAAATGTGCTAGGAAGAGAACAGTGCAAGTTTGTGCAGTTTGAGCAGAAGTTATCAGTAGTGTGTGTAAATCGGATGTGCAGTGGCTTGACCCAATTACAGAGAGTTGATGCATCAGGAGTGCTGCCACCGCCATGATAGAGTGGGGCAGGCATGTAAACATAGCATCAAAGAAGCCATTTTATAGAAAGTTTCTGATCAATGTTTGGGACTTGAAATAACCAAGCATATTGTTTGTTCTCTCTGCAGTCATGGCTTCGGGACCAGCCTGCTACCTGGATCATGCCTGGGCTATGATAGT
This sequence comes from Neoceratodus forsteri, assembly GCA_016271365.2. NCBI lineage: Eukaryota > Metazoa > Chordata > Ceratodontiformes > Ceratodontidae > Neoceratodus > Neoceratodus forsteri. The sequence goes on along the minus strand of CM028132.1, from coordinate 317,932,471 downwards.
TGAAGAAGTAAACAAAGTGAGAAACATTGAAAAGTATCACTATGGGGGAAGACTGCCTCCTCTTGAGGCGATTCCTGGTTATCCAGTCAGAGTGTATGTAATGTGCTTAAGGGCTGGAAGAGATGCATTTGTGGTTCCTCACTGCTCTGGGTGCCTGGAAAAGTATGGATTGATAGCAGCCCCCAAGATTCATTTGGCTCCTACATGGACAAAATTACAAGAACCTGCAGTTGGCAGCATGCAGTACCAGGAAGAGTCTGAAATGAGAGGTTCAGAGGAGTGTGAAAAAAGCTAGAGAGTGCAGATGTACAGGCAGCACAGACAACTGATGACTCCTCATCTGAGCCACTAAGAGACAGTGGAGAGGGCGCATCAGCTGACCCATGGATAGAGGGGCCTAGTCCAAGTCTCATGGGGGAGGACGAACTGAGAGAGGCCTTTGAGTGGGAGGTCTCAACCTCCGCACCTAGTGAGGAGTGGACAATCTCAGGAGTGAGGATGAATGCTCACTCCTGGGTGCAGATTCTCAGCAAAGACGATGAGGGGGAACCCATTTGGCCTGAAGAAGGTGTGGATTCACAGCTTCAAATTCCTGGTTTAGAGGGACGCATGGAAGAGAGTGGTGTTTTCACAGCCCTGGCTGAGCACGAAGGAACTAGGGATCCATTTTGTGTTTCACTAAGTATGAGAAGCTGGCAGAACCAGGACTGGCTGTCCCCAAGCCAGGCCAGAGGTCTCAAGTTGATCAAATCTAGCAAAGGCGAAAGACTGGTTCGTAGGAAAGCGAATGAGCTCTTCAGAATTTTGTTTCGTACCTTTCCTAGAAAAGTCTGGGAAGAAATAGAGAGGTGCAGGAAATCCTGGATTATGGAAGAGGCCATGAAACATGTGCATCCTGGGACAAGTAAATTTGTCAGAGATCGGATGTTGCAAGAAAAGTTCAAGCAATGGAAGGTGGGCAGTACTCTGTTTATTGACACTGTTCGGATTGTGGATGGCAAGGGACAAGAATCCTTTCATGATGTGAATTATGAGTGTCCTGATGGGGTAATAATTCATGCACCTGACCCATTGTGCCATTTCCCACAGTGCAAAGACCTTCCTGCGAATGTGCCCATGACTACTAAATGGAGAGCAGAGCAGTGGTAGCCAGTGCTGCTATTCCAGCAGTTGCCGTACCTATGTTGTTCCACCAGTCTGGACGTCCAGGACAAAGGTGCCCCAATTCTTCAGTAATTGCAATAAACTCCTATGTCCATAAAGTTATGAACTGGCTATTCCAGAAGATGTCAACTCCAGAGAGGACACTATCCCAGCTGTTGCCGGATCGGATGACTTCAGTCCAGCTGTGTGTCTCTCTTCTTTTTCCTGCCCAAAGGTACCATCTCCTAGATGACTTCAGCCCAGCTGTTTTCCAGAGGCATCATCCTGTCGTGTTTCGGAAGATGTCTTCCCAGCTGTAACAGAAGAATGCTGCCAGGGAGAGTCTTTGTCGAGGACACGGGTGTCGCATGCTTTCCATTCTACAAGTGGCTGATGAGTCTAGACTTTTTCAATTTTTCTGACATTTGCAGTACACATCCTACACCAGCAGACATTCATTGTGAATGTCCTCAAAGACTCTTCCCTACGGGACATTTGCCTGCAGAACTTTGCTTCACCGTGATCCGGTCCAGGAGAGCCTCTTTATTGGACTTGCCTTCGGGCGTGTATTTAGTCACTAGCTGGGACTTTGTAGGGTTCTTCCATCCCCAAAGAACTGCTAAATGTGTGTTGTAAATATTTTGTATATACTGTTTCTATTTTCTACCTTTTCTAAAAAAAATTACTTTTTGGGATTCTCCAGTGTCAGGTGGATGGGGCTTGTTGGTTTGTTTATGTCTTAGTTAGACAGGACTGTAATTGCAGATTAGGGAGGATGTTTTTCTTTTTTTGTCTTGCAGGTACTCCTGGAGAAGCAATGAAGACAAGACAAGAAGTGGATTGGAACTCATCAGAGTTCAGTTTTGCTTTAGTTTGTAGTAATTAAAGTATTGTTGTAAGAAGTTAACTGTCTTTTAACTTGTTTTCTTCCACAGGTGTGTGGTTGCAGGTTTCCAGGGTTGGGAGGATGACCCCTTTAGTATTTTTGTTTGGGTAGAAAGGCAGATAGAATTTCCCTAGAGGGCTAGGGGGGATAGAGAGGCTGTGGTCCTGACCTGCAGTAGGGGCTGCAGTACTGATCTATTAGGGCTATGCTCTGGACAATTCTACCAGACCCACTAGGTACCCATAGTCAGCAGGTAGAGTAGAGGCTGATGCATCAGCTGATGGCCTCTGGGCCCTTAGTGTTACCTGCCTGTGCCTGGCACATGGTAGGAGAGGGCCTGATTGCCCCTTTCCGTAGGTGGCACAGAGGGTAGGATGGCCCAAGCTGGGTATTAATGACTGGGGACAGTCATTTTCCTGGCTCAGGGTGAGTGTAACCCCCCTGTTACCCAGGGTTACTAGAACCCTAGTTAGATCTAGTGGCAGGCACGGACAGGCAGCTAGTGAAACTCCAGTTAAATGGATTTCACTATGTCTTGCTCTGTTTTCAGTCTCTGCTGAGCTGGAGCTATGACATCAATTATAATTCTGCAGCAGCATAAGCCACAATGGAATGTTGCAGTTGGGAGTTAGGTGGAACATTGGGGAATTTCAAAGTCAGTCTAGAGTTGATCTTTGAAGTCAACAGTCTAGTCTGAATTCTGAATCAGTCTGTTGAAGTCTAGAGTAGGCTCAAGAGAGGGAAGGATGTAGATCCTGCAGTGCAGTGGAGGGAGGGGCTGCCCTGCAGGGGCAGGCCCCCCACCCTCAGCTCTGACACAGAGCTACCTTAGGGTGTGTGCTTCCACCATAAGAGAGGCACAAGGAACCAACTCCCAGGGGCAACCCCCCTGGCCTGGGAAAAGGAAGAAGCTACCTGATGAAGAGTACTGGGGCACTACAGTTTTTGAGGAATAGAGATTCCTTCAGAGTTTTTGGACATCTGCAACAATGAGGGTGATGAAGCTTTGACAAAAGACAAGTGTCATTCACCAAAACAGTGAGTAAATAAGTCTCTGGGGCTGTGAGTCAGTCAGGATGCCAAGTCCAGGGCTTATGGAACAGTGAGATGTAATGACTGTTGAATGTGGGGGGGGTATTCAAGGGGAAAGACAGTTTCTGCATTACAAAGCCATGTACAGTTGGCACTATAGTAGCCAAGGAAGAGGCTTACGGAACAGTGAGATGTAATGACTGATGTATGTGGGGGGTCTTCAGAGAAAGACAGTAACTGCATTACAAAGCCATGTACAGTCTGCACTACAGTAGCCAAGGATGTGTGTGTGTAAACAAAGGAATGGCCGGATATGGGTCTATGGAACAAAAGGTGGGAGATCCCCAACTTGGCATAACAGGGATCACCTCTACGGATTCGCTTTGAGACACCAGGCACCTTTCTGTCAGGTATTGGCCAGTGCCCGAAGAGGGTGCCCAGACATTGGGATGGAATAGAGGGTGGTAGTGTGCCACTAGTTAGAGTCCATGACATATGGAAGTTTCGGATCCAAGAATGGATTGTGCCTGTGTCATCACCTTATCTGCATTACCAGGAGTGTAGCCCCATGGAGGTCCATCTATGCTTTTTGTTCAGGGATGTTGAATAAAGCCACACTTTAGAATCCCATATCCTGGTATTGGACATTATGTTATTGCTTCTGGTCTCTGGATTACTTTGGGTGCCCCTGTGCAGAGTAGTCAAACCTAATCACCATGCAGAGTGACACCTTTCTCCCCAAATTTTCAGCTTATAAAAATGGAGGCACCACGTCATAGGACCCAGGTCCCTCAACCTGTTCCCTAGCCATACAGGCAGGGGTAGTAGCCCTCTCAGTTTAGCGCTGACTGGGGGTTACATAATATCTTGAAATAATGACTTATTGCAATTCTCAAAAAGGTATTTGTGAGTTTTGAGATGAGAGTATATTTCCTACTAGTTTTGTGTTTATTTCTTCAAATATTAATAAGAATGTTTTTTCCAAGAAGTTTGGAAAAAGCTTTTCTTTTGGTCTTCCAATTATATTTGTGTAGTTTTATATATTGGTCCACATAAAGTTAAAGTATACAGCTATGGTTATTTGTGCCATTCCAAATTCTATTCACCTTCTTTCAATATTATTAATAAAATCTTGATAGTTAATGAAGGGTACATAGACTGCAGCTAATATATAATTGCTCCCTCTTAATTTTCCATTAATAATTATGATTCTTCCTTCAAAATCTACATTTTTCAAATGTAAAGTCTATGTTATTCTACTTAAATTGAAGTGCCTTTGCTTTTATCAGTTCCCTATGAGTGGTACATTTGTTTGACCCAGTATATTTCCAATTTCATTTAATTTCTTTTTCTAAGAGGTTTGTCTCTTGTGAAAATAGTATATAAACTTTCTTCCTATTTGCATAAAGGTAGAGTTGAGTAAGCTGTTTAACGTTAAACCCTTAACTTTGCACCTTACTGGCTTTGCCCATGTTCAATGGAGTTGCACAAAATTGTCCATGCTCAGTCTCAGTGGCACGATCTCTTGATTTGCCAGGTTTCATTCCAATAGAATGCATGGATTCCAAGATCCAGATAGTGTGTTTTTCAGAAAAATCTGTTTTTGTTTTTTTTTGTTTTTACTGTTTGTTTTTTTATTGCCTACAGCCTAGATAATTTTATATTTTGGGCTGAAATTTCAGGGTAGAAAGGACTTGCAACAGAATTGTGCCTTTCCCTGGTTAGGTGAAAAAATATTAATCCATTCTTAAGTTATAAGGATTTGGAATTTTGGTTCTGAGTATGCTGATTGGTGTATTTGGATAGGCATCTGATACCATACTGAGCATGCTCAAAACCAAAATTTCAAATCTTTATAACATGGGAATGGATTAACATTTTGTCACCAAACCAACAAAAGCCACTATGCCTTTTCTATTTCTATTTCCATTTCTATTCTGAAATTTCAGACCAAAATTCCTAACCATCTGGGATATAGAAGATGAGAAAAAAAAACAAAAAAAAAACCAAAACAAAACAAAAAACTTGATTTTTCCTAAAAATGCACTATCCAGATTTTGGAATCCACATATCTGACTACAAATGAAACTTGGCAAATCAAAGACACATTGCCCACCAGACAAGGTATACACAATTTCCTGCACTTCTGTTGAACATGAGTGAATCTATTAATATATTTATGTACAGTATATACATCAACATACAGTATTATAGGGACACTGTAGCACCACTATAATTAGGGTTGAGTATGCTGTTTAATGTTAAACCCTTAACTTTGCATTTTAATAGCTTTGTCCCTGTTCAATGATAGTGCACACAATTTTGCATGCACAGTCTGAAGGCAAAGTCTCTTGTTCTGCCAAGTTTTGTTCTAGTCAGATGTGCAGATTCCAAGATGCAGATAGTTCATTTTAGGAACAATTTTGTGTTTTTTTGTTTTTTTGTGCTGTTTGTTTTATGTCATCGCCTACAGCCCAGACAGTTTGGAATTTAGGTTTGAAAATTTCAGGGTAGAAAGAGCTTACCCCAGAATAGTGGCTTTCATTGGTTTGGAGACAAAAATATTAATTTATTCCCATGTTATATTGATTTATTTTGTTTCTGAGCATGCTCAGTAGGGTCTTTTGGATAGATGTTTGATACCCTACTGAGCATGTCAGAATGGAAATTAATTTAATTAAGTTTTACTGAAGTTGATCCAGACAGTGGTCAGTGGTTACTGGAATAAGGACACCAAAAAATAAATCTTCACTGGCCCAGTGGTGCTTGAGGTTGAGGTACTGGGTGCTACACCTCATGCCATGCCAGTGACCCAGGTTCGGGAATGAGCCCGGGCTGCCGGGCGGTCAGCAGGAGAGAGAGAGACTGCTGTCCTCTCTTGGGGAGGGATGGATTGCTGTCCTGCTCACTAACCACTCTCTATCGATGGCTGGAGGGGGACATGGGTCGGGAGGCATGTTGTTGATGAATGACATTGATGGTGGACAAAGCAATGGGGCCTGATGGAATTCACCCCAGAATTCTAAAAGAATTAAGGGGGAAACTAGTGAAACTACTGACTACCCTTTTTAATAAATCATGGGAGGATGGTGTGGTACCCGAGGACTGGAGGAAGGCAAATGTGATTCCCCTTCACAAAAGTGGGACCAAGACAGAGGCAGGAAACTACGGACCTGTCAGTTTGACCACTGTGGTAGGGAAAGTGATGGAGTCACTTCTGAAGGAAAGAATTATTGAGTACCTAGAGGCCAGTGGGGCACAGGACCCAATGCAGCATGGGTTCACAGCAGGAAGGTCATGTCAGATGAATCTAATAGATTTCTTTGACTGGGTGACCAAAGTAGTAGACCAGGGAGGGGCTGTGAACATGGCCTACCTAGACTTTAGCAAGGCATTTGACACAGTCCTACACAAAAGATTAAAAGTCAAATTAACCAGCCTGGGAGTGGGTCCCAGGGTGGTAGACTGTGTAAAACATTGGCTGAACAACAGGATGCAGAAGGTAATTGTAAATGGAGTCCACTCTGAAGAAAGGGGGGTTACTAGTGGGGTACCACAGGGTTCAGTACTGGGTCCAGTCCTTTTTAATGTCTTTATAAGTGACATTGCAGAGGGACTGGAAGGAAAAGTATGCCTCTTTGCAGATGACATAAAGATCTGCAACAGGGTTAATATACAAGGAGGTGTGGAAAGGATGAGAAGGGACTTGGCAAGGTTGGAGAAATGGTCAGAAGTATGGCAGCTAGGATTCAATGCAAAGAAGTGCAAAATAATGCACCTGGGAAACAAGAACCCAGGGGAAGATTACACAATGGGGGTAGTAACAACAACAAAAAAGGAAAGGGACCTGGGGGTAATCATATCAGATGATCTTAAGGTTAGAAAGCAATGTGAGAAGGCAGTAGGGAGGGCTGGGGGTATACTGGGACGCATAGGGAGAGACATCACCAGCAGAAAACAGGAAGTTGTTATCCCTCTGTACAGACAGTTGGTGAGACCCCATCTGGAGTACTGCATCCAGTTCTGGAGACCCCATCTCAGCAAGAACGTGAGACAGGATAGAGGCAGTCCAGAGGAGGGCAACTAAAATGGTGCAGGGTCTGCAGAGAAGCCATCACAGTAGATACTAAAGGAGCTTAATATGTATACCCTTGAGGAAAGAAGGAGAGGGGACATGATAGAAATGTTTAAGTACTTCAGTGGAATCAACAAAGTCCAAGAGGGTAGCATCTTTCTGAAAAGACATTCAAGAACAAGGGACACAATTTAAAGATAGAAGGGGTGGCAGTTCCAGGGGAATGTGAGGAAGTTTTTTGACAGAGGGATAGTGGATGCATGAAACAGCCTTCCTGAGGAGGTTGTGGGGTCTAAAACTGTGGGAGAATTCAAGAATGCATGGGACAAGCATAAGGCAATTCTTGTGGGGGGTAGGAAGAAATAGACTGTTGGTTAACTAGGATCTGTGTCCTATCCTGTAGGTAGGGAAATGGGCAGATTAGGTGGGCCAAGCAGTCCTTATCTGCCATCAAAGTCTATGTTTCTATGTTCTATGTCTATGGGGAGGGAGAAAAAACAACGAGAAAAATGGAGCTGGCAGGCTCTGTGATGGCCCCACCAGCACCCTGTCCCTATGCCTGGAATCTGGATGTTGGTCTCTGGGCTGGTGGGTAAGCCATCACCCTTTCCCTCAGCCCTGTCATGGGGGGGCAACCCATGGGGGATCACCAGGTCAGTTGGGAGGGGGAAAAGTGGGACCAGAGACTGAGTTCCCTATGAGGGAGGGACCAGAGCCACCAGCCAGGCTCCCAGGATGGAAATATTGGTATGGAAAAAAATCTTTGTTTTGCTAACTATCTCGAGATGTTTGACATATCATAAGAGGCTGCAAATATCAAGTATGCACAATCTGTGTAACAGCGGCAATCAAAATCATAATACAGTAACAAGAAATTTGCACCCACCCACACACAAACTGAGTCACACATTGGTACTCATCTCAAACTGTAAGTTTCCTATATATACAATGAACAATCCATTAAGGCTAACATTATTACAGAAGGCCATACAAAGTGAAATGAGAGTAGGGATACAAAAAATAAAAAATAAAAAAAAACATGCTGCATTTTGGCATTTTTCATCTGAAATAGAACACTCTTTGTAAGCTGATTATATGAATTTCAATTGCATAACTACCCTAACTATCATTAAAATCGAAACTGATGAACCAGCATCAGTATGATATGAATGAAAATAGAAACATTGAAATAAACATACAACATTACTGTGACTGCTTGCAATTCAGAGAAATCAGGAAGTTAGCTTACAGTTTAGCGTTTACTTCAATAAAGTGCTTACTGTGCTTCTTGGAATAAGAGGTTGTACTTCTAAGAATAATACTCAGACATTAACATAACTAAAAACAAGATAGTGTTTCATGCTACTGGAAATTATGAATGGGTCAGGATTAATAGCTTACTGCACTTCTTAATTACTGTATTTAACAATGAGTCAGGATGAGCGCCATTACCTAGGTGATGTGAAACTGAAGTGAACATTGCTAGTGCACTGTGTCCATAGTTCTAGACTAAGAAAGGGGTTAAAACTTGTGGTACTGTTAGTAGTTGCCACAGATACTATTCTTAGCTGCAGAAACATAGGTCCCCTGAAATCAAAGCAGTTCCCCTTTAACTGGACTGGGTTGCACACCCCTGGTACTGCTCCTTTCTTCCCCTCCTGATCTCCTACCCAGTAATTCCTACCATTTAGTTTAAATTCTACATGTCATGTCTTTAAGGGCAGTCATAAAATGATTATCTTGAAAATTTGGGATCAAAATTAAATTAAAAAAACAAAGAGTGAATGTGTGAAAAGTGAATGTTTAAAGAATAAATGTGTTAAGCGTAAATGTGCCAGGCCCTGCACTTCTGTAGGTGAACAGTGTCTTCCCATGGTGCAGGGCCAAAAGGGTGCTGAGACCCCAAACCCTATTTTTTTTCCTTTTGCTGCTTGGGGTGTAGCAGTGGAGAGTTAGGACTGGAAACCCTAATGCCACATTACCCTACTTTTATGGCATTAAGTTACCCTAACTAGTGCATTAATTAAGTTTTTTTTTCAAAGACTATGTTAGTATACATTTTCTTTTTATAGGGAGGTTTGAAGCATGACTATTCACATGGCTATGTTACTGTTAGGAAGAAATGTTTACATTGTTTACATCATCTTTGTTAAATCTATGCTGTGCATTTTTCAAATCATATTTTGCTATACCACAGTTGTACTTGCCAACCCATATCCACCTTGTGTTTTGTGAAAAAAGACAAAGAGTGCCCTTAGTCAAAATCCAACCATAGGTAAGAAAACTTGAATGCATTTCCTATGATGTTTGGCAGGAGAAGAAAACTTTTAGGTTGTCTGCAAGGTACAGGTCAGCCCCCCCCCCCCCCACCACCACCACTGCAGCTTACACAATAATGCATTAGTAACTGTGATAAAAACTGCCATTTAAGCCATCCCAACTTACAGGGCAGTTTTGTCAGGGACTTCTAATTCATTGCCACTACCTGATTTTATCAGAAAACCTCCTTTTCCCCTGTTCAGGATCAGTAAGGTCAACACACTAGCTATTGGCAGAGTGTACTTCAGAAATGGACAGCAAACAGGGTCTAGCAGAAATAATAAAATTACCTTGTCAATAATGAGATAGCCACTGGTTCTATTTAAAATAAATTCTTTACTAGAAGATACTACATGTATTTACAAACAGGATACAGTATATTTAGAGTGTGACAGTGTTGTGTCTGGGTTATGCCCCTATCATCCCACATACACCTCACATACACCTCATACTGTAATCCTGGTCTGTTGTACTGTGATACTGCTATTTTGCACTAACATGTAGATATAGGCACCCATCATACAAGCATGAGTGCTAGGAATGTGCATTGCTGCTAATATATGCTAATGTTTGTCATGCATGATTCGTTAAGCCTTACTATAATACATTTATCTAGATTATGTTTGTCTTTCATATATATTCCATATATAACTTACCTAATCACTGATAGGATGACTCTGAGGGATCATCAGTGATTGTTGTATACTTATATTCTCATATAATTATATGTAGTATGTGTTTTATACTCAGGCAGATATGCCACATGTAATAGAGCCCTGTCAGCACTTCTCTTTGTCTCTTTAGAGAGAAATCCTTTGTTATGTCTTATATTATACATAAGCAAGAAATGCCACATGTAATAGAGCCCAGTCAGCATTTCTTTTGTCCAAGCTATAATGCTAATGGAAGCATATTCTGTCTCATATGATACTCATTAGTAATTCTGTCTCCTAAGTCATCATCCAATGGAGAATGACTTAGGACCAATACATATTGTTTCTTATATCTGTAACTATGAGGTAATCTCTGTTGCTATGCTGTTATCCGCAGTATATAGTCTTCTGCAACCTATTGTAGCTGCTCTAGAAAAGCAGGGAGAGAGACCAAGATCTTGGAGAACCTGAGATCCTACAGTCCTGGAGATTATGTACATTCTTCAGGAGAGTGGTAAAAAACCCATCTCCCTTGTGATTTTCTTTGTCACATGCTTGGCGTAAGTGGTCTAATAAACATTCATTAGTACTCTTGCTTGTTTACGAATGTTTCTTGTCAGACTCCAAAAACACAAGAATCTGTATTATTAGTATTATTTTTATTTACTCTACTATCTGAGATTGTTTACGTAACATAAATGGGGACCACAAGTGGAGTCTGGGTGTTTGCCAAGTTGCATTTTAATTTCCTCTGTAAATTAAAACACTGGGTGAAAAATCTTCAGTAACAAGCAGCTGAGAGTGTCTTCTGTTTAAATTGTCAGTCTGTTGTACATTCCACAGTGCAGACAAAACAATCATTTGGCAGATATTCAATCTCTGTGTAATGAGTTGTTTTATTTATTTTTTCCCTTTTTTTTCTCTGTGGGAACATACACCTGTAAAGGGAACCAAACAGACAGATAGACTGATTTCATTTGTGGATTCAAATCCTAATGGGTATTTACTCATTTAGGTGTCCACATTACACCAAATGTTGTTTGTGACCTTTCATGAACTTTGGTTGCAAACAAAGTGTTTGATCCACAGACAGCTAAGGGTTTCTTATTTCTTAAAAGACAGGTCTCAAAAATCAGTACTGAAGCTGAGGCTGGATGCCTCACAAACTCAAACTGCCTACAGTGGTTTGAAAAATTTTACCAATGTGGCAAAGACCAGAAACAGTCCCATGAGGGTGATTTCTGAAGACTATAGTCAATTAAACCATGGTACCAAGGAAAATATTTCTGAAAATGTGCTAGTCACAACACTATTCTTTTGCTTAGAATTTTCTATTAAAAAATGTGATACTCTGAAGTCAGATTACACTACATACAGGCAAAAGATGAGTGTGCTTAATGCCAAGTCTGCTGAGAAAGTTAATGAGCTGTTATTTCAAAACAGGGCCTTGACGAAACGATGTGATTCATTACTAAGTAGTTATGAAAACAGTGAACATAAAATGTATGCTTTGAATACCAAATATAATAAAGTTTCTCTTGACAACAGACTAGTTTTACACTATGAGAAAGTCTTGTGAAATGAAGTTAGATTACTTCACAGTGTGCTTGCTCATGTACTTGAGAAGCTGGAATGCAAGAGTAAGACCAATGCCCAACTTACCACTGTGTGTAGAAACTTGGAGAAACTGGTTATCCTTGATGTGTGTGATATCAAATCTGAGGTTGATCAGATAAATTGCAAGGCAGAAGTGGTGAACTTGCACCATTGGGCCATAATAACTTAATGCCCAAAGACCTTGCCTCTTCTTATGTTGAAGAGTTTGACTTTGAACACTCACAGTATGATGTGGAGTGGACTAGAACAAAGGCTAGCCACTTGTTTTTCTGTGATTCACAAAATGGAGAATTGTTAGAGCTTCAAAATGGTGGACACACATGCCATCAGTTTGCATCCCCAAACCATCCCCAAGATGGCTGCTCATGGTCATGTGATCATACCTCTCAACCTCCACAGCAGCAAATGTGTAGCAGGGACCTTCAAAATTCATTGCGAGTAGCCAAAAATCATAGCACCTAATTTTCGGCAATGCATAGCAACATGGCATCATGCCACTCATCTACTAACTCCAGAAATACAATTATCTGTGCAGTTTGTTAATGGTAATTTCTCCTAAAATGCATCCCATAGTACTGGATAAACTTTACTGCCATCTAAATAGTAAATAAAGACAAAAAATGCAATGATGTTTGTATTTAGTGATTAATTCTTTATTTACACCATCCACAGACAAGAAACTTCCCCATGACATTAAATTCAAAAAAGTATGACACTGACAACTAGACATCTACAGCTACACCATATATACACTAATATAAACAGTAACCGAGACTGCAAGTTACAGGACTCACTCAGTGTTTTGAATGTTCTTTGTTATATGTGACAACAGCTTTTTTGTCTGCCTCCAAGACCTCTTTTGGCTGTGAAGTCATAAAACAGTCACGCTCTTCATTGATTTTTATTTTGAGGAGGCCATTCAGTGTAGCCGAAGTCATAGAATGGTGTAATTCTGACCTGACCTTCATAACCATGTTAAAGACCAGCTCCGATTCTGCATTAGAATGTGGCCAACACAATAACATAAGCATTAACTTTCTGAACAAAGATTGCTCTTGCTCTTCAGATTTAGACAGACCCAATACTTTTCCCCAGTACTTTAACATATCTGCATTTGGTTTCACAGTTTGGCACATCTACATCAGATAACTGATATGCAGAAATTTCACCTCTCAGCTTGCTGCTGTCCACATTGCTTGCACACACCAAGCTGGCAAGCTAGATCCACCACTGATTTTCCAGACAGTTTTAATTTACAGCTGGGGTTAAGTAGTGTGGAAGCATTTTTTAGCAGATTGTTTTGCAAGAGGAACTTTTGTATAATTTTTGTCAAAACAGCTTTATAGAATTTTACTGCTTTCCCATATATATTGTGCGCAATGACTGTGCCCAAGAGCATATCCTCATGCTCTCTAAAATAGTCTTCCACTTCTGACCCCATTTGTATTTCATCTGCTGGGAGAATATTTTCAGTGTTCTCCAACAGATGGACATCATTAGTTTTAATAAGGGCTACTGCTGCCTCAGCTTGCAGCAGTCTGCCAGCATAAAGTTGAACCACCTTAGTGGTATCTTCATGCAAGGTCATAAGTTGGCATCGCCTGCTTTGCAACTTTATGTTGAACTGGCATAGAGGCTCTGGGTGATACTTTATAAAACAGAAAAGCAAGTCTGACTTCATGGCTTTGAAGTCTGTCACAAATTAGTTGTACCTTGGTGGTATGAGTCTTGTATGATAAAATGTAGGTCAGTAAAGCAGGCTGCATGTCTAGCAGGCACTTTACAACTTTGCAGAGACTTAATCAATGAGTGGGGACATGTTTTATCATTTTCAGTGGTTAAACATCAGTAAATAAAGCAAACTCTTATAATACAAAATCACACATGCCCCCACAATGCAAAGCATCATGGGCTGCATATGCAAATCACTACAGAATGTTATGCTGGTCCAACTTTAAGCAGAATTGCATGGTGCCAAAAGGCCTCTCACACAGTTTGCAAAGGGTACTAACAGAAGACATAGACACGTGCTTCGTCCTACCAGGACTCATCAGTATGCCTCGCCTGTTTGACACCCCAGTGGAATGGACCAGCTACCCTAAAGGCAGTGTGCCTTGGATATATTGTGGTGAACCCATTAAAATAAAAAACTATGTAAAAGACAAAGAACCTCTGTGTGCAAACACTGAGGCAAGGGTTACCCCAAAGGGCATTTGGCTGGGAAGCCAAGTTTCAAGAAAATACAAAATCACACATGCCCCCACAATGCAAAACATCATGGGCTGCAAACTCTTATAATGTTTGCTATCTTTGAACACTTGTGGAAAAGTGTCAGTAGATATCAGATACAGTACAAGTTCATCTATGGGTGACGCTAGAACTTTTACAGCAGACTTGCTGGCTAAGTCTGCCAAGTGGTACAGGCAACCAATGTTAACAACATTTGGGTTATCTTTCTTTAACCTAGATGCCACAGAATTGTTCTTTCCAATCATTGAGATTGCATTGTCCGAAGAAAATGCAACCAGATTGTCTGGTGGAATGTCAAATCATTTTCAAGTTTCCAGCAGAGAATTATACATTGTCTCTCCAGTGCTTGAAGTTCATTCAGGCATATCAAGGAATTTTACAATATTTCTTCCCATGGACTCATCAATGTAGCCCAGTAATATAACTAAAACTTTTGCTGAGCCCATATCTGTGCTTTGGTCCATGTAAACTCAAAATGGGACTGTCCGACACATAAAAGCAACATCTTGCTGATATTTTTTCCCAAGCACATCCTTTGCAATGCAGGATGTCTTGGCTGCCCCACATGACATTTTCCTGACCACTTCTGGCTATAAGCATACTTTTTAATATATTTCAGAATGTGGTCTGCTGCAGCAAATGACAAGTTATTATTCTGCCACCATCTGAACAAAGGCAACTTCAGCTTCAGTGACTTTATTGCTGGTCTGTGCTATGAAAAATTCTGTCACCTTCTTCTCATAGGCTTGTTTTGTGTTCTGAATATGTTTTGTTGTGCTGTGATGTTTCAGGATATCAGAACGCCCTCCATGATGAATGGTGAAGTCACATATGCAAGTTTTACAGAATGCATAGGTTGGTCCCAGTTTGCTCTCTTGAACCCAACCAAAGAACAATTTCCAACTGCTCTGGAATGAGCCATATCATCTTTTCTTTTTCTCTGGTGTTTCAACCCCGGTACTTTCATTGTCAGTGTCATCAAAATGATCAGGTTATATTTTTGGACTAAGTAGGTAAATAACAAAAAGGAATTAGGTCACAGCAATAATCACAGGCTGTGCTAGGCCAGCCAAGGTTAATAAATAAACTCAGACTGGACAAATAAAACACAAAACAAAAAAATGGAAACATTATCTCCTCTCTGACTCCAAGACAAAAAACAAAATGGCAAAATAAGTCACGTTTACTTTAAAGTTCAAGGATTAAGTTTTAACATTGTTTTACTTGTCCAAAGCCTTGCAAATTGTCCAGGGCTAGTGCAACTAACCCTCTACTTGTCAGTTTTGAGTAGTGCAGGTTTTCCAAGACTGTTAATGAAGTTAAAAATTGCCCCATTTAAGCAGGCTCTAGTCCCTGTGCTAATCTGTGTGCTCCAGATGACCTGGTGTGATTAACACCTCCTTAAGAGTTGCAGTTATCTGGCACTTAAAGAGTGGTATCCCACAAAAGGCTAAATGTGAGGCATTATTTCATTTATATTCATTCAGTTAGTGTTAATCACTTCACTGTTAGAAATTTCAGGCAGTGTCCAGTGTGTGATCAAGGGTAGATACTAGCTTCCAGTTTGCTAAAAGTGACAAATTGTGTCATGCTGTTAAGACCCGTCCCCCTTATTCTCCTGCACTGGAGTGTCTGTATCAAACATTTCAGTGACAAACTGTTAAGTGTACAGAGTCTGCTCTGCAGTTAATGTGTGTTATCCCAGTTTCAAGTCACCATAGCTGCTCCCTCTTCCCTCTCTCAACTCTATACTTTCCCTGGGCACCATTGCAGACTACACTCTGAAATGACTATCTGTAGACCCATAGCAGCCATTACATACTGGCAAGTGTAGGGGTCTCCCAGCTCTTTGAAATGGAACATGCCAGCAGCCAATGCCATCCATAGTCTGTTCTGCAGTTCTAAATGAACCATGCCAGTCAACGTCAATGCCATCCATACAGTCCCACAGTTTCACCCTTATCCTACCCAGCAGGTCCTTTCATAAAGTTTTGGGTTTCCCAAGCCAGTTATTTCAGCATGTACAATGGGCCATAGTTTAAGGTTGGTGGGAAGTAGGTTCAAAAGCAACCTCAGGAAGTACTTCTTCATGAAGAGAGTGATGGAACCATGGAACTGCCTGCCCCAGGAGCTAGTAACATCAATGACGATTAGCGATTTCAGACTTGCATGGGATAGGCATTGTAGACAGGTAAGGTAGCATGCAATGGGGGAAGCCGGGGTGGGATAGTCTTTTTGGACAGACTTGATGGTCACATGGTCCCCATCTGTCAACATTTTTCTTAGGTTCTTAGGTCCGTGTAGTCCCACCCCCACAGAAATCATAAATGTACTTCTGGCACACGTGACACTGTATGAAAAATTTCAGAAGTACAGAGCACCAGTTGGTCTGGGGGGGTGAGAGTGCTTTTCTCTCTTACCAACCCACACTTTTGCACTTGTGTGATACAACTTACAACTAGGGGACCCACCAGAGCAATACAAGAATTTACACTGTTCACTTACAAACATGTACAGAACAGCCTTTATATCAGCCAGTGAAGAATCAAGACTACTTTTTAGAATAATAAAGCAATCCTACCCTACCCCAGTAGAAAGCAATAGTACATGTGCAATTAAAACAAAACAAAACAATAACTCTGTCAGACAGTCAGCATTACTCATGGGGGAATGTTCTTTTACCAAGACTGAAATTGGAAAAAAACAGCAGTTCTGATATTTAAAGAGTTACTCATCTGCATAACTAGAGAAAGCCTTAAAACTTCCACACTTCAATTGGAACTTGTGATAATGTGCATTTTAAACATTTTGCACAAATGTTCCATTTCCAACACAGTTAAAAATAGCAGTGAGGTGTGGCAATTGTCCGGTTTTCTCCAAGTATGCAAATATGACTGTTCAAATATGAAAACTGCTCTTTCAACTTCCAGCTACTGCACAGCACAATTGGACATGAAGTGACCTGCACATTAACACTAGAAATGAATGCAACTGTAGTCAGACACATAGACACACAGACAATATTATTGTCTCAACCCTGCTGTTAGAGCAATCTACTGATATGGTAGCGTAACAGCAACAGTTATAATACCATAAACTACACATTATAAGTAGATAATATATTAAATATACATGCATAACAATATGTGGAAAGATGAACAGGGAGATGCAGTCAGAGGGACACTTGCAATACCTAAGGAATTCATAAACAGCTTTTAGCTTGAGAGAGTTCAACTTAGATTTTTCTTTGAACCATATATTTCTGGCCTTGAAGTTACAGCATTCATAGGTATACATAACACTCTTAATATCAATGCATTGCTCAATATATACTTGCAAAGAAATAAACAGTATCTCTGTCCCTTTTGCCCCTTACTTTTTAGGGGCCCCCATGATTAAACTGTGCCTTCTATTCTCATACCCCTATCTGCCTATCATAGGGGTGTATAAATAAAAATACATAAATCAATCACAGGGCTAAAAAAGCAAAAGCCTTGGCTACAGGAACAAAAGAATTATTGTCTAATAATCATCATGGGGCTGAAAAAAGTAAAAGCCTTGGCTACAGGGGACACAAGAATTATTGCATAACAATAATAATAATAATAGATTATGAGTGATACTACTACAGCTGCACCATGGAAACCCAGGACATGAATAACAAACATAGGTCCCCTATGTATGCCACTCATGCCTTGGGGCTGCACAGTGCAGCTACCGTACCAGTAGTGAATATTATTATTATCATTTTCTTGTGTCCCCCTATGGTAGCATCACCCTATATACTGTATATCAATATCAGCCTTGCTTTAGTAGAATGTAACTGCCAGACCCCACCTTTGCTGTAAGTCCCCTCCTGATTTAGCTCATTGTGCTGATCTTGATCTGCAGTACGCAGACTAGAAACTGTCTCTGAGTCTGAAAACCCTAGCTGTTAAAGCCCCAAGCACAACAAGCAGTTGCATCCTGCGTATGTTTCTCTTTTACCACCCAACCCCACCTAAAGTTGATTTAGCAGCCTCAGGCATCAACTAAACAGTTCATTATAATTATTTTTGTGTGGACTTACCGAAAACTTACTTGCAGGTTCAGAACTTCAGGTCAGGACAGAATAATAAGGACTGGTCATGGTCAGGTCTCTCCTCTGTACAGGTGGTCTGTTCATGGCTTGTTGCTGACTGTGGTTACTACTGCTTAGCTCTCTTTTTGTTAATTAAAAATGAATTACAGTTTAGCTAGCAGCAGTACTAGCAGCCAGTAACAGTGGTAAGGAGGGAAGTAGTAGACTATTGGCGGTGATGGACGGGTCTTCTGGCTTGCTGCTGGCTGGCAGGAATGATCGTTTGCCTCACTCTCTTCTCTCAAGCAGGATGCAGTGGCCATGGCTGCAATTTCTCACTGGGGCTGTGGAACTCATCCTCGGCTATGGCAGTGCTGTCTCTCTCCAGTGGCAAGCTAGTTCTCAGGACAAGAAGCAGTTTCGTTCTGCAGTGAATTTCAACTCCTCCAATGCTCTGGAACTGGTCCTGGGTTAAGTGATTTTAGAGTGCCTGGAGGGCTATTTTTATGTCCCAGCTACGGACCTGAGGAGGGACAGAACATTTCAGGTACCGGGGGTGCAGGTGCAAAAAAAACATGGACTGAGTGGAGCCTTGCAATTGGCTCCAACAGCACGTCCTGTGATGTCAGGATGTATTACTGTGCACAGCACAAGGGGAACAATGTGGAAACAAAGGGATGGCATCTTGGTGTGGACAGTGGACTGCATGGTTTGGGGAAATCTCGGGCATCGGATGGTGGGGGACAAAAAATCGGAGCAAAGCAGACCATAGCGGAGCAGTGGAGTGGAGCTCAAAATGAAGCCTGAATGTGGAGTGCTCCACCCAAAGCGGAGCAGTTGAGAAGTATGCATGTGATGATGGTCATAACACAGTAACCCAAGATGCCCATGAGGTAATCCAAAATGGCAGACCACCACATCACGGAGGCTCGGTCATGCAGTCACTGGGACCTGTAATTGCTGCCATAACCAAACAAAACATACCAGAGGTTTTTGGCTTGATTAATAATGTTATCAGTAAGACTAGTGTTTCTGAGGGACAGAAGATTCTCATTAAAAATGATGTTGACATGCTTTTGAATGAGGCTAGTATGCAATCTGTCATGAAGTCAGTGCCTGATGCTGCAGAAACAGCGCATGCTGTTAACAGTGTTTACTGTACTAGAACGACCTCGGTTAAGGAACACATTGCAGTTAACTACATGAAATGTTGTGATTCTTCCTTATGTAATTTAACATCTGCTTTTCGTGAGAAGACTGAATGTACTGCTTTTCCTACGTAGTGCATTAATACCTTAAGCTGTAACGTTAAAAACAAAGTTGCTACCATCCTGCAACCTTCTGGTGGGGAAACCCACTTTACATTTGATGGGAGAGGGGACAACCCTTATTCTGAAAGACCCATGGCTGTGGTATTTTCAGCATCACATGCCATGTTGGGGGGGAGGGTTACAGGTTTGATTTCTGAACCTGGGCTGACAACTGTTTCAGCACTTTTTTCCTCCACCCTTGATGGCTACTGAACCACAATCCATAGCTGGAGAACTACATGCAGCTTGCACACTTTTCTCCACTGTGCAGGCACCCCTGATGGTGCCAGCACTCCCTGTAGATGATGCAGAACCCCCTCCACCAGTGACACCTGGATCATCCCATACTGTGGCTACAATAGCAGGCACAAGCCAGGAACAGTCAGGGTCATTCCCAGCACATGCAATAGCAGACACAAGTCAGAAACTGCCTGGGTTATTCTCAGCACAGACTGTAGTAGGCACTTCTGGTAAGAAGGTACAAGGTATCCTGAAACTGATATCATTGTCTTTTCTTTTGGGATCACTAACCATGGTCCCAGCATTGGTTAATCCTAATACAGTTTTAGGGTATATTGAAACTGCTGTATCAGATATAGCAATCTCAGCAGTTTTAGCACAAACATACAATGGACACATCAGACCCATTGTCTATTCATCCCAGATGCTTGCCCCAGTGGAGCTAAAATACAACCTTTGTGAAAGGAATCTTTTGGCTACATACTAGGCAGTGAGATACTTTATGTACATCATTGGATATTCACCCATTGTACTGCATTCCAATCATTTGCCAACTAACTTTCTGTTGTCAGACAGAGTAAAAGATTACTCTGTATCCAATGCCAGACTTACACACTGGTCTCTCATTTTTCAGGATCATGACATCACTGTCCTTCCTATCAAAACTCCATCCTTGTTGGCCCATGGCCTACAATTTACATGAGAGACCCATGATTATTCACTGCACCCCACTGATCTACCTGTCCCAGCGACCTTTCTGACAGAACCTCAGAAACTGTTAAAAGACAAAACTGTGTGTCATGTTTTGACTGATGACTCAGTCAGACATACCAACGAGGGTCAGATAGCAGGGTTTGGAATTCTTATTGTACATCCTGGTGATGACAGAGTGTGCATGGTTAGTAACTGCATCATTGTATATGCATGATTCACAGGCAATGTTAAAACACACCTGGCAAGTAAAATGAAAAGCAGGGAGTTGAGAAGTCTCCCAATTACCGCAAATATTTGTGGATGACTTAGAGAGCTGGTAAGTCCTTGAGAAAGACACAGTTTGTGCTAAGAGAGGAATACAAAGATTTTTCTTTACGTAAAATGATACCAGTACTCCATGAGAGGATTAAGTTCTGCACACTTTAAGAAATGCCCTTGAGATAATTACAGAAAGCACTACAGATACTATGTTTTTATTACAGATTCTAATTGGGTCTGTTTCTCTCTAAACTGAATTTCTTTGGAAAACAACAAACTTCTGTTCCGGTACTCTATAGTATCACTGTGAAATACAGTGACTTGTTTGTGTACAACACAACCCTAACCAGTATATATACAAACTGTACATTCATAAGGTTCGAGCACCTTGTAAAATTTGAACCTTATGCTCCAAAAGAAGGACCCTTATTTGAGGGCAGTGTATGGGTTCCTTAAGAAAGGAACTGAGAAATAACTTCCAGAAATAAGCCGAAAGTGAAAATGACATTTACCTATCCAGTGATGGCTTATTCATTTGGAACATCACTGCTGTAACACTCAGGAAAAGTTACAGGTAATTCCTGAACACCTGAGAGTAGATTTTATCTACTGTACCAAGTACATAATACTCCAACTGGTGGACACCAGTGAGTCAGTAAACACCCTAGACAGACTGACATCCTCTGGTGGCTACACACGAGAAATGATGTAGAACACTACATTAGTAACTGTTTGATCTGTGCACAGAACAATCCTAAACCAGTTAGGAAAAATTCATTGTTACCCCAGAGGCAATCAGGCCCCTGGAACAACATCCATATTGACTACATTGGCCCTATGCCAACCATTAAGAACAACTAGTTTTCACTAGTGATCACCAACCTAACGGAACAACACAGCCAAAGTGACTGCAAATGTCTTGGTAAACCAGCTATTTACCAGGTAGGGTTTTACCCCAAAGGCAAATTCTGATTACAGGGATCCAGCTTTATAGCCAAGTAATGTAGGACATTCTGGATTTGTTATGGGTAAAACAGAAGTTTCCTATCTCTTACCACCCACAGTCATCAGGACAGGTAGAATGTGTTAACAGGCAGATCAAGGTTATGTTATCCAGACTTGTTCAGAAAACCCAAAAGGACTGGAATTCATTATTGCCTTTACTCCTTATGGCAATAAGAGGGATACCCTCTGCAGGTTCGCAGCGTACACCATTTTTGAAATCATGACGGTACAGTCCATGAGACTCCCAGAACATTTACTTCTGGACCTGTGTACTGCCATGGCTGATGGAGCATCAGTAGATAAAAATGTTAAATAACTCAAACTAAACATCCAAAAGGTACACTTGTTTGCTGCACAATGTATGGCCCAACAACAAGCCCTATCCCATTGTAAAATAAACTCAGTCCAGCAGTCTACCAAGTTAGACTGCCTCATAGTAACAGTCATTGATAAATGGCTAAATGCCAATCAAATAAACCTGTTTAAAGGAGATTAAATTACTTTTCCATACCCCAATGGGCGGAATAGTATTAAACTAACTATGTTTTTTTTTTCTTTCCTTTTAGGTTCCAGAGGGAGAAAGATGCTTGCTATTATGCTTATTATTCTTTTTAAAAGTATGGGTCTTCTTACAAGCCCAAACTGCACATCTTATTGCAGATAAGAACCAGTGACCTAATCCTAAACAGATTGTTGAGGCAGAATACCTCACAAGTCCACATGATTTAATTGCAACCTGTGGAATTCACACTAAGGTCCTAAAAGACATATTCATTAACCAGAAGGGTAGCGAGGCCCTACTGAATATTATGATCATTGCTTTGGATCAATCCTAGAAGCTACAGTAGACTTGATCTGGACTCCTGTAGACCTTAAAGTTTTTTACCCAATGATGCCCCATAATTTGGGACACTTAATACTGAGTGCCCAAAACAGAACCCTGGCCCATCCAGTGGTCTAATAGCCACTTCACAACAAGGTACCCTAGTTAATAAGGTGCAGTTCATGTGCATCCCAGTGATTTAAAATCTCATCTTTTAAACTTGGAATGATTTGTTATATGTTTCACAACAAACATTTCCCACTTTTTTTTATAATGATGTGATTGGAAACCCTGACAACATACCAGGTACTCATTAAAGGGACACTGTCAACCCCCCTTAGGTCTCAAAGTGTCCCTAGTTTAAAAACATATTTTATGATTGCCAGAATTCTGTAAAGAGTGTTGATGTAGCTGGTAGTTTGATTCTGACTCTTATTTTCTTTAAAAAAGTAAAAAACAGACTGCCCAACATACTGGTGTTATCACACCAAAACAGGTTTGTTTACATTCCTTGATCAACTACAAATGCAACTTTCCTGGACTTGGGAACACCCACAAAACAGTTTAGCCCCTCATGATGCAGTGGGAGTTTAAGAGACTACTGCCTTATGAGTGACTGCACTGTTTGGGTGTGTTTCTAATGCTCAGGAAGCATGCAGTAAGAACAGAACCAGGATTGTAAACAAAAACAAGGTTGTTTATAAATATACATTGCTATGCATTTCAGTTCTACTAAATAAGGATACATACAAAACAAACAGCAACATCAGTGAATTTTAGAAAGGGTAAGCAATCATAAAATGTGGGATTTGAACTAGAAATAATATGATGAAAAACAGGTTGACAGTGTCCCTTTAATGACCCCCTATACAGGAACTGATCATAATACACACACACGCACACACAGGATTTTCACATCCTGACTGCTAGTGGTACATCTTATGACTGTAAAACTACCCAAACACACTAGGCATTTTGTTTTTGTTTTAAAAAACAAATAAAAAAAAAAAAACAGGTTTAGACTCAGGTCTATTTGGCTTTGACATATCTGTTTGAAATAGGGCTGATTTAGTCATTATTCAAGCACGTATGTTAAAGGTTCATGATAGTATGAAATATAATATCATACCCCCCTGCATGGTATACATGATTTTGCTCATTAAGAGTGATTTATATTCAAAATATTAAGGATACTGTGAAGAGGGTCGACCTGACTTTTTTTTTTTTGTTAATGAATTTTTTCTGCTCACATTAAGAAGCAGATGAGCTTATATAGCTAGGAAAGTCCTTTGCACTGCCTACAGCTATTATGTTCTTACAAACCTTTGGTTATCTCTTCCATGATCTGGAATTAGGACATATTGTTGATCTCATACATGACAGGTGTACAGTTTGGGTCAGTGGCATTACCACATTTTGCACTTCTATTGCATGTGTTAACAAATGTTTATTTGAATCTAGCACTATTCCCTTGTCAATGACAAGGAACCTTGGGTATGTCATCTCACACACACCAGTATTGCTCCAAGTTTTGAAACTTATTCTTGCACAATACAGCAAGCCATGTATGTGACTCTCACAGTGTCATTGCCACATCTTCATCCGGCAACATCCGTCTCTGATCATCTGACAACTGTCCATTCTATTGATCATCTTGATGTGAACTTTTATCATGAAAAGGTTAAACTACTTCCTTTGCTTGTTTACCATGAGGCCTTGGAATCATGACTGACTCTGAACATTGAATGTCGTACCTGAAAGGAATATCACCTTTTTGCAGATGTGACATCTTCCAACTTGTCTTACCAACTTGTGAATACTGGCCTACTAACTGAAATTAGGCTTTCACTTAGATTCATAGGTACATAGACAGTGTCAGCAAATAAGGGCCATTGGTCCACCCAGTCTGCCCGTTTGAGCTTGTAAGTTCAGTTTATGTTTTCTTAGAAGTCTGTTGCCCCTTACCCC
Organism: Neoceratodus forsteri; assembly: GCA_016271365.2. Classification (NCBI taxonomy): domain Eukaryota; kingdom Metazoa; phylum Chordata; order Ceratodontiformes; family Ceratodontidae; genus Neoceratodus; species Neoceratodus forsteri. Next base: position 317,908,118 of record CM028132.1, on the reverse strand, counting down.
TGACCTTCAAAATTCCTTTATGTCTATCTCATGCATTCTTAAATCCTGTGATTGTTTCAGCCCCCACCACTTCCTCTGGCAGGGTGTTCCACTTGTCCACCACCTGTTCTGTGAAGAAATTCTTCCTCATGTTTCCTCTGAATCGTCCTCCGTCCAACTTCATGCCATGCCCTCAAGTCCTGAAACATCTTTTTCACTTAAAAATAGTGTATTCCTGCATCTTGTTCTTCCCTGTAAGATACTTGTATGTCTCTATCATATCCCCTCTCTCCCTCCTCTCCTCCAGGGAGTACATGCTCAGTTCCTTCAACCTGTCCTCATAGGACTTGTGATGTAATCCATGTACCATCCTTGTTGTCCTCCTCTGAACCTTTTCTACCCTGTCTATGTCCTTACATAGGTAAGGTCTCCAGAACTGTACACTGTACTCCAGGTGGGGCCTCACTAGTGTCTTGTATAGTGGAATTATGACCTCCCTTTTCCTGCTGGTGATGCCCCTGCTTATGCATCCCAGCATCTTATTTGCTTTACCTGCTGCCTTGTCACACTGTTTCCCTACCTTGAGGTCATCAGAGATGATAACCCCAAGATCCCTTTCCTGCTTGGTGCATACTATATCCTCACCCCCCAACTGATATATTGTGCCAGGATTTTTGTGCCCCATATGCATTATCTTGCACTTCTTTGCATTGAATTTCAACTGCTAAACCCCTGACCATTCTTCAAGTTTCTGCAGGTCCCGTCTCATTCTATCTACACCCTCTGGTGTATCTACTCTGTTACAGAGCTTTGTGTCATCAGCGAACAGTGAAATTCTGCCTTCTAGGTCCTGCGCAATTTCACTGATGAAGATGTTGAATAGGACCGGTCCCAGCACTGATCCTTGTGGTACCCCACTGGTCACTCTTCCCTCTGTGGAGTGACAGCCATTTACCACCACCTTCTGTGTCCTGCTGCCCAGCGTTACCTACCCACCACACTACTGTCCTGCCCACGCCCATATTCCCCAGTTTGTGTAATAGTCTTCTATGTGGCACAGTGTCAAAGGCCTTGCTGAAGTCCAGATAGGCCATGTCCACTGCCCTCCACTGATCCACCTTCCTAGTCACCTGGGCAAAAAATTTAACGAGGTTGGTCTTACATGACCTCCCCCTGGTGAAACCATGCTTCCTTGGGTCCTGTAGTCCACTGGCAACCAGATGTTCCACCAATCTCTCCTTCAGTAGTGCTTCCATGATCCTCCCCCCTACCGAGGTGAGGCTGACTGGTCTGTAGTTCCCTGCTTCCTCTTTGTTCCCACTTTTGTATAAGGGGACTACATCTGCTGTCCTCCAGTCTTTGAGTACCTCCCCTGTTTCCAGTGATCGGCTAAACAGGATAGCCAGAGGTTCAGCCATCACCTCTCTTAGTTCTTTAAGGACCCTGGGTGCACCCCATATGGCCCCATTGCTTTATCAACTCTTATTACTTCCAGTTCCTTCAGGACCCTTTATCGTGTAAAGGGACTTGTGTGCATTTCTGCACCTTTCTCACCCTTGTACTTCCTTCAGACCCATCACCCTCCTCTTCCTCAGTAAAGACTGAGCAGAAATACCTGTTCAATATGTCAGCTTTACTGTTGTCTTCCTCCACCACGACCCCCATCCTCCCCCTTCAGTCTCACTATCCTCCTTTGCCTTTCTTTTTCCATTATGTACCTGTAAAGGTTTTGTCCCCTTTACCCACTGATTTTTCAATTTGTTCTTCTGTCTGAGCTTTGGCTTCCCTTACTGACCTCCTGCCTCCCTTTGCTTCTCCTGGTACTTCTCCCTATCCCCTTCTGCCTGTGTCCTTTTGTATTGCCTGAATGCAATCTTTTGGCTTTCACTTTCTTTGCTACCTTTTTGGAAAACCATAATGGTCTCCTCTTCCTTTTCCTCTTGCTAACCTGCTTAATGCATAATTCTGTTGCTCTTGTAATCCCCATTTTAAATACTGCCCACTGTTCCTCAACCCATGGTTCCTGCCCCATTCCCCTTAATGCTTCTTTCAAGTATCTCTGCATTTTCCCAAAGTCTGCCCCCTAAAATCCAGGATATGTGTTTTTGTGTGCTTTGGTTCTGCTCTTTCTGTGATTTCAAACCACAATGACTGGTGGTCACTGTTCCCCAGGTGCTCCCCCACAGTTGCCCCATCACACTGTCCCTGTTTGTGAGCACAAGGTCCAGTATTGCCTTCTGCTGAGTTGGTTCCATGACCAGTTGCTTGAGGAAGGCACCCTGAAGAGAGTCCAGGATAAATCTGCTCCTAGTTGATGCTGCTGCTGGGATGCTCCAGTCCATGTCTGGAATATTGAAGTCGCCAACCAGTACTACCTCACCCTTGTCTGCCATCCTTTGGATGGCTAGCATCAGCTCCAAATCTGTTTCTTCCTCCTGGGATGGTGGTCTATAGACTACACCTGTGCAGATGGCTGGCTCCATTTTCCTTTCCAGCTTAACCCACAGTATCTCTCCCCCATTTTGTTCCTCCTGGATCTCTGTGGCCCTTATGTCATTTTTCACATACAGTGCCACTTCTCCTCCCTTCCTACCTGCCCGTCTCTTCTGAATATGTTGTAGCCAGGTATGGCCATCTCCCAGTCGTGGTTATCATTACACCAGGTTTCAGTGATGGCCACAATGTCCAGGTCTGACTGCACCATGACAGCCTCCAGATCTTCCATCTTGTTGCTAAGGCTCCTGGCATTGGCACACATGGCCTTCCATGATTTGACCTCCCTAGACTGTTTCGCTGTTCTACTCCAGCCCCTTCCTTGGTTATCCTTTATCCCTGGTTCTCCTTGCTGTCTGCCCTTCTGCTTGTGAACTTTCAAATAAACTATTCAGTCCAGCCAGTTAAAATTCTACAATCAAGCTCATTGTTATGCGTGTTATGAATCAAGTCTGGGGTAAGAGCAATCCCCTAACTTCAGCATGAGGACTCTTCTTCATTCGATCTACAATCAAGAAATCCATTTTCTTCACTGCTTGTTTACCAGGCCTGGCTGGCACCTCATACAAACTGAGTACTGTCATAAACTTTTACACTTTGTGCAGCTATGTGATCATCTTCAACTGAACACTGTTGCTATTCCACTATAAAACTCAATGTGCAATCTAATGCACCCCCTGCTGAGGCCTCTGAAAATAATGCTGCCTCCTGAACATTTTGATCTACCTTTAGAAAATCTGAATGCATCAAATTTGAACTATGACTCTTCATCTCACACTTGATGAAACCCTGGATTTATCCCTGGAACTGTTCGTAGTTTATATCTTGTGGACATTGACATTTCATGTCCTGTCAACTTACCAACTGAAAAATGCCATCCTCCAAGGTGGTATATTCTGCTGATGTGGAACATTCTGTGGTGACCAACTATACATTCTTCTGATATGGACTGATAGTTGTGTAAAATGAACTTTTCTAACTTCTGTTTTTACTTCCTAAACAGGTACTATGTTGTACGGTAATCACACCTGTTCCCATCCCAGAACCAGATACCATTAAGTCTAGTCCTAACTATCTTAATGCTCTATCTCAATTTTTACTTATTTTTAATATCCATCCAGGCAACTTAAGTTTGTCTCTTTGATTTTTTTCTCAATAGGACACATACATACTTGATATATATCAGTATTTACTGATTGTTTTGATACTGGAAAACCCCACTGTGAAGTTTCATTCCAAATATTTATAGTAATACAAGGTGTACTAACATTTTCTCTTATAATTACATTTTTTTGTTTAAGGAAAACCCTGCAATACCACCATGACCAGTTAATATTCCTCTATCAGGCTCATGCCTTGGGCCTGTAGATGAATGGTGCCTAACCATCATCTTTTTGTTGTGTTGCCACTTTTGCAATTAGAGCAACAAAGAGGTGACCATTGCACCTGAGTTATGCCCCTTTCATCCCACATACACCTCACACTGTATTCCTGGTCTATTGTACTGTGATACTGTTATTTTGCACTAACATATAGATATAGGCACCCATCATATAAACATGAGTGCTAGGAATGTGCTTTGCTGCTAATATTTGCTAATGTTTATCATGCATGATTCATTATACCTCACTATACTACATTTATCTAGATTATGTTTGTCTTTCATATATATTCCATATATAATTTATCTAATCACTGATAAGATGACTTGAAGGATCAACAGTGATTATTGTATACTGATATTCTCATATAATTATATGTAGCATGTGTTTTATACTCAGACAGATATGCCACATGTAATAGAGCCTGTCAGCACTTTTCTTTGTCTCTTTAGTGAGAAATCCTTTGTTATGTCTTATATTCTACATAAGCAAGAAATGCCACATGTAATAGAGCCCAGTCAGCAATTCTTTTGTCCAAGCTATAATGCTAATGGAAGCATATTCTGTCTCATATGATACTCATTAGTAATTCTGTCTCCTAAGTCATCATCCAATGAAGAATGACTTAGGACCAATACATATTGTTTCTTATATCTGTAACTATGAGGTAATCTCTGTTGCTATGCTGTTATCTGTAGTATATAGTCTTTTGCAACCCACTGTGGCTCCTCTAGAAGTGCGTGAAGAGAGACCGAGATCTTGGAGAACCTGAGATCCTAAAATCCTGAAGATTATGTACATTCTTCAGGAGAGGAGTGAGAAACCCACCTCTCTTGTAATTTCGTTTGTCACATGCTTGGCATAAGTAGTCTAATAAACATTCATTCATATTCTTGCTTATTTATGAATGTTTCTTGGCAGACTCTGAAGACACAAGAATCTGTATTATTAGTATTATTATTTACTCCATTATTTGAGATTGTATATGTAACAACAGAAAGTTTATACATTTACTGAGATCAGAAAATACAGTAAGTTAAACAGACAGAGGATTTGCCAGAAAAACCTCAAACTTTAGCCTCACCTAAAGTCTCTTCACCTGATGCTAGCTACAGAAGATGAATATTCCCCCTGGGCTGTGCTTCCTTACCAAGCTAACTTGCAGGAGGGTTCCCTTTTTCACATGTTAAATGTCCATGAGAGAGAGAGAGAGAGAGCCCTCATCTATGCCCTTCTGGCTGTGGGGAGTAACTTCCTTTGAGTGGCAGTTCCCACAGCCCCCACCCCTTATGAGAGAGTGTGTGTGTATGTGTGTGTGTGAGAGAAAGAGTGACCTCATCTGCATAGCACTTCCTTGCTATCTCTGAGGTTTTACAACATGCATCTGGATCCATTGCCTGACATGGGAGCATATCCCAGGAAAGACTACCCATTGGGATTATAGTTTAATTGTCTCCTCCATGCTCATCCTGTCAGGCATCACTGTTAACCTTCCATTGAGAATGTTGGCACCTACAGAGTGGGTGACCAGCTCTCATTATCTGGCTGTACAGGTGACCTGGCAGCCACCTTGTGCCCATACCAACCAAAACCTGTAACAGATGAAGATTTAAAACAACAGAAAAATTATAGTGGCATCTGGTCCCATTTCCTTTCAGTATAAAGTTTGATTACTTTGTTATACTGTATGCAAACTTACACCAGTCAAAAATGTTGAACTCCCTTATCCTCTTATATATAAAGTCTGCTTTAACATAGCTTAAATTACAACTTGGCTCTTCTGTTAATAGCACACAACTCTTTTATAAATACAGGTTGGTGCTACATCTTCCACAGCAGTGAAACCCTGGCCTTGCTTCTCAAAGGACCTTAGATTAAGACAAGGCAAGTAAATTTTATTTTTAGGGTGCTCATTCCCGGGGACTCTGAGTGCCTTAACATTATTTAGTACAAAGAAAACACATTAAAATAAAATAAAAATCCACATAAATAAACAATATAAAAAATGAATTCAGCATCTTTAAAACTTCAGATTGCCAATACATAGACTGGACGAGACCAATAGAATTCAGCAGTCTACAAAAGCCAGACTGAAAAGGTGGGCCTTCAGCACATGCTTAAACACATCAGGCCTTCTGAACAGCAGTTGGAAGCAAGTTCCACAGGGTCATCCTCTAAAAGCCCAATCTCCTGAGGTCCTGAACTGAACCCTGGGAACATCCAGGAGGCCCCCTGAAGAGAAATGGAGGGAGTGAGCAGAGGTTGCCGGTGACAGGAGTTCTGACAGGTAACCAGGACCCAGTCCATATAGGGCCTTAAAGGTAAGAAGACACACCTGAAAGGACCCTCCACCTGACCCGGCAGCCAGTGCAGGGTATGCAGGACTGGGGTTACATGACAAGACCTAGAAAGGCCCCAGCAACCTGGCTGCTGTGTATTGCACCAGCTGCAGTCTGCAAAGGGTCCCTCCTGTGACCCTTGAAGTACAGAGGGCTGCAGTAGTTGAGCCTAGAGTTAACAAAGGCATGCACTAGCATCAGCAGATCCCCAGATGGAGTGAGGGGCTTAATCCTGGCAATGTTCCATAAGTGGTAAACCCACTTTTAACCACAGATGACACTTGATCTTCAATGGTCAATCTGCTATGCAGGATCATGCCTAGATTTTGCACCTCAAGGGTGCCACAAATGGAGCAACCCCAGGACAAGACCTGTGTCTCTCCCAGTGGCAATCCTTCAATTCTATTACCAGGCTCGATCACCAGTACCTCTGTTTTGGCCAGGTTTAGCCTCAGCCAGCTGGAAGCCATCTAATCATTGATTTTAGCCAAACAGTTGTTAAACACATCAACAGCTCCGGATGTTCCTGGGACAAAATCAAATACAGCTGGGTATCATCTGTATAGCAGTGAAACTCCACTTTGTATTGTCTAATGATCTCACCCAGAGATAGCATGTACTCTGCAAACAGCATTGGTGACAAGATCGAGCCCTGTGGTACTCCACTGGACAGAGGCATCAGTGAGGAGGAGAAATTCCCCATCAAAACCCACAGCACCCTGAACAAGAGACAGGACTCAAACTACTTGATGACAGTACTGGTGAGTCAACAAAACTCACAGAGCCAATCAAGAAGCACAACATGGTCAATGGTGTCAAAAGCTGAGGAGAGATCGAGGAGCACAAGAACTGAACTGTCTCCTCTATCTCTAGCCCTGAGCAGATCATTATGCACTCTCACTAGAGCTGTTACTGTGCTGTGTCTGGCTCAAAAACCCCGATAGAAATGGCTCATATATGTCAGTGGACAAAAGGTGATCATTGAGCTGCTGTGCTACTAATTTCTCTGCAACCTTGCACAAAAAAGGCAGGTTGGAGATTGGACAGTAATTCCCCATGATGTCAGGGTTGAGGGATGATTTTTTGAGGAGGGGTCTCACCAGCACTTCTTTACGAGCTACTGGGAAAACACCCTCTGACTTCGAACACCTGGGAATCCTGACAAACACCGGGACTACAGGCTCACACATCCCATTAAGAAATGCGCTAGCCATGTCCAGTTCACAGGATGTATGTTTCAGCTCTAAGATCATCTTAGTCACTTCTGTCACCCCCACTGACCTAAATTTCTCCCAGAGAGATGGAGTGCCTCTGAACCTCTCAGTCTGGCCACTGCAAGATGATTGCCTCACTGGCAGAATCCCCAACCAGATAACTGACACCCTGTTGAAGAAAAACAGAGCAAACTCTTCACATACAGTGGATGAAAAAGTTTTCTTTGGCTGTAGACAGACAGGATGAATAAGTCTGTCCACATTCTGAAAAACTGAGAAGATCTGTTTTTCCCCACAGAAATTTTCCTGGACAGGAATTCTGCCTTCTTATGGCAAACTTCCTCCTGTTACTCAACATAGTGACCATGCAAGGTCAGTCTGCCCGCCTACAGCTAGGTCTTCCTCCAGCAACCCTCCAACCTCTGATCCCTGATTTTCATCACCTTGAGATCCCCATCAAACCAGTGGGATCTCAAATGAGAGGATTTGGGTCATATACAAACTAGTGTGAAGGCATCCAGAGCTTCAGAGACCACCCTATTATAGGTGGCCAGCACCGTTCCAGCACTGATCGCACATGCCGCATTAACCCTAGATAGGTCAGCCAACACAAACAGTCCCTCTGGGTGCAAGCCCCTTAAGGGGCAGTAGCTGACCATCTCAACAGAGGTGGGACTTTTAGGGAGGCCCCAAATGTGAATTCCACAGTACAATGATCAGACCAAAAGACAAGCTGTGGCAAAAGGCAGTGTGCATCAAAACCCAGTGCACCAGGGAACCTGTGCCTGATTCCCTATTGGGCAGGGTGCCAGAGGCACAGCCCCATGGCTTGTGGAAACTGTGGCCATGTGCCAAACAGACAGCACATCCAGAGGGTTTGCCACAAGCTGTGAGGTGGCCACGAGCCACAATATGATGTTCCTGGTAGTCTAGTGGACCACCAAGCCCTGATCCCCTTATTATTAAATTAATCATAGAAACATAGAACCATAGAAATTCATAGCAGATTAGAACCGCTTGGCCCACCTAGTCTGCCCCCATCACGCTGCAGCCCATTTTGTGGACCCCGCTATCCCCAATGTACCTGTAAAGTAAAGTGTTAATAAAAGCATTCCCTAGTGGTCTAGAGGCCCCCTCCTGCCCTGATCTGCCCATAAATTCAAATGATGATACACTCTTTCCCTGGTGGTCCCTTCAAAGATATGATAGAAGGCATCCTTAGGATGGCTGAGAAAGGGAAGATATTGTTGATGGGGGACCTGAATATGGCAGATGTTAACTGGAGCACCTTTGCTGTAGCAACATCCAAGAGCACGGCCATTTTTGATGCCCTACAGGTGGCATGCCTCAGATAGCTAGGGTTGGAACCCACCTGGAGAGAGCAATCTTAGACCTCATACTCTCAAATGGGGACAGTGAGAATATCTCAGATTTAGAAGTGGAGCCATCTGGGAACAAGTGGCCACCAAACAGTGTGGTTCATGATAAATGCAGTTGCAGAGTCAAGCCATACAAAAGTGAGGGTATTGGACTTCAGGAGGGCTCACTTTGTCAAAATGAGAGAGTGCCTTAGAAAAGCACTAGCAAACAGGCAAAAAGGAGGGGTGGAGCAACAATGGGGAAACATCAAAACTGCCATCACAAAGGCAACAAGCCTTTGTGTGAAGCAAATAAATCAAAATGAAAGAATATACCACTATGGTTCTCAAAAGTGGTGGGGAAGGTGAGGGAGAAAAAGACAGCATTTAGGAAGTATAAGGAAACACAGAAGAAGCAGGACAGAGAACTGTACCAGTTAAGGCAGAAGGAAGCAGGGAAGGCAGTCAGAATAGCAAAGGCCCAAACTGAGGAAAAGATAGCCATTTTGGTCAAGAATGGGAATAAAACCGTTTATAGATACATTAGGGAGCATAGGAAGACCAATGTAGGGATAGTGGGGCTGAATAGAATGGATGGTGGGTGGGCAGAGAGGGACAGTGAAAAAGAAGAGATACCGAACAAACACTTCTGCTCAGTATTCACAAAAGAGGAGGAGGGGGAGGTACCTAATCCAATTAACAGAAGCACTCTGGATCGGGGGGGTCGATCCAAGTCCTTTCACAGAAGAAAGGGTTCTCAAAGAACTCCTAAAACTGAAGGTGGACAAAGCAATGGAGCCTGATGGGATTCAACCCAGAATTCTAAAAGAATTAAGGGAAGAACTAGTGACACAACACTGACTACCCTTTTAACAAATCATGGGAGGATGGTGTGGTACCTGAGGAGTGGAGGAGGGTGGATGTGATCCCCTTCACAAAAGTGGAGCAAGACAGAGGCAGGAAACTATAGACCTGTCAGTTTGACCTCTGTAGGGAACATGATGGAATCACTTCTGAAGAAAAGAATTGTTGAGTACCTAGAGGCTAGTGGGGCACAGGACCCAAGGCAGTATGGATTCACACTGGGAAGGTTATGTCAGGTGAATCTAATCAATTTCTTGACTGGGTGACCAAAGTAGTAGACCAGGTAGGGGCTGTGGACATGGCCTACCTAGACTTCAGCAGCATTTGACACAGTCCCACATAAAAGATTAATAAAAATTAGCCAGCCTGGGAGTGGGTCCCAGGGTGGTACCCTGTCAAACATTGGCTGGACAACAGGACACAGAAGGTAATAGTAAACGTAAGTCCACTGAAGAAAGGGGTTACTAGTGGGCAAATTGTGAGGTTCGATTACTGAGTCCAGTCCTTTTAATGTCTTTATAAGTGACATTGCAGAGGGACTGGAAGGAATATGCCTCTTGCAGATGACATAAAGATCTGCAAAAGGGTTGATACACAAGGGGTGGAAATGATGAGAAGGGACTTGGCAAGGTTGGAAGAATGGTCAGAAGTATGTCAGCTTGCATTCAGTGCAAAGAAGTGCAAAATAATGCACCTGGGAAACAAAACCAGGGGAAGAGTACACAATGGGGGTGAAGGTAGTAACAACAACAAAAATGAAAAGGTACCTGGGATAGTCATATCAGATGACCTTAAGATTAGCAAGCAATGTGAGAAGGCAGTAGGGAGGGCAGGGGGAATACTGGGATGTATAGGGAGAGGCATCACCAGCAGAAAACAAGAAGTTGTTATCCCTCTGTACAAACAGTTGGTGAGACCCCATCTGGAGTACTGCATCAAGTTCTGGAGACCCCAACTCTGCAAGGATATAGACAGGATGGAGGTAGTCCAGAGGATGGCAACTAAAATGGTGCAGGGTCTGCAAGAGAAGCCATACAAGGAAAGACTAAAGGAGCTTAATATGTGTACCCCTGAGGAAAGGAGGAAGGGGGCATGATTGAAACTTTTAAGTACCTCACTGGAATCAACAAAGCCTATGAGGAAGGCATCTTTCAGAAAAAGAGATGTGCAAGAACAAGGGGACACAATTTGAAGATAGAGAGGGATGGCTCAGGGGCAATGTGAGGAAGTATTTTTTCACAGAGAAGGTGGTGGACGCATGGAACTGCCTTCCTGAGGAGGTTGTGGGTTCTAAAATTGTGGGAGAATTCAAGAATGCATGGAACAGACATAAGGTAATTCTTGTGGGAGTAAGAAGAAATAAGCTGTTGGTTAACTAGAATCTGTAGCTTATCCAGTAGATAGGGAAATGGGCAGACTAGGTGGGCCAAGTCATCCTTATCTGCTGTCAAAGTCTAAGTTTCTATGTTTCTGTGGTCTAGTGGATCCCCAACCCGGTAGGTAGTGCCCACCACCCCGTTTCCCCCATCCCAAACCTTGGCCAGGTGACTGGCAAAGCCCTCTTCTCACCACCATGGCCGGCTACCAACTGAGCTGTCACTGAATGCATACTGTATAGAGTACATGTTCATTGATTGACAGCTCACAGCTGTCAATCAGTGAGCATGTTCTGTATACAGTATGTGATCAGTGACAGTTCAGTCAGTGGCAGGCCGTGGTGCTGAGAGGAGGGCTGTGTCAGTTGCCAGCTCAGGGTTCCAGATGGGAGGAAGTGGGCCAATAGGCACTACCTGCCATGGTGGGGGTCCACCAGACCACCAGGGAAAGACTGTATCATCATTTGAATATACGGGCAGATTGGGCTGGGGGTTTACTAGATCACCAGGGAATGCTTTCTATTAACACTTTACAAGCACATTGGGAATGGGGGGTTTGCTAGATCACCAGGACTGATTCATTTAATAATAAGGGTCAAGGCTTAGTGGGGCCACTAGACTACCAGGGACTGATTTTATAAACATTTTAAGATACAGGCACATCAGGGCTGGGGAGGGGCATGGCACATAGTGAGAGGGCTCCAAGAGTGGAGCAAATGGTCAAACCTCCCAGGGTGAAATTCTAAGTACCCTTAGACCAGCAAGGATAGTTTAGAATTCTCACCCCAGGAGGGTTTTGAGAACTTCTTATTTAGGGATGTGGCAGCTTGCATCTGCCACATGCCTCCTAGCACCTTGCTGCAGCGCATTTTTGGTGCATGGACAGTGCAAGACCCATTTGGTGCATGCAGCCTGCATTGACGCAGGCTGCATTAACATAGGATGTGTTTGTGTGATCACTCCAGTGCAACTTTTAGCACAAAGCAGCACTTGCACCATTCTTTGTGGCACAAGCTCTTGGCGCCATGCTGAGAGCTTTGAGAAGCGAGCCCCTGTGAAAAAGCATTGTGCACATATTTTATATTAACTGTCAGGCTAATGGTTTGTTGTTAGGATGAGCCACCCTTACCTTGAAAAAGTCAATTCCCTTCCTGTGCTTGCTTCAAAATATTCAGTAACCATTGCCTACTGGTCCCATAAAATGCTCACAGGGATGGAATTAAGCACTAACAGCCCTACCACATCCCATCTGGTCTGTTATTGACCTCATAAATTTTAGGAGCCTTCCTGCCAGGGAGACTGCCATTATTCCCTTCTGTAGCCCTGGCAATACCCACTGCAGTTCTGACTCTGCTCACCAATTCAAAGACTGTGAAAGTCCTGCAGAAATCAATCAAGAAGGACATCCAAAACATCAGGGCATTATACTGTCAACAGTGTGACAAGGAGCATGCCCGGAAATGCTTCTAGCATTTGTGAACACACTAAGCACATGGTATCCACCATTTTCAGCGTGCCATGAGTCCAAAATTTCAGAGCTTTATGGACCCTGAAGGCAGGGATGGTATCTGCAGTCAAAGGGCATTTATGAAGCAGATTGTGCCTGCAAAGGGCTTCCAACCACCCCTGAGGACACACTCTCCTGTTTAGCGGTCACAATGTACTGACAGAGCAAATATTTAGGGATGTTACAGAACTCCTGTCATCCTGCCCTGACACTCAGAAAATATTCCACCCACCACCTATAGGTCTTCCTTGTGTTGGCAGCTATCAGTTGCGAGATCTCGTGGCCACCAAGTCTCACAAGTATTGAGGAACCTGATGCAGAACCTCATCTACTACCAGTGCCAGAAGCAGCTCCTGAACCACTACAAATGAGACAAAGCAACTCCTGGCACATGTTAGCTCTTAACTGGATGTTCTACGCCAAGCGCTTCAAAATTAGCAAGGTCCCACATAACTATTATGACCCCATTAGCCAAGAATCATGTGCACTATCCAGTGTTTTTAGTCAGAAAGATCCATTTATTCTGGAGCCAGTTCCTTCAAATAATCAGGGATTAACCACCTTAGAGAAGAAATTACAAGAGGATCACATTCTCTTTGTTTGATGGAGTAATGGAGATATTTGACCAGGGAGGGGCAGTAAATGTGGCCCATCTGGACTTCAGAAAAGCCTTCGACACCATCCCTCACAGGAGACTAATAAGCAAGTTGGGTAGCTTAGGGGTAGGAAGCAAATTAGTGAACTTGGTGGAAAATTGGCTGGAGGGAAGAACACAGAAGGTGGTGGTAAATGGGGGAGCAATCCATGGAGGGAGGGGCGATAAGTGGCGTACCTCAGGGGTCGGTGTTGGGTTCCATACTATTCAATACTTACATTGGGGACATTTTAGAGGTCCTAAATGGGATAGTGCATCTGTTCGCAGACAACACAAAGATTTGTAACAGGGTAGACTCGGGGAGGGGGGGGACCTGGTCAGATTGGAGGGGTGGTCAGGACAGTGGCAATTACAATTCATCGCAAAAAATGCAGAATTATGCACATAGGGAATAGGAACCAAAGGGAGGAATTAGAGTAAGAGAACAGGAAAGGGACCTGGGGGCATCATTTCAGATAACCGAAAGGTGGGGAAATAATGCAATGAAGAAAGCTAGCAGAATGTTGGCATGCATAGGGAGGGGCTTCACAAGCAGGAGAAATGAGGTGATTATGCCATTATACAAAACTGTGGTAAGACCACATCTGGAATATGGGGTCCAGTTTTGGAGGCCATACTTAAAGGGAGACAGAGACAGGTTGGAAAGGATCCTGAGAAGGGCAACCAGGATGGTTCAAGGGCTGCTCCAGAGTTCATATGAGGAATTTATTTATTTATTTAAACAGCAGTTTGGAAAACCTTTGAGCCATAGGCTCATTTACAAAGGTACCTTGTCACAGTAAGACAAATGAAAATACACAGTATAACAGTACAACACAGTATAACAGTAACTTAAGACATAGATACAAACAAGCTGGTACAGGTAGGATTGATGCAAACAATACCAGAGTTATGTTGTCCGTAGCAGCTTAGTAGTAAGCTTTGTCATAAGTATTGAGTCAGGCTTTGACTAGTGGCATTACAGCTTCAGGTGTTAATAAGGTGGTTACGTGAGGAAGTTTTGAAGCACGATATAGTTGGAGCTTTGGAGATGGAGGGGCAGTGTGTTGGAACCAGGAGGGGCCCTAAAGCTGAAGGCTCTTTGGCCGTGAGAGGTCCTAGCTCTAGGGATAACGAGAGGTTTTCCCAGAGGTCCAGTATGAACTAGTGGGACAGAGTGGCGTGATGGTGGTGGTCAATCCTGGTGGGGATAGCCCAAGGAGGGTCTTTTGTAAGGGTACAGGTCAGATACTTGAGGCGCCGTCAAGATCAGGTACCAGCCTTTAGAGCGCATGTAGACAGGTGTGTGTTAGCCTCAGGTGCCCCAGTAATTAACCTGCAGGCCTTATTCAGAGTAGTGAGAATTTTATGGAGTGTGGTCTGATCAGCAGCATCATACACCGGCAGTCCATAGTCCACTAGAAACAGGATAGAGGAGGTGACTTGAAGTAAGAGCCTGGGAGGCAGTGTTTATACCGATGTAAGATGCCCAATCGATATTAGTGGCAGTGGCTAGGACAGCAATGTGTCCATGGAAGGAGAGGAGGGGTCAAAATGGATCCTAGGTATTTATAGGAGCAAATTTGTTCAAGTGGAAAGAGGACCCAGAGTGAATGAGGAGTTTGAAGTTGCAGGACTTGTTTTGAGGATGAGTGAAGAACATGGTTTTTGTTTTTTTAAGATTTATCACCAATCTATGTTCCTTGAACCAGCCCTCGGCTTCAGCGAAGGACTTCTGCAGACAGTCCTGGTGGGCAATAGGTTACGACTTGAGGCAAAGATGACTGCATCATCAGCGTGCAAATAGAATGTTCCCGAGCAAGAGCGTGGAAGGGTGTTAAGGTAAAGGGAGAATAGTAAGGGGCCCAGAATGGAGCCCTGGGGAACCCAGAAAGATGGGACAGATGTCTGAGTAGGTCCCATTAATTTTACATGCTGTGAGTGGTCAGACAGATAACTGGTGCACCAGGAGATAGGCTCAGCAGCAAAACCAGAGAGACTAAGGGCATCAAGAAGGAGGGGGTGGGAGACAGTGTCGAAAGCTTTAGAGAGGTCAATGAAGACCGCACCAGCCAGAGAACCAGTGTCTAAGGAGGAGTGGAGAAAGTTGGAGAACACTAGGAGGGCTGTGTTGGTACTGTGGCCTGCTCGGAAGCCATGCTGCTCAGGACATAGGACATTGTAGGTGGAGAGGTAGTCAGAGATTTGAGAGGCCACCACTTTTTCCAAGGCTCGGAGAGAGGAGAGAGAATGGAGATTGGCTGATAGTTTCCAGCCACAGTCCTATCACCACCTTTAAAGATAGGGGTGACAGTGGCGACTTTCCAGGCAGTTGGAACCTTCCCAGTCAAAGAGAGGGTTGATGAGGCACGTGATCGGGTAAGGACTGTGTCTAAGACCAGCCGAGGATACACGGATTCAGGTGTCACTGCCTGTACTATTACTCTTGAGGGCAGTGACAAGGTGCGGCCTAAGTTCTTGGGCAGAAACACGTGCAGGAGAAAATAAAGGGTGAGAAAGATTTACTGCAGGTGCTGGGGGAGGAGGGTCAAAAATTTGTAGGGAGGATAGGGCTAAGGTCAGTGAATGAGGTGTTGAGGTGGTTGGCTATGAGGGCTGGGTCTGAGGAGATCACACCATTAATGTTGATCTGGGTGGGTGGGGGTGTGCACTCCCATTTAACTGTTTAATGTTATCCCAGAAGGTTCTGGGGTTCCCCATGAGGCAGTGAGTGAGGACCGATAGTGCTGAGACTTGTCTTTCTGATGGCCCGAAAAGTACTTGTTTCGGGCGGCAGCATATAACTGCCTGTCACTGGGCCGCTAGTCTCTAATGGCATGGTGCCAGGTTGTCCCTATGTTTGAGTTGGTGGATCAAAGCTGGGTTACCTAGGGGCATTCTGCCTTTTAGACGGTGGGTCAACATTGGGGCAAAGATATCACAGGAATTATTAAAAGTTCGGGTAAAGAAGGAGAGAGCTGTGTCGATGTCAGGAGTTGCCTGTATAGGAGACCAGTCAATTTGGGACAGAAGTTCCTGAAGTTTTATCAGTTCACCAGGTATTAGACGCTGCTGGCATGTGGACTGTGCTATGGGTTTGGGGACTGAGGATGACCAGTGGAATAGAATGGGGGAGTGATCGCTGAGAAAGTCTGGGAGGACTTGTACATTGGGGATCCGATTAGGGCGGTTGGTGAGTACCACATCAAGCAGGGTACTGGAGCCTCTCTTGAGGTTAGTCCTGGTAGGGTGGGTAACTAGTTGTGTTAGGTCTATTGCAGAAAAGGAGTCTCGGGTAGAGGAGGAGAAGGGGCTGAGCCAGTTGACATTTAAGTCACCCACCAGAATTTGATCAGCAGAAGGAGGTAGTGAGGAAAGGTATTCTGTAAGAGAGGCAATGGCCTGCATTTGGTCCCTAGGGGGCACGTATGCAGTAGTCAGATAAAGGGGTCCCTTTAAAGGGTCAGGAGTTAGTTTCAGCGTAAGCGCCTGGGCCCTGGAGTCAAGGATGGGAGCAGGCAGGGCTAGTACGGGAGAGATTCCTTGACATAAATAGCGCAGCGAGCCGCCTGCCTCCCAACACGGTCAGACCGGAAGAAGGTGAAACCAGGAAGGGAGACTAGGAGTCAGGGAGGATTTTGACAGCCAAGTCTCAACCAGAGCGATGACATCAGGGTTAATTGATGTGACCAGGCATTGTAGTGAGTCAAACTTTTAGGAGGCTACAGATATTCATGGAGACCATGCATAGGCCTATGGTGCTAGTCGGGAGCTCCTGGGAACTGGGCCAGGTTTGATGAATGTTTCCTGACAGGAGTAGTAGCATGACTAACACCCTGGCTGGGAGATGGTGAGATTTTCTATGATTGACATGGGGGAGGGGAGGCTAAGGGAGCAGGGTGGGCAGGTGGTACAGGAAGGGAAGGCAAGAATAAGAAGACACCCAGATGTGCCTGAGGTGAGGAGGAAGCTAGGGGGAGGGCAGGGAGGACCGAGACACACAGAGGTCCCAAGGGGCAGGAGATCAGGTTCAGGAGCAAGGGGAGGGAGGGGTGCCAGGGCACAGTGTGGAGTAGCAGATGAGTAAGTGGGCAAGTGCACTGCTAGTGGGGATAGGCACAGGCAGAGCGTGAGGCAGGGCCAATACATTGTGGTGAGCAAGATCCAAGGGAAGTAGTACTGTACAGGTAGGAGAGGAAGTAGCGAGGAGCATAGGTCCCTCTAGTGGCCAGCAGGTATAACCTGAAAATGGGAAAGTGGGAGATAGGTTCTGGGCAACAGGACGTGATGTCACGGATGTGATGTCACGGGGTGGATCTTAAATTGACAGCGCCTGGGTGGGTGGGTGGTTGGGGCGGCGGCAGGCCGACGGCGCAAGGCCTCCTGCAGGCGCCCAGACTAAGAGAAGAGGCTCTCTTACTCGAAGTTATCAGGCTGGAGATTCGCTTCCTCAGCTCCTCAGGTGAGCTGCTTGTGTTGTTTGTGTTGCTTGTTTGTCCTGACTGCCTAGCTTGGGGGGGGGCTGCCTATGTAGTGGAGAAAACAAAGCTTCTCATTACTATGCAGTGGGAGAATATGTTGTGACTTTCACAAAGAAGCTCCACTCTAAGCAAACAGGGCTATTCCAAATGAGGTCACACTAGGACCCAGCTATCCTAATACCTTCAGTTACAAGCACAATTAGATCCAATACCACAGTATTCAACAAGTCTGCTCTGATTAGAGGAACTAAATGTATGCACATTGGAGATGAGGGAGAGAGGGGATATGTAGAAACCTTCAAATATCTAAGGGGAATAAACAAAGTGAGAGGGTAGCATATTCAGGATGTGAAACAAATCAATAAGACGGCATGCATTCAAGCTAGAAGGGGAAGACTTGGAGGAAACACAAGGGAAAGATTCATTAGAGAGTGGTGGATCCCTGAATGGGCTGCCAGAATGTTTGGTGGGGTAGATTCAGTGAACAAATTCAAGAGGGCTTGGGACAACTTCATGGGGCTAAAAAGAAGCAAAAATGTCATGAGGTGAGAGGGTAAGTTAAAAGGACAAGGGGAGGTATTTGGGTAGACTGGATGGGCCAAAGGGTCCTTTTCTGACGTCAAATTTCTATGTTTCTATGTTTCACTGATCCTGGCTTGTGCTCATGCTGGGGGCCATGTTGCAGCACATCATGCCCCTGCAAAGATGCCCCAGATCTTTGCCCACTAAAGGCATTTATACCTCTACTCCAATATTACTTAGTAGTAATGGGCATACGGAAAACATGTTGCGGTGACAGAGGAAAGTATGCAAGCATATCAGGTCCTCCAACATATAGAGATCCATAGATATTGTTGGCAGATAAGGACCTTGTGGCCAATTCAGTCTTCCCATCCCTCTTCTAATGCTTAAGGTACCCTAGATGCTACAAGTCACCCCTTTCACCCTAGCTTGATAATTCTCATGAGCCTATGCCAGCATTCTTGAATCCCTGAACCATGGCCACCTCTACCACTTCCTACGGTAGACTGTTTCATCTCTCCACCACCTTTTCAGTGAAGTAGAATTTCCTCAAGTTCCTCTAAGTTTTCCCATTTTAGTATCATGTTGTGCCCTTGTTCTGCTATTTATCTTCATGTGAAAGATGCCCTTCTGGTACCCTGTTCATCTCCTTTAGATATCTGAAGGTCTCTATCATGTCCCGCCTCTTCTTTTTCTAGGAGTACATATTGAGAGCTCTGAGTCTCTCCTCATATGTCTTATGTTGCATCCCCACATCATTTTTATCACCCTCCTATATACCGTTTCCATCCTGTCTATGTCTTTTTGGAGATGGGGCCTCCAGAACTGAACACAGTACTCCAGATTAGGCCTTACTAGGGAGTTGGACAATGGTACCACCACTTCTACTTGTTATACCCCTCCCTATGCAGCCTAGCATTCTGTTAGCCTTTCCGACTGCTTTGTCACAATATTTAGCCACTTTGAGGTTGTCTTCTATGACTACCTCTAGAACCCTTTGCTCTGTGGTGGCCTCCAGTGTTACCCGATCTAGTTCATACTCAGCCCTGGGATTCCCTCTCCCTTGGTGCATAATCCTGCACTTTCTTGCATTGAAACTCAACTGCCATTCCTTGGACCAGTTTTCTAGCCTCTTCATATCCCTCCTTATTTTTTCTATACATTCCTATGTATCTATCCTGTTACATAGCTTTGTATCATCTGAAAACAGTCTAACCCTCCCTTCTAGACCCTGTGTAATATCACTTATGAAGACATTGAGGAGCACTGGTCCCAGCACTGATCCCTGGGGTATGCCACTTGTTACCCATCCCTCCTGTGAGCTAACCCCATTTACCACCACTCTTTGTGTTCTGTTACTCAACCAGCTTCTAAACCATGTGACCACTTCTGTCCCCACCCCCATATTTGCCAGCTTGTGGTTTAGTCTTCTGTGTGGACTGTGTCAAAGGCTTCCTGAAGTCCAGATTGGCCACATCTACTGCTCTGCCCTGGTCTGTTTCCTTTGTCACCCATTTGAAGAAATTAATAAAGTTGGTCTGACATAACCTCCCTGCTGTGAATTACAGTTGCCTTGGGTCCAGCCACCCCCTTGTCTCTAGGTAGTCCACCAGCATTTCTTCATGTAGGGTTTCCATCATTTTACCTACTATCGAGGTCAAACTGACTGGATGGTAGTTTCCTACCTCCTTCTTGCTACCACGTTTGTGCAGGGGTACCACTTGTGCCCTCATTCACCACTCCATAACCACATCTGTTTGTAGTGATCCACTGAACAACTTAGCCAGAGGCTTAGCCAGTTTCTCCAGAGATCCTTTAGATCTTCAGGTGTAACCCATTGGGCCCCATAGTTTTATCCACCCTAAGCTGTTCTAGTGCTCTTTAACTCTGTCCTCTGAAGAAAGTCTAATGTCCACCCTTCTCCCTGTTTGTTTTTCTCCATTAATGGGGATGATCCCATTATCTTCTTCTGTGAATATGGAGCAGAAGTATTTGTTGAGGACAGTTGCCTTGTCAATATCTTTCTCCACTACCCTTCCTCCGTATTCCCTAAGTCTCACAATCCCTCCCCCATCTTCCTCCTCTCGCTAATATACCTAAAGAATGACTTCCCTCCTTTCTTCACTGATTTAGCTAGCTTTTCCTCAGCTTCAGCATTAGCTGCCCTTACTGCCTTGTTTGCTTCCTTTCATTTTTCCAAGTATGCTTGCTTGTCCTCCTTGCTTTGTATTGCCTTCTATCTCAGAAATGCCATATTTTTTCCTCTTACTTGCTCTGCTACTCCCCTCAAGAACCACAGTGTTTTCTTCTTTCTTTTGCTCTTGCTGCAGGGCCTGGCACAATGGTTGACTACCAGGTGCAGGGCTTCTCTTATCTTATCCTAGTGCTCCACTACTCCCCTTACGTCATTGTATCCCTGCATAGCCTTCCTGAATTCATCCTTCATCTTACCAAAATCTGTCCTCCTGAAATCCAGCATTCTAGTCCTTGTATGGCTAGCATCCTGTGATGTCCTAATGGTGAACCTCACAACTCAATGGTCACTAGTCCTTAGGTTCTCCCCATTGTGACTTCCTTATGCTGTCCCCATTGCTTAGGACAAGATCCAGTATTGCATTATCCCTGTAGGCACCTCACTAGCTGTGTGAAACCCGCCCCTTGCAGGGATTGCAGGAATCCCTTACTCCTGGCTGTGGCTGCCAACAGGATTCTCCAGTCCACATCTGGCAAGTTGAAGTCACCCATCAGCAGCAATTCACCCTTTGTTGCCATGTTCTCTATAGTCTCCAGCAGTTCTCTGCCTACATCCTCTGCCTACCCTGGGGGGCCTGTATATCACTCCCATTCTAAGTAATGTTCCCTTCCCCACCTCCAAGGTTGCCCACAGCACCTTTGCTCCCCCCCTTTATCTTGTGGGGTTGTCACTTTTTTCCCTTCCATCACATACAGTGCTACCCCTCCCCTTGCCTTTCCTGTTCCGTCTTTGCAGCTTGTACCATGGAATGGCTAGCTCCCAGCCATGGTTGCTATTGCACCATGTCTCTGTGACTGCCATGATATCCAGGTCCTCGGAGGCCATTAATGACACAAGTTCTGGGATTTTGTTACCCAGACTGTGGGCATTGGTGCACATAGCCTTCCAATCATGGCCTCCCCCCCTCTGCTATAACTCCAGTACCATCCCCCCATTCTGTGTCTGCCCCTCCTGTACTTTACATGAGGTTTCTCATTTTTTACCTATGGCCACTGCTTGCTTATGGCCATGCCTTTCCTTTAGTCTGATGTTGGGGGGGGGGTTCCCTTTCATTCGCTGATCCCCTTACCTTTGTATCTTTCTGCTGCATCTCATTTAGGTCTTCTTCTCTGTGCTGGAGACCTCACAGTTTAAACCATCCATGAAAACCTCCAACTTCTGCCTTAGTGCTCTCACTCCTTCTCTGGTGAGATGCAGACCATCCTGCTTGAAGAGCTTCCTGTCCCAGATGGTCCCCCAGTCTCCCATGTAGTGCATCCCATTGTCTGCACAACAACCATGGAACCACTAAGTTGAATTTCCTGATCTCTTTGTTCCTGATCTTGTCCTCACTTCTGCACTTCCTCCAAACTGGCAACACCTCTGAAAAGGCCAGATGTGTTGTGTACTCCTTTAGGTTCTCCCCTAGGGTCTTCATGTCTGCCTTGGCTTCTTCCACAGTCATATTTGTTATGTCATTTGTCCCAAGGTGGACAACGATCCCCGCAAAATCCTGATCTCTTCTCACCAGCTGTCCTACTCTGTCCTTAGCTCTCCTTGCAGATGCTCCTGGCATGCATTTCACCGTGGTTTCAGCTCCCTTGCACTGATAGACTGTGCCTCCACTCCTTGCAACAGAGTCTTCATGACCAGAATCCTCCTGTTGCTCTGTGTATTCTTCTTCTTCTTCTTGTACCTCCTTCCTGCTTTCTTCAATCAGGTTTGTCCAGCTCAATTCTTCCTTCTTCCACTTCGGGTTTCTGTCCCCATCCTATGGGGGCAAAATGATTCTGCATGTGGATAGCATGTGGCTGGTGGTGCCCCATCTTAGCTCTAGGTGCCCCACTGCCCCCTCCCACCACCCTCCATCCCCCAAGACTCGTGGGCCTGTGGGGAGTGGGTGGATAAGGGGGGGTGGAGGGCATCCCCAATTCAGTCTCCTCTGCAGCCTAGTGATCTCTTCTCTTGCCTGCCATAGCTTCCCTCTGTAGTACAACAACTGTCCTGCAGAAGGGCACCCCAGACTCCAGAGTGTCTACCTTGATACCAGCACTCCGCAGCTCTGGCAGATCTGGATGTCCATGTCTGCTTTCCTCCTGACCTGTAGGTGTCACTGTTTCTTTCTCACTTCACTGCATCTTCTCTGTTCATACTGGTGGCTTCCTTTGGGAACCCTACATGAAGTTCCCTTGGGCTTCTGTAAATGTAGAAATACCCTGGGTAGACCCTGGGTGGGTAGTACTATTACCACCTCTTAGCAGTAGCTGTTAACAGTTTAGTGATGGGGGAAGCTGGAAATTTAGCTGATTCCTCTCTTCCTCTCCAAAATGAGGTACTCTTAAAAGCAAATGCGTGCTCCCTTTTAGTTGCTAGCTTCCCTCTCCAAAATGAGGTGCTTTTAGCTCCTTTTTGGTTGCTAGCTGTTGCTCCTAAAAGCCGAAAGAGAAGTAAATGCTAGCTCCCTTTCAGCTGCTATTTGCTGCTTCTAAAAGCTGAACCAAAAACATACACTCAGTTTCCCATGTTCAGTTGTTTAGCCTGGTCATCCTTGCTTGTAATTATGCCATCCTCAACAAAAATGTCCTACCCATTGGGATAACCCCACAATCAGAATTTAGGAAGGTATGCCAGAGTATCAGATCCTCCTACAAAATCTCAGTTACATATATTCAGTGGTTTGGCTTGGTCATTTATGGTCTTGCCTAAGTCAACCTCCACAAAAATGTCCTACTCATTGGGATAATCCCACAAGCAGAATGTAGGTAACCCAATAGCTACTGTAGCTGTTTCGGGGTCACCTTCTTATTCACCACGGCTCCATCAAGCAGGCATAATAGGACATCTACCTTTTCCAAGGGAAATCTGCACCCAGTTTCACTGAATAAAGTTTGATCCCTAAATAGATCATAGTGATCTTGTGGTCCTCTGTCAGTATAGTGGTAGGATGGGGAGCATGGGTGTGGATAATGTGGGTTAGAACCCTATATGGACAATATGTTCCTGGTTTATTAGGAGTTATGGGCAGCCTGGATGGGCTAGTGGTCATTTTCTGCTGTCATTTTCTATGCTTCTATGTTTCTGTCTTTTTGGTTGATGGTAGGACACAGTTTGTGTCACACAGCCCTAGGAGGCATTCAGCTGCTGCCTACAGGAGGCCTACCCCATGAGGAGATCATACTCAACATGATTCTCCTGCCATTTGATTACAGGGATATAGTTCAAAGGGCCATCTCAAAATCCATGTTGGTCAGATTGAACCCCTCTTTCACTCATTCTGCTACTTTACCCCAAGATGTCCTAACCATACCAATCGCTGCTCCTTATTCTGTTCATTCTCTTCCCTCACTGCAGGCCAGGCTCCTCTTCCTCCTATTCTGCCTTCCTCATATATAAACTCTTGATCTCTAACCTTCGCTATTATGTAACATCCCCTTTCTCTCCATCCCTAGCACTCATGTACTCCCTCATACCCTTCAACGCTCCCTCCCTTTTCAAGACTTATGCTTGGCAAGTTTTCATTCATAGACTCCCATATCTCTGAAATAACCTCCCCTGTCCTTCCAGTCCTCATCTTCCTGTTATGCTCTGAATGCTCAGCTCCATGAACCCACAACCCCTTCTTGCTCCTCACTTATTCCCCTACTCCAGATGCCTGTAACCTATGTCTACTGTACTCACGGAAGCCACTTCTATAGATTCTATGCACTATGCCTCTTCTTACCTTTTGTATAGTCATTGATTCAGGCAAATTTCTGTCTGCTAATGGAATTAGTGACCTTTTTTGCTATGCAATATTACTGTCATATTGAGCAGGCATCTCTGTATACTAATGACACATGCACCCTTACAATTGTCCTCTTGTACATGACACAGCATTTTGTTGCTGCACTGTGTTCTCTACAACCAGAAAACCGCTGCATTGTAATAATTAACATTTACCTCCCTGCTCACCCTTATATTGTTACATTCTGCAGTTTGTTCCTTTTCTTTACTTGTGTATACTCTTCTTGGTATTTTTTTAGAATGATATACTTTTGTCACTTTGAGCTTCAATGCACTGACTTATATGTTTATATTTTATACAGGACTTGTCTTTCAGTATATATCACACCCCTTTCTCCCAGGTTACACATGGAACCATAGTTTGGCTCAGAGTGCTCTTCAAACCTGCATTTCTAAATAAATTAATATTAACTGAGCTTTATGGTTATATATATATATGTGTGTGGTTGCTTCACAGGAAAGGGTAATATCATTCTGTTTGTTCAGCAGGACTGTGAAAATAGCTTGCCAGTTCTGTCAGCCCAGATAGCATCAGCTAACCATCATAGTCAATGAGAAACACCCATTCATATAGATATAACTATATTATATTAACTGGCTTTCACTTTCTCACATAGGGAAACATGTGGTGTAATTTGCCATTATAAAGGAGTGTTTATAATGGCAGACATGCGCTGGGTTTCTCTGTCTCTGCTCATGCACCAGCCACAACTCTTCCATGTTTTTGAATGCTCACCACCTTGCCTTCTAGCCCGAAACTGCACCGCCACTCTGACTCAGCAGTAAGTTATGAACTTCAATCCATTTATTAAAAGTCATTACATTGATGGTACAATTGTCATCTATTTAAATACAATTGCAATGAACTTATAGTGTGTACAGCAGTTATCCATATGGGCCAGGATATTCAGAGCAGTCGTGCCATGCCCAATAGGGATGCGCCTGCGCAGAGTGGAAATGTGCCATAATGTGATATTCAGTGGCAGCAGATGAACAGCACAAAATCCAATGCACCGTAATGCAACAGTAATGAATGCATGCACAAGTGTAGGGGCATAACCAGAAATATGTGGCGAGTGCAATATAAAACAGCAGGCGACGGCGCAATAGTGGAGCAAGCAGAAGTTGTGCGACAGCGGACATGAGCTAATATGAAAGGGAGCAAGTGAGGGAGGATGATTATGTTAGAGAGAGCCATAGCAGGGGAGAGTAGAGATGGAGCAGCAGGAGCCAGGGCAAGATACAGGCAGTCCGGTGGCCAAGAGGTGGACGGGGCCCTGGAAGCGCGGTGTGTGTGTGAGTGTGTGTGATGGTCTCTGCATGCCACAGATCAAGAAGAGCAGTGGGACAGAGCAGGGCACACAGTAATGTAGTGCGGGTGCAGCCAGTATGGGGCAGAACCAGCAGCACACAGCTGGGGACTCTGGGCATGCAGCCACCCGGGGACACCAACCTGGGACATGGCCAGTGCCACCTTCCACATGGAGGCGGTAATGAGGGGTGGAGGAGGCAGGCTGCAGGGAGGCATAGCTGGAAGGGCCCATCAGCGGTATTCCCAGAACAGGCTGTACCTGCGCCATGTCAGCTTCAAGCTGTACAGTGACATCAAGATTGTGGGCCGTACCACCTGAACAGGGCTATTCTGAGGTGGCTCTGTGAGCTGGGCAGTGAGGAGATGCAGGCACCCACAAGACGGAACCATGCTCTGTCCGTGGAGACAAAGATCACAGCTGTCATGTGCCTGCTCACCACGGGTACCTTCCAAAGACCAACAGGGACACAACGGGCATAACCCAGTCAGCTGGCCATGCCTACCACACAATTCCTCAGCACACTGTTGCCACATGCTGCAGAGTACTTCTGTTTTCCCAGCACACAGGCAGAGCTCACAGCAAACATGCAGGAGTTCCACAGGGTAGCACGGTTGCCTGGTGTGCTCAGGGCCAGTGACTGCACCCATACTGGCATCCATACACCACCTGGCCCAGAGGGGCAGCATATATAAACCACAAGGGATACCCGAGTGCCAACTGCCAGGTGGTGTGCGATGCTAGGGGGTGCATAATCAATGATGTACCACGAACCCTGGGGTAGCACATGATTCCTTCATCTGGCACCAGTCTGCACTGTGCCACATGTCCAAGAGTGGGGACAACCCCACTGGCCATCTGGTAGGTGAGTATGCAGTGCACGCCAGATGCTGGAAGCAGCAGGGGGGGTGTGTGGGGCAAGGGCAGGGGTGCCATGGAGTGCAACCTGGAAGGCCAGGGGCACAGTGTCACAGACCACCACGCTAATGATACCTCTCTACACACAGGTGACAGTGGGTACCAGCTCCGGCCCTGGCTGCTGACACCATACCGGTGCCCCTCGACCCCAGCGCAGCAAGAGTACAATGAGGACACACCACCACACAGAACATCATTGAGCAGGTGTTCGGGCTGCTGAAGGCTCGGTTCTGTTGCCTGGACAGGTCTGGCAGTGCCCTCCAGTACAGCCCCTCAAAGGCCTGCGGGCTATTCCTGGCATGCTGTATCCTGCACAACATGGCCACCGACTGTGGGATAGCCATTGAGGTTGAAGAGGGGGACAGCGGTGGGGACGATGAGGATGTCGGTCCAGCTGGTGTTGGGCAGCCACCCCCCGGGCGAAGGGATCCCTGGCTGTCCCAGATGGCCCAGCAGCACTGGGACACCATCACAGAGGAGCACTATGGACCACACAGGTAGGTGAACAGGGCCACAAGCAAGTACCAGGGGCAACGGCACAGCTGACAGACTGGCAGGGGCGGACACCAAGGCAGGTTCAGCGGCAGGGTTGCGGGAATGGGTGGGGGCCTGCACACAAAGGCAGAACACAGCAGGGCTGCACACAGCATGCACACACAGGCACACACCCCATCCCTTGTCCACAGGGCCACATGCACACCCACCCCATACATCCCCCACACAGGACCCAACAGAACCACACCCAGTGGCAGGCACTGCACTGTCTCAGATGCTGAGCACCATTGCACAGTGGCAGACAGTGCTATGCTGGCATCATCATGCACAAGCCACAGTTGCCAGCAGTTGGGTGGGTGCACAGGGCCTGTGTGAGTGCAGGACAGGGTGCCACACCCATGCGTCGCACATGGAACACCACAGTGCACACTGGGCAGTACAGACAGGTCATGGAGGAGGAAGGTCAGTCATGCTGCACAGTAGAACAGCCACCACGAATGCTTAGGCAGCTGTGCCAAGACCTGCCAGGTGTAACAGGCTGATCAGTGGCTTCATGGGGTGGCACTGATGATCCCCCAGGGGTGATGCAGCGTGAACATGACTGTGTCCATGCAGGTGTCTGCAGGCCACCAAACATGCCCGCACCAGGCATGCTTGGTATGCCCATAGCCGATCCCAGAATCGACATGGCAGTGGTCACCAGATGCCAAGATCGAGGGGTGGACATTGCACTCCACGGAGTGTGTGGTGGCTGAGCACACAGCCAGTCGGCCAGAGTTGCCATGACAGTCATCATCGCAGTGGCATGCCTATCGATGGCTGCTGCCACATCTGTCCGCTGTTCAGCTAACACTGCCAGGAGCAGCACATGGTCCCTGCTGCACTGCTCCTCTGCCAGGCACAGCTTCTGCATGGAGTGGATCCACTGCTACCACAAGCCATACCTGCTGATCCACAGAGGTCTGGAGCAGAAGGCTGTGGGCATCCAAGGGGTCATCTGCATGGCCATCATGCTGACCCCTGTGTGGTTCCTGACCCTGTGGCACAGCACCCTGTGATGGTGAGCATCGCATGGCAGTGCCTTCCTGGGGTACATCCACATGCGGTGCACTGTTGCTGCCCCCTGCCCCCATCCCCCTGTCAACACTGTCCAGCTACTGCTGCCACCCCTCCGGCTCCTGAGTGCTGGGCACCACCAGCGTGGCTGCATCGGCACCACCAACACCGCTGCTGTGTCTCCACACCAATGCTGCCCTACTGATGCCACAGACATGACAGGAACAATAGCTGGTGGGCAAGCAACCACACCAGTGTGGCCCGACTACCACCTAGGTGGATGCCAGTTGGGGATCCTCCTGTGACCCACGAACATCACTGTCCAGGATGCATCACATCATCATCGGTACTGCTGTTGTTGGCCCCAATCTGTGTCTCCCAACACACAGACACCATGCCTGGCATCCTGCTGGAACACAGCCAGG
This sequence comes from Neoceratodus forsteri, assembly GCA_016271365.2. Classification (NCBI taxonomy): domain Eukaryota; kingdom Metazoa; phylum Chordata; order Ceratodontiformes; family Ceratodontidae; genus Neoceratodus; species Neoceratodus forsteri. Next base: position 317,879,749 of record CM028132.1, on the reverse strand, counting down.
GCCTCATCTACACCCACACCACAGGCATCAGTCTGGACAGCTGTGCAGGGCTGCAGGTGGTCAGTCCCTCGGACACCAGTGGAGGTGGATGGGCACTCCACCAGTTCCAGGGCTGCCTCCTCAGTGGACACACCCACCACCGCTGCCCCAAGCAGATGCTCAGGAGCTGTAAAGGAACACAGTACCATTAGTGGTGCTGCCTGACCCCTGCACCCCACCCCCCTGCCACCCTCACACTGCCAGCACCGGTCCTACCATGTAGTGATGGGCTGCTGCCCATCTGGAAGTCTCCGCTGGGCACACTCTCAATGGCACAACGTCACATGCTGCCATCCACCTGCTCCTCCCATGGTGTCAGGCTTGGCATGTCTTGCTGGCCCCCACCAGTGGTAGCACATGCTGCCTGGATGGCAGCCACCTGTCCTTTGTCCTCCTCCTCCTGTCCATGCTAACCTTCTTTGCACTCCAGATGGAATGCTGGTGGCAGCCCTGCTAGTTGACTGCACGTGCCACTCACCCCACGCCACCACATGGGCCTGTGGTGTACCTCTCTGTCCACTGAGGAGTGGCTCCCTGTTGAGGTAGGCCTCAAACAGGGCATCCAATTCTGCCCTGGTGAAGTTGGGTCTCAACTTCCGCACCTTCCCCTGCTCCTCATCCTCCTCACGTTCGGCCATGCTTGTACCTGAGGAAATGGACAGGTGTTACCATGTACGGTTTAGTCCCAGACTGCCCTCCCAGACCACTGTCCTGATGTCCCCACAGCATGGCACATACCTCCAAAGGCTGCAATACCAATCCATGGCCTATGCAATTCCATGACATCTTTATAGTGCATTGCATGCAAATGAGGGTATGTGCAACTGTACTGGGATGCAAATGCAGCAGATGCACTGCAGAATGGCTCATGAGCTGATTTGCATGACCTGGCTGAATATTGCGTGGATGCGCCTTGCGCAATGGAGTTGAGTATGCTCAAGTTGGGGTGCACCACTGTGACGTGTGCAATTGGACCCACACCACACATGCGCACGGTACTGACACGTACGCTAGTGGCACAGCATACGCACATTGTGCGGGAGGCTGTACAGTGCACAGCCACTACTGTGCCTGTTGTGTTTGTGCGCTGTACATCCTATGGGGCACACGTGCCATAGTGCGACTGGCACAGTGTCATCATGCCCCGTATTGTGCCACTGTGCCATGGGTGCCATGGTGACTCTGCACAGTAGGCCACTGCATAGTGTCACACACATGCTCCCTACTGTGCACCATACTGGGGTCTCCCAATAGCACAGTGGCGCTCCATGCACAGCCAGACCCTTGACCCCATGGCTGCCCTTTTCCCTCTAGGTGCCATGTGGCTGCATGGCTGCCCACCTAATGTGCAGTCCAATGCCAGTACAATTGTGAATGGCAGTGCTGCACTGCACTGCCTCAGCACATGGGACACGTGTGCTACCAGGTGCCATTTCACGCTGTGGACAGTGAAGAATATGCCACGCACCAGATCCCCCATGTGGAGTGACACTGAGCTGGCCAACCTGGTGGCTCTTGTAGAGCCCCATGCAGGTGCCCTGTTTGGGCAGGTGCCCCCCTCCAGAGGCCTCACACCACGTTGTGGCAGGAGGTTGCAGACAGACTGGAGGAGGCCACTGGGAGCTGACATTCAGGGGAGCAGTGTTGCCACCACTAACGTGACCTCCAGCAGCATGACCCTGACTGCCTGAGGTGCTTCCAGGTGTGTGTCTGATAGGGGAGCTGTGCCACAGCCAGGTAGGAGCTCCTTGACCATCACTAGTCATCTCTGTCTGTCCTCAGGGCACAGAGGTCAGCAGGCCAGACCACGGGGAGGGGCCAGCACCTGTGTTGTTGGGTGTGGGGGTGCACCATGTCCACCCTATGCCACCACAACACAGACATGCTGTGCAGGACGTCCACACTGATTGGGGCCTATGGTTTAGACATGTACTGATGTGTTTTCCATGTTCCCCCAGGACCGGAGGACTGCCATAGGGCCTGGATGGCCGAGAACAACGGGCCATGTCCATGGCAGTGGAGAGGGCATGCAGGCAGGCCACAGGTGGTGGTGCTGTGGGTCAGCAGCCCTGCTGACCAGGATGCAGGTGAGTACCATGTTTCCTATACACCTGTGAAGATTGGGTTGCAGGGCGGTGTGTGGCATGGCCCCTCTGCACATGGCCCCTCCAGCTGTGCACTTCCTGTGGTGTCCTCTGCACCATCCTGTGGGCCAGCACATGTGGGTGGGTGTTGCAGGTGGGCTGTGGGTGCACTCAGTGCCTGGCTGTGCCACTGCCTTCCCGCTGCATAGCCATGATGCCAGACGGCCAGGATGGTGCTGTGCGGTGCATGAGTGGTGATGGTGTGCAGCAGTCTGCATGGCTGTGGTTGCCCAGGTAGGTGGCTCATGTGGGCACACTCACTGTGGGCGGTTGCATACCATCCCAGGGGCACCGGTCACTGATGCACACCATGCACATTGGGTGGACTGTGTTAGTCTGGCCATTCACTAATATTGTTTCTGCTCCCTTGTCCTAGGTGGATGTCATTGGGAGGTCATCGAGCGGACCCTCGGGAGATCCTGCAGGTCACCCGAGTGACACACAAGATGCTCGAGTGACTGGACTGGGGGACTGGTGGAGGCACCACTGGCACTGCAGGGTGGCAGAAGAGGACTGGGGCTGCCAGTAGGGCCTGCTGCATATGGAGACACCCTCACTGAACTGTACCCACACCCCATGTCCCTGCCTTTGCCTTCCCATTGCCCCTGCCCTTTCCTCCCCTTGAAACGTCCTCACCCTTCCCTCCTCTGTTGTACATACATGTCATTAGTTGTTGTTGTTGTTATATGTATTACATATGTTTATATTTACATCCATGTCTGTCTCTGATTTGCAGCAGGTGCATGAGCCTTGCTGCAGTGGTGTTACAAGCTACTGGGGTGGGGCTGGATTGGGCGTGGTGTGCCTGGTGGTGCTCCTTCACTGGTGTGGGTGAGGGCCATGAGCTATGTCTAGGGGCATGTGTAGTGTGCCCTGTGCACTGTTCACCTGTTGCAGCAGGCTGTGGTGTATGTGCCATTTCCCAGCCACTCCTGTCATTGTGGGCTTTGCCTGTGCGGCTGTGGCCATTGCTGCTACACTGCAACCATACACGACTGTGGTAGGCACAGTCATGTGACCCCCGCCACCGCATGCTCGTCTGCTGGCGTGCCTTCAGGGGCAGGCCATACCTGTCACTTTGCAGGCACGGCGCCCTTGCAGCTGGCACTCCAACCTCTGGACTATCGCATGTCTGTCCCTGTTGCCACTGTGGCTGGTGCCATTGGTTGCCACCTCCATGCAGTCCATGGTGACTGGGGTGGTGCCTGTGTGCTGGTGGCTGTTACATGCATGTGCATGTGGGTGGTGGCCTGGTCACAGGCCCATGCACCTGCCGTCTGGGTGGCCAGGCTCACGGGGTGACTACCACATGGCAGGCTCACCTTCTACTTGGTGGTTGGCAGACTGCAGGTTACACGGCACCATGGGCTTCACAATGGCAGAGCCTGTTGCACTGCTTTTTGTGGCTGTTTGCCAGAGTACCTATGGGACTGGGATGGGGGAGGGCATTGTGTGTGCCTTGTGTTGCCTCCTGTGTGGCACATGCCTCCATGCTCCACAGAAGGGAGCTGTGTTGCCTGGCAGGGTCAGTGCTGTGGTGGGAGGGTGCATGGATGGCAGACCTTGCTCTGGTCCTGTGTCTGGAGTGCCTTCCTGCTTGTGGTGGTGTCCAGGGTGACATTGTCATGTGCGGGGTCCCTCAGGTACTGGTGCCAGGTCACCCACCTTGCTGTGCCTCCATGGGGCCATGCTGAGGGCCTTGTGGGGTTGTGGTAGCATTGGTGGATGGTTTCACTGCCTGCTTTGGGTGGTCATGGTGGGGTTGTGGTATATGTGCATTGCACTCTGGGGCAACTGGATGCCTGGGCACAGTGGTGGCAGACTGCCTTCAGTGCCATGCACTGTTTGGTCATGTTTCTGGGCTAGGTGTCTTGGGCGCTCTGTACTGAGGGCAGCATTGGGGTGGTGCCATGGCATATGTGGGGCATGGCCATCATTGTGTCCTGGTCCCTGTTGGCTGGTGGATGGTGCAGGGTCACCATGCCCAGTGGTTGGGGACTACTGACTCACATCTGCTGGTGGTTCAACACGGGGGTTCAAGGGTCAGTGGTCCGTCTTGCACCCATCTGGTTGTGCTGCTCAAGGGGGCCTTGCCCTGGTTGGGTGGAGGGGTTGGGGTTGGGGGAGATGGTCTGTCTGTCCTGGTGCATGAACCTCAGCACATGGTGCATCCATGGCTGCTGCTCAACTGATTTCTGTCTTTGTCCATGCACATCCCTAGGGGTGCTATTGCGCATCGACCCCACTCCATAGCGCATCCCTTGTTGTGCTATGATGCATCAGGAGTGACATTCAGCCACATTGCACAGGTGCACCTTGTCCTGCATGTGGTTTGAATATCGCGACCATTGCACCATGGTGCAATGGACATGTGCCTGGTCCCTCTATTGAGCATCTTTCTGGTGCAGTCTGAATATCCTGGCCATGGTATAAAAAGAAAACAAAAGTTGTAACAAAATTTCAATGGTAAGCCTCTGGAGAAATGGTAATTTCCAGAAGTTTGTTGCCAAACATAAAAAGACACGTGTTAATAAAGTTCTTTTCTCATGTATCTTTTGCCAATTGTCCATCTGAAACATGGTCCTCTTGCTATTTCCAATGATAATTTTCAAAAGAAAGTAATCCAAATATGTACCAAAGGTGTATATTGTAACTACATCCATGCATAACAAGGGATAACAAAATAACAATCCAAAAAAGAGAACATTGAACAATAAAACCAATAAACAGTGAAACCCTGGTGCAAATCTGCCCTCCCCACTTAAATAGACCCTAATGATCAGTTACCATGTATTTTAGCCTCAAAGAAACTCTTTGCCAATGATGCCAAGGGCACCATATCTCCAGGAACCTCTCATGTTGTAGTCAAACTGGGCTAGTTATCTTTTCCATTCTATCTAGTTCAGTGACCCTAGAGGTCCACTTTTCTAAGGTTGGGGTGCCAGAGATAACCATCTATAGGTGATACATTTCAATGCTGCCACCCTCAGTATCTGACCCAGCCTGCATGTGTTACTCGGACAATATAATTAAGCTGGGAATCCCAACACTGATTCAATAACTTGTAGAGGAAAAGTGAGGCCTTGCAGTCACTGCACAGTAGAATGCACCTCTTCCAGAATTCTGTGGTCTGGGACATTCCCAAAATATATGCTTGTGTGTCCTGGGTTCTGCAATATCACCAACACAGATCTGTGTGATTAGTGTTAACATGTTTCATAATTACTGGTGTTCAGAAAAAATATGTTAGTAATTTCCAGTTGAATTTGTGCCATGATGGGGAGGCAGAAACCTGCCAACCCAAACTCAATCTGCAAGCCCAGTGTTCTGTAGCAATAGGGAAGCCACTACCCTGCTCTCACTTGAGACGTAAAGCCTCCAGTGAAGGGTCCTTCATCTGTATCAGTAAAGAGTAAAACTGAGAAGTGTATTGAAATTGTCTTTTAATAGTAATGAGGTGGTAGAAAAAAGATTCTAAAGCTGAACGGTCGCAATGTATTTGAGATAAAACACCTGGAGACATCAGATAGTGCCTAAGCTGGAGGTACCAATAGTGGTCTTCTTTTCTAAGATTGTACTTGTTTTTTACTGGAAAAAGGAGAGCATCCCTTTCATCTGTGCACAGCTGGAAAGTGGTCAGTTTGTGCTATTCCTAGTATATGTACCCAAAATCCAGTTGGGAAGGGATGAAGGAGCTCTCATGGCAAATGAGAGAAGGTGGGCCATGTGTGGGGGTGCAGGTAGAGTCACAGTAACCACATCAAGATGTGCAGGGAGTGTTTAGTTCATGAGTTGGTTACCTGAGAGCATATCTGAGGGGAGGACACTCGTGAGGCAGAGTCCACAGGGACCAATCCGCCAGCAATGCTTCCTCAATCTGGTGCCAACTAGAGTTGAGTCTTTATTAGCCCATGTGCACAGTTGGCTCCCTGTGCTGCCAGATAAAATAATTGGTACTTAGGGAGAGCTAAGCCTCCCAGTGACCTGGGGCCCTGAGAATCTCCAATGACACATGAGAACGGGATCCAGACCAAATACATTTTCGGATATCTGTGTGTAGAGTGTTCCAAAAGTAAATGGGTATGGGGACTGGAAGGGTTTGAAAGAGGAATAGAAGATGGGGTAGGACGTTCATTTTGATCATCTGGGTTCAACCATAAAAGGTAAGAGGCTGCAGTCATCACTTGGCCAGATCCGCTTGAAGAGCTGTGCATAGCTTTGTATAGTTATTGTAGAAAAGAGCAGTGGCATCTAGAGATGAATGATTCCTAAGTAATGGTACATGTTTTTCTTGGCCCAAGAGAATGGGAGCGTTTTTGAATCCCCAGAAGGGATCCGCTGAGGATCAGTGCTTCTGATTTTGAGAAATTAAGCTTGCAGCCTGCTAACAAGCTATATTCTTGTAGGATCGAGTGGAAGTGAGGGAGAGAAGAGGGTTCTGCAAAGAAGAAAAGGGAATCGTCAGCATAAAGGGATACTTTTTGTTCAACCCCACCTGCCATCACTCCCTTAATCTGGGTATTGGAACCAACGACCTCAGCCAGAGGCTCCAGGGAAAATATGAAAAGCAAGGGAGAAAGAGGGAAACCTTGCCATGTACTCCTCCCCAAAGGGAAACGGTGAGACAGAAATCCATTCACTTTTACTCGGGCTTCTGGAGCATCAGAGAGTGTAGTAATAGCTGCAATAAATTTGTCTCCAAGGCTGAACTTCCTGAGGGTGGAGGTCATCAAGAGCCAATCCACACTATCAAATGTCTTTTCAGCATCCATACTTACTGCTAACTGGAATTATGTTTTTTTACGGTGGGCTGAGATGATGTTAAAGAGCCGGCGTATGTTATCTTGGAGAAAATGACCAGCAATAAAACTGGTTTGGTCATTATGAACCAAAGAGGAAATACATCACTGAAGGTGGTCTGCTAAGATGCCTGTGAACATTTTAAGGTCCACCAGCAGTAGGGAAATGGGGAGGTAAGTGCCACACTCTTCCAGATTTTTCTCTGGTTGTAATATTACCAAGATCTGTGCCTGATTCCAAGATCTTGGCACTCCCTACTCACCCTCCATCACCTCATTGAACACCTTCACCAGTGAGGTCAGTAGCGATGTTGCTAAAGTGTTATAAAATTCAGAGGCAAAACCGTCTGTCCCAGGGGACTTACCAATTTTAGTTGTTTGATTTTAGTAAGAACTTCTGCCTGTGTGATGGGAGCATTAAGGGTCTCACACTGGTTATCATCTAGTGCTGGTAAGTGTATTGGATCAAGGCAATTATTCACTTGGGCCTGATGATCAGGAACCCATTCTAAGGTGTAGAGAGATTTAAAGAATGTAGCAAAGTGGTTGGTAATTTAACGGGTTTTTTTTTTAATCAATACTATTTAGAAAAGCAAGTTCCAGAGAAGGAAAAAAGGAAAAAAATCCTGTCACAGACTGTGGATCACTCTAAAAGCTGAATGTACCATGGCCACGCTAGAACTTTACCTATTTTATATAATTGCTGTGGCAAGAAAGCAAAGTCTAGCAATTATATAAAATAAAATATGATTTGGTGTGTAAATTAAAGTTTTACACACACCCTCAGTATTGGATGGCTTTTATGTGATAAGGGTGAGTACAGAAGGGTGAATCTGGAACCGAGAGAAATGAATGGCAAAAGCCAAAATAGTGACTTTTTTTTTCAGTAGGGTACATCCCCCCCGCACCCACCGCTGCAAGGAGCTTTGCCCACAGCACCCCTTTACTTATATATCTAACTCCAAGGTGTAAAACTTTTATGCGCCTTACTGGTTTGGCCTTTCTTCACTCGTGGACCTTGGTGTCACTTTTTTGTTTTGCCCTGTTCACTGGCTACCATTGCAATGTCTAGATAAACCCCTCAAGCTTTGCTCTCGGGTTTATGTGGTATTCAACACCTCATGTGTATGTAACATTTTGTTACACACACCACTCTATATTATTATATAAATAAATCACTAGGAACGTCAGCAGAATAAATAGTTTCTATTAAGAGCAATATTTGGTATAACAATGTGGTGTCACAACTGTGTCCTCACCACAGTCATGTGAAGACTTGGTACAGTCCAAGTTCTGATGTACGTTACTCTCATGCTGAAAGTGCTGTATGTGTTAGCTGCTGGAGGACGCAGGGAGAAGAGGAGAAAGAAGGCTGTTTCTAATGCAAATATTGCTTTTATTTTTGCTGCTGGAATTGAATTAAAACCTTCATGTTTTTGCTGTGTGAGTCTCTCACTGTGTGAGATTGAGACTCAGAGTTGCTGGGCAAGCAGGAGTATGGTGCTGTGAGAAGCTTAGCATCAGTGGCAGGAGGCATTTGTTGCCATGGTGCCAGTAGCTGCAGGAGAGCACATCTGCACCAGGAATAAGAGGTACATTCAAATCACACTGTGATTGGCTGATAGCTTCTTAGTGATCTATAATAATACAACCACAACTGGCATGTACTTGGGCTTAGTTTTATATGGAGAACCTAAAGTTATCTTTAAAACGTTTCTAATAATAATAATATAAAAATAAGTCCTGTGTAAAGTAGCTCTTTTGGTAAAAACTGTAATTTAATTATTATTAAGTTTTGTCTCCAGACTACTTCTGTTTATTTATTTATTTATTTATTCATTTATTGAACATATCGGAATTAAAACCCTTTGAGTCAGAGACTCCTTTACAAAGGCTCCACGTCAGAGTGATACAATAATGCAGTCATAGTTAAACAAAAAAGCAAATAATAGTGCAAATAGAGGTAAACAAAGCAATTAACAAGGCATACAATGAATTACGAGACAGATATACCAGGCAATCAGTATATTACATTGTTAATAGAAGTCATGACCAGAGTAGCGTAATCATAGGCCACTAGAGGAAACATCAGGGTCTAGGCCTTTGAAGTCTAACACTGTGCCTACAGGTTAACAGAGCAGGGCCAGCATAGGTGCAAAAGTCCTTTGTCATAAGAGGGGCCTTACAGAGTAGGAGGGGAGGGGGGACAGTTAGTAGCAGTCACAGGCAACTTCCTGTCAGATGTGTTCCCAAAGAAGGTATATGAATTGGCTAAGTCTGGATTCAGAGAGTAAGGTTTGGGGAAGTGTGTTCAACCAGAGAGGTGCCCTGTAATGAAAGGTTCTTTGGCTCAATATTATTTTGCAGAGTGGGACATGGTAGTGGGATTTCTTGGAGCTGCGTGTGTGCTTGGTAATTTGAGTAGGTCGAAGCAGAGGTGTGAGACAAGGGGGGGTGGGGGTAATGCCAGCCGAGACTATTTTTGCAAAGAGACAGGTCTGGTATTGCAGTCACCTGTGAAAGGCTTCAATTGGTAAGGGTGTAAAGAGCGTGAGGTGTGGGTCAATGGTTGCAGCCAGAGGCCAGTCGACAGGCATTATTCAGGGAAATCCTGATCCTATTGAAAACTGTATTGTTGGCTGTGCCATAGACCAGAATTCCATAGCTGATTAGGAACAAGATAGAAGAGGAAATTGTCAGTTGCAAGGCAACAGAGGGAGACAGTGTTTATGGCGGTGCAGTAGACCAATGCATGTATTGACAGCCAAGCTCAGGAGGTGGACGTGTTCCATGGTTGGTAAGCCCTGAGTCCAGGGTGACTCCGAGGTATTTGAAAGAGCTGACCTGTGCCAGAGTGTCATGTTGGAAGTTAAGTATGAGCAGGGGTGGCCACTGTTTTATTCTGGGCATGGGCAAACAACATGGATCTAGTTTTTATAGTTTAGAACAAGTCTATGGGCAGAGAACCAAGACTCAGCCTCCTTGAAGAATTTTTGGAGGGCCTGCTGGAGAGTGGAGGGGTCAGGGTGGGTACTGAACAGTACCACGTCGTCTGCATAGAGTAGGGGTTTACCAGAGCAGGTGTTGGGAAGGGAGTTGAGAAATAAACTAAATAGTAGGGGCCCAGAATCAATCCCTGTGGAACCCCTGAGGTGACTGGGGGGGGGGACAGGGTGTGGGTTATCCTTACTTGCTGTGATCTGCCAGATCTGTAATCAGCAAACCAGCCTATAGCATCTTGCAATGGACCCAGTTGGGTAAGGGATGATAGTAGCAAAGAGTGGTGAACAGTGTCAAAAGCTTTTGACAGGTCTACATACTGCCCCAGCAAGGTGCCCAGCATCTAGTGACGTGTGTATAGCATTAGTAAATTCCAGTAGGGCAGTGGCGGTACTGTGACTTTTACGAAAGCCATGTTGTCCATGACATAGCAGGTTGTACTTGTTAAGGTGGTCAGAGAGTTGGGTGGCGATGATTTTTTCTAGGGCTTTGTAGAGTAGTGAGAGTATGAGATGGGACGGTAATTCCCTAGTATGGTGCGATCTCCACTTTTGTGGATAGGTGTGATGAGGTCAGTTTTCCACTTTTTTGGGAATTGACCTAATGAAAGGGAGTGGTTGAGGAGAATTGTGAGGGGGTAGAGTACCTCACTGAGTGTTAATCCTAGTAATTTATAGTCCAGGGAATCATTGCTGAATCTGACTTGCTTAGAGCTTTTAGCAGTAGGGATTGACCTCTCGGCTGGGAGATAGGTCTGAAATGAAGGGAGGTGCTTGGGTGGGGCAGAGGGAGGGGGAATGGGGGCAAAGAAGTTGGGTGGAGCACACTGCTGAAATCGGAGAAGGAGGAGTTCAGTGTGTTCGCAATGTTGTGGGATCAGTAGTGACACCAATTTACGCACATTTGAAAGGGTGGGAAAGTTGCAGTTTTGCCATTAAGCTCTTTCAGATTATCCCAGAACTTACACCCTGAGCCCCAGGAGGGAGGTGAGGGTAGTCCAGTAGTAATCAACCTTAGCCTTCGGATGCTCCAGGTGCATTTGTTCCTGGCCTCCTGGTATCGCTGTCTATCTGCTGGCTTTCCAGACTCCAGGGCAGTGTTCCAGAGTATATCCCTATCCTGCATTTGGTCTAGGAGAGATTGAGAGATCCAGGGGGTGTCAGTGCATTTGATGACACATTTGTTAAGAGGTGCAAAGAGGTCACAAGCTGAGTTAAAGGAATGGATGAAAAACTCCAAGGCAAAGTCTATTTCCAGAGCAGTAGCTATCGGAGACCAGTCCCAATTTGCTAGGTATTGTTTGAGGTACCTCAGTTTACCAGGTTTGAGATGACGCTGGAGAACAATTTTTTTTTTGGAGGTGGTAGCCATGTAGGTCCAGTGACACAGTACGGGTGAGTCATTGCTCAGGGTGTTAGGTAATACACTAACTTTTATGAATTGTTTGGGATGGTTGGTAAGTACAAGATCAACAAGGGTCGAGGTGCCAGTTCTTGGGTTGCAGTGGGTGGCAGTAGGTACTATCTGTGTGAGATCAATGGCAGCAATGACATCTTTTAGGGGGCGGCAGTGACAGAGGACCAGTTTGCATTGAAATCACACAGGGCAATGATTTCAGCCTTGTCTGGTAGTTGGGAGAGGTGGGCAAGGACTGACTGGAAGGCAACTCTTTGGTTCTGGGGAGGAATATATACAGTTGATGAATTAAGGTGCCCTCGCAGCAGTGGTGATTACTTCATTAAGAGGACTTGAGCACCATGTTCCTGCTTGGGGAGGGTGGAAGTGATCCTATAGGAGTCCCAGAGGTAGATAGCACATCCCCCCCCACACGTTTACCTTGTCTGTCAGTGCGATATATCATGTACCCTGTGAGGGAGACTGCTGACTCAGGGGTACTTTTGTCAAGCCATGTTTCAACTACAGAGATGATGTCAGGTTGCTGCTGGTCTACCCATCTCTGCCGATTGTCATGTTTTTTAACAGGCTGCAGATGTTGATGGACGCAATACGAAGATCACCTGCTATGGACTGTTTAGAAATGGGAGTAGGAATGTGATCTGCGTTTGCATAAATATTTCCAAAGAGTAAGATGAGGAGTAGAAGAAGAGGTCTTAGGGCAGCAAGCTTGAGTGTTTTGTAGGGTCTTTTGCCCCGCCACCCAAGTCTGGAGGAATGGGGGTTGGAGACAAGAATGAGGAGGTCACGAAGGAGAGGAATGGCATGGCAGAGTAGGGTCCAGGGTGGGGAGCGGCCAGGGCGATGGGGAGCATGAGAGGATATTGGAGGGTAGAGCACATGTGGCGGAGATACAAAGTTGGAAAGGGTGTGGATGGGGGGAGTGGTGTCCACTTGTGGGTAAAGGAGAGTGGACAGGATAGGCATATACGGTCACTGTGCAAGGGGTGTATTTGCCGAGCTTATTATGCAGAGTAACAGTGCAAGCATAAAAAAGGTGCATGAGACAGTGGTTGCCATGGCAGGGTCTGGGACCTATGGGCCATGGTGGGGGGGAGCTCTCAGTTGCTAAAGGCAAGAAATGCGTGGTGAAAGATGCACAGTCCAGATGGCTCAGGGGTAGTGACATGCACTGCAAAGCCAAAGGTACAGGGTTCAAGGCTGGTAAGTGGAACCTTGGCTACATAGTCTCATTAGGCAGAGGCATACCAATAAGGCAGAGCAAAAAAGGAAGAAGAGAAGAGTGGTAAGCTGTGCTAGAGTGGTTGGAAAGCAGAGGAAATAGGATCAAGGGAAAAGGCAACAGTGACTCCTAGTGGTCACCTAATATAACCTGCTAATGAGAAAACAGACATTTAGGAAAAAAGCAGGGAAAGTCATGTGATTGATCACATGACCCTTGGGATTCAATAAGTGGAGAGCTGGCCTTGGGTAGGAGGGTGGCTGGGGTGAAAGGGGCAGTTGACGTGCAATGTCGATGGGCTAACACCACTCACAAAGTCCAGTAGCAGGAGGGGAGAAGCATTACCTTTAGGGCTTATGAGGACCTCACTGCCCCACTGTGTGCAGGTGTTCTGTGTGATGTGGGCTGGGGTCCTGGCCTTTAGTGATTTTGAGGACCTCACCACGCTGTACCCTTTTGTTTCTCATTTTATACCCCTGCTTTTTATTCTCTTTTTGTAGCCATCTCCTTGTGGGTAAGATTCTTCTAGGTGTTTTTCTTTTTTTTTTTTGTTCATCCACCTTTTTCATATATACTTTTGTCTTGTCACCAAAAAGAGAGAAACATAGAAACAGACTTTGACGGCAGATAAGGAATGAGAAGAGATCTGGATAAACTAGCAAAATGGTCAGAAGAGTGACAACTGGGATTTAATGCAAAGAAGTGCAAAATCATGCACATAGGGAAGAGAAACCCTGAAGCCACTTATAGGCTGGGAAGGGAGTTGCTAGCAGTCACAAAGGAAAGAAAGGACTTGGGCATCATCATCACTGATGACCTAAAATCATCCAAGCAGACCTCTAAAGCAGTAGGTAAGGCTAGGGGGTGTTAGGTGTATTAGTAGGGGTATCACAAGTCGTAAGAGGAGGTAATAATCCTCTGTACAAGACATTGGTTAGGCCCCATCTGGAGTACTCATGCAGTATTGGAGGCCACACCTTCACAAGGACATTAACCAAATTGAGGCAGTCCAGAGAAGGGCAACCAAAATGGTGCAGGGACTGCATCAGAAAACATATGAGGACAGATTAACGGAGCTTAATATGTATACCCTTGAGCAAAGGAGGGAGAGGTGATATGATCGAGACATTTAAACACCTTAAGGGCATAAACAAGGTGAAAGAGTCTAACATGTTTAAATATAAGAAAAATAGCAGGACAAGAGGACACAGCATGAGATTAGAGGGAGGCCGATTAAGGGGAATGTGAGGAAATTCTTTTTCACAGAAAGGGTGGTAGATGAATAGCTTACCACAAGAAGTGGTGGCTATGAATACAGTGCAGGCTTCAAACAGGCATGGATAGGCATAAGGAGCAATACAAATGACTATGAATAGATAGGTCACTGACAGAGCAAAGGCCGATGGCACATTTATAAGGTAGAAAGAAATGGGCAGACTGGATGGGCCTTGATGTCCTATCTGCCGTCAGCTTCTATGTTTCTATGTTTCTATGCTTGGCCTGCCTAGTCTGTCCATGTCCCTACCTACAGGATAAGCTGCAGATCCTAGTTAAGCAACAGCCTATTTCTTCCTACCCCACACAAGAATTGCTTTATGTCTGTCCCATGCAATCTTGAATTCTCCCACAGTTTTAGACCCCACAATCTCCTCAAGAAGGCTGTTCCATGCACCCACCACACTCTCTGTGAAATAATACGTCCTCACATTGCCCCGGAACCGCCCCCCCCCCATCTTTAAATTGTGTCCCCTTGTTCTTGCATGTCTCTTTTTCTGAAAGATGCTACCCTCTTGGACTTTGTTGATTCCATTGAGGTACTTAAAGATTCTATCATGTCCCCCCCTCCCTCCTTTCCTCAAGGGTATAAATATTATGCTCCTTTGGTCCCTTCTCGTATGGCTTCTCTTGCAGACCCTGAACCATTTCAGTTGCCCTCCTCTGGTCTGCCTCCATCCTGTCTATGTCCTTGCAGAAATGGGGTCTCCAGAACTGGACGCAGTACTCCAGATGGAGTCTCACTATCTGTAGAGAGGGATAACAACTTCCTGTTTTCTGCTGGTGATTCCTCTCCCTATACATCCCATATCCCACAGCCCTCCCTACTGCCTTCTCACATTGCTTGCCAACTTTAAGGTAATCTGATATGATTAACTCCAGGTCCCTTTCCATTTTTGTTGTTGTTACTACCTCCTCCCCCCCACTGTGTAAACTTTCCCTGGGTTTTTGTTTCCTAGGTGTATTATTTTGCACTTCTTTGCATTGAATCCAAGCTGCCATACTTCTGACCATTCTTCCAACCTTGCCAAGTCCCTTCTCATCCTTTCCACATCTCCTTGTGTATCAACCCTGTTGCTGATCTTTGTGTCATCTGTAAGAGGCATACTTCTCCTTCCAGTCCCTCTGCAATGTCACTAATAAAGACATTATAAAGGACTGGACCCAGTACTGAACCCTGCGGTACACCACTAGTAATTCCCCTTTCTTCAGAGTGGACTCCATTTACAATTACCTTCTGTGTCTTGTTGTCCAGTCAATGTTTTACCCAGGCTACCACCCTCGACCCACTCAAAGGCTCATTAATTTGATTATTAATCTTTTGTGTGGGACTGCATCAAATGCCTTGATAAAGTCTAGGTAGGCCATGCCCATAGCCCCTGCCTGGTCTACCACTTTGGTCACCCAGTCAAAGAAATCAATTAGATTCATCTGACATGACCTTCCTGCTGTGATCCCATGCTGCCTTGGGTCCTGTTCCCACTTGCCTCTAGGTACTCAACAATTCTTTCCTTCAGAAGTGATTCCATCACTTTCGCACACAGAGGTCAAACTAACAGGACGGTAGTTTCCTGCCTCTGTCTTGCTACCACTTTTTGTGAAGGGAATCACATCCGCCTTCCTCCAGTCCTCAGGTACCACATCATCCTTGCATGATTTGTTAAAAAGGGTTGTCAGTGGTGTCACTAATTCTCCCCTTAATTCATTTAGAATTCTGGGGTGAATTCCATCAGGCCCCATTGCTTTGTCCACCTTCAGTTTTAGGAATTCTTTCAGAAACCTTTCTTCTGTGAAAGGAATGGGATTGACTCTTTCTATCCAGAGTGCTTCTGTTAATTGGATTAAGCAACTCTCCCCTCCTCTTTTGTGAATACAGAGCAGAAGAATTTGTTCAGTATCCCTGCTGTTTCACTGTCCCTCTCTGCCCACCCACCGTCCATTCTATTCAGCCTCACTATCCCTCCCTTGGCCTTTCTACACTCCCTAATGTACCTATAAAAGGTTTTATCCCCCTTCTTAACAGAGTTGGCTATCTTTTCCTCAGTTTGGGCCTTTGCTATTGTGACTTCCCTCCCTGCTTCCTTCTGCCTTAACTGGTACAGTTCTCTGTCCTGCTCCTTCTGTGTTTCCTGATACTTCCTAAAAGCTATATTTTTCTCCCTAACTTCCCCACCACCTCTTTTGAGAATCTCTTAGCTCCACCCCTCCTTCTAGCCTGTTTGCTAGTGCTTTTGTAAGGCACTCTCCCATCTTGCCAAAGTCAGCCATCCTGAAGTCCAGTACTCTCACTTTTGTATGGCTTGACTCTGTAGCTGAGTTTATTGTGAACCATGCTGTTTGGTGGTCACTTGTTCCCAGATGGCTACCTACTTCAGATCTGAGATCCTCTCACTGTCCCCATTTGAGAGAATGAGGTCTAAGATTGCTCCTTATGAGTGGGTTCCAAAACTAGCTGTCTGAGCCATGCCACCTGTAGGACATCGAACATGGCCCTGCTCTTGGATGTGGCTGCAGCAAAGGTGCTTCAGTTAACATATAGTATATTCAGGTCCCCCATCAACAGTATCTCCCTTTTCTCTGCCATCCTAAGGATGCCTTCTATCATATCCTTGTCCATTCCCTCCCCCTGAGATGGGGGTCTGTATACAACCCCTGTGAAGATTGAGGAGCCTTCAATGGGGTAATCTTGACCTTTGTGTCCTCTGCTTGGATGGCTGTCCTTAACCAGACAAACCTCTTTAGGGTAACTGATTATTGTTAGCATCCACAGCCATGTGGGATTGATACTTGGTAGTCTCTGAAGCTGCTTTGGCTGTTTCTGCCAAATCATCACCCACTTGATGGTTGACCTTTTCACCAAGGTCATAACATATTCCACAGCACTTGTTGGTACTGTGCTGTTTAATCCACATAGGCTGCCTGTCCTAGTTAAAGGTGACCAAGGTATAGCCCTTCCTTGTCATATCAGACAGTTTCCTGGAATCTTTTCAGGTGGCATTGTAGCCAAGGACACCTTAGCCATTTCACTGGTGGCTGTTTGGACCATTCATTTATTATCTGGATGGGTATACAATAACTATATGCCTTGTTTTTCCACATGGTACTTTTTCTCAAGTTTTTATCAATGCCCAGAGCAGAGTTAGATGCTCTCAGAGTCTTACCCATGGCGCTTTTGAGGATTTGTGGACAGGTACTGATAATCTCCTGAAGGAGGTCAGGCCCATCAAGTTGGTACATTCAGCTTCTTCTATATCTTTCTCATCCTCTATAGAGGGTATATTAAGAGTATTAACCATCTGCCTTATGAAAGAAGAGTATGAGGATAAATTCTCATTAACTCTAAGTAGTGAACAAAAATCATGTTCCAGGGTAGTTTCTGGTTGGCATGGTTCCTCTTCCTCCTACTCGTCCACCTCCTCCAGGACTGACTGATAAATAACCTGAACCAGCTTGTGTGTATTGGTGGGGGAACAGCAGCTAGATTTCCCATGTATTGGGAGGCCTGGAAGAATTGCCACATTTTTGTAATGTCTTCAACAGAAGACAGAGCTCTCTTCTTGACTGCAGGCTCCTGGTCCCTTGCGGGGGTAGCAGTTTACATACTTCTCTTTTTTGTTTGTTTTGTCCTGCTTGGTGTTGATGGCACCAGTACTTCAGAAGCCTTATTATTTTTCTTTTTACTTCAGAAGCAACAGGGTTCCCCCTATAAGATACCACGTGCTCTTTACCAGAACTCAGAGATGGCTTTGAATTCCTTGCATCTTGTATCAGAAGCTTTATGGATTTATTTGCCTCTTTGATCAGAGACTTCTACTTTTTTCTCTGCCATTTTAATTTCTTCTGAGAACAAAGAATTTGCTGATGAGTGCTTTCCTCCATAATGTATTTTTTAGTAAGAAAGCTTTGCGGTGACACAGAAGCATACTATGGATCCAACGAAAAAGGCTCACTGAGCCATGTCCTCTTCTTTTAGACCTGAAAGCTTATTTATTGTATCATCATTGTACAAGACATATGTTAGTCCAATAAAAGGTACCAAACTATCCAATGACTGCCCTCGTCTTTACATGCTTGGGCGGAAAAGTTTAAATAGATCACAATTTTGAAAATCATGGTCCAGACCTAGGCACAGAAAACAGCTGGAGACAGCTGCTGCAAGGAATTCTTTTTCTGAGATTGTTCCTTTCTTCCTACCACTCTAAGTCATGGAACAAACATCTTGAGACAGGAACTAAGTGATATAGGGAGTCTGTTCTTTGTCACCAGTATCTTTCTAAATTCTACTTTACATTTCTCATTTGCAGACAGGTCCATGGTACAACAGCTGTTGCTGCTGCCATGAGGCTTAACAGCTGCAGGAAATCCCAAGCGGGTTTCTTTAGACCTACCTGGAATGAATCCATGCAGGAAATAAGGCTTTCTACCCTTTCTTGCAGCAGGAAAACCTTACCTTGTAGAATGTTCAGCTCTGCACCCATGAACTCCAGGATGTCACTGGGTTCTAACTGTGACTTTTTAGGTTGAGGAGGAAAACTAACCTTTCAAGAGTGCTCTTTACCAACACTATGGAGATTTCTACTTCTAACTTTCTCCTGCCTGTGATCAGCCAGTCATCCAGGTAATGATGTAGCATTATACTCCTTTCTTCTCAGGTATGCAGCCAAGCGGCTAGACACTTTGTAAATACTCTGGGTCCTGAGGTGAGGCCAAATGGCAGTGCTATGAATTGGTATTGACACTTTCTCAACATGAACCTGAGGAATTTTCTGTGTGAGGGCCTTACTGGGATGAGGAAGTAAGCATCTTTCAATTAAAGGGAACCAAACCATTCCCCTTTTTTGCAAAGATGGAATCATCAATGTGCCCATTGTCACCATTTTGAACATTTCCTTCTTACTATGCCTATTCAGGAATCTTAAGTCCAAAATGTGCCACCTTCTTCTGGGTCAAAAAGTATCTGCAAAAAAGGTCTCTTCCCCACTGGGAGGGAGGGACCTTTTTCACAGCTTTGAGCTTTAATACTATTTTCTCTTCTTTTCCTCTTCCTCTGGGATGCACTTGAAAATGAACCTTGGCTCAATGTGCGTTTCTCAGTACCCAATTGGAAATAAATATATCTATAAATAAATTATACAAGAAAACTGTAATATAACCACTGGGTGTGATCTTTGGATACTATCCTTGTTAAACAGATACCCTTTTAGTATAGAAATATGTTTTCTTTGCCGGTATTGGTGGATTTAATGGTTAACTATACTGTACATTTATTTTAATACTTTTGCAGTATATAAATAATTGAGCAAGACTATATTTAGGTATCACAACCAATATGCCACTAGGAAACTAGGCAGCTGTGTAGACATAATATGAAGAAAGCTACACCCAACCGAATTGAGGTGTCCTGTAAGACAGTGCATTTAAAGAAGACTGAGTAATGATTAAAGACCAGTGGTTAAGAATCACAGGCATTGATGAACTAAAAGGAAGACAAAATGAAACACACATGCTAAAAAACAAGGTTTTCTTTAAATTGCTTGTTAGGTCAATGGTAAGTATGGTGTTTCAGAAACCTTAGTCCCAATTTGTTCACCTCCTGCCCCCACATCTATCCACTGCAATATAATATTTTACTTTAGAAATGAATGGGTACTATATTATAGAGCAGTTGTAGAAATAAATGAATATATACTCTTTGCCCTCACAAGGTGAATATATAAAGTGCATAACTATCCCCTTCTCTTTTGATATATTTTTCATACCTCTGTGGAAACTGTTTTGTATTCAGTATACAGTATTAGCTGGGTGTGAATTCCCTTATGGATAAAAAGGCCATCATTTTAAATCCTAACTCAGGACACACTGACTGAAATACAAGGATTCCACTAACAGGATTTATGAAGTATGTCCAAAAATAAAAAGGTCTAACTCTGACTTGGTAGGTTGATCCTTCATACAGCCTCAACTGGAACTTGGGACCTATATTTTCTTTTACACCTAAAATCTTTTAAATAAATTGATAGTGACAGATTCCATTGTTATGTGGCCAACGATCTGTTTTAGTTGGAGGAAACTATGCTGTGAATAAACTGAAATCACAGTACTTTCCAAAGTAATGTCTGGAGCTGATGTATTTATTTACTTATTTATTGAAAGCATATTTTACCTGGTAAGCAAAGAAACCCCTATAAAGGCTTATTTCCAGTTGTAACCGGGACTTATTACAGAAGAGTGTAAAGGTAATAAATAGGAGCACAGGACAACAAATAGAAAACTATGACTCAGACAGTACTAATATGACTCAAAAGTTCAAGTGGTAATGTATGTATAAAAGTGACTAAAACTTCAGTGGGTATACACAGTATTTGACCAATGTTAAAGTAGGGTTGCAAGTACTGGTGGGGGAAGGGGGCCCTGTTGAACTCTGTAGTCTGTGCCTTGGTGGAACAGTAGTTGGGCATCAAAGTTATTCAGTAGGCTATATAGTAATGGAGTTTGCAGCAGAAGCAGACTTGAACCACACTACTTTTCCAGAGAGAAGTCTGAAACATTTTGTCAGTTCAAACCTGAGGAGTATTATGTGTTGGATGCAGTCCATTCATGTACTCAGGTGGTTTCCCAATCAGAATGTGGTGCCAAGGAGGCAATATGTAGTGAGTGTCTCACCTTAGAGGGCACTGAGCCCAGTTGCTTGTACATTGTAGAGTGGAGGGTGAAATGAAGGGCAAGCCAAAGTAAGGGTGTTAAAGAGGATGAAAAGTTTGGAGATGGCAGACTTGGAGACCGTAGAGTACATTACATTGCCATAAACCGGGACAGGGAAAATCACATGTCCAACAATGCATTTTCTGGTGCTGCAGGAACACAAGAGAGAATGGAATAAGTGTTTTAGCTGGGATTTGAACTCAGGCTACATGATATTCCAATCTGGATGCACTGCCGGCAGCACCACCAAGGCAACTGGAAACCTGGGACTCACAAAAGCACATTACTCTTTCTCTAAAGCATAACCTCGTGCTGCACAGATAATTGCATTCTATTTACAAGGTTGCAGTATGCTTATACTATATAGAGAACCCAAACAAGCACAAGAGAGAAAAAAATAAGTGTCTTAGTTAGGATTTGAACCCAGGACACCCAGAATTCCATTCTGGATGCACTACCAGCTGTTCCACCACCTTAGCTGTGATTTGATCCCAAGTCGACCTGAATTCTGATGTGTATTAGAGAAATAGTAATGTGCTTCAGGAAGTCTTGGGTTTGTAGTTGTCTTAGTGGCACAGCTAAAAGCACATCTGGAACATAATTTCAGGCAGCCTGGGTTGATTAATTTAGATAATTCTGTTTGTTTGGGTTCCATACATATTGTTTGGATGTGTTGTTGTCTTGATTCTCCTGTTACTGAACTACAATGATTGTATCCTGTTGATACTCTGTATTGATATATGTTTTGCACTGTTCACTGTGCCATGATGCACTAATGTTCTTAAACTGTGTATACTGTGCTTTCTTGCTTTGTTCTCTTTGTATTCTTAACCGCTGTTCATTTGTACTTGCTATATGCTGTACTTTATATTTTTGTTTCTCGATCACTTTTGTTTACTATTTTCACATGTTTCATTGAGTTGTACCCTTGTCCCAGGTTGTCCCTGAAAAAGGGACAGTACTGTCTCAGTAGGCTTACCCCATTACCAAAATTCTATAAATAAATATATATTGACACTTCTCCCTTGTAAATAAAAATGTAATTATCTGTGCAGCACCAGGTTGTACATTAAAGAAAGAGTAACGTGCTTCTGGGAGTCCCAGGTATCCAGTTGCCTAGGTGGTGCAGCTAATTGTGCATCTAAAAAAGCATTCCAGGTGACCTGAGTTCAAAACCCACCTAAAGCGCTTATTTCTTTCTCTCTTCTGTTTGCTGATGGGAAGGTCTCTGGGGATCTCCTGTACAAAGTCCCACGTTTTGCAAACATTTGGAAGTCCTACTGTTGATTAGTACAGTCTAGGCTAGAGACTGATCAGACATCAAACCAAAGGATTTATAGCAACAGACTGTCATTACAGATACCTAAAGGGAGTGGATGGCTAGGGACTGATCAGACATCAAACCAAAGGATTTATAGCAACAGACTGTCATTACAGATACCTAAAGGGAGTGGATATTCAGAAGGAGGAATACTTAGTTAGCCATTGTTTGGCACTGAATAGTGTGGAGACAGTTTCCATTTGATTTATGAGCTGGTTTGAGTGGAGGCAGTATTGACATTGATGTAGTTGTGCTGAATGCCCCATCACTTGTAGGGGACCAAGTTGAATAGATGATGACATCATCAGCATTCATGTGGATTTAACAGGTGTCAAGGACCCTTGGGAGATTATTGATAACCACTGTAAACAGGAACACTGTGGGCACCTAAGTAACTGGGAGTGAAGAGGAGAGGAGAGGAAAGGCAGAAGGAAAGAAAGATGGCTAGATGAGACGCAAACCGGAGCCAATGTGAATGACGACAAACACTATACTCCAAAAAGCAAGGCTACCTGGCATAAGTGTAAAAAAAACCACTGAGCTTGGTCTACATAAAAAGACGTTTATTTAAATGACAGGAAACATAGTAGCAAGAACTCCAACACATCAAATGTTTTAGCGTACCAAGACGCTTTTTCAAGACGTCTTAGGGGAGATACTATCTGGATCACTACTAACGAGTGCAGATTTAGTGTTGACAATTCTTTAAATACAACTGCCTTTATATCTGTCAAGAATACAAAGTCACTTGAGTGAGACTTGGCACTTCAGGGGATGGGGGAGCCAGTGTGAGGGCTTTAGGCCCTTGATAAAGTGCTAGTCTAAGGCACTGGCAGACAGTGTGGATTTGAAAAGGGCTGTGGGCCAGATGGGTGAGTAGGGGATTTCAGGAGGCAGTCAATTGTTCAACAGATCCTGGTATAGTCTGTACCTGTGGAGAGGTATTTTTTTGTGAAGAAGATGGCCTTCACCTGTCTGATGGTTTTACTGCAGATCTTAAGGAGTCTGGTGTAGTCCTGTGTGTTGGAAGGAACTAGAAGACCTATGTTTTGCCCTGGCAGCATTTATTAGAAGAAAAGGTGGCTAATGTCAGTGGGGATCTGGGGAAGGTGGGATCACCTGACTCTGGATTTCTTCAGGAGGCATGTCTGTTGCAGACAGAGTTAAAAATATATTTGGAAATGGCCCAAGGCAGTATCCAGGTTTTTAATGGCTTCAATGAGGTCCCAATAAGTTACTGACATGTCATGCAGGAAAGCCACTGGATGGAGGTTGGCACATCTTACTTTTTTTATGGGTTTCGGGGGAATGTATTTATGAGGTCTGTAAAACTCAAATATCAGGATTATTCTTGACCAAAGCGCTTCTTTTGAAGTTGGGTGGGGGCCTGCATGCCAGTCCCTCTAAAGGGGCTGCTGGTACTAAAGCACACAGACTTAATAAAATAAAAAAGGCACACACATTGGAGTGGTGATACTATACATATTTTATTAGTTACAAGTCTGAGAAAGCCACATGGCAGGTAGTACTACATATTGCCTCTGAAAAGAGACTTCATTAGGGAGTGGTACCAGAGAGAGGGCACATCATTTAAATAAGTCAATCAGTTATCATGGAATCAAGTCATTATAAGCAAGTGCAAAGTGCCACACATGTAGAATCATATCAAAATAGTACATATGCCAGTGCAGCAATTCATTCATGTGCAATTGAAGGGTAAAGAGCAAACCTTGTCATACACAGTGTAACAAGCTAAATAGATACACCACATAAGTATCTATGCAAAATACATTTTTATTCCTGTTTGTTATGCATCTTTTGGGATAAAACATGTTATTTATAAGAAGCTAGACACTGAGGGTGGGATATTAGAACAGTTGATAATTGCAGCACAAACCACAATTATGAAGTGTGAATCTGAGCCAATTGCTAAACAGTGGTATATTGGAACTATCACAAACTGACACAGCAGGTGCACAAAAGGTTCTGGTATAGCAGGCAAGAGCAGCAGTCACAAACACATCTGTAAAAAACATCCACAAAAGGCTCTGCAAAACATCCCTTGCAATTGCAAAGGGAACCCATTGAGTCAATGTAATGCATGAATAGCATGCCATTGGCAGTACCATCCCCATGCCCCACAAATGCACACAGGACCATGAAGGACAACAGACATGAGTGCAGGGAAAATAAGTTGTTATTCTGTAATAGAAAAGAAATAACTAACAAAAACTGGCAAAAGGCCAGAAACAAAACTAAGTGGCACAGTGTCAGGAACAAAACTAATGAGGCACACAGTCACAAAATACTAATAAAAAAACCATGGCATTCAGCTTGGGAAACAGACCTTAAAGTGAGCCTAGACAAGCAGCGTTGGAATTTCATTTTATCAATCACTTGTACAGTTACCTCATCTCCTTTTTGGCATGAATTCTCCTGAAGAGGTTGCTCTGATATTTTATCACTCCAGCAAGACAGGTTAAATATTTGCCACACTTAAGGGCACAGTGCTGGAGAGGCGGTGGCTATTCTTCTGCATCCTTAACACATATACTTTGGGTCTGCCCCATTCTACAGCCCTTTTTTTCCAACAGATTCAATCTGCACTCATAGACCTCTGGGACTCTAATCTGGCACTAACTCCAACATTATTTCTCTTATTAAATGTTCCCCAAAGTTTTCACTCCCCTAATACCCATGGACTCCTTAACTTTTTTTTTCACTTCTTTTTCCCTCTGGTCACTGGTCCTGAGGCATCCCTCAGGCATCCCCAGCTTGTCTCACCCACCCTGAGACTCCC
Organism: Neoceratodus forsteri; assembly: GCA_016271365.2. NCBI lineage: Eukaryota > Metazoa > Chordata > Ceratodontiformes > Ceratodontidae > Neoceratodus > Neoceratodus forsteri. The sequence goes on along the minus strand of CM028132.1, from coordinate 317,855,031 downwards.
TTTACCCTAGGTCACCCTGGAACCCCTACCCAGAACCCTGAAAAACTGTAGCCCCTGGCTTCTACCTGGGTGCTCTTTCAATCCCTTTGGTGGTCTCGTGGGCCGGAGGATTTCAGGACCTGGGAAGGTGGGGTACAACAGTGGGCATGGGGCTGTCATGCCATCCTCTCCTTCAGGTGCAGGGATATTTTCCTTATTCTTGTGCCTGAACACGACCCCTACGGAGGTGTGGCCATGCAATGATGCTCAGTGCAAGCTGGCATGTTTCACAACCTTCTCGTGAGCGACTGTCATCACCTCCTCCCTTAGGGTGTGTGATCCAGACTTTGGCAACCCAGTCTTGACTGGGAGTTGCTGCTGTGGTGGGATTGCTGGCCCACCATCCCCAGGAGAGGAGAGGAGAGCTGTCCTCTGGACACTCGATCCTCTCCTTTCTGGATGACCCCCGCATCTTGAGATCGCTCCCACCTCAGGTCACTGGTGTGATGCAAGGTGTGGTGTCCAGTGCCTCAACCCTCAGTGCCACCAGGAGTGGCCAACTCCTTCTTATCTTACTCTTGACCACTAGTAAATTAATCACTAAATGCTGGTTGACCCCACAGACTCAGACTATTGAAATGCGGTATAACTTAGTTGGTAATATTTACCAGATGGAAAAAATTACAGCAGTTACATAACAGATACCCACTCTTTGAGATACAGTGGCACAGATGGGTGTTATATATCCTGCGAAAAAAATCTGATCTTGTAACTCTTTATTGTATGTTCTCTATTTGTTATTGTTTATTATTTATGAATCTACAGTTTTGGTTTAGGTTATTCCTGTGTCATTGGAATGTTCAGTTGTTTTACATTTGGTGGCACTTTATTTATCTATATTTGCATATTATATTTTGCTTCTGATCTGTACTTTTGCAAAATATTTTAATAAAGAAATAAAGATGAAAAACAATATGGCAAACCACCATGAATTAAACACAGAAGTGGCAAATGGCCATAAACAAAAATAATGGAACACAGTGCCATAAACAAATCTTAAGTGGCACATAACCATTAAATTAAATGTGGTTACCATATGTAAAGTTCAGTTTTTTTGGATAATGCCTCAGTGTGGGAGGTAAAGGATAAATGAGAGTCAAGCAAGAACCCTAAGCATTTGAAGTTGTCCACTGACTCAAGCTTATCACCTAGGAAAGAGGTAATGGGATTGGTAGTGTTAAGGTTAGAAGAAGCAGTAGGTGAATTGGGTGGGCAAAAGAACATTACCTTATTTTTTCAGCATTCAACAGTAGTTTCAACACTGTTAGGTTCTTTTGAAGCTGGTTAAAGTCTGTCTGTAGTGCTGAGCAGTCATGGGCGAGGGAGAGTTTTGAGGTATATAGAACAGATAAAGTATATAAAAAAGGCAAACAGCCATGAAAAAGGAAAATGCCAAACTGTAGGGAAACTAAAACAATGGGCAAGCCACCCATCCAAAAAAAAGGCATATAGCCAGGAAAAAAATAATGGGCAACCCACCCATCAACAAAACAAAAAGGAATACTGCCAGGAAAGAAAAATAAGGGATAACCCACCCAGCAACAACAAACAAATGCCATACAGCCAGGGTCAACAAAAGACTGGGGCAACCCACCCATCAAAGTAAAAAAAGCATGCAACCTGGGATGAAAAAGATAAGAGACAACCCATCCATCAAACAATAAACAAAAAGGGCCAGATATTCAAACTGCGCCCAAAAAGTGCGCAATAGCAGGAGCAAGCGCAAGTCCATTGCGCCCATGCACAAGAGGTGCGATATTCAAAAACTGAGCCGGCCAAGATGCGCCTACAGCCAACTACTGAATACCCTGCACCACAGTGCAACTAGGGAGGGGAAGCTGAGCAGATCTGATGCACCGTAGTGCAACAAGGGATGTTCAGCTGAGCAGTCCAGAGGCGCCATAGAGCAACCAGGGATGCCCCCCAGCAGCAGTGCAGCAATGCAACTGCACAACCAGCAATGTAGGGACCCACCACCCATGCCACAGATAGGCAGAAGAACACACAGCAGAACAAACATCATGCCCCTACACTCCATGCACTGCACAACTGGGGGAGGGCTGGAATAACCACTGGCCCATGGAAACAAGCAACCAACCCACAGCTGGGCCATGGTGCCCCATCACACCCCCTGGCAAGCTGTGACTGGCACACAAGGAGGGCCGACCACCCAGTGCCACACCATCCCCCCAATGCAGAGCACACCCTGCACCGTGACGCCCAGACACCCTGCCCAGGAGCAGCGTCCACCACTGCAGGAACCCACGCATGCCACCACCCCCACTGTGACAATGCAACCCTGTGCACCACAGAACCATGCAAGGCAGCCCCATCATGAGCACCCATCAGCGGGTGGCAGCACACAGTGATGCAACAACGGCATACACAGTGCCACCACGCACAGCCCCCCCGAGGTACAGCTGAGAGACTGACCATGCGTAAGCACATGAGGTACCCCACACATGACAGGGCATGCCCTGGACACCACCACCAGTGGTACAGCACCCTGCACACCCTCCCAAGGACACACCCTGACCCAGCACTGGCCACAACAGCCAGCACAGGCACCCACAGTGGTGCATGGAAGCATGCACCACACCAGATGCAACACAGTGCATGGACAAACACCCACCCTTACCCAAGGGCACAACAACACAGGGACACAGTAGCGGGGCAACCAAGCCCCCAGTGTGGGCCCATGGAAACCATGTACACACAGCCTGCAGTCCTCCATGGCACAGGAGTGGCAGCCACCCTGCGCAGGCACTGTGGACCTGTACGGCACCATCATTTGCCCAGAGCACAAGTCACAGACAGTGGTGCACATCCCCTGCAACACACACAAGCCACAGCATGGAGGTGGGACAACAACCGCAGAGGCCACAGTGTCACTCAAGGCAGATATGCACCATACCAGTGACAGGAGGCAACCCAGCATTGTGATGGGTACAGTGGTTGCCCTGCATGGACAGCCACCACTGACTTGCCAGCAGACCATTCAGGTCACAGACATGCAAGGGTGTCAGCTGCACAGGCCATGGATGGGCTGACAGGGGTGCCATGGACACAGAGCATGCACCATGGACCACTGCACACAGTCATCCAGTGCATAGGGCACAACACACACACCACAGACACTGACTGTTAGCTAATCCCACACCATAGTCACTTCCCCATGGACACACACACACATACCCATGACTGCACCACCCCTGACACCATGCACACCACTGCAGCTGAGCACCTATAGCCCGCTGCAAGTCAGAGACCACCACAGTATTCATATCAAAAGATCTGTATTCAAAAATATCAAAAAGAACTATTTACAAAACTATGTACAAATGTGGGAGGGAGGGCCACAAACAAGGTGGGGTGGGTAAGGAGCAGGGTGAACAAATGGGACAGGAAAGGAGGGTGTGAGGGGTCCAGGGGGTAGGGAAATCAGGGGCAGAAGGATGATCAATGGGAGCTCCACTCCCGCTCCAGCTGCTCTGCCTCCCGTGTCTTCTCCAGACCCCAAGACGGTCAATCCTTTGCAGGATCTCAAATGATGCCTGTGCCACATTGAGTATCTCCTGCAGTGCCTCCCATATCTCCTGCAGCTGGCAGACATCTAGGACAAGGGAGCACAGTCAATAGGTGTGAATGCACAGCCCCATACAGCCCACCCACTGTGCATGGCATACGTCCGTGGGACATGCCTCTGTGATGGTGTGTGACCACCCACACTGATCATGTCCACAAGACCTGCCCACCCAGGTGCATACAGCCATGCGGACCGCTGCACACACCCACCGACCAAGTCATGCACAGCACTACCGTGGCTGTTTAGTGACATGGCAATGTGGTGCGAAGGCAGTGGCACAGCCATGTATCCGGTGCATGCATGGACCACCATCGACGCACTCCCAGACATGCAGTCCCACTGGACAGTGCTGACTGTAACAAGCTGCGTGCATGGCAGTGGTGTCAATGGATGGTGGCCATGCCCGCTGCCCACCCTGTTACACAGCACGCAATAGTAATCATGGAGGTATGGCACTCACCATCATCAGGCCAGTCCTCTGGCTGTGGACCGTCGCCCTCCCACCGGCCCTGTCATCCTGCTGGTGCCGCATCTCCGCCAGACACATCTGTTCCAGTCCTATGGTGCAAACATGGAGAGAGGAACATCAGTACAATCCTGTAGCAAAGTCCCCTGCTCCCGTGTGTGTCACTCCCTCCCAGCCAGACCCACCCACCCCACACCCTGATAACACCACCACAGCCAACACCGGACAGTCCCTCCCCCATGTTCCGGACACATACAACCGTGATACCCATATGGAAGATAAAAGTGTGTGGACGTAACACCTACCTGGCCGTGGCACCGTTCCCCTCCTGGCATGTGCCCGCAGGCAGGCAAGCAGGTCTGGTTCCCTCCTCCTCAGGTCACTATACCTGTGGCGGCACTGCTCTGCCATCCATCCCCTTCCTGTGGCCTCCTCCAGGGTGTCAGCCACCTCCTCCCACACCTGGACCTGTCCAGGGGTGCCTCCCCAAACAGTGGGCCATAAAGTGGCTCAACAATGGCCACCAGGTTGGCAAGTTCAATTTGGGTCCACTGGGCAGCCCTCCTCCGCGCCATCTCACTTGCTCAGTTGGCTCAAAATGGCTCTCTGCAGTGCGGCTCCACCACATGCAGATGTTGCACGGTACAGCGCTGCCATTTCCTATCGCACTGTCACTGAACAGCACAATAGTGGTGCACCCATGCCTGACGCATGGCGCCTAGGGGGAAAAGGTCGGGCACAGGGTCAAGGGTCTGTGGTGCATGGACTGGCACAGCGCCATTGGAACCCAATGCATGTAGCGCGATTGGGTGCCTGTGTGCTACCTCCAGTAGCGTCCTACCGCGCTGTTGCCCCAGTGCACCTATGATGCCCCAGTGCCACAGCGCCATATAAGTGAACATCGCTGTAGTGCCACTGGCACAATGGTGGCCATGCCCTGCATTGCCTCCCACACACAGCACATCAGCAGCGCGGCAGACGCCTGTGTCAGCAACCCGGGCATGCACAGTGAGGTGTGTACTGCGCATGTCACAGAACTGTGCCCTTGGCTCAGCACATTCAACACAATTGCGCAAAGCGCAACAGCATGATATTCAGTCATCATATGCAAATCAGCTAATCAGCCATTCAATGACGCAGCACTGCAATTTGCATCCACTTAAAGTTGCGCCTCACCTCATTTGCATGGGTTGTGCTATAAAAGTGTGACATTGGGCTGCACTGGCCATAGTCAGTTACTGCAGTCTATTGGTGAGTTGCATGCTGTTTGGGAGTGTGGACTGTGGATTTTGGGACATGCATGGGACTGCACAGTCACAGGTAACAACTTTCATTCTCACAGGCTAAATAATGACCAAGCGAGTTTGGGAGAGGAGGAACACAGTGGTGGGAGGAAGAGGAGGCCTAATTTCACCAAGGCCGAGACGGATGCCCCATTTGATGCCTACCTGGATCAGGAGACGCTCTCAGCGGATGCAGGGAACACACAGGCCCGCAATGGTTGCATGGGAAGAGGTGGCGTGAGCAGTGAACCTGCATGGCAGCCACCAGCGCCGTGCAGGAGTGCAAGAAGAAGATGGCACAGATAGGGAGGAGGATAAAGGAGAAGGTGGCTGCCATCAGGGCAGCATGAGCTGCGACAGGTGGGGGACAGCGGAGGTGGTACACCTGACCCCACAGGAGGAGAGGGTTGCTGGAAGCATGCAGCGTTGTGCCATTGAGGGAGTTCCGGGTGGTGTCTTCCAGATGGGTGGTAGCCCGTCACTGCATGGTAGGTCATGGTCTGTCTATTGGGGGCAGGGTAGGTCACATGCAGTAACGCCGACTTTGTTTTCTCTTACAGATCCTGAGCATCTGCATGGGTCAGGGTGGTGGGCCTGTCCACTGATGACAGCAGGATGGAGATGGAGGAGGCCCATTCACCTCCACAGGTATACATGGCTCAGTGCGACAGTGGGCCCGCCTGGCTGTCCAGACTGATGTTGTTGGAACAGGTGCGGAGGAGGCCCTGCCCATGTCCAAGCATGCCGTGATGATGATATTGCTAACGGTATGGGCAGTGACACGTGTGTGCCATGGGATGGCCACACAGCAGGTAACATCGTGGCCATGGCTGTGGGTGGTGCCGCCGTGGAGGCCTGCCTGTCATCACAGTCCCAGCCTGTGCCTATCAGCACCAGTGGGGCAGCACTGGTGTGTATACAGGACAGTGGGACTGTTGCAGCCACTGCAGTGGCACCAGTGAGCCCTGGCGAGTGGCAGTCGGAGAGGCAGCATCAGCAGTCGCCAATGGGTTCGGGGATACAGGGTCGGGGCGGCATCAGTGCACCACCTGTGGACATGCCCAGACCTGGTCCTGGTGTGCAGCGCCCACCCTCAAGCGGTGCTGGGCATCAGGGCTGCGCACACCTTGAGGGACAGGATGCCGAGGAGGCAGATGACCTCTTGATGAGCACACCCGCATTCTGCAAGCATCAGTCAACCAGCAGATGTGGCTTGCGCGCAGTGGATGCACTGTGTGCAGCTCTGGAGCGGGCAGAGGAGCATCACAGCAGAGACACCGCCTGATCCTGGCGGGATGGACCCGGTTGTGGGAAGATGTGACCGCTGCCATTGACAGGCAGACACAGGCATTCACTGCTGTTCTGGCCATAATGGGCACACAGTCATGTGCCCATGCGCCATGAACTCCACGCAGTGCACTGTCCACCCCATTCCCGGTGTCGTGTGACATCCTCCTTGTCGACACTGGGTTCAGCTGTGGGCATCCCGAGCACACCTAGTGCAGGCATGTTTGGTGTGCTGCAGACCCCTGCGCGAGCACAGTCACGTTCATGCAATGGAACCCCTGGGGGACCATCGGTGCCACCCCTTGAGGCCAGTGGTCAGTCTGTCAGTGCTGGCGGGTCTCGCCGGGGCCGCCCACGCATCCGTGGCAGCCGGGGCACTGTGGCGTGTGACTGACCTGTCTACCAACGTGGCTACTGTCTGGTGCTGCCCTGCGTGCATTGTGTCATTCAGCGAGCATTGCACGGGTGGGTACACGGCCCTGCAGGTGGACACACAGTCCATCTGCACACCCTCCCGGCTGCTGTCCACAGTTGTGTGTGCATGATGATGCCTGCATTGCACTGTACACCAATGTGCAATGGTGCTCAGCATCTGACACACACACAAGGACAGGCAGTGAGCGTGGTGGTCTGTGGACATGTGTGTGGCTAGTGGTGGCGTTCTGGGTCGGTGTGCCTCCTACCCTTTGTGCATGTCTAGTGCGTTGTGTGTGTGTGTGTGTGTCCATCTGTGTGGCATGTTTGACCTCACCCATCCCTGGTTGTGTGTGTGGTTCCATGCCCAGCCACTTCCCTTGACAGAATGCACCCCTGGTGTGTGTCCATGCATGTTTGTGGGTTGTGCTTTAGCCACTGTTGGTTGCACATGGCCCCATGACTTACCTGGGTTGGCTGAAGTGCTCCTCCGTGATGGTGTCCCGGTGCAGCTGTGCCAGCCGGAGCAGTTGGAGGTCCCGTCGGCCAAGGGGGGGCTGCCCATAACCATTGTCACCGGTGTCCTCATCATCCCCATCGCTGTCCCCCTCTTCGACCTGTACGGCTATCCCACATTCGTTGGCCATGTTATGTAGGATGCAACAGGCCAGGAATAGCCTGCAGGCCTTTGAGGGGCTGTACTGTAGGGCACCACCGGAGGTGTCCAGGAAACGGAAATGTGCCGTCAGCATCCTGAACACCCATTCGAATGACATTACGTGTGGTGGCGTGTGCCTCATTGTAGCGCTAAGCTGCACGGGGTCGTGGCGCCGTTGGGTGAGCAGCCAGGGACAGAGTGGGTATCCACTGTCACCTGGGTGTAGAGGGTGAAGGTTAGTTTGGTGATCAGCATCACCCTGCCCCAGGCCATGTAGGCCACTACCCATGTCACCTCGACCATGCCCCCAGGCCCTACGATTGTCCATGTGGTTTGCATACTCACCCACTAGGTGGCCAGTGGGGATATCCCCACTCTTGAATCTGTGGCACAGTGCAGACTGGTGTCAGATGAAGGCATCATGTGCTTCCCCAGGGTGCGTGGCACAGACATTGATTATGCACCCCCTGGCATCGGACACCACCTGGCAGTTGATGCTGGCATAGCCCTTGTGATTTATATATGCAGCCTCCTCGGGGCCAGGTGGTGTGCAGATGGCCACATGGGTGCAGTCTATTGCCCCTAGCATGCCAGGCATATGTGCTACCCTGTGGAACTCCTGTATGTTTGCTGTGCGCTCCGTCAGTGTGCTGAGGAAATAGATGTATAGTAATAGCTGTGCAGTTCTGGAGACCTTACCTACGTAAGGACATAGACAGGGTAGAGAAGGTTCAGAGGAGGGCAACAAAGATGGTGCATGGATTGCATCACAAGTCCTATGAGGACAGGTTGAAGGCACTGAACATGTACTCCCTGGAGGAGAGGAGGGAGAGAGGGGATATGATAGAGACATACAAGTATCTTACAGGGAGGAACAGGGTGCAGGAATGCACTATTTTTAAGCGAAAAAGATGTTCCAGGACTAGAGGGCATGGGATGAAGTTGGAGAGAGGACGATTCAGAGGAAACGTGAGGAAGAATTTCTTCACAGAACGGGTGGTGGACAAGGGAACACCCTGCCAGAAGAAGTGGTGGGGGCTGAAACAATCACGGGATTTAAGAATGCATGGATAGACATAAAGGAATTCTGGAGGTCAGGGGTAAGGGGCAACAGACTTCTTGGAAAACATAAACTGAACTTACAGACTTAAATGGGCAGACTGGGTGGGCCATAGGCCCTTATCTGCTGACACTGTCTATGTATCTATGTATGTATCTATGTATGTACTCTGCAGCATGTGGCAGCAGTGCGCTGAGGAATTGGGTGAGGTGGCGTAATGTGGCCCACTGGGTTATGCCTGTGGTGTCCCCAGTTGGTCTCTGGAAGGTACCCGTGGTGAGCAAGCACATGCAAGCTGTCACTTTCGTCTCCACTGACAGGGCATGGCTCCATCATGTGGGTGCCTGCATCACATCACTGCACAGCTCACAGAGCCACCTCAGAATTGCCCAATTCAGGTGGTACCAGCCCATAATCTCAGTATCACTGTACAGCTCGAAGCTGGTGCAGGCTCGGTACTGCCTGTTGGGGGCATACCGCCGACAGACCCTTCCACGGCCACGCCCCCTGCTGCCCGCTTTCTCACCCCCCTCATACGGCCTCCATCTGGATGGTGGCACTGGCCATGTCCCTGGCTTGTGTTCACCCCCGCAGCTGTTTCTGTATTCCCCCACTGTCCTGGCTGCTACTTCCCCTGCACCAGGAACACCTGCCTGTGCTGGCCTCACTGCTGTGTGGTGTACTTCCCCCTTCTGCACTGTGGCTCCCCACACCTTCCCCTGTGCCTGTTGATTCCAGGTGCCCTTTCCTGGCCTGCCCTGTGTGTCCCTGCTGCCCAGTGTTTCCTGCTGGACTTTGCCCTCATGTGGCTTCCCTGTAGGGTTCTTGCACCTCTGCCTTGCTCCCTTTTATTTTGGCTCATTTCCACTATGGCTCAACCTCCACTGGCTCCCCTATTGCGCATGGCGCATGTTGTTGAATATCGCACTGCGCCATTTATGCTTGGTTCCTTCCCCTTCAGTTGCGCATGCGTTCATTATCATTGCACTGTTGCTCAGCGTGATTTGGGGGGTGCAACTGCCTCCTGCTGAATATCACAGAATGGCACATTTTCGGACTTGCGCAGGCACAACCCTATTGTGCATGGCTCAACTCTTTTGAATATCTGGGCCAAGGCATATAGACAGGGTCAGCAATATAGTGGAGCAATCCACCCATCAAGACAAAAAATGGCATACAGCCAGGGATGGCCGGGGATGAAAAAATAAGGGACAACCCACCCATCAACAATAAACAAAAGTCTTACAGCCAGGGTCAACAAAAGACTGGGGCAACCCATCCTTAAAAATATAGTCTCCTGCATTTGAACACGGCTTGTGTCCAGCATCCAGTGGCTGATGTTGGAGCTGGCCTTGGGCCATGCTAGGATACCTGAGTCATGCTGCACTGTCCTGCAGCAGGCCTATAGATTCACACATCAGGCCTGAAGATCCTTGCATTAGTCCTGTAGCCTCCCCAAGCAGGACATGCATACCCCACACATGGTGTAGGGTTCACTGTGCCATGGCCCATATAGTGCTTCATCACCTGTCCTGCTCCTTAGTCATGGACAAGCACCTGGAACAATAAAGAAAACATAAAAAAACATCTGTCCACACATGGCATGGGGACAGACCTGTGGCATTTGCTCTGCAAGGTATAAGGATCTGTGCTGCAGACATGGCCCTCTGTGGGGCAGCATGCAATGCACCAGACAGTCCACCTGTGCAGTGCAAAGTATCACATATGGGCATGGACAGTGCCAGGCATGCACATTGCAGGTCCTGATTATGACCCTGTATGGACTGAGGACATGTCGGCCCACAAGGGTGGTAATATATCTGTGGTATTGTGGACATTGCTACATGTGATACCATGGTTATCTGACCTATTGCAAGGGATCCACAAGGCAGCACACACACATGTCCATAGGTCTTATGAAATAGTGTCAAGAGTGTTTGTGACAATAGTATTCTGTGTTACCCAGGCGACACAAGTGACAGTGATGATGAAAGGGGATGATGGTAGGTAACTGACCAGTGGTACTGTGATGTTCACTCACCAAAGTGTTCAACTGTAGTGTACTTTAACCCACAATGTTTAGGCTGCTGGCATGTACTGGGGCAACAGCTGGAGTGTGTAGCCAGGTAGTGCCACACAGGAATGCTCCACTGTACAGTAACATACAAGACACACACTGTGTACCAGGAGACACTGCAGGGGCACACAGGCATTGTAGAATATACAGTGGTGGTCACCCATACGTGCACTATGCCAATGTAAGTCTGAGGTACAGTTAGGCACTCAACATACACTGTGCATTGGACAAAAACTGATCCTTCAGCAGCAGACACTAGCATCACCAGAATGCAAATCAACAGTTTCCTGACTATCACAGTGACATCCACACCACTAGGGACAAACCAAATACAACTACGGGCATTGGCAACAGTATGTGGTAAATATGACACACATGTTCAGGATATAGGGGCACAGCAGGACCATATCCAGGGAACACTATGATGAAGTGTTCACCAATGGGCATGATACATATGACCTCTGTGTGACATGTGCAGTGGCAGAAGGCACTGTTGTACATATATAACACATATGGCAGTAGGACCACTGAAAGAACAGCACCATACTACACACCCACATGGTGGTGCAGCTAAGAAGATCTGACATGTCTGCCATACCCCATGACCTATCAATGTTGCCCCATTCCTGTGGACATGATTAAATGAGCAACACAGACACCATGCACACACCTGTGTAGTGCATCACACATAAAGAGCAGGACAAACAGTGGGACTTAAACAACAGCGGGGATATCGGATAGAACACAAAGGCTACAGCGATATATGAAAGTAACCATGCTGGATGATAAACCTCATACCAAATAGATAGCACCACACAAGGTCCAAAATGCAGCCACCCCCAACTGTATGCTGTACAAATCCAGGACATTTGTACCACCAACATCAGAGGGTGGGTAATAATGGTGGCATCTGTCAGCCCCCCTCACCCATGTATGGATATGATGCATTTGTGTCGGATACAGTGAATGTCATGGTGGGTGTCAGCATGCATTGCCCGGAGGCAGAATAGGGATCAGAAACAGCTGCCACACTTGCCCTGCCTATGCAATAGTGATGCAGTGTTGCACAACAAACTGCACACCACAGGAATGCTGGAGCACAGCCCGTGCAACATGTGTATACCCAACAGGTGACATTACTACAAGTGGTGCTATAGTGCCTGTATGGTTACTACACTGCCTACCATGATGTGAAATGACCCCACAGGTGCATCATGGAACATTTGTTTTCCATCTGACACCATATTTGCAACACCACTGTCCAGCATTGGCACTGATGGTAGCCAGGCATATCACTGGACATCTGTGTCAGTGCTGACCCAGCTACATGGATATCCTGTATAAACATACACTACTGTGGTATATGGAGAGGGATCCATGCTGTGCACAACATAGGCGGTTATGCAGCACCTGTGAAAATCACTGCTCAAGAAGTATCTACCCAATGACCACATGTAAATCCAATTGTAAATCTGCCTCCCCCCAATGGGTACACAGATGGAGCAGTGTATGTGCCATGCCATACAAAGATCTGCATCAGATGCCAGTGCACAGTCCACAAACATGTATTCATGCAACACGCATCAAAGCCAGATGACCCAACATAGCCCATGAATAGACAATGCACAACATATCACAGTGGCAGTAGACATGCATAACCCTGGATTCTACATTCTACATGGATGATGAATGTACAGTAAACAGCATCCATATGGTGCACATGTGACTGGTTTGCACAATATGTAAACAAATGGGGAGGTACCTGGGTGTGACACCCTATGTGGTCTTGCTGGCTGTTCCCCCCCTGGGACTGGTCCCTGATGTCTTGTATCCTCCATCTCTGCATGACTTCTTGCTGCCCCTCTTCAGCTGGACATTGTTGTCTCTCTTCCCATGGCTATTTTGGGTCCTCCTCCTCATCAGGAGAGTACCACTTTGTTTGTCTGGGATGTGGGGCAGCTGTTATAGCTCCTCCTCCTCCTCTTCTGGCCTCTGGGGCACCCCACCACTGATGCTGGAGCTTTGAAGACATAGAACACTGAACACAGTCTGCAATTGAATGGCAGAGCACTGATGGGCACAATAGGTATGTTCCAGACACACCCATGTTGCACAGATGGCATGTAACACACAGCACTGCATAGACAATGCACAGTATAAGCCATGTACAGTACAGTATATGGTTCTGAAACACTGCCACTAGTAAGCATACAGTCATGTGGATTTGAACATACTGCACACATGAATGATGACTCACTGTATCACCTTATCAGGAGGACCTACAGATGGATATGATGCACTGTGCACATATATCATACTACCCATAGCATAAACACTGCAGTGAATATAGGGCTCACACATTGCCACCTGTGGCCATTATGAATGGTGGCTCTTGAAGCATACTGTAGGTGTCCATGGCTGCAGGTGTAAGGACACACTCACTGTTTCCAGGGGTATGAATGATAGTACCTGTGAACGAGTCATGGCAGGCCTACTACACAGCTCTGTCCCATAATATTCAGAGCACCATTGTGTACACACACTATGCCTTACCCAAATAGATCATGGCCTGTTGTTCTGTAAGGCAGAGGGGACAGCAGTCTGCACAGGGCACAATACAATTGTCCACCACTGAGTGATGGCATAATTTATTGATAGAGCTTATCACAGCCAGATGGAGTGGCTGGGATACTCCGAATTTTCATGTTGTTAGTGATCATGAATCTGTGTAACTGTCAAAAAAATAGCATATACAGTATATGTTAAACCTGCTCAGTGGGGAGGGGATATGCAGCTTCTATGGAGAACAGGCCTACTGCTCTGAATAAGTATTCCTAATGGTGGTGCATACTAGGTTTGAGACATGTCCATGTAGTATTCCAGCAACAGTACAATCTACATGGAATGCTGATACTGAACTATGGTACTGTACAGGACTGAATACATAAAATGCAGGCAATGCACACCCCACACTGTCAAACACAACCACAATAGTTAAAACAGTATTGCTTTCCAACAGCCCCTGCCCCTAATGTGTTACACCCTATGCTGTTTGTGCAACCATCAGAACAGTTGCATCCATATGGCACATACAGTGTAACAGATGACATTGCCTTACATGGCTGTGTCCCTCCAGCCATGTGTTATTACCACAGAAATCTCAGGTGTTCACCTTCACATTGGGTGAGGTCATCCCAGCAGTGCCAGCACTGTGCAGGTGTCTGCCAGCCCATCTGCCTGGGAGACCCTCCTGTGCACTGTCTCTGTTATACAGGTCCTTTCAGCCCTGGGGACATCCCTGACTGCATTCCAAAATAGATTGTTTTCTTTAGTGAGGACCTCCCACACCAAGACATCTACCTCCGTGGTGATGAACCTCCTGTCCCTCACCCTCTCTTCCTTAGGCACCCTTTTCCTGGTGACTGAAAATTCTGTTTTCACTGCCCTTCTGCCTGACTCTGTGAACAGCACACTTCCTCCTATCTGTATGTTATTTGTGATTGTAACTTACAAACAAAGTTATTCGTGTGTATCACCTGCACATTGCCACCATGTGTGCACCACCCAGCCCGCTGCACTTTTGAAAATTCACTTCCATGTTGTTTGTGATTGCTAGTGGTTGCATGCAGTCATAAACAAGTAAATTTGAGGAAAGTGCTTCATGTCATCATCATCAATGGCTCTGATGTCATCAAGGGGAGTGGAGCCCAAACACATGTGCTTGTGGAGAATGTGGTGCAAATGGAATTTGCCATCGCTAATACATTAGTGACAAGGCAATCAGCTGTATATTGGAAGCTAACATGCTAATGAGCTTACTCTACCATTCAAAGTGCAAAAACAGATTTGCATGTCATAACATGCTCATTATTGCCTCACTATAAAAGGGAACACCCCCAATGGTACAGATGAACTCTATTAACATAGCTGATTGGAGAAAATGCATTTAGAGTACTTTAAGGGTAGAGAATACAATTGAAAAAGGTAAGTTGAAACATACTAAAGAACATATGTCTGAAATATATGCAAAATATCTCAAATTGGCCAACTTGAAATATTTGATTTATATGCAGGCGCAGATATTCAAAAGGGTTGCGCATGGGGCAACAGTGTTGCCATGTGCAACTCCACTGATGCGCCCCTGTACGGATACCTAAAACGGGAATTGTGCCTGGTAAAAGCCCGATGCGCCAGAGCGCATCAGTAATGTGGCGGGGCGCAGGTGGGGGGAGGGTGATCGGCCCATGCATACTCCGGACATCCCGATATTCAGCCCGGGATGTGCGAATCCATGCATGATGCAACCCTACTTGCGCGCGCACACAGGTGAGCCAAAAAAGGAACAACGGCTGGCCACCCACAGGTGAGCTGCTGTATGCAGGGTGCAACACGGCAGCTGCCACCTGTGGGTGGCCACCCGAGCTCCAGCTGCACCTCCATGGTGGCACTCCATGCCCGATCGCAGGCATCTGTTTAAATTAATAATGTCCTATCTCCCTGGTGGTCCAGTGGACTGCTGTCAGTCTGATTGTGGGCTTAAGTACAAATGAATAATGTCCCATATCCCTGGTGGTCCAGTGGACTGCTCGCGCCTTCGACGCAGGCATTTGTAATAATAAAATAAAGTCCAATATCCCTGGTGGTCCAGTGGACCACTGCAGCCCGATCACAGGCAATTGTATTAAAATAGATTCGTCAGGTTCAGTTCATTGCGAGTTCATCTTAGGTATTTGTAATAAATACATGTTGTCTTTCAGGTCTAGTGGACCGCCGCATAGTTTCGATTGTCATTGCAGGCATTTGTATTAATAAATTGAAGTCCGAGCATCTCTGGTGGTTCAGCTGTACCCATCCTCATTTCGCCACTGGAGCCCCACTGTCTTTCCCCGCGGCACGGGGTGGTGGCAGCACCTCACCTGCCTGCGCCCGCTCTGCTGACTGACACCATAGGTAGGGCTGTACGCCCATTGGTCCACAGTGTGAGCCAATGGATATGCAGCCCATACCATATATAGAGTCCAGATATGTGAATGAATCCATTCACATATCTGAATGTGTAGATATTGGAGTTGCACGCCCATTGGCTCACGCTGTGGACCAATGGGCGACAGCCCTACGATGGTGTCAGTCAGTGGGTGGCGGGCGGCAGGCGGGTGGGTGCTGCTGTCTGCCATTGACCGGGGGAGTGGGGTGGTGGGGCTCAGTGGGCGGATGGGGAGGGGGGTACCGCTGGACCACAAGGGATATTGGACTTTATTTTATTATAACAATTGCCCGCGATAGGGCTGCGAGTGGTCCACTGGACCACCAGGGATATTGGACTTTATTTTATTATTACAAATGCCCACGATCGGGCTGCGAGCGGTCCACTGGACCACCAGGGATATTGGACTTTATTTGTTTATAGCTAAGTCCACGATCAGGCTACGAGCAGTCCACTAGACCACCAGGGATAAAGGACTTTATTTGTTTATACCTAAGCCCGCGATCAGGCTGACAGTGGTCCACTGAACCACCAGGGATATAGGACGGATTTATTATATACTTAAGCCCGTGATCGGGTGGGTAGCGTCCACTGGACCACCAGGGATATGGGATGTTATTTAACTCTCTGTATGCCAGTGATCGGGCAGAGGCGATTGACAAGCTTGCGGGCATCGGTCCTCGACTGCTGCTGCGCTGGCAGGGATGCCAGGCGCAAGTCGCCGATTGTGGACTGCATGCAAATGGGACCATAATGACATGCAAATGGCCCCATTTGCACCTTGCATACATTATGGCCCCATTTGCATGTGCATTTTTGAATATCACGGTTGCGCATAGCGCAAGGGAACTTGCACTAGCACACCCCCATGCTCCACTCTGGCCACTTGCACTGGTGCAGTGCCACTGCGCCATGTGCACTGCGGTTGGCCAGAGTGCGATATTCAATGATGCTGTGCCATGGCGCAGCTCCGTTGAATATCGCCCAGTCAACGCCCCTGCAGAGCCAAGTTGCACTGTGCCCAGGCTTGTGCCACAGCCTGGTGCAGTCTGAATAACCGGGATGCAGAATATATGTGACAAATATATTTAATATATATCAATAAATATATTTCCATGACATATTTATTATATGTGCATAATATATATTTTATATCTGCATATATCTTGAATATTTAATATATATACTTTTATGTGGTTTACATACATTATATCTAAAATAGTTTTAAATACATGCATTGTAAAATATTTTAAAATAACCAGACAGAAAGGCAACAGATAAATATCTAATATATATTTAACTGTACATGCTGAATTTATCTTATTAGTAACCATTTAGATATTCATAGTACAATTATCATTTAATGATGTACCTTTAACACATACTTACAGATTATACATTTATACTCACATATAGGACTTACCTCTTGATCTTGCAAGTCATAAAGGCTCAAATTGTTATTTATACTACCCTTCTTTGGTTGCCTTTTATGTCAGGGTCAGTTGTTACATGTACCTGATTTTTACTCGTTACCTTACCCTCTGATCTGTAAGTTAATGTTGTAATTTAAAAATTATTTTAAAAGTAGAAATTGCCATGATTTTAGTTGATAAGCTGCACTTCTGATATATGCAAATTAGTTATGCAAATACATACACATTACCAAAGTAGGCATTTACAAAAATATATTTGACATATATAAAAAATATATTCTACATATATTCTATGCATACTGGTCCAGATATTCAAAAGGTTGCACATGGGCGCCAGCAGTGTTGAGCCATGACAACCACTGATGCCTTGGTAGCGATATTCAAAAGGGAAAAGTGTGCCACACTAATCCCGATCGCGGGAGAGCATCAGTACGTATGCAGGCAGGTAGGAAGCGCCCATGCATAACCTGCACAGCCGATATTCAGCCAGGAATGTGAAGAGTCATGCATGAGCAACCCTACCTGTGCCTGCACAAAGTTAAGCCAAAAAAGGAACAAGTGATGGCCACCCACAGGTGAGCTGCCACATTGCAGGGTGCAACACGGCAGCTGCCACCTGTGGGTGGCCACCGGTTCCTGCCACACCTGGTGGCGCCCCCATGCCCCCCATCATGGGCATCCTAGATAGTGAAATCCCTCCTATATCACTGGTGGTCCAGTGGACTGCTATGTGTCCGATCACGGCATTTGTCTAGAAGAATAAGCCCCTGTCCTATATCCCGGTGGTCCAGTGGACCGCACTCTGCCTGATAGTGGGCATCAGTATTATAACCCCCATCCAATATCCCTGGTGGTCCAGTGGACCGATCGCTGCCCCATCGCTGGCATCTGTAAATCATAAAATGCTCCTACTACCCTAGTGGTCTAGTGTACCCCTCCCACCCACTACTACCCCACCACCCCGCCCCCCGGCCAGTGGTGGGCAGCAGCACCTCACTCCACCTGCCACCCCATCACTCCACGATGATTAGCTGGGACGCCCACTGGCTCATGCCAGAACCACGGGCATGCGGCCCTACCGAGCTGTCAGTTGGTGGGCGCGCGGGTGGCAGGTGGGTGGGGCTGCCACCCACCGCTGACGGGGAGGGGCGTGGGGTTCAGTGGGCAGGTGGGGAGAGGGTACACTAGACCACCAGGGTAGTAGGAGTATTTTATGATTTACAGATGCCCGCGATCGGGCAGCGATCGGTCCACTGGACCACCAGGGATATTGGACGGGGGGTTACTATACTGATGCCTGTGATTGGGCACATAGAGGTCCACTGGACCACCAGGGATATTGGACATGTGGGGGGTTATAATACCGATGCCCATGATCGGGCAGAGTGCGGTCCACTGGACCACCAGGGATATAGGATGGGGGCATATTCTTCTAGACAAAAGCCTGCGATCAGGCACATAGCAGTCCACTGGACCACCAGGGATATTGGATGGGGGGGTTTCTTTTAGATGAATGCCAGTGATCGGGCTGCAGGGGGCATCAGTCCCCAGTGGCTACTGCCTGGCAGGGCACCAGGTGCAAGTCATCGGGGATCGGCGCACCTGCATGCTAATGACATGTAAATGGGTCCATAATGAGATGCAAATGGCCCCATGTGTGCCTTGCATAAATTATGGCCCCATTTGCATGTCCCCTTTTGAATATTGCAGGTGCTGCGCGTGGCGCAATGGCACTTGCGCTAGCGCATCTCCATGCTCCACTCTGGCCACTTGCACTGGTGCAGTGCCACTGTGCCATGCACAGTGGGGGTGGCCATGGTGCGATATTCAAAGCTGCTGCACCATAGCGCAGCTCTGTTGAATATTGCCCAGGCCACACCCCTGCACAACAAAGTTGAGCTGCGCCCAGGCTTGCGCCACAGCGTGGTGCAGTTTGAATATCCGGGCCACTGTGTCTTGCAAGCAAACAAGATTGTTTTACTCACAGCAGAAGTTAGCACACACACACACACACACACACACTGGACCAGCAGCTCCAGAAGGCACTTCTTGGATTTTCCATCACAAAGTTTATATGTATAATAAAGAAAACATTGTAAAACTAAAACCAAAAGTAGCAATAGCAAAAATCAAACCTCTCCACAGGACCAACATTTTGCACTATTCTTGAAAAAGTGCAAGAACAGCAGGACATGTCAATCCTGTGGGGAGGTCTGGTTTTTACTTTTGCTACTTTTGGCTTTGGTTTTACAACATTTTGTTTTTTGTACAAATAAGCTTTGTGGTAGAAAATCTAAGAATTTTCTTCTGGAATTCCTGATCTAGAGTATGTGTGTGTGTGTGCCTAACTTTTACTGAGTGCTGTTTGCATTTATGTTGTGAGCACTGCTAAATTTTGGAGCTGCCTTTAGTGTTGTGCAGAACTTTCAAATTCCAACAGAATGAAATGTTGCCAAATTTTTTAAATCCTGTCAAAATTCTGCGAATTTCATCAAACTGAATGGTGGATTTCCACACAAGAAAATGGTTGTGGAATGATTTTGTGGAAAATTGCTGTTCTGCAGAATATTATTCTACAGGTCTCAATAATTTTCATGGAAATGGTTGTAGAATGATTTTCTGCAGTAAAATGCTATTCCATGGAATATTAGTCCGCAGATCACAGCAGGCAGAATTCTGCAGAAGAACCAATGAAACTGCCGGAAATTCCACGGGCAGAATCATCATTCCATGCTAATTTCACCAAAGGAATTCCACATTCCACATTCCACACAGCACTAGCTGCCTTCTTTGCTTGTATACATATTTTACTATAATAAGATATGTAGAAAAGTGCATTCAATGCAAATATTTACAGAATGTAATCTATATAGTATAAAGGTATATGTAATATATATTCCAGTCATATTTATAAAGTATAAAACATATTCATTTGCTTTGTTAAACATACATTTGAAATATATTATCAGTATATGTCTGTCTGTCTGTTCATATATCAGGGTGGGATATTCAGCACTGCGCCTGTCAGAGGCGCAAGCCGGTGCAGTGCAACTGGGATGTGCCAGGTCATGGACTGGTGATATTTCAACGGTGCTGCGCCATGGCTCAGCACAGTTGAACATGGCACAGTGGCCACCCCGCATTGTGTATAGCACAGTGGCACTGTGCCAGCGCAAGTGGCCAAGAGAGGAGGGAGGATGCACTAGCGCAAGTGCCATTGTGCCAGGCATCAACCGCGATATTCAGCGTGGACATGCAAATGGGGCCATAATGCATGCAAGGAGCAAATGGCTATTAATATCTCATTATGGTCCCATTTGCATGCAGGTGTGCCGATCCCCAGTGACTTGCACCTGGCACCCTGCCAGGCAGCAGCCATCAGGGACCGACGTCCCCTGACCCCACTGGCAACATGCTCAGACACTCAATCGCGGGCATAAGTATAAAATAAAATGTCCAATATCCCTGGTGGTCCAGTGGACCACTTCCAGCCGATCATGGGCATAAGTATTAATAACACGTCCTAAATTCATGGTCCAGTGGATCACTTCCAGCTCGATCACAGGCATAAGTATTAATAACACGCCCTAAATTCTCGATGAACCAGTGATATTTCAGCCTGAATTGTGGCATAAGCATAAAACTTAAGAGCTCAGCCCATTCCTGGTGGTTCACCTGCATTTTCTTCACTTTCACGAGCCTCACCATTTCGCTCCCCAGCTGTGGCAGGCCTTTCATCGTTAAAGCCACCCAGCTGCTCGCCACCGATCAAGACAGTATGGTTGTACACCTATTGGTCCACAGTGCGTCAATGGGCGCAGTAGATCAGATGCATTACACAGTCCAGATATGTGAATGGATCTCATTCACATATCCAGACTGTGTAGTGACGGTATCGGTCTGTATGCCCATTGGCCCACGCTGTTGACCAATGGGCATACAGCCGTACTGTACGCAGTCAGTCGGTGGGCGGCCGGGTGGCTTGTGGGTGGGGAGCTGCTGCCTGCCGCTGATGGGGGAAGTGGGGTGGTGGGGCTCAGTGGGCAGGTGGGGAGAGGGGTACCACTGGACCACCAGGGATGGTTTGGACATTTAATATATATACTTATGCCCGCAATTGGGCTGGAAGTGGTCCACTGGACCACCAGGGACATAGGACATTTTAATTTTATACTTATGCCTGCTATCAGGCTGGAAGCAGTCCACTGGACTACCAGGGATATAGGACATTTTAATTTTATACTTATGCCCGTGATTGGGCTTGAGGGGGTGCTACCATGATGGACTGTGCTGCCGGAGCTCGGATAGCCACCCACAGCTGGCAGCTGCCATGTTTCACCCTGCACTACGGCAGCTCACCTGTGGGTGGCCAGCCATTGCTCCTGTTTTTTCTGCTCAACTGTGTGCGGCACAGGTAGGGGTTGTACCTGTATCTGCTCAGCACATCCAGGGCTGAATATCAGGATGTGAGGATTATGCATGGGCAAGCCCCCTTACTTGTGCGGCATACATTACTGATGTGCCCTGGTGCATCAGGATTTGTGCCACGCACTTTCCCCTTTTGAATATCATGCTGGGGCACATCAATGGGTTGTGCATGGTGCAACTGTGTTGCGCCATGAGCAACCCTTCTGAATATCCCACCCCAGATGTATATCAGGTGAAATACATTTAACATATTTGAAATATATCTCAAAATATACACATCTAATTTACTGAAAATATATGTTTGCTAACATAAACTTATTGTAGAAATTACAGAGTAAAATTATGTCTAAAAAACTATAATCATTTTTCATTAGAGATCTATAAAACATTGAAAAGTAAAACAAAATATTTTCTCTGATAGTATAACAAAATATATACATTTAATATATCAATGCCAAGATATAAGACATAGCTCATTGAATTCTGCAAATATCTAAAATATAACTGAAAATGCACATATATCTGACATATTGATATATTTAGGCATAGTCAGATATAGTCTACAAATTAACAAAATATAGTTTTTTCTCATATGGGTATGATTTAAAACTATGTTATGGATATATTTTTATGTTTTTAATATTTAGCATCTTACAAGGGAAATAAAAAATGAAAAGCTGTAAATAACTCAGAATATATATGTTGGATAGATTCAAAATATATGTTTGCCTACAATGAAAAATACGTAGAAACAAAAATTATGTGTATGCACAAATAAGTATTTTTGATTTTCTGCAAGGACATAACATTCAATTGTAATACATATATATATATATATATATATATATATACACATACTGTATATCTATCTACCATACCACTATAGTTAGGGTTGAGTAAGCACTTTAATGTTAAACCTCAAATTTTGCACCTTAATAACTTTGCCACTGTATAATGAATTTGTCTACAATTTTGCATGCACAGTCTGGTACCATAGATCTCTAGATCTGGCAAGTTGTGTTACAGTCACATGGATGGTTGTGGAGCTACAGAACTCCAAAAACACAAAAACAGATTTTTGTGCATTTCTTTGCTCGCCCCCACAGCCCACACAGTTTGTCCATTCAGTCCGAAATGTTCAGGGAAGATATAGTCTTGGTCACCAATGTGCCTTTTGAAGATTTGGTGAAAACATATTAAACCAGTTCAAAAGTTATTCAAAAAACAAATTTCCCATTATAAACAATGGGAAAAGTTAGCAAAAATCACAAAATTTTGCAAATGCCTGTTTTTACTTTCGCAAATGGCCGATTTACTTTCATGATTTGGCCATCTTGTTTTCGGTTAGTGACACAGAAAAATGACTACCATTAAAAATTGTGACCTCTAGGTAAACACTGATTGTTGTGTTTACCTAGTGGGGTCCTGAGGATGCTAGCCCTATCTTTTTTTGGGGGTTAACCCCCCTCAGAAATGCCTTTTCCAACTTCGAGGAAAAAGTATTTTAGCAAAATACTTTCGCAAATGCGAAAGTTTTGTGATTTTTTTTTGTGAAACTCTTGTGATTTGTGAAAGTAATTCACGAAAGTATTCTCAAAATAACTGCAAATCTTTGCCATCCTCCTGCAACAAAACGGTTGGGTCTTTTGGACTGAAATTTTCAGGGTGACAAGTCCTGGTCCCACAGATGTGCCTTTTTTGTGGTTTGGTATCAAAACATTACAGGTGTCCAAAGTTACAGCATTCTGAAGTTCAGAAATTTTCCCATAAGATAACATTGCAGTGCCCGTGATGCTCTTTTGGGGCCCGTATCTCGAAAATGGTTTGAGATACTGATTTTTCATCACAAAATTCTTAGTCACCCTGTAGGGCAACCAAGTGCAGAAGTAGGCTGGAGAGCAGTAAATAACATGAAATTTGATTTTTTTTCTGCCTTGTATGTTTAATAAGATATTTCTATGTTTTATATTGTATGTGTAAGAAATGTATGTAGTTTGAACTGTCAGCATTTTGTCTAGTTGTAATGTTAATGTAAGTATTCTGTCTCATATGATCCTGCTAGTATTTCTATCTTCTAAGTCATTTCAATGGAGAAATGACTTAGGACCAAAAACATGTTTTTCAATCTGTAACTACGCTAGATTCTGTTATGCTGTATCTTAGTATTTGGCTGTCTGCAGCCCATTGTAGCGCCTCGAGACACTACTGTAGTTTTCTAGAAGGGAAGAACTGGGCGCAGGGGACTTAGAACAAGATCTTAGAGAACCTAAGATCTACACTTCTGAGATTGTATTCTCAGAGTGGTGAGAAACCATCTTCTTGTGATTTTCATTGTCACATCTTTGCATAATTAGCATAATAATTTTATTAGTACTTCTTTGCTTGTTTATGAATGTTTTTGCAGACTTGAGACAATCTGTATTATTATTATTATTATTTTTATTGTTCATTGACCAAGAGTGTTTAGACATAATGGTGACCGTAAATGAGTTCGATGTTTTTCCAAGTTTCTTTTAATTTTCTCTGTAAATTAAAACACTGCAAGAGATCCTGTAAAAACATTGAAAGTGTCTAATGTTTAATATTTTCAGTTGTTGTGTTCTCTGCAGTGACAAATACTTTTGCAGAATTCACTTGTGTAATGAGTTTATTTTTTTTTTTTCTTTTCTCTGTGGGAACACATAAAGGATCCAAACAAACAGGTGCTTTCTTGTGGATCAAACCGACGGTATTTACCACTAGGTTCCATATGCTGTGGCTGTTTGAGTGTCTGAATTTGATTGCAAACAAAGTTTTGATCCACAGACAGCTAATGGTTTCTTATCTTAAGGCATGTCGAATATATCAGTACTGAGTTGAGGTTGATGCCTTAATAAGCCAAACTGCTAACAGTAGTTGGCTTGATTTTGCTAAAGTAGCAAAATCCAATGATAGTCCTTTAAGGGATATCATAAAAGCCCATTATGGGGAATTGAAAAATGGTGCCAATGATCCTGAAGGATTATTAATTACAACATTGTTTAATTGTTTTGATGCTGTTCTAAATAAGATATCTGTTTTGGAATATGAGTATGATGCTTGAAAAATGGAGAATTCTTCCTACAAGCAGGAGATTAGTCTGAAAAAGGCTTCTCATACAGAAAAAAAATAGCTAGACTACTGTCTGAGCTACAGTCTGTCCATCTAGAAAATCAGTCTCTCTTTAATGGGAGAAGCAGCCATGACCTGCATGCCTTAAGAGATAATGCTGAAAAGGCAAAAGTTATTAGTAAAAATGTTTTTCAAACTAATGGTGTTCTGGCTAGTAACACTGATTCCTTATGTTTTGAAAACAAGGAACTTACAGATAAGTCTGAAGTAATTACTGAAAAGGTTAACGAGCTGGTATTTCAACACCAGACCTTGACGGTACAGCATGATTCAGTATGTTTTAATTACAGCAGACTTGAAATGAAGGTTTGAATCTAAATCATGACGCAGTTTCTGTTGGTAAAAAACAAGTTTTACAAGATGTAAATGTCTTGAAATCTGAAAACAAAGCACTTTGCTGGCATGCTAACTCCTGTATCTGGAGTTAGACCATGTCAGTAAAATTCAGACATGGCGAATTTGCGCCTCCAACTAGAGGTATTGACAGGGCATACTAACTTAATGCCCAAAGACCTTGTCTCTTCTCATGTTGAAGAGTTTGATTTTGAACACTCACAGTATGCTGTGGGGTGGACTAGAGCAAAGGCTAGCCACTTGTTTTTCATTGATTCACAAAATGGAGACAGGTTAGGGTCTCAAAATGGTGGACACACACGTGATCATGTTGCATCCCCATACCATCCCCAAGATGGCCACTCATGGTCATGTGATGATGGTCATGACACAATAACCAATGATGCCTATGGGATAATCCAAAATGGCCAACCACCATCTCACAGAGATTCAATCCTGCAGTCACAGGGACCTGTGATTGATGCCATAACCAAACAAAACAAACCAGAGTTTTTTGGCATGATTAATAATGTTATCAGTAACACTAGTGTTTCTGAGGGACAGAAGATTCTCATTAAAAATTATGTTGACATACTTTTGAATAAGGTTGATACGCAATCTGTCATGAAGTCAGCGTCTGATGCTGCAATAACAGCTGATACTGTTAATGTTTGCTTTATTAGCATGGCTTTGGTTAAAGAACACAATGAAGTTAATTACATGAAATGTTTTTATTTCCTGTGCAATGATACATCAGCTTTCCCCGAGAAGACTGAATGTACTGCTTTTCCTATGCAGTGCATTAATACCTTAAGTTGCAACATTAAAAACAATGTTGCTACCATACAGCAACATTCCGTGGGAACTCAATTTACATTTGATGGGGAGGGACACCCTGATTCTAAATGCCCCGTGATGTGATATTTTCAGCATCACAGGCCGTTAGGGGAGGGTTACAGGTTTGATTTCTGAACCTGAGTTGACAGCAGTCCTGCACTACCTTCCACCCCTGATGGCTACTGAACCACAATCTATAGCTGGAGAACTACATGCAGCTTGCACACCACTCTTTCTCCATGTGCAGGCACCTTGATAGTGCCAGTGCACTGCTTGCCCATGATGCAGAACCCTCCATCGGTCAGACACCTGAATCATCCATACTGTGACTGCAATGGCACTACAGGTAAGAAGGCACAAGGATTCCTAATACTGATATCATTGTTCTTTTTTTTGGTATCACTGACCATGATCCCATTATTGTCTGATCCTAACACAGTTTTAGGTCATTATTTAGAAATTGCCACATCAGATGTAGCAATCTCAGCAGTTTTGCTCACACATAATGGACATATCAGACCCATTGTTTATGCATCCCAGATGCTTGCCCCAGTGGAGTTGAAATATACCTTTGTGAAAGGAATCTTGGCTACATACTGGCAGAGATCTTTTATGTACATCATTGCATATGCACCCATTGTACTGCATTCCAACTCATTTGCCAACTAACTTTCTGTTGTCAGACAGAGTAAAAGATGACTTGGCTCTCAATGCCAGACTTACACTCTGGTGGTCTCATTTTACAGGATTATGACATCACTGTACTTCCTATCAAATCTCCATCTTTGTTGGCCCATGGCCTACAATTTACAAGAGAGACCCATGATTGTTCACTCCAACTCACTGACCTACCTGTCCCAGTGCCCTTTCTGACAGAACCTCAGAAAGTGTTAAAAGACACCACTGTTTGTCATCAACATGCTAGGAGTGGACTGGAGCACCCCAACAACCAGGAACAGAAGGGAGCAGGTACTGCTGGATGCCTTCCAGGACAGCTTCCTGCTGCAAATGGTCAGTGAACCAACCAGGTTAGAGAATACCCTTGACCTTGTGCTGGCAAATGGGGACTCTGTGAGAGAACTTACAGTGGAGGAACTGGTTGTCAGGGAGTGACCACCACTCAGTATGGCTCACTTTTGATATGGGCAAGGAAGAGGGAATCTGGCACAAGAGTGCTGGACTTCAGGAGGCCAACTTGGGAGGATGGGGAAGTGGTGAAAGGGTACCTGGCCAGAATTCAATCTAGTATGGATACTCAATCAGAGGTGGGAGCTCATAAAGTTGGATAGGTGGAGGCAACCAAAATCGCTGCAAGCCCAGAGCAAGAAGATAGGGCTAGGAAACTGAGCTGGTTGAGCAAGGAGGTCAGGAAAAGGTAAGGAGGAAAAGAGCTGCCTTTAGGAAGTACAAGAAAACAGGGAGGGGAGGAGAGAGGAGTACTTGACAGAATCGAAGGAGGTGACAAGGCAGTAAGGGAGCCAAAGCATCTACGGAACTCAGGCTGGGCACAAGGCATTAAGAAGGGGAGAAGGACTTTTAAGTACATCAGGAGAAAAGGAGTCATGACCACATAGTAAGGATTAGGAAGGAGGGCGTGTTGGGTGGAAGCAGGGATACGATAAGGCAGAAGCACTAAATGAGTACTTCTGCTCAGTATTTACTAAAGAGAAGGGGGGACACCCAAGGTGGGAGAAATGGCAGAAGGGGGAAGTGGTGACAGATGGGGAAATCATGGAGGGCAGAGTTCAAGAGGGTTTGAAGGCAATTGAAGGTGGACAAGGCGCCAGGTCCAGATGGCATCCACCCTAGGGTACTGAAGGAGTTGGCAGAGGTCCTTGCAGACCTTTGGCATACCTATTTAATGCCTCACTACATCTGTGTGTACTCAGATTGGAGGATGGCTCATGTGGTGCCCTCCGCAAGAGTGGCCACAAGGATGAACCGGGAAACTATAGACCAGTGAGCCTCATCCATCGTGGGTGTTTAATGGAGACTATCCTGAAGGAGAGGCTGGTGGCCCTCCTAGATGCCAAAGTGACTACAGGACAGCAGACAGCATGGTTTACATGTGCAGATCCTGCCAAACCAACCTTGGTCGAGTTCTATGACTGCAACTAGGCAACTGGACAGGGGCCATGCAGTGATGTCCTGTATCTGACTCCCTGTAAGGCATTTGACTCAGTGCCACATGGAAGGCTGGGAAGGAAGTAGTTGGCACGGGGCGGTGCAAAACTGGTGAGATGGGTAGGAAACTGGCTGCAGGGAAGCAAACAGGCAGTGGTGGTGGGTGGGGAGCTCACACCCAAGGGCAGTGACGAGCGGTGTCCACAGGGCTCGTTGTTGGGACCAGTGTTGTTTGGGATTTCATTGCAGACATATCATGGGACATCAAGAGCAAGATCAGTCTGTTTGCGATGATACCGCTGCTAGTGTGGTGGTGATGACCTGGGGGATGGCAGGGTTGCAGGATGATCTGGCGAAGCTTGAAACCTGGTCAGACACCTGGCAACTGGGGTTTAATGCCAAAGTGCAAGGTGCTGCATTTTGAGATGAAGAACCCAAGGAGGAGTTACCAGCTAGGGGAGTGCAGCTAGCTCAGACAGAGGAGGAGAAGGATCTGGGTGTGCTGATTACAGGGTCAATGAACAACTCTGCACAATGTAGGAAGGCAGCTGCAAAGGCCAACAAAAATGCTGGGTTGTATTGCAAGGGGTATATCCGAGGAGGGAGGAAGATTCTGCCACTGTATAGGTTAGTTAGACCACCTGAGTACTGCGTGCAGTACTGCACTGTATCTGAAGAGGATGGCTAGCTTTGAGGGGTGCAGCGTAGAGTGACAAAGATGATCAAGGGGCTGGGGACTTATCATACGAGAGGTGTTGAAGAAGTTGAATATGTACTCACTGGAGGAGAGGAGAGACAGGGTGACATGATTGAACCTTTAAATACATTAAAGGAATAAACAAGACAGGTACAGAGGGGCTGTTCAAAGTAAGGGAGGGGGGGCCACCAGCTGGGTGATATAAGACTGAGCGGTGGGCTGTCTAGAGGAGATGAGGAGACACTTTTTACAGAGAGGGTGTGGCTGGGTGGAATGCTTTACCTGCAGAAGTGGTATGCAGTATAACAGTGGACCTGCTTCAAATGGAGGATGGGACAGACAAGGAGGGTTAATGAAGGAAAGGTGGAAGGAGGGAAGCTGCAGAATAAGGGGTGCTATCTGCACATTCGAGCAGACTTGATAGACCTCTAGGCCTTTATCTGCTGACAAATTTTGTATGTTCGTATGTTTTGACTGATGACTCAGTCACACATACTGAGGGTCAAATAGCAGTGTTTGGAATTCTTATTGTGCATCCTAGTGATGACAGAGTGTGCATGGCTGGTAATTGCATCATCACATATGTACGATTCACAGGCAATGTTAAAACACGCCTGGCAAATAAAATGAAAAGCAGGGAGGTGAGGAGTCTGCTAATTAAAACAAATATTTGTGAATGGTTTAGAGAGCTGAAACGTCCTTGAGAAAGACACAGCTTGTGTTAAGAAAGGAATAAAAAGATTTTTCCTTACATGAAATGATACTAGCACTCCATGAGAGGGTCAAGTTCTGACCACTTCAAGAAATGTCCTTGAGATAAATACAGAAAGCACTGCAGATACAATGTGTTTATTATAGTTTCTAATTGGGACTGTTTCTCCCTAAACTGAATTTCTTTGGCAGAAGACAAACTTCTGTTCCAGTATTCTGTAGTATCGCTGTGAAATACAGTGGCTTGTTTGTGTACAACACAAACCTAACCAGTTTAAATACTGTATATTCATAATGTTTGAGCATGTTGTATGTATATTCTTTATGCTCTATAAGAAGGACCCTCATTTGAGGGCAGTATATAGGTTACTTTATAAAGGAACTGAGGAATAACTTCCAGAAATAGCTCTTATAGAAAGTGAAGATGACATTCATCTATCCAGTGATGACCTACTCATTTGGTATATCACTGCTGTAACACTCATGAAAAGTTACGTAATTCCTGAACAACTGAGAGTAGATTTTATCAACTATACTCAAATAATAGTACTCCAACTGGTGTGTTACCAGTGAGCCAGTAAAACCCTAGATTGTACTAAAATTCTGTCTTGTGGCACATGAGACATGATGTAGAACACTACATTAGTAACTATTTGATCTGTGAACAGAACAATCCTATATCAGCTAGGACAAATGCATTGTTATCCCAGAGGCAAAAGGCCCCTGGAACAATATGCAGTTTAACTACATTGGCCCTATGCCAACCACTAAGAACTAGTTTGCACTAGTGATCACCGACATATTTTCCAAAAGTTTAAAGCTATCCCAAAACAGAACAACACAGTCAAAGTGACTGCAAATGTCTTGGTAAACCAGCTATTTACCAGATAGAGTTTTACCCTTGAAGGTAAATTTGATTACAGGGATCAGCTTTTATGGCCACAGTAATGCAGGAAATTCTGGATTTGTTATGGGTAAAATAAAAGTTTTATATCCCTTACCATTCACAGTCATCAGGATAGGTGGAATGTGCTAACAGGCAGATCAAAGGTATGTTATCCAAACTTGTACAGAAACCCAAATGACTGGAATTCATTATTGCCTTTACCCTTACGGGTTTCAAGAGGGACACCCTATGCAGGTTCTACAGCGCACTTGATTTTTTAAAATCATGACCGATGGTCCATGAGACTCCCAGAACATTTACTTCTGGACCTGTGTACTGCCAGTAGATAATATGTTAAACTATCTCAAACAAGGCATCCTAAAAGGTACACTTGTTTGTGTTTACAATCTATGTGCAGCCAATACCAGGCCTATCCCATTGTAAACAAATTAGTCCAGCAGTCTACCAAGTTAGACTGCCTCACTATAACAGTCATTGATAAAATGGCCATATGGCTATCAAATGAACCTGTTTAAAGGAGATTAAATTACTTTTCCATACCCCAATGGGTGTGAATAGTACTAAACTAACTGGCTGGATATTCAAATCGCGCTATTTTGTATGCGTTCCTGCGCTGCACAAAAATAGTTGTTGTGGGTGTGTCCAGAGCTATTCAAATGACTTGCTCCTTGAGCAATCCTTTGAATATCACCTCTGCCACAGCCACTGTGCATGTGCGCAGTGGACTTGCCCACCACAAGTGGTCAGAGTGTAGCATCTAAATCCTATGGCGCAAGTACCATTGCACCTGGCGCGCAAAATCCCCATATTCAAACGGTGACATGCAAATAGGGCCATAATTCATGCAAGGCTGGGGCCATTTTGCATCTGATTATGGCTCCATTTGCATGCCATTAGCATGCAGGCGCCGATCCCCAGGGATTTGTGCCTGGTACCTCGCCAGGCAGCAGCCATCGGGAATGACGCCTCTGCAGCCCGATCGCTGGCAAACAGTGTAGAATCCCCCTCACCACCCCCCCAGGGCCCGACTGTGGCATGTTACTCCCTGTAGCCCGATCGCTGGCATCAATGTGGCTCCCCTATTGTGTCCTGGTGGTCCAGTGGATTGAAATGCCCGTCGCTGGCAGTGTCTAATAACCCCCTCCTTCATCCCTTGTGGTCCAGTGACTGAAGTGCCCTATCGCGGGTGGTAGTTTCTAAAAACTCCCCCCAACATGGTCCTGGTGGTTAGTGTCCCCCACCCCACCCACCCCTGTACCTCCCTACCCCCGCCGGCGGGTGGGCAGTATCCCACTGCTTGTTTTCCTTGCTGCCGCCGATTGACTGCCCGCAGCTGTTTATTGGTGTAGAGCAAGAGCTATTGGCGTAGCCTATAATATATTAAGACAGTCCAGTTTTGTGAATGAATGAATGTATTCATTTACAAATCTGACTGTCATGTACGGTATGGGCTGCATGCCCATTGGCTCTTGCTCTGCACCAATGGCGGCATTCCTACCGCAGTCAGTCGGCGGGCAGCGGGCGGCAGGCGGGTGGATGTTGCCGCCCGCCGCCGCCGGGGAGCGGGTGGTGGGGCTCGGGTGGGTGGGTGGGTGGGAGGACACTAGCCACCAGGACTATGTTCGGGGAGTTTTTAAATGACTACCACCTGCGATCGGGCTTTTCGTCCACTGGACCACCAGGGATGAATTGGAAGGGGGGTTATTAGACAACCACTGCCCGCGATTGGCTTTTTGTTCACTGGACCACCAGGAATAGGTTCGGGGAGTTACATTGCTGCCCACGATCGGGCAGGTGGGGGATTAAACTATGCCCGCGATCAGGCCACTGGGGGTGGTGGGGATTTACAGTTGGCTGTCCATGATCGGGCTGCGGGGGGACACAGGGATTGGGTTGGGGCCAGCCACAGGTGGCAGCTGCTGTTGCGCTCTGCAATGCAGCAGCTCACCTGTGGGTGGCCCTCAACTCTAAGCCTTTTTGCCTCAAAGTTGTGCAGGCACAGGTTGGGGGTTGCGCCTGCACAACTCTGCACAGCCCTGCTGAATATTGGGCTGTGCAGTTTATGCATGGTTCCTCCCCCTCCAGTTCAGCATGCATTAATTTGCATTGTGCTGTTGCTCAGCATGTTTTCTGTGGCAGAACTGCCTCCTGCTGAATATGGCAGAATGGAGCAAGTTCGGACTTGCGCAGGCGCAACCCTATTGTGCATGGCTCAACCCTTTTGAATATCTGGGCCATTATGTTTTTCTTTTTCTCTTTTCTTTTAGGTTCCAGAGAGAGAGAGAGAGAGAGAGATGCTTGCTTTTATGCTTATTATTCTTTTTAAAAGTATGGGTCTTCTTACAAGCCCAAACTGCACATTTTATTGCAGATAAGGACCAGTGACGTAATCCTAAAAAGGTTCTTGAAGCAGAATACCTCACAAGTCCACATGATTTAATTGCATCCTGTGGAATTCACACTAAAGTTCTAAAAGACATGTTCATTGTCCAGAAGGGTAGTGAGGCCCTACGGAACATTATGATCATTGCTTTGGATCAATTCTAGCTGCTAGACTTGATCTGGACTCCTGTTTTCATTTTATTGATAGTCAGGAATTTTGCATCCAAAATTATACGGCAATAAAAGTCATTAGATCGTAAGGTTTTTAAACCTATGATGCTCCATAATTTGTGACACTTAATACTGAGTGACCAAAATGGAACCTTGACCCACCCAGTGGTGTAATAGCCACTTCTCAACCAGGTACTCTAGTTAATAATGTGCAGTTTATGCACATCCCAGTGATTTTTAAATCTCACCCTTTAAAACTTAGAATGATTTGTTTTATGTTTCACAACAAACATTTCCTACTTTTTTTTTTAAATAATAATGTGATCGAATACCCTGGCAGCATACCAGGTACTCATTAATGACCCCCTATACAGGGACTGATAGCACACACATACACACACACTTCGGATTTTCACATCCTGACTGCTAGTGGTACAACCTATGATTGTAAACCTACCCAAACACACTAGGCATTTTGGTTTTGTTTTGTTTTTCTTATTTATGAAAAAACACAGGTTTAGACTCAGACCTATTTGCCTCTGACACATCTTTTTGAAATAGGGCTGATATAGCCAATATTCATGCATATGTTAAAGGTTCATGATAGTATGAAATATAATATCATACCCCCACACACACACACACTGCATGGTATACATGGTTTTGCTCATAAAGAGTGATTTACATTTACAATATTAAGGATATTGTAAAGGGGTTTGACCTGACAAATGTTCATATTAATGAATTGATTTCTGCTCACATTAAGGAAGCAGATGAGCATCACATAGCTAGGAAAGTCCTTTGCACTGCCTATAGCTAGTATGTTTTACAACCCTTTGATTATCTCTTCCGGGATCTGAGATTAGGATATATCCTTGATCTCATACATGACAGATGTATGGGTCAGTGGCATTGCCACATTTTGCACTTCTATTGCATGTGTTAACAAATGTTTATTTGAATCTAGCACTATCCCCTTGTCTATGGCAAGGAAACTAGGATATGTCACCACACACATCAGTATTGCTAGCTGAATGGGCAGGGTCATACAAGGTAGTCTAGCAGGTTAACAATGTTAATTACATTGTTGAGTTACCTGACCAAAAACCCACTCACAGGATGTATCATGTACACACAATGAAGCCATATTTTAATAGGGCTGACATGGCACTTGTGGTTTGCAGTCCTGGAGAGGAGGTAGGTGGGGAAGATCCCCTTCTCGACTTGTTAGCCAAGAGCAAGCAGGCATCATCTGTGGAGACCATCACACTGTCACCGCAGTTGATTCTTGGACAGGCCCAAGAATTGAGAACCCTTTTGTGAGACTTTTCTCCTTTATTTATGGCAAAGGCTGGACGGACTCCGCCAGAAGTGCATGATATAGACAGGGAGACCCAAGTACCCATATGCAGAACAACTTACAGGGTGTCAGAGACAGTTCTGAAGGACATTAGGAGGGAGGTAGGGGAGATGCTGGATCTAGGGGTGATCCTGAAGTCTAACAGCCCCATGCCTCACCTCTAGTCCTTGTACCAAACCCAAATGGGACTGCATGTGATATTGTACAGAGGTGCACAACTCCTTACCACCCACAAGCCAATGGTCTCATAGAGAGATTTAATGGGACCCTAAAAGCTATGCTTATGGCATTTGCAGAACTGCATGGATGGGACTGGGAGAAATACCTGACCCACCTGCTGTTTGCCTACAGGGAAGTGCCACAAGAGTAAAAATGGTTTTCACCCTTCGAGCCCTTGTATGGACGCCGGGTGAAGAGGACCCCTAGATTTAATACGAGAGGACTGGGAAGGTAAGCATGCCATCCAGGGGCCTCTCATAGTGAAGTATGTGTTAAAATTCAGGAAGACACTGAAGGAGCTTACGGGCATGGCCCAGAGCAACCTGACAGCTACCCATTAAAAGTAAAAGACCTGGTATGATCATGGTACCAGAGCTTGCTCATGCAGGGTAGGACAGGAGGTAATGGTTCTGATCCCCGTCCTAAACTACAAAAAAACAAAGTCAATGCTGTTTGCCCATGCCCAAAACAAGTTCAGCAGCCACCCTTTGCTCATCCATAACTCCCAAAATGAAACCCTGGAACAACTATCTATTTCAAATACTTAGGTGTTCCCCTGGACTCTGGGCTCACCTACCACAAACACATCCACTGACTTAGTATGGTTGTAAATGTGCGTATTGATCTGCTCCACCGCTACAAACACTGTCTCCCGCCTGAAGCCCTACAGCTAGCCATCTCCTCCTGTCCTGTCTCTCATAGATTATGAGATCATTATCTACGGTGCTGCCAGCAACACCTCCCTTAACAAAATCAGGGTTTCCTTGAATAAAGCCTGCAGGCTGGCCACAGAATGTGACTGGCTCAGGCACACCTGCATGCTCTATACCAGTACAAATTCAATGATCACCTAAAATACCAGACCTGTCTTCTTGCCAAGAAGATTACAGTTAGCCTCACCCCCCTTGCCCTTGTGGCACTGTCCCCCCCTCCTCCTCTCAGCACCAGGTGCACATGTCACACTGAGAAAGTGCCCTACCAGGTTCCCCTCTGTAAGACCTCCATGGGTCAGAGAACTTTCAGGTACTGCACCCCCAGTTGGCTGAATTCACTTCCCAAGCCAGTCCTCTCGGCTCCTACCCTGGGACTGTTCAAATCCCTTCTCTGTAGCCACATCTCGCAGGACTTAACCTGTGACTGTACCTGACCTACCCCTGACCAAAACTGTGCCATGACAATGGACCCTCTTAGTCCTGCCTCCAGAGTGTTTGTCCTTGGCCTCTGTCTGACCTGGACCTCTGACTAGCTGTCACTCATTCAACTGCACTACATGCACTTGCATGTCATAAAATTATCTACAACTGCTGTAGTGTATGATCTCCTCTCCAGATACTGTACAATGTATTTTGACTCTGTACTGCATTTGTCTCTGACTGTTGTAAATAACCTGTACCACATTTTGCCTGTTTGTTCTACACTCTGTATCAATTGTGGGTGTGATACTTCCCATACCACAGTCTGCACTGTAATGTCTGACACTGTACACTTTGTATTGTTTTCTATGATGTGAAGCCTTTGTAAAGAAGTCTCTGACTCAAAGGTATTAATTTGATATGTTTCAATATATATATATATATATATATATATATATATATATATATATATAGTATGAGTCGCGCCACTATATTTAGGGTTATGAAGGCATTTCTATGTTAAAGTCAAAATTTTGCACGTTAATAACTTTGGACCCACTCAATAGATTTGCCTGACATTTGGTATGGTGGGGCATGGTAGATCTCTTGATTTGCCAAATTTAGTTTTGGTTGGACTGACGGTCTTTGTGTACCAAAACACTGAAAAATGCACTTTTCGCCAGTTTTGGAGGCAGTTTTGGGGATTTTGCCCATGGCCCTGTGTGGCTGTCATGTGGTGTGCCAGTCTGTGAGATGGCTCATCTGAAATAACTTCGATGGCTGAATATGCTGCTTTTTTTTTGGTGAAAAAATATTAAGGCATTCAAAAGTTATGGCACTTTTAAGCTCCCATTATAAGTCAATGGGAAAATTTATATGGTTGTTTTGCAAACAAAGAATGGGGTTTGGGCCATCTCGTCCCACCTAGTGGTCAAGGAATTTGCAGCCTCACGGTCAAAGAATCTTTGTCCCTGAGAATTCTTTGACCGTGACATCCGCCATCTTGTTTTTTAAATTCTGTCAGAAAAAATCAAATATCTAGGCTCAGGTGTCACTCCTGAAGTAAAACCTGCATGGATTTTACTCAGGGGGCTTTGATCTAATGACCCACGCCTTTGGTTTCACCTAAAATGGTCAAAAAATACAGTTATAACATTTTGAATTCTTTGATCGCGACTCGCTAACGATCTTTGATCGCGAACCTGCAAATTCTTCGATCGCGAGATTCTTTGATCGCCATCTTGCATCACAAGGTAAAAATACAATTTTATCAGCTCAGGGGTGGCCTAGGAACACAAATGAGGGTGAGTTTTGCTCAGGTAGCTTCGTTCTATTGAGGCATGGCGGTGGTTTCATGTAATTCTGCCTAAAACTCGAGTGTCACCATTTTTCATTCTTTGATGGTGAGCCTGTAAATTCTTTGATCGCGAGCCTGAAAATTCTTTGATCGTGAGATTCTTTGATCATGATCTTGCATTGCGAGGGCGTGACTAGATGTCCCTTTGAAAAATTCACATTTCTCAGCCCAGGGGTGGCCTAGGAACACAAATGAGAATGGGTTTTGCTCAGGGGGTTTCATTCTATTGAGGCATTGTGGTGATTTTATGTCATTCTGCCTAAAACATGAGTCTCACCATTTTTTATTCTTTGATCATGAGCCTGCAAATTATTTGATTGCAAGGTTCTTTGACCGTGATCTTTGATAGCGAGATGACGACCAGAGGGCCAGATTAAAAAATTTAATTTCTCAGCCCAGGCGTCACCTTCAAACACAATTTAGGGTGGAGTTTGCTCAGGGGGCTTTGTTTTACCAAACCATGCTGGTGGTTTCATGTAATTATCCATTAAATTTGAATTTGAAAATTTTTTAGTCTTTGATGGTGAGCCTGCAAATACTTTGATTGTGAGCCTGCAAATTCTTTGATTGTGAGGTTCTTTGGCCATGATCTTTGATTGCAAGATGACGACCAGATGGGCAGATTAAAAAATAACATTTCTTAGCCCAGGGGTCACCTACAAACACAATTTAGGATGGGTTTTGCTCAGGGGGCTTTGTTTTATCAAATCATGCCAGTGGTTTCATGTAGTTATGTGAAACTTTTGATTACACCATTTTTTTTCATGATGTGAGTTTCTAAAGTTACTTTCTAATAATTGCCTGTCTTACAAAAGTGAAGGTGAAATAACAAGTACTGCTGCCACGCCATGAGGATGTATAATTTCATATATGAACAAACTTTAAATACACTGGTTCAGAACAGAAGAGGCTGTTGTTACTTGTTTATGGACATAATGCTCACTCAGAAGGAACTGTACATACAAAGTTTAAACTTCAAGTGATTTAAGTGACTTCCAGTCAACAAAGGACCAAAAATAGGGCACATGTCTATGTATTCACTGTAGTGTGAAGCGTAATATCTGTTACTAAATAAATATGTGTATAGAGTATAAGGGTGACTATAGAATGCAACAAGTGGGAATGCAAGTTGCAGGTTAGAAAGAAACGATATGCCACACCATGCCAGTCTGTTACTCTCTGTTTGGAAATGTCAGACAGATACACATTTAGAATTTGTAACAGAAATGCAAAATATTTGTTCTGACCAACCCAGAACTCTGGGTCTGGGATGTGCTGCGTATTGCAGGACTGCAACTCTCCTGTATAATAATGAGGGAATAATAAACAAAACAAACAAACAAAAAATGTGTTGTATAGATTATCTTAATTTACTGTCTGGAAAAGTGACACCAGAAAAGCCACTTGAAAAATATAAAATATAAATTTAGTGCTACTGCTGCTTTTCCCATGTTCTCATGTGACCTCTGTCCACCTTGTTTTTCTTTTGCAGTGGGGTTGCCCTGTCCAGAACACAGTTTGAGAAGCAGCCGCCCTCCAACCTATGCAAATCCAACTTCTTCCACTTCATGTTGGCCCTCTACGACAGACAGGGCCAGCCTGTGGAGATCAAGAGGACCTCCTCCGTGGATTTTGTGGAGAATGACAAAGTAAGTGTGTGGGGTGTAGAAGGTAGATGCTTCATTAAAAATGACCATCTTTAAGGGCAGGTGATGCTGAGTGGAGATCTCTGATTAAAGACAATTAGAAATACCAGTGATATGAGTGCAAGACCCCTTGCAAGATAAGTGCATAGTTACACCTTGCTGTAGGGCTCAGTTTCTTCAACGACCTATCCACCTCTGTGTCTTGATAAAACATTTTTTTTACCTAAAGTTATTCACAGAAGGCTATAAGGCCTTGGTTTCCCCATCAACAGTTTCAGTAGGGCTCCTACTTCAGGTGGACGTTTCTCCTGTCACTCCAGGCAGGCTGACATATTTCCCTAAACTACACTGGGAGCCCAGTTTGCTTCATTTTTTTCTCTAAATGCAAGTTTAGTGTAATGTTCCCATAGACTGTTCCATTATCCTGTAAAATAAAGAGACCCATCTAGTTCTGGGAGAACTCTCACTCTAGACTGGTGGACTGCTAATGGAAGACAAATCTGAGCCCCACAGATCTGCAGATGTCAGTTTACCTCCTGCCTCCTTGCATGATTTAGGATCACACAAGGCATTACACCATATGATAGGGAATGTATATGTTGCCCATATTAGGGGACCTCTCTCGACCATCCAACTCAGTTTAACAATGACGTGCGCACCTGCAACATGTCTTTACATCTAAAAGAGTGTCTGAAGACCAAGAAAATGTAAACACTGGCATATACGTGTCTATGAGGAAGACTTTCAAGATTAATTATGCATAAAACAATTGTTACACAGGTGACCAGACAATTCACCATTGATTTGTTCTATATAAGAGTATGAGAGCTAGTTTTGTATGCTCAAATAACAAATATGTACAGCAGAAAACAACATCTGCAAAAATGTTTATTGGATGTTTCTTGCTTAGGTATTCGTTACCTGTACTGTGAATATTATATAGTAACCCAAAAGAATGTGACAGAAGGCAGAATACATAACGGGCAGCCATCAGTTGCAGGTCTTTAAATCTTTTGCAGAAGACCGAAGAAGAGTAGCTAGCTTGCTAGGTAGGTGGGTAGGTAGGTAGGAAGGAAGACAGACACTTGACATTTTTTTTAGATGTCCTTTTTTCTTGTTCTCAGACTAGCTGTGTTGCTAGGACTGCACGTTTAACTTTCTAGAACAAAATGCATCAAGTGAAAGTTATGAAAAATGACTTTTAACTGTGTGCCACTGAACATAAATGTTATTTCCCCTACTTAACAGGAACAGGCAGCGAAAAGACAAACAACGGGATGCATTACAAACTCCAGTTTCTGTACAGTAATGGTAAGCCTTCTTTAAGTTGAGAATTGGGCAAAGTCAAATCAGAACTTGGGTATGTTGAATACAAAATAATAATGGAAGTCTAGTCAGTGTCACTGGCCACTTGTGGAATCTCATGAAACTTCGCATCTAACCTTTTACAGCAATCCCATCATTTGAGGATAGCTAAGGCTGTGCCAATCAAGGCCAGTAAATCAAGTCAAAGGCTTATAAATGTGTCAAAAATTTGCTCAGGGATGGAGAATCTTCTTTTGATCCTGTGTGTTGTATACACCCACACGCACACACCCACACACACACACTTTTTTATTTCACCTATGCAAACAACATTAAGCAAAGTACGTTTGTCTAATACGTTTTCTCTGTTTTACTCAAGTATAAAAAGATGGTCAAAAATGTTAAGTTAAAAAGTTGCCTCTGTTGTTTGTTCACAGTAGTTCACACCGAACAAGTCCTGTATGTTCGACTCATCGGTTTGGTCAGCAAACGGGTGAGAACTGATTTTTTCAAAAGGTTTTGATATATTTGTTTTAGAAAGCTTTAAAATGCCCCTTGTTGAGTTAGTAAACAAAACTTTAGTTTCAGATGAAAAACATATCGTCTAGGATTAAGAGGTTTTTTTTTTTGCTAAGGGGTTTAATTGATAAGTGTTAAAAATTATTGTTGCTTTTGACAGAATAATGCACCATTTATTATAGGAATTCTTTATATTTAGGGAGTTACAAATAATAGTGCTTTGCACACACTGCAGTCCTAAAAATAAAAGTGCTTTGCACACACTGCAATCCCAGTATGTTGAATACAAAATAATAATGGAAGTTCTTGTAATCAGTTAAAATGTTTTAAGTGAGCCCCCCCTCCACACACACACACGCACACTATAGTCTTATGTGTGTGGGTGTGCCTGCCTGTATTTGTGTGTGTGTGTGTGTAAAATATAAGGTATGTATATTATACACATCTGTTATATAAAACAGATTGCATATTTAAAATGATACTCACCAACTTTTTCTGTTTTCTTTTCCCTTTAGCTCATGGCATATGAAGGACAGAATAAAAATCTAGAAATGTGTAGAGTTGTGCTGACACATGAAGTCATGTGCAGGTAAGATAAATAATGACATATTACAATGTAATACTTTATAATGGCATGGGTTTCCTTGAACTTTTCTTTAAATGAAGCCACAAATAGCAGACTGCAGTTTTGTTCCACACTTCCTATAGGATAACATATCACTCATCTTCTGAAATACCCACATTTGGCATTAGTAAAAAAAAACATTTTGTTGTTCTGAAACTGTCCACTTTAATGTTGAGTTCTTCCAGATTCGGTCAATATGTCACTGTAACTGTAGCAGTTTTAGGTCTCTGAATGATGTAAACAACTCCTGGCTTATAGAAGCAGAAGGAATAATGGTTGACTTGGGACAATGCGCCAGTCTTTTCTGTCACTTCTCTTTGCCACATGTTAGCAATTTTTATATTAAAACTCAAGTGACTGAGTCCCATTTCAAGAGACTTGCTGAAGAGACTCACTTTTCCTATTCTGCATATCTAGCACTATGAGGCCTCATATACTCAATAAACACAATTAGAATGGGCAGAGCTTCTGATGCCAATTCTAAACTCTACTGTGTCCCTAAATGTTTTTGGTCTTGCTTTTTTGGCCTTTGCACTTT
Source organism: Neoceratodus forsteri (assembly GCA_016271365.2). NCBI lineage: Eukaryota > Metazoa > Chordata > Ceratodontiformes > Ceratodontidae > Neoceratodus > Neoceratodus forsteri. The sequence goes on along the minus strand of CM028132.1, from coordinate 317,813,302 downwards.
CATGGACCACCTTTTCAAGCTACTGCCCTGGTTTGCCAGTGTGTGGATTATGTAGTTTTTTTTCCTTGTCCTCTGCATATAGTTGCCACTATTTTAATATTATGTACATTTGTTATATAGAACAGTTTTCTAGGATCCAGAAAAAGTTTTTAAAATATCATAATTGGACACAATACAGCTTATATCAATACTGTACTTTTATATTTCAATAATGGACTTTATTTCAGTACTTTTTTATATTTTATATTTATGTCCCTCGTTCATTATTACTGAGGACACTTGATTATAAGAAGCATCTGAGCTCCTCAGACTTCATCTCTTCCTTCTGCATTTGCCTCATAATCCTATGTTTCTGACATGATAATCATTTCCACAGTGACAGAGTGTGATGTTATGAGGAAAAAGCAGTAGGATGAGATGAAGTGTGTGTGGGACAAATATGCTGTTTTTGTGTCATTACCCTTAGTAATGAAGAATAGGGAGGAAATAAATGAAACAGGAAATACATGAAACAGAAGCTGAACTGTGTCTGAATATTGTTTGTTGAAATGTTTTATTGAGTATTGGAAAATCACTTGTTGCTTGTTGTTTAAAATTTTAATTCAGATTTCATGAATTAGGATAGTTGTTACATACTCCATTGAGCAAAGCTCATTTCAGAGAAGGTCCATTTTTCAGAAAAGAAAGAAGAAAAGAAAGAACATAAACTATTACACAAACAACATTATTTTAAATAATTGAATATGTTATACAAGATCATTGTTACACATACAATATTATTAAATATTAAACACAATATACAAATACAGTCACTAAACAGCATGTAACAAGGCCCCTATTAAGTAAGTACATCTACACAACAAATTAATGTTGCATCTGACTTGGTTTATACCACTGTTTTATACTACCCAAATTAATTACCTGGTTATGTTGATGTAAAGAAATGGGTAAGGAGTTACATACTACAGGCCCCTTCATCCAAATGGCAGATCTGCCAATGTTAGAATTGCATCTAGGAACATCAAATTCCAAGCCAGAGGCAGACCTCAAGTTGAGTTTGGTTTCCCTGTTAGAAAATAAATCTAACAAATACTGTGGTAAGTTAAGTTTATATACCTTATACACAAAAGTAAAAAAGTGCCAGTCTCTTCTATCTTTTAATTGTAATCACTGCAGAGATCTATATATTGTAGTGGTGAGTCTCTCTAGGTACCTCAAGTATGAAATGAGCCATCCTATTGTATAGGATGTCTAATCCTGTGAGTACTCCCCCTGCTGCCCCTGTATAAAAAACATCCCCGTAATCTAAAACAGGGAGTAACATACTATTTACCACCCTTAGTCTAATATCTGGAGACAAGTACTGCCTTAGTTTGTATAGTGCTCCCAGTTTACTGCCTAAATTCTTCTTCGGGATTTCAATGTGTGGTTTCCAAGTCATCTTATCTTCCAAAGTCAGTCCTAAATATTTGTAATTATCTACCCATTGAATAGCAAAACCATCCATGGATTTAATTTCAAGATTGTTTGAAACAGCGAGCCTAGAGAATAGAATCCAGTTATTTTTTTTTTTCACATTTAGACACAGACAATGTTCCTGAAAAAAAGCCTGCAGATTGTCAAAAGCTATTTGTAATTTAGTTTGAATACTTTTAGGATCCATTCCTTCAATATATATGACTGTATCATCTGCACATATGTGGTAGTGTGTTTCTTGATCACTAAACTCTAAGTTGTTAGTATAAAGATTGAAAAGTAGGGTACCTAATATTGATGCTTGTGGCAGTCCCTTTTTAATTTCAATTTGTTCTGACTTAAAGGAACCTATTTCAACCAGCTGTTCCCTGTTCAACAAATAGGAAACAAACCAGGTCAACTGTTTCCCTTGTACCCCAATATCGTGCAGTCTGGACAGGAGAATGCCATGGAGCAGGGTGTCAAATGCTTTAGATAATCAACAAATATTGCACCCACAGACATTCTCCTTTCCAGACTACTCTGCAAATCTCCCACCACCTTTGTCAGAGCAGTCTGTGTACTATGAAAGGATCTAAATCCTGATTGATATGGATTCATTAATCTACTATCTTCCAGAAAACATGTTAATTGAGTAGCCACTAGGCTTTCAAATAATTTAGAGACAATAAGCAATAGAGAACATGGGGCAATAATTATTAATCTCATTCCAGGATCCACCCTTGTAAATGGGTGATATTTTTGCAATCTTCCGATCTTTTGGGAATTCTCCTATAGTTAATGAAAAATTAAATAAATAAGTCAAAGGATGTACAATGAATGGAGCAGCATATTTCAGTAGTCTAGTGTCTTAAGTGATCCAAACCTATGGCCTTTTTAATATCCAGTTTTAAAAGCACTGTCATTGTTTCATGTTCTTCAGTATGTCTACGTTTAAAAGGTTTCACCATTTTCTTGTTCAAGTGTTTTAGCTGGGTAGTTTCTAAGTCACTATCTATTAAATTATCCTCTAAAATTTTTGAACCATCTTCAGAAAATAATTTGTTACATTTGTTTACCATTAAATTACCCAGTGGAACCAAATCACTTTTTATATTTATATTACCAATCGTTCCCTTGTCTATTTTATCCATTAATTTAGTTATTGTATTCCAAAAGAGTCTAGGATTTTGGTTTTGATTTTGTTCCAAAAAGGACCCCCAAAAAAGTTGCTTAGTTTTTCTAGTTGACATAAGATACTTGTTTCTAATTTGTCTGTAAAGGGCCCAGTAGGTATTTGAGCCAGAGACTTTAGCCTTATGCCAACAGGTATCCCTCTCTTTTTTTAATTTATGAAGGGTAGCATTACACCACTTACAGTTGTTTGCCTTTACCTTTCTTCTTTGCAAGGGAGCATGTCTATTACATATCTGTGTAAATTTCTCCTGAAAATATTTCCATGCATCTGAAGCTGTAGGTATTAATTCTAGTTTATCCTAATCAATCATTTCAACATCAACCATAAAATGTGCGTAGATTACATTTTAAAAATTTCTCCACTGTACTGTCTGAGCTTGCTGGGTCAGCTTTAAGAGTTGCATAAGGCAAATATTACCTGATGATCAGTAAAGTTATCAGGCAAGACACCGCTAGAAGAATATTCAGATGGCCGATTTGTAAACGTAAGGTCTAACAGGGAAGAGTTTTGTGAATTCTTAAAGTTGATCCTAGTAGGATCAGACAGTAATTGGGACAACTGAAGATATTCTTGAAACTCAGGCTGTTAGTAGGTTCTACCTGGAATCAGTTTATATTAAAGTCACCAGTAACAAATAACTCATGAGTAT